>CATNNA010000002.1:0-2456000 GCA_950106755.1 Climacium dendroides | reverse complement strand
CACAGATTGTGACAAGGGTGAACGCCATCTGGTCAAATGTAGTTTTTGTGATTTGCATCCATTTGATGATTGTTTCGTACGGATCTGCCTCACCGTGTGTTGCCAAAACTTGAATAGGCTCTTCCCCTTCCACTATTGGCTGCTTTCTTGGTTTGTTTGGATCCGTCGACTTTCTCTTGTGCTTGGTCAATTCTTCTCTAGCTTCCAGGACTTCCTCCGGATCTGATTGCGGGTATTCGGAATCAAACTCTGCCATTAGCTCATACTTCAGGATCTGAAGTCCAGTTCAATACTCCACCATTCTTTCACTCACTATTCATGTATGGAAAATGTGTGCAGAAGAAAGAAGAAGAAGAAGTTCTTAGCGGTGGGTTTAAGTACCCCATGGTTCTCCAACGTTCCCCCCCAAAACGGGTCTCTAGATCGTTTCCATATCATTGCCCTAGTCTCCTTAGGCCGGAACCTAGAAATGGTAGGTCCGTGAGATCCGAAATTTCCGGATTCTATCCTCGGTTTTTGTCTAGTTCTATTACGGTTAGTTTTCCAGATTCCACTATTTCTTCTTTGGTACTTATTCCCTACTTTTCTCCTATTCCTAAATAAGTTTTGAAAAAAAACTCTACTGAATAACTCCTCTCCTACACTTACTTTGCTTTTCCTAGATTTTGTGCACTCCACAGGTATTGAACTTGGACCTTCACCAATAGTCTTCGGGTATCTACTTTCAAGGAAGTCATCCATGTCTAGCAACATTGCTTTTTTACAAAATTCTTCCCATCAAGCAGATTGAGAACCTAGACCAGTGGCATAGATGTTCACGTTACTCATTTCCCAAGAAGAAATAATAGTGTTAACGCAATGAATATAAGAGGCTAGACATTTTAGCGCAACCCGCATTAAAATGACAACTCATTTGAATGCATAGAATTAGAGACAATGATACAAAAATTACACTACAATAACTAAGTACATGCAATTTAGTGTGACTCGCGTTAAAGTGTAGTCATATTGTTTACCACCATTGCGCACATTAGCTTTGCCCCTGTCTAACCAAAGAATATGGACATGCCAAACTTGTAGAAGGTCTTTAAGAGCCACAAGTAGAATTCCATTCTCAATTCGATATTGTAGATATGATACTTCAGCTCACTATACGCACATACCTTCATGTACCATGCCTTTTTTGGACACTCAAGTTCCGAAGGGATTTCCACCTTGTTCTCATTCATGGGATTCTTCAGGAAGATAAGAAATACTTTTTTTGGCGTCTTCGATGCTGGAAAATTTCTAAGGCAATTGTTTTTTCTAACATAGTACAAAGAATAGGAAATCAAGAAGGATTTGAGAACCTCACTCAATTTGACAAATTTAAGGGCTTGAGCTTACTCCTTGTCACCACAAATGAAGAGCCACAACGGAACATCTTCAAGTGTAGGTTTCTTTGTCTTGTCCATTGACGAGAGTACTTCAATGTAGTATGGGTTGTTCATGGTAGAGTTGTCCTTCTTCTCAATCCCTATCGTATACGCAATACAAGCGTAAGTGTTCTTAGCCACAAAACGTGCTATGATGACATGGATTATAATCCCAGGGAATTCCAAATGTTCTCTCAAGCTTCAGGATCCGGATTCTCTTTTTCTCCTCTTCCTTCTCCTCTCCTCTTCTCCTTTCCGGAATACTACTATTCGGATCTGTCTCTCTAAATTACTGGTTTTCAATTCCTCTATTTCACCCTAAGAGGGTCCTCTGTTAATCTTTCGAGGGTAGGGACTCACTACTCCAGTTCTCTACTTACTAAACTTCACCAAAACAAATACAAACACCCAAGAATACTATGTGGTAGCAAAATATACCCAGACACACTCTCACAGCAATCCGGATGGCTACGCCAATCCAGGAAGCAAGTCACACAGGATTGCGCCTAATTCTCCTTACTACAATGATAGATCAAAAGACACTCGAATCTAAGTAGAGGATGGTTCTATAGTTTTCGGATCATTTGCTCCTATGGCTAGTAGACCTTCCACGTGAGTGGGGATATTCCATTGGCGGTCGTGTCAGAAGCGAAGAAAATAGATTTTATTTATTTCAAATAGAATTTGAAGTAAGAAATCCATTCATAGTACATTTTCTGTATTCTATGGGGTAGAAATAGAGAAATTACTAGAGTTATGGATTAACAACTGTAGGGGCTCTTAATTGTGGTAAAATGGTTAAGGAGGAAGTTTGCACTTTTCATCCTAACTGGAAACCGGAGCCTGGAGAATTGTCCAAAAAGTATTTTTAAAGACTTTTGTAGTATCGGAACTAGATCCGGAATCAATCCGTAATTTTAGGGATTTCCGGAAATTTAGGATGTTCCGGAAATTTAGGAAGATCCGGAATTTTAGGGATTTCCGGATTTATAGGATCTGATGCTAGCCTTTCTGGATATCCCGGGGTGTTCAGTGATTGATTGTCTGGATTTTTGGGTTTCTTTTTCAGGCTTTTAGGAGTTGACTTTGGGTTTTTGTGTTAGTATTTTAAAGGCAGGCAAGTTAGTTGTCTGCCATTCCATTCTACTCCATTCCGTTTTAGTGCTTTCACGTATGTATTACAATTATCTTTTCTTAATCTAAGTCAGCCAGGATACCTCTAGCTGCACTTTTGCTTAGACAGGGTCTTTTGGCTGAGTGTATGCATGTGTGTGTAACCTTGTACTGGAGAAAGAGAAGGGAGGGAGAGGAGGAATCCGGATCTAACATAATATTCATTAAAATGAGAGTTTTCCAGTGAAATGGGAGTTGAGGAAGAGACTTTCAACCATGAATTTAATATACTTGTAGATCAATGACTACTAGGAAAGCATTGCAATGACACAGAAAGTGCATACGGAAGGTACAAATTCCAAAATCGAAGGTCAAAATTGTGACTTCTTCATAATTTATAGGAAGTCATCAAATATACATGTATTGGATGTATGCACTATAAACATAGAGTAATCCATGTACTAAACTACTACTTCCATCATAGACTACACTTGTATAAGATACATATGATGTAAAACGTAGGGTTCAGGAAGCACTACGACTAAGCACTGGGACTTTTGTGAAATTGGCAATTGCGTCCACAAGATGAAGGCTTCGTGACCAAAAGGTTATGAGCCTGCCTTTATCAACAACAGAGACAAACGTAGGGATTGTCAAAGCCCGGATATTGGAGAATCGAATACCAGTTGTTCCCCCACCAAATATTCTCAGACATTTGCATAGGAGAAAATGCAATGCAAAAGATTATTTGGTGAGGGAACAGTTGTTATTCAACTCTACAACTTCCACGCTATGACAACGTACTGTCCATAATGACTATGAGGTCTACGATTGTCAAAGCCTCGGAAATTGTAGAATCGAATACCAACTGTGCGTCCATCCGACTCGGCCATTCGTACGTCTTTGTCGACCGTGGGATGGGAGATGCGGATTCACGCTGTCCGTCCGATCTTGCCGTTCGACTCTCAAACCGATAGCGACATCCGCCTCGTCGGTCGAAGCGGACGGCTCAATCCGCACAATTGTTTCCCTTACGGAGTGGGTGATCCAGCGGCTATTGGTCTCTGTGCGCCCCTTCCACCTTGGTGTGTGAACAATTGTGAATGAATGAGTGGTATTCACTAATTATTATAATCTGAAACCACTACACATTAATCATTCTAACGTTGAGGTCATTTATAGAGAAGGGTACTATGCCTTGCAAAGGAATTCTGGTTCTTTCCGGTTCTTCGAAGAAAAGTTCGAAGGGGAAACCACAAGAACTAGATTGGGATCTTTACTTCGATGAATTCAATGTGGCAAAGGAGGGGTGGGAGTACGAGTCCGACAAAGTGTGGACTTGTACAATGTGCAAGAAATATGTGACCATGTCACACATAGCCAAACTGTGGCCAACAAATGACAGTTTGGGGAAGCAAGTGAGACGGTGGGAAGGCCCTATGAAGACGTGTAGGAGTAGACACTTTGTAGAGAGATACGAAGAAATTTGGGCAGCTTCAAATCTAAGTCCCTCGAAGCCTACCATCATGAACTATTCTACCATGGCAATGGTTTGGGCGGAGATTGTACTCCAAAAAGACGTTGACTGGCGTACAGTTATAGGGATGAATAAAGAGACGAAGATGACGTGTCACTCAGCTGTGGTGTTCACTAACTGGCATGGCGAAAGTGATTGCATGCCGGCTTGGTCGAACCGAGGTCAATTTGGGTGCCCAAGTTGGCCTATGCGGGATGTAGAGGACAGTGATGCTGACGATGATGAAGAACCAGCTAAATAGTTGCCACCTCCACTTCCACCTCCGGAGAGGCACGAACGCCGAGAAGAACGCGAAGACATAAAATACGAGAATCAAATGCGGGAAGCATTGAGGAGGAGTGTCGAGGATCAAGGCCGACCTCGTGGATATCATACTTCACCTCGTCGTGAACGTGATGTACATGGCTCGCGCCATGGAGGAAGTAGTTCAACTATAGCAACAACCCTCGAGATGGTGGTCCAAACGTAGAAGGAGGCTATAGAACTACGACCTATACGGACTACGGTGGTCTTTCACATGGCGGCCCTCAATATTACCCAAGAACAAGGGGACCTCATGGAAACACCAGTTATACAGACTATGGTGGTTCGGAACGAGGCGGCTCGCGAAATTATCCGGGAACAGGAGGACATGATTTGTATGGGCCTCATGGAAGTTCTTACTACACTGGTTCAAGTCATGGAGGGATTGGAGGCTCACATGAATATGCTTCAATTCCACCTCCAACTTTTGGAGGTCCTTATTACGAAAATTATGGACAAGGGCGACAATCAAGCGGATATGGGCCATATGGTGGCTCCGGTTCTACGCCTCAAAGTCAAAATCATGATAGTAGTTCTGATTCTGAATGAAGTATAGTGTTATTTTGTAGAAAAATACAAGGTGCCATTATGTAGTTATGGGCTTTGTTTTTTAATGTGGTTTCAAGTGTAATGCATTGTCAATTTGTCATTTGCCATTTGGAAACAATGCAATAGTTGTAGGAATGCAAGTATATTCGAATAAGTGAGATGTATGAAGAACTTGTTTTAGCCCCCAAAACGAAAGTGGTACAGGCTATAAGACTATTTTATAATATAATAAAATTATTTTCTTTTTACCTTGTAGAGTAAGTAGAGTTCCATACTATCACTCCAATATGAATGGTTAATTGTTGCAAGTGTTGAGTATGTGAATGATGTGGTGTAATGTATTTGAACATTGGAAGTTACGTATTTTGGTCATTTGTAATGAATGCGTACTGAAAACCATGAAAGTTACGTGCTTGTATATAAAATTGCAAATGTACGGTTGTTTTTTGAGACAAAATGGTGTGACCAAATCATTTTTATAAAACCTTTGTCGAATAACTCAACACCTTTTGGTATGCACCAAAAGAAATTTCATTATGTAATTAGCTTTGATGTTGTACTTCCCAAATGCTATTTTAAGTATTGGACCTTCACGACAACAATTCAAGACTTATTCTTCTTCAGGTATTTAACACTAGAAGAGTAAAAACAACAAGATATCTTGTTGTTGAAATTCATTGATGAAATGAATTTGAGCTCTCTGGATATTGGATAGGCAAGAATATAATGTACAAATTAAAAATTAAAACAAGTTACAATTATTTTCCTACCTACTATAACCTACTAGGCTACTACCTAGTGCAGTAGTGCCTACACTCCCCCCCGTCCCTTGTTTAGAGCAATTTAGATCATAACTTCTATTCCCGGTCATTGATTGTGGAAAAAATGAGGTCTCCATTATCCCATATAGCTTAATAAGCTTATCAATTTTTCCATCTTCAGAAAAAGTTTCAAAAAATCACGACAAAATTTCAAGTTGTAAGTACCTACCTAATAACCCCTAAACCCTCGAAGGGACCCTAAGCCCTTTAGAAGTGAACCTTCAACTCACAATTAGGCACTCACATACAATCATACATTCATACACGATGTTTCCTTCAGTCCTTTAGTTGCCCTCCATCGTCATATCAATTATAGAGACATAGAGGTAAGTAAACGCTTACCATTTTTTATATTGTCATTGACATTATTATAATGAACATCTTCAATCACATTTACTATACCACACAAATGAAGACAAGGACTTGTCAACCTAACAATCAATGAATCATTGAATCATCAATCATTAATTAAAAATTGAATGAATAAAGAATTGCAAATTATTTCATATAATGATTTCGAGATTTCCAATTTTCCATCCAAACATACGATGACAAATGGCGTAAAGACTTCCAAGTTCTCCAAAATCATTGTGAATTAAAACATGCTCATTGATTACAAATGCTGAGATGCACCTTGCTGTAAAACAACATTCACAATCAATCCAATCATTGGTGATGAAACTGAGGTATATCATCCGTATATACTGTACTACTATGTAATTGACATGTAACTTAGTATATGTCTTTACCTCTATGAATAGTGCATACTATAAACACCTATAGGCTATAGTTAATTACTTATATATGATATATTAATATCATTAATGACTTAAACTACAGCTCCAAAGTGGCGGAAGTGTTCATCCGGTATAGGCCAATGAAACGAAGAAGTAAATCGCGAAATCACTTGCGCCAAACTACTATGGCCATTGGGACCATCTTTGCAAAGTCTCCCCAAATACACTTGAAAGACTTGTGCTAAGTCGTGATGCGAGTACAACACATGTTTTTTGCTTCCACAACCTTGCAAACCGTAGTATGTCTCTGACATACATGTACTGTTGATTCTCTTCGCTATTTGACCAACAGCAAATTCTTCGGACTTAATGGTAAGTACGGGTATGTTCTCCACATTTGCATCTCTTTGATGTACGTATGTAATCTTTGGATCGATCCACCACCTCCTCCTCAGAACTTCGTCCCAATCACTTGTTGATGTGAATGTATACAATGACTTCATGGGCTCTGTACTAGTCGTGGTCATCCCCCAATCGCAAATTCCAATGAAAACCTGCGACTCATCTTTCGGAAAATGGAACATGATGTTGTCTGGAGAAATGTCGTTGTGAAGATGTCCGGCACCATGTACCGCATTCATAATATGCAGTAGTGTCCAAGCAAGCTCCGTACGCTTTGCTCTCCATCGCTTTAGACGATGAGCACGAATGACCTCCTCGTCGCTAATTTTGGGGTCACACATAATGCGTATGGCGATATTGTCTAGATAATCGTTATCCATTCTCAACATTTCACGCAAAGTACCACCATTCCACCACAATGAATAGCCTTCGTTCCGATTTGTGTGGACTGCAACGAAGCGTATGACTCCATCGTGCGGAATCCGCACCGCCATCGATTCAGTTTGGTGTTCCATCTTTGCAAGCTCAGGTCGTCGACCCTCTTGGAGAGACATCTTTGCTGCAAATTCCCAATGTGGTTGAAGTTCAGGGCACCCTTCGATTCGCACCCTACGAATTGTGGCATAGCCTCCGCGTAGGACAATATTATCTTGTGGAATCACCCTTGCGGTTCCCGGGAGCGCTATTAAATGGCGAAATACAATTTGCATGTTTACTCTCCCTTCGTGAGTTGTCCACCAACTCATAAATCCACCTCTATTTCGTCTTGAAGCAAATGGTCTCATCCAACTCACAAACATGTCCACTTCTGTAATCACATGCGTGAAGGCTTCATCATCAATGCGATGAACCTTACCAAATTTTTCAACGGTCCCTTTCGCATTCCATAGTGCATCATGCGCTTGTTTGTCCAACCAACTAGTGAAATTCTTCTTTTCCATTTCTTGATACTACCCTCCCACCCGCAATGCTGCATGCATCATGTCCTTTATATCGCCTTTGAACTTCTCAATGCCCTCCTCTTGATAACGAACATACTTAGAGTCAAGAGACATGGTAGTTTCTCTCTCATAGAATTCAACAATACATTTTCTCAAAAATACGGTACAAGTGTGCGAGGGGTTGTCCATGATGTCGGCCTTAGTAGATTCCTCCACAAACTTCGTTTTCTTCTTCGCCCTTGGCATCTTGATGAATGTCGCACGATTCAAGAAAAAAAATGGCAAGGGTCCCCCCAAGATTTCACCTTTACCCTCCCGAGGAGAGGAGGCAATAGGGCCCAAAGGCACTAAGCTTCTCCGCTCTCTCTTGCAAGCAAGGGGGAAGGAAAAAGTGAGAGGCGGACGGCCCGACCGCCTCTTTTGTATGAGGCGGACGACCATCCCGTCCGCCCAATCTCAACCGTCTGCCCTGGCGGACGGCCGATCGGGTGCCCCGTCGGGGCCGTCCGATTGGCCGTCCAATCGGACTGCCGACCGGTCGGACGGGCCACCCGATCGGTCGGCCCCGTCCGACCCGTCCGACCCGTCCGACCTGTTCGTCCGCGCGGTCGGCTCCATCTGCCCCGTGCTCCGCGTCCGTTCGCTCGGTCGGCCCTATTTGCCCCGTCCTTGCCGTCCGACCGCTCGGTCGGCTCACTGAATCGGCCGACCACCCGTCCACTAGACGGACGCGAGTCCGAAATTTTTATGTCCCTAGACGCTCGGAAACCCGCGGACGCGGACGTTGGACGTCCGGGCGTCCCAGCGTCCGTGCAACCCTGTTTGAAAACAACCTTCTTCACCTCTAAATGTGCAACATTGCTTGGAAATAAACCTCTGTCATTGATCAAAATTTGAAAGCTTCCTTCATAATCTGCTCCTCTACTTGAATATGTACACTGTTGATTTATAAGTTCGTTAGGATCCTTCTGTGCTTGTTGTGTTGCTATAAGTTCTGAGTTCTTCCTTGAAATTCTGCTTTCTGACTAAAAAATGTGCATGGTTGGTACTATGTTGGCTGTGTTGCTAAAAATGTAGCCAGTCACTTGTTAGAATATGTGCTTGGATGCTACTACCTTTTATTTGTTGCTAGAAATTCTACTTACTTCCTAGAATTTGTGCTTGTATGCTAGTATATTTCTAGATGATTGTTTTGATGCTCATATTTATCCTTTGTTGCTGGAATATGTGCTTGGATGCTACTATCTCTGCTTTCTTTCTAGAAACGCTACTTCCTTCCTAGGACATGTGCTTGGGTGCTACCGTATTTGCTAAATTATGTGCTAGGGTGCTAAATTATGTGCTTGGTTGCTACAAAGCACATACAATAGCATCCTTCCTAGGGCATGTGCTTGAGTAATACTATCTTTGCTTCCTTGATAGAATCTTTGCTACCTTGCTAGGAACTTTGCTTTCTTGCCTGATTATGTGCTTTGTTCCTTGAAGGTATGCTTTACTATTTCAATGGTTGCTTTCTTGCTAAAATGATTTATTTTTGCTATGATTTTTTATTTATTGCCACATTATGTGTTGAAATGCTAAAAAGAGATTGAAAAGTCTTCTCTTAGGAGTATCAGCTGATCTCTTCTATTCTACTCTTTATATTGGAGTCTTACATCTTTGAGAATGTGCTCTCCTATTGGTGGTTGGCCAGCCATCATCCTTGCTCTTGTACTTATAGATTTAGCCTCCTTTCTTGTATTTTGCAGTATCACAGTCAAAAGGGAAGCACTCATATTGGGGATCTACTAGGTCCATCCAACAAGTGCATTCCTTGCTACCATGCACGTCTGGCAGCAAGCTTGTTCATGGGTCTTTTGTAAGTGGAGGATGCCAAACTCAGGATGAAGCGACAGAAACAGGAAATGACGATTCACAACAGGTGGTTGACTCGCCAGTAAAACAACCCTATGCTGCTCAACTGCACCAGTCCAGGGGCACGTAGGCTCTCTCAAGTGCTATAGTACTGCTGGATAGTAATGCCTTGCGCGTGGTGGAAACCACAACTGGTAAGAGCCTGCGCATACATGTGTGTTCATTCAATTTTGGGATGCCCTTACGTATTTTAGCAGTCTTCTAGTGTAGAGCAAACTAGGCTTGGGGTGGTAGTACATCGTTTATTGGATTCTTGCAAGAAACGTGCAAGCTTCAATGACGAGTTGGAATGCCATATATTTTGCTGAGGTACAGTCCACATGTGCCCGTTCGCCACGAATCCTAATAATCGTGAACTCATATGTTTCCACTTGCATTCATGGTGTCGATCTTATGAGTCACACTCCTCTTGTGCCTCCTTTCCGATGCATTCAGTTTGTTTTTGGAGGTGATTACCAATTTGTATGGTTCAACAGGGGTCGTGCATGGAGAACCTGCTGCATATAATGTGGTAGAGGACGAAAGTGACGATGACGATGGAGCTGAGAAAAGGATTGAACAGGATGCACATGAAAATGAAAGTGGGAAGGGGATGCACGGGAGTAGAGAGGGGTGTTATTCTATCACCGGTAAAAGAGCCCACATTCCTGCCTTGAAAGAGCAAGGGCTTCGAAAAAAGGTTAGTGTATCAAGTTTGGGGAAATTGAGTGGAGAACTGGAAAAGGCAAGTAAAGCTCAAGTGCCAGCCCCTACAATGCGTCACACTCGCCATTCTCTTGCCAAATAGGTTGAGGCCGAGGCAACAGAGAAACCCAAGAAGAGCGGTAGGGGCAGGCATAAGAACAAGTGATCATTTTCTTTGGGTTGAAAATATGTATTCCAGAGGTCTATTGCATCTTTCCAACCACAACGTCATACATTTTGTACAGGTGGATGCTACATGCCACATGCAGGTATTTCAACTTTTTCCAATTGCATTTCTCTCTCGTGGTTCAGGGACCCTTTTCAAGCCAACTTATGCAAGTGCGTGACTGAGGTTTGCATTGCTGTAATATGTTCCAGGAGTTTGGTAGCATTTATCGGTTAATAATAATTTAGCCACCCTAGTTTTACAATCGTTGATCAATTTGATCAAAGATATAGTGGCCAACATACTGAGATACGAGGACACTGTTAAGGAGGATGGTGAGGCGTATGACTTCACGAGCAACTTCACAGGACCCAACAGTACTTCCGTGAGAGATTTATCACGAGTGCGTGATTCTGCTGGAGGAGCAAATGCTGAGGATGTCTTCACGGGTATTGCTCGTGTTGTAGGCTTCAGTTGGAATGTTCAAAATTTGTATCATACGGGGGGAAGTAGTTGAACTTATCACACCAGGGGCAGTAGTTGAACTTTTGTACACTCAAATGGAATGCTCAGAATTTGTATCATACGGGGGGTAGTAGTTGAACTTATCACACGAGGGGTAGGAGTTTCACTTTTGTGCACTCAAATGTTTGTTGGACTTATGTGATGTTTGTATGTTATTCACCATTGGTATATACTAGAGATATATCGATACTCTAGTTGATACTTGAACACTTCTGTAAGTTGAGCGACTTCAGATCTTCTGCTTTGCATTTGGATACCAGTACCTCAATTGTGCTATGGTGCTACTGTATGTGCTAGGTTGCTACTGTATGTGCTATGGTTGCTATTGTATGTGCTAGGTGCTACTGTATGTGCTAGAATGCTAGGGTGCTTCCAAAAAATAAGGACACACTAACTCAAGTGAAGTTTAGATTAAAAAAAAGAAAGCTTGGTAAAACGAGGTGCTCGAAACTAAAATGAGCATGTATGCTACATCCCTCATTTATCCAATAATTTAATCATCTTTCAAAGGAACTTATTCCTAAAAGCGCCCATCTTCTTCAAATCAGCACAATAATTAGCTCTAGAATGGAGATGAAGTGGTTCTTAACCCCTAAATGCCCGAGGCACCATAATCTGGTGTTTGCAAAACTTTGAAACTAAATAGAAACTAACCAAGTTGCTATTTTTAGCACTTTGTATTTTAGAAAAGTTCTTCATGAAGTCTAGTTTTAGTATCAAAAATCCAATCTTGATAATGAATAATGCTTTGAATTTTCTATTCAAGGTTTAGCGGTTTTAGGGTACCCATTGCAATCTTGACTTCCCACAATGTTTAAGAGCTCTTGTAAATGAGCCTCAAATACAGTAGGACTTGAAGAAAAAATCACATTCAAAACTCATTTAAAAATATTGTAAAGTAGATTTTGAGAAGCCATAAATAAATTGGGGTTATTCATATTAGGTCCTTAAACCTCATATTCTTTTGGTCACCAACTTGTTAGGTTTGACTTGTAAAAAGTGAATTGAAAAATGTAAGGGAATAATGCTTTGAAAAACAGAAAACCAATTGTGTTACATTTTGCATCCATTTTTCTTTCTCTGAAAAATGAGTTAAAAAAATTTTCGTTCATAGAAACCCATAAAAAGGCGGTCTACCCTTTAAATGGTTTAGGGTAAAGTACACTACCTTAATTGTTGTGGTATGTACAAGCTTTAATTGAAAGATCATGTGTTCAAATTAGTTTGTAGTATATTGAACACAATGAAATAACATTATTAGAGAAAGTTCGTGTACTAGCTTGGCTCCATTTTATAATTCAAAAAGTATTGTCAAAGATGAATAAAAAGATCTAATTTTTTAACACTTTTTCTCTTTTACACACATTATTTTGTTCTCCATTTCAAGAATTTTTGAAAATGACATCCTTGCAATGAATCACTACAATAGGTACTTGATAATAGCTTCTAGATTGAAATTTGTGGCAATAGTTTCTAAATTGACATTTGAGAGTATGAAATTAACATAAAAAAGCACACTATTTTCAACCATTCTAATTGAATTAATACTTTATTCGTCATGCTTTTTGAAAAATTTCCTATAACCTTTTAGTATGTTACAATAATTAGCAAGACAAATCTCTTCTAATAGTTTCAATTTTTTATAGATTAATTATATGTAAATATTGTCCCTTTTTTCGGGTTAATCCTTTGTACCTTTATTTTTTTAAATAATGAGTATAGACGCAGCCGTCTTTAAAACACCTATATATTCTTACTTTGCAATGAAAGGGCTCTCAACCCTTGTAATAGTGAGTTCTTTGTGTTATTTGGTAACCATGCTCGGGAGGTTCACTCTTCATACATTTTGTGCACCATGTGCGTCAATGGTTTTTTTTCACATGGGGGCTATTTATTTCCAAGATAGGATTTTAAAGCTCCCTATAATTATATAATTCAAAAAAATGTCCTATTTTATGGTACTCTATCATTACTTATAAGTCCTATGTCAAAGCAATTTTTGAAATGCTATGTTATTTACAAGGAAGAAAATGAAATTGAATGAAAAGGTGCAGGAAGTTTAATGTGCTCCTTGTTTATATTGTAGGTTCCGAAAATTTTACCAAAAAGGCAAAAATTGAGGTCATTGTGAGAATACCTAAATATCAATGAAGCATTAAGACAATTTGAATTTACATTCTTAACAAAGAAAACAAAATTTACTAAAAATTCAGGTCATAGTTGTAAACACAAGTGAATCCAATCTCAAATGCACTTAACTTGCTGAAATCAATAAGAAACCACATCTAAAATATGCAAGAAACAAAATCTAAAATGGACTGAAGGTGTAGGGTCAAGCAAGAAATGAGGTTGGATTCAGTGCCAACAAAACGAACACATAAATGATAGAAAGCATTCCCTATTTAACACAACCATGCAATGTTAGCAAAATCAAGAAACATAGACATCAAACAAACAATTGACAACATGAACCAACCAGGAAACATTGACTAATTGAGGTAGGAAAAATTTTTGCCCCAAAACAAAGGCTAACCCGAAAAAACCATGCTCAAGATTTGCTATGCTTGGAAAAAAATCACTAAGTCTCCAAAAATCCTAAGCATTACAAATTGCCTCTTCCACCAAATGTGGAGAAAAAAAGGGACATCTATGTAATTCCGCCAAAGCTCCACTAAATACTCACTTTAATCTTCCGCCAAGATATGTAAATTATTTATAATGTATTTTCCTATTTTCAATGCTCCCTTATGTAATTGTAAATCTTTTAGAAATTTTACCTCAAAAAAATAAAAGCCTCTCTATTTAATCCTGCACGTGGTTTTTAAAATGCGGTAAGTGCACCTCTCGAGTAACCATGAGTGTCTAAGGTGTATTTTTAGGGTATACTAATAACATATGTGAATTAGATTTTTCCAAAATATATATGAAATATTTAGAAAATATTCTTGCATGTGATTTTTTAAAGCCCCTAAAATTTTGTTTTTAAGTTTTTTAGAGTTTCGCTGTCAAACAAAAATGACACTATTGGTTTTAATTCACGGTGGAGATTTACCTAACTTTTTAGATTGATAAGAGTAACCCACCTTGAGGTTCATAATAATTCAAGAAAATCCCCTCTACCCCTCGCCTCATTCCATCCTACATTCATGTTATAAGGAAAAATTACTTAAAAAGAAGTACTTATCCAACTCACTAATACCTTGACTGATGTTAAAAATGTTGATTTAACATCCAATGGTCAAATATTTTTTTAGACAAAAGTTAGGAAGGTATGGTCATCAAATTCTAAAATGCAGACATACATACAATGACTCTAGAAACTGAGTCTATGTTGTGTTAGTTTCACTATCTGTGTCATAAATTGAAAACAAATGAACGAAATTCAAATGAGTGAACACGAAAATTGTAGTATCCTTTGTGAACTACAATCCCTGCAGAAAATTGAAGTGAAAAGTAATTACGATTTGGAAGTAAATGAAATCCAAAGCCAACCACCCCATAGACTCAGTTATTGAGGTGGGTTTGATAATCATTCGAAAAATTGTATATGCTTCTTTTTTCGAGCCGTGATGACTTGAATATAATATTGCAGGTTGGTATATACAATTTAAGACCCTCTTCCATTGAAATTGTAAAAATTTGACATACATATGTGTCAAAAATAAATCATATAGTAGAAAATGTAGATAATTTTAATGTTAATGGAATTCAAAGATTCTTCATGAATCGAAAACTTGGGATTTCATTTGTAATCATACATGATTTGTAGGTTGCAATCAGAACTGTTGTTGATTCTATTTTCAATAGATTTGAAGGTATTTGTGTCGTAGCACAAGGAAGCAAAAATCCTTCTCTAAGGCTCAATATTTCTTAAAAGAGGCCTTAAAGTGACTCAAGTATCGTTCCCACGAAGATCGAATTCCTAGGTTCACAATTACCGGAAAATAGTAGAGTGATGGTTACGAAACACAAAACCCCAAGCAAAACAATAGACCGGAACTCTACTTGGTCTCGTTGTTTTCTTGGACAAATCCAACCGGATCCCTTCGGTCCAATAATTACTAATACACGTTAGACTGGATCTTCCCGATCTAACAACACTTACCGGATTGATTCCGGTCTAACACCCACTTGTTTATCACACAGACTCTCTAACTAGTTAGTTTACTACCCCACATCTTTACATTACCCTGTAACTCTCCCAACACTTCTATTCACATACCTCAAGTAGTATCTAGTATTTACGTTTTACAGACCGTAACCAGGATCCGCATTTCCACAGATCTAACCTTAACCTCTAGTATTCACATCCGGTCCAGATCTCTACTTGTAACCAAGTCGAATTTAACCTCTGAACAAAGAGGGATCTGCTAATTAGGATTCAAGAAGGAAGCTTAACTCCTACCCTCCGATTTTAAAGTGTCAAAAGTTTCACTATGTGATCAAACTTTCAAAAATAAACTTTCAAATCCTACAAATGAAAAACAGACCGTCCTCACAACTGGAAAGGAAATGCAGTCGTGTCTAGCAGGTTACGCAAGCCGGTCTAATTCCTCCTAACCAATGCTACAACGACAACCTACTGAGTTAGTCCTAAATCCGGTCTGGACTAGCGGGGATAATAAGGGGAAACGAGCGCTGTAGAGGCATGCTAACCCTTACTCTTTCCGGAGAGTACCCCTCCTCCGTATTCCTTCCGAGTCCATTCCCAGTCCACACTAGAGATCCCTTCTGCCTCTGCCTACACACATTAATCCAATACTAGACCGGATAAACTCAGCATCCGGACACACCTTGTATCCACTTACACTCACTTTCCAGCCTGAACTTCCAAAACACGGACAAGTGTCAAGTACACACAACTATGATTTGTTTCAATCACACCAAGAGCAAGCTCCCAGGTACTCATGAATATAAGAAAATAAGATAAAGATGCACATCGGGACCAAAGAAGTCCCGGATTTAAATACTAAACTACTCCCTCAAAATCCTAACCTAAAAGTAACGCTCCAACCAATCAAGGCCAAATACATTTCATTCCCTTAATATTTTCTAGCCTCGTTGACTTTCACTCAAACTCCCACTACTTCCGCTAAAAGTGGATATCAGATCCTATAATTACGGACCCGGTCACTTTCCAACTGCTAGTGGCCGTGTCACTCAAAAAGTGAACTTCCTAATTATGTACAGCTATCCCAAAACTTTAGACTTTCACCACCCTATCCTCAAAAATTTACCCTACGTAACTTCCTAAGTTCTTAACTTCTTTGCGGCCGGCTTCTTTCCGGTCTTCTATCCTTGGCGTACCTTACCTCGAGCGGCAAGCTTCTTCTTCTTGGATGCTGCAGCCTTAGTTGCCCGAGTCTCTTCCAGTGCTTAATCCGGGTCAGAATACGGCTCCGAGTCTTCCTCAGTACCGGATTCTTCATCCTCGTCCTCTTCTTCTTCTTCTTCCTCCTCGTCATCGTCCTCTGGAATCGGCCTCTTCTTCTGTGCTGACATAATTGGAGGCTTCTTCTTTTGCGTGGTTGGTGTGGGCGGAACATTGGCCCTAGCACTCTGAAGAGTGGTTTCCTCAATTGTTCTACCTTCCCAGATCCTTGCCCCTCTGATCCGGTCTTCCTTTCCTCCCTTGACTCAGTTTCGCTTTCCAAAGCTAAGTTGAGTGGGGTGGAAGGAAATACCTTTTCTATCTTTGTAGGAGGAGTGGAGAAACTGGAGACAATTCACTTAGGTCGATAAACTTGTTGCTTAGCCCTGGTTTAGGCACGTTCTTCTTCTCGGACGGTTCCGGTTCAGATCTCATCTTTTCTTCATCTGCGGCCTTCACCTCCTCCAATGTTTCCTTCACCTCGCTTGTTGTCTCCACTTCTCCGGTCTTCTCTTCCTCAGCAGCCTTCATTGCTTCTGTTGCATTGAGAGCAATGTCCGTTACTTCTCCCAGTAGGGAAGACATTTCTCCCTTAGGCTCTGACCGGATGGAAGAACTTGGCACGTCCTCCACCTTGTCCTTCACATGAACTTCTCTTGCGGGTACCGGAAGGGTTGCTGGTGCAAGTTCCGTCTCCGTTTCCGGTCCTTGCTCCCGCTCTCTTCATTCTTCTACCTCCTTCATCACCTCGTAGAGTGGCTCTACTATTGCCTCCATCTTGCGGTGGTAGGACACTAGCGCCACCATCAGGTTGGCTGGAATTTGCTTTCCGGTCTCCATCACCTTCTCGTCAAACAACATTGCTTTGTTGATAACTTCGCCCGGATTGCCGATAAACTCTCGGATCGCCTGAAGATTCTTTGTGGCTGTTTTGGTGAACTTCTTCTGCTGGTCCAGTTCTTCTCTCTTCTCCTCCAGCTCCTTCTTTAGCTGGTCCACCTTACGCGTGGCTTCGCTCAACTCTTTCTTCACCGCCTCTTTCATATTTTGGTCCAGTTGGAAAACAAGTTGCTGCGATTGACTGATCTTCAACAGTTGGCATAGTTCTTGAATGGTCTCTTGATTCTTCTTGTACTGGACCCGGAACTCACTGAGTTCCTTCACAATCCGACCCAGGGGATCTTGGTTCCAGACTAGATCAACACCCTTACTTTCCTCTCCTATTTCTAGGTCTTTGTCCTTCCGGTCCTGCCTCCTCCACTGTGACTTAGATTCCTCGACTGGGATAGTATCCGCCTCTGAATCTTCCTCTTCTTGCCCAGCTTCCTCATCTGGGTCTTCTATTTCGAATTCTGACATGGCTTTGGCCGTATCGTATGAATCTAACTCTCTGTTCATAAGCCAGTCATGTGCTTGGTACAAGTGGTAGAGAAAAGGCAGGGTTACATGGACGTCCGGACGGACGTCCAGCGTCTACGTCCGCCGATTCCCGAACGTCCGCCGACATAGGACGTTCTAACTGTCCAGCGGACGGGGAGGCGGACGGGGCGGACGGGAGGCGGACAGGAGGGCAGACGGGGAGCCGGACGGGAGGGCGGACGGGGAGGGCAGACGGGGAGCCGGACGGGAGGGTGGACGGGGAGCCGGACGGGAGGGCGGACGGGGAGGGCGGACGGGGAGCTGGACAGGAGGGCGGACGGGGAGGGCGGACGGGGAGGCGGACGGGGAGGCGGACGGGAAGGCGGATGGGGCAGACGGGTCGGTGTAGGGTCGTCCGATCGGGGCATCTGGCGGAAAATGGAGTAAACTTCGGTGTAGGGATGAAACCATGGGTTTTTTTCCAATTTTTGGAGAATTGCTAAAGTGGCAATATATGACAAAATAATGTTACTAAATTTTTTAATATTCATTTATATTTTGGATAGAATTATCTTTTCATCGACATATTTAGATGAGTTACATTTGATGTGCGCAATTTCATCCAATTTTTTTTCTTTCAAATTCGAGCAATTTGGCATTATCATCCAATTTTTCTTCAAATTTAACCTATAGATTTGGTGCAATCCATTTTTTTTTAGGCATTTGGGCCTTCAATTGGCCCAAGAAAACAATGGTTGATGGTTCAAACAAATTCAATCATCCAAATAACTATAGGATGTTGTAACCCCTACATGCCGAAGCCTTATTTTCAAATTTAAACTTCCTTTAATTTGCTCTAAATTGAACAAAGAGCCCACATTTTGGTAAGATGTATCAATTTTTTTGGAATTGTAACCATACAAATTCAAACTAGACTTGTTAGAGATTGCATAGGAAAAGAAAGCACAACAATATCACTTGTAGAGTGAAAGATTATAACATTTGACAATGATGTTGTTAAAATCGCAAAAAAAAGTTGAAGCCTTTTTGGCAAGGCAAATCTAAAATGTTGGGGACCTAAAGAATATGAGGTTAATGGGCCAAACTTGCCCAATCAATTTACAGCTTTGCAAAATTTACTCTATAATTTTTTAATATGAATTTCCAATATGAATTTTCCTCCAAGATCTACTGTATTTGAGGCTCATTTCCAAAAGCTCTTAACACAAAAGAAAAGTCAAGATTGCACAAGGTACCCTTGCATAAAATCTCTTTTAGAAAAATCATTGTCCTTTAATTGCAAGATCGGACTTCTGGAGCCAAAAGTAGACTTCAAAAAGAATTTCCCAAAATTATTAGCTCACTAAAATGATGAAAAATAGTTAGGTTTTATTGAACTTCTAAGTTTTGCAAACACCATATTTAATATTTTGGTACCTCAAGCATTTAGGGGGTAATTACTATTTTTTTTTAACATCTTAATGAAGCCGACAAACCCGTTGCATTCAAAAAATTAACAACACACCATTGATACTAAACAAAAAACCATGCTTCTAGAATCTAGAAGACAATTTACAATTATACATAATACATTGTCCAATTGAATATCTTCAACCATATATGGCAAATTGAACAATTGGAAGACCATACAATTTAAAATAAAAACTTGCCAATCTTGCAAAGACCAACTTAAAAAATCACAATTTCCGTAATTGCAGGGTTTTAGACTTTTCTATGCAAAATTGCAAACCAACAATGACAAAAGATAGGGACAATTCACGCACTTTAAAAATCATTATCAATTAAAATATCCTCGTCAATTACAAAGGCACATAAAAGTCCAACTACATTGGCATTCATTGGTCTTAAAAAATCAAAATGGTGCACATATGCTATGCAACTATGTAATTCGCATACATACTACATTACTACTTGGCATCTATGCATACTACCAGCCTATATACTTATATGAACTATTCTTGAACTTCAATATGAACCACGGAAGTGTTCATCCGGAACAGGCCAGTTGAATGAAGTACTAAAACAGAAGATGACTTGTGCCAAAGTACTCTCTTTGTTCTGAACGCACTTCAAGTAAGTATCAAACACCTGTGCAAATTGTGGATGGAGGTACTTGACATGTGAGCTACTTGATTCACGCTGCAACTTGTGATACGCCTCCGACATGCACTGCCTACTGATCCGTTCAGCTAATTTAGCAACAACATATTGCTCGGATTGCATGGAAAGAAAAGGGATGTTTTGCACATCCGCATCTCTTCTGTGTACATAAGTAATATTGGGATCCACCCACCACCTCCTCTTTATAGCTTCGTCCTTTTTAGCTGTTAATGTGAATGTATACAACGACTTCATGGGTTCGCTCAACACTGTAGTCATCCCCCAATCACAAACTCCAATGTAAACCCGGGACTCATCTTCAGGAAAATGAAACATGATGTTGTCCGGAGAAATGTCGTTGTGGAGATGTCCAGCGATGTGCACCGCATTCATGATGTGTAGTAATGCCCATGCAAGCTCCACGCGTTTGGCTCTAAATCGCTTCAGATTTTTAGCAGCAATGATTTCTTCTTCTGTTATACGCGGCTCATACAGCACTCGAAGGGCTATATTGTCTGGATAGTCGTCATCCCGACGCATCATTTCACGCAATGTACCGCCGTTCCACCAGAATGAGTATCCTTCATTCTTTTTGGAATGCACTGCAAAAAAACGTATCACTCCAGCATGCGGAATCCTTACTGCCATAGTCTCAGTATTGTGTTCCATCTTTGCAAAAGCAAGTTGTTCACCTTCTTGGAGAGACATCTTTGCTGCAATCTCCCATGATAGATGAATCTCCCCACATCCTTCTATTCGCACTCTCCGAATTGTAGCATAGCCACCTCGCATGATTTTGTTATTTACGGGAATCACTGTGGCCGTTTCCGGAAGGGCTATTAGAAGGCGATGTGTATTTTGTGCTTGGTCCATTCCAGGCTTGCTCGTCCACCAACCAATTGACCCTGCTCTATTCTGCCTCCTCTTAAATGGTTGGCACCTTTTGGTGAATAAATCCGCTTTCATAATGACATGCTTAAAGGCTTCATCATTTTCGCGTTTCTTCCTCCAATATTTATCCAAAATGACCGAAGCATTCCATAATGCATCATGCACCTTGCTGTTAAGAAATTTGGAGAAATTCTTCTTCTCCGTTTCATAAATCCACTACGGTACGTGCAAGGCGTTCAACATCCTCTGCCTCATATCCACGAAGAATTTCTCGATGCAGTCCTCTTCATATCGCACATATTTAATGTCAAGAGACACTGTAGTCTCTGTCTCATAAAACTTCACAATCAATTCGATTAAGAATGCTTTGCAACTCTCCGAGGGATTCTCCCTTGTCCACTGAATAGAGGGGGCTTCTTCTTTTCCCTTCGGCTCCTTGGAAGCCTTCTTCGCCCTCGGCATGTTGATAACCTGGTAGAATGATGAACGTCAAAGTTTTATAAAAAATTTGGCAAGAGTTACCCCAAATATTAGACTCTTACCTACCCAAAGAAAGGAGCCATTGGAGGTCAAACCACCAGCTCTCCACTCTCTCTTGCATGCAAAGGGGAAGGCAAAAGTGAGAGCGGACGGTCCGTCCGCTTGTCTTATATGAGGCGGACGGCCTCATTCCAGTCCTACAGCGGACGGAGGCCGTCCGCCTCTTCCTGGCCGTCCGATCGGACAGTCTAGGGTTGGCGGACGCCTTGTCCGGTCCGCACGGTCGAACAGAGGCCGTCCGCCTCTTCCTGGCCGTCCGATCGGACGGTCTAGGGTTGGCGAACGCCTCGTCCGGTCCGCACGGTCGAACAGAGGCCGTCCGATCGAGCGGACGGGGTGGCCGTCCGCCCCCTCTGGCCCGTCCGATCGGGCGGACGGACAGTCTACGTGATCGGACGGTCCAGAGGGGACGATTTTTAGATCGTCCGCTTCATTTCTACCGTCTCATTTTTAGGGTGATTTTTCCCCCTTTTCATTCAATAAGCTTCATGTAGGTCTTCTTGTTTGGGAGGAATTGGGCATTTGGGCATTTCAATGCCTAATAATTAAAAAAATAGACCCAAGGCTTCTTCTCAACTTTCTTCAATTTCTTGAAATTTTTACTTCTAAAGAAATGTCAATATTTTCATTACATTTATCATTTTCTTGAAATTTCGAGTTTTTAACCGTACAAATTCAAACTAGACATGCTAGACATTATGGAAAAAAAGAAAGCACAACAATATCCCTTATGGAGTTAAAAATTATAATGTTTACCTATGAGGGTGTTCAAATTGCAAAAAAGAGTTCAAATATTTCTTGCAAATCAAACCATTGAACTTCGTGACACAAAAAATTGGAAGGCTTAATGTGTATAAGCTCAATTACATTAGGGCTAATCAAAATCCACAATACTATTATACAATTCTTCCAAATGAATTTGGATTCTAATTTATTTTCCAGAACTAATTGCATTTCAATCTCATTTCCAACTTCCAAGAGCAGGTAAAGAATACAGAAAGTCAACATTGCATTCGGTACCTTTGCACTAAATCTAAAAAAGAAAAAACACTGTCAAGCATTTCCAAGAAGAGATTTTTGATACTACAACTAAACATGTTCAATAGATGTGCATGTTCAAAGTTTTAAATAGTGACATCATTAACCACTAATGGTCACAAAAGTGGTCACCAAAATACATTTAAACAATAATAGTAAATCCATAACCTCTGAATAAGTCAAAAGATATCTTCTACTCTACCCTTAAATAGTTAAACTACATTATACTCTATTCTGAATCCGAACTACTATCGTCATTTCGACCTTCGGGTGTGGGACCGAAGCCACCACATCGCCCATATCCGCCAGACCCTCTTCCTTGTCCGTAATCGGAGAAGTATGGACCCCCAAATGGTGGAGGTGGAGGAGGTGATGCATTTGCCTCGGCCCCTCTTGTCCCTCGTTCGCTTGAGCCGGTGTAGTATGAGCTTCCACGAGGCCCATATGAGTCCGGCCCTCCCGTCCCCGGATAGAATTGCGACCCACCATATTGAGATCCACCGTAGTCCGTGAACCTTGTGCTTCCATGGCTTCCTCGTATGTTTTGGAAGTCATCATGGGGGCCAGGGCTAAAATGCAAACTTCCTCCTCCATATTGCGGGCAACGCACATCACGATCATGACGAGGTGGTGACCGTTGTTGACGCGGGCGACCTTGATCCAAAATACTATTTCTTGTTGCCTCTCGCAATTGATTTTGAAAGTCCAAGTCTTCGCGCTCTTCTCGACGTTCGTGCCTTTGTGGAAGTGGAGGTGGAGGTGGTAAGTCTTCTTCGTCATCATCATCATTGTCCTCTGCATCTGGCAATGGTTCCGGAGGAAATCCAAATTGACCTCGATTAGACCACTCCGGCATGCAATCGCTTGGGCCAACCCAATTGGTGTCTATCACCGCTTTGTCACAGCTCAATTTGGTCTTCTTGTCCTTTGCAGGCACCGTACGCCAATCCACATCTTTCTGGAGTACAATCTCCGCCCAAATCATTGCCATGGTGGAATAGTTCATGATATTTGGTTTGGAAGCACCACTACAACAAAAGCAATGTTTTATGACTGCAAAATATGACTGCAATGAGTCGTAAAATCAAGAAATACGACTCACATAGAAATCACTGTAGATGACTCGGAATATGACTGACTCCAGTCGTTTAGAAGCAGTCGCTTCAGACATTAGTCATATTGGCAATCATATTTTTCGAGGGATATAAATACCCATTTTTAGCCATAGTATGCCAACATGGCGTATACTTTGACTTTCTTAGGGGAGTCTTGACTTTTTCTTGAGTTGCTCGGGCAAACAAAAAAATCCTACGTGGAATATGACTGCGGCCAGTCATATTTTTGGATGACGTAGAATATGACTACGGTCAGTCATATTTTTGGATGACGTAGAATATGACTGCGGTTAGTCATATTTTTGGATGACGTAGAATATGACTGCGGTTAGTCATATTTTTTGATGACATGGAATATGACTGCAGTCAGTCATATTTTTGAATGATATGGAATATGACTGCAGTCAGTCATATTTTTTGATGACATGGAATATGACTGTAGTGAGTCATATTTTTGGATGACGTGGAATATGACTGCAGTTAGTCATATTTTTGGATGACATGGAATATGACTGCAGTTAGTCATATTTTTGGATGACATGGAATATGACTGTAGTCAGTCATATTTTTGGATGACATGGAATATGACTGAGGTGAGTCATATTTTGCAGTAATATAGAATACGACTCTTGTCAATCATATTTTATGGAATATGACTTCTATAAGTCATATTTTTGGCTTCATGAAGTTACAAGTAGCTTCCAATGTCTTTGTTTCAACTTTTGATGCCTGCATATACAATCAAAGAAATGAGAGGTTAGTTTTTAGTGATTGAACAACAAAGCCTAACCTTCAAAGATTTACAATCAACACAAAATATGTAGCTCAGGTTTAGGATAGGAAAAATAAGATTGATGATGGAGGAAACAAGAAAAAAAATATAAGTACTAAGAGATAACAAGAATCAAAAGTTAAAATACAATAAGGAATAAGAAGCAACAACTAAGCAACAACTAAGACACAATAAGAAACAAGAAGCAACACAAAACAAGAAACAACAACTAAGACACAATATGAGGCAACAATTAAGACATAAGAACAAATAAAAAGCAACAACTAAGATATAAGAAGAAACAAGAAGCACCAACTAAGACATGACAAGAAACAACAAGAAATGAGAATATAGATGCAACAAGAAGAAATGAGAAGCAAGAACTACAAAACAAGAGGAAACAAAAAAACAAGAACTAAGAAGAAGAAAGAATTCAAATGCAAGAGAAAGAAAAAATTCAGATGCAACAATAAAAAACAAGAAGCATGAATTAGAAAGTAACAAGAAACAAGAGTTAAAATGCAACAAAAAGCAACAACAAGTGAGAGCTAAGAGACAATAAAAAGTAAGGAAGAAGAGCCACAAGAAGTGACGGCTAGGGTTTCAAAACCCTAAAAAGTGGCGGCTAGGGTTTCAAAATCCTAAAAAAATGACGACTAGGGTATCAAAATCCTAAAAAAATAGTGACTAGGATTCAAAATCCAAAAAAGTAGGTGACTAGGATTTCAAAATTTTAAACAATGACTTCTCTATATTTTTTTGGAATTGCCCAAATTTTTCTTGAATTGCCCAAAACAAAATAAAATCACTATTATATGAAAATATTAGTGATACTATGACTCAATGTTCCCAAACATGTTCCCAACGTTCCCAAACATGTTCCCTACGTTCCCTATGAAGTACTTTGGTATTCCTAATGGCCGTATAGTATACGCTTGTGAAGTACAAGGTGTAAAAATAACTAGCAGTCATATTTTGCAGTCATATTTCTCCCCAAAGTGTTGGCCTTCAAGAATATGACTGCAAGCAGTCGCCAGTCATCCTCAGTCATAATTTTGCAGTCATAAAACACTGCCATTGTTGTAGTGCACCTAGACCGCAAGATGCCCAAATCTCCTCGTATCTCTACTTGAAATGTTCACTCTTGCAAGTGTTCATGGGACCTTCCCACCATCTTACTTGTCTCTTTAATACAATCATGTTATCTGTTGGTTAGAGTTTCGCAATGTGTGACATTTTCACATACTCTCGGCACGTTGTGCAAGTCCATACTGCTTTGGGCTCGTATTGCCATCCCTCTTTAGCCACACAAAAGTGGTTGAAGTAGGCGTCCCAATCCATGTCTTGTGATTTTCCCTTTGTACTCTTCTTCAGCGGATTGAGAAATCCTTTTGGAGCCATGGTAATCCTTCTTTTCCGCACCGAATGCAATGTTTGAGTGAGAAGTTTACAATTTCTATAATTGAGAAGGTGATGAAGAGATTACAAAAAATTAAGTTAATTCATTCATAGTTGTTCACGCTCCAAGTCGGAAGGGGCTTACAGATACCAATTAGCGCTGGATCTGCCCACTCCGCAAGGGAAACAACTGCGCGGAATGGGCCGTCCGCGCCCCTCTTTATATTGTCCGCCGATGCTGACATCACTGCCCAAATCCGACGGGCGGACGGGCCGACCGCTAGATCGGACGGGCAATATGCCCCGGCGTGTCCAATCGCACGGCCTCAACGGACTGCGGACGACTGCATCGGACGGAGCCCGCGGACGGACGCTCTAACCGCGCGGCGGACGGACAGCGGGCGGCGGACTGTCGGACGGATAGCGGACGGACTGCGGACGGGAGGACGGACAGCGGATGGCGAACGGCGGACGGGTGGACAGGTGGACGGCGGACGAGTGGACGACGAACGGGCCGTTCTAATACACATTGAAGTTCATCACTTGGAATACCCTATGCTCGAGTCAGATTCGTTAAAAATTAATTAAAAAATAAAATAAATATGGCATGTAGTGAAATTTTCAGAATTTATAACAGGACATAAGTTGAAATCTCAAAAAAAATTGATGAAAACAAATTGAAATCTCATAACAAATCTTAATTAAATGAATTAAAGCGTCCTAAATACTAAATAAGAAAGAAAATTATCTATGAGAATAGAGATTCTAAGTCTAATAATACTTAACTAAGTTTCTATTCTTAGTAGTTTATATATATATATATATATAAGTTTATTTTAAATCTAACTTTAGCATCAAAAAACCAATTTTCAAAATGATTGATTATGATTTTCTTATTCAAGATTTTGTACAAGAGTTTCCATCACAAACTTGACTTTCATAGTGTTGAGGGCTTTTGGAAATGAGCCTCAAATACACTAACTCTTGGAGAAAAAACCACATTAAAGATTCATTTAAAAAATTGTAGAGTAGATTTTGAAATGCACGTTAGGCCCTTCATCCTCATATTTTTTGGGTGACTTGATTTCCTTCATATTTTTTAAATCATTCTGTAATTAGTTATGGAGGGCGAATAAGTTGAAAGGCAACGGTCATTAAAAGTGACCATGTCCTAAAATGTGCTAGTACATTCACTAAAGCAAAATGTACCTCTCCGTCATGATCACTCTTAGAGCACGGGTGTTCTTAGAGCAACTCCCTTATGGATTTACTTAATTTCATTTTAAAGGAAAATCATCTAAGTGACTACAATAAAGTACCTATATTTTAGCATTAAATTTGTTGATTACAAATGCATATTCTATATAAGAGGAAAACCAAAATATTAAATTTTTATTTTATTTTTGAAGTAATCAATAAATAAACTTCTTTTTGTATTTTAGAAATAAAATGTATAGAAACAAAAAGAAAAATGAAACAAAAGAAAAAAATCTTTGTTTTTAATTAAAAAAGAAATAAAAGATAAACATGCATATTTTTATTGACGTTTTTTAATTGAGCCTTGATAAAATTGAAGAGTACATGAATTGAAAATCCGGCCCAAGGGATTTAGACTTTAGATTAAGTAGGGCCGGATGGAAAAAACTAGGGCCGGATGGAAAAAACTGGGGCCGGATTGAAGAATGGATCGAAGGCAAATCCGGCTGGACTTTCATCCGGCCTTAGGCACAGTATAAACCCAGGCTTAGATAAAAGAAGAACTTATACATTATACAAATAGAAACTAAATTTTTTTTATTGCTTCACGTTGCAAATTCTCCAAGAAAAAAAAAATATATATATATATATATATATAACAAACAAAAACAAAAACAAAAACAAAAAACACAAAAGCATATCTTTTATGGATTAGAAGATTATAAATTTATAATGCTTTTCACAATGAGTAAGGATTTTACAGTTCTACTAATTTCAGAAATGTTGTGAAGTCTTACACTCTTTGTATACCCTTACTTTTAATACAATCCTAATAAAAAAAGGGCATTACAAAATACAGTACAAACATGGCGTTGCAGTGTGTGACATGCATAAGTTATATACATTTTTGGCTTCTCTATAAGTCCATATGTACAAAACACATTGAAGTCAATAGAAATTGTCCATGACGTTCAAAACTAGAACCAAAACCAAACCCCTTGAAGTAATTGTTGTGATTGTAGCACCATCTCAATTTGGTCAATTGGAAATTATAACGTTTCACTTCATCACTAATATTGATCATGTTTTTGTTTTTTTCTTTCCCTTCGAAATATCCTACATGATGAAAAAATAAATAAAAAAATAATATCCTTTATATCTAGTTAAAATTTGTATGCATACAATTTCAAATGAATATTACAAATTTACAATTTGCTCAAAACAATGGTGTAATCTGAAATGTAGGAGACTAAGAGTTGAGGGTTTTAGGGTTCTAGGGTTTAGGGTCTCACTGTAAACTTCAAAGAACTCTAAATGATTATTTAAAATTTGATTATAACTTGTCTATTTCTTATTTTCTGGGTTAATGAGAAAAGCATAAGATGCTGAAACTTTAATTGACCCAAAAAAATTGACAGTAAGTAAAGGCGGACGAGAAGAATCCTAGGTTTCATGCCAAATTGGAAAAACTTTGGACGCCTCGAAATAATAGGGGACAGGCTAGGCGGTCGGACACAGTCGGGTCGTCCGCTTGGTCGGTGGACAGAGCAGCTTTGTTCGCCCGTCCGCCGGGCGGACCTGGATGCCGACCGCTTAGTCGACGGACGGGGCAACTTTGTCCACCCGTTCGCCGGCTCGGGCCACGTCCGCGTGGTCCGGGATAGGTCCGGTCCCGGGCCTCTTTTAGGTCTGGGAGCGGACGGGTATATTGGCGGACGGCCAACACACATTTCCTCACTTTCACTCTTCCATTTGGAAATCACTGCCACGTCGGATGTGCTACTATTGCTTCACGCGCTAGTTGCTCCTATGTGGTGAAGAGTGGGGGTCATATTTTGATCATACTACATTGGATTTTGGTCCTTGGTTACTTACATACGTTTGGAGACAGTGAAGCACATTATATATTTTGAGAGAACGGGGATTATATATTGGAAATTTCCATTCTAAAATTGCAAGTGAGTACTCAACACTCAAGCAGTCATGGCGGGGGCAAGTAGTATTGCAACTGAAGGCAAGAAGAAGTCAAAGCCGAAGGGCGTTGGTCATGAGCTACGGTTTGACATTTTGGATGACGTCAACATCAAGGCTGAGACGGGTTGGGAAAAAGAGGATGTGGAGTATTGGACCTCTAAATTGTGCCGCAAATACGTGAAAATGTATCACATTGGGAAGTTGTGGCCTCGAGAGTGTCACCCTCTTCACACCCGTGAATATTGTTTTAAACCATTGAATTGCCTCAATGATCATTTTGTGCACCATTCGATGGAGGTGTGGAAGGCCTTATTTCCGGAGAAGGCTATGAGCAAGGGCAAAATTAACTACAGCTTGGCAGGCATGGTTTACGCTGAACTCATACTGGGCCGTCAAGTGGATTGGAGTACGTATCCTACGATAGTGACATTGCCATTTGCGATTGGCAGACGTCAGAAACATATCCCTGATATGTTTGTTCCGAAGGCGCAACTTCCTGAAGCAAGTGAAAAAAAAGAAAGCATTAGAGGATGCTGTGGAATCAATTCAGATCCCTCTTGAAATCCAAGTGCGTTGTACGGAAGTACTGAATGGAAAGAAAATGGCGGTAGAACCGGTTTGTATGGGGGACCCCACAAAAGGAAGCACTTGTCTTGTGGACGATGTGGAGGGAGAGGTGTTTTTGACTCCACCGACGGATTTGAACCCTACACAAAACGTGTTAGAAGGGGTGCTAGAAAGCAACGTTGCAATGAAGCTCCCTCGGCCAACAGAACATGGATCTACATCGATGTCACAAAAGCACCAAGAAGCGGATCCTATAAAAGACATTGAAGATAGAGAAGACCTTCAAGACGTGAAGGAGGCTCACGCTTGTATTGACCGGTTTTTAGCAGACACAGCACAAGACATCATGTTCTATGTCCCTCCGTCTCCTAAATCAAGGAAAAAACCAAGCCTACTGTCCAGACCTGAAAATGCAATTCGGACTTCACCAAACCAAAATGAAGAGCATCCAACTCAACCGACAGATGTAAGGATGGACTCTCAAGACGAGGCTGCTGTAAACAACGACAAAGAGACCCTAATTATCCAAGATCATCCGTTGCTAGCTTTGTTGGGCCCAGAGGATCTCAAGACTCTACAAAAGATGCCTCCACTAGAAGAGATGGAGAACTTGTTACAGTGTTCCCTCCGATGGAATCAATTTGAAATTCAGAGAGAAGCAACAAATGGCGGAAATGAAGGGAGCACTATAAACGAAGGTGGCCCTCAGCATGTAGGAGGAAATCCTAATGGAGGTGGCACTACAAATGAAGGACGCAGCTCCACTTCAGGCAATTCAACAGCAGGATTTGGCGAGATATTTAGAACGGTGTATTCTCTATCATGTACAGCTAGAGTTGTGACTGTATTGACGCCTGCTCTTGCGCAAATAACTGATACATTTTCGAAAATGACACCATCCGTTCTTCATGGTGCTTTGGCTTTCAGAAAGTTTGTCGAGTTTGCGGACAAACTACAAGACGAGAAGTTGGAAGACCTTAAGCATAAATTTTTTTTGGAATAGCAGAATTTGGAGTTGAAGGAGGTGCGTTACTCCAAAGAAGATCATGATGACCTCAAGGCAAAGTATGAGATATTGAAGAGCAAATACAACACGTTGTATTGGAAGTCGACCCCAAACTTGAAGCCTTTGGGTAATGCCTATGAGAGTGTCAAGAAAAATAAGAAGACTTTGAAGCGAACGAATGACAATTTGAAGGCCATGAATGAGAATCTCAAGGCTATGAATGAGAAGTTGGTGTTGGAGTTGAAGACATGCAAAGAGATGTTAGAAGAGCATCGCAAAACATTGTGGACATTACAGAACGAGAAGGCAGGTCAACAATCGCCTGGCGGAATGGGGCTATTAGAGGCAAGTGAACCAACACAAGAGAGCGATCAACTATCTCTTCCTCTTGACGAGGGCAAAACTGAGGATGGGACCGTAGAACTCCGACAACGCATTCCGAATCCAAAATCCATAGTTTTCCCCTCATTTGAAGATGCTTCCATGCATTCACAAAATCCAGAAGTTGAAGAGTTAAGGCATCAATTGGACTTGGCAGTTCAAGGAAAGAATGAGGCCGAATCAACAATGAAACGAATGATGGAAGTAGGGGTACTAAGTGAAATCCTTCCAAAGGAAAATGCGGATTTACGGTGGATGATGTGGGCGCGACAACTACAAGATCATTCCTCAGTATCATCCGGACTCATGAACGGGCTCTTGAGGTATGCATTGCAATCAGACACAGCATACGAGAATGTCAAGAGTTCTTATGAGCGTTTTGTGGAGAAGTTGGAGGAGGAAAGAAAGGACCCTGATTTAAAACTTACGGTTTGGGGGAACATGGATAGGATGTATGAGCGGCTAAACCACAGAAAGACCTATGATACGGAGAACATTGATTGGACTTTGGAAGCGGAGGAAGGATGGGTCCCTTATGGCACGTTGTCAGCTCACTTCCAACAACATGAGAAGAGTTTGTGCCAGGAAGTTTTCCAAATACTCCCATCTTGGAGGGTCATTGTTCTCTTTGCTAAGGTTGTTTTGGGCCCGAAGGAGCTATAGCATTGGGACAGTGTTGCCATACATTCCATATGTTTTGCATTCAAAGATCGGCGGAATTTCAACGCCGTTGTCCCGAATGCCGTATTCCTCTGAGTCCAAGGCTGTATGAAATGCTAGGGATTTTGTACCGTATGCCTACGGGGCACGAATACAATCGATGGAACCTTCCACTTGACCAAGAGCCATACAAATTTCAGAACTATTTGCATTGGAGGAAACCAATGAAGTGGGATGCTCGATCTCAAATATATGAGCTATGCGATGGTCCATTTCCCACCAAAGATAAATTCTTTTGGATGACGTCTGACGTGGAGGTTGAGTTGCGTGCCTTCGAGATTAAGAACAGCGAGGCTCGAGAGTTGTTCTGTCGCAGCATGGGCGGACATTGGAGCACACAGCACCAAAAGTTCTTTCGAATTCCCGAGAAGGAATGGAAGAGAGAGGGTCCAAATGACCTCTTGGTGGAGGTTGAGCGTGATCCAAAAGTCATAAAGCAATTTGCGGGCTACAATACGGATTTGATAGGGCGGGCCCTCATTTGGTCGAAGTTGGAAGAAGCAGCAAGAGTTCGTTTTGTGGTGGACCTAAACGGTAAATCATCTACAGAGCATAAGATGGAAGACGTTGCAAGGGCATTTGACATGAACATGAAGGACATTATAACCAAGTGGAGGAAGTATCTAGGAGAGGGAGGCGAACAAATTTGGATGATGAAAAGCGAGGATGAAATGATAAAACAACTGATGGATGACATAGATTGTGTTGTGAGGGCTTTGAGGGCCCACGAAGTGGAGCTGTCTCCGAAGAAGAAGAATAAACGGAAGATTGAAGAGGAGGATGACCACTCTCCGGAAACCAAACGACAATTTGAGAGGGTTGACATGCAGGTACAAGCTAGCCGCGGAGGGAGCAGCCATGGAAATAGTCCGCAACTGGTGCCTCGTTGAACAAGTAGAAGACTCATGGCGAGGGAGGGGACATCTCGTGATGCCGAAGAAGATAATAGTGTGTTGAAGTAATTGTGAAATGTTTAATTTCCTATGTAGTCATATTTTAATGGCACTCAGGATATAATTATGTAGTGTGGGCTTCATTTTTTTTATGACTAGTAGTATTGTACGTGGCCCACCATGTCCATCATGACTTTTTTGTATTGCATATACATGTAGTGAAGAAAAACATGTTGCAAGTAATTATTTATTTATTTGAATATATATATATATATATATATATATATTATGTTTTTATCATAAAATTCATTTTCTTGGACTAAGTTTTATTGAAATGTGCATGTTATGCCCAATTTTTAGTGAATTGTGTCGTTGATTGAGAATTTTGTTGTAGTACTTAACACTTGTTTTCTACTACTTTCGTAATCTAGTTATCCCTAGGATGGAATGCAACCAACTGAACCAAGAGCCCAAAAGTTCGAAGTAAAGAAGTAACTAAGTAAAATTAACCACCCTAAAAGGCTAAAACCGCCCTGTCCGCACGACCGCCCGTCTGACTCGTCCGCCCGCCCATCCGCCCCGTCCTACCAGCCGTCCGCCTTGACCGACCTGACCGACCATCCGTCCGCCCTGTCCGCCCACCCCGTCCGCCGGGTTTTCTGACCGTTGGCAACGGTTACTTCTAAGGCATAGAACATTCAACAAATTAGGAGTATAAGAGCAAGGAAGAAGGCATTTACAAGCACTTCTGAGAAACTGAACGCTAAGATTTCCAAGGGCTAGGAGCTGCAATCTTTGTGTCCCTTGCTTGGTAATGTATAGTTCAGTGGACAGGGGGGCTTTGGTTTCCAAGGCTTTGCTTACAGACTATATTTGATACATGTGACATGGTGATTTGAACCTAAACATTTGGAACTGAAGACAAGATTGGAACTTGAACTTGGACTTGAACTTGAACGGAGCTGTCCACAATGAGTAAAGATTTTTCCGGTTGGTATGTTGTTCCATCAAGCGGTAAAGTGCAGTGCAAGGCATGTGACTTGGTGTTTGCAAATCGGAAGTGTCGCATGTTGAGCCACCTTGGATAAGAAGGCAAAGACAGTGTTCACGACAGGGGGGTAAGTATATGTCCAAAATTGACTTCGTCAATTCGAACTATTTTTGCCGGTTGTAATGGGTTATTTCCACGAAGATCGGCCCTTGACAATGTAGATGGTGAAAACATAGGGAGGGTTGCAAGCAATGCCTCAAATGGAAGGGATTTTTTACGTTCAACACAAGAGGACTCGTGTGCAGCGCCATCTAAAATTCATCGTGCGTCTTCAAGGGTACATCAAAGTGTGGAAACATCAAGTGAACAATGTCCAACTCCACCCTCTTCCATCAATCGGTCACGAAGACAAAGTCGGCTAGTAGATGGGTTTGAACAAGTTGATAGACGCAATTTGAATGCGTTGTGGGCCAATTTCTTCTATTCAGCCAACATACCATTTGCGGTAGCTCGAAGTGAGGCCTTCAAAGAAGTAGTGAAGAAAACAGTTGAGTTTGGTAAGCCATACAGTCCACCATCGTACGACGCTCTACGAACCAAATTACTAGAAGAAGCGAAAGAAGATGTCAAGCTAAAGTTGCAGAAGAGGACCGAGGATAGTATCAGAAAGTTTGGAGCAACCTTGTCTATTGATGGATGGCGTTCGGTTACAAATCGGCCATTGGTGAATTGTATGCTTGTATCTTCTATAGGGGAGCAAATTTTGGGATCGGTGGACACAAGTGGGTTCGTAAAAAACGCAGAGTACTTGGCCTCTATTTTAGACAAATTCATACAGGAGGTGGGTCCGCATAATGTAGTGCAAATAACAACGAACAATGCTCTTGTAAACCCTCGAGCATGTAGAATCATAAAAGACAAATATCCTCACATTTCTTTTCAAGGTTGTGTGGTGCAGGCCTTGAATTTGTTGCTAAAAGATTGGGGGAAGGAAGCATGGGTGGTGGATGTCGTGGCCAAAGCTCGTATCGTTCTTACGTTTTTTAGAAAGCGGCACATGCTGCTTGCAATATTTCGTTCATACGAAAAAGAGCACAGCTTATTAATGTTAGGCGAAACAAGATTTGCTTCAAATTTCATTGCACTTGAACGCTTGTTGAAAGTGAAGGGAGTACTTCAACAGAGTATGACAGATCCGCGTTGGGAACAATATGTGAGGACGTTGGACGACAAGAAAAAGAAGAACCGTACAAAGTCTCGGTGTACAAAGAAGATAATAAACAGTGAGCATTTCTAGAGGCGTTGCACGAATTTTGTGCAGTTGATGGGCGTTGTTGTGTATGGCCTTCGTGATTTAGATGCAAAGACGCCATGTTCAGGGAAAGTTTTGCATATTATGAGGAAGATACGGTCGCATGTGGGGGGGTTAGAAAATCCACCTTTTCTATTGAGCCCCGAATTTGCCAAACCATTGAAGGAGGCGTTCAAGGCTAGATGGGAAATGGTAGAGACCGATCTCCAATATGCAAGAGCTCTTTTGAATCCCTATCTTTTGCACAATAAAGAACTAGCCGACGATTCAGAGGCCATCGAGGCATGCAAGCGTGTTCTCATGCGAATGTAAACCTACGGACTACACGGACATCGTCAAGGAATTCATGGCGTTTCGACATAGGGAGCCTCCCTTCCACAACATGTTGGATCCAAGTGAACAAAAATTATCGGCACACGCTTGGTGGGATTTTGAAGGCGCATGTGGGAAGCTCATTGCTCCAATTGCAAGGAGAATATTGGGCCAACCGGTATCTTCATCTTCATGTGAACAGAATTGGAGTAGCTATTCTTTTGTTCACAACAAATCTCGGAATAAGTTGAGAACAAAGAGAGCTGCGGATTTGGTGTATGTGTACACTAATTCAAGAGTGTTGGCCGCATCCAAGAAGAGGGATGAGAAGAAGTGGTACCTTGAAAATGTAGATTCAGAAGAATCGGAGGGACCAAACGAAGATGACGAGAGCAACGAAGATGAAGAAGAAGGTGCTCGTGTGGACGGGAATGAAGCACATGGACAAGAAGCAAATTGGGACAACCCAATATTCAATGAAGAAGAAGATTTGGATGGCAACACATACAATTTTGGAGGTGAACTGTTTCGAAGAATAAATATGGATGATGATGACATGGGCAACAATGACCGAGACGAGTACGACTTTCCAATGGACGATAATAATTGTGGAAACGATGAAGGCGTACCTTCCATAACAAGGTTTGTAGATGGAAATCGATTTCTAAGTAGTGACAAGGTCCTCAATCTAAACGAAGAGGACGCAAATGTCCAAGTCCTGGCTTCTAATGGAACCATAGCATCCAATGCTAGAACTTCCGAAATAGATGAAGTGATTGGAAGCGGTAGGTCTCCATCCATAGTGGTGGCCCAACTAGAAAAGAATGACAACGTTGAGGACCGCGAGCAAATGAATGTGGACAAGATAAGCGTGGAGTCTCTAGGAGGATTGGCAAGCAAAAGCAACGGGGAACCAAGTAGCCTAAACCATGAAGCGAGTGGGGCACAAGACAATGTACGTTCGCGTTTGATAGAATGTGGAAGTCCGAATTTGCTTCACAGTGGCCAAGGCACAAAGGAAAACACGACAAGTTTTGTACGTCCACCGCGTAGCATTCCTCCAATAGGTGCACGCTCACTATTTAATAGTGTAAGCACTACTTTGGTGGGTTCAGGAAGTTCTCAACGTCCGACACGAGCTTCCATCATTTCGAAAGAAATAGAACGTACCGAAAATCGAAGATTGCAGATTTCTTCATTCACCGATGACGAGGAAGATGAGACGTTGGCCTCAATGTTAAAGAAGCAAGGAAATCGCCTACCAGCATCTTCAACAAGGCTAGCGGACCTGACAATGGAATCTTCAAATGCTATAGAGGCATTCACTGAAGAAGGGAGAAAGGCAAGGATGACAATGATGATGGAAGAACCCTCTAAAGCAAAGAACAAACGAGTAATGGAGCCGTTTGCTATCTCTCCAATGAAGAAAGTGAATGCAGGAAAACCTCCCTTTGATAAGCGTTTGTCTATTCCAGAACTTCCGTTGAGAAAAGGAAAAGCGGTTGATCGCCTCCGTGAACGTGTAGGGAAAACCTTGATGAAAGTAAAGAACGAGCAAATGATGGGCAAGCCTAAGAAAGCTCGTGTATCTTCAACAGTACAAGAGAAAAGAGGGGAAACTCAAACACTTTCATCAGACGATGAAGAGAACACCATGAGTGATGAAGATGATGGATTCCAATCAAGAGAGTACAGTAGCGGGGCAGAGGTGAAAGGAGATAGTGATTACCACCCCTAGGCATTCAAATTTAGAAAGGATTTGAATGAAGAACATTTACAGAACTTGGTGCTCAAATGCTTACGATTTAGAGAGATGAATAGCTAAGATTTATTAGTTCTCGGAGCATTTCATAGTAGTACAAGGTTGCCAAATTATCTTGAAAAAATTAATGAAACTATCATTTTTGGGGAATTTTGTCCCAAGTGATATTGAAGAAATTTTCATTGTGTTATTTTTTGTTCTCAATTTCAAGTGTGTAGCACGTAAAAATTTTTGAAGCGCCAAAACTCACAAATATGTAAGAAGAACCCAAAAACAAACTGAGAATCATGCAAAATTGCAAAATGCAAAGTTACAAACCCTCACTCTCTCAGTCGGTCACTCCCAGACTCCCTAAACCCCTTGGCCCTTGAACTGTCCGCCACTCCGTCAGCTCGTCCGTCTGCCCGTCCGCCAAGAAAAACGGCCGTCCGTCCACCCGCCTGTCCGCCAGTTTGACCGGCCTGTCCACCCGTCCGCCCGCCCGCCCGCTCGCAAGACGGCGACCGAGGACCGTTCGTCTGCGTCCGCAGGGTCCGGACGTGCGGACGTGCGGACGTCCGATTTTGGACGCAATTTCGCCGCGAACGCACGTCCACGACAACCCTGAGAAAAGGGGTTATAGGGGAAGGTTTAGACTTCCCTATACTTCCTACCAACCTCTTTATCTGATCTCTCATCACTACGCCCCAATCTACTTTCCGGTCACCCGACAGTGCACCAAAAATAGTGTTCGCCAAGGTGATCGTAATCCTGTCTGGCCGCTCCAGACTAAGGATGGCTGCTAGATACTTCATTAATCGTTTCTCCCTACCATTTATGCATTCTGCCACAGGGAAACCATCCTTCTTCGTTGGGGGATTCTGAAACTTACCCACAAAGAAGCGGTCCGTCTGGGAAGCCGGTCCCTTGTCCATCTTCTTGAAATCGTACGTCTCCCACTACAGTGTTGGAGTCCAGTCCTCGGGCTGGCTCCTCGACGTCCCCTTCCATTTCCTCAATGGCGCGCCGATTACCTCCCTCACAATCTCCTCGTCCTTCAAGTTCCACGGCCGGGCTAGAAACCCCTCGCACCCCATCTACCGGAGGTCTTCTTCTAGCTCCGCTTTCTCTCTTGGATCAGTTGGTACCACCGGCTTCACCATGCGTAAGGATACAGCTACCTCTTCTCTCACCAACGTGGACTGTTTCCTCTAAACTTCTTAGTGACCGAAATCACTCTTTGGAGTCTCACAATCATTAGCGCTTTAATCTTCTTATTCCGCTCAAGGATCCTCCTCAAGAATCGCCTCACCAGTACACTTCTAATTCTACACTCATGCGAGAACTTCTAAGCAAACTCTCCTCTTGAGACCCGTCTGTCCTTAATCCGGACCGTAAACTGAGCCCGTAACTCTTCTCTTTGGCTGACATATAAGTACACCGCGAATGCTCCTCACCAATCTCTTCTCAGGGTAGTTTCCCAGCAAAAGGAGGTCTCAGCCACTGCCCCTCTTATTTCTAGAGCTTCATTCACCGCAGACCGTTACAGGTGACCGTTTTCCACAAAATAGACCTGCTCTCGAGTGTGGTCTAGAACTAGGTAGGCACCCGTTATCCCCAGATTGCCTGCCATCTTTTTCCGGTCTCTGGTCCTTTATTTTCTTCCGGTTTCTAATTTCTAATAAAATTCACTCTGACCTACTCTTGACCTAACTATGCCATTTCTGGGTTTTCGGTTTTCGGTTTCCGATTACTTTTGTTAACACTATTATCTATTCTAAAGTAGCCCTATTCCGGTATCTGGTTCCTAACTACTTACGGTCTACTTTTCTAACGAAAAACGAAAAAAAATAGGGAGTAAGGAGCTCTAGTCCCCTTATTTCCCTTCTAAACCTAAAGACTGGATTCCCATGCTCCCACAATTTGTCATAATATCCAAATAATACAAATGACTATAATTTGTATAAAGCAAACGAAAGAACTATTTTCACTGCATTCAGTAGTGTAATCCGACAAATTTGTTATAAGGCTTGTATATAGTGCATTCGTTTGGGTAGTAAGTGGCTAAATGTAAAATGATAACAACAAAGTGATACTTACATTTTCAATTATCTCACATATGTATGTTTATTTGAAATTCAATCATTTACTAATGCACGAAATATACATAGTTAGCATGTCATTGGACAATGAAAACATATTTACGACAAAATATTCACAAACACGTTTGATAAAAATAGTATTAAGTCATACTGGCAAAATGTGGGTATCACTTTGTTGTTATCATATTATATTTAGTCATTTGTTTTCAATTTATGACACATATAGTGAAACTAACACAACATAGACTCATTTTCTGGAGTCACTGTACCTCTTAAGTTTTTTGGTTAAATACCACCCACCCTTGAAACAATTGCAGAATAAAGTAAATTTCATTTTTAAAAAAATATATTGCATTTTTTTCATTCGTTGATTTATAGTTAAACATAAACCATAAAACAATTCAGAGGATTAATAGCTAAACGGTTGTTTGTGTTATTAGGTACAACTTATTAAGGTAGGAACCCCTATACCCAAGAACTTAAGCCATGGCCAATATGATCTGGTATAGTAGTTCACAAAGTAAATATTTAGAGGAGTGAAAAGATAGAAATGGCATGTACAAAATAAAATAGCGTGAATTTACAACTTCAACTGAAATTACTATGAACTAAGGGAGGCAAAAGTGTGCATCCCCCATTTCCAATCATCAATTCAAAACTAATTTTTTATTCATTAATTCCTACTCTCTTGCGATATTTCGGAACATGTGTCATGGACTAATTAGTTCAAACCTTGACAAGTTAGAAAAAAAACATATCCAAGCTTTGAAAAATGTAATTGGGAATGGGTCCCTAATCGGGAATGGGGGATCAGAGGCTTAGAAGTAACATTAAAAATGCGTGAATTCACAACAACATAACTTACAGTTAAATGGAGATTGAATGGAAAATTATACTGAAATCTGGTACCATGCTCAAACAGATCTAGGGTTCATAGCCAAAACAATGGCGGTCCTTTAAAGAAGCAGTTCAACTAATGCACTCCAGCTCCAGTCGAGCTGGACGCTGACACACTGTAGCTCATTATGCAACAATGGACGGTGGCTAGTCATTATGCTGCAAATGCTTCAAGGTGAGAGGGGGCCTCAGTTGCCGCTTTTTAATTGAAAAAATCGCTGGTCATCTATGCTGCAGATGCTTTCAAGGCAGGGGAGGGGCCTCAGTTGCCGGTTCTTAATCAGAACAATGGATGCTGATTATGCAACTACAGATGGCTGGTCAGTGCTTTTTAATAAGGAAAATCCCTTACTCCAATTCAATTCCCTTTTAACAAGGAGGTTATTTGTTTAGTGCAAATTCTTGAGTTAGTGATCATTTTAAGGATATAAGGACAAGTTTGCCTATAACACGAGTCCAAATTATTTTCCAAAACGTGAAATGCGATTGCAAGTCCCACGCACATGACATTCACACAATTGATACACCACAAGCCAGTCACAGCAGTTTAAGAATGCTATCGGAAAATCTGGCAGCAAGATGTGCAAGTTCACATGGCATACTAAGTGCAAGGCAACGATTTCCTGTAAGTTCATTGAAATGAATTCGTATTAGATAAAATACGGTTACAAAAGGCATAGATTGCACCAAAAAACAATGTGTCCACACATAATGTACAATCTCCTCTTCCAAGACCACAGATTCCTCCACTACTAATCTAACAATGTTGCGGCACGGGCAGCCTCATTGATAATCTCCTTCACATCAAGCTTCAACTCAAACCCTGCAAACTGACTTTTCACAGGGTGCGAGATAGGAGGCAAGCTGAATTTTGAAGTCAACAGCAAATGGCTATAAACTGAACTCGGTTCCTTATCGTTTCTCAACAAATAAGTATGACTACCTTCTTTAAGACACTCGTACCAGAAACCTGAGAAAATAACGTCCCCAAGGCCATACCCATTCCCTTCTGGGTCTGTGAAGCTGTTTTGAAGCGTGCGTGTTGCAGTATGCACTAGCATCAACCAATATGGCTCCTCATGAAGTGGTGAACGCACATCAACATTATCTCCAATGCAAAGCCCATCAGCGATCCACTCACGGTTAGGACCAACTTCCACCTCCTCGTCATTGTTGTACAATCGGCGAGCTTGGCTTGGTTGTTTTGGAGTCAACCTTTCGGTTGTACATGCAATTACAGATGACAACAACATTCACTCAATCAGTAATGCCTCTAGTAAATCAAGGCAGCATACCACGTAAGTCAGAACATCATGTAGCTATTTGCCAAAATACCCAACATACACCAATACAACAGCATTCAAGAAAGAATTTGTTTGCCAAAATACCCAACCTAAACCAATACAGTAGCATTCAAGAAAGAGTCTGGCAAAGTCAGCTACAAAGGGAGAACTCCCACCTATGCAAGATGAAGCTAGGAGCATGATCTGATTGGTAACAAGGACTCTCATAGTCATAACCAAGACAAGCATGATAGAGGCAGCTCAATTGCCGATATTGTATCAACGTCGGGTCTCTAGCGGACACTGACCGGCACTGGTGATTTTCCATGCTGCCTGGCACTATTTCAGCCTGAAGAGGGTTTGTTCTGTCCACTGAACCAGGTCCAGAGATTGGAATCTCCCAAAAAAATTTACTCGTAGTGCATCGTGCACCCCGTGGCCCCGCATGTGCATTCTTGGATTCCTCTTTCAAGAACTCCACGATTTCTGCAGCATTCTGGAGCTTGCGCCCATATCCACCTTCATTTGTTCTTTTCGTATCTCTCTTTTTAGAAGAGCACCTGCACCATCCACTTCCCCCTTCCCATGCCCACTTCCAAAATAATTCCAGCACATTTGGCACCCAGAATTTAAACTCACACCACTAGTGAGATTAGGATACCTACTAATGAAATACCAAGCACGTGAAGACTTAAACTGACCACTACATCCATCAGACCAAACAATGTGATTAGAAGGTGAGAAACCTTGACTGTGCACATGCTCCCAGTTCAACGTGAAGCACTTTTGCACATACAAAGAGTCGTGGGTTTTGTCATCAGAAATGTAATAATGAATTTCTTTCAGAAGCAATGGCTCTTCGTTTTCAGCTTTCCATGCAGGATTAGGTCTGTAGGTTATATGCACTAGAATAGTTATCTGGTCATTATGCCAATGCATTGATTGGATTTTGTTCTGAACCTTGAGAGTATAATTTTCAGAGAAATCCACACAAGATATGAGAGTGTCTGCAGGAACAGACCCAAACAGCTCTCGGAATTGGAAATCCTGCCAAGTTGCAATGTAATTATGAAGTACAAAAGCTTGTAGTTTGGATTTGAGGTAAGCGATTAACTCACGCGGTGGTGACTCTCGATACTCCATCGTCAAAACTTTCTTTGGATTTCCATCTACAGTTGTTTCCACTACCTTGTATCCAATGCTTTTCCACTTACAAGCTGGTCAGTACTTTCTTCAAGTGGACAAACCCTAAGCAGCTGTAAGCCACAATCTGGACACTCTCCTAGTAAATAAGACCGACGATGCCAAGCAGAGAACTCGACTTTCTCACATAAAATGGATGACTACAAGTTTGTTAGTCGTTCATATACTTCATGATGAGCATTGCAGAAGCGGCCAGCATTTGCAGAATCCAGACCACCATAGACAAATTCACATTCACAATTGCAACTACTGTGAACTCCAAGCTTATCTACACGCATGGTGTCAAGAGCTCTGAGTAGCTCTTGATGATACTTACAACATGTATTCCATAGCCGTAAACGCCTAACCCACCACAATTTCATGCTCTCAAAAGAAGTCAAGCTACAGAGCAAGTTAGGATACATGGCCTTGAAGCTCGTGTAGAACTCAAGCTGCACAACCGTAGCTGCCGTTAGAAATAAAACAGAGGAAGATACTAAACATTCACAGATATTGCAAAATGAGAGCAAGGAGGCTAAATTTGTAAGTACAAGAGCAAGGTGATGGCTGGCCAGCCACCAATAGGACAGCACATTCTCAAAGATGTAAGATCTGAAACTCCAATAGAAAGAGTAGAATAGAAGAGATCAGTTGATACCAAAGCATGAATTCTAGCAACATAGCATATCCAGTAGCACCCTAGCCCATACAGTAGCACTAAAGCACATACATTAGCACCCAATCACATATAGTAGCATTGAAGCACATACAGTAGCACCCTAGCACATACAATAGCACCCTAACACATATAGTAGCAACCAAGCACATAATTTAGCACCCTAGCACATACACTAGCACCCAAGCACATACAGTAGCAACCAAGCATATACAGTAGCAACCAAGTACATAATTCAGCACCCAAGCACATATACTAGCACCCAAACACATGTCCTAGAAAGGAAGTAGCATTTCTAGGAAGAAAGCAGAGATGGTAGCATCCAAGCTTATATTCCAGCAACAAAGGATAAATTCGAGCATCAAAGCAGTCATCTAGAAACATACTAGCACACAAGCACAAATTCTAGGAAGTAAGTAGAATTTCTAGCAACAAATAAAAGGTAGTAGCACCCAAGCGCAAATTCTAGGAAGTAAGTAGAATTTCTAGAAACAAATAAAAGATAGTAGCACCCAAGCACATATTCTAACAAGTCATTGGCTACGTTTTTAGCAACACAACCAACATAGTACCAACCACACACATTTTCTAGCCAGAAAGTAGAATTTCAAGTAAGAACTCAGAACTTATAGCAACACAGCAAGCACAGAAGGATCCTAACGAACTTTGAAGCAATAGAGCCAATATTCAAGCAAGAGAAGAAGTATCGTATGAAAATAGCATGTTACAAATCAGCAGTGCACATATTCAAGCAGAGGCGCACATTCTCAAGGCATGAAACAAATTCTGAGCAGTGACTGAGGTTTATTTCCAAGCAATGTTGCACCTTCAGAGGTGAAGAAGGTCGTTTTCAATCAAACCCTAATCCAGTAGCACAGTTGAAGGAGAGAACAAAATGAGGCTACAGGAAGATATCAAACATTCAGAGGATTGCAAGCAACGTGGAAGTGTAAAGGAACTATATTTTTACAATACTTGAAATACTTGTAGGAAATGGGTAGCATGGAAGACTCAACCCTCATGGAAAGTCACAACATCTTTGTGGTTTGGGGACACTGTCGTCTCTTCTGCCCACCACTGCTCAACTAGAGTCTTCACATTTTCAACAAGGGAGTCGCTCCGAGTCTTTCTCCGATGGTGCAACCAAAATGCATCTTGAGTAGAGTCTAGTAGTACTCGTCTTCCTTGCGTCTTTGAGATATTACGCCTATCCACCCCTAACAGCCTAGCAATTCCTCTTCCATTGTCAACATTTCCCTTAGAAGCGAATGTACACAAAATATCCTTTGCCATTATAATTTTAGAAATTTTCTGACCCACCAAGTGTTCTCTCATCCCTTCTCGCACACTACTAAGAACGGAATGTCCCAACTTCACAGATTGTAAGTTACTCAAGTACGCTGGAGTGATGTCAGCCATACAAGTGTGTCCCAAGAGTTTCTCAACAGTGAGAGCTTGTATGTTCCTGTCATACTGTTGAAGACGCTGTGTTGTAAACGCAGCAATTTCCTTCGCTACATGCGCACTAATTCTATTCACCCTAGATGCACACAAATCAGCAGTACCCGGTGATTCACAAGATGGATTGGAATCAATCGGGACTTCCCTGTTGGCACCAGCTGCCTTCCTTGCCTTGCAACGTCGTGTTCGCTCCCGACTGTCTCTTTTGCGCTTTTCAGCATACCATGCTTGGTGTGCTTCTTCTATTCCACTTTGTGCCTCTCAGAGTCCAGGTGGGGCACATTCTAATGCTTCAGCAGAAGACATTTCTTCTACCATTTCAAGAATCAGTGGCCTCACCTAAAAAAAAAGGTGCATACAGTAAGAAAGTCTGATTTTCCAGGTTGATCAAACTCTTATCCCCTACACCCTAAACCCTAATTCACCAGTGATCCCTTGGGTGAAAAGAAATTGTTCATCAGCTAGTCTTCATGCCTTTTGTTGGGTATACTTCACATTACTGGCAGGACGCTTAGACTGTGAAGAATACCCATTGCAACCACATTCCCCACACAAAACCCACAAAACCCATCTCCGCAAATGCCCTGTATTCTTTCCGTAGCAAGCACTCATCAAACCTTCTCAAAATGAAAACAACGCAAACAATACTTCGTCAAACAACAGCTTAACGTCAAAAAACCTACCCAAAAACGCCTCATTCACGCATCACACACATTCTCACCCTGAACCCTAATTCCTTGTGGATGCATGGGTCCTGTCGCGCAAAATCAATGACAACAAGCAATAAACCCTAAAGCAATATTAACTTCAAGCTTGCAATGAGGTAGAACTTACCAAACCACTTATTGAACGTAACTTCCAGAACGCAATGAAACCCTACTTCAATAACCGAAGTTCTGAAGATCACCCAACCCTCCACTCCGCTCCACAGACCCTAAAGTAGCACCCTCCCCCATTGATCGACTTGGTTCTGCATTGTAGATGCAGCTTCGGCTTCTAACAGTTTCCTCACAAACAACAGGAAATGAAACGCACGCATAGCACTTGGAGAGTATGGGTATCCCATTTGAACGTAGTCTTCATCGTGAGAGTGGTGGCGTGAAAGCAAAATCTGTACACAACGAGATTCTACTCTCTGCAAGCCAAAAAATTGTCTTACAAAAGCAACGTCTTCAGCGTCATGTGTCCACCAATGCAATATAGCGCTCAAGGTAACTGGCGGCTGAAACAGAACACGGCAAAAGCAGAAACACAAGCAGAAGTACTAAGATCCGAAAGAGACGACAGGAACTAAATCCTAGAAGTCTGCAGTTGGGTTCATCTGCAAATTGCGCTCATCTGAACACAGTCATCCACTGACGCAGCTAGCAACCTCAATCTTCTGAAGTCACTTATTCATCTTTCACTCAACAATATTCATCCATTTAAGGACCTTTTAGCACAAAAAGCACTAGTTACATGAATATAAAGTTGCTTTTGGGATCTCAAATGATGACTAAAAGTGGATGGCATTACAAAATAAGATTCTCTAAAGTTTATGAAAAAAGAAAACATAATCTTCAAACCAAAATTCAATCACACTGTTCACACAACTATCCTAAAGCGTTTTAAAAAGGAAGTATTACGTCCTAAGTGGCTCATATTAGCTCATGTGCACCCATGTGTATAAATGATTAAAAGAATTTCAGTAATACAGTTATAGTGCGCAAATTTGAGCATATTTTCTCTCAATTTTCCTACATGTGTGCCTACTTTACTATCATTTAATGTTTTTTATGTGTATGTTGACATTTAACTCTTCCATTTTTGCTCTTATTTGATTCCTGAAATTTTGAAGTCATTAGTGATAAATCCTCAATTCTGTGGAAAACTCCCAAAATTTTGAATGTAGTGTTAATACTATCCAAGAATGGGAGGATATGATTTGTATGGGCCTTATGGAAGCTCCTACTACTTTAGTTCAAGTCATGGAGGGACTAGAGGGTCACAACAAAATGCTTCAATTCCGCCTCCAACTTTTGGAGGTCCTTACTATGGAAATTATAGACAAGGAGGACAATCAAGCGGGTATGGGCCATGTGGTGGCTCCAGTTCTACACCTCAAAATTAGAATGATGATAGTAGTTCTAATTCTGAATAAAGTATAGTGTAGTTTTGTAGAACTGTACAGGGCGTTTTACCAAGAGATTATGGGCTATGGAATGTGGTTTTAAACGTAAATCATAACCATTTAGAGACAATGATGTGAACATGTAATAGTTGTGGGTATATTAGAACGAGCAACATGTGTGGAAAACACTTTGTATGAAAAAATACAAAAGTTGCACGAGCTTTTTCACAATATGGCAAAACATTTTACCTTGTGGACTTGTAGAATGCCACACTAGCACCCCAATAGAAGTAGTTGTTCTTTGCAAATACAAATGTTGAATGTGTGATGTATTTGAATATTTGTATTTATGTATTTTTGTCATTTAAATGCCAACGCATAATTGAATTAGGATAATCAATAATAAAATGCAAATAAATCAATTATAAATAATATTTGGTTTTTAGATCACTATAAGTCCAAAAATGAACATAAATTATTCAATTCATGAAGCGATAGGATTATTGTATGATGTGAGATGACATTGAAGATGTATACAAGATAATTGTAGAGTTCATATCTTGGAATTCTACAAGTTCATTTTTCAACAAAGGTATTCTAATTTCAAACTACCTGAAAAATAAGAGTGTTCACAGCATTCTCAAAAGAAGTCTGGAAAAAAATGATCAATTAAAGTAGTTGAAATTTGAGAAATTTAAATTGACCAAAAACAAAGATGAGAAGGCAAAAAAAGGTGCTATTGACAGGACCATGCCTCCAATGTTGTTGTCCATCCAATGGAAAGTCATTCATACATTGGCCATCCGCTTGGTCGGATGGCTTGGTGTGGGAATGTGATTCCACATGCTAGACCCATAATACTAGCATATGACGGAAAAATTCAAAAATTGTCTCCTTAAAAAGGAAAGTTTTTGAGTTCTCCTAGGAAGTTAGGATAAATTAGGAAAACCGGATTTCCGGATTCGGTAAAATTTCATTAGGGCTAAAAACCTAATTCCGTAACCCTAAAAAGTTCCGGAAATCGGATGACGGCGCCAGCCCTAAAAACCGAAAACCGGATCCGTACTACGGATAGGGTTTTGCCGCCAAAATCGGTCCCGTACATCGGGCCAGTATAAGAGGGGGACTATAGCTGGCAGTGGACACGAGTATCTCTTTGTTTGTTCTCCCACCGGTGTTTTCTGCCTTCTTAGTTTCGTGAGAATTCCGGTAGATTGAGGGACTGTGTGAGTTGCGATCGTGCAGGGGTTACCAGAGTGAAAGTTTGTGAGCAGGAGAGTTAGGGAGAGATTGTGTGAGGGTTGTTTGTGAGCACGATGACTTCCAGGGCAAGCCGGCGGAAGTTGAAGGATCTACCCGAGGACTCGGAGGACGAGATGCCGCCACCGGTGCCTCGACCGAGGACCATTCCGGTGATGAAGGTGGTTCCGGAGGTTCCGACAGAGGAGGACCGGTTGATGCACCTGCGGGAGAACCTCAAGAACATGGGGTGTGATGGGCTCCTAGAGGTGCCGTGGGGGATCCGGGAGGAGAGTCTGGTGTTTGACATACTTCGTCCAAAAAGTGGCATCTTGGATACCACCCTCCGGGCGAAACTAGACCTATGGACGGTTAACACATGGAGGGCCGTCTACAAGTTCCGGGAGGCGCCGGACAAGGTTATGGAGAAGAATCAGAAGGTGATGGAGGACGAATTCCGGGCGCCCGCCAACCCGAAGGAAGGTCACCAGGTGTCTGACCTAGTGAATCCAAAGTACTGAGATGTAATAGCATTTCTTAATCCTATCCTCCATCCCACCAAGCCGCGGCGAGTAGTAGCGAAGGTGGCCTCCACCATCTTGGGGAGCCTCCAGGGTAAAATGATGATGGATTGGGCAACCATCATCCATGAGTTAATCAGGGACTTGGTGCGTTCCCTCCGGTCCGGGAAGAAGGGTTAGAGTCCCCTTCCGGCATATTTGTCCCATCTATACGCTCATCACTCTCTGCTCAAGGCAAACGAGGAGAGTGCCTATCAAGACCTAGTTCAGCTCCAATAGTAAAGGGGAGAAGAACCCTCGCCTCGAGACGGACCAGACGATGAGGAGACGGAGGACGAGCAGCCGCCCTCTCTTCTAAAGAAGAGGCAACGGCGGAATAGGACGCCGTCGGTGAATCCGTCAGAAGAGCCTCCCGCACCGGAGCCATAGGAAGAAGAAGTTCAGAAGCAGAAGACGGAGACCGGACCAGCCCCGGAAGAAGTCCGACCTTCCATGCAACTGGTTGGACCGGTGCGACCACACACTGTTGCCACTCAGGCCGAGGCCGGACCCTCCCGGACCAGGATGATGGAGGTACAGGCAGGGTTGTCATAACAGGCGAGTTAGGGTCGTCGGACGTTCCGGATGGACGAGCAAACCGGACTAGACAGACGGACGGGCCGGACCAATTGGACGGCTTTAATTTTTCAAAGTTGTGGAATTTTTTTGAATGACACGTCACCTCAAATAGCGAATCCAGGGCACGGACATCATGTGTGGGCGCGGATGTCACCGTGCCACTGTCAGGGCGTGGACTTGTGAAGTCAGGGCGCGAACTTCAGCGTGAGCGTCAGGGCGCGGACTTGTGCAGTTAGGGCGCGGACTTCACCGTGAGTGTGAGGGCGCGGTCCTCAACGTCACAGATAGGGCACGGACAGGTAATCAGGTAATGGCGGATTTTATTTATGTGTTGTACAATATATGTAATATATATATATATATATTTTTTTTGAACAAGGTAATGACCCCACTGCATTTAAAAGAACCAGTAACTACAATATATTTTACATGATTGCACTCACCAATGTTTCCAAGATGCACGTCAAATACAAAAATGCAAAAAAATAATAGTAGGCTGCAATGTTTGTAATAACCAAAACTGTTTATAAAATTCATGCATTGCAAAGTATAATAACAATACAATGAATCTATACTTCCAAAATACACCCACTTTCTCATAGGTTATCTAAGACAATCCTTTGGCTTCTCGTCCATCTTTCTTCCAATTGCTACAATTCTCTTCAACTCTTAAAGACCCGAGATCTACCATCGATGCAACTCTATAACCTCAATTATTCAAACGACTTGACCTACGAACTTCTTGGGCACTGGATCCGTTGCATTAGCATCTCGAATGACAACATCATCATCCTCAGGTGCCTCGTCATGGGCATCTTCGTTGCTATCATATTCATCTTTTGCTTCACCACTGTCTGTGGTCCAATGTCCTTCAACTTCCGAGTTTTCATTTTGAAGTTCTACAGTAGTTTGACCTTGACTATGTTTGCGCTTCAACCTCTTATGTCGTTGTGCGTGGGGATCTTCTACATCTGAATTTATAGTGGGCCCACCTCGAATTGTAATTGTTGGAACAACAAATGCCGGGGTTGACCCACTAGGTCCTAGTACGTATGTACTTAGGAACGATTCTACCACCCTATTTGGATCTCTTGCCCCAATTCCGAGAAGTGGACGATTAGTAGGCCTTGATGATGATGCTTCTCCAATTTGTTGACCTTCTATTTGTCCACGGCCTCTAGTCCCTCCACGGCCTCTAGTCCCTCCACGGCCTCTAGTCCCTCCACGGCCTCTAGTCCCTCCATGGCCTCGAGTCCCTCCAGTCCCTCTACGGCCTCCAGTCCCCCCACGGCCTCCAGCCCTTCCACGGCCTTGTTGATATTGCCCTACTTCATGACGAACGGGGGGCCGAGGAACTATAGGTGGTCTACCCCCAGTAGTACCACGTGAAACGCTTTGAGGAGTCAAATGAACATTCCCCACTAAGCCTAACCCTTCTTGAAAAGGTCTTCGGATGGCATTGGAAGTTGTTATTGAAGATGGGTCTACGGAATGCGGCGTTTGTGTACCTTGCTCTGAAATAGCAGAATGGCCCGCAATTGGAGTAGGTACACGGGCAAGGTCTTCTGCAAGGTCCACAAATGCAAAAACATCATCAGGGTCCACACGCTCTGGATCAAAAGGCCTTCTCACATTACCATCCAGTTGATTTCTTGCAATAGGGCGTGCCACTCTTGCATTTCTAACGTTTCTGTCATGGTGTCCTTGAATAGTTGTAATGTTACGAGTTGATGGACTCACTCCCGTAAGCCCTGTATTGCCATCTCGATTGTGAGAAGATCCTCCACGATTTGGATTTGCATTCCTCCCCCTATTTTCGTCACCATCTTCATTTCCACCACCATTTCCATTTCCACCGCCATTTCTTGGAGGGAGGTTGTCATCATCGTCGTTATTGTTATGGGAAATACCATCATCAACATTATCGTCATTTGGATTGTCGGTCTCTAAAGAAGACGACAAAGCTTGGACTTCAGCATTCCCTTCATTTTGAGGAAGTGGAGGTGAAGGATGGCGACATGGATTGGGTGGAATGGGTGGCCCCCAAGGACCCCAACGACCATGAAGGAGTTCCTCCTCTCCATCGTCATCATCTCCATAGTAGTTCCTCGCTTCCTCGAGGTGATCGGCTCCTCGCCTCCAAAGATCTGGGTTTGTTGGATACTCTTGAGGGTTTAGATTGGCTTCTCCATCAACCTCTTCTTCTTCCTCTACTTGCATTGCGTCGAATTCCCGATTGCGTTCATTCACCGGGATTGGACCAAGGGCATCTGGATCGGAATCCACCGAGTATATATTTGCATCATACCAACGAACTGGATCGGCTCCTGGTCGCTGCTGAAGTACACGGCTATTGGTATAGCTATATACCAATGACTCTGCCTTTTCGGGGGCTAATCGATTTCGGACCTTATTGTGAACAAATGAATAGTTACTCCAATTCCTTTCACAAGAGCTTGCGGAACATGTGAAGGATAAAAGACGCACGGCAATTTTAGAAAGAGCCCGATCTCCAACCCTGTGCCACCATTGGTGGAGAAGCATTTGTATCACACGGATGTTGGGTGTCTCAGCTACACTGTATGGTCTAGTACCCTTCTCAAATTGTGTTAATTCCGCTAGCACATCATCGAAATTCACACCCACTGAATCTGCCATCTTACAGATGACTTTGTACAATGCACGTAGGGCAATTCCATCCACCCTGAGCACCACATTATCCAAGAGGTATGGATTCAAAAGGGCCGCAGCGTAGTGTGTATCTTCAAAAGCCATCTCCCACCTTTCATTGAAAGATTCTTCCAAAGTGACCGCTATGTCATCACGTAAGCTGAAAGGTGGTTCTCTTAAAGAATACACGTGCCCTCGCAAATTGTGCATTACAAGCCACGCCCGACCCATGGCTGGTTCTCGTCCATCAAACACACGCAAAGCCTTCAATACGTCTTCAGTCATGTACACGTAATTCACACATCGTTGCCAAAAGGCCACATCTTGAATGGTGTTTCTGACATTACGTGTAGCGGTAGCTGACTATGGGCCATTTTGTTCATTCCGTAAGGTATCAAAGTAATTTAGAACACGCGGGTGGTTATTCAACCGCTTCAAGACTGCTCTGAGTCTCACCAGGCGTTGCAACATGAGGAAATTACAAGCAAAGCGGGTTTCAGTAGGCACTACGAGTTGTAGATTCGGACTTAACTCACGGAAAACCGACATGGTCGCATGATGGTTTCGAATGTATTGGCACAATTTTTCTGCCCTGACAATCAAATCGGCAAATTCCTGGATTTTGGCCCAATCTTCCAACATGAGATCCAATGCATGTGCCATGCAGCCTTGCGCAAAAATGTGCGGGTATGTTCGAGTGATGTCTTGCAATGCCCTAAGCATGTTTACTACATTATCTGTGCACACTTGTGTCACATATTTGGAACCCACCTTCTCAATGTACACTTTCATTTGGTCCGCTATATAGCGCATGGTTTTCTTTTGTGAGGTAATATCAATCGACCTTAAAAATACATCACCTGCGGGGCATGACATCATCACATTCATGAGAAGCCTTCAATTGACATCATCCCAACCATCGCTGCATATTGTCACCCCGTAGTGCTTCACAACAAAACCAACCTTTTCCTCAATCTGCTTCTCAATTTGCAACCTCCTTGGTTCAATTAAATTAGTCCTGAATTGATGGTAAGAAGGTGGACTATATTCAAACCTCGCCAATGAAGTTGCCCTCACAACCTCGAAGAAGGCTGGATGCCTTGCCACATTAAATGGCACATTCGCTTCATAGAAAAAACTTGCCCACTTCTCATCCAACTCCTTCCTCTTTGCAATGTTGAATGCGTCCACCATACACTGCTGACGTAATGATCCAGATCTCGTAGAATTTGATGCAGCAAGGCTATTGGACGTTTGTAGGGTTTCATTTCCTTCTGAAACGTTTGCCCCTTCTTCCGCTCTCCCACCATTGACCCCACCCGTCACCTCATTTTTTGTGGCTTTACTTGAACTTGCAAGTGGAGTTGTTCTAGATGGCGCACTTTGAATTGGTTCTCCTTCATACATGTCCCCAGGATCCATTCGTAGCGGGACAAAACCTGCACAATTGGCAAATCTATGGCGCACTACACGAGGCATACTTCGACAAATTGACCTCTCCGATTTTGAGCCATATCCGAAATGTGCAAAAGCACGCTCACGTTTGTAACTGAAGGTCCCAGCACAAAAAACACAAATCACCTTCGTCCCATTCTCCGCAAAGTTTAGCCACGGTTCCCATTCCTTGGTTTGCTTCCTTTGACTTGCCATTGCGTTCAGCCGTTCACAAATAATTCCAAATGTCTTCCTCCTCCATTGTATTGAAGTTAAAAAGACCAAAGATATACCGAACAAAGTATCAGTAACAACAGTTAGCGCTCATCCACTACTTGAACTGATTTTGACATCACCTCAACAGCAAACTAGGGCCATCTGCCACCCAAGTAGACTCACAAGGAGCTCAAAATGAATTGAAGTCCAAAAGATAGAGGCCAGGTGACAAATGTGGGGAATGCTCGGTCTTCCTTTTCTATATATACTTAGGGAATGCAGGGGCGTGGACTTCATCGTTGTGCGTGCCAACAGGGCGCGGACGCACAATCTGAGAATTTGTGAAGGACGTTCACAACGCACACCTGAATTCTTGGCATCAGGGCAGGTATAGGAAGGTAGGGTGTGGACTTCAGGGCGCGGACTCGAGATCAGGGTGCGGACTCCAAGGCACGAACTTCAGGGCGCGGACTCTAGGGAGTGACACCATAACAGAAATGGGAGTGCGCACATGGGGATGCACTGAAAAGTAGGTTGACCTCTAGCATGGGATCCCTCCTTCTTCCTATTTAATGGTCTTGGAAGATGGTGTCCCTCCTTTTCATGGAGAAAGGGAAACATTAAATGCTGACACACCTTGTTTTGGATTCCTCATATTTGTGGGGAGAGAAGTTGGCAAAGTTAAACATACGTTTTCGCTGAATGGGCTGTGTCAGGGCGAGGACGCAAGGCGCGGACTCCTGAGCGGACAATTCACAGAGGCGGAACTTGAGAGAGCGCAGCTGAATCACAGACTCCATGGCTTGGAGTTAAAGTCAGGGCGTGGACTCCAGGGCGTGAACTTGAAGTCAGGGCGCGGACTCCAGTGCATGGACTTGAAATCAGGGTGTGGACTTCAGGGCGTGGACTTCAAGTCAGGGCGCGGACTCCAAGGCGCGGACTTCAAGTCAAGGCGCGGACTCTAGGGCGCGGACTTGAAGTCATGGCGCGGATTCCAGGGCGTGGACTTGAAGCCAAGGCGCGGACTCCAAGGCGTGGACGTGGTCGTCCAACACATGAGGCATGACTTTGAAATGTGCTTGGGCTTAACATCCTTCAATCTGTCCTATTCTTGGAGCGGGTGAACCATTAATTTCAACCTCAACAACTTGTTTTGGATTCCGACAAGTCAATGAAAGCAAGAGACCAAATTAAGAGCTCCACGGACTAAGATTTGGAAGAAACTTCATGGAAGAGCATGTCCCATCGTTGTGGTGGAAAATGTTTCTCCTTACTTCTTCTAACACTTCAAACTACTTTGAACCAACATATACTTTAGGGTGTAAAACAAAGACTCTAAATTCTTTGATTTAGAAAATGGTTAGAACACTTTGAGGAAATATTTTGGAAATGTTTTGGAAATGTTTAGGCAATATTTTGAAAATGTATTGTACTCGATAAAATCATTATTTTCCTATTTTTCTTGCTTCATTAATTAGAGAAATTTTTCTATTTTTTTACTCCAATCCTAAAATTCTTTTATTCCAACTCATTGTCATTCTTTTTTTTGGTGAATCATTCCCTGTCCTATTTTTGTTGGCTATATTCCTAAAACTCTTCCATCCTAAGTCAATGCCATTTTTTATTTATTCCATCATTCCCTTTCCTATTTTTTCCATGAATTAGGAAAGCTCTCCCATCCCAACTCTATGCCATTCTTTTTGGGGTGGATCATTCCCTCTCCTTTTTCTATAGATGCTTCATTCCTAAAACTCTCCCATGGCAACTTATACTAATTTTTTTTCTTTTGGTTGAATAATTCTTTTTTCTATTTTGTTCCTAAAACTCTCCCATCCCAATTCATAGTTCATCTTTTTTTTTGTTGAATCATTCCCTTCTTTTTTTTGTTTTTGCTTATTTCTTAAAATTCTCCCATCCCATTGATCCCAATTCCAAAAGTCCCAACTCAAAGCCCTTATTTTATTTTTGCTTATTTCCTGAAGTTCTCCCGAAGCCATTAATTTATTTTTGCTAATTTCCCAAAGTTCTTCCACCCCAACTCAAAGCCATTATTTTTTTGTTCCATCATTCTCTTTCCTTTTTTTGTTTTTGCTTCATTCCTAAAACTCTTTCATCTCACTTCAATGCCATTAATTTTTTTTGTAAATCATTCATTTTTTTTTGTAAATCATTGATTAGCGAAAGAGATCCATCTCAACCCAAGGCCATTTAATTTTTGTATTCCTTAAACCCATTCTTTATTTTTTGGCCTTGATTTGCAAGATTATTTTATCCCAACTGAATGCCATTCATTTTCTTGTATACCATTCCTTCCCAATTTTTGGCTTTTTATCCATCATTCCTTTGCCTATTTTGCAATTAAATACGTACTTATTTGACTATTTTCATCCCATTTTTTGGGGGGTTCCATCATTCTTTATTTCCTTTGCATATATAAATATATATATATACATTAACAACATTTCAAAAGCGTTTTTTCCTAGTAAATGACATTTGTGGTCGTTTTCTAATTTTATTCATTGATTTGTGTTTGGGAATGAATTGTATTCCAATTCAATGACATTTAATTTCATGGTATAAATAATTTTAATATGTATAAAGTGGACAAGTCGTTCCAAATGAGTACGTGCAAAAAATGAACGAAGTCACTTTGGGCAAATCCATTCAAAACAAAATCATATATATTTCATATGCATAGTGTAATACAAAGTAGGAAAGTATATAAGCCTATATAATGCTAGGAAAGTAAGCCTTCTAAGAAAACCTAAGCTTACTAGCTAAAACACTCTAAACTGTACTCAGTCCATGTTCATTGGACTGCTTGCATTGCCACTTAGTCCAGCCTCATTGTCATGTGTCCCGGCGCGGACTGGAAGGTCTTCATCTGAACCCAAACGAAGTCTACGAACTGTGGATCAGGTTCTCCTTGCTGGTCCGTCTTCCTCTAATATAGCCCTCAATATTTGTGATTATTTGAGGCTCTCAAGACATTGCAGAGTTCTTGGGCTATATTGTTCCATCAAATAGTCCATCCCTTCATCTCGAAAGGTTTCTCTCCACTTTGACTCTGATAGTAGTGTAAGTTCAGCTGGGTCTGACATGTCAATGTCTCCCCCGATACGCATGCCTTGGTCATCAGTAATGCGACATCCATCAACGCCCCACAACCATCTACGAGGATGAGGGCCAAATTGGAAGTATTGTCCAGCCTCATTCCAATGCCCATTGAAGCATTGGAAAAAGAAATTCCGTCGTCCTTGGCTGAAGTTGTCCTTTAGTGGAACCAAGTGGTGGCACACCTCAACAATTTTAGATGGATCTGTTTCCCAACCCCATTCGGTACAAAGGTGTTGTTTGCCCAACGAATGAATGTTCAGTTTCTAGCTCCATACCAAGTCTGTTCCCCACTTCGACGAATGATCAGGCGCATTTTCTTCATTGTATTCCCAATGCGGTGGCATGTAGGGAACTAATCCAAACAACTCATACAAACGCTCATGGAAAGGAGCCTTGCACAATGAACAATGTCGGCGAACAATCATCAAGCTAATTAGGCAGAATGGATGGTACAAATGTTCACACGTGCCTAGGTGCATTCCACCTTCTGGGCCAAATGGATTAAGGCAAATGGGACATGTAGTTCCATCATGCACGAAGGTTGAAGGGTTTGGCCACAGTAGTAATGGATTGCCCTGATGGTCAACGGCAGTGCCAACTTGACTCTTGAAATCCCAACCATGTTTGGACCAATCGATGGTTGTTGGTTGACCAGTACTATCGATGGTCGCCATTTCATCCATGTTGAAATGATCATCCACCAGGGCCCACGATGTCAATCCAAAAACCCTCTCCTGATTGTGTGCGCCGTAATTGTGGTCAATTTTTTTGAATTCTTCCACCATTTGCCTAGTCCTGTCAACACTGAAGACGCATGCCATCTTCCGTTGATAATACTGCTCCATCAACGCATGCAATTGATTTTTCAATCTCAAATTCTTTGCAAGCGCGTCCGTTAGTTGGGTGCTTTGATCAACAGGCATTGCTGCAACTTCATTCGTGGGTAATTCTCCGAAGGACAATGAATCATCTTGAGTATTCATTGTTGCACCAACTTCTGCATGTTCCAATGGAATGTGAGAAGTATTCAAAGGCCCTTGTGCTTCCCCTCATGGATCTTGACCAGCATTGGCCATTGTTGCTGCCTGGAGAGTGTGTCGAAGTGCCTCCATGTCACGTTGTTGTTGATTGATAATGTTGTCCTTCTCTTGGATTTTTTCCCTCAATTTGTTAACATCATTATACAAAGAACGCAATTTCGTATTCTTGTCATTCACTTCGGTCAGCAAACTCTGAATTTGGTTTGTAGCAGCTGTAACATCGACAACTCCTACTATTGGTTCGTCCGTAGGTGGCACTTGTTCCTCCACAACATTTTCAGGTAAAACCTCGGCAGTTGCACGCGCAACCCTTCTCCTTTTAGCATGTTGTTGTTGTATTCTATGACTAACTGGAACTACCACACGAGATCCATCAGAGTTGCTGTCCGTAGATGAGCCCGGAGTCTCATATGTTGGTGGTGGTTGAACTTGTATAGTTGTTTTCCCTAGACCACCTTTCGGGTATCTTTTTACCCCCCTTGGAATGAATCCATTTGCTAGGGTAGGAATATTGAAATCTTTTTCCATTGTCTTCAAAGTTGACCAATCCACTCTCTTGTTCAACTTCACCTCTGCATGGACCCCTCGTGCAATGAAAAAATGTACTTCATTGCGCGGGACGGTCGCGACATCATACAACACTTGGACCACCTCAATGCATCGGGTCGTGAACTCCTCGTCAAGGCAATGTTTCAAATTTGCCTTGTGGAAGCATCTGTGGAAGTTGTGGCGCTCTTCTGGGAAGACCTTGTCAATGTAGCACCACTCGATGTAATTGACGCAGTTATCAAAGGTTCATGGATCAAGCACGTCCTCCCACCCCTTGAATGCAAGCTTGGCTGGGTTACGTAGAACATGCAGTCGCTTACGATGTTTATTTCCTGGTCGAAGTCGGGTCTTGTCTTGTTCCTCCTTGGTCATTCTTGGTGGCGTAGCCATTTTTGTAGAAAAAATCGAAAACCTCCCACGTGGCAATCAAGAGGACCCCGCACAATGCTCACAACCAACTCAATGAAGAGGTGGAAGGCTGAGAGTATGTAGGGCGGGGACGAATAGGGCGGGGACGGCTTTATATAGCGGGAGGTGGGGTACGCTAGGGCGCGGATGCCATCGAGCCGGGGCGCGGACGTCAAACTAAAGCGTAGACGCCATTGATGTGGAGGCGCAGATGTCAAACCAGGGCGTGGATGCCATCGATGTGGGGGCGCGGACGTGAAGTGAGGGCGTAGACACCACGTGCCAGGGTGCGGACGTCATCGCGGTTAGGGCGTGGACGTGAAGAGATGGGGCGGGAACGCGAGAGGATGGGGTGTGGACGTGAGGGGGGGGACTATATAAAGCGAGTCCCCGCCCTCAATTTTTTGCCAAGTCCGTGCCCTATACCTCACACGCTAGTTCTAACGGCCTATGCGAGTGAGTTTGGTGGATGGTGGGCTTGGCCTGCATATGTGACCCGGTTTTTTTAAATTTTTTTTGAACTTCTGTGCTTGGGGAGAGATACGGAGGCCCATCGTATAAAATATTCTTCATTATGATAGGGGAAGGGAGTGGATCGGCGGAGAAACGTCCCATGTTCATAGATTTGGATGACGTCGGTGAGATGGTAATTCCATCCACGAATACATTGGTGGCCTCAAGTTCATCGAATCCTTCCTCATCGGGCCAAAAGAAGCGCAAGAAAGCACCCAATCCCCATATGCCTCCAGATGAATTCATAGTTGAAGGGAGAGCAATAGTTGTGGTGTTCTACACTCGTCGAAGTACAACTATGTTGACCAAGGAGTATGTGGCGCACAACGAAGAAGGATACCACAAACTGACGAGGGACCTGCGAAGGGAGCTGGAGTCCAAATTTGAATCATCAGAGAAATTCAACAATTTCTCTGATTATTGGTTGCACCAAGACTGGCTGGATAAACAAGTGGTTGCCTTCACAACCAATATAGTGTCAAATTGGTGTTACCACATGGGGAAGAAAGAAGATGGTAGCGATTGGGACACTCAGAATAAAGAGGTGGTTGCAAAGTTGAAAATCATTCAAAACTTTGCTCAACAATTTTCTTCATCGCGTAAGAAAAAACAAGCACCATGGAAAGCGACAATAGAAGACGCCATAACGGCTCATTGTGTAAGTGGAACATTCAAGTGGCTTGAAAGTACAGTGAAAGTCATCCCCATGCCGGACAATAGTGCGGTTGGTTCATATGGGACCGTGAGGAAGGTGATGCTTACAAAACTTGAGAGCATTCCTAGTTGGATATTTTTTGCTGGGAAGAGCTTGAAAACCACAAATGAGAAGGAGAAGCGCCAAAGAATCATCAATGAGGCGGGAGGATGTCCAGTGATACATCTTGGCATCATTCGAATTGCGTACATCCACTCTAAAATGATGGAAGGCTATACCCTATGGTGGAATGGAGGATCTCTAATTTCTTTCCTATCCAAGTACAATTCGAAAGTGAACGAATCAGTGGATGTGGATGACATTGAGCGTGAACAAGGTACGCTGCTGACAAAAGAAGAGCTTGCATGGGTTGCAACTTACCGAAGGAACCGAGTGAACTTGACACTCTCCTTGCTTGTCATTGTGGGGAAATGCCACGATGTGCAGTACATGCACAACGACATAACTCCATCCAATGTTTTGCTCCATTTTGATGATTGGAAAGAGCACAGGGTGTACATAGGGATATGTGATTGGGGACTTTCTAGCCGAGTTGTAGAGAAGGAGCCATCAAGGTATGGCTTTTCCAACATGGAGACCCTAGCAAAGGAAAAGAAAAAGCGAAAGTTTGCAACCCCTGAGTTGTTTTATGTATACAGAGAGCAAGGTTCAACTAATTCAATTGAAGCCATGCAGAAAACGCATTTGTACTCCATGGCAACTGATGCATATGCGGCGGGATGGATAGCAGCTACAATTTGGCAAGAGGAGTGGGACCCCAAATACTTTACAACGAAGAATCCAGAGTAATATGTGAACCTTAGGATCAAATTGAGAAGCCTCATCAAAGATGATGTGAGTGAAAGGGCGATAGTGCAAGATGTTCTTGACACATTGAAGAAGGCCCCCCATTGTTGGACTATGCCAGATTGTTGTTATCGTACATAGTATTTAGTTTTTTTAATTTTTGTACTTTACCATATAGTTCAGGCATAGAAGGTAAACCATCCTCGTAGAGGACCATGTGTACATACTTGGCAATTGCGAAACATCTCAAATATATATAAAATCGGATGTATTCTCTACTCAAAATGTCATAATATATTAATATGCCATATCATTGTTCTTTCTCATTGCATTTTTATTTTTTATGAATTCTATGAGTTGATGGTAAAACCTCTACAAAAACAGTGAATGCAGTAGTTTGGTATAAAAATACATACATTGTATTTTTTCAGTAGGTCTATATTTTTTTTTTTTTTTTTGAACAAATGAAAAAAACAATGCATTAAAAGAACAGGTCTATATTCTAGAAGTTAATGAAGCCCCCCCTCCAAAAGAAAGTAATTGATCCACCAAAAAAAAGAATGACATTGAAGTAGATTGGAATAATTTTAGTAATGAAAAAATAAAATAAAAGGACAGAGAATGATGGAACAAAAAAATAAGAATAATGGCTTTGAGTTCAGATGGAATAACTTTAGTGAATCAGAAAAATAAAATAGGAAAGGAAAATATTGAACAAATAAAGCAGAACTATGAGTTCGAATAAAATAGTCTTCCTAATTAATGAACCAAAACAAAATAGAAATTGGAAATTTGGAATGTTAGAACATGAAAATTGTCCATTTCTTTCAAAAAAAAAATGTTCGAAAAGAAAAGAATAACTATGAGTTGGGATGGGAGAGTTTTAGGAATGAAGAAAAAAAAAAAAAAAGAATGATCCGAACCGAAAAGAATGGCATAAAGTTGGGATGGGAAGAGCTTTGTTCATTAATGGAAAAAAAATAGGAAAGGAAATGATGGAACAAATACAAAATGGATTGGGCTTGGGTTGGAACAATTTTGTGAGAGAGAGAAGCCCACAAAAAATAGTGTGTCAAAGTGATTTCAACTAACACCCCAAAAAATTACCATTTAGTTCAAATAGAGTTGGGATACCACAAAAAATAAATGGAATTCACTTGGGATGAAAGAGTTTTGCTATGGAGCAAAAAATGAAAGGAATGGGAATGATCAACAAAAAAGAAATGGCCTCGGCTTGGGATGGAACAATTTTGCTAATCACGGAAAATAAAATAGGAAAAAAAAGTCATTCCACCCTACACAAGTGACATTGAATTCAAATAAAAGACTTATGGTAATGATGCCAAAAAAATAGGAAAGAGAATGATTCCGCCCAAAAAATAATGGCAGTCACTTGGAATGGAAGTGTGCTTTAAAAATCTATGTCCAAAAGGGGAGATGGGGTGACCAAAGCTTTTGAAAAGCATACCAATTTATTTTAGGTTGGCCAATTATTTTGAAGGAGTTATATAATCTAACATTAAAAGAAATATGAATGGTGGAGTCAAGGCGATCCAGTTCCAAAACCTATGGAGGGAGAACGAAATCGGAACTTGACTGAAATCTTCGAAGGGATGGAAGCCGAGCCAAAGAGTCCTACCTTAGGGTTAGGATTGTAGATTAGTAAAGTTTGTACATACTAGAAAAGTTAGAACGGAACCGGATTCTATCCGATAGTAGAGTAGGTAGGATCGATAGTTCAGCTTGGAAATGCAGCCGGATTCTATGACGCATTTTGCCTTTTTGCACTTTTTTGGTTTTGTATATAAACCTGCCTTGAGAAAGGGAGGGGGAGAAAAAAAATCTTCTTTTAACACAATATTCAATATTTTGAGAGGTTTAGGGCCTCTCATAATAATATTTTCCATTTAGGCTCTAAAAAGTGAATTGTAATGTTAACTAGTTTAGGTGGGCAAACACTAACTTTGCTAGTTGTAATACACAATTTCCATTAAAATGAGAGTCTTTTTAGTGATGGACTGTTGAAATACATGAAGTTTGCTTTAGGGTATATATTTTGATTTATATAAGTAAAGAGAATGACATCTTTTGAACACCAAGTCATAAGCTCCGCGGTTGGTTGTAAGGGGTTGTTCATCTCATTGAAGCGGTCCGGGTTCGATTCCCATTGGGTTTGTATGAGCGCATGAGAGAAAAAACATGACTTGGTGCTACTAAGTGAGCTTTGCCGGCAGGAAAGTTGTAACAACCAACCGACCCCCTATCCAGAATGTGACAAGTGCTTTACATGTTAACCAAATAAATAGTGGATATATCCACTACATTTTTTTCTCCAATAAAACATATACTTGAAAACAATCATGCAGTATCAAACACTAAAATAGAATCAATCAACGGAAACCTATATCCTCTAAAAAAAACTGAAACGACTATCATCTATTATAATATTAAGGGTCCAACACTTATGCAATGAAAAACAACTTCATATAAGATGTAGAAATAAAACAATACCCTCCATATGAATGTCATAGTTAAAATGCATCCAATGTATGTACATGATTTCTCCATATCATGTATATGAAGCCAAACTCTGGTTGATGATTTTGATTTGAACTGTAGGGATCTTGATTCTGCATTGGCGAGTACCTCTTCTGTTTTGAGACTTCCATGTTGTAATTAAAGTGTTTGTTGTCTCCCACGCAGGTTCTTCGGTTTCATCAACCCTCCAAAGCAAACCTCTATCACTATCCCATCCTTCATAGAAGTCTTGAACTTCTTGATTGCGTGATGTTGGCCGAAAGTATTGAATGTGTACACAGTTTGGTTTCTCGGGGGTTACAGTTTGGATCAGACAATGCTTTGGCAATCCAAACTGGTCTGCTGTCACCGTCTGCAGGGCGAATTGCAACAAAATACCCTTCGTATATGTGGGAATCCGGAATCCGGAAACGGATCAATAATGCAAGAAGTAACTGCGAAAAATTAAAAAAAATAAAAAAATAATAGTTAGAGTGTGATTTTTGGACCAGATAACTTGAATTAGGAAATAAGCGTTCCGGCACCACCCGTAACCGGAACTTATCCGGATCCGGAATCCGGACTCATCCGGAACACAAGAACCTACCGTATAGGTCCCGTAGCTACGGAAGTAGGATACCGTTGAGACAACGGACCTGTAGCCGTTGTCCTTAAGACCGTAGAGAGACAGTTTAGTACTTAAGCCGTCTTCCTAGGGTTTCCTCTTCACTTTTCTGTTCTGTGTACCCGAGACTGTTTGTGTGAGTAGTTGAGAGAAAGAATGGTGAGTTAGCGACTGAGGTAGAACTACTTTCCCTTCGTTCTCACTTAGATCTTATAGCATCCGGACCAGTACGGAAGATAGCGGTATCTGCCCGGGTTATCTCTCCGGCCATTCCGGATAGCCTGGAACTACACAAGCAGTTAGAGGAGGACTTGACTAGATTAGGATGTGTCGGTTTACTACACCGACCATAGAACCTCAAGAGTGAGGAGATGATTCAAGAACTACTTCACGGTGTTCCGAATCAATATGAGCTCACTTTGAGAGGGCGGCCAGTCGCGTGGACCGAGGACATCTGGGCGGACATCTATCAGTTCCGGAAGAGTGGGAACGGTTTAGCATCGAGGACGGACCGTTTTGTAGCTAGGAAGTTCACCGGGTCTGCAAACCCTAAGGACGGATTTGCTATCAGCAAGTGTAAGGACGAGAGACATAGGCGGATCCTAGAGTTTCTAATTCCGATCTTGTATCCGGAAAAGCCAACGCGGGTTACCATTACGGTGGCCAATACTATCTTTTGGGCTATGGAGAACCGGGTAGTGCACTGGGGTAGGGTCATAGCCGGGATAGTGGCTAAATTAGTGGATCACGTGACCTGAGCAAAGGCGAGTCCAGTTAGCACCTACTTGTTTCATCTGTACCATCAACAGGAAGTTTTGAGTGCAGCTGAAGTGATCCAATATGACACTGGAAAGGCGATCCTGTCATACGGACTTTCTAGGGAGGAACCGGAAGATCCGGTCGAGTCTGAACCGGAGGAACTTCCCGAGGAACGTCTGACCGATCCGAGGACCAAGAAGAGGAAGTCAACCGATCCGAGGTCGAGAATCAAGCCACCGACAATGGAGAGGGGGGAGTCCAGCAAAGGACCTGAGATGGAAACAGAATCCGCATTTTTCAATGCGGGGCTCGAGTGGATACGTGAAGCCAAGGTACTTCACGACGGGTTGTCAGATTTGGTGATAGATACCGCGGAAGTGTTGAAGGTGGATCCGGATCAGATCGTGGAAGTTGTCAAGCAATTGCCCAAGCCGGAGGATCTGAAGAAGAGGGATGAGCGGATCCAGGAGTTGGAGGCGGAACGGAATCTACTCTAGACCCGGGTGAATTGGGTGGAAGGAGAAATGGTAGCTGCGAAGGAGAAAGAGAAGGAGGCTCTCGCGCTGGTCAAGAATCTAACCGGGGCAGTCAACATCAAAACCGACATCATCACGAAAGCTGCCTTGTTTGACTCGAAGATGATATCGAAAGGCCACATTACTGGAACCAAGGTTGATACCATCCTCGTAGACTTCACCGCGAGGATAGAGCGAGTTTTCAAGGAGATCCAGAAGTTGCTAGCAGCCATCGACCCAAACCATGCGATGGATTTCTCCACCTTTCCGGAACTTCCTTTTGTCGCAGGTACCCCAAGGAAGCCAGTGGTGGATTAGGCAACCCGGATGGAGGGCCTGAGGGGGATACTCACACCAGCCGAGCCTTCCGCCAGTAAGATACGGATGATGGAGTTGAATTTGAGGCCAGCCTCGGAACCGGAACCGGAGTCTAGCGCGAAAACGGTTCCGGTGCCATCTAAGTTCTCAACTCCAGAAGTTCCCAAGGCACAAACAATGCCGAATTTGATGACCGGATCATTCAAGGTTCCGGGACAGCAGGTGAGGGGAGATCTCATCAACCGGATCGGTGGGATGACCAATCCGGCTCGGACTAATCCGAAAGGATTTGTGCACATGCAAGAGACCACGCCGGAGAAAGGAAGCGAACCCGCAACATTGGAGGATACAACACTAGAGAAGGAGAAGGAAGTTCAAGTCATTGAAGATTCTAACGAGGAGAGTGCCCACTCCACTTCCGGAACCGAAGGCAACAGCGATCCGTCTCCAGCAACGCGCCATATCTAGACTCGGGCCACAACAAAAACTACGCCAGCAAAGAATACGAAGGGGACGCCTACCAGCCAAGCGGGAAGCCGTTCAAAGAAAGGACGGAAGCCAAGACATTAGGGTTGGTAGGAGAAGAAGTATAGGATCCGGAATGGGGTTCCGAGCATGGACCCGGTTTCCGGAATTTTAGGCGGATAGTAAGGAAATCCGGTTATCTCGGACGGCAGTTAGCAATCTTTCCGGATATTTCGGGAGGTTCAAGGATTGGTGGCCTGGATTTCCGGGTTTCCTTTTTAGGCTTTTAGGAGTTGACTTTGGGTTTTTGTGTTAGTATTTTAAAGGCAGGCAAGTTACTGTCTGCCATTCCATTCCATCCTACTCCACTGGATTTTCGTGCTTTCACGTATGTATTACAATTTTTTTTTCTTAATCTAAGTCAGCCAGGATACCTTTAGCTGCACTTTTGCTTAGAAAGGGTCTTTTAGGCTGAGTGTATGCATGGATGTATGGTCTGGTACTGGAGAAAGAGAAGGGAGGGAGAGAAGGAATCCGGATCTTAAGCTACGGATCATCTGGGGGTGGAGCTAGTGAGAAGGAATGCAAAGCTGAGTAAGAGAGTGTAAGTGCAACGTGCTTTTAAACTGCCGGAACGGCAATCCGGATAAGACGGTAGAGGTCTGTGCGAGTCCGGAACTAGGAGGGTTCTGTGCGGAGTTAAGCACCCGCCAAAGGAAAGGATCTCCCGCTACTTCGGAAAGTCTACCAACCTCCCCTTGGTAAATTGTCTTCTCTTGGAGGTTCTACTCTTTTGGGTCTATAAGTTCTGATCCATCGTTGTAGTAAGAGAGGTGTGAAAATTGCTCTGTGTGACCTGATTCCGGAACGGCCAATCCGGAAACTATGAGAGAATACTCCTCCCTCCTCCTACAACTGTGTTGTCTTGGATGTATTGTTTAGTAGATTTAGAGTACAGAGAGGATTTTGCACAAGTGGTGAGTCCCCACCCCTTTCTAGATCAAGGGCGGACCCTCTGAGGGTAAAACAGAGGCAACAAAAACCAATGACGGAAGAGAGACGGAACTCAGATCCGGAGATGTCCGGATCCGGAACGGAATCTAGAATGTACTAAGTTTCCGGAACGAGATAGGGTGAGTGAAGAACGAGGATTAAGTGAGTAGTTACGATCCGGATACTTCTAACTTAATCGATATCTTACTAGAAGTTCCCTGGAACGATAATTCGTGTCATCTTGCAACCATTTGTCGTTGTAAGGATACTTACGGCTAACTGCGTGTACGACAGTATACATCTCGAGCCACCCTAAAGGATGGTTGTGGACGATCCCTCAAGGGCCCAATATAAGGCTCATCCTCTCCATGCTCTTCGAGATCTTCACCATCTTCGTCTAAATGATTAGCTTCTATCACTTGAATACGAGTAGTTGGCCAGAAACCGTCTTTTAGAGCACTAGAAGTAGAAAGTGGCTCTTGAAGAGCTGCCTTTACACCACGCCAATAGCGCACCACATTCTCATAGCACCTACGATGTTCTCCACTCACGTCTGCTTTGCACAAGTCGTCCCAATAGTTTATAAATCTTGATAAACCTTTGACAATGTCATTGACACCTTTCATTGGGTTGAGTGGTACTGGCAAAGGCACACCACATGGCCACAAACTCCGTCCTTCATCGTCTTCTTTCCACAACTTAATGGCTTGACCGTGCCTGCCTAACCAGTTTTCATCCGTGCACTTCAACTTGTACTTCATGACTGGACATCCAACAGAGTCTAGGTAGAACTTCACTTGTTGCGGTCTTGTGTGTCCCACAAGGATTTCATCACCATCCATCCATTTTCCTACAATGAAACGCTTGAAATCAGGCACCTCCTTTATGAGGTGAGGGATAGTAGGAATAGACTCAACATCCATGAATGACTTCATGAGCGCCGGGATTGTTGGGAAGTTCTCCTTCAATAGCATGCTCCATCTTCCAAACAATGCGTCAATGTCATCGTGTGTGTGACCAACAATCATGAAGTTGACATACACTTCTGTGAAGATCTTGTTAGCAACAAGTAGAGACCAGAAACAGAAAACATATCTATTCTTGTTGTCGCCGGTGGCATTGTCCATTTGCACATTCAAAATAGGAGGCAAAGGCACTGCTGGAACTGCATTCATTGGAGGTGGTGGCAGTGACACGTCGCACATTTCTTTACCCTACAGCACTACCCTGAACAAATTTGAAGACCTTGACCCAGAAAATAATTGCCAAGAAGAAGACTTCGATGGCAATTCCAGATCCCGCAACAACTTTGCCATAGAACCAATTGTATAGTTTGAATCGTGTTTAAAGAGATCCAAACCATAATGTGCGTAACGCACATCTCCATGACCATGAGCAATCATGCCAGTGACAGACACAGGCAATTTCACAAGGCCATCAAGCTCCTTACTCCTGTGGAAAAAGACTAGAGAAGCAGTCTTTGCATGATCCATCTTGTCGTGCATAACTATGAGGCATTCGTGTGGAAAAGCTACTGAACGGTGACAGTTTGCATAATACAACTCCCGATGAGCTCGAGCAATCTCATTGTGCGTATCCAACTTCCGAGAATACTTCAATTCATTGTGAGACCCACTTATAGCACCCTTCTTGAGGTCTTGCAATTTGTCACACGTGCCACATCGCGCAAAATTGTCTCCAAGCTTCTTCACCTCATACTCAGGGAACTTACAACACCTAATCTTACTCAAGTTTGAAGCTGACACCTCACTCAGTCCAAAAACAGCATTGACATCATTGAGTTCTTTCATCTTACCCTTCCACTGGAAGGTGGAAGGTAGGATCTTGGCCACAACTTTCTCTCCTGACTTCAGGGTCTTCATACAATGAGGCATGTGATCTGCTTCTTTCTCCAAAATGCACTTCAATGTTGCTATAGCTTGTTGAGTGTGTTTCCTCGGTTTCACCGTTCCCTTATTGCCATGGTCCTTTGCCTCTCGACCACACCTCATGTACAATTGGTAGCAATAGAATGTGGCCTCAGGGACCCCAACTATATGCATCCACGCTCGCATACATACCGGTGTATTGTCAATTGACACCATTCGTCTACCACGCTCGTCAACATGCACCTGCCTATGCACATCCATTTTCATGTAGGTCATGTGCTTGAACGTGGAGTTGCGATACATGCATTCACGAAAGGCTCGAATCTTGTCCCTAGGAAATGGCTGAACATAGTTGCGACTACAACATATTTTAGTAGACACTGCATGGATGGAATCTTGAGTAAGCAACTCCTTCGATTTCAAATTTGTTTCACGGGGCACATTTCGGACCATACTTGTGTATGGTCTCGAAAACGTCGAAGAGGGTGGATTTAAGAGAGCCTGTTGGAGACAATTGAATTTGTCCCTAGCCTCATGGTCTCTAAGGCTAGCTCCACGACAGTGGACAAGATGAATAGGCCAAGCCAACAATGAGCACACTTGTTCCTCTGGTAGGTCCTCTTCGCTATGTGTTTTGGAGATGTAGATCGCCACGTGGGTGTCACCAAGAGGGCCATTGGCACCCAAAACGAGGTTAGAGTTCACACTATGACAGACACCTTCATCCACAAGCACTCCAGCCTCATTGTACAAGGTGACAACTCGAGTATTCCAAAGCCGACGCGGTAGACCTTCGCATTCCGGGACCCCAACATTCATTGCTTCGACATTCTGAAATTCGTCTTCTGAAGATGCCATGAAATCCTCTTCATCATGTCTGAATTCATTGGATTCAGAACCCGATGACATGTCCATGTCATCAGGGTCATCTATAGTATCTATGGATACCTGTAAAAATGCAATGTGAAATAGGATAAGTGAATTGAAGCATAGATCATGCAATTTCATTCATGTTCAGGTCAACCCGACCTGAATGACCAAATGTTATAGGTACATCTATGATAGGAACGAACTTATTCTGTGAAGCCTAGGTTTCAACTGCAATTGACATCATTCATTAAAATTTCTTATAAATTCAGATATATGTAAACACTGTTTTCAGGTCGAATCGATTTGAAGTGTCTGACCTCTGTCTTGTATAATTTTTGTCAGCCGAAAATATAAATGTAAGAAGACTGAGTACAATCCTGAACTTCAAGTCGGATCGACCTGAAGTGTCCCTTGTACTCTGAGATAATGATCCCATCTTCATCTGTTTAATTCGACAGGGAATTCCCAATTTTATTCCTTTAAAAATCTCGAACTTCTCGAACTGAAGTCTGTGATGGGAGTACCCACACTTCAGGTCGAACCGACCTGAAATGAGGACTTGCAGTGAGCCGAATTCCATCTGCACACTATTATCATTACGTACAGAATTCTTGGTGACTGAATCTGTGAATATCGAGAATTTTAGCAAGACATCTACGAGATTTTCACTTGAACGAAATTACAATTATAGATACGGTTTAGGTCGACTCGATCTGAATTGCCATGTATACCATTTCATTAATGATATTCGATGACAGAACTATTCAATATACCTAGGATACGTTTTACATTACTTCAATTACTATCATATGGGTCAGTTCAGGTCGACTCGACCTAAATTGCATGAACGAATGACTAATGTATACAATCTCACATTCAGGTCGACTCGACCTGAATTGCATGAACGAATGACTAATGTAGACAATCTCACATTCAGGTCGACTCGACCTGAAGTGCATTACAATTTACTCATGTACCGTTGTTCGTATTCAAGTCAACTAGACCTAAACAGTTCCGGATTTCTCAGACATTGTGTTGCCAGTCTCGTAGTAACCGTAATCTCGTTTTTCGGGTTTCTCGGCGAGATAATCGGGCACTGCACTCTCAGAATTCTGCAACTCAGATGTCGAGAACTGAACATTGAATAAAGACCTTGTCACTAAAAATTGAGGAAGCCCAGAACTCATAATCGTGCAACTCGATTTTCAGTAATAAACGTTGGAAACACACGCACTCTGCCAACTTCAGCAACTACGAACTCGACAGTAGATGGCAGCGCTGAAAGAAACATTATACACACTCAGAAAACTACTATGTGCTTACAAAATAACTATGTCCAATCCATTGAATGAAAATGTTTGAAAATGCTAAAGGCTTCTAACCTGAGGACATACGGAAGGCAACAAGCGCGTCCACCGAGATCCTTGGAGCGCAATACTCCGACACTCTAGATAGTACAAGTACAGAAGTTGATAGAGTTCAGTAATGACATGAGAGAAGTGAAATCTCGCATAAACATCCATGCATTTGCGATGGAGAAGGAGAGTACACTAATGCGCGCGGACGCAACGACATTCAAAACAATTTTGGCGGCAGTGTGTAGGCGCGAATGCGAAGGCGGGAGCTGTAGGACGGAATTTGAAAATCCCGAACTCCTTCCGCAAATTCCTTTGATTTTTGATTCCCGCCTACACTGTTCATGACAGAAATAGCCATTGACAGCTATTAAGTACTTATGAGGTTGCTTTCTTGCACCGTTAAGCACTAATTTTTAGATTCTATTTGTAACAGAATCTAAGCAAGAGATCTTCATTGTCTTTTTTTCTTTTGCAATTTTTGGAAGTCCATTTGATTTTGCTGAAGTTAGGGTCTGTTTGTAAATTTAGACAAACACAACCTTTTGCACCACCTAAGTGTTTGCATGTGATTTTATCAATAAGGGTTTTACGGTTTAGGGTTTAGGGTCTTTAGGGTTTAGGGTTTAGGGTTTTCAGGGTTTAGGATCTTTAGGATTTAGGGTCTCTAGGGTTTAGAGTCTCTAGGGTTTAGGGTCTCGGGTTCAAGTATTTTTGTAGATTAATAAATCATTTCATATCATGTTTTTGAAATATTGAACAAATATTTAATTTTGAAGTGAATTCAAGGTTTTAGAATACACTAAGGAATTATACTGCATGCACTTTCAAATTCTTTTTATAATGTTCGCAATATTAATTTTTCCATGAATCCGAATTATTTTGCAGAGATTTGCAACTTGTGTGTTATTTTTTCGGACATGCTTCCACGTCAAACCGATACAAATTAATGGTTTGGTTTGTATTAATTACAACATCAATCCTAAAGTATTTTTTTGGAAACTCATTTGAAAAAGTGTGGGGAAGCAATAGGGTTGTCTTAAAATTAAGTTTTTCCATGAATCCTAATTATTTTGAAACTTGTATGTTACATTTTTGGACATGCTTGCACGTCAAACCGATATAATTTATTGGTTTGGGTTTTATTAAATACAGCATGATTTTTAGAGTATTTGTTTTGAAATCCATTTCAAATGAAGAAGACAGTGTAGGAAAGCAATAGGGTTGTCTTAAAATTAAGTTTTTCCATGAATCCTAATTATTTTGAACAATTGCAACTTGTGTGTTACGTTTTTGGACATGCTTGCATGTCAAACCGATATAATTTATTGGTTTGGGTTTTATTAAATACAGCATGATTTTTAGAGTATTTGTTTTGAAATCCATTTCAATTGAAGAAGTGTAGGAAAGCAATACAGTTCTTTTAAAATAATTTTTCCAATGAATCCTACCCGATGAATTCATCCTCAAAATTTCAGTAGATTTTTTATGTATTAGATAAAATGCAGAGCAAGAAATGGGTTGGCGCTTGCTATGCTATCCATTCATCATTAGAATTTTATAAGAATTGTTGTGTAAAACTTTCAAATAAATCTTCAAATAAAAATCTCAAAAACTTTCTGAAGAACTTAATTCTTTTGGAATCCAAAATCACTTGAATTGAATGAATTTCTCAAAATTATTTAGTAGTAGCAATAGAAGATTGAAATCATGAAAACCCACAGCTCACAAATTAACAAAATCATAGAAGTGCACAGGAGTGTAAAGCCAAGAGAAGCAATGGATTTGCTACCTCTATAATATCATTCTATGGATCCTCTTTAATATCACCTTCATTTCAACAACTATATTATGTCTATAATATCACCCGGTGGAAAAAGTAATATTATAAAAGTGATTGTTGGAGATCAACTCATGGTGTACAAGTGAAAGGTCAATATGAACGTTTACCTTGTGGTTATGATATTTGATTCCTACTTGTGTTCATCTGATTTTAATTCTTGTATGATTTGAATATTGTTTGAGGAATTCTCTTCTCCGTTTTCAAATGAAATTAGACTTCTGTAACTCTCATTTCGGTGGAATACTCTCATTTTAATGAATATTACGTTATGACTAATAGTGAGCAAAATTTGTGGTGATTGTTTTTGTGTTATTTCAAAGTAATCAATAAGAATTTGTATATAGAAGTGTTTTGATGGCTAGTCACTCCAAGGTTCATCATGAAGAGTGCTAGGATGGTGAATAATTATAAATAAGCTAAGAATTCTACCGCCATAAAGAAATTCATATGTATAATTCAAATTATAAATGAAGTTTCCCTAAAAATTTATATTGAAATCTTTAGGAACAAGACAGTGGTCTGAAGCTCTTTGACCAAGGGTGTCAGTTAAGTTTTTATATGGAATTCATAAGTACTCTTTCAGTTTTTTTAGAATTACATCAATTATGTTACACAATAAAAAGGGGTAATTACTACAGTCAGTACCAATTCATCTAAGGAAACTATTAGTCAATCGTTCTTATAGTATGCACTTAATGCCTAGAACAAAATTGCAACTAATAATGATCAAATTTTTTTTGTTAAAATGGGAGGTCTCTGGCAGTAGTCAGTATACAAATGAAAGTTCGTACACCTTACTAAAGCCAATGATTTAGATAGTGAAAAAAAGAATGATTTCCAAATGAAGAAATCAGTATTTAAAGATTAAAAGGTAAAGGATTCACTTCCAATTCCCGTTAAAAAATTCAGGAATGAAAATATGTATTCTACATAGGTTTTCATGTGAGGAAGCTTTTAGGTATCATTGGGATTGAATTTGAAGGATTGACTATCGTGGTTAAGTACAAAAAATGTTACGTTATTCAAATGAAGTTTTGTGATATTCATGTTTGTAAACAAACTTTTTAGTATTTTTGTTTCAACTAGAGGTTGGCGCTTGCTATGCTATGCATTCATCATTATAATTTTATAATTTTTTTATATATTAGATAGAATGCAGAACAAAAATTTCAATAAATCTTCAAATAAAAATGACTAAAATCTTTGTATAATTTTTTTAAAAAGTAAGCATATATTAAAATGTACAATAGAGATTTATTGAATGATGAATGAAACATATGCAATGGTAAATACTATAAAAGATACACATACATTAGAATGCATTAAAAATTTGACTCCATTGTTACAAAAAATGGCAATCCAAATTGAAGAATTGAAAAGAAAATTTTATAAATCTTAAAAGCTTTTTAAACAACTCAATTGTTGTGGAATCCAAAATCATTTCAATTGAATAAATTTTTCAAAATCATTTGGTAGTAGCAATAGAAAATTGAAATCATGAAAGCTCAAAGCTCACAAAAGCACAAAATCATAGAAATGCAAAGAAGTATAAAGCCAAGAGAAGCAATGGATTTGCCTTCTCTATAATATCATCATATGGATCCTCTCTAATATCACCTTAATTGCAACAACTATATTATTTCTATAATATCACCCTTTGTAAAAAGTGATATTATAGAAGTGATTGCAAATTGCTACTCTATTTCTATGATATCACATTGTGTAAAAATACAATCTCTATGTATGCATGATTGACAATATTTTTACATAATATTTAAAATAATTATTTTACAGACTTATTGAAATCATTATCATGCAATCTATTCAAATATATCAAATTTTTACTAATATGTAATACAATGAAGCGTAGCATAGCAAGCACGAGCCCCTAGTATTAATGATAGCATTTGTAATATTACAGAGAGACTTATGATTTTAGTAGTATGATAAACAAACCAAATTTTGGGAAAAGGGTATCTATTATTATGTTTAGGCTACAAAAAGGGATATATCACGGTCCAAGTACTTGAGACGGGTATTGAAGATGGTTGGGTACCAAAGGCGGGTATTGAAGAAGGCCGGGTACCTAAAATCACCAGGAAGAGCCGGGTACCTAGACCACCGGGTATATGCCTGTAGAGTTCTGGAAACCTAGGGTTTGGTGTCCGCACATTTTCGTGCATGTCCGCTGTTTTGTCGTGCACCTCTACTGTTCCCTCGTAAATCTCCGTTGTTCTCTTGTGCATTCTGCTCTATTTTCGTGCATTCCGTTGTTCTTTGGGTGCATTTTCGTTGCATCTTCGTTGTTTGTGCATTTTGCACTTGCCGGCAGTTGACGCACATTTTTTTAGCACGGGCATCGTGAAAAAGAGGACCTTATTTTCCGCATTGATTTGTGTGTGACTTTGGAGTTCGATTCAATTGGGGGGACTTGAAGTTGTGAAGAAGCAGACCTCAAGGCGGGCGTCGTGAAGAAGCGGACCTTGAGCATTGTTTTCTGTGTGATTTTGGAGTTCCATTCGATCGGGGGGACTTGAAGCTGCTGGGTGGTGCTGTGTGTTTGCATCTGAAGGAGGTGCAGCTTGATCTCAAGGATGTGCAGCTTGATCTCATAGGAGTGCAATGGTTCTCTTGAGGCGTGTTTAAGGGTTTAGGTCTGTTTAAGGGTTCTCTTGGGTCTTTTCTCAATTCCTCCAAGGTCTGTCAGTTCTGTGCTCAACGACGCTAGGATTTCGCGCAATAGGAGTCTTGTTTTTGCGTTCTGAATTTTTGTTATTGTGAATTTTCACAATTGTCTAAAGGAGGCTTGATCCACTTGGGAGAATCTTTCTTCGAGAGTTTGTGTCCAGTAAAGTGGACCATCTTCGAGAATTTGTGTTTGTGAGCCATGGCTATGGCGTCTACTGATGCGAGGAGGTTTCCAGTGAAGTCTAGGTCGATCTTGGGAGTGTTCCTGTTCTTAAGATTGGAGTCTCTGTTCCTCTTAGGGTACTGATGTGAAAGTGGCACTTCTGCTTCTTTGGACACTTAGGGTTTGGAATTGGTTTTTTTGCTTTGTATTTGCTTTGTATTGGGAATACTGTTGCATTTCCTCTGAAGTGTTGAATTCAAAATAATGGAGGAGGTACTTTCACGACATTTCATGATTTGTATGCATAAGATGTTATTGTCTGCGTTTCTACATTGTTGGATTTCGGATCTTGGATTGTGCCGGATTGTACACATCTCCCTTGGTCTCGATGGCATTTTAGATGCGTATGACTCTAGCTGAATCAAGTATTGTGTGAATCCTCATTGTACTTGTGTGGGGATTGTATTGTGCCAGAGCACTTTGCCGAGGTTCTGAAGAGCAAGGTTGTGTAACCTTATTCTACTTCAAAGAATAGGTACTGGTGGATAAGCTACAACAACAACAACGAGGTTAGTATCTAGAACTTCATTGTTTGTTTTTCCTTGCTCACATGTGGTTGTACAATTTATTCTAGAAAATGAGCTTCTGGAGATAAGAGTTGTGTATTCTATTGGATGGTATTTGCTCCCAACAGATTGGATCTTTCTTTGTAATTGTTGGAAGGAATGTGGTTGCTTGGAATATATTTGCAGTTTGTTTCTTGGCATTTGGTTTGCAATGTAAGTTTTTTAAAATTGGTTTGTTTTTTGCATTTCAGATTGACAATTGTAGCACTGGAGTTACAAGATTGTGGAGTCCATAATAAGCAGCTACACTGAAAGTAGGAGCTAAATTGAGGCTGAAGTTGCATAGCGCTTGCTTGTAGAAACTCAGGTATGTATTAATTTCAATTCTCTTGCACCATCTCAGCTTTGAATAGTGATTTCTGTGATTGTTGTAAAGCTAGCTGCAATGTCCAATGGGGTTTAACTTGCGGGATGTATCGTGTGCGTACGTTCCTTTTTTAGTTCTCGTGAGGTTTGTTGTTTTCTGTTAGAATTCATGGTTTGGGAGTTTCTAGATGGAAACATGCTTGTTTGGGATGTTGTAGGTTTGTACAATGACTTTTTGGTTTTAGGTTTAGGTGGTCTGCTGGTTTGAGATGTTTTTGATTTCTTTGGCTTTTTTCAACTCTTGAATTTGTTGAAAATGTGGATAATATTGCAGATTTAGGAGATTAATCCATCTGCATTGCATTTCAAGATCCTCATTTTTTAATTTCCGAGGTGAGTTATAATGCACAGGACTTCGTTTAGGATTTAGGGTTCAGAAAATGGCATTCATTGTTTAGGGTCTAGTACTTCAGTTCCAGGGTTTGTTTAGGGTTCAGTGCTTAGGGTCCAGGGTTTTTTTAGGGTCCATTGCTTAGGGTTTAGGGTTTCCTTAAGGTCTACGAATTAGAATTCAGAATGTCAAGGAAAGAAATGACCAACCACAACCACACAAGTTCCCCAGAATCAACCCAATACTACCCGGTTATCATCTTGTCACACTAAATTCCTAAACGTACCACGAATGTAAGGCGCCTGAACGAAACTGCAATTCAGGTCGCATCGACCTGAATTGCATATCCCTTCAAACACATATCCTAGGTCCGGGCAAGTTCCATGAAAATTTTCAGATGAGATAAACCTGCATTTCAGGTCGGTCTGACCTGAAATGTACACCTACTAACATTTTTTGTACAAAGAAGGCAACTAAATGGAAGGGAATTGGACTAACATGTCAGAAGACAAATAACAAAGTCGTCCAAATTCAATGCAGATCAGGTCGGTCCGACCTGAATTGCAAAGAACACCCTATGCAATCTGACGTGTCAAATAAGTTGTAAGACCAACAAATAAATAAGTATCACGATATTAGACACCTATTTATAAACAAATGGACTAATAAATGAGTTCATTAACGTGTCGGTAATGTACGTCACATGACCCACACTACAATTCAGGTCGCATTGACCTGAATTGCAGAGCCCCATAAATCATATCCTCTTCCAAATCTTTGCATTTGTCCGTGCTATTTCATGGACAATGTTGACATGAGATGAACATGCATTTCAGGTCGGACCGACCTGAAATGTACACCTACTAGCATTGTCAGTACAAGGCAAGCAACTGAGTAGTAGACATTATCACTAACATCCCAGAAGAGAAATAACATGATCGTCAAAATTAAATGCAGATTAGGTCGGTCCGACCTGAACTGCAAGGAAGACCCTCTACAATCTGGCACAGCAAATACGTATTCCCTTCACCAACATACATATTTATATGACTATATTAGACACCTAGTATAATTAACAAATTGACCAGAAGACACATTTCTAATAAACATCCATTTACCAACAACAAACATGACAACACTACCGCATGCAATTCAGGTCGGACCGACCTGAACTACCAGTTCCAAAGTGAGAACAATACGTACTAGGACGATCCGATAACATTAATCAATAATATTGAGGCCATCACAATAGCAGAAATATTTGCATATTCCGACTAGAACTTCACGTCGAGTCGACCTGAAGCGTATGAAGCAAAACAAACCGAGTCCAAGTAGATCAAACAGATAGAAGATGAAATGTAGAAGCTCCATGTACTGGTTTTTAGGTCGGGTCAATCTGAATCAACATAGCAACAACTCTTGTTCTAACAACATCCCGTTTGGATAATGAATGCAGAATGGATGACCAAATTGAGAAGCTGGAGGCCTTCTACGTACGTTGTGCGCACGAATCCTCTAGGGAGGAAGGGGACGACTTTGACAATGACGGAGACTACTAGGAATTCAAAAATCCCGAAAAGGTTGAGAGTTGGAGTCTCCACATGATTCCTTTCAAGAACCTCATTTGCTTCGCTGCAAAGTTCAAAGGCACCGACCATTTCTTCAACATATCCTTTGATGAGAAGATAAAGGACGTTGCCCACGACAGTGGTCCATTCTTGAAAATTCGGTGTGTTACAGCTGTGACAGGACAGCCCGAAAGCGAGCAATACCACTTCACTATTCGCTTGGACTCCTCAAGATGTGCCTTCAACATATCGCACTTCCTATCAACGCTGGAACCGATTGAGTACAGAACGGAGATTCCCGACCTTGAGAAGAAAGTTGACCACAACTACTTCAAGACAAAGGACGGGAAGTTGGCAACGGGGAAGGCCCTATACTCTCGCCTGAAGACACTCCTGAACGACTTCACAATTTTGAAGACGAAGCTTGAGCTGAAGAAGAAAGACATGACTGTCAGAACTGTCTCCCAGGAGTTTCCAAGTAACGTGGAGGGATAGAGCTCAATGGGTACACCTAGAACCCAACAGAGTCGGGGGACAAGAAAGTCCATGGAAGCCGCTACTCCAGCACGAGCTCCCAGGAAAAATAAGTTCGCATCAACCTCAACAGCGGTAACAGCAGCGCAAGACCCTAGTGCCGATTACATTGCGTCCACGGAGGCATACAAGGCCTACTGGAAGCACTGTACGGACGCCTACATCTTTGGCCTGGAGGATAAGAAGACAATTTCCATTGAGTAGCTCATCAAGGCCCCAGAGGACTTAAACATCCGTAGCCATGAAATGAAGCTCGCGGAGGACATGATGACATACCTCTGGGAAATGCTAGATAAGTCCACAAAACAAACATTGTGTGTCATGCCAGTGGATTGCTTCGAGAAGCCAAAGCCGGAGGACTGGCCAACACTTGAAAGGAAGAACTTCTACATCATCAATGGACAGCACAATGTGACTGCCAGCAAAATGATGGTAGACCAAAACCTTGACGAAGAGATTGTCAAGAACTTTCGTCAATGGGATTGCTACGTGGTCTGGTCCACAGATGTCCAGAAACTACGCGACATATCGGCGTACTACAATAGGGTCAACCACTTCGTGGCGCAGAAGTCCTCGTGGTCAACAAACATTCTGGGAGCCAGAAAAGTGTAGGAACTCATGGGGAGGCCACGCAATCCAAGGGAAGCGGCCCCAATAGCGACAATGTCCAACGTCAGGCGAAACGCTGAGAGTACAGCAAATAAGAAGAAATTCATGGTAAGAGATTCAAGTCGAGTCGACCTGATCTAAGAATGTCGTCTACCACCTAGTGTTCCAGCCACAATAGGTGATGTATTGATTTACTTCACGTGATAATGAATGAAGAGTTTGAAGTAAGCAGAACGACAAAGGTGCATTTGACGTTCAGAATGAAATGTGTAGTTTAGGTCGGTCCGAGCTGAATAAAGAGCTCCAAATTGATCGTGACATACAAAATTGCATTGCAGGAATTCTCATCAGCAATGCACAAGCGGTTCGCTTTGCTAGATGTACTGAAGGCCTAGAAGGCTGCAAAAGGCAAGGACGCCAAGGAGAAGCTCGAGATCCGAAACGAGCTGAAGATAATCACAGCTCCGGACGACGTGTACAACTTGTGGAGCGAGGTCATTTCTAGTGCTGCGCATGGGGAGTTGATAGATCCCAATACTAGACTGAAGTACAACGAGAAGGCCACTTGGAAGCCCGAGCAAGGGAATCTAACGCATGAGTTCTTCAAAGTGCTCGGAAACCTTTCCTTCAATGACTTGTCGAAGCTGGCCGAACATATTCTGCATCAGAATCCAGGGAGCAAGAACAAGGACTACCCGAAGGTCACAATCAAGCTTCTCTCTGCTGTACAAGAGAGCTGCTACACTGCTAGGGAGTGGGTGGAGAGAAGGAAGCGCAAGCACAAGGTGAAGATGGAGCTTCACGCCCTAGACGCAAGCCTCGGGCTCATGTCCTCCTTGAACGAGTTGAACCGCGAGAGGTGGAGGGAGTTCAAACGAAGTCGAAACTTCACGAGTGCCACCATGAACGTGCTGCTAGAGCAGCCAGGGAACGAATACTAGATGGAGGCGAAGTTGTCAAGAGCAAAGGGGAAGAGCATTGAGGAGATGTCAATGTACGCGGTTGAGTTCTTCCGGGTCTTCCTGCAGCAGAGAAACAATTTTGTACCCCCAAAATCCACTACATACTATCGTCCATATGACGTTATGTATAAGACACACCAGGATTGGCCTAGAGGCGTGCTCACTGCAAAGAACGTCAAGGACATCAAGCTTGGAGTGTGGGACCTGCGTTACACCCCGAATGTGGTGTCAAAGTCTAAGTGTACGCCAGCCGATCCATACTTCGCTGCAGTTGTCGAGTCCTTCCAAGAAAAGGGCCAGCCCCTTCTCGAGGACATTCCGGTGTGGGTGCTCATTTGTTCCAACCTCACCGAGTAAACGCAAGCACTTCATTTCATAGACAGCAATCCCGCGTTGAAGGAGTACTCCATGAGTTTCTCTAACTACATGCCCTCACCCAATGAGCGTATCGGTGACTTGTCTGCACGAAGCAAGAAGGCGGTGGAACCAATTTACCTGACCATCCTGCAAAGCCCAAGCAATGCTAGGACGGTGAGAATGAGGTCTTCCTATGATGCTCCCAATACTGAAACATTTACGAGGCTCGAAGCTTACAACGAGCTAGAGTTCAGGATTAATAATACTGAGCTACGGATGGAGTTCTTCTTCAATCTTGTGAGGAAATTCTGCGCTCTTGGAGAAAGCGTAATGTCATTCTTCGCTGGGTCAAAGTTCACGTGTGCTGCGATGGTAAGTCTGAACACAATGAATTCCACAATGTAATGTTTTGGCTATGGCTAAGGTCGATTCGACCTGAATAAAATGGACATGTATTTCTTCTTGAAATTATAAGGTGATAGAAACCAGGTCGGGTCGACCTGACTCGTAGCATTGACTGGATTGTGTTCCTCCATAGTTTGGCTCGACCTGACCGGTGCCATTGAGTGCCCGAGAGTGAACTTCAGGTCGGGTCGACCTGACCCAATCTACTGCTGACGTTACATGAAATACCATTGTATCCTCGTTAGGGAATTTTCATACTATCGTAATCTGATAGTATGTGACGCTGTGTGTGACTTTGCAAATGAGTGGGGTTAATGTGTTTGCTGTGGGGGACTCGGAGGAGTCTGACCAATGGACTGAAATTGCAACCACTGCGAAGAAACTGGATAAGAACGATTTTCTTCCAGAGGGATACTTTGTCGATGAGGGCAAATTCCCGCGCCGACCATCGGGGTCAAGCACGCCTTCATCATCAAAGCGCAAGGGGAAGGCAACTGGAGAGGCAAGCATGCCGTCCGATCGGAGGTCATCCGCAATCATATTGTGTAAGTCCTCCGACAGCGATGGGGCAGCTGGTGATGACGACGACAACGACGACGTTCCCATGGATCGGAGCACCCCTCCAGTGATCCGCTCTCAAAGCATCCGGGGATCATCAGCGTCGTCGGGTCAACCACCTGACACCTCTGCCATGCCGTCTCCAGCCTCCAAGGAGAAGCGGAAGAGGGGAAGATCACAAGCCGACGACGACTATGATGCAGAAATTGCAGAGCTGAAGAGGAGGCGGGAACTGGATCAAATGATGTTTGACAAGCAGGCTAGGGAGATGGCGGAGTTGCGACAGTTTATGGTGGCAATGTCACAAAAGAACGACTCCAAACTAGAGGCCATTATCAACAGTCTTGATGGGGCCATGGCTCTAGCATCCATATAGCCGTTTCAAGTTGACGAAGTGCTTTTGCTGCAGGGAGCGCTAGCAAGACCAACGATGAGTGGATCCTTAAGCTTACCCTCCACTCCACGATTGACTGGGGTGCGTTCTGTCTCTCTCACTCCTCTTGCAGGTTCCGCAGATCCTCCAGCTCCTCCTCCTACTGAGGAATGCCCCTCCACCCCTGCACCTCCACCTGATGACGAGGACATGGCTCGAGTTCCACTTGATGGTGGTAGGTCCTCAGAGACCTTGGAGTCTAGCCCGAAGATGCCCGCGGATCCTGCCATCGCCATTGATGATGATCGGAGTCATGCATTGGATGGCCAGGATGCACCATCAGGTTGACCACACAATCACTCGATGTCATTTGTATAGAATTAGCTCGACTCGAGCTGATTTGTGTCATAGGTTGTACTTAGATAGAGACCCTTAGTGTGGGAGACAATACTTTTTGATAGAAAACAATCTTTTGACAAATCCATATCTTCATGTAAGATGATGACTTTTTTGTACTTAATTTTATTAATCAATTATACGGATTTTTCTGTAAAAATTTTAAGTCTTGTTTGTCTGGCCCTTCCTAAATTGCAGAAACTCCTCTGATGGCTTTCTCAACTGGACCGAATGATCTTCCGAAATCTATTGCTCCTGTACAGCATGTACAATGTCCAACATTTGGTTGTGGCATTATAGAAGCTACAAGTGGAGGTGCACCGGAATCTGAGTCCATGCACTTAGATGATGACGTCTCTATTCCCGACGCTCAGCTTCTGGAGATTGAAATGCCAGACCGTGTTGGACCGACGCTGTCTTTGCCGGAAAAGGTAACCTCGTGCCCATGCGTCCTTAATCTCTGCGCTAATAGGTACCTCTGTGTTCATATATAGTCTGCGACAATTGGATTTTGCCTTTTTCCTTGAGTTTCGAAATGTGTCAGTGTAGCTTAGTAACTGGCTGCACATTTGTCCGTTTGATAGTAAGGATCGGTTCCCCAATCTGAACGTGGAGATACGTCGAAGGATGTTGAGATTCCATTGACGTCTAGGGTGACCGTCGCCGAGAAGTGGCTGAATGTTGTCCTAGACTTGAATGGAGTCTTGTATGTCTGTGAAGACGCCAAGTATAAGGGGTGGGCTGTGCACGTCGAGAATGCAGACCAACCGCACTCCGCCACGATTCTTGCGATTGTGGGACCGAAGGCGGTCTTTGTCCGCCCAAATTGCGCTCATTTCCTTCGTGAGCTAGGATTGATAGCACACGTTTCTATTTGGAGCTCCATGAAGAAGTTTACCGTTCAAAAAATCGTCGATTATCTTTTTGTCAGTCTGGATAAGCCTCGCATTATACTTGGGCAGGAGTCTTGCACGACGCTCAAGTGTGAGGAACAGGGACGGATAGTCACATTCAGGGAGCCAAGCACCACCAAGGACCTGTTCGTGAAGGACGCGAACACCTTGTTTAATAATTTCAATGGGCAATTTCTTCGAGAGAATACTGTCATAGTTGACGATAGTCCTATGAAGCACTTCATGAACAAGTTGGAGAACGTCGTTCTCCCCATCAGTTGGTCTCCCAAGGGTAACGGCCCTAGGGACTCATATTTGGACATGGTCCTTTTGCCCTGGCTCAGGCGACTTCACGTAGCTCGAGATGAAGGGTTGAAGTCATTTCGCAAGAGTAGTGCGGGGAAAATTGGGCGGAAGATGTTGTATGACGAGAAAAATCGTGGCATGTACAATAGTCTTATGGATGCAGTCAGAGTGTCTTCAGCGTACCGATAGCGCACTGCATTTCATTGTTGTTCATGAGCCACGTGGATGCAGTGACTGTGTCATCGTCTAATCGGCATTACGAGAGGGTAGTTTATTTATTGCTTTAGTTCAGGTCAAGTCGTGCTGAATGGCATGTGGATTGTTCTCTGAGTTCCTAGTGAACTTCAGCTCGCCTCGACCTTAATGGCTCGTGCATTCGCATGTATGGTTAGAGATATACGTAATTTCTGTAATATAATTTTTTTATGAATACCTTTCTGTATTTTCTTCTTCCTCCAGTTTAGGTCGGGTCGACCTCATTCGATGGCCAGGACTTCCTAGACTGCAAATTTGCTATTGGAGTTTACTTATAAACGTAATGACAGTTACAGTTTTTGATTAAATTGTTCTAATCTCTTTGTTTTCTTAGAATTTGGGAACGTCGTCCTCTCTAGTTCGGCACACCAGTCTTCCGTGCACTGCATCAGCTGAGTCTTTCTCCGACTACGGGCAGAATCTAATTCTGAATACAGGAAACTTCATGTGTTCGGTTGCCACTGCAAATTCGACAATGGACTTCTCCCTAAAGCCCGTTGATGATGGGGTGGTGGATAGTCCCCCGGGTTCAGCTCCACATCGTCCAAAATCATGTTCTCCATCGCCCATGAAGTCTAGCGATGTTTTTGCTACACCGATGTCGTCCTCACCTTGCGATAGAGCAACACAGCGGAAACTATATGGTGAGGACGTGGGTCCTTCTTCGGGTGTTCAAGGAAGTATGTGGGCTTTCCAAGCTCATGAATTACAAGCAAGTACAACCACAGGCCGAAGATGACGAAGGCAATCGTGGAGCTCAAGAGTAAATGACACGTATAGTACTTGTTCATAGTGTAGAGTCATACATTCATGCTTCATGAAAGCTCAATGTGCATATTACAAAAGAACTCAGAGCTCGAGTGAATCACACTCGTAGCTTTTATAGTGTACGCAGAACAATGTAATGAACTACATTACTAGCCTTTATAGTTCGTTGCCTGTAATATAGTGTCACTGGACCTAGCCAAGCATAGTTGAAGATGTATGGAACAACTCATGGTGTACAAGTGAAAGGTCAATATGAACGTTTACCTTGTGATTATGATATTTGATTCCTACTTGTGTTCATCTGATTTTAATTCTTGTATGATTTGAATATTGTTTGAGGAATTCTCTTCTCTGTTTTCAAATGAAATTAAACTTCTGTAACTCTCATTTCGGTGGAATACTCTCATTTTAATGAATATTACGTTTTTTGCAAATTCCTTTATGTCTTTTCTTTTTGCTTCTCTGTCGTGGGTGTGTGTCATGTGAGTGTATATGATTGTTGTATGACCAGAAGAAAGGAGAACAAGAGTTGGAGTGAGAGTTGATAATTCCTCCCCTTGGTGCATTCCGTTTTTTCGATTTCCAGTGTACGTGAGCAAGTAGTGAAAGAGTTGGGAGTGCACTTCAGCTCCTCAACGTGTCTAGAGTTTGAGATTCCGGGTGAGAAAAATGTTGATAGGCTAGGCAGGTAGGGAGGGATTCCCTACTTGCGCTAGAGCTCCTGGGTGGGAATTCTGGTTGAATGTCCGATCTCTTGTGAGGTCTTGCTGCCATCGTTGATAAACGGAATAACTCTAGTAAGTGTTGGAATGGACGGGTTTCACTTGTAACCACCTAGCTTCACACGGATAGGAAAGGTTGCCCAAGGTCGTTGTAGTATCAGAGGATCGTACGGGGAGTCTTTGTGTGACCCGCAATCCAGAATACTATACAGATTGTTGTGAAGGACTAAACCGGATCCGTAGTAAGTAAGAGATTAGAGAATAGGACAAGTGAATCTTCAGCCACTATAAATTACTGAAGGAGTGGTGGGCCTACCACTCTGAAAACCAAGGGGCGCCCCCTCTGATGGTAAAACAGAGGCTAAATTAAACCGGATGGGATCAGGAAGAATGTTGGCAGACTAAAGTGGATCGGTGTACAGGAGTAACCGGAATCGAAAATTATAGCCTCCTAGGGTTGGAATTGTTATATAGATCGGATAGTTAGTAGAACCGGAATAGTGGCAGGAAACCATTTCTTAGGTTTTCCGGATATTATGATATCTTCCGGTAATTGACCTGGAACCGAAAGTTGGGTTTGCGTGCTAACTTAGTCTAAATCGTTCAATAACGCTAAATACTTCACAGGATCTCGTGAATTCGATCTTTAGGGTCACTTAGTTATACTTTAAAGGAGTTTTTGGGCATATAACAGGGAATTTACTCACCTTGTACTGCAACAATCTGTCTTCAACTTACTTTTGCTTTAGATTGACAGAATCGTTGTGGTTGGAAGTTGTATGTGTACACATGTTGAGCGCTATTTGGAGTGACTAAATCATGAGGTCCTGTCACAGCCCGACTTTTTGATTTTTTCTCTCTGTTGTGTTTTGAAACACGGAATCCAGAAAAAATATACCTGCATTGGTACAAGAAGAAGGAAAAACTAAAAGTTAGGATGACTAAGGAAACAAGCAATGATCAAATCGAAAAATGAAATAGAACGGATATCGGAAATGAATCCGGTGTAGATCCAAAGCCGGAGGAACGGATCTGGGACCTACGCCCGGATAAGCAGAAAAAAAGTAATGATTAGGTTTCTAGTGTACAATAAGACTCCTTTAGGGTTTGGACCTCCCATTTGCACCTGAGAGCTCTTGCTTATCTATCACGCTGTCATAGGCGCAGTTAGCCGTAAGTATCCTTACAATGACAAATTGTTGCAAGATGACACGAATTATCGTTCCAGGGAACTTCTAGTAAGATATCGATTGAGTTAGAAGCATCCGGATTGTGATTACTCACTTAATCCCCCTCTTTCACTTCCCTACTTTATTTCGGAAACTTAGTACATTCCGGATTCCGTTCCGGATCCGGATACCTCCGGAACTGAGTTCCATCTCTCTTCCGTCACTGGTTTTTGTTGCCTCTGTTTTACCCTCAGAGGGTCTGCCCTTGATTTAGAAAGGGGTGGGGACTCACCACTTGTACAATTATCCTCTCTATACTCTAAATCTACTAAACAACACACCCAAGACAACACCGCTGTAGGAAGAGGGAGGAGTATCCTCTCACAGTTTCCGGATTGGTCGATCCGAAATCAGGTCACATAGAGCAATTCTCACACCTCTCTTTACTACAACGACGGATCCGAACTCATAGATCCAAAGGAATAGAGTCTCAAGCGAAAGACAATGTACCAAAAGGGAGGTTGGTAGACTTTCCGGAGTAGCGGGAGTTCCTTTCCTTTGGCGGTTGCTTATCTCCGCACAGAACCCTCCTGGTTCTGGACTCGGAGGGCCCTCTACCTTCTTACCCGGATTGCCGTTCCGTCAATTTAAAAGCACGTCACACTTACACTCCCTTACTCAGTTCGCATTCCTCCCACTCAGCTCAACACCAAGAGATCAGTAGCCCAAGATCCGGATTCCTCCTCTCCCTCCCTTCTCTTTCTCCAGTACAAGGTTACACACACATGCATACACTCAGCCAAAAGACCCTGTCTAAGCAAAAGTGCAGCTAGAGGTATCTTGGCTGACTTAGATTAAGAAAAGAGAATTGTAATACATATGTGAAAGCACTAAAATGGAATGGAGTAGAATGGAATGGCAGACAACTAACTTGCCTACCCTTAAAATACTAACACAAAAATCCAAAGTCAACTCCTAACAGCCTGAAAAGGAAACCCGGAAATCCAGGCAACCAATCACTAAAAACCCCGAGATATCCGGAAAGATTACTAACTACCGTCCGAGATTGCCGGATTTCCTGACTATCCGCCTCAGATTCCGGAAACCAGGTCCATGCTCGGAAACCCGTTCCGGATTCTATACTTCTTCTCCTACGAATTCTAATGTTTTGGCTTCCGTCCTTTCTTTGAACGACTCCCCGCTTGGCTGGTAGGCGTCCCCTTCGTATTCTTTGCTAGCGTGGTTTTTGTTGTGGCCCGAGTCTGGATATGGCGCGTTGCGGGAGACGAATCGCTGTCGTCTTCGGTTCCGGAAGTGGAGTGGACACTCTCCTCCTCAAAATCTTCGGTGACTTGAACTTCCTTCTCCTCCTCCGGTGTTGTATCCTCCAATGTTGCGGGTTCGCTTCTTTTCTCCGGTGTGGTCTCTTGCATGTGCACAAATCCTTTTGGATTAGTCCGAGCCGGATTGATCATTCCACCGATCCGGTTGATGAGATCTCCCCTGACTTGCTGTCCCGGAACCTTGAATGATCCGGTCATCAAGTTTGGCATTGTTTGGGACTTGGGGACTTTCGGGGTTGAGAATTTGAATGGCACCGGAACCGATTTCATGCTGGACTCAGGTTCCGACTCCGAAACTAGCCTCAAATTCAGCTCCGTCATCCGCATCTTGTTGGCGGAAGGCTCGGCTAGTGTGAGTATCCCCCTCAATCCCTCCATCCGGGTTGCATGATCCGCCACTGGTTTCCCTGGGGTACCTGAGACAAAAGGAAGTTCCGGAAAGGTGGAGAAATCCATCGCATGGTTTGGGTCGATAGCCGCCAGTAACTGTTGGATCTCCTTCAAAACTCGCTCTATCCTCGCAGTGAAGTTTACGAGGATGGTTACTACCTTAGTTCCGGTAATGTGGCCTTCCGATATCATCTTCGAGTCAAACAAGGCAGCTTTTGTGATGATGTCGGCCTTGATGTTGACTGCTCCGGATAGATTCTTGACCAGAGCGAGAGCCTCTTTCTCTTTTGCAGCTCCCATTTCCCCTTCCGCCCAATTCACTCGGGCCTGGAGTTGGTTCCGTTCCGCCTCCAACTCCTGGATCCGCTCCTCCCTCTTCTTCAGATCCTCCGGTTTGGGCAATCGCTTGACAGCTTCCACGATCTGATCCGGCTCCACCTTCAAAACTTCCGCGGCATCTATCACCAAATCCGACAGACCGTCGTGGAGTACCTTGACTTCACGTATCCACTCGAGCCCCGCATTGAAAAATGCGGATTCCGTTTCCATTTCAGGTCCCTTGCTGGACTCCCCCCTCTCCATCGTCTGTGGCTTGATTCGCGATGCTGGATCGGTTGACTTCCTCTTCTTGGTCCTCAGATCGGTCAGACGTTCCTTGGGAAGTTCCTCCGGATCAGACTCGACTAGATCTTCCGCCTCCTCCCCGGAAAGTCCGTATGACAGGATCGCCTTTCCAATGTCATATTGGATCACTTCAGCTCCACTCAAAACTTCCTGTTGATGGTACAGATGAAACAAGTAGGTGCTAACTGGACTCGCCTTTGCTCGGGTCACGTGATCCGCTAATTTAGCCACTATCCCGGCTATGACCCTACCCCAGTGCACTACCCGATTCTCCATAGCCCCAAAGATAGTATTGGCCATCATAATGGTAATTTGTGTTGGCTTTTCTGGATACAAGATCGGAATCAGAAACTCTAGGATCCGCCTATGTCTCTCGTCCTTGCACTCGTTGATAGCGAATCTGTCCTTAGGGTTTGCAGACCCAGTGAACTTCCCAGCTACAAAACGGTTCGTCCTCGATGCTAACCCGTTCCCACTCTTCCGGAACTGATAGACGTCCGCCCAAATGTCCTCGGTCCACGCGACTGGTCGCCCTCTCAAAGTGAGCTTATACTGATTTGGAACACCGTGAAGTAGCTCTTGAATCATCTCTTCACTCTTGAGGTTCCATGGTCGGTGTAGTAGACCGACACATCCTAACTTAGTTAAGTCCTCCTCTAACTGCTTGTGTAGTTCCGAGTTATCCGGAATGGCCGGAGAGATAATCCGGGCAGATACCGCTACCTTCCGTACTGGTCCGGATGCCATAAGATCTAAGTCAGAACGAGAGAAAAGTAATTCTACTTCAGTCGCTAACTCACCACTCTTTCTCTCAACTACTCACACAAATAGTCTCAGAAACACAAAACAGGAAAGTGAAAAGGAAAACCCTAGGAAAACAGCTTAAATACTAAACCGTCTTTTTACGGGCTTAAAGACAACGGCTACAGGTCCGTTGTATTAACGGTATCCTACTTCCGTAGCTACGAGACCTATACGGTAGGTTCCTGTGTTCCGGGTGAGTCCGGATTCCGGATCCGGATAAGTTCCGGTTACGGGTTGTGCCGGAACGCTTATTTCCTAATTCAAGCTATCTGGTCCAAAAATCACGCTCTAACTATAATTTTTTTGATTTTTTTCTATTTTTTGCACCTACTTCTTGTATTATTGATCCGTTTCTGGATTCCGGATTCCCACACATGCTCTCAATTGTTTTGAGCCACTTCTATGTGTATGTGTGTGAGTGTGTTTGTTTCTTTTGCGTTAATAAGAGATTAGAGAAGAGTTAGTGGTGTAAATCTGAGTGCAGCCGGTTGAGATCGGGTAAATGCTGCGAGAGTCTGTGTGAGGATTGGCACAGGTGGTAACTCAGTTGAGACTGAGGAGAGGTCATGAGGAAACGGGATATGCAGCCAGGAGAGACGTAAGGTAGTCATTTGGTGAGGAGACGGATGCCGCAACTAAAGCGTTCTAGAGCTCAGGGATAGGCGAGCGCATCAAAGGTAGAAGTTAAAGTTAGAAAAGTGGCGCCTTTAGAGCTTAGTAGCGACCGAGAGAAAGCAGAGTTGATGGAGGATCTCTCCGCCATGGGGTGCGCGGGGTTTTACGGAAAACCCTGGGGCTTCCGGAATGAAGCCATAGTTAGGGAGCTCATAGAAGAAACCCCTAACCAATTTGACAACTCCCTCCGGCCAATTCCGCCCATGTGGACACGGAAAATCTGGGGAGGTGTATACGAGTTTGAAGAAGACAACACGGTGCAGGCAAGTCGAAAGGGAGATTTCGTGCAGGGGAAGTTCAAGGGAGTAGCCAACCCCAAAGACGGATTCACCGATGAAGATTGTGTCAACGCATGACACCGCCGATTGCTAAAGTTCTTGATGCCGATTTTGCATCCAAAAAAACCTACACGAGTTACTTCCACGATCGGGAACTCCATCTTTGGAGCCTTGAGCAAGGAGAAGAAGATGGACTAGGCGAGCTACGTACAAGGGCTGGTGAACGCCCTAGTAGCCAATGTAGGAAAGAATAGGGCTACTCCGGTGTGCCTCTACCTTTTCCACTTATACAAAATCCAGAACCTCCTGACCATGGAGGAAAACAAGGAGTAGAGAGCCCAGATGGCTTGTCGCAGCACAGGGTAAGTGAAATTCCCTATTATGCTCACAAAACCTCTTTAAAGCATAATAAAGTGACTCTAAAGATCGAACCCAAGAGACTCTATGAAGTGTTTCCTGTTACTAGATGATTTGAAGAAAGTTTCCCAATTCCATTATTCTTCTTTATACCTCTCTCACCCTTTTTCCCAAATACCGGTTGATTTCCTGATCCTCCTATAAACTGATCCGGTCCAGACTAACACTGCCCCAAATCACACTCGATCGACAACCTACAAGAACCAACCCGGAACTCACACTTCCGACCAGATCTCGTACTACTTTAACCGAGGACTTCCTTACCTCAGTTTCTATTCCAGTTTTGTTTAACCTTTATTGGCTCTTCAGAGGGATCTGCCACTTGTTCTCAGAGAGGTAGACACTCCTCTCTTTCCAGTTTTTATAGTGCTGGAAAGTTCACTAAGCTAATCTATCCTCCTATTCTAACAGGATCCGGTTTGATCTTTCACAGCAAACTAGAAGTAATCTCAGCCTGTAGGTCACACAAAGATCCCCCGTACGACCCTCACTTACTACAACGACCTTACTACGTTTTGCAATTCGTGTGAAACTAAGGTAGCTACAAGTGCGTCTGCCCGTACCAGCACAATTTAACATTCTTCCGTTTTGTCGCAACCTAACTTTTTGATTTTTCTTTCTATTGTGTTCTGTAATACGGAATACGGATTGAGTAGACCCGGATTAGCATGGAAAAGGAAAGAAAAGCCAAGGGTTAGAAAGACTAGAAACATAAGCCCTGAATGAACCAGATTAGGGAGCAGAACGGATATCGGAAATGCATCCGGTCTAGTCCCCTAATCGGAGGAACGGATCTAGAATTCGCGTCCGGAAAATCGAAAAAAAGTAATGATGAGGTTTTCGGGGTATAAAAAAGACAGTTTTAGGGTTTGTCTGTCATTTGCACCTGGGAGCACCAACGTACTTGGCGCGCTCTCAGTGCTTTGAGTTTGTGTCTACAAATTGAGTGTGTTTTTGTATGAATTGTGCAAAGTCTGAGAGTTGTGAGTGAGCACGGTTGTTTTCTTTACACAGGCGCAGAGATTAGAATAGAATTGAGTGCATAAGCAAGGCGGAAATTCAGAAAAAGAGAGAGAGAGGGAAAGGGAGCACCACAGCACTTGTGCATTGAGTGATTCGGCCAAGGTCGAGGGGAGTGTGTAAGGAAATGGGACGTGCGGCTAGAAGAGAAGAGAGGTAGTGAGCTAAAAGAGAGACAGATGCCGCAGTTAAAGCGTAGTCAAAATCAAGGACCAGCGAGCGCTTAGAGGATAGAAATTAGAGTGAGGAAAGTGGCTCCTTTAGAGCCTAGTAGTGAGCGGGAGAGAGTCGAATTGATGGAGGACCTCTCCGCCATGGGTTGCGCGGGGTTCCTGGGGAAACCCTGAGGGTTTCGGAACGAGGCAATAGTGAAGGAGCTCAACGAAGGAGCCCCTAACCAGTTTGACAACAATATTCGGCCGGTTCCGCCCATGTGGACCAGGGAGATCTGGCGGAAAGTTTACGAGCTGGGAGAAGGCGGCGCGGAACAAGCCAGTAGGAAGGGAGATTTTGTGCCTGGAAAGTTCCAGGGAGCAGCTAACCCCAAGGTCGGGTACGTAATTGAAGACTGCATTAGTGTGCGGCATAGGCGACTACTGCAGTTCCTGGTTCCGATTTTACATCCGGAAAAAACTACCCGAGTGACTTCTACGCTCGGAAATGCGATCTTTGGGGCTCTAAGCGAAGAGAAGTGGATGGATTGGGCGGCATTCATTCAAACGATGGTAAATGTCTTAGTCTCCAATGTGAGAAAGAGTAGGGCTACTCCGGTAAGCCCCTACCTTTTCCACCTATACAAGAATCAGAGCCTACTCACAACGGAGGAGAACAAGGAGTGGAGAGCGCAGATGGCTCTCTGGACGTGTGGAGGATCGGATGAGGAATTTGAGACGGAACCGGATAGCCCGGAACCGGAGGAGAAGGGTGAGAACCCTAAGAAGAGGAATTGGGAAGAAGAGGAAGAGGAGGAAGAGGACATTCTTCTCCACCAAAGGATGAAGAGGACGCCCAATCTGAGGGGGTCCCCTTCGGGGCTTCGGAAGGATAAAGGACCGGAAGTAGTGGAACCGGTCATCTCAAAGAAGCAAGAGCTGGTGGAAGCAGTCAAATCGAGACTTGTTCCATCGTCCCAGTTGATGGACCTGACGGGTCCATACAACGACCTAATCCGGATTCTCAGTACAGTGAGAGTGGATTTGGAAGTGAAGACCACGACGTTGCGTGAGGTGGCGGATTTGGTAGGAAGCACTCTAACCAGTTCCCTGACAGAAGCCGTGGCGAACTACATCAACAATTTGGATGAAGTAAAGGATAGGTTGTTGAAGTAGAATATCAACCAGCAGGAGACAGACGAGCAGGTGGTCCGGTTGCGAGGAGAAATCCAAAGCTACCGGAAGGACTTGGATGCTAGTCGCGACCAAGTGAAGGCCGCAATGTCCCTATAGGAGGAGACCAAGACTGCAATCAACCAGATGATGACAGTAGGAGGTGCATCTAGTGAGGTAATGGCGAAGGCCAAATTGTTTGATGAGGGGATACATAAGGATCCGAAACCTTCGGGTACCCGTATCGCTCGCATCTTGGCTGACTTCACCGGGGAATTAAAAGAGGCGATGAAGGAATTCCAAAAGGACGCAAAGGGATTAGAGGATAGCGTCCGGAAATTCCAGAGCGGATTAGTCTCTTTATCTGGGATTTCGATCCCGGATGAATTCGATGAGGTAGAGATATTAGAGGGGAAGTTTGAAACTCCAATATCGAAGGAGAAGGAGGCTGGAAGAACTTCTACTTCAGAAGCCCCATAGACGAGGACAGGAATAACTTCTCCTGTAGAACCGGAGTGAATTCCAGAAGGGGGAGATAAAAGTAGAAATTTGAGTGAGCTCTCCCCCATAGCTACTCCAGATACTGGTGGACCCCCTCAGGAGGGATAGGTAGCTAGAAATTAGAGAGTAGGAAATTTTGTTAGGTCGGACCTCGTTCCGGAAAGTTAGAAAAAGTTCAGATCCAAAAATCTCGGTCGAATAAGTGCCGGATTTCCGGGGAGACCTTTTTGTAAATTCTGTATATAATTCAAGTCTCAAGATTGAGACTAGGAGCTTTTCCTTCTTGCATATGCTGTCTCTTGTGTATTGTCTATTGTTTTCCTTGTCTTCCCAAAGATTGGCCGGATAAGGAAGGGAGAGATTGAGTATAGATGAGTAGAGTGTGAAGAGGATTTTCTCCCCTTGTTGTCTTTTTGTGATTGCAGATGCATGTGAACAGGTTATAAGTGTTGGGAGTGAGTCAAGACACCTCAGTAGGTTTAAGGTTCATAATTCCGGGTGAGATAACCAGTGCTAGGTTAGGCAGTAAGAGAAAGGATCCTCAAACTGTGCTAAGAGCTGCTAGATGGAATGTCTGGATTAGCCTCTGAACACTTGAGAGGTCTCACCATCTGAAGAAGTAAACGGAAGAACGTTAGATTATGCTAGTATGGGCAGATGCACTTGTAGCCACCTTAGTTTTGCACGGATTGCAAAAGATAGTAAGGTCGTTGTAGTAAGTGAGGGTCGTACGGGGGATCTTTGTGTGACGTACAGATTGAGATTACTTCCAGTTTGTTGTGAAAGATCAAACCGGATCCTGTTAAGATAGGAGAATAGATTGGGTTAGTGAATTTTCCATCACTATAAAAACCGGAAAGAGAGGAGTGTCTACCTCTCTGAAAATAAGTGACAGATCCTTCTAAAGTGTCGACAGAGGCTAAACAGAACCGGAATAGAAGTTGAGGAAAGGAAGCCCTCGATTAAAGTAGTGCGAGATCCGGTCGGAAGTGTGAATTCCGGGTTGGTTCTTGAAGGTTGTCAATTAAGTACGATTCGGATCAGTGTTAGTCTGGACCGCATTAGTTTGTAGGAATATTAAGAAATCATCTAGTATTTTGGGAAAAAGGTGAGAGTGGTATAATCAAGAATAATGGAATTAGAAAACTTTCTTCATATCACCTAGTAACACGAAACACTTCACAGAGTCTCTTGGGTTCGATCTTTAGAGTCACTGTATTATGCTTTAAAGAGGTTTTTGTGAGCATAATAGGAAATTTCACTTACCCTGTGCTGCGACATGGCAAAAATCCGGCGCCGCTGCCGGGGATTCTAAAGCTGTTAGTGTTAACTCAAACCGGAAATGAAGCAAAGTCAATAATTAGTAACCCCCCTGTTGATTTTCTAGGAACCGGAGAGTGAATTGTTGTAGTAACCAGAATCCTTACTAATGAAAAAGGCAGCAGTGTTGGGAAGGAAGTCAGAGCGAATAAGGAGAAACCAGCAAGCTGAAGAATCGTCGAGACCGGATCTTAGTGATCAGGAAACAACGGACCGTGAAGATAATTCGGTGTTGGTGGGGAGACTTGACAAAGCGGATCCTAGGTCTACTCTTACACCTCCAAATTCAGAGCCAGATCTAGGACCGGAAGGAGAAGAAAATCCGTTCCAGGAAAGGGAGTGCTATATGGCTCGCCTGAAGTATAAACGCTTTAAAAGGGACGGAGATCAAGATGCCTATGAGTGGATGTGCGAGTTTCAAGCAACCGTAGTGGCAAATCATGACAACAAAGCGGCCAAACGACGTATTTTTCAAGTCCTGTTGAAAGGAGAGGCGCTGCAGTGGTACCAAGATATTCCGGATCCTATTCGAAATAACTGGGACCATCTTCGAACGGAATTTCTACAAGCATTTCGAGAAACGGGAGGAGAAGCCAGAGCTCTCGAGAAGCTAAGTACGATGACTATGAGGTCATCCGAATCTATACGGAAGTATGGGCACCGGGTAAAGGCTCTAATCCAAATGCTAACCACGGAAATTGCTTCTAGTTTGCAGGTGGAATGGTATGTGGCTGGACTACCGGGTTCCTAATCTGGCAAGCTAGACCAAGGACACTCCGAGAAGCGATTGATGTTGCCACCAATTATGAAAATTCGGCGCAGTCGCTCTGGAAGTCGTTGAGGAGAAGCGAAAGGAGAGACAAGGGAAAGAAGAAGAAGCATGATCGAAGATCAAAGAACCGGAAGAGGATTCCTGATTCGGATAGTAGCTCCGAGAGCTCTAAATCCGAGGAGTCGGATTCTAGCTCCTCGAACTCCGACACGGAAAGGAGTGATTCGCCTCCAAGAAGATCGTTGAAATCCAAGGGGATGCGTGAGAAGGCGATGGTCAGAGTCAAGACGGAGGATCCGGATTCTAAGAAGATGATGAAAAGTATCCAGCAGTCTTTGGAGGCCATCAAAGTAAATCTCGCAGAAAATCGGAAGCCGAGACGGATCGTTCCTACTTCCAGAGCAAATGTGTGGTGCGAAAGATGTGGAGAACCGGGCCACTATCCTAGTGAGTGTCAGCGAACTACTCACAAGGCAGTACATTACGTATACCCGGAGGAGGAGGAAACCTACTACACTGTAGGGAATGACGATGAAGAAGAAGTTTATCAAGTGCAGTCGACATACGGGAGAGGAAAGGGAATTGCAGTTCTGGTGCGGTCCAACCCGTTGAACCGGAATTTCCTACCTGGACCAAGCCAAGGGCTGATGATGCATCAACCTATCCAAACTCCAAGTTATCCAGGTAGGCAAGTTGTGGTTTGTTATAGTTGTGGAGAACCGGGTCATTATACAAATGCATGCCCTAATCAGGGACAAGCATCAGGAGCACCTCGGGTTCTCCCATGCCAAAATTGTCAGGAATATGGACACTCAGAATTTAAATGTCCACACCCTATACGAGTTAGGCCGGTTTACAAGCAAGTTCAGATACTACCCAAAGAGCAGACAGCACTCAATTACGGTCATTCAGAAGGGATTGAGAAACTAGAGAAATGACGGTGCAAGGTGGAGCTGCCAAGAGAGAAGGAAGTAAACCGGGTAACTACTCGCAGTTTCACCAAAGCACAACTGGAGCGGCCAACCAAGAACCGGAAAGGAAGAAAAAAACACAAAAGGAAGTCGGGGTCTAGTGATGACTCTGATTTACCTCCTGCATTAAAGGAACCGGAAGAAGAGGAGGACCACTTTGAGGAAGGGGTCGCAGTTCACCGGATCCCTAGGGACATCAACACTGAAGTACGAGAGGAGATTTCCAAGACGAATGTCCCACCAGTCCGGAAATCAGTTACTTTTGACGATACTCCTGTGGTTATCAACCTAGGTACACAAGGACATGAATATGACATTGTTTAGGATATTAAGAATCGGATGGCCAATGTCACGATTGGAGAACTCCTTCATGATAATGTCAATTATCAAAAGATGATTCGAGAAGCATGGACCAGGAAGCGTAGAAGGAGAGTGAAGTTACCATCGGTAGCTGTTAACTTTACTCGACCGGAAGATTCCAGAGCTCCTGAGATCACGGTAGAAATTGACGGATGTTCAATTCCTAGTGTTCCGATCGATGGAGGATCGGGAGTGAACCTGATGTTGGAAGAAACAACATTCGACTTAGGATTCACATCCTTTGAAGCAACGGAGCAAGTCTTATGGATGGCAGATCAGTCTAGAGTACATCCGATTGGAAGACTTTCTCAAGTCCCGACCTGGATTGGAGGAAAAGATTATCTATTAAATTACGTTATTATTTGGATACAGAAGGGAAGGCCTTTTCCAATGTTATTAGGGAGACCTTGACTGTATACTGCTAGAGTACTTGTAGATTGGGGGGCCAAGGAAGTCATAGTTGGGAAACTTGCAGTTCGAATTCTTTGGACGACGGAGAAGCACTTGGGAGAAACAAGTGAATCAGACGGATATACTTTGGATTGGACAGATCCAGAATGATCCGATTCCTCCCCAAGTTATTTTATAGATGCCTTTGAGCAAGAGTCCGAAGAGAATTTTGGATTCCCCAATGCAATCCAAGAACATACTCCAACAACACGTTCTGTAGTTCCGGATGATAGATCTTTAGGAGAGTCAAATGTTCCACTCACAACGGAATGGGTAGATCGCCAAATCAGGGAAGGAAACCTCCCACCAAACCAGACTGAAGCTGGTAAGGTAGGATGGAACGAGTTATTCGCTGAATCTGAGGAAACCCATCCAGAGAAGATCAAATTTGTGGTTTCACCTACAAATTATCAGAAGGTGGAAGTCAAGCCGGATAAAAGCTTTTTCTTAAGCAAGCTTTTAGGAGAATCAGAGAAATCCGAATATGCCAAACTTTTGAAGGAGTATCTGTATGTATTCGCATGGAGACCATCCGACTTGACTGGAATTCCTTCTCACTTGGGAGAACACCATATAGACTTGACAGAAGGATTTAGCCCTGTCCGCCAACAACAATATCGGCTCAACCCCAAGTATTCATTGATGGTCAAAGAGGAGATCGATCAACTATTGGAAGCAGGATTTATCTATCCGGTTATCAATTCCGAATGGGTATCTCCTATTGTGGTAGTACCAAAGAAGATAGGAACAGATGGAAAGGTGAAAATCCGAGTCTATCAAGACTTCCAGAAACTAAATGCCACCATCAAGAAGGATTATTTTCCATTTTTCCTCTTCCATTTACAGATGTTATTCTAGACCATGTTTCCGGTCATGAATGTTATTATTTCTTGGATGGATTCTCTAGGTATAATCAGGTTTTCATCCGATGGTGTGATCAGCTAAAAACCACGTTCACAACGGAATGGGGTACATATGCTTTCACACGGATGCCATTCGGATTATGCAATGCGCCGGGAACCTTTCAGAAATTGATGATGGATATTTTCAAAGACTTCTTGAGACATTTCCTTGAAGTCTTCATTGATGACTTTGCGGTTTTTAGTAACCGAATGAGTCATTTGGGTTGTTTACGAAAGACGTTTCAAAAATGTCGAGATACCAATTTAAAACTCTATCCAGGGAAATGCTTCTTTGGAATGAGTTCAGGTGTCTTGCTTGGACATATTGTGAGCCAAGACAGATTGCAGGTAGACATAGACAAAGTAAGAGTGATTTTGTCTTTGTTACCTCCAACCAATGTAAGGGAGGTTCGAGGATTTCTTGGTTGTGTAGGATACTATCGAAGATTTATCGACGGATACACCAAGAAAGCCATCCCCCTTACCAAACTACTTAAGATGGACACGGAATTTAGTTGGACCGGAAGGCGACAGTTGGCATTTGAAGACCTGAAGACTCAACTTTTCAAGGCACCCATACTTTCTGTTCCAAATTGGGAAAAGGAATTTCACGTAACTATTGATGCATCTGGATGGTGTCTTGGAGCAATCTTATGGCAGCCGGATCCGGAAGGACATGAGAGACCTATTTACTATGCCAGTTGACAGATGAGTCTAGCGGAACGGAATTACACCACAACAGAACGAGAAGCATTAGCCGTTGCAATTGAAGAACTCGAAGAGATCCGAGAACTAGCCTTGGACCGAACAAGGGAAGTCCAGGTGAGGAGGAAGATGACGCATGACCGGAAGATCTCGACTGACCACGGAATAAGGAAAGGAGAGTTGGTACTGCTTTATGACAATAGACATAAAGATTTTCCAGATAAATTACACACACGATGGATGGGACCTTATAGGGTCAATGAAGTCTTCCTAAATGGATCTCTGCAACTAGAGGATCTTCAAGGATACTGGCTCGATACACATGTGAATGGATCAAGGGCGAAGAAGTACACAGAAGCCATTTCTTCCGGAGAATCCTTGTCACAACCTAACTTTTTGATTTTTCTCTCTATCGTGTTCTGTAATACGGAATACGGATTGAGTAGACCCGGATTAGCATGGAAAAGGAAAGAAAAGCCAAGGGTTAGAAAGACTAGAAACATAAGCCTTGAATGAACCATATTAGGGAATGGAATGGATATCGGAAGCGTATCCGGTCTAGTCTCCTATTCGGAGGAACGGATCCAGAATTCGCGTCCAGAAAATCGAAAAAAAGTAATGATGAGGTTTTCGGGGTATAAAAAAGACAGTTTTAGGGTTTGTCTGTCATTTGCACCTGGGAGCACCAACGTACTTAGCGCGCTCTCAGTGCTTTGAGTTTGTGTCTACAAATTGAGTGTGTTTTTGTGTGAATTGTGCAAAGTCTGAGAGTTGTGAGTGAGCACGGTTGTTTTCTTTACACAGGCGCAGAGATTAGAATAGAATTGAGTGCATAAGCAAGGCGGAAATTCAGAAAAAGAGAGAGGGAGGGAAAAGGAGCACCGCAGCACTTGTGCATTGAGCGATTCGACCAAGGTCGAGGGGAGTGTGTGAGGAAACGGGACGTGCGGCTAGAAGAGAAGAGAGGTAGTGAGCTAAAAGAGAGACAGATGTCGCAGTTAAAGCGTAGTCAAAATCAAGGACTAGCGAGCGCTTAGAGGATAGAAATTAGAGTGAGGAAAGTAGCTCCTTTAGAGCCCAGTAGTGAGCGGGAGAGAGTCGAATTGATGGAGGACCTCTCCGCCATGGGTTGCGCGGGGTTCCTGGGGAAACCCTGAGGGTTTCGGAACGAGGCGATAGTGAGGGTGCTCATCAAAGGAGCCCCTAACCAGTTTCACTACAATATTCGGCCGGTTCCGCCCATGTGGATCAGGGAGTTCTGGAGGAAAGTTTATGAGTTGGAAGAAGGCGGTGCGGAACAGGCCACCCGGAAGGGAGACTTCGTGCGTAGGAAGTTCCGGAGAGCAGCTAACCCTAAGGACGGGTACGCCATCGAAGACTGCGTCAATGTGCGGCACAAGCGACTACTGCAGTTCCTGGTTCCGATTTTACATCCGGAAAAACCTACCCGGGTGACTTCCACGCTCGGAAATGCGATCTTTGGGGCCCTGAGCGGAGAGAGGCAGATGGATTGGGTGGCATTCATTCAAACGATGGTGAATGTCTTAGTCTCCAATGTGGGAAAGAGTAGGGCTACTCCGGTAAGCCCCTACCTTTTCCACCTATATAAGAATCAAAGTCTCCTAACATCGGAGGAGAACAAGGAGTGGAGGATCGGATGAGGAATTTGAGACGGAACCGGATAGCCCGGAACCGGAGAAGAAGGGTGAGAACCCTAAGAAGAGGAATTGGGAAGAAGAGGAAGAGGAGGAAGAGGACATTCCTCTCCACCAAAGGATGAAGCGGACGCCCAATCTGAGGGGGTCCCCTTCGGGGCTTTGGAAGGATAAAGGACCGGAAGTAGTGAAACCGGTCATCCCGAAGAAGCAGGAGCCGGTGGAAGCAGTCAGATCAAGACCTGTTTCATCGTCCCTGTTGATGGACCTGACGGGTCCATACAACGACCTAATCCGGAATCTCAGTATAGTGAGAACAGATTTGGAAGTGAAGACCACGACGTTGCGTGAGGTGGCGGATTTGGTAGGAAGCACTGTCGTAGACCAAAATGAGAGGATGAGGATGGTTATATAGAATATATAAGTAAGGAGTGGACATTGGTAAAAAATTTTGATTTGCAAGATGGCAAACTAATTATATTACCAATATTAACCCTACCTCACTACTGGATTAGTAGTAGATAGATAATTTGGTTAAGAAAGATATTGTAAGATTCCTACTTTCCTAAAGATCTGGAACCGGATCCGCATCCAAGGAACGGAACAGGGGTCGAAAAATATACCGGGGTCGGAAGCAAATGCATCCGCATGCTACCGGAAGATTATCGGGATGGGAAGAGGAAATCCCGGATCCAACGGTAATCCCATACATCACGGAGGACCGTTTAACGGCTAGATTCCTTTGCGATGATTGCGGAAACGCTACTTTCCCAACGGCTGTGGCTGCTAGGAAAGGATACGCAGGGGTTTGGTTCCTCAAACCTCATTGTGGCTTTGGGGTTTGGGAGCGCTCTCAGAGCAAGGTCTGTCTTTAGAGGTGTGAGAGGATTGGGTGATCTTACTTTCCGGATCCTGTCATGAAGAGGAAGAGGATTGACCAGGAGCTGTGGCAAGAAAAGGCAAGAGGGTTGAGTGGTGAGTGTTTTGGAGAGTTCTGCAACTATGGTGAAGGCGGAAGTAAGCGGGTCATCTCCTTTCAAGATCAAGAGCATCTGTCCAGTGATTCCGAAGGATGATGGAGAGAGGAAGCAGCTGGAGGAGGATCTGGGCCAACTCGGGTGTGCGGGATTCCTCTGCCGACCATGGAACTTGAAGAGCGAGGAAATGATCCGGGAGTTGATGAATGAGCAGTCGAACGAATGGATCAAGACTGTCCGAGCTCTGCCCGGAAAGTGGACTGAGGACATCTGGAAGAGGGTCTACGACTTTCCTCGACCTGGAGAAGGGATGGCTTCGTAGGTACACAAGTTCGCGGAAGGTAAATTCTCTAATCCTCCTCACCCTAAGGATGGCTACGTAGTAGCAGATTGCAAGGTGGCAAGAGAGAGGAGGATGTTAGAATTTGTAGTACCGATCCTGTATCCGGAACGGCCAAACCGGGTCACGGTAACTTGGGCCAATACGATCTTCGGAGCGTTGAGTGGGGAAAGGAAAGTGTTTTGGGGAGGAATAGTAAAAGATCTAGTAGGGAAGATGGTGAACGCCCTAGGAAACGCAAAGGCCACCCCCATTGGGCCATTCTTCTTTCACCTGTATGACTTCCTGAGTACTCTGAAAACTTCAGAGAAAACCATGTATAAAGCCGCAGCCCCCCTAGTGAAACTTAATCTTACTCCACCCCGAGAGGAAGAGGAAGAAGAGAGAAAGGAGGGACCAGATGAGGGATCTGAGAAGGAATCCTCAGAGAGAAGGAAGGAGCCTTCTGAAAGGAGGATAGAGGCTGAGAGGGTTTCAGTCTCTTCTAAGAAGGGATCCAGAGAGAAGGGGAAAGTCTCGCCGGAACCGGAAGTTCTGGGAGAGGATACTTTGGGGAGGATCATTTCGGACTTAGGGAGAGTCCGGGAGGAGTTTGACACGGAGAGAGGAGCAGTGAGGAATGTATGTGGACTGCTTGGAGGGATCAATGTGTCAGAACTCGCGGAGAAAGTAGAAGGGTTGATCCGGGATAGTGAAAACCGGAAGTGGGAGACCCGCATCAAGGAGTTGACTGAGAGGAATGCGGATCTCCAGAGGCAAATTGAGAAGGGTGAGGAAAAGAAGAGAGAGGTGGAACGGTTTACCTCAGAGTTTAAGGGGGCCATTAGGAGAGTTGGGGCCTTTGTTTCCAATACTGCGGATGTTGTAAACAAAGCCAAACTCTATGATGAGGGAATCCATGAGGCAGGATCGGAAGCCACAGGTAAGGCTGTCTTAGTTTTGGCAGAGTATTCCGAAAAGATGGAGAAGTTCATGTTTGAAGTCTGAGATGTTCTTCACCAAGCTGAACAGTTTCCGGAATCCGGAATAAAGAGGAAGGATGAAGAGATGGAGCCAACCAAAAAGGATGCACCCACAAAGACTCCATCAAAGACGCCAGCCAAGCGGAAAAGGCAGGAGGAGGAGTTGACACCAACCTCTAAGAGTATGGAGGGGAGGAAAGAAAGATCAGTGCACGGATCCGGTTCGAAGACTCGAATTCGGAAGTCGAAATCCAACTTAGGCACACCACAGAGTAAAGGCCCTCAACCCTCAACCGCCAAGAAGACTGTGAAGAAGGTTACTTCCATCAGAGGAAGAGACGTGCCTCTAAGGAGTCAACAATCCGCGGAGGACGAATCTCCAAGCCAATCCGAGCGGGAGGAAAGTCTGTTGAGATCCGGAGAGGAGGATTCGGAAGAGGACACCGGATCAGAAGAAGAATCGGATCCTGAGCAAATCTCACCAGCAAAGTTCAAAGGGAAAACTTCAACACCGTCTAAAGGGAAGCCACCCTTAAGTGGGAAACCGTCAGCCAGTAGGAAACAGCTAGCTAGGAAGGGGGCAACAAAGTTAGAGGAACCTTCTCCAAAGAAGGCTAGGAAATAGATAGGAAAGTTGTTAGGAAGTTTTTGAAAAGCGACCCTAGCATGGTCAACCAAAAACTCAAGTTTTTGATAGGTAGGAAGTAGCTTGGGAGGTGCTTTTCAGGTGCATGCACTTGGGCTGCACTTTCCGGATTTTTAGGATCTGAGATCCACATTTTGCGGATCGGATGGGGTTGGTAGGAAAGTCAACTTAGAAGGATAAGGAATGACACCTGTCATTCTCCTATTTTATTCCTTGGGACCTTTGGGGTTCCCTGGAGTATGTATTTAGGGGGCTGAAGTTAGTTTGAAGCCCTGGGTGTTTTCTTATTTGTGTTTTTCAACACTTTGCGAATTGATTTCAGATTTCCACTTCATAAGTGCTGGCCTAAAAAGGCTAAGTTCTGTGTTGGTATGCCGTGCAATGCTAGAACCATTGTTTAGTGCGGGTAGCTGGTTTGCAGGTGTAGAGGAAGACAAGTAGCCCCCGGATTCTGTCCAGGATCTGATTTTGAGAGCTTTGAGGATTTGGTTAAGGAAAACTTTGTGTACTGAGAGGGTATTTTAGTTGCTGAAGTTCCTTGGGAGTCTTCTGAGTAGGATAGCCATTCCTAGGTTGGGTGAATTCTTCAGGAGGGAGAACGAATGCTAGCCGACGTCTGATGAGGTCCTGCTGGATCCAGAAGAGAGGAACAGGAAGGTAGTTAGGATCTCTCAGTTATCGGGTGCCGGATCACGCTCTTGGGGTCCTGTCTGAATAGATCTGTCGTTGTAGTACTGGGAGGATAATAGGGGTTTCCTGAGTGACCTGCTAGTCTGGATCAACATCCGGATTAGTTGTGAGGAAGTAACTATTTCCTATGTCTTTTTGGTATTTGTGGTTGTTATTCTAAGTGGATCTTCATTTCACTCTAAACGCGTTTGAAGGGTAGGGTTTACGTTCCCTTCCTAAAACCAAAGAGCGGAACCCTCTTGGTAGAGGTAAAACTAACATGTGAGTTACTGCAATCGGATAGAAATCCTCTTTCCGGTTCCGCATCCGTCTAAGTCGATTCGGATAGGGAGGGATAGAGGATTATGACCATTCTCCTTGTTTGATTACTGGTGATAGACTTGGAGTGGATGTAAGGGAATCAGAACATGGAGAAGAGAGGGTATTGAGAGAGAGTTTCATGTTGCAAATATTTAGATCCGGTTTTGCTTAGGTTTGGTGTTTTCCGAATCCTGTTCCGGATATCTTGACGAAACTAACGTTGAAATCCTGTGGGAACGATACACGAGTCATCTAAGGTGTTTTACATCAATTTAACACCTAAGGGTAGAATTTGTGCTTCCTTGTGCTATGACAAGCACTCCGACCAGTTCCCTGACGGAAACCGTGGCGAACTACATCAGCAATCCGGATGAAATGAAGGAGTTGGAGGATAGGTTGTTGAAGCAGAATATCAACCAGCAGGAGACAGACGAGCAGGTGGTCCAGTTGCAAGGAGAAATCCAAAGCTACCGGAAGGACTTGGATGCTAGTCGCGACCAAGTGAAGGCCGCAATGTCCCTACAGGAGGAGACCAAAACTGCAATCAACTGGATGACGACAATAGGAGGTGCATCCGGTGAGGTAATGGCGAAGGCCAAATTGTTTGATGAGGGGATACATAAGGATCCGAAACCTTCGGGTACCCGTATCGCTCGCATCTTAGTTGACTGCGCCGGAGAATTAGAAGAGGCGATGAAGGAATTCCGGAAGGACGCAAAAGGATTAGAGGATAGCGTCCGGAAGTTCGAGAGTGGATTAGTTTCTTTATCTGGGATTTCAATCCCGGATGAATTCGATGAGGTAGAGATATTGGAGGGGAAGTTTGAAACTTCAATATCAAAGGAGAAGGAGGCTGGAAGAACTTCTACTTTAGAAGCCCCATGAACGAGGACAGGAATAACTTCTCCTGTAGAACCGGAGCGAATTCCGAAAGGGGGAGATAAAAGTAGAAATTTGAGTGAGCTCTCCCCCATAGCTACTCCAGATACTGGTGGCCCCCTCAGAAGGGATAGGTAGCTAGAAATTAGAGAGTAGGAAATTTTGTTAGGTTGGACCTCATTCCGGAAAGTTAGGAAAAGTTCAGATCCAAAAAGCTCAGCCAGATCAATGCTGGATTTCCGGGGAGACCTTTTTGTAAATTCTGTATATAATTCAAGTCTCAAGATTGAGACTAGGAGCTTTTCCTTCTTGCATATGCTGTCTCTTGTGTATTGTCTATTGTTTTCCTTGTCTTCCCAAAGATTGGCCGGATAAGGAATGGAGAGATTAAGTATAGATGAGTAGAGTGTGAGAGGATCTTCTCCCCTTGTTGTCATCTTGTGATTGCAAGTGCATGTGAACAGGTTGTAAGTGTTGGGTGTGAGTCAAGACACCTCAATAGGTTTAAAGTTTATAATTCCGGGTGAGATAACCAGTGCTAGGTTAGGCAGTAAGAGAAAGGATCCTCAAACTGTGCTAAGAGTTGCTAGATGGAATGTCTGGATTAGCCTCTGAACACTTGAGAGGTCTCACCATCTGAAGAAGTAAATGGAAGAACGTTAGATTATGCTGGTACGGGCAGATGCACTTGTAGCCACCTTAGTTTTGCACGGATTGCAAAAGATAGTAAGGTCGTTGTAGTAAGTGAGGGTCGTACGGGGGATCCTTGTGTGACCTACATGTTGAGATTACTTCCAGTTTGTTGTGAAAGATCAAACCGGATCCTGTTAGGATAGGAGAATAGATTGGATTAGTGAATTTTCCATCACTATAAAACCGGAAAGAGAAGAGTGTCTACCTCTCTGAAAATAAGTGACAGATCCCTCTAAAGTGCCGACAGAGGCTTAACAAAACTGGAATAGAAGTTGAGGAAAGGAAGCCCTCGATTAAAGTAGTACGAGATCCGGTCGGAAGTGTGAATTCCGGGTTGGTTCTTGAAGGTTGTCAATTAATTTTGATTCGGGTCAGTGTTAGTCTGGACCAGATTAGTTTATAGGAAAATTAGGAAATCATCCGGTATTTGGGAAAAAGGGTGAGAGAGGTATAACCAAGAATAATGGAATTAGGAAACTTTCCTCAAAACACTTAGTAACACAAAACACTTCAGAGAGTCTCTTGGGTTCGATCTTTAGGGTCATTTTATTATGCTTTAAAGAGGTTTTTGTGAGCATAATAGGGAATTTCACTTACCCTGTGCTGCAACTCGTTTACTTCTTCAGATGGTGAGACCTCTCAAATGTTTAGAGGCTAACCCAGACATTCCATCTAGTAGCTCTAGCACAGGTTTAGGATCTTTTCTCTTACTGTCTAGCCTAGCACTGGTTATCTCACCCGGAATTATAAACTTTAAACCTACTGAGGTGTCTTGACTCACTCCCAACACTTACAACTTGTTCACATACACCTGCAATCACAAGAAGACAACAAGGGGAGAAGATCCTCTTCACACTCTACTCATCTATACTCAATCTCTCCCTTCCTTATCCGGCCAATTTTTGGGAAGACAAGGAAAACAATACATAGGAGACAGCATATGCAAGAAGGAAAAATTCCCAGTCTCAGTCTTGAGACTTGAATTATATATAGAATTTTACAAAAAGGTCTCCCTGAAAATCCGGCACTGATCCGTCCGAGATTTTCGGATCTGAACTTTTCTTAACTTTCAAGAGAGAGGTCCAGTCTAATAAACATTCCTACTCTCTAATTTCTAACTACCTACACTAGTAGAAAACAGGGGCAAATGTGACCAATCAAGAAATGAATGGTGACTAAAAGGCTACTGGAAAATGACTACCAATCGCAGAAATGGCGCCAAAGCTGACTTGTCAAGGGCCACAGTCATTTAGTAGTCACTTCCTACAGTAACAGATGGCAACCAGATGAAATCAACGACCAAAATTGGTATCATCTACAATTAAGTCTATCTTCAATTGCCTTATAGCTGATGTGGACTATCTGTAGTCATACTACAGTGATTAGAATGTTTGTCGAGTGTCGATAGAACTGACGAATGACTGCCAATAAGACACCGTGGAAATTCAAATTATTACTTTTCTATTATGATATTCTATAAAGGAATTATTTTATTACAATCATGTTTTAGTCATAGACAGGGTGCTTCAACTGACTATGGAAATACTAACAAATAACTTTGTCAGGTGGCTCAATGTGAAAATTGCAAAGAAACATTTTCCAATCAGACATAGAATTGTATACAAAAAACAATTGTATAAATTAGTGTGCGTCAGGTTGTCCAGTAAATAATACAATATGTGATGCATGTGGATTTTTTATATGAACACTCTAATACTCTACACATGCTATCAAATGGTCATGTGCAGATAATTCTATAGCCCCCACTAGAGAAGCGTGGATGGGCCTGGCAGGCACAGTCTCTGGAGCTGTGAGGCCAGTAGATTCCATCGTCGTTGTGTTGAACACATCTGGTGGCTCCACGACCTCCCTTCATGAGTGAGCTTCTTTTCGCAAGACAACTTTCCACCCAGGTTGCTCTACAATGTCGGAGAAAAATACTTGGGTGGCTTGGCTTGAAAAGATGAAGGGTTCAGCCATGCGTGGTAGCTTGTATTGAAAATTGACCTGTAAGAAACCAGCGTCATCACGAACATATGTGGGACTTCCTCGATTATCCGATTTTTTCATCCATTTGCATTGAAGAAGCACCATGGGTGCATTTAAAGGCCCATAATCCAACTTCAAAATATCCTTCAGCACTCCAACATAGTTGACAGCTACATCCCGAGCGTCGGCCATGGGCACTTGAAACACAAATGCAATTCCGCTATCGTATGTCAACATTGCAGCAGACACGTCGTCCTCTACTCGGTAGTGGTTTCCAAATGCCTTCATGCGTGTATATCGTATTGCTCTCTGTGACGGTCTACGGCTAAGTAGCATTCTGTCTACATCCTCCGCATTCGAGACATCAATGCTCTCACTACTTGCATACTGCAGCACCCATTCTTCAAAACATTCTACTGCCTCATTCACCTCACACTCTATTTGCCACTTTCTGCATGGACATCGATCAAATCAGGCAAACAGGAGGAAGATGCAATGCACAGTATACAACATACATACAATTGATCAATGTATGCGTGGGACAATAGTTTGGGCCCCTAGTGAGGAGAATATGCTAACATAGTGAAGATAGAATGGTGCAGGCTTCTAGAAATGATTGTGAAGGCACTCAATGCTATTGTCATTTTCTACAAGAATGACTATATTGTCACTGAAAAATCACTACATCACAAGCTCTATCATTGAGACATTAAAAAACAACTAGAACTGGGGACTTCTGTTAGGGTTTTGGAAAATTTAAATAATGCAAGTTCAGAGCCGCAATACGTACATGAGCCATAGTTGCATTATAGTTGCATTGTTCAGAATGTATTGATGAGCGAGGTTGCGTAGCGATGCGTCCATCATGTACGTTCGTCCAGCTCCTTCAAGAACCTCCTCAGCATCCTCGTATTCCTCATCTTCGTCCCACACTCTTCTATGCATAGCATCGAATTTATGGAGGTATTCAGTGACAAAGCCAATGCACTCATCCTTCAAGTAACCTTCCGCCATTGACGCTTCAAGCCTTGACATATTTCGAACATATCCCTTCAATGTCTTCATGTACCTCTCAATGGGGTACATCCATCTACTAGCCACTGGACCACACATGTCCAACTGATGTACCAAGTGATATGGTAAGTGGTTCATGATGTCAAAGAATGACGGCGGAAATTCCATCTCGAGAAGCGCCATACTCTCTGCCACATCCAACTTTAGGGAATTGAAGTGCTCTGGATTATATACGTTTGTGCATAACCTCCGAAATACCTTTGACATCCTCATGATTGCCATCCTTGGACCTGGTTTCAATAAGCCACGCAAAGCTAGTGGCATAACTTGCTGCATGAGCACGTAATAATCATGTGATTTGAGGCTACCAAATTTCTTCTTTCGAATGTGCTGACCCAAAGACGACGAGTATCCAGAAGGTGTCTTCAGTGACTCTATCCTACTGGCAAATTTGGAGAACTCTGCTTCAGTCAAGACGTACGAGGCTGCTGGTTTCATCATCTTCCCACCCCTCTTTGGATTTGGCATGAGCCACAGATATGGACGAATATTCTTTCTTCTTAAATCCCGCTGCACTTTTATTGTGTCCTTCATCCCTGTAATTGTCTTCAAGAAATTCTTTGCTAAATTCATTTCACAATGCATTACATCCAAGGTGTGCCTAATAAGTAAATCCTGCGTACAACAACACATACCAACACTGGATTATATATTTTTGGTGCACATGAATGACCAATATAGAGTTTGTAGGAAAAGTAATTGTCAAAACCCTGAAATTTATGACTACTCACTAGTAAGAATGACTCACCTGCTGCCACCTAAAAACATTAAAGGGAGTCATTCATGCTCACGAGTCATTGTTTATATTCTATATAGTCATTTCCAATATGAATCTCTACTACGAACATCATTTGTATTTGCCTCCTCTAATCTCCAAATATGAAATTTGGAGTTGAAAATGACGCATGTAACTATGAAGTGATTGACTCACCTTCCAATACGGTAACAAGTAAAAGATACTTTTCTTTTTCACTCCATGCACTTTGGATGGATCACCGGTTGCACCATCACGGTTCCCGAATGCTTTCCATGCTTCATACTCTTCAGCATAATGTAATTGCTCTTCCACTGACACCACTCTCGGTTTACCTCTACACTCTATTTCTCCATTGAAGTGATCCTTCATTGTATGTGACCGAAATGGATGGTTGTCAGGTAGCCACCTTCTTGTTCCACCATATGTTTGCTTTCCTAACTCAACAAAATGCTCACATACCAAATCAGACCCACAACATGGGCATGCAGCGTAACCTTGGTGAGCAAAGCCTCTGACTGTACCATATCCTGGGAAATCATGAATTGTCCACAACAATACAGCTCTGAAGCTAAAATTTCTGCTTCCCAACTCCTTGGTGACATCATACGCCGGGATGCCTGCCCAAAGTTGTAGGAACTCATCTATGAGAGGTTGCATATATACATCAAACACCTCTGATGTCACAGAAGATTTTCCAGGTATTAGCAAAGCCAACAAGACAAAAAACTTCTTTGCGCTCAACCAAGGGGGGAGATTGTAGTTCAGCAGCAATATGGGCCACGTTGACCAAGTTGACCGTGTTTGCTTGAAGGGATTCACTCCATCTGCAGCTAATGCAAAGTGGGCATTCCGCGGATCAGATTTGAATTGCGGATCCACATTGTTGTGGAAATGGTACCATGCCTTGGAATCACAAGGATGTCTAACGAGGTTGTCTCCTCCTTCCCGGTTGCTTTGATTCTTAGAATGCCACAACATAAGTTCAGAAATGGCTGGGCTTCGAAACATTCTCTGCAGGCGTGGAATAATTGGAAAATGCCTGAGCACTTTCAGTGGATGGACTCTGTGCTGTTCATCCTTGTAGCGTGGTTCATTGCATTTAGGACAACGCAATGCATCAACATGCTCTCCTCTAAAAAGTACACAACCTTTGGGACACGCATGAATGTTGTTGTATGAAAGGCCAAGCTTCTTAGTCAAGGTCTTCGCAGCATAGTGATTCTTAGGTAAAGAATTATTCTCTGGAAGAAGATGACTCTGCGATACTGTCAACATCTCATCCACAAAGCAATTGCTAACCCCGTGTACAGTACAGAGATTCATCAATAATATTGTAGCTACAAGTGTGGTGCACTTAGCTCCGTTGTATAGTTGGTGCAATGCATCCTCCAACGCTACAGGGTCGAAATCCACTTCTTCAGTGTCTTCAATGCTATTCACTTCTTCCGCAGCATCAGCTCCTCCACCACTAAGCTGGAACTCAGCACTAGCATCTGCATTGCCACTAAAAGATTCCTGAACAACATCAGGTACTGCAAAAGCGTCCATCATTGCATCACAAGCTCTTTCTTGTAAGTCATGAACATCATCCCTGTTGTCAAATGCATCATCTATCATTTGTCGTGTGTTGATCTGTTCGTCTAAAATGGGTGGGCCATAGTTTGTTGGCCTCCAGAAAGCCGCCTCCCACTCATCATCTGACGAATCCCGTTGCCCAGGACCTCTCCATACTCGAAAATGTGCATCTCGACCATTGCGAATGAGGTGAAGTCTTACTGTGGAAAGTTTTAGTGTCCGATGACCCTTACACACTAAACATGGACAATGCATGTGCTGTATGTTTAGCAATTGAGCTCTGTTCACCTCACGAACCCATAAGCGATCATCACGAAGTTCTTGCCTCCTGCGGTTAGACAATGGCGCCCCTGCTGGCTGCATGTTGTGTACTGTGACAAAGGATACGAAAGACTACAGTCTGCATAGTATGTTTGTTCTGCATTCCAAAGAATACATTCTGTTGTCAATAATATATTGTGGAGGTAAGCATTCATGTTTTTTATAGTCAAATGCGGCACTTTCACTACATTTGTATGCTGAAAATGGCAAGTTCACCCCCACAAAATATGGAAATAACTAATCATTTATAAATCATAGCATGTACATTTATAAACTAGAAATGGAAACCCACCTATAAAATGGACATACAAATTGCCTCTATTGATCTCACTAGCTATATACATTCATGGAATTTCTTTTAAACATGACCTCTACAAGAAATGGACATTAAGATGCTTCTAGTCTAGGATCTACATTCATGCAAATGAATGGTAAGGCTAGGTGAACAAAATTATTGCACACAAAATTGCCTCCATTGATGCCAAGAGATTATTGCAATTACAATGCAATACCTGAAAATAATTGGAAATGAATATGCCTCTACTAATCACTCTTTATTCAAAAAATTTGAATAGGAATTCAAACTACATTCATGCAATTAGAATGTGAAGCCAAAAAATAATTGGAGATTAATAAAATGCCTTTCCCTATTTAAAGTCTACATTCTTTCAATTAGAATGTGAAGCCCAAAGAAATTGCAAATGGAAATTATCCTACTCATGAAACTACATAGTGGCAATTAGAATGTGAAGGCCAAAAAAAATAAAAACCAATTTCACTCTATTCATGCAACTCCATTAATGCAATTAGAATGTGAAGCCCATAAATAAATGGAGATAGTAATTACTCTAACTACCCATGGAATTACATTTCTACAATTACAAATTAAAGTGAAAGCCAAAAAAAATAGGAGATTGATAAGGGTTTTTTTCCATGAAATTACAATCTTACAAGTCCAAATGTAAAGCTCCAAAAAATTGGAAATGGTAATTCCTCTACTCATGCAACTACATTAATTAGTCAATTTCAATGTAAAGCTACGAGTACCTCTAATGATCTTTCTTCATTTATGCAAGTATTATGCAAAGTACTCATATGATTGAATTGAACATGCCCAACATGTTATCCGCTGCAAGCACAAATTAAAAAAACAAAGGCTACAAAATAACAAATTGCAATTGCAATGTGTTGTCCATTTGCTATAGTTAGCTTTACAGAAAGTAAAGCTAAAACAATATGGAGACTATATATGAACATGCATCTTAGACTCATAGTAACTACATTCAGCCTTAGCGAAAGAGAAGTCCACAAAAAATTGGAAACCTATTACAATTTGCAGTCCCATTAATAGCTATGGACAACACTTGCATAAAGACAAACCCTCCTCCTCAAATAAAGATGGACATGCTTCTCATACGTAAGCCCACTAGCTAAATTCATCTGTAGCAAAAGAAAAGCCATGTAAAATTGGAGATCAAAATGAAACTCCTAATCCCATTGTATATATTCAACACATTCTAAAGCAAAGTCAACAAAAAATGAAAATAACAATGCATTCTGTAATCCAACTACGTTTAGTCAATTTCAATGTAAAGCAAACCAAAGTTTTATGATCCCACTTGAGTACTTGTAAAACAAAATATCTCTTTCTGGGGCTGAAATAGTACCTCAGTTTGTTTAATGCATGAATGAACACCACAGCTCTATCCTTATCGACGGTCACTATGGAATAATTATAGGGTCATTTATGAAAAAATGACTACCAAAAGACTTCAGTACAGATAGTAACTCCAAGACAATGACTTAGTAATGAATTAGTGCAGTCATTTTAGTAGGACTCTTATTGAAGTTCTATTTTAATGACTTATACGTTATTTAGATAGTGTTGCTGTCATTCAGAGCTCAGTAATTATTATAGAGGCAATGACGTGGCAGTGGATACGTTTCCCAAACAATCATGAGATACCTTCCATGGTTCTCATATAGTTTGCATTCACTTACTTGGTTGTGAATACTTTCACTCTGACAGACATTACTTCATTGATTCCATTGCTGAATTGCTTGTTTCCATGGCCGTCAAGTCTCCCATCCATGCTGCTACTATACTAGGCACAATTCTATGGCTAATGGTTACTACATAATTAAGATAATTACACCTAAAACTGTCCAAATAAACTTTTAGCATAATTCCCATTATAATCTTGAAATTTCTTTTTAAGTAATTTCTTTGTTAGTTGCTAGGAGATTCTAAACTCTCTTAGAATACCTTTTTTGGACACCATGCAAAAAAACTATAAATTTCTGAAGTGCTAAAAATATATTGTTCTAAAGCCGACCTTACACTCTCATAAACAGTGGAAGTACCTGTCAGCAAAATGACTGGTTACGTGGACGATTTTTGGTAAAGGTCACTGCTAGGTGTAGTTACCTTATTGGATGGTTGCGTTGGATGCAAAACAACAATGAATGCACACCCTTCTAAGGTTCATTGACTCCATATACATGACTGTGCTAAATAGTGAGTCTTCATCTGCAAGGCTTTAGATATTCTGATCTCCACATTCTATACTAGCACAATTCTGAGCACCTACTACTACTTGAACTACATTCATATAAAGCTAGTCTGAATTATGTATTGATGAAATTATTGTGATTAGGTGATCATGCTACATTGGTGAACACCTAAGTTACTTAATTAGAATCTATAGTTCAAAATTTGATTGTAGCATGACTACTTGAATGTCAAATGATTGCAGCGCAAGATTGGAATGAGTAGTGCAATTAAAAATCAGACTGCTTCATGATTACTCTAAGTCAAAGATTGAGTTCTAATATTCAGTTGTGCATTACCTTAGTTGTTGCTTATGCACATCCTAAATTTTCTTGCTTTCTCCTTAGTTTGAGCTCCTTCTTCATCATGTCTCCTTCCTCAGCAGGTCTCCTTCCTCAATAGGTCTCCTTCCTCAACAGGTCTCCTTTTGTGTGCTCCTGATCCTGCATTGCTTCACTAGTCTTCTATCCTGACCGCATTCTACTTCTACAACAAAGTAACTATGGAAGATAGTGAAACTCCTCAGAAATCACTTTACGAGCTTGCAAGAGATGCACGTGTGAAAGAGAATAAAAAACGCTTGAAACCACTAAAAATAGCAGCTGCAGCCTTGTGAGTCCTGTAGCACCCAACAAGTTTGTGTCAATGGCTGAACATTGTGAAGATAGGAGCTAATGTGTTAGATTTGAATTGCCAGCTTTTATGAGGCTGTCAAAACCGCGGCAAATTTGGCGGCAGTTATCTCCTAGTGTCTCTCTAGTGCTTTGGAAGTCATATACTCTGGAAATGAGAACAGACAGTCATTAAAAAGTACTTTCATGTCTTTCTTCTGTCATTCCTAAGACACCAAATGACAGGAAGGAGTCTCCAATGCCAGACACGTGTCAAAATCTGCTTGCACTACCGTTTTAGCGGCCCCGATTTTGTCTCTCAGTTTCCGGAGTTCTAGGCGCCAGCGAGTTGTGTTTCTAGAGCTTCGACTCCGATGCATGTTGGAATCTTTCGTGAGATGGGTTTTAGGGCATGTTCTCGATAGCTCCATGCTCTGTACTGTCTCCCTCCACCGCTAATTCTTGAAACGATTTGTTGTCTTCAATTACGAGGTGGTTGCTCAGGAGGGGGAGATTCGAAGTAGCAAGCAGCAGAGCGGTAGTGCTCCACCTCGTCGAAGCAAGCGCCTGCACTTGCACGTCGTCGCAGCAGAGGAGACTGAGTGCACAACGGAGGGGGAGGCCAACGACGCCATTAGCAGCGACTCCATTACTAATTCGGAAGGTAGAGGGTACGTGTTTCTTGAATCAATCTGAGATTGTGGGTGGGTGTCTTGTGAGCCGCTTTAGATGTTGGTGTAGCAAGTGACGCTAGGGTTTTGCCGATGTACAATAAGTTTTTCAGATTTTGGCTCTTCGGTGTTTTGGGCCACAATTTAGTTTGGTACTAAAACGCATTTCCATTGACGGAGACAATTCCTCAGACCATTTGTGGGTAGGCGGGTGATCAAGGGTCTGAGGGATTTGGGCAACGTGTGCTTCATCAACTCGGTGATGTAGAACCTGGTTGGGGTGAGTATGCTTTGTGAGCATTTTAGCCAAGAGTCTTCCGTGCAGGAAGGTATTTTGGAGAAAGCTCTGAGGAACTTCTTTCAGGACATGTATCCCATAGCAAGACAGAACTGACGGTGGTTCAGCCAGGACAATCCACACTGATCTCACTACTAGAAAATTTCATTTTTTTGTTGTTTTGGTCGCGTTGATCCGGTCAAAATTTGACAAAAATCTGTTGATTTCAACAGATTTCAACAGATTTCTGTCAGATTTTGAATGGATCAACATGACCAAAACAACAAAAAAATGAAATTTTCTAGTAGTTATGACTCGGCCCTTTGCAGGCACTGTGGGGAATGCCGTGTCTCCTCGGGGTGTTTTTTTTGCTATTTGCACTAAAGCACCGAGGTTCAAGGGGTTCTAGCAACAAGACAGTCACGAGCTCTTACGTTGTTTACTGGATGGATTGCACATGGAGGAAAAAAGCATGTGGAAGTCTGTTGAGTCAAATGGCTCGGAGGATGGCCTTGTGTTTGTAGAGCGCATGTTTGATATACAGCTTTCCAGCACTGTGCCTTGCTGTGAATGTGTGCACTCGTCAGATGTTACAAGCCTTATCTGGATTTGTTGTTGCCCATTCCGTCGAAGCAGGAGCGGTCAGGAGTGGTCGGAAGTTGAATCAATTCACTCGTAGTTGCCGCAGCTCGCAGGATTTTGATTATCAGGGTTACATGGACGTCCGGACGTTCGGACGTCCAGCGTCTACGTCCGCCGACATAGGACGTTCTGACCGTCCAACGGACGGGGAGGCGGATGGGAGGCGGACAAGAGGGCGGACGGGGAGCCGGACGGGAGGGCAGACGGGGAGGGCGGACGAGGAGCTGGACGGCAGGGCGGACGGGGAGGGCGGACGGGAGGGCGGACGGGGAGGGCGGACGGGAGGGCGGACGGGGAGGGCGGACGAGGAGCTGGACAGCAGGGCGAACGGGGAGGGCGGACGGGGAGCTAGACAGGAGCTGGACGGGGAGAGCGGACGGGGAGCTAAACGGGAGCTGGACGGGGAGGGCGGACGAGAGGCGGACGGGAGGGCGGTCGGGGAGGCAGACGGGAAGGCAAACGGGGCAGACGGGTCGGTGTGGGGTCGTCCAATCGGGGCATCTGGCGGAAAATGGGGTAAACTTCGGTGTAGGGATGAAACCATGGGTTTTTTTTCAATTTTTGGAGAATTGCTAAAGTGGCAATATATGACAAAATAATGTTACTAAATTTTTTAGTATTCATTTATATTTTGGATAGAATTATCTTTTCATTGACATATTTAGATGAGTTACATTTGATGTGCGCAATTTCATCCAATTTTTTTTCTTTCAAATTCGAACAATTTGGCATTATCATCCAATTTTTCTTCAAATTTAACCTATAGATTTGGTGCAATCCATTTTTTTTTAGGCATTTGGGCCTTCAATTGGCCCAAGAAAACAATGGTTGATGGTTCAAACAAATTCAATCATCCAAATAACCATAGGATGTTGTAACCCCTACATGCCGAAGCCTTATTTTCAAATTTAAACTTCCTTTAATTTGCTCTAAATTGAACAAAGAGCCCACATTTTGGTAAGATGTATCAATTTTTTTAGAATTGTAACCATACAAATTCAAACTAGACTTGTTAGAGATTGCATAAGAAAAGAAAGCACAACAATATCACTTGTACAGTGAAAGATTATAACATTTGACAATGATGCTCTTAAAATCACAAAAAAAAGTTGAAGCCTTTTTGGCAAGGCAAATCTAAAATGTTGGGGACCCAAAGAATATGAGGTTAATGGGCCAAACTTGCCCAATCAATTTACAGCTTTGCAAAATTTACTCTATAATTTTTTAATATGAATTTCCAATATGAATTTTCCTCCAAGACCTACTGTATTTGAGGCTCATTTCCAAAAGCACTTAACACAAAAGAAAAGTCAAGATTGCACAAGGTACCCTTGCATAATATCTCTTTCAGAAAAATCATTGTCCTTTAATTGCAAGATCGGACTTCTGGAGCCAAAAGTAGACTTCAAAAAGAATTTCCCAAAATTATTACCTCACTAAAATGATGAAAAATAGTTAGGTTTTACTGAACTTCTAAGTTTTGCAAACACCATATTTAATATTTTGGGTCCTCAAGCATTTAGGGGGTAATTACTATTTTTTTTTAACATCTTAATGAAGCCGACAAACTCGTTGCATTCAAAAAATTAACAACAGACCATTGATACCAAACAAAAAACCATGCTTCTAGAATCTAGAAGACAATTTACAATTATACATAATACATTGTCCAATTGAATATCTTCAACCATACATGGCAAATTGAACAATTGGAAGACCATACAATTTAAAATAAAAACTTGCCAATCTTGCAAAGACCAACTTAAAAAATCACAATTTCCGTAATTGCAGGGTTTTAGACTTTTCTATGCAAAATTGCAAACCAACAATGACAAAAGATAGGGACAATTCACGCACTTTAAAAATCATTATCAATTAAAATATCCTCGTCAATTACAAAGGCACATAAAAGTCCAACTACATTGGCATTCATTGGTCTTAAAAAATCAAAATGGTGCACATATGCTATGCAACTATGTAATTCGCATACATACTACATTACTACTTGGCATCTATGCATACTACTGTCATAGCACAAGGAAGCACAAATCCTACCCTTAGGTGTTAAATTGATGTAAAACACCTTACATGACTCGTGTATCGTTCCCACAGGATTTCAACGTTAGTTTCCTCAAGATATCCGGATCAGGATTCGGAAAACACCAAATCCAAGCAAAACCGGATCTAAATATTTGCAACATAAAACTCTCTCAATACGCTTTCCTCTCCATATTCCAATTCCCCTACATCCACTCCAAATCTTCCACCAGTAATCGAACAAGGAGGATTGTCATAATCCTGTGCTTCCCTCAATCCGGATCAATTTAGACGGATGCGGAATCAGAAAGAGGATTCCTATCCGGTTACAGTAACTCACAAAATCTTAGTTTAACCTCTACCAAGAGGGTTCCGCTCTTTGGTTTTAGGAAGGGAACGTAAACCCTACCCTTCAAACGTGTTTAGAGTGAAATAAAGATCCACTTTAAATAACAACAACAAACACCAGAATAGGAAATAGTTACTTCCTCACAACTAATCTGGATATTGATCCAGGCTAGCAGGTCACTCAGGAAACCCCTATTATCCTCTCAGTACTACAACGACAGACCTATCCGGACAGAATTCTAAGAGCGTGATCCGGCACCCGATAACTGAGAGATCCTAACTACCTTCCTGTTCCTCTCTTCCGGATTCAGTAGAACCTCATCAGACGTCAGTTGGTGTTCGTTCTTCCTCCTGAAGAATTCACCCAACCTAAGAATGGCTATCCTACTCAGAAGACACCCAAGGAACTTCAGCAACTAAAATACCCTCTCAGTACACAAAGTTTTCCTTAACCAAATCTTAATGCTCTCAAAATCAGATCCTAGATAGAATCCAGGGGCTACTTGTCTTCCCCCACACCTGCAAACCAGCTACCCGCACTAAACAATGGTTCTAGCATTGCACGGCATACCAACACAGAACTTAGCCTTTTCAGGCCAGCACTTATGAAGTAGAAATCTGAAATCAATTTGCAAAGTGTTGAAAAATACAAATATGAAAATACAACCGCCCGGGGCTTCAAGCAAACTTCAGCCCCCTAAATACACAACCCCCAAGGAACCCTAAAGGTCCCTAGGAATAAAACCAAAGGACAGGAGAATGATAGGTGTCATTCCTTATCCTTCTAAGTTGACTTTCCTACCAACCCCATTCGATCTGCAAAATGTGGATCTCAGATCCTAAAAATCCGGAAAGTGCAGTCCAAGTGCATGCACCTGAAAAGCACCTCCCAAGCTGCTTCCTACCTACCAAAAACTTGGGTTTTCGGCTGACCATGCTAGGATCGCTTCCCAGAAACTTCCTAACTACTTTCCTATCTATTTCCTAGCCTTCTTTGGAGAAGGTTCCTCTAACTTTGATGCCCCCTTCCTAGCTGGCTGTTTCCTACTGGCTGACGGTTTCCCACTCAAGGGTGGCTTCCCTTTAGATGGTGTTGAAGCTTTTTCCTTGAACTTCGTTGGTGAGATTTGCTCAGGTTCCGACTCCTCCTCTGATCCGGTGTCTTCCGATTCCTCTTCTCCGGATCTCGACAGACTTTCCTCTTGCTCGGACTGGCTTGGAGATTCGTCCTCTGCAGATTGTTGGCTCCTTGGAGGCACGTCTCTTCCTCTGATGGGAGTAACCTTCTTCACAGTCTTCTTGGCGGTTGAGGGTTGAGAGCCTTTACTCGGTGGTGTGCCTAGGTCGGATTCCGACTTCCGAATTTGAGTCTTCGATCTGGATCCGTGCATTGATCCTTCTTTCCTCCCCTCCATACTTTTAGACGTTGGTGTCAACTCCTCCTCCTGCCTTTCCTGCTTGGCTGGCGTCTTCGTTGGAGTCTTTGTGGGCGCATCCTTCTTGGCTGGCTCCATCTCCTCATCCTCCTTCTTTATTCCGGATTCCGGAAACTGTTCTGCTTGGTGAAGAACATCTCGGACTTCAAACATGAACTTCTCCATTTCTTCGGAATATTTTGCCAACACCATGACAGCCTTACCTGCGGCTTCCGGTTCTGCCTTATGGATCCTCTCATCATACAGTTTGGCTTTGTTCACAACATCCGCAGTGTTGGAAACAAAGGCCCCAACTCTCCTAATGACCCCCTTAAACTCTGAGGTGAGCCGTTCCACCTCTCTCTTCTTTTCCTCACCCTTCTCAATTTGCCGTTGGAGATCTGCATTCCTCTCAGTCAACTCCTTGATGCGGGTTTCCCACTTCCGGTTTTCACTATTCCGGAGTAACCTTTCTACTCTCTCTGCGAGCTCTGACACTTTGATCCCTCCAAGTAGTCCACATACATTCCTCACTGCTCCTCTCTCCGTGTCAAACTCCTCCCGGACTCTCCCTAAGTCCGAAATGATCCTCCCCAAAGTATCCTCTCCCAGAACTTCCGATTCCGGCGAGGTTTTCCCTTTTCCTTTGGATCCCCTCTTAGAAGAGCCTGACACCCTCTCAGCCTCTATTCTCCTTTCGGAAAGATACTTCTCTCTCTCTGAGGATTCCCCCTCAGATCCCTCATCTGGTCCTTCCTTTCTCTCTTCTTCCTCCTCCTCTTGGGGTGGGGTAAGATTCAGTTTCACTAGGGTGACTGCGGCCTTGTACATGGTCTTCTCTGAAGTTTTCAAAGTACCTAGGGAGTCATACAAGTGAAAGAGGAATGGCCCAATGGGAGTGGCCTTTGTGTTTCCTAGGGCGTTTACCATCTTTCCTACCAGATCTTTCACTATCCCTCCCCAAAACACTTTCCTCTCTCCACTCAATGCTCCGAAGATCGTATTGGCCCACGTCACCGTGACCCGGTTTGGCCGTTCCGGATACAGGATTGGTACTATAAATTCTAACATCCTCCTCTCTCTTGCTATCTTGCAATCTACTACTGCGTAGCCATCCTTAGGGTGAGGAGGATTAGAGAATTTACCTTCCGCGAATTTGTGAACCCGCGAAGCCATCCCCTCTCTAGATCGAGGAAAGTCGTAGACCCTCTTCCAGATGTCCATAGTCCACTTTCCGGGCAGAGCTCGGACTGTCTTGATCCATTCGTTCGACTGCTCATTCATCAGCTCCCGGATCATTTCCTCGCTCTTCAAACTCCATGGTCGGCATAGGAATCCCGCACACCCCAATTGGCTCAGATCCTCCTCCAGCTACTTCCTCTCTCCGTCATCCTTCGGAATCACTGGACAGATGCTCTTGGTCTTGAAAGGAGACGACCCGCTTGCTTCCGCCTTCACCATGGTTGCAGAACTCTCCAAAACCACTCAAACCTCCTACCCTTTTCTTACCACAACTCCCGGTCAATCCTCTTCCTCTCCACGACAGGATCTGGAAAGTAAGATTATCCAATCCTCTCACACCTCTAAAGACAGACCTCGCTCTAAGAGTGCTCCAAACCATAAAGACACAATGAGGTTTGAGGAACCAAACCCCTGCGTATCCTTTCCTGGCAATCACAACCGTTGGGAAAGTAGCCGTTTCCGCAATCATCGCGGAGGAATCTAACCGTTGAACGGTCCTCCGTGATGTATGGGATTACCGTTGGATCCGAGATTTCCTCTTCCCGTCCCGATAATCTTCCGATGGCGTGCGGATGCGTTTGCTTCCGGCCCCGGTATATTTTTCCGATCCTTGTCTAGTTCCTTGGATGCGGATCCGGTTCCGAATCTTTAGGAAAACAGGAAACATATAATATCTTTCTTAACCAAATTATCTATCTACTACTAATCCAATAGTGAGGTAGAGTTAATATTGGTAATATGATTAGTTTACCATTTTGTAAATAAAATTTTTTTACCAATGTCAACTCTTTACTTCTAAATTCTATATGACCAACTTCATCCTCTCATTTTGGTCTACGACAACTTCCCCCTATGGCGATCAACTTCGTGGAGCTAAAAGATTTTGGAGCACCAGAGGTGACAGTGGAGATTGACGGATGTACTATCCGGAATGTATCGGTGGATGGAGGATCCGGAGTGAATTTGATCCTCGAAAGTACGGCATTCGATCTTGGGTATACCTCCTTTGAGGAGACTCAACAGACTCTCCGGATGGCGGACCAATCGAGGGTTATCCCGGTAGGAAAGCTCTCTGGATTGCCCACGCAAATTCATGGAAACACCTATGCACTCAACTACCTAGTGATCCGGGTGGGAGAGGGTCGACCGTTTCCTTTGTTTCTAGGAAGGCCATGGTTACACATGGCCAAAGTTAAGGTTAATTGGGAGAAGAGGGCTTTCGTCTTTGGAGATCCTCCGGTCACCCTACCCTAGCGTCCGGAGGAACATTTGGGAGAGACCAGTACGCCGGAAGGATACACATCCAATTGGACCGAATCCGAGGATTCGGACTCCAATACGGCATACCGATTTGAGTAGTTCCGTGAAACGACGGAAGGAGATGTTGGTTTTTCGGCACCTGTTCCGGAAAAGGGAATTATTCCTTTGGAAGAAGACCTTAAGGATGTACCAATTGATCGATCCCTCGGACAATCAGATTTTCCTCTATCAGAGGAATGGATCCGGAAGCAACTTGCAGACGGAACACTCTCGCCTCGTCCAAACGGTCAACGGATGTCCTGGAAACAGTTGGTTGACCAGTTGGGCAACTAAGAAGCTGAGGGTGTCAAACCCATAGCTTCACCAGATGACTATGAGTCCGTTTCCGTCGGAGTAGACAAAACTTTCTATATAGGTAAACGTCTATCTAAGCGGGAACGGAAGGAGTACATGATGTTGTTAGAAGAATACTCCGATGTCTTTGCCTGGTCACCCACCGACCTTACCGGTATTCCTCCGGAGTTAGGGGAACATGCCATCGATTTGGTTGAAGGAACTGTACCAGTTCGGCAAAGGCAGTACCACCTTAATCCAAAGTATTCAATGCTAGTAAAGGAGGAACTTGATAAGTTGTTGAAAGCCAGATTCATCTATCCGGTGAATCACTCTGAATGGGTCTCGCTTATTGTGATTGTACCAAAGAAGGTTGGAGCGGACGGGAAGGTGAAAATCCGGGTTTGTCAGGACTTCTGGAAACTGAATGCAGCCACCAAGAAAGATCATTTCCTACTACCATTCATAGATATGGTATTGGATCATGTATTTGGGAAGCAATGCTTTAGTTTTTTGGATGGATTTTCCGGATATAACCAGGTCCTAATCCGGAGCCAAGATCAGCTAAAAACAACGTTCACCACCGATTGGGGAACGTTCGCTTTTAGTCGGATGCCATTCGGATTGTGTAATGCTCCTGGTACCTTCCAACGACTTATGATGGATATATTTCAAGACTTCCTTAAACACTTTTTGGAAGTCTTCATAGATGACTTTGCTGTCTTCAGCCAATGGAGCGATCACCTTACTTACCTCCGGAAGACATTCCAGCGATGCCGGGAGACTAAGCTCAAGCTGCACTCGGGTAAGTGTTTCTTTGGATTAGCTTCCGGACTGCTCCTAGGACATGTAGTCAGCCAGAGAGGAATTGAGGTGGACTTAGGCAAAGTCCAAGTTATGATCGGATTCCTGCCACCCAAGAATCTCCGAGAGTTGCGCGGATTTCTTGGATACGTAGGATACTACCGGAGGTTCATTGAGGGGTACGCCCGGCTTGCCAGTCCATTGACAGAATTGCTCAAAAAGCAAACAACATACGAATGGACGGAAGCCCGGCAACATTCATTTGAGAAGTTGAAGAAGAGGTTGATATCGGCTCCAATTTTATCTCCACCAGACTGGAACAAGGAATTCCATGTCACGTTGGATGCTTCCGGTTGGTGTCTAGGAGCAATTCTGTGGCAGCCGGGCGAGAAAAATCAAGAACGGCCGGTTTATTACGCCAGCAGGCAGATGAGTCCGGCTGAACGGAATTACACTGCAACGGAACGAGAAGCTCTGGCAGTCATATATGCCTGCAAGAAATTCCGACATTACCTACTTAGATACAAGGTAACGTTCTACATTGACCATGATGCTTTGAAGTACCTGGTCAACAAACCGGACCTTTCCGGAAGGCTTGCGAGGTGGATCCTATTACTGTAGGAATTTGACTACAAAGTGGTAGTCAAGTCCGAAAAAAGTAATTCCAATGCGGACTATCTTTCTAGACAAAGAGGGAGAGAAGAACCACTGAGTCTAACAGATGAGTTCCCGGATGAATTTCCGGAAATTCTCCGGCCCGAAGCAAAGGAAAATACGGCACCCTTCTCTGTATTTTAGATAGAGAGAAGAGACAATCCAGATTTTCGAATGATCACGGATTATCTCCAAACCGGAGAATATCCGGAAGGATTGAGCAGAGAAGAGAAGAGTGTGTTCCAGCACCGTGTAGCTCCTTACTCTATCATACAAGGGGTGTTGTTCAGACAAGGCGCCGATGATAAGCTCAGAAGATGCCTGGAACCGGAGTATAGGAAGACAGTCATCCGAAGTCTACACGAAGGACCCGCCGGAGGCCATTTTGCATCAGTATCCACTATTGAAAGGATCCGAGAGCTGGATACTGGTGGCCAACCATGAATAAAGATGTTCACCTCTTTGTTCGAAGTTGCGATCCTTGCCAAAGGACCGGAAATCCAGTTTTCCGGAATCATTGGCCACTTATCCCCATTGTTCCTTTAGCTCCATTTGAAAAGTGGGGTATAGATTTCATAGGACCTATCGCTCCGATAGGTTCCCAACGAAATCGGTACATAATCCTAGCCACCGATTATGCAACCAAATGGGTGGAAGCGAGCCCCACCCGGAAAATTGATGCCCGGACAGCTACGGATTTTTTATACGACAAAATCCTAATGCGGTATGGCTGTCCTTTGGAGATAGTTAGTGATAGGGGAACTCATTTCCTAAATGAAATAGTTTCCCACTAACCCATGGGGATCGTATTAAACACCGAAAGACGACGCCCTACAACCCCAAGGCCAACGGACTCACGGAGAGAGCAAATGGAATTATCGGAGGTATCTTAAATAAGGTAGTGACCTGCCACAAGACGGACTGGGACCGGAAACTTAGCTCAGCCGTCTTTGCATATAACACCACCCAGAAAAGTACCACCGGTAAGACTCCCTTTTTTCTAGTATTCGGGAGGGAAGTATTACAAGGAATAGAAACGGAAATCGAGACGTTCCGGATCTTGGCAGCTCGTTTTGGGAAGAGATCAGAGGATCCCCAATCTCGTTTGGCAGAGATTGAAGCACTGGAGGAAAGCAGAGGGGATGCTCTGGACCTCACTGTTCAAAACCAGAGACACCGGAAACAAATATTTGATCGGAAGATATCAAGGGGAACCGGCATCACTGAAGGATGTCTAGTCCTACTATATGACAGCCGGTACAAAGATTTTCCGGGTAAGCTTCACACTAGATGGATCGGTCCATACAAAGTAGTAAAGATTTATCCAAATGGATCGTTACAACTTTCTGACTTAGATGTGAATCCTCTGGACACCCGAACGAATGGATCCCATGTCAAACTCTACCTACAGGATTTATCCTTGTAGGGGTTCACGAGGACGTTCACCGGTGAGGAAGGGGTAATGTGGGAATGCGGTCCCACATGCTAGACCCATAATACTAGCATACGACGGAAAAAATTCAAAAATTGTCTCCTTCAGAAGGAAAGTTTTTGAGTTTTCCTAGGAAGTTAGGGCAAATTAGGAAAACCGGATTTCCGGATCCGGAAATATTTCATTAGGGCTAAAAACCTAAAATCCGGAACCCTAGAAAGTTACGGATATCGGATGACAGCGCCGGCCCTAAACCGGAAACCGGATCCGTACTAGAGATAGGGTTTTGCCACCAAAACCTGTCCCGTACATTGGGTCCGTATAAGAGGGGGACTGTAGCCGGCCGCGGGCACACTTATCCTTTTTCTTTTGTTCTTCCGCCGGCGTATTCCGTTTTCCTCGCTTCGTTAGAATTCCGGTAGACTGAAGGACTATGTGAGTTGCGATCATATAGGGGTTACCGGAGTGACAGTTGTGAGCAGAGATTTAGGGAGAGATTGTGTGAGGATTGATCGTGAGCACAATGACTTCTAAGGCAAGCCGGCGGAAGTTGAAGGACTTGCCTGAGGACTCAGAGGACGAGGCGCCGGCACTTGTACCTCGACCAAAGGCCATCCCGGTGATGAAGGTGGTTCCGGAGGTTCCGACGGAAGAGGACCGGCTGGCGCGCCTACGGGAGCATCTCCGCAACATGGGGTGTGACGGACTCCTAGAAGTGCCGTGGGGAATCCGAGAGGAGAGCCTGGTTTCGGACATACTTCGTCCGAAAATTGGTATCTTGGATACCACCATTCGGGCGAAACCAGACCAATGGACGGTGAACACTTGGCGGGCCGTCTACAAGTTCCGGGAGGCGCCGGATAAGGTCATGGAGAAGAATCAGGAGGTGATGGAGGGAGAGTTCCGAGCGCCCGCTAATCCGAAGGAAGGTAACCAGGTTTCCGACCTGGTGAATCCGGAGTACCGGGATGTGGTAGCGTTTCTCAACCCTATCTTCCATCCCACCAAGCCGCGGCAAGTTGTAGCAAAGGTAGCCTCCACCATCTTGGGGAGCCTCCAGGGAAAGATGATGATGGACTGGGCAGCCATCATCCACGAGCTAGTCGGAGACTTAGTACGTGCTCTCCGGTCCAGAAAGAAGAGCCAGAGTCCTCTTCCGGCATATTTGTCTCATTTATACGCCCACCACTCTCTGCTCAAGGCGAATGAGGAGAGTGCGTACCAGGACCTAGTCCAACTACAACAGTATGGAAGAGAGGAGCCCTCACCTCGAGACGGACCGGACGATGATGACATTGAGGAAGAGGAGCCTGTCTCTCCGCTAAAGAAGAGGAAACGGCGGAATAGGACGCCGCCAGTAAGTCCGTCAGAGGAGCCTCCTACACCGGAACCACAGGAAGAGGTCCAAGAGGTAAAGATGGAAACCGGACCTATTCCGAAGGGAGTCCAACCATCCTTACAATTAGTTGGACCGATACGACCGCACACCGTCGCCACTCAGGCTGAGGCCGGACCCTCCCGGATCCGGATGATAGAGGTGGAGGAGGGGGATCGAACAACCATGCGATTGGAAAGGTTGCCTCTAGAAGACATCCAGAAGATGACTCAACATCTGGTGTGGCGGGCAGACGATCTCTTCCAAATCTGCGAGAACTATGATGGAGCCCTCAAACGAGTGTACCGGAAGATGGCGCTAACCGACCGGAACGCCATTTTCCGGAGGACGGATGCATTGGTGGCAGCGGAGCAACAAAACAACCTCCTCATAGCAGAACAGAAGAATTTGGTAACAGAGCTGGGGGCGTTGCGCGTAGAAAACTGGACGTTGCGAGACCAAGTCCGGAACTTGGAATCCCGCTGTGTGGATTTAGAAAGCACCGTCCGCACCACTAAGGAGACAGCCCGGCTCACAGAAGAAGCTCATCACCGGCAGATAGCGGCCTTATGCGAAAGCGTAGTTCAGCTCCGGAGCGCTCTAGAGGTCCTGGCAGACTACATCAACAAGGCCCGGCTATTTGAAACTAACCTCGATGCAGCCGCTAGCTCAAGCCGGGTTCCTATCGTCAAATGCTTACTGGAGCAGACAAGACGAATGGATACATCCCGGGCCGCGATGAGGGAGATGCTGGAGTACATTATGTCCACGGAGTTGGATCCGGCACCTCAATCTTCCCCATCAGCACAGACTTTGGTGGTTCCGGAAAGCAGCGATCCGGAACCTATGGTTACGGAGGTCTCACCGGTGGTCCCGGTAAATCCGAAACTTTCACCACCAACCGGAAGACCAGAAGGAGTGGATTGGGGAGTAGTAGTACCTCCGGGAAGTGAAGACCTGCTGCCGGTGACTCCGACCATTGACCTGACAGGTGCTTCTCCGGAAGTTCACATCGGACGGACAGTACAGTCTTCTCCACATTATAAGAAGACTCAAAAGGATGCGAGAGGGAGTCCGGACACTCAGGTAGTCGGGACTAGAAGTGTAGACAGAAACACCAACATTGTGGAAATCCCAAGGTGGGGCCAAAGGGGTCCGAATCTGTTTTCTTCGGAGGGTAGCCGGAAAGAAGTAAAGTTGGATCTTCTGAAGGACTATGTTCCTCCTAAAGATCCGGATTCAAAAGAATAGTAAACTGTAGTGTAGTATAATACCGGAGTCTGGCCGTCAAAGCCGGAAAAATAGGATCTGGAATCTTCCGGAAATCTAGAGGACCAGTAGGAATGCTTTGTAGGATTTTTAGGATGACGTTAGTCTTAGTATAAGTAGGATTTTTAATGACCTTTCTGGTCATTCACAACTATTTCATAGTTTCAGCATTGTACCTTTTGCGGAGTTTAATTCTAAAGGGTGTCGGAGTATCCAATCTCTTATCTTTCTTGTGTACGGTATATGTTTGTGAGAAGTGTGAGTCCGTTCTTGCATTTCCGGGACTGAGAACTTACCTTGTGTGGCAAGAGTCGATGTTGTGAGAGTATCCGGATGTATTAACTTGAGGGGGAGATCAACCGGATGGTTGCGGCAGTAAGGTTAGGGTAGTACTGCTCGGATGCCGGTATAGCCTACGTGTAGGATATAGCCCTAAGGGAAAAGGGGTATCTGAGAGGCTGCTAGCAAAACTTCCGTGTACGGAGGTATTGCCAGACGTGCCCGAATTCCGGATTGCCGAAATTCCACGTAGAACAGAGTTAAGCCCCGGCACAAGCCCAAGAAAGTACAGGAGAAACCAGTCGGTCGATAGGAGGCTCAGTGTTCGGTTAAAAGTTAGAATGTCGTTGTAGTTCTTGACCGTCCTTGTGTGACCTAATCCGGAAGAGTTTCCAGATTTGTGAGGCGATGGAACAGGAGGACACTTCCGGTCCATGAAGAGTTAGGTCACTGTAAGTATTAGAGAGAGAGAGTGAAAGAGAGCGTGTTTCCGGACACGGTAAGCATCCGAACGGTGGATCTGGCCACTCGTCATCCAAACCCTGGGATCCCGGAAGGGACATTGAAACGGTTTCCGAATCCTTCCGGAACCCACCAGGCACTAGTATCCGGACTAGACCGAAAGTCCGGACTAAGCCGACGGAGAGAAAAGTGAATGCTTAGACCGGGATAGCCTATGAACCTGTAATCCACAAGTCCTCGTGGGAACGATTCCGGAGCGGTTTACTCTAAGAAGGCCTTTGGTGTGAATTAAGGGCTAATTGGAGGAATACTGGTCCGACTAATCGCTACAACCAAACATTTTTAAATTCACAATGACATGTTAAAAGTTGGTAACAACCTTGATGATGTTGTCAATGTCTTTGTAGAAGTATTCATAAGTGAATAGACTTCTGATTCCATTTCATTCAATCTTAGTCCTACATGTTCCCTCACTTATCATGTACTCACTAAATTAACCTTGTATTCTTTGCATTCTACAGTCAAAATCTGGCAAGGGAGGAGCAAGGGCAAAGCCCATTCAGAAGAAAAAAGTGCAGGCAGAGAAGGTAAAAAAACATGTCTATACAAAAGTTTCTTTAATAAATGTTAGAGGATAAGTGGAGTTGTAATTACAATCATGTTTTTTTAAATTCTCTAATTGATTGCATGCACTTGCTACTTCAAGACAAAGGGTGCCCACATAGTCACAAAGTAGTCATTTTTGTAGTTATGTCTACACAAAAACTGCCCAAATAGTCATAATGTAGTCATTTCTATGCTTATGACTACTTGGAGACCAAAGTATATGACTCTAGGTGAACTACTAGGAACCAATTGTCAATCACTCCCCTACACCGATAGTATATGTAGCCATAGTATTGATTTTATGCCTAGTAAGAGTCACTTGTGCAAGATCAGACTGGAACTTGACACCTTCATTTTTTGTGGCAGTTCATTTGTGGGCAACAAGTATTTTTGCTGAATCCAAAGAATTTGAAGTAGAGCGTTGCTACGGGTACCATCATCGGATTGGGTGGGCAGCACCAATTCCATTTTTGCACTATTCTTAATTCTTGCTACAAAGTAGATGTCAAAGAGGCCATTTGGCCACAAGTGACACTGATGTTCCCAAATGCGGCTGATGACCAAACAAAGGTGAAGGACGCTGTGGGTTCCTGTACTTTGTGGGAGGGAAAGTTCATCAAAGTTGCTCTCTGAAGTCCATAATTGTGATATGGGCTTTGCTATGTGTCTAGGACTTGTAACTGTGGGTTGTAGATAAACCATTTTCAGAGATAGATGATGTGAGTAGGAGTGTAAGAAACATGTTTGTCATCAATGTGGTCATAGCCATCATGATGTCCCCTTTTTAAAATATACTATTATTTATATTTTACTTGTCATTTCTTTGTAACAGCCTTAGTATATATGATGTAAGCACCATTGTCAAAGTCATTTGTCCAAGTGGTTATTAAGTCAGAATTTGACATCTTTATGTTTGAAAAATATGCATCTCTAAGCTGTTAATCATATACGGATTATCAATGGAAAAGAAGGCTTTGTTGGAATGGTACAATTTATGCACACTTTCTTCACATATGTCTTATAGCACTCTTTTTGAACTATACAATGACTACGTGAAACCATACCCTAGTCATATCATAAGGCCGAGTCATTTTGCAGAATGACCCGACGAAGCACATCCCTGACCGTATTAATCACTACACTCAATTGAATAATATCTAATTTATGACTACGATAGCCTCAAATATGACTACAATATGACTAAACTCACCTCCGAAAAATCTGACAAATGACTACAGCAACCTTGAATATGACTACAATATGACTAACCTGAGATCAAGTATTCTACATTTCAGCTCAAAATTTAGTCGTTATCCAATAGAATCATTCCAATATCAGCTGGTAAAAAACCGCCAACTCAACAAGTCAACTCTGTAGCCACATGGCAATGCACCATTGGAGGTGTCTATATTATCACATCTGGATGAAGTTCCACATTAGCATACGATGAAAAATAATGATCATGATATAAATGACTATCTTGTCCATAATCACTCGTCCTCTATGACTCTAAGCCCAAAATCTACTTTCAGTCATACTATCATCATAAGTGTCCGAAATGACTGGTTATGCAGTCATAGAGAGCAGTCATTGATAGCCCCTTTTCTACTAGTGCTATCCCTCCTAAGGGGGTCCACTACTATCTGGAATAGCTATGGGGGAGAGCTCACTCAAATTTCTAATTTTATCTCCCCCTTCCGAAACTCGCTCCGGTTCTACAGGAGAAGTTATTCATGTCCTCGTCCGTGGGGCTTCTGAAGTAGAAATCCTTCCGGCCTCCTTCTCCTTCGATATTGGAGTTTTAAACTTCCCCTCCAATATCTCTACATCATCGAACTCATCTGGGATTGAAATCCCAGATAAAGAGACTAACCCACTCTGGAATTTCCGGACGCTATCCTCTAATTCCTTTGCATCCTTTCGGAATTCCTTCATTGCCTCTTCTAATTCCCCGGCAAAGTCAGCCAAGATGCGAGCGATGCAGGTACCCGAAGGTTTCGGATCCTTAAATATTCCCTCATCAAACAATTTGGCCTTCGCCATTACCTCACCGGATGCCCCTACTACTGTCGTCATCCAGTTGATTGCAGTCCTGGTCTCCTCCTGTAGGGACATTGCGGCCTTCACTTGGTCGCGACTAGCATCCAAGTCCTTCCGGTAGCTTTCGATTTCTCCTCGCAACCGGACCACCTGCTTATCCATCTCCTGTTGGTTAATATTCTGCTTCAACAACCTATCCTCCAACTCCTTCACTTCATCCGAATTGCTGATGCAGTTCGCCACAGCTTCCGTCAGGGAACTGGTCGGAGCGCTTCCTATGAAATCCGCCACCTCACGAAGCGTTGTGGTCTTCACTTCCTGTAGATCAATTTTTATTTTTGTTTTTGTTATCTTTCAAAGTAAAAGACTAATGGTCCAGCGAGTTAGCTTTAAAAGCTGTTTTGAATAAGAACTAAGTTAAATAGACATGGTAATGTGGAAAGGACCATTATACAGCCGGAAGCGTAGAAGGAAACAATTAAGACTAATAGACAGGCCGTATCTGCAGATTGGTTAAGGACCAAGAACTATAAGACTAATTGTCAAGAACATTTTGCTCTCTCTCTCGGGCGTTTGCAATGATTGCCGCCTTGTCTATTGTACTTGTGCATTCCTTCAATAATATAGTCTATTCGTCTTACTTTCTTTGTTGTCTAATTGTCGATTAGCTAGGGATTGGTTTCGGCATTTTGTTGTTTCATTTGGAGCAGTTGCCAGTGATTGGCTTTGTCTCCTTGTTCTTTTGTTTCTTTTGAGTCTGACCAATTGTTGTGAGTGGTTATCTTGTCAAATTGTCATTAAGTTTGTAAGTGCAGTGAATAATTGGTGAAGAAGACAAGTAGCCAACGAAGAGCAGTGAATGTTGTCCAATTGTCTTGCAGTTATTTGTGAGAAGCTGTGCAGTCGAACAAAAGTCTAATTGTCAAGTCAGTGAGCGATAGTTTGCCTTGCTTATGAATCCTGTGTGTGTGTGGTTGAGGTCAAAATTGTCTTTGTTAATTGATGCAGAGGGTATTTGCTTATGTGTATGTCAAATAGACGTTTAAGCCAGTGATTGGCGTCGAGTTAAGGGAGCATGACAATTAGCTAGGGAGTGGCGTTGTCCATTATTTAAGTTGTCCATTATTTAAGTTGTCCATTATTTAAATAGTCTATTAGCCTTGCTATGAGAGCATTGTTAAAGTCTAATTGTTAAAGCTGTGAGAGTTTATTTGATGAAGGATGCTTATACTGGAGTCAATTAGCCAGTATGTGCTGATTGTGTATGAAACTAGTGATTGGTTATATATGTTCTAATTGTTGTCTACTTGTCTATGAAGGATAGTAGTCGGGAGAGCCAGTGATTGGCGATATTAAAAATTAAAAATTAAATCAAATAGTCATGTCAAATGGTAAGCCTGGGTAAGGCCGAGTGTGTTAATTGTGAAGTCAATTAGACAGTTTAAAAGAGAGCAGTAGAAGACGAATAACCTTTGAAAGTTTATAATTAAAATTAACCAACCAGTGAGTGGTTGGTGAGATGTCAAATTGACATTTTATGTAGGCGGATGGAGCCTAAGTTATCAGCCGTGTATGAGCTGATTTTGTGAGGACAAATAGACAGTGAATCTTGAGAGGAATCAGCCAGGGATTGGCGTGTGATTCTTTAAAATTGTCAAGTTTAGTAGTCCGGTGGATGTAACTGAGATTAAGTTTGAGAGGAACTGATTGTCTAATTGTCTGGTTCGTGATTACAATGAACAATTTCCCATCGTAGGTCCAGGCAGTTAGCGAAATAAAAGTCCAATTGTCTTCATTGCTAAAAAGAGAATTAAGTTGGAGATTAGTGAGACAGTCATTGACAAATTGATATATGTTTTAACCTGTGATGATGTTGTTATCAAAAATGGACAAATTGACCTACAGAGAAGGAGTATTATGTTGATGAAATACAAGACAATTAATCTGCCCTTGTTGTTTTCTTGGTTGTTGGTTGTTGAGATGTCAAGTAGTCAAATTGAGATATTAGCAAAGTTATAGAACATTTGTATAAGCTGTAAGTAGTTATGTGTCATTAGAGCAGGAAGACCAATTGACTGATAGGTTGATAGGAGCCTTTGTGCTTGACCATTTGACCTTACTGATGACAAGCAGTAGAAATGTATAGAAACATGGAAGATACAGAATTATTAGCAAGTTCTATTTAGTTGTGATACAAAGATATAAGCTGTTGAGCATGACCAATTGTCTTGCTAAAGCGGATGGAGTTGGAACGGGAGAAAGCTACAAGATAAGTCTAATTGTCTGGAGCGCATTACAGACAAGATTTCTTACCTTTGCATACTCCGCATACTGGGACCAATTGACAATTACAGACTTGTGATTTTGCATTTTGCATAAGTAGTAATTAGCGGTAGCTAAGTAGCTTACTAGACCAATTGACCAACTGCCAAATCATTTAATTGAGGAATAATTAAAGAAGATGGCATATCTATATATTATATGTGGCTATTTGATTAGGTCGATAGAATACATTACAAGGCATGAGACTATTTGACCTACCCCGACTATTTGACACACCTAGTCTATTTGACATTAGCACACTAGAATAAGACTGTACAGCATATCATGGAGTCTACATTCATTGGGTTTTGGGACGGAATACTAGTATTGGCTAATGTACCCCATTCACATTCACATTCACATTCACATCTAATTTAATTTAATCTTTAGAATACTAAATTGAGTGAATTCCTACAAGGAAAGTGACCTTAAAAACAATATGATAGACTATTTGACCATTCCCAAACGAAAGAACCACCCTTAGGGAATTCCTTGGGTTTTTGATCCAAGCCAATTCCTACGCTACACTTCCCAATCCGCTCTCACTGCACTAAGAATCCGGATTAGGTCGTTGTATAGACCCGTCAAGTCCATCAACTAGGACGATGGAACGGGTCTCGGCCTGACCACTTCCACCGGCTCTTGCTTCTTTGGGATGACCGGTTCCACTACTTCTAGTCCCTTATCCTTTCGAAGCCCCAAAGGGGACCCCCTCAGACTCGACATCTTCTTCATCCTTCAGTTGAGAGGAATGTCATCTTCCTCCTCTTCCTCTTCTTCCCAATTCCTCTTCTTAGGGTTCTCACCCTTCTACTCCGGTTCCAGGCTATCCGGTTCCGTCTTGGATTCCTCATCCGATCCACCGCACGTCCGAAGAGCCATCTGCGCCTTCCACTCCTTGTTCTCCTCCGACGTCAGGAGACTCTGATTCTTGTATAGGTGGAAAAGGTAGGGGCTTACCGGAGTAGCTCTACTCTTTTCCACATTTGAGACTAAGAGATTCACCATCGTTTGAATGAATGCCGCCCAATCCATCCGCTTCTCTCCGCTCAGGGCTCCAAAGATCGCATTTCCGAGCGTGGAAGTCACTCGGGTAGGTTTTTCCGGATGTAAAATCGGGACCAAGAATTCTAGCAGTCGTCTGTGCCGCGCTTTGACGCAGTCCTCGATTGCGTATCCATCCTTGGGGTTAGCTGCTCCCTGAAACTTCCCACGCACGAAGTCTCCCTTCCAGCTGGCCTGTTCCGCGCCACCTTCCTCCAGATCGTAAACTTTCCTCCAGATCTCCCTGGTCCACATGGGCGGAACCGGTCGGATAGTATTGTCAAATTGGTTAGGGGCTCCTTCAATGAGCTCCCTCACTATTGCCTCATTCCGAAACCCTCAGGGTTTCCCTAGGAACCCTGCGCACCCCATGGCAGAGAGGTCCTCCATCAATTCGACTCTCTCCCGCTCACTACTGGGCTCTAAAGGAGTCACTTTCCTCACTCTAATTTCTATCCTCTGAGCACTCGCTGGTACCTGATTTCGTCCGCGCTTTAACTACGGCATCCGTCTCTCTTTTAGATCACTACCTCCCTTCTCTCCTAGCCGCACGTCCCGTTTCCTCACACACACTCCTCGACCTTGACCGAATCGTTCAATACACAAGTACCGCGGTGCTCCCTTTCCCTCTCTTTCTCTCTCTCTCAATTTCCGCCTTGCTCACGCACTCAATTCTTTTCTAATCTCTGCGCCCGTGTAAAGAAAACAAACGCGCTTACTCACAACTCTCAGACTTTGCACAATTCACACAAAAACACACTCAATTTGCAGACACAAACTCAAAGCACTGAGAGCGCGCCAAGTACATTGGTACTCCCAGGTGCAAATGACAGACAAACCCTAAAACAGTCTCTTTTATACCCCAAAAACCTCATCATTACTTTTTTCCGATTATCCGGACGCGAATCCTGGATCTATTCCTCCGATTAGGGGACTAGACTGGATTCGTTTCCGATATCCGTTCCGCTCCCTAATCCGGTTCCTTCAGGGCTTATGTTTCTAGTCTTTCTAACTCTTGACTTTTCTTTCCTCTTCCGTGTCAATCCGGGTCTACTCAATCCGGATTCCGTGTTACAGAATACGATAGAGAGAAAAATCAAAAAGTTAGGTTGCGACATGGCTCTCCGGAAGTTCGGAGGATTGGATGAGGAGGGATCTGAGACTAAACCGGTTAGCCCAGAGCCAGAAGACAAGGGTGAAAACCCAAGGAAGAGGGCCCTAGAGGAAGAAGAGGAAGAAGAAGTCTCCCTCAACAGGAGAAGGATCAAGCGGACGCCTAACCTAAGGGACTCCCCTTCCATACCCCGCAAGGATAAGGACACGGAACCGGTGGTTTAAACGGAGCCGGACGTTCCAAGGAAGGAAGAGCCAGTGGAGGTGATCAAGCTGAAGACTATTCCAATAAGCCAATTGATAGACCTGACGGGTCCGTTCAATGACCTGATCCGAATTCTCAGTGCGGTGAGAGCGGATTGGGAAGTTAAGACCACCACGCTCCGCGAAGTGGCGGACTTGGTGGATAGTACAGTAAATAGTGCGCTGCTAGAAGCGATGGCAAACTACATCAGCAACAACCCAAATGTAATTCGAGTTGGAGGAGTAGGTGCTGAATCAAAACATCAACCTGCGGGAGATGGACGAGTTGGCGATCTGGTTGCAAGGAGAGATTCAAGTCTTCCGGAAGGACCTGCAGCCCAGCCGCGAGCATATGAGAATTGCCAAGTCTTTGTAAGAGGAGACTAGGGCAGCGATAGAGCGGATGATCTTAGTGATGGAAGCATCCAGCGATGTGATGGCAAAGGCCAAGCTATTTGACGAGGGAATGCACAAAGACCAGAAGCTTTCCGGGACCCGGATTGCCCGCATCCTCGTTGACTTCACCGGAGAGATAGAGGACACGATGAAAGAATTCCGAAATGATGCTAAGGGAATAGAAGAGAGCATCCGGAAGTTCCAGAGTGACTCGATCTCTCTATCCAGGATTTTGATCCCGGATGAATTAGATGACCTGGAGATCCTGGAAGGGAAGTCTGAGACCCCAGTCTCAAAGGAAAAGGAAGGAGGAATAGCTTCCACGTCAAAAGCTCTTAAGCCAATGATAGGGACAATTTTCCTGTGGAATCGGAACGCGTTCCGGAAGGGGGAGACAGGAATAAGAATCTGAGCGAATTATCACCAATGACTACTCCAGATAGTAGTGGACCCCCATAGGATAAATAGGTAGTTAGGAATTTAGAAGTAGGAAATTTTGTTAGATCGGACCTTATTCTGAAAAAGTAGAAAAAGTTCAGATCCAAAAATCTCGGCCAGATCAGTGCTGGATTTTCGGGGACACTTTATATAAACTTTGTATATAATTCAAGTCTCAAGACTGAGATGAGGAGAGAGTCCTTTTTCTTGCATATGCTGTCTTTACTTGTATTTTCTATTGTCTTTCTTGTCTTCCCAAAGAGTGGCTAGGTGAGGAAATGAGGGATTGAATACAGACGAGCGGATTATAGAAGGAATTTCTCCTCTTGGTGTTTTCTTGTGATTACATGTGCATGTGAACGGGTTGTAAGCGTTGGAAGTGAGTCATTGCACCTCAGTAGATTTAGAGTCCATTATTCCAGGTGAGATAGCCAGTGTTAGGCTAGGCAGTTAGGGAGGGGATTCTTAATTCTGCTAGAGCTACCGGATGGGATATCTAGGTTAGCATCCGATCGCTTGAGAGGTTTCACCATCTGTAATAAGTAAACGGAAGAACCCTGGATTGCATTGGTACAGGCAGATACTCTTGTAGCCACCTTAGTTTCATATGGATCCGAGGAAGCATTAAGGTCATTGTAGTTGGAGAGGATCGTACGGGGGATTTTTGTATAACTTGCAAGCCGGATTCATTCCTAGTCTGTTGTGAAAGATTAAACCGAATCCTGTTAGAATAGGGAATTAGATTAGTCGAGTGAGTCTTCCATCACTATAAGTTCCGGAAGGAGTGGTGGGCCTACCTCTCTAAAACCAAGTGGTGAATCCCTCTGAAGTGACAACAGAGGTTAAGCAAAACAGGAACAGAAACCGTGGAAGAAGAGATCCTCGGGTGTAGTAGCGAGATCCAAACGGGTTTGTTAGTTCCGGCAGGATTTGAGTTTATTGGGTGATCGGATCTTGGTTTGGATCGAGTAGAAGTATAGTCCGGATTAGTGATCATTGGTCGAATGAGTTGTCTGATTTGGAGGGAAAGGAGAACCGGAGAAAAAGAAGAGCATTTGTATTGATATTTACCCCCAAACTACCTAGTAACACAAAACACTTTACAGAGTCTCTTGGGTTCGATCTTTAGAGTCACTTTGTTATGCTTTAAAGTGGTTTTTGTGAGCATAATAGGGAATTTCACTTACCCTATGCTGCGACAAGTCCCAACATTCAAATTGAATGCTAATAGCTAGAGCATAATTCCAATTTCTAAAGAATTCTAAAAGCTAGTATTCCGAACCAAATCATGTTCATGGACTATAATCAAGGGAAGAAAGAGATGCCCTGGGAAACAATGTTGGATCCGACAGTGCTTTCCGGGGTAGCTCATGCTACTCTCAATTCCGATCAATGAATAAAATTGTATTTTTTTGCTTACTAGACCCTAAACTCCGGGATGCGATTCAAAAGTAAAAACACAAATTGGTTTATGATTTTGAATGGGTCACAACTGATTTTCGACGGCTAAAGCACGTTGTTAATTTTTCTTGTGAATTTCAACAGGTCTTTGTTCAATAACAGAGTTAAAAAATGAAGTTTCTTAATTCACATCAAGTCAGTTCTCTATTTTATTACAATTGGGTCTCTTGACTGAATTACTTTCTTGTAATTCTCAATTATCTTTATAGATGGAGGTTAGAAGTGGGTTTAGCAGTCTCGTGCTGTATCTTGGATGTCTACGAGTTGATATTCATTGTATGTAAATGTACACACTTTCTGGAAGAAGGATCAATGCCGGTTGGATTGAAGTACAAATACATGAACAACAATCTTATTTTTACTGAAATCGGGGGTGGGGGTGCAAATAACACAAATTTGACGGCTTTGCGAATTATCTTCCATTTGTCATTCTAGCCAAATCTTCAAAACTAAGGTACCCTAAACTGTAGTATTAGCAAGAACATAAGAAAAGGCCTTCAGATCCGACAGTCCTTTTTGACGTACCTACTAGTACTACAGTTTTAGGTAACGTGTTTGTATTTTTACTTCATTTTTTTGTCTCTGACTCCTTGTTCTTTGCTTGTCTAGGTGTCCAGCAACACTACATTCTTGTATAAGAATCTTAAGGATATAAAACATTGATAAAAGATGTAAAAGCATGTAAAAGAAAATAACTTAGCTACAAAACAATTTCACGTGAAAAGATTAGTGGCATTGTGTTGGGAGTACAACAATTTAGAGTAGTATCAGGTTCCCAATATATGACCATTGGACCCGACGGGCATATATTGGGAACCTACTACTACTTCAAATTCTTATACTCCAAAAACAACCACAAATCTTTTCACGTGAAATTGTTCTGTACCTTTCAGTATTGTTGTATTCTTAGATTCCTTCATAGTATGAATTTATGTCTCTTGCTTTGTTTCATTAAAGAGAAATATGATCTTGCAGACATATAACCTATATGTTGTTGGCCTAAAGTGTGAGTCTAACCAATTTAATAATGTATATGCCAGGTGTCTATGCTAGAGATACTATTTAATGCCATATAATGATGAAGTATATCATATATGGAGAGGTACTTTTATATTTTATATTGATTCCTAAAGTGCTAAAAAGAGGCTCTTTTCAATTCTTTAGAAATAGACGTTAAAAGCAATACTAATTCCCTCCTACTATTTTCAAGGCATTATACATTTGACATTTACTATCTTGTAAGAATGATTCAATGATATCTTAGGGGTGTGATTTGAGGCCCAGTTCTCGAAGGAGCTCTAGATTCTTTCTAACCATTTATCAATGTACGATATATGTCTACATGGAATACAAAGCCCCTTTGGAAATTAGGCCCTACACCCCAAGAACCTGGATTTTCTATTTTGACTTATAGAAATATATATTCTGACATTGTCGTCTGCTACTATGTGTGTTTAAAGTATAAGGTCTTCTGAGTCTAGAAGATATTACATCTATGATATACTTTTGCCAATTCTTTGGTGATTCAAGGTGGCCGACGTAAAGGCAAGCACCCAAGGGTGTCTTCTGTAGACAATGAAACTCCAATTGACCATATATTCCCTTCATTACAGATAAAAGGACCATCTGAGCTCAAGAAGTGGCCTCAGCTTGGCCAAGATCTCTCAAATGATTCTAGCAATGATGAGCAGACTTTGGTGAGTTTTGCTAAAATTATGGATGTCATAGAGCAGACAACAAATGACTTTGAAGGAAATATGTTCAGTTGAAACCGTGGTCCTGGCCCATGGTTATCATCTAAGAGCTCTGACACGGAGTATTCCTCTACTATTGAGCTCTCAAATGCTAGTTCCAGTCCTCCGTTTGTGGAGGACTTTGAGTGCATAAAGACTGGTAGGGTTTATCCGCATGAAGTCGTCATCCTCAGCTCAGATTCTGATGAAGATGATGATATTGAAATCATAGAGTAGGATCTTTTTCATTAGAGATTAATCAGTTTCACCTTCTTATCTAGTAGTTTTATAAAGGCAACATTTATTTCAAATATTTACTTGACTTCTTCTATGCAAGTATATTGTCTCATTTTTAAGTAAAGCAATTATAGTTGCGTCTTCCATGGTATCTTCTGTGTAGTATTTTCATTTTTTTGTATTGAATTGAAAATATAATGTACATGAATTTGTACATGCAGATGGATTGTTCTCCTCTTAAAGAAACTCAAGAGGACACCATTTTAGAGACACCAGGCACAAATGATACAAGGTAGCCACATATTAGAGGAAGAGAAGAAGATGAAGAAGAAGAAGATGAAGAATCCATGCAGATTGATGTAGTTGAAGATGATGAAGAAAAAGGGATGATGGAAGACGAACTCTGCCATATTCAGAAAGGGGATTCAGTGGATATTCTTGCTAGTTTGTGCATGAAGCCTAAAGATCTCTTTCGACTTCACATTCCACTTTGCAAACTTGTTGCCATGCCCATGGTAAGGCCTACACTGTCTTTGGACATCACGAAGTTGGAGCAAGAATTTGCTGGCGGTTACCGTAATGGAGCAGTATTCTATGTATCCACAACGAATGAAGATGGCCAGAGCTTGGAGTTCACAGATGTCGAGATGAGTAAATGGGATGCAATCTGGAGAGTTAAAAAACAAAGTGTTCACACGCTATGTCAAATCTAAACCTGAATTGAAGTTCCTCAAGAACTTAAAATTCTTCATATGTGATGGCAATCATCGCCGAATTGCATGGATGAATCTCATTGACAAGTGTCATTCATTTGAAGAGAAGTGGCATTGAGTTGTTGATTGCATTCTACTGAACACCAAAGGCCGAACCGAGCTTATTATGCAAATAATGCATGACATCAACAAGTGAAACCTCTTACTTCTTTCTAATGGTTTCCTAAATTTTTCCACGCATTTCAATATTCTGCATTTTAAACTAGTTGAAGCACGTATTGATTTATCAATCATTGATTTGCCGACAGATCAGTTGAGGATTCTCATGTGAAGACAAACTTGGTACATACTTTGTACCAAGTGCAGAAGTATGGAATACTACCACTCAAACGTTTTGTTGATCTACTCAGGCCTGTAGAGACGAAAAGATGCATTGAAAACAAGGTTTCTAGGAAATGGTATAGTATACCTATAGAGGTATTCACGTCATTCATTTTCCGGGTAAGATACATTTTTGAGTTGAAAATTCAAAATCCTTCATCCTTGCATACTAGTGAGACGTTAGTGATTACTAATAACAAATTTGTGGTTAATGTGGTGTCGCAACCTCATTTTTTGATTTTTTCTCTCTATCGTGTTTTGAAACACAGAATCCAATAAAATGTACCCGGATTGGTACAAAAAGAAAGGAAAAGCTAAAAGTTAGGAAGACTATGGAAGTAAGCCCTAAATGAACCAGAATATGGAGCGAAACGGATATCGGAAACAAATCCAGTCTAGTCCCATGACCGGAGAAACGAATCCAGGATCTGTGCCCGAAAAATCGGTAAAAAGTAATGATTAGGTTTCTAGGGTACAAAAGAGACTGCTTTAGGGTTTGGGTTGTCATTTGCACCTGGGAGCGCTCGCGTACCTACCACGCTCTCAGTGATTTCTGTCTGCAAGAGTGCGCGAGTGTATTGTGAATTTCTGAATTTTATAAGAGTGAGCGTGTTTGTGAGGGTGTAAGCTTCTATAAATTTATTTCTTCTACGCGATTGATTGAGTTTCCTTTGCGCTAAGTACGGAGAGGAATTGGTTGCGTACCTTTGAGAGCGGCCGATTGAAGACGAGTGAGCGCTGTGAGAATCTGCGTGAAGATTGACACAAAAGATAGCTCGGTTGAGGCCGAGGAGTGAATTGTGAGGAAACGGGACATGCGGCCAGGAGAGAAGTGAGGTAGTGATTTGGAGAGGAGACGGATGAGCAGGTGATCCGGTTGCGAGGGGAGATCCAAGCCTTCTGGAAGGACTTGGATGCTAGTCGCGATCAGGTGAAGGCTGCAATGTCTCTGCAAGAGGAGACTAAGGCAACAAGCGACCAGATGACAATAGTAGTAGGGGCATCCGGTGACGTAATGGCAAAGGCCAAGGTTTTTGATGAGGGAATGCACAAGGATCAGAAACCTTCTAGTACCCGCATCGCTCGCATCTTAGTTGACTTTGCCGGAGAGGTAGAAGAGACCATAAAGGAATTCCGGAAAGACGCTAAAGGGTTGGAGGACAACATCCGGAAGTTCCAGAGTGGATTAGTCTCTCTATCCAGGATTTCGATCCCGGATGAGTTCGATGAGGTGGAAATCTTGGATGGGAAGTTTGAGACTCTAGTCTCCAAGGAGAAGGAGGTAGGAAGAACTTCCACTTCAGTAGCTCCGTGGGCAATGACAAGGATGACTTCCCCTATAGAACCGGAACAAGTTCCGGAAGGGGGGGATAAGAGTAGAAATTTGAGTGAACTCTCCCTTATAGCTACTCCAGATAGTGGTGGACCCCCTTAGAATGAGTAGGTAGTTAGGAGTTTAGAGATAGGAAATTTTGTTAGACCAGACCTTATCCCGGAAAGATAGGAAAAGTTCAGATCCGAAAATCTCGACCGGATCAGTGCCAGATTTTTGGGGACACTTTTTTGTAAATTCTGTATATAATTTGAGTCTCAAGACTGAGATGAGGAGTTCTTCTTCTTGCATATACTATCTCCTTTGTATTTTCTATTGTTTTCCTTGTCTTCCCAAGAATTGGTTGGATAAGGGAGGGAGAGATTGAGTATAGATGAGTAGATTGTGAGAGGAACTTCTCCCCTTGGTGTCTTCTTGTGATTGCATGTGTATGTGGACAAGTTGTAAGTGTTGGGAGTGAGTCAAAGACACCTCAATAGGCTTAGAGTTCATTATTCCGGGTGAGATAGCCAGTGTTAGGCTAGGTATTAAGAGAGAGGATTCTCAAATTGCGCTAAAGCTACCAAATGGGATGTCTGGGTTAGCCTCCGAACACTTGAGAGGTCTCGCCATCTGAAGAAGTAAACGGAAGACCTCTAGATTGTACTGGTATGGGCGAACACACTTGTAGCCACCTCAATTTCGCACGGATCTGAAGAGACAGTAAGGTCGTTGTAGTTGGTGAGGATCGTACGGGGGATTTTTGTGTGACCTACAGACTGGGAGCATTCCTAGTTTGCTGTGAAAGATCAAACCGGATCCTGTTAGAATAGAAAGGTAGATTAGCTGAGTGAATCTTCCGTCACTATAAAGACCGGAAGGAGAGGAGGGCCTACCTCTCTGAGAACAAGTGGTAGACCCCTCTGAAGTGCCAATAGAGGTTAAGCGAAACCGGAATAAAAACCGAGGAAAATAAATTTCTCGGATGAAGAGATAAAGATCCGGTCGGGAGTGTGAGTTCCGGTTGGATTCTTGTTGGTTGTGTGAATAGATTTTAATTCGGATCAGGTATTAGCAAAGACCGGATCAACCTACGGTAATAGAAAGGAATTGTCCAGTATTTGGGGAAAAGGGTAAAGAGTGAGAAAGAAGAGTATTTGAATTGAAAATTTTCCTCAAAACCACCTAATAACACGAAACACTTCATAGAGTCTCTTGGGTTTGATCTTTAGAGTCACTTTGTTATGCTTTTGTGAGCATAATAGGGAATTTCACTTACCCTGTGCTGCGACATGTGGACAACAAGAGATTTCACAAGCCTCAGATGCTACAGTGCGAAAATATAACGATACAATGCCTAAAAGTGAGAAGAATTCAGAAGCAGCCGCTCATGCCATAAGGGCCGAAGGAAAGGAAAAAACAAAAATATTAATGGTTAAAATAGGCAAACTGCCGGCAGTGGCTCACCCGTTTAATGGGCCTGGCTTCTTACAAGAAGTGACTTTGATTTTAAGATGTTGTATGCCTACTATTGGATGTACTGTTGGAGTAGGTGGAAAGACATTGGAGCACAAATGAGGTGCCCAAAATGACATTGAAGAAGTTGCAGTTAGTAGCCACCTGCAACATGACAGCAGAACACAAGATTAAGATCTTGAAGTGGTGGAATTCCTCTGTTCCATCCCAAGAAGCTAAGAAGTTCCCACCAAAACCTGTATCTAAGTATCTCCTTCCACAATTTCTAGCCAAATGCGTTTGGTATGCGTAGGTAAGTAAACAATTTCTTTTATTTGCGAAGGTGTATTTGGTAAAAGTTATTATTAGATTTGTCATTCATGAGTTGAATGACAATTTTGACTTTAAAACTCTTAACTTTGCATAGTGCATCATTTTCTTCAGATAGAAGATGCAGCCATGGAATACTTTGATTCAGTGGTAAAGGAAGACAACATCACAATCAATTGCAACATCCCAGAGCAACCACAATACTTGGCAAAGTACATTGAAGGATGGAGGCGCACAATCTGGGATCATGAGTTTATGAATTACTTCAAGGGACAGAATTATTTCAAGAAAGGAGAATCATTCATGGGTCACAAAGGTCCAGCCGCTGTAGTGCGCAGAGTTCTTTTCCAATATATTCTATAAATTTTTTTTCTTCAAATTCAAATTTTAGATCAGTATTTTGTCATTGATGATAATATATTGCAACTTATATTTTTATGTGTTGAATAATCAGTGAAGTGTAAGAGATAAAGTGGTTGTTGAGATACTTCTAAACCATTTATTGCATATAAGGAAAATTTTATCAATTTCATTTTCCACCCTAAATCCAAGTTTTAGGTACTATAGAGATCAACAGTATTGTATTTCTATAAGTAGCAGTATCATAGTGGTATTGTACTTCTATCAATAGTATTATTATTTCTATTGTGTTGCAAATATTTCAAATTTGAGCTCGAGGCCAAAGGGGCCATCACACACCTAGACCTTCCCGCATTCCTATCATCATATCTTGATCGCAGCTCGGTAACTTGTATGTTTAGCACACACTAACTCCGCACCTATACTACGGCTCATCTTATTGGTGGAGGATGGTATTTGGATTGTACCTTGGAATTTACTCCTCTTTCAGAAATTCAACTAAGGAGATCTTTGGATGGCAAAGGGATTGTGGACTTAGAGATTGATGAATTTGTTGGGCTTGATGAGAATGCTAGGAAAAAGGCCATCATGTGGAGGGATACAAATGACCGGAAAAAAGAGGCTCGAGCCCAAATTCAACTGAAGACCAAAGAAAAGAAGGTAGAGGAGCGAACAATTAAAAAGGCAAAGAAAGAGAAGGAAGAAAAGGGCAAGGGCAAGAAGAAAGACGAAGGAGGCGAAGTTGCACCATCTTCTACCATGGAAGCGCTTTCGTAGTTGCAAAGCGGAATGAAGAGGAAGGCCACTCTTTCACAGCTCACTAAAGAAGTCATTACTCATGTGACACAAGCAATGGTCTTTACAGAAGATGATGTGCCCAAGACTGAGGATTTAATCCTCAACATTTCCGTTGAAGTCCTTACAAAAGACATGGTGGAAGAAAAGCCAACTTGTTACAATGAGGTGTTGTGCTTCTTGAAGAAGGTACCTCCTAAAACCTTTATTTTAGAAAATTTATTAATTTTTGTAGACCAACGACAATATTGTTTGTATTCATAATTTTTTTTTGTATTACATATTTGCAGATGTCCACCAGAAAGACTCGCATGTTTGAAGGTGTGCCAAACGCTAGGCTAGGGTGGACGTCATTTTTATAGATTTCCTAGAGAACTTGTCTGTGTCAGGGTTCTTTTTTCTAGTAGATGAGGTGCCAAAATGGAACACGGATCCAAAAGATGAGGCTTTGCAATTGGCGTGCAGTTTTGTTGCTAAGCATCTCCAAGATGATGGATGCATCATAGTATTTCACTCGTACAACATCAAGTCCAAGGAGAACATAGTTGGAGTGTGTCACACGTACGATTTGGTGAAGAAAAAGGACTTGATGGCACGGTTGTCATATTAGACAAAATCTTACTGTTCACGGACGAATCGGGCGAATCAAGGTTGACCGGCTGCAAACTTTGGAGGCCAATGACTTTTAGAAAAATTATCCAAATTGGGCATATGAGATGTTTTTCGACATCTACAGAAATTGTAGATGCCGAAAAACATCTCATATGCCCAATTTGGATAATTTTCAAAAGTTATTGGCCTCCAAAGTTTGCAGCCAGTCAACCATGATTCGCCCGATTCGTCTGTGAACAATAAGATTTTGTCCAATATGACAACCGTGCTTGATGGGGATGAACCACATGCACCTCATCTCAGCTATTGACAGAACAAAGATGGTAAATTTCATTCAAATTTCTTCTATTTCATCTTCAATTCATAATGTACTACAGTCAATGTATTCTGATCTATAAGTGTTTATCAATGTTGCAGACACAGAAGTTTGGAATCACCTTGCTTGTGAAAGACTTTGGCTCCAAAATAAAATCCAAATTTTCTATCAAATGAACTAACACTATGATGAAGGCTGGTGTTGACATTGCATATGATGACATATTGATGAACTACACCCATCCAGATGACATGGCCATGAATGGAGAGAAGCCGTGGCGGGGCGGGCGTGAAAAAGATCCAAGATTCTTCACTATCCTCCTCGAAACCACAAGTGTCAAAAGAGATTTAATTTTGGATTGCACCGCATCTACAAGTGCTAAATTCAAATATTTGACACTTCAACTGTATTCTACTAAAATAATGATGGAACTACTACATTTTCATTTCATTGCTTCTAGGTCCATGCATTACGGCTTGCCGTGGCACCGACCATTACATTGTGGCTTTGGAGGGGAACACCGACATTTACAATGTCATTTTGAAGCCGATGAGGAAGTCACCAACATCCATGGTGGTGACACCAACTTTAACGCCAATGGTTGAGAGTTCACAAAATCCAAAGGACATGCCTGTCGTACCTCACAAATTTGTTCGCTTGGGGAAATGCAATAAGTAAGTTGTCAATTTATAGAATCTTTGTGTGCACGTTGACTTCTGCATTCTAAAAGTCTAATATCAATGTTTTATTTTTTACAAGGATCTCAGATTGATGCCAAAAGATGCCGCTATGCTAGAACAAAGTCATTTCATCAGTCTAAAGAAAAAATTTTAGCTTCCAATTTATGTCGAACAAATGGCTAGTGCTTTTGCCGAGTTTGATTGCCTCAAAACAAAACGCCGTAAAGACACTTATGCTCTAAATGTCTTGCAATATGTGGATGTATCTGTATTTGAGGGTGGAGAGTCCACATAGTCATCTATAGATTCCGATTGTGTGATTAAGTCAACAACGATTTAGATTCATGAGATTGATGAATCTCTTGGATCAAACTATTATGTGTTGATTTCTATTATGATTGGATTTGTGTGTTTTATGGCTATTTCTTGGATGTGTTAATTCCTTACTATGTTTTATAATTTCTACATTTCAATTAAAATTGACAACATGTGGTCTTTGTTAAAAAGTAAGATTGAAAAACAAAAAGTAGGTGTCTAACATCTTAGAGAAAGACCTTATATTAACCACATTGCACACGGCACAAAATCCACAGTTATAGGACTCCTATACAAAGTTACAATTTTTTTTCCTGCTCACGGGCTCATAGGCTCATAGTCTTAGGCTTGCCTACTAGCAACCTTGAATTTCCTCATCTATTATGTATTTCTTGTGCTTTTGTATTGGCGTTGCTCATGTTGCTCGTGTTGTAGCTACTGTAGCTATTGTAGACACTCCAAAGGGAGAATTCAAAGACAATGAAGCAGCTTCCACAATGGCAACTTTGTCAACAATTTCACCCTTGACTAGTCAAAATATGGAATCCAATGATAAAAAAGGGCCACAAAGGTCCCCTATAGAAATGGAAATTCTAGCAGAATAGAGACAAAATCCAAAGGCTGCACACCTTTTACATCTCCATCTATAATGCCATTGGGGATTGGATTTCACTCAACCATTCAAAAATACATTACTAGGGCTGTTCAAACAGATTGTACGAGTTGCTCTAAGGCCCTATGCCTATGCGAGATACAAGGCCCCAACAGAAGTATGCGCTTTCTCCACACACTCTAGTTTTTGCAGGAACACGGAACACGAGCCCCGCACGACCTTTAGGGGCAAGACATTACGGAGAATCAAGGTTATTGTTAGCGGGGTCTCGGGGAACTCCACAAGACATCGATCAACCCGGAGGACAGTTTCTTGGGGACCATCTTGCTACAAGGGAAAGTCCAGGATCTCGACTGGAATGGCACTGGCGGCCCACCAGATCGGACCAATCCTATCCTTTCTTCCACTACACACGACACGTCATGGGCTACAAAATTGGCTTGCAACGGAAGGTCGGCCCGTCCAGAATCTTCATCAAATTGACCAAGCAAGAGATACAGCAATCCATCAAGATCATTTGGGATAGACGGAGACCAGCCAAGACGCAATTCTTTTTGTGGCTCGCCAACTTCCCACCGCCAGCTGGTGTGCGGTCATGATGCGGCAAGAGAAAACACTGAACATGTTCTACGTTCCTGTCGTCACGCCCGCAAGGTCTGGGCCACCTTCAAGATCATTCACCGTGCTCTGGGACTCAACGAGGCCATCACTGGGTCCCCCCGGCTCCCACAATGCCGATGGGCAATATTCCTCCGCTAATTTCTCTTTCAATATTGCCAGTAATATTTTAAGATCTGCCGCCTTGTGGCACATCTGGTGCGCCCGCAACAGACATGTCTTCCACGGCGAAAGCATCAACGCCCAACATATTTGCGAGTTGGCATGGTGGGACACCATCCTTGCCGGTATGGCTCAACGGAATCATTCCCTCTCCAATTTCCACCACAGAACTGCAGAAGTGAAGACCGAAAGCTTCAGATCTGCCAAGACTTCCAGGATACGTGGTGCAAAAACGGGATTTTTTGCTCCGGTAGTTTCCACAGGCCAGAGTGGCACTTATCTCTTAGTCTTCCACCGAGGTTACACAGTCGTGAGCCGGACTAATTGTTCCTTCTTGCTTTTTAACTTTATTGGCTCCGTTCCTTAAGAAAAATGTATGCAGCACTGAGGCTGTTCGTTAATGGGAAGGGCAAGAAATTCTGTCATTATAGGACATTTTGTAGCATGAATATGGAATCGCTGTTTCTAAAGGTTTGGTGGAGCTGGACAACCTTTTTTAGGAGTGTTGTGGTTCTGTTCAACAAATCGTAGTTCTTTTCTTCAGAGTTTCACGCGATACGAATGTTTTGACGAGGCATGGTGGAGTTGTCGGCAGGCAGTTCTGTTTGTAGATTTCACTTGAGCTGACCCAGGGAGACTGTGTGCATGTTTCGTCAACGTTGACTTCTGAAGGAGTAGCTTACGGGTAGCCGATGCTGGGAAGTTTAGACGTAAGGTTTTGCCAATCCGAATCCGATGATCACTGTAAGCTTCGAGGTGCAAATAGCGAGACTGGGTGCTTCATACCAGCTATCTCTCCGTCTGGATTTGCAATTGGAATCAAGTTCCCTTCGTGACAAGTAGATTTGAGTCGAAGTTCACTCTTGCAATTCTTTATGCAGTAGAGTAGAATTTACCATTAGAGACAAATCTGAGCCTGCTCACATAGAAAAATTATGAATCGAGTTAACCAAAAAAATTGTCAATATGATTGCTTCCAATTGGTGTATGACGCCGGGAAAATACGGATGGAAACGAGTTGAATTGACGTACTGCAGAACTTTGCACGCGGTCAAGCTGTAGACAAAACTGCAAAATAAGCACTTTGTTCATCATCCAGAATTTATCCACTATTAGTGCAAGATTTTATATAATTCCATACAAAAATAATAGATGAAAATTAAATACTATGATGTGAGAAATCAAAATAAAGAAGACAAATCTTGTATGATTGCCGTGTGTATAGCATTAAAAAGCCCATTTTTATTTATTTTTATTCCATCAACCTATTAGTTTTTTTATTCCATCAACCTAGAAAAAAATCATGTATTAAGAATGCAAAATTAGTTTGAAAATTGATTTATTATCCACGCACGTTTGCAGATGATCACAGACGTTGCATATCCGGTTGACACATTGCAAAGGTTGAGCCCGTTTACGTCACTAAGTGCATCACAAGCTCGTGACCTGTTTGTACTTGTACCATCGAGCTAACTTCAAGAAGAAACAGAGATTTCCTGCACTCAAGCCGGCTAGAAGCCAATAGAAATAATCGAGACGGCAGCTATTTAAGTTGTCAACAATCCAGCTCTGCCCACTCAAACCTGTCAATTTCACGATACCTGAAAGAAGAATACTACTCAGGAAATTGCCAATACCAATAGTACTCAGGAAGATTGCTGTTCCGAGGCTTCGCATTGAATCGGGTGCTTGGTCATAGAAGAACTCAAGAGCTCCAATGGAAGTGAATACCTCTGCCGCACCTAGCAAGATGTATTGCGGCAGGAGAATAAATACTGTCAGTGGCAATGTCTCAAAAGGGCTATCGAGCAGGCCATGGTCCCTCGCTACCTTCAGTCGCCGGACTTCTGTCACGGCAGCGCACACCATGGATAGAAGAGAAAGGAAAATGCCAATACCGATTCGTTGCAGCATGGAAATCCCTCGTACATTGTCGGTGAAGTGCCGTGTGGCAGGCACAAAGACGCGGTCATATATTGGAATGAGACATACAATCGTTATGGGGATGATGCTTTGAAGGGAGGCAGCTGGAATTTTAAAATTGGGCCCCAGATTCACATTCAGTGTGTTTCCTTGTCTAGTATAGAATGTTGATATTTGTGCAGAAGGAGTCTGAAAGACTATAGCCGTTAACCAGATGGGTAGCATGCGGATTATAAGTTTCACCTCCTCCACCGCAGTAACAGTTGCAAGTCTCCACGGATTATGAAAGTCCTTGTCACTTGTTTCCGATTTGGGATCCGAAGAATTTGTTCGGACGGCAGCTTTGTCGAGGAACCTACAACCAAGGCAGAATTATCTATGTTTAGTTGATCACACACTGATTTTCCTTTTGCTTTCTGAAACAGAGCCCAGGAAAATTCTCTTAGAAAAGAAGACTGCCTACAATGGTAATTCGATAAGCCATAAAATTGATGGTATTCGATAAGATAATCTCCACAAGAGTCCTCAACCTGTAGAGAACTAATCCATTGCTAGGTGGGTAAACATCATTTCAAAGCTCAATTTAGCCTTTTTCAATTACATTCAAATTTCAATTTTATATTTTTAATATATGAAATTAAGCATTGTCTCTCAATGCAAATAATATTTACTAGTATTGTGAAACTGTATCATTATTATAGTTATTATGGCATAAAGTGAAAGTAAATTGTTAAATATAGCAGAAACAATCAAATTAATTTAAAATTCCTGTACAATGTAATGAAGAATAGTAAAAAATTCAAGTATTTTTAAAATTTCCCTACAAAGTATCCTTAGCAATGTTTTTCAAGTCAAATATTGAAGCTAAATTCACCCTTTATATTGAATGATAAATGTTTCATATATTTCACATTTGAAAAAAATAATATTTTTATAAAAGTTGATTTTTTAGAATTTTTAATGTAAAAATCGAATTATTGTGAATTTAATACTTAATTTATAAATAAACTATATAAATTATAATATATATTAGAATAACATGAAATATTTACCAAAAATAATCTTAAGGCTAAAATGAAAAACAATGTTTTGTTGTTTAAAATATTAGTAAAATTAAAATAAAAATGGAAAATAGATGAAATAAAATTTTCAATATTCAAAATTTTAGTTTAATTACATACCAAAAATATTTGTTTTGAAATTTTGATCTCATTTATCCAATTTTTAAATGTATTATTAGATGTATCATCATTACATGTTTTGAGGGGCACTGGAGGACCATTTTAGGCATGTTTCTCATGTTATTAACCATCCAGTATTTGCCATGTTCAAAGTAGGAAGAAGTTGAAGTATTTGTCATTAAATCAAAGCATATTATTTTGAAGATACCAAATACAAAAAGTCAATGTCCAAATTTCTAATAGAGACATTTTTGGCAAAAGGTCACTTTTTGAATAAAGCTAGTCATGCAGATGGATTTATGTATGAGACTGAATTGTTTTAGTTTGAATGGTGTGCAATTTCTCTTTATTTTGCATAATGGGTGTTTATCTTTCTTCTATTTTGTCTGAACTATGGTGCTATCATCAAACCTCACATGCAAATGGCTTGATTTAGGCACCGTGTAAAAAAAATAGTTGACTGTGGATTTCTGAGTTTTTAGGTCTTTGCTAATTTGGACATTGCAAGAAGCCATATGTAGGTCTTTGCTAATTTGGACATTGCAAGAAGCCATATGGAATTCCTTGCTTGTATCTTCATATGTATTTTGGACATTTAAGCTTAGCTAGTGGATTATTGAAGTTGATTTGTTTTCACTTTCGGATGGATTGAATGTTGGTATGATCTTTCATGTTTAACATTCCAACAGTACTCCCATTTTTCTTTAGACCTCCCATGAATCAAACAAACATGACTCATAAGGTTGGGATTAAATAGAGGCACAACCATAAACTCATTATTTTCACACCTTCGTACAAGAACACTTTGGGTGAACATGTACGCATTAATCGTTGGAAATGTTTCATAGACTCTCACAACTTCGTTGCATTATCTTATCAAACACAAAGGTACACTAAAACCATAGAGTAGATGAATATCTAGTGGGCATAATGTGGTTGTAGTTCACCACTTTCATGAAAGCTTTCAGCCTGAAGCAGATGAAACTAGTAGTTTGTAACGTTTTGTTGATCACCTACATCATTGATATACAAATAGAATCTCTTGCTCTCTTATCTAAGCTCAAATTCTCTCAAATCACAACACTTTTAATAAATTTGCAATCTTAAATGTAGCTTCAATATAGAAGGGTTCCAGTTCAAATTGCGTTTATGATGCTTCCAAAAGCAAATGTATAGAGCACATGATATTCCATACTAAGGAAAAATTGAATCTACAATTCATACCCTAAAAACCATATCTACACTTCGTCATACAAAGAATGAAATCCCGTATCCATCTAGAATCCCTAGAAACCAAAATGAGGATTATGAGCATATTCCCTTGCACCTAACTACACAATTTTACAAACACCAGATTTGTCGTATTGTCATCAAACTACGAGCAGTTTGAACATTGCTAATGAGAACCAAAGAAGGTTAAACTTCTAAACACTTGAACTGTCAAACTTGAACGTGATTTCCAAACAAAGGCAATAGAAAAGCCAAGAGTTAGGATTGATTTGTAAATGAAAATTACAAAAAACCTAATCTCACTAGTTGATATCAAGATTCGACAACAAAAGAGTAGAAAATAAAAGGAAGTGTAAGCGAATTGAAGCAAGCAACCTTGCTCATAGAAAGGCCAAATCAACAATAAAACAGTTGCTCATCACCCAACAACCCCAAGCAACTATGCGAGCTCACCAAAAATCCTAATGAAAAAACATGACCACAAACTTCATCCTAAGCATTTCAAGCCTTTGTGCAACGCACGAGAAGCAAATGAGTAATTTTGTTTAGAACTGAACCCTTCCAATGCAAGATTCCTGATCCCAAATCCATTTCAAGTTTGAGTTCAACTCCCACATTCGCAATTGAGATTCTCTACCTTGTTTCCTGATTCCAAATCTAGTTGAAATTCAAGTTCAACTTCCACTTTATACTAAGAAACCAAAATTCGAGTTCCTAAAATAACCTCCACCTTCTTCAGCTCTCAAACCTCTCAACCTAGAAATCAACAGAGCATGTACATCACAATTGTGAAGCCCAGCCCAGCCCTAATCTCTCCAACCTCAAAGTTCCCACATTCTTAATTTCGTTCCCTATTGGCGCCAAAGTTCTTGGTCAAGGGAGCGTCACTTAATGAGCCCTAAAGTTTTCCGTCAAGGGAGCTTAAGCGTCTCCTGACAAGGCCCATAAAAAAAACTAATCCACTTTTATTCATATATTTCAAACTCTTATTGGATTATTTATAATTAAAGTTAGTAATTAGGTGTTTTAAGAAAAATTCTATCCTAACATGATCATTATTACAACATTCATAACCACAATATGTATTCCTACCTAAAAACACACTTTAGAGTACAAGCAACAAAGGTTCATCCCAACTGACCATATCTATTCCAAGCAAAATTAACTTCTTATAAATCTTATATTGAGTATTTCAAACTATTAAAATATATGATGATGAGTAATTCTTGACCCCTAAAAGATCAAGGCCTTTTTTCTACCAAAAATCACTTAAAATTGTCATTTCTATAGCAAAAAGTAAGAAAAAATGAAAATTGTTTTTTTCCACATCTAACCATAGGATCTTACACCTAACTAGTATGAGAATGTGTGGAAAAAATTTCAGAATTTTAAACTACACAGATTGCAGGATATTTGTGTTTAAAGTGAAGAAAACAAGTTTTTCAATACATTGCAGGACTAGATTTTTTTACTTTAAACATTTTTAACTTAAAATATTTGCACTACAGAGTTTTGAGCTTTAAATATTTGCAGTGGAGAATTGAGTTGAGAGTTTAGGAAAAAAAAACTTAAAAAATTATTAAGTAGAAGTAGGTATGAGATAGAAGGAAAATCTAAAATATTAATATATTTTAGATGGAATTAAAATGCACTAATTCCAGTGGTGAGATTGTTCTAACAAGTAAACTCAACAATGCAAAAAAAAAATTGAAAAAATTGCATTTAGAAATGAATCCTGCAAGTTATTTTTTTCAAGAAGATGTTCTAATTGCCCAAAAAACAAGAATGTCCATAACTTTCTCAAAAAAAATCCAAATGAAAGGAATCAAAGCTTTCCAAATGTACAAAAATATGACATATGAGAAAAAAATTCAAATTTTTGCAAAAAATTTTTACTAACCTCCATCCCTTGTTTTGAGCTTATTTGGTCATAACTATTGTTCCCATGCACCAATTGTGAAAAAAAATTATATTCCCAAGAAGCTAATCAACTTTTCTATCTTCAAAAAAAGTTTGAAAAAATCAGAACAAAATTTCAGCTTGTAGGTACCTGCCCAAAATCGCATTTGTCCCCCGAACAGACAATGGTCCTTCAAGGGTTAAGGATAAAATTTAGTACTTAAGTTACATTATTTATCATGCAATCTTTCTTACATAAAAGAAATTTAGCTATAGTAATCTTTTCTTAACTCCTTTATGATTGTTGTCTTGTTCATACACAAATGAAAGTTTATTCAAATGCCTATAATCCCACATTTTGGGTGGAATTTTTTTTTAATAAAATAGGAGAATAAATCAGCTTGAGGGAATGTAATTTTAATTTCAATTGGTGCTTTTGTAAACAAGTTATGCCACACCAAGCTCAATATGCTCAAGTTGAGGCTACAAAAATCTGAGATAATTGAAATAATTTTTTTTTTAATATACTTCTCACAAAAAAATATTTGATTTTTGTAGAAAGTCTTTATTCATTTCATAATAGTAGTGATATGAAAGTCTTGGAAGGGCTTATTTTGAAAACAATTTTAGCATCTCATTGAAAATAAACATTTAAGATTCATTTTCGAATTCAATTTTTATAATTTTTCAAAAATAAAATGAATTTGTAGGACTATATTGCTTGTTAGAACAATCTCACTATCATTATTAGACTATTTCAATTTCAATTTAGTGCTATCAACAATTTAGTTCTTATTTTTATCTTGTATTTCATTCTACTTAACAAACTATAATATAATAAAAATCAAGCTTTTTTTAAAATTTATTTTGTTTATCTAGATCCTCACCTCCATTTTGTAATATATAAGTCATTATCTATAGACTATAGTGCAAAAAATTTATGTTAAGAGAGTCGAAGTCTTGTAACCTAGAATGTCAAGGTCCAAAAAATATACATTTAAAAAAAATTGATTTATAGAAGATCAAATTTCATCTTTGAATTTATTTATTTTTTTAAATTCACATGTACTCACAAAATGGGAGGGAATACACAAAAGTGGTAGGAGTTGAAGTTGAATTTTGTGGTTTTAGGTTCATCCTTTAGAGTTAACCTTTAAAGAACAAAATAGTGACCATGCAAATCATTCTTTTAGTTATTGTGTGAATCATTTGCTTAAAAAATTACAAAAGCACTCATTGAAAGTCAAACTATTGTAGAAAATTTCTCCTTCTCACAACCAAATTTCAAAAATAAATAGTTATACTTCTATCCTACTAAAAGGATTCTTTATTGTCCATTGGACATCAAACATCCTCATTGACATTTAAGAGTTACCTAAGGATCCAGAAAAAATTAATTGAGGATTAGTGAAGATACCTTAGTCTTAAGAGATTTGTCTCAAGACATGAGCACATGGTCATACCTCATTGTGTTTGTATGTGGGATTAGCCGTGTCCCAGCTTGAAATGTCTCTTTGTGAGTTAATTCATACAGTGCAGCTGGATCATCTGGAACTCTGAGGTGGAACTTTCGTATGGCTGCAGTAATAACTTGGCCAATTTGTGTTAATGGGCTTCCACAGGGCTTCTTATGACGATAGAATCTCATCCCCACTATATAAAGCATGAGGTAAATTGCCATCAGTACTGAAGGTGTCCCAAAGCCCCACCCCCAGCTAATGTAGTCTTGCACATATACCAATATGGTAGCTGATAGGAGTGCACCTACACTTATTCCAAAGACCCACCAGTTGAAGAAAGACTTTTTCATCTCATTTTCATGATTGTCCTCCTCATCAAACTGATCTGCACCAAAGGCAGAAATGCAGGGCTTCATGCAACCTCCGCCAAGGGACACAAGATAGAGAGCAAAGTAGAAAAATCCCACTTGGCTGGCTGTTGCAGGTAAACAATTAGAACTTCCATCACTTGGGCTCACGCAGTCTGGAGGCTTAAACATATTTATTGTCACTGATAGTGTCAACAATATCAAGCCCTTCATTACAACAGACCACACAGAATTTAATATTGTTGTCACCATGAAGTTAATTAGCTTGTTGCCCAACAAAATTTTAGGATGCTACAGCAGCTGCACTCCTCATCAGTCTACTCCATTTTGCCAACATAGCTTTTAACTTGAAAAGTAATAGGTCAATCATCTCTAGCCTAATTTTTAGAAGATAATCACTTGATGACAACACTTAATATAATTTTTGTTGCTCTACTGGCAAAATTCCAAGACCACGCTAAAGAGAGTGATGAGTGAGGTGACTGTAATTCAACTAATAGAGTTGTGTAGGTTTAACTTACTACTAAATAGATTGTTCCAAATATAAGGATGGTCCAAAAACGTCCCCAAAATGCATCAGCAAGGAAAGCCCCTAACAGAGGGGCAAGGAACGTAGTTCCTATCCAGTTGTTCACATTGGTAGCTGATTTCTCAGTCCCCTCATGTAATACATGTGTGAGATATGTAACCAGATTTGCAGAAATTCCATAAAAAGCCAGCCTCTCACCAATTTCAATTCCTGTTCACAGGGTCACCAAATTAATATATTTGTGAAAAAAACTTTTGAAGACAAAAAAGAAGCAAGAAAAATAATATTCTGCCACTGTGTCTCTTTCTGAAATTTAACACAATCAATTCAATGAAGAATACTTGTGCATTTCAATGCTTTTGTTCATGTGTTAATAATTTCCCAGGAAAATCCCATAGAGTTGGTGTTTAGATGTACCAATGATGAAAGCATTGGCCTTCAAACGCCCTGTGGTTATCTTGTTGATGGGCCTCCCCCAAATGTCAACTGCCCCATCTCTGGCCAAGCTCACCATAGGAGCCAGTGGAAATTCCTTAGTATTAGTTTGGCATTTGACATTACACCCTGGAAGCACCCTGCTGCTCTCGGCATCCATGTTTTGTGATTGGAGTGGAGTCTTGAACAGTTTCAAAGCCATGATTAATCATTTTGCCATTTACAGGTATCACCAACATTTCAGCAGTAAAACACTCTCAAAAATATCTAACCACATTGATTTAAATGCAGGTGGAAAGCAGTAGTGTGTCTATGTTATATCTTATTCCAAAGTTCATAGTCCATGACCTAATGGCCAGGGTGAACTGACCCCCTCATTGCCCTGTTTTAAAATGCTGTGGAATTTTTTATTTGCAATCAGATAATTTTTTTTTTTGACAAATTCTGAATTCAGATTTGTAATCAGCGGCCCCAAATTAGCTAGGGGCAGTGGAGAAATGTAAAAAAACATGGCAAAAAAATAGGGGGCTTTTTTTCACAATTAACCCTGGCCGGGGCAATGAGGGGGTCAATTCTTCCTGGCCATGACCTAATGGTCCATGTATGCAAATCATTATTGAGCACATCTGCTTGCACCATTAGTCACAAAAGTGATAATGGAGGCAACCCATTTCTGACCAGTTACATGTAAGGTAGAACTACCCATTACCATACAGATTTGCTATTTAGGTACTTTGGAGAAGCTATTTATGAGCTCTCATATTTTTCAGAGATTGAATTGTTTGAGAGAAGTCAATTGCAAAAAAATGAAGACATTCTGACAAGAATTGAATTTTTTGTGATTTTTCAAAGCTGAAATGTAAAACTATGAGTAGACCTTTGGTAAAGCATGACCAGACCATTGTTTAAGTGCAGGCTGATGTGTCTGCTCCCTACACTAAATAGTATATGTAGTGTTAGCAACACTATTTACGAACCATGATATTAAATATCATTAATCTTACTAAAATAAAGAATATTAAATTTAATTTTTAACACTAAATGTATTCTATGATAAATTTGAAATCTGAAAAGGTTTACATTTAGAGTTAAAACACATTAAGTAGAGAAGGCCAAGGAAGGAGATGACAGAAGATGGAGGCGGTGCAGTTAAGTTTAGCATTACACTAATTCCTTCAAAGTTGAGTTTTAGTGTTGTGTGGAGTAGGGTGGTAATTACACTAAATGTAATCCAACACTAAATATACTATTTAGTATAGTGCGTTGCCATCATGATCATGGATGAGTAAGATTATGGTAATAAGATGGGCCAATGACGGAAATGGGAGGAACCTAAAGGTGGGGGAATTGGGTAAATGGTGGTAATGGGTAGTTCTACCTTATCTGAAGAGGAGTTCTTTGGTGGAGAAATTTTCTCATGTACAGAGTTTTGAATATTTCCATAACTAGTTGTTGACTTTTCAACACTAACATGGCACCATCCTATTGCCAACCTGTTAGTATTGTCATTATAAGTTACAACTCATAACCTTCTTTCTTTTCAACTTGTTTCTTACACCCTTGGATCATGAAGATTGGAAAATGTACAATCAGTTATGTATGATAACCTATTCGTCACTAGTGCAACTCATTGGTTATCTAATACATAATTTTTTAGATTTTTATTTTTCAAAACATAATTACTATGAATTTTTTAATTGAAAATTTTATTTGACCTATTATGGTCATATAGACCTTCCTATTTTTTTTATCAACGACTGGTTGCAAAATCCAACAAGGACTAATTGCAATATTGAGAGTCTTGTAGCCAGTCATAATGAGCTACAATTGTGCTGAAAATTATACCAGTTATTTCCTGCATGGAAAGAAAACATCCTACATTAGCAGAATGGGAGACTCATCAGGATTGGGTTGCCTCCCTTAGGTTTGAGCAACGCTTCATCCCTACAGATTTGGACCAATGCTATGAAGATTGGTGGTAATTATTGTTCCAAATAAAATACATTGACTATTACCTTGTATAATATTGTATAAACAAAGTTGGTCCTTGCCACGCTAAAAATGTATAATGTTTTGTTTGATATTTGGGAGGGATGTATTCAAAAATTGTGATTAGTTGAGCAACTACAAGAGACACTTTTAATCACTTGTAGGGATCTCCATTTCTAGGGATCCCCTATTTTATTAATAAACTATGTTATATAGGTGCATTCTTCAACCCTAAAACATTGCATTGGTCAATAATTTTATTTTTATGTTGTATTTTCTACTGACTTCCAGTAAGTAAACATGTTTAATAATCAATGAAGTTATATCTCACCAATTAAGACTATATGAACCTCTATTGATTCAATATATTAATTTTTCAAATATTGGAGGTTTAGAATTAAAAATTAGGAGATTGGAAGTTGATCATGAATTCATCCCACTTGAAACTTGAAGGAGAAACAAAATGAAATCCATCCCCATTAGATTCATTGCAACCTAACAAATTCAAAGGTATACTTAATTTCAAAACTCTTCTAAGATTTTGAAATCTTTCCTAATCTATATTGTGATAGACAAAAGAAGATTGAATAAAACATATCCTTACACTGTGAACATTTAAATCAAATGAAGCTAAATTGAGCTTTATATTTTGTTCTGTTCAATCTTCTTCCTTTAATCAGAAGATGGATTAGGAGATATCCAATAGCTTAAGAAGTCTTTGACACTTAAAGCACTAAACTCCTTTTTTGCCTTACAACGATTTGGAGCAACTCACTACAAATGGAATTTTTTTCCTTTGAAATATTCACACAATATGTACCTAAGGAATAGCTTCAAGGACCAAAAACATTCATAACTTTTGAATACAAGGTTAAAAATTTATTGTATGATATGTAGTTTTCATTGCTTAGTAGCTAGACTAGGTAGTAAGAATACTTCTTTCAAAATTACTTTTTAAGAAATAAAAATTTGAAATTGGTTCGCTAGATTTATTTATACATGAAAAACTTTGAATCATTTCATTTTGATTAATGAGATGAAAGTTATGAGGGGTTCTAATTTGTGGGTGGTTTGCAAGTGGTTATAAAATCTCTACTCTAAAATAAACTTTGAAGTCCTTTATTTAACTCAATTTTCAATATTTTTGGAAAAAAATAAAATCACCTAATGTAGATTGTCTATTGCAATATTATAATCATTGGAATTGGCATTTATCATGTCCATAACTAAATTGATAACAATTTAGTATTATATTGAATCATTCTCTATTTTTTCTACTTTTTTTTCCTATATGTTGTACAATTCCAAATGATTTGAAAATTTCAAGCATGTATCCAACTTACCTTGAAGAAAAGAATCCAAAGAAGCACCACCATTTTGTACATTTTTTTGTACAAATGTGATGTTGTGAAGTGTAGTTGCCCAATTTTTTGCAAGGTAAAAAAAGGATTCTTGTCACTTGAAACATTAATATCTTGCAATCTATATGGTGAAAGTTTTTGAAAAAAAATTAATACCATTTCAAATAAGTGAACTACAAGATCCTATAGTTATATGTATAAAAAAAAATCTTAAATTTGGTACTAGCACTGGAAATGACAATTTTGGAGCATTTTAGGTGAAACATAGTCAAAAACCTTTAGGGGTTATATAACATTCAATAGTTTTCAAAGAGATTCCTTCTTTGGAGGCCTCATCTATGAAGAACATCCACGTATCACTAATGCAAGCATCAATACTAAGTTGCTAGCAATGCATTGATGGTGTGTTTGATTTTTTTTTGCTAATTCTAGGACCAAATATACACACCAACAAATAACTATAAGCTCAAAGAAAGATGATTTGCCAAAACTTCAAAGATTCTTTTGAATAAAATACCATTGCAGTTTAACCAATTTTGATATAATAATGTAGGCGTTGCATCTTTGGCATTTGTTGGAATATAGAGTAGAGATGTCATTTTCATATTGAAATGAGTTCATTATGAGTCCTCAAAAGGTATGGAATAATTGAAGATGAGAACTTGACCGCTCATTGTCAAAACATAAAAATTATGCTTGAAATAGAATTTTAGACCTCATTTTGTCATATTAGAATAACTTTTCTTGAAAAGCTTTGAATTAAAAAAGTTGGTAAATCAATTTAAATTTCATCTTCAAAAATCCATTTGAGATTTCAAGCCTTCAATCAAAAGTTATGAACAAACGTCCCTTCCAATCCTCTTTTGAAATTTGTTCATAACTTTTGATTAGAAGTTCAAAATCTCAAACGAATTTTTGGAGATGAAAATTAAATTGATTTACCAACTTTTTCAAGTTCAAAGTTTTTTGAAAAAGTTATCTTGTTATGCATAAATGGGGTCTGAAATTTTACTTCAAATACAATTTTTGTTTTGATTTAACTATGACTAGTTCAAAAGCTCTTACTAATCCTAATTTGCATATCTTACATAAGTTGTTTCACCTACCACCCCATATGTTTATAAATAACTTGCTTCCACGAATGAAAACACAACCATGAATGGCTTTGGATGAAAAGTACATAATTCAATTGTTGAATTTCGTTTTTTTAATGATTTGAATGCTTCTGTTTTTCAATTTTTTATTTAAAGGTTAACAAGATTGTTTTGCTCATTGTTGACCCAGTGAATGTAGTTTTGATCGCAGCAACTTAGTTGAAACAGTGTAAGTTTTCTAACACATTGTGAGTTGGCAGTTACTGCTTTTTTTGAGCTCGTTGTCATTGTGAGACAATTGTGTCACAATGAGCTCAAAAAAAATTTCATTAATTTAAATTTATTTCGTTTAACCTCCCTTGCATCAACGGTTGGGGGGATTCTGAATTTTTTTCAACAATCGGATGGTTGAGTTAATTCGGGGAGGGGGGGAGGCCCAACATAGAGATGCTGCCTCTTTTCAGTACATTGTGACAAGTGTCCTCTCATCATCTAGAAGATGAAATGGGGTAGAATATTCCACACCATTTTGTCCAAGGGAAGATAGTCCTTCTCAGTGTTACTGAATGTTATATAAATTCTTAATTACATGTGAATTTGCAACCATGCAACAAATATAATGGAGTGGATTTCATTTTGTTTCTCCATCAAGTTTCAAGTTTGATGAACTCATGATCAACTTTCAATCTCCAAATGTTTGAATAGATTAATATATTGAATCAATAGAGGTTCACAATTGTAATTGGTGAGAAATAACTTCAGTGATTATTAAATATGCTTATTTATTGGAAGTCAAAGGAAAACGTAATATGGAAAGTAGTCAGATTTAAAGGTTAACATTAATAAATAAATGCAAATTATGCACTTTTCGATTTAATCTTTAAGTCCAAAAAAATATCTTTGGCATCATGTTTATTAAGTAATCTTGAAGACTTTATATAGATATTTTTATTTTTTAAATTTATAATAAAGTCACAGCATATATGTTCTTTAGCCAATTCAACAATAAAATTATTTTTTATGTATAAAATATATTTTCTAGAATATGATCAAAATGGTCACATTAAAATAATGAATCCTTGATCTTTGAAAGACTAAACTAATTCCAGATAAGGTAAACCTAGCTATGACAAGTAGATTGAGTGTTTTGTTCCTTTGCCATTAGCAAAAGAAATTGGATTTTTCCTATACAAAGATAAATGTGAAAAATGAAGGAAGCAATTGAAATTTTATTTTTTGGACAAAGTATGAATTTGTTATGAATTTTTGAAGTGTGTTGCTGATTTGGTCCAAAAGAGTTCGTAGATTACCCCAAATCAGCAAAAAATGTTATTTTGATGGTCATCTTACCACCTAAAGCAATCACAACATTTTCTAACATGGCTATGGCATGAAGGAATAAAAAAAACTTTTTATGATGAGTTTACACTAAAAAGGTGTAAGTGTCCTATGAGAGTCACTAACAACTCCATGACCATCTTTCAAGGCATGGATTATGGCCACAAATCAATCTAATGTAGAATAACCCCATTTATTAGATTTTTTTTTGCCATGGGTTGATGTAAGACTTTAATGGGTAGTTCCCTAGGTGCTTATCATAGGTAAATTTACCTTATTATCATTTTACTTAAGTTGGACTTTATTTTGAAAAATAATTAGAAATCATACATTTACCTCTAATTGGGACATTAAATATGTTTAAATGATGAATAATTTCTAGCATGTCCATTGAATACCAAGAATTTTTTTTTATTTCAAATTTTTTAGATGATAATTATTATTATTTTAACCCCTAAATGACCAAGGAGCCCAATTTGGGCTTTTTGAGAAGTTGAACAGATTCTATTGACTTCATAATTGGAATTCTTTCATGAAATTTTTAGGATAGAGGCTATTGAATATGAAGCTTTGTTTCATGTCATTTTGATAAATATTGCAAAAATTGGAATTTTTTTTATTTCAATGTCAAACCAAGCAGCTAAAAATATATTCTAAAGAACATAAAATTATTTTTTGGGTATTACATATATTGATAAGTATTCAAAAATATGTGAATCATTCAATTCCAAATAATGAGGTGAGAGTTATGAAGCATTTTATTTTGCAAGCTATAAAGGTAGAAAAACATACAAAGTTGTCTTTTGCTCTCAATTTTCAAAATTTTCAAAAAAAATAAAAATACAATTTATTAATTTTAAAGTAGAAGAATTTCACCATTTTGATTAACAATTCTCAATTTCTTGTAAAAGTCATTAGCTTATTAGTTTTTTCTATCATTCAATACTACCTTCTAGTTTGCAATTTTTAAAAAAATGAATATGAAAGTTTTGTTGATTTAAATTTTTTTCACATGTTTTCAACCCATTTTCTAATGTATTGACAAAATGCACAACTTATAGGAATATGAGTTTTTTTGTTTGTTTTTAAATGTTGAAAGACAAAACTTTAGCTTTTGGAAAGGCTAGAAAAGTCTGCATTTTGAAGTTTAGATGCATTGGACTTGTAGTTGGTGGAGATATTTGCTTTAAAATGTTAGGTTAATGTACTTGAGCAAGTTGCCTAAAAGATCATATGGTTGAATTTGTTAAAGAATGATTATTGATGAAGATTTTGACCTTGCTTTTGGAATGAGTATTTTGAAGCAGTTTTGGAACTCTAAACATGATGGTCCCTTAGGGATTAAGTTCATAAAATTTTGTCCTCCATTTTTTTCCTTGTTTGGTATTTATTCTAGGTTGCATTGAAATTTTTATCCAATTTGTTTGTTTTACTAGAATGATAATAAAACATGATTACATGCAATTTAATCACATTGAATGATCCTTTTCTTCAAATGAAGTTTACATCCCACCTTTGCAACTTTAAGCTAAAAGAGGAGTCAAATGCCTTTTTTCATCTAAAGTGGTGCAATTGATCTTTCAATCTATCTTTACAACTTAGAGTTGTTAAGGTGTGATCTAAATTACAATTTAGAATGAAGACAACTCAATTAATGCAAAAGATAAATTATCATGTCATCATGTATTGTAATCATTTCCACAAAATAAAATTTGAATAAGCATTCAAATGCAATTTAAAATAAGTATTGTAAGAGAAACCAAATAAAAGAACACGTTTTTATGACTTTTAGAAAACTCTACACCTTACTTAGCTATTACCAAATAATTAATTAAAGTTGGAAAAAATAGTTTGACAATCATATTCAAAATGAATAAAAAATTTAATTTCCAAATTTATTTTCAAGAATTTGGTGCCTTAATTATAGGAATGATAAGAGGGTGAAAAAATTTTATTCTAAGATTTGCACGTGGCCCATTTTGAGATTTGGATGTGGCCCATTTTCTAATAGTTTGACATCTACATCATTAATTTATTTATTTTTTGGTTTTGTGTCAATGTAATTTTTTTTAAATTGACTTTTTTTCATTTAATTTTAGTTGACCTTGATAGCAAAGTACAATGGTTCAAAGATCTATGTCTAACCTTTGAATGACAATAAGTTCCCATGGAATTTTTTAAGGCTTGGGTAAGTTTATACAATGTCATTTTGAATGCATGAAAGTATTTCTTTTACCAAAGATGTAGTATTTTATTATTATTTTTTTAAATCTAATTTTTCTTAATCAAAAGGTTGGATCAAAAGTTATGGGACTTAAAAATTTTGCCATAAGGTAAAACATCCCATTGTGGTTAGATGACCCATAGCGGACACCTAACTACCCCATGACAGTTTTTCAAGCCATAATCAATGCCTAACCTAACACCCATGGAGTGATTAGTGACCTCATTAGGAGCACCCAACTTTTTAGTGTAAATCATGGTAGAATGTGACTTTTTCAGGGCCTTCCACATTAGAAATTATTGTAACTGCTTTAGGTGATTAAGACGAACATATTAGATATAGTTTTTGTTGGTTATCAGGTAGCCTACTGACTCTTTTGGATAGATCAATTCAAAAATTCATAACAAATTCATACATTGTCTGAAAAATAGAATTTCAATTGCTCTCACTATTTCGCACACTTGTCTTTATGTGGGAAAAAATTTAAAAATTTTCAGCAGTGGCATGAGGGTAGACTCCAAATTCTGACCACAATGGACTGCTTTACCTTAGTTTGGACAGCATGCTAATAGAAAGGATAAGCAGTTGAACAAGCAGAACAACGATTAGTGAATTTTCCATTCATTTTGAAAGCTTATATCTTGAAAAAAATTCTACACATTCTTATAAGTAATGTAGGAAATAATATGTGATCAAAGATGAAAATTTTCTTTTTTCTAATTTCTCTCAGTGCAATGATAGTGGTAGTTTTAGAATAAATTTGTAATCAATAGCTCAATTTCTAATATAAATTTATGAACTTTATTTATTCATTTATTTGAATTTTGATTTTTATAAAAAAAAATTGAAATCTTGCTTATAAAGTTGTTTTTTGACATCTTCTTAGTGCAAGATGATTTGAAATGTGTTACACCTCTATTATTATTTTTGAAAATTGGTATGGAAGTAACTAATGTGACTATCTATCCAATGGTATAAGTTTCCAAAGTTGAACAGTACCTTGTACTTTTCTGAAAAATTGAGTCAAATTTTGTTGACCTTCTTGGATTTAGATCCAAATTTCTTATCTTCTACCTTCAAATGTTATAATCTTGCAAACAATACAATCAAATGAGCTGAAATTATTTCTACAAATTTCTTAAATAGTCTAGTACAATTTTTTTTGAAAATATGAAAAACGTTTTTAAATTTCAATTACACTCAATGCACTACAAAGATATACTTTTAGAAATTTTTTATGAAAAAAATTCTAGTGCTTAGGAGTTAATAGAATATATAATGAGGCAATGATGTAATTTGTTTTAAAACTTTGTTAAGACCTTTATTGCGTTAGGAAAAAATAGCATTTCATAAATAATTTGATTTATTTTTAATTTATCTCCCTAATAAAAAAGATAATTAAAATAATATTTTAGAACTTATAATTTTAAAAAATAATTTTTGAAACATTTATATAAGTTCAACATAATTGAACTTTTAAGAGAATATATTAGAAAACAAACTATATATTTGATGTATGAATTATTTTTTGACTTCTACTAAAACAAAACCACTACCCTATTTCTATTTCCTAGGCTTTTTATTTTTATATTTTTTATATCAAAATTTATTAAAAGTTTGCTAGAACTTGTCGAAATATATTATAGAGGACAAATTTTAATTTGAAAAATGTCGATAGATTCATCTTCCAATTTTTAATTTTTTTCTATGAGAATCTATTGAAACATGTTTAGATTAAGTAAACTTAACAAATTTAATGCATTCTAATGAATTATAGTAAAAATTCATCAAATTATAAATCATAGGATATATAAACAAAGGGATGTTCTTTCACTATTGTTTTTCTTTAGGGTGAATGCATGGTAGAATCAACCTCTTTTTGTGACCTGGTAATTTTTGAAATTTTCATAAAATCATGGATGAATGTAGAGGGTTCACTTCACAAAAAATTAATTTTATGATGTTTATGAATGTTTTTTTTTAAATATCATTACCAAGATTTTTTTTTAAATGGTGATTGTATTCTTACAAATATATTCGATTTCTAATCCCTAAATGCCCAAGGTGCTAAATGGTGGTGTCACTCCAACTACAAAGGCATAAAAAACTTGCTAGATGGTGGTGTCATTCCTACTTCTTTTGGGGTACGAAGTCCTCTTGTCTACTACTTGGATCACATTTTCTCCCAAAAAATACTTTATGGGTAATTTGCTACAAGCATTTAAATGGAGGTATGCTCTTTATATTGAAAAAGTGCACTAGCTGAGGCCACTAGTTGCCCCCATGTCACCCATGGGCAAAGGGTGGAAAAAATTGAAGTCCCTTCCTAAAGTTCTCATACCCACTAAATAGCATTATTCTTTACTATAGTCTTTTTGTCCAACAAGGAGCAAATTCCAAGGTAGAGGAGTTGGAAACTTTGCAGGAATGTACTGGAAAAAAATATTGGGTTGCCTTTCACCCTTGATTCATCATACTCTTTACCGTCTTTGGATAGTTATTTTTAATAGAAAATTTCATGATGTAGGAGGCTCTAAGAACAACCATTTAAGGAAGTAAGGGCTGGTCTACTTTTTTATATAGTTTTTTTTATAGATAAAAAGCATTTTTAATTACTTATGAATTTTCAAAGATTTGGAGCCATGTGCCTATTTTTGACCATAGGTCTCTCGAAGTCTATCCACTTACAACTTGTAAAGAGATGTGTGGAAATCAAAAGCAATAGTTGGCTCTTGCAATAGAAAAACAATTTTTCTCAATTTCAATTACTACAATGGTCCATGTAAGAATCACCTCATGTCCATTCTCTAGCTTATAATAGGGGCAATTTGAAGAAGAAAGGTTCTTTTAGAGCCTCCTACCTTAATCCTTAAAGAACAATGCATTTTGAAAGTCAAAACTTGAATTTTCATATAGTTCTTGATTTTAAATGTTTATAAGCTTAACTAATAAAATGTAGCTTTGATAATCTAATTTTTACTCCATTTGAATTTTATTTTAATTTTAAAATTATAATTTTTGTGACACTTTCAAGATAGCTTCTTGAAAACTCAAAATACACCACTTTTAAACTTTTTCTATCAAAATTTTCTTGCTGTAGTCTCAAGAAGTAAATCAACTACACCATGATGTTTGTTACTTTTTTTTCCATTTTTCTTAAAAATGTCATACTATTTTAAATATTTTTTATATTGATTTTTTTGAAAAATCATATAAAATTAAATTTGATGTTTTTAATTATGAAGAAATGAGATTAAACTTTAGATATATGTTATTACATGTGAAAACATCAAATGTTTAAAATGTATGTTTAATGTAGAAATCTAATGAAGTTTGACCAAGTGTAGGTATAAATGTCCTTTAAGGGTTAAGTAGATTGATTTGAGTATTTTTAATTCAATCAATTATAGTTGCTAACCCCTTAACTTTCCAAGCCCTCAAGGCCTAACAACTTCTTGACAATGAAGGTTTTCAAAGAATTGTTCCACTTTTAATATTTTTTTGTACATAAATGTGCTTGAAGTTTTTGATTTTTACATTACAAAAGTAAAAAATATTTTATTTAGAATGCATCAAATTAACTATGGAAAATATTGACTATTGTATTTTTAGATTATAACAATTTTGGATGATCAACATTTAGGCGAAAAAACGCAGCTTTGGGAAAAGAAAAATTACACGAAGATGAATAATGATTTTTTATTCCCTCCCAAAAGTTGTATTGGAATCAAAGGCAAATGTAGTATTTTTTGAATTTAAATAAATTAGAAATAAAAACCTTTCTCAAATTTATACATATTTCCAAATGGTAAAAGTAGAAAGCCAAAATTAACCAAATTGGATCCTACAAAAAAAATTAATTATTATATATGTGTCAATATTTGAAATTCAGTAATTGATATTAATAGCATATTGTATAGAACATCTTCAAAAAATTTGGAATCTTTCTAATTATTTTATGTTCTTGATCACAACATATTGAACCAAGTATTTTTAAAATTGCTAAAAGTACAACTTTGAAAGAATTCCTTAAAGACCTAGTTTGTTTGTGCAAACTAAAGACTATAAATGTTTAAAAAAATGGTTTTTTTCCATCTCCATTATTCCTTTCATTGTAGAAGAATTATATTTGCTCCCTTTTTCTACAAGATTATAATCTCTAAATAAAATTTGAAATAGTTTTTGCATTGAAATTTTGAAAATGAGAAAATGCAAGAAGTGTGTCAACTTTTTACTCTATAAGATCCTACTTTACAATATATTGACATTTGTTCTACTCTACCAAAAATTTGCCATTGAAAATGTAAAAGAGGATACAATGTGTCTTCTTAGTCCTCGAGGGATTAAAAAATAAGTGTTCATTTTTAAACAATAGATGAACACAAACACATCCCAAGCACACAAAAGTGCATTTTCTCATCTATCAATATTTTTGAAGATTCTTGTGTTAGTTTCTTAACTTTTGTGTAGTATAGATTTTGAAGACTGTTCTTTGCAAATATTCATAAATGCAAAAGATAAATAGTAGGTTTGACTTCAAAAATAAACTTTTTTAGTTCAAAAAATTAACTTCCAAAAATAATTTGAATTTAAAAATAATAATAAAAGTCTTCAAAAATCACTATGGTTAAAATTTGATATTTTGAATTTAAAGAAAAACTATTCTTGTGAAAAATCACAAATATACAATCTACAATCAATTTTAGAAGAATTTTAAATTTTTGGCTTCAAATTTTACTGAAAAATATTGGTTTGTGTATTAGTTTATCTAAACTTATGGGTATAATCTACGGATTATATTTGACAACTATTGTTTCAAAGTCATCATTAAATAATTATCTTAATTTATTTTTTATAATTCATCTTCACAATTTTAGAAATTTGGATTCTCTTTAGTCTTTAATTCCTCAAGGCCCAACTACTTTTTTGACAATGGAGGTTTTCAAAAAATTGTCCCACTTTGATTTTTCTTTTGCACATGCATGTGCTTGAAAATTTTAATTTTAACCATAGAAAAGTAAAAGACTACTTTGTCTAATCTACATGGAATTAATTGTAGAAAATTTTGATCGTTGAATTTTTATATTATAATAATTTTGGATGATGAACTTTATAGGCAAAAAACACAACTTTTAGGGAAGAAAAAAATTATAAGAAGATGAATAAAACTTCTCCCCCCCCAAAATTGTATTGAAATCTAAGGCAAATTTTAGTTTTCTACTATTTGAATGTACAAATTTAAGAGAGTTTTTTTTGTATTTTTTTAATTTTAAAATTTTAAAACAAAAAACTCTCCTAAATTTGTACACACATTCAAATAAAAAGAATAGATAATCAAAATTGACCAAATTTTATCCTACAAAAATTTAAAAATATTTTTTATGCTTCAATTTTTGAAATTCAACAATTGATATTATTAGCATGTTATTTGGAACATCTTCAAAAAAATTGGAATCATTCTAATTATTTTGTATTCTTAATCACACTAGATTGAATCCTTTTATTTTTTAAATTGCTAAAACTACAAGTTTGAAAAAAAAATTCTCAAGATCTAGTTTGTTTGTACAAAATGAAGATTAGAAATGTTCAAAAAAATGTTTGGGAAAAATCTCTACTATTTCTTTCATTCAAAAAATATTATATTTGCTCTTTTTTTCTATTAGACTATATTTTCTAAATAAAACCTGAACTACTTCTTACATTCAAATTCAGGTAATTACAAAATGCAACAAATATACAAACTATACTCTACAAAACCCTAGTCTACAACATATTGAAATTTGTCTCATCCTACTAAAAATTTGTTGTTGAAAATTTGAAAAAGATATATTGTGTCCTCTTGGTCCTTGAAGGGTTAAGGGGTTTAATTTGTAGGAGGTCCCTTTTGAGTGGATAGTCACTTAAAAGGGACACCAAAGTCCAAATGCCCCCAAATTTTAATAATAATTTTTACTTTTGATTATTCTCCAATCTAAAAATTAATATTATAATTTTATATTTATTTTTCATTATCTCCTAAACCATATAGTTTTTTTAATGCATATGTAATAACAACTGATTAGAGACATGTGATTGTATGCCACATTCATGTAATTTATCAGTATATCATATCTGTATAAATATCATCTACTTATTTGTACGCAGTGTCCACATACCCATTTGTGTACCTATATCATATCAACATATACCATATATCTAACTTGGTATAAAAAATATTTTATAAGGAGATTTGGGAATTATTTAATTATTTAATTATTTAATTTTAAATATGAACACTTTCCATGCATAGGGAAACAAAACAGTGAATTAGAAGGCCTTTGGCAAATAGAAGAAGAAGAGTAACTTGTAATATGACCAGAGTGAATGAAGAGTCTCTTGAGAATAATTCTACTATCTAAGCCATGATCTTTAGCAAATACTTTTGAATGGATAGTCTTACTAAGCTTAGATTAAATGTAATGAAGCTATGGTTTCAACTTTTTGTGCTACCTCAAATTCTGTAGCTTTTATGTCATGTCACTGTCATAGGCTCCTTGTGTACTAGGCAAGGTCATTTGCATCAACCATTTGCAAATTCAGTCATAATTCTAGAGCAGGTAATTTGGTAAGGGAATATTTGGATTCCTAAAAATTAGTTATGGCCATCCAAAGTATTCAGGTAGGTTGAAAAATTTCTGAAAAAAAATGGTACTTGTAATCAATCAAACATTAAGGTAGGAGGCTCGAAGTCAGCTTGGGCATTTTGAACTGCCCCTATAAATGGCATTCGAATGGATTGGAGGTGGTTCTTAAATTGACCTCCATAATCATTGAAAAAATTGAAAAAAATATTATCCATTATTGCAAGAGCCAATTATTCTCCTTGCTTTTCCCATTTCTCTCTAAAAATTGCAGTGAACACTCTCTGAAAGACCTAGGATCATAAATAGGGACCTACAAGGGATGAAATGGTGTGAAATATTCCACATCATTTTGTTTAAGGGAAGGCAATACTTCTATCATTTCAAGTATTTTTGACATGTTTGATACTCTCAAAACAATTTCATGAATTATCCATACCTTAAGTTATGTTGTTTGCTTGTTTTCTTTTGTTTGTTATGGTGAAATCTTTTGTTTTGTGGTGTTGTGTCACAGTCACTCAATACTGAAGTTTTTATGAATTAAAAAAAAATTAGGAAATCACTTTTACTTTTATTCCAATTAAACACACTAGTCACAATGACAACGAAGTAAACTAGTGATTTTGAAAAACATATAGTCATGAGTAGCAGAGGCCAAGAATTTGCAACTGGCGTAAGTCAAATTAAAGTATGAGTCGCAGATTGTCAGAAAATTCAAGCTCGCTTGCGTACGTACTTGGGACAAAACTTGCAATTTAATTTAATAACAAAGTGAGTTATTAATAAAACAATGCATTCAACTAGGTTAGAAATAAAATCAATGTTTAGGTTTAAAATTTTCATGAAATTAATGTTCTACTCATTGAAACTAATGCTCACTATGATTTGAACGTCTTTCATGATTCATGTTAAGGAATGAGAAGACAAATCTTTATATACATATGGGGTGGTAAGAGATAAAGTAAATAACATGGGATAAGTAAATAAAAGGTAGTAGAAGTTCAACCATTCATAGTTAAGTCAAATTAGTTTCAAAAATTTATATTTTTTAAAAAAATTCTAAATTTCATATACAACATTTGTTATTTGAATTCAAAATTCATATAAGTTGAAGAAATCATATATTGTAGCACATTTAGGTCAAGGAATTAGAATATTTTTTCATTGACACAATGTCCCTAGTTCTAAATTTAATAATTAAAATGTTATTTGGAAATGGAGTGCATTTTTGCTAATGTATATATATTGTATTTATATGTGCAATACTAGAATATGAAAATATCATTGACAATAAAAGTACTTAACAAGAATATTAGCCTGGTAGTTAGGACATAAAATTCTTGATCATTTTCATGAAACAAGATTTTCAGGAAAATTATAAAATTTGGAACAAAAAAATCAAAATTGAGTTGACATTTTGTCAAATATAGTATTATTTTTGCAAATCACCAACATGTATAGAACATTTTCTAATTATTATCACAAATTAAAGCAAGATTTGTTTTTTAAGATTTCAAATAATGATAAAAATTTGGTAATAATTTGAGAATTTTTTTGATAGTGTCTCTTGATAGAATAGAGTTATTTTACAAGTATGACTTAAGATTCTACCTTGTTTCTTACTTTTGCACCATAAAACTTTATAAATTGTTGGAATAAATTGAACATTTCAAGATTGATGGACTCTATAAAAACTCAAACTGTTAATGACATCTAGCATTGGAGGTATATATCAAGAAAAATTGAGGTTGGAAGATAAAAGATACATGATTTTAAAATGCTATTATTTTCACATTGTATTCATAAATACACTTGAGAATTAGATGTAGAATTAGATGGAGCATTTTAGACTAATTGCATTGTTATTGAGTCTCAAGAGGTATGATTACATCCTAATTGAGAATTTAAAAATCATCCATTTTTCCCACCTTAAGTTTTTGCGACTCTTCAATCAAATCAAGCATTAGAGTAATGGAACAACTCAAGTATGGTCTTTAAAGATAAATAAATGAATTTATATTTGTACATATCACTAACTTTGTATTTCCAATGTTTGATGTGATTAAAGAATTGAATTTACAAAGGTTTTATTGGTATAATGAGAAAGATTCACACCACTGGATTATCAAATGGAACTCATTTTTTAAAGGCAAAAGTAAAAACACAATATACATCATGGCACAAATTGATTGTATGAAATGATTTTTATATTTCAAGCTCTATATCTTTTGTTGTATAAGTTTGGTGATTGATTTGATTTATGATTTCAATTATACCAAACCTTGGTAGTCAAGGTCAATAATTCTTACTTTTTAAAATAAATGATATAATATCTGAAAAATTATTTGTATATGGAAAAATATAATTTTTAAAATTTTAAGCATTTATCAAATCACATTTTCCAAATGTAAATAATTATTTGGCATTAAGGAATATAGACCTTGATGGCCTTATATAATATAGGTACAACCATTCTTCAATCATCAAAATACTCTAAATTTTTTAAAATTCTCATAGTCTTGAGACATGACAATAAATATGCAGTGTGAAAAATACAAGATGGATTTTTGAACCCTTCAATCACAAAAACGTATTTTCTTTAATTCTATTTCATGTGTTTGATTTGACTACATACTTAGATCAAATTTTGTTGCATTTTTGTGTTGATATATTGTAAAATTTTATCCAATTCATGGATATAGTAAGCACAAGTTGGTTTTCTAATATCTAATGGCTTGTAAAGCCTACTTTTGGTCAAAATATGGTGCTTACTGAGTGTTTTGAATGAAAAAGTGGGTGAATTGAGAAATATAATAGTGACAAAAGTTTATATTCATATTAGGCCCAATGATTTATAGCTCTGTCAATTTGGATTATTATTATAACTCTTATATTTTTCAAAAATTATAAAAATGTTATGCTAAAATGACATTCAAATAAACAATATTAATTGTTAAATTATCAACCCAATGTTTTATATCTTATATATTGTAGTGCAAAATTGTACACTAGGAGTCAATACAAAACAATATATGTGGTATTCTAAAGACCTTTTAAGCTTAATTAAATTGAAAACCAACCGGTTTAGGCCTCTATTTGGTTGGAGCCTTTAACTCAAGTTTTTTCCTAGTATAGGAAATAATTTCCAATTTACTAGGAATCTACAATAGTCTTCTATTTCTCTTGAATCCCTAAATGAAATCCACACCAACTACTTTTATTTTTTTCAAGAGCCAATTCATAGCCTTAGAGCATTTTTAACAATTAAAAAATATAATATTATAAAAATAATACATAATACAAATTAATATTAGACATTCTTAGAATAACATTAAAAGGTCATCCCCTTTTGCAAGTTCAAATTCATTTTTCACTATTGGAGGTGAACAATGTATAATATCATTTATTTTTGGTCATAGCTTTTGAACCAAGGGCCATAACCAAGAAAATTATTTATTTTCAATCTTGATCACTAGTGAAAACACTCCTTTAGAGATTTAGAATTTGGTGTTTATTTAAATTTGTTTGGTAGAAGACTTCATATAGATTATGTTTTCTAATTTGGAATCAATTTTTTTTTTGAAAAATAATTAGAGAGCATATTTCATCTATTTTAGATAATGCAAATTACTTATGAGTTAAGACATCATCTATAATACCAAATAGTATAAATATCTTTGATTTAGTACGTTTATGTAACATATCCATGAATAAAATGTTTATGCAAAAAACGGTTGAAAATCATTCAATTTGCATTGAAAACCTAATAGATCTTTGTCATTTTAGAACAAACATTACACAATTTTTTTATGGTTAAATATTAAACTTGAGATCAAACCAAGTCACTTGGGTTGATCTTCTAAGTGTAATTTGAAAACTTATATTTTTCAAGCATTATTTTTTTGTAGGTTTTAGATAGTGCTATTTGAAAGGAGAAAGAGAAATGAGTTTTTTTTCCAAAGCATTTCATTAACTAAAATGGATGTTGCATTCTTTTGTAAGTTATTATGTGTGTAATTTACATTGGGATTTTGCAAATCATCCATAAGGAGTGGATAGTTTTTTTGCTTTCTAATTAGTCAATTTGTAAAAGAAACAAGCTTGGGATTTGAAAATTTATATTATTTTTGTATTTTTCTAAAACAAACATCATAAAAATTACAATAAATTGTATTATTAATATTTATTAAAAAAGATTTTTTCTAATATTAATTTGTTCTTAGAACCAAGGGAACATATTCTTTGTAGAATATTGGAGTCCTTGGGTTCAAAGGAATATTTATGACTAATTCAAAGTATCAGTATTAGCTAAATATTTCAACTTTCAATAACCTAGAAATTAGTAAATTTGCATACCAATCAATCCTTTGCATAATAATTAAAACAATGAGAACCATGGATGGAAATCCTAACCCACAACAATGATTGATCTCAAAAAAATGCACACCAATTCCAACCCATACAGATGCAATGGTCATATTTTAAATTCTAACCTCAACCAACTTAGCCACCCTTACACTTGACCAAGGCAGTCAAGTAAATTAAACTCCAAGAACCAAAACAGGAATAAGGTACAACTACTCATTACCACCATTTACCCAATTCCCCCACCTACGGGTTCCTCCCATTTCCGTCACTGACCCATCTTATTCCCATAATCTTACTCATCCATGATCATGATGGCAATGCACTGAGGAGCGGACACATCAGCCTGTGCTTCAACAAGGGTCTGATCATGATTTACCAAGGGTCTACTTACAGTTTTACATTTTAGCTTTGAAAAATTACAAAAAAATTTAATTCTTGTCAGAATGTCTTCATTTTTTATGCAATTGACTTCTCTCAAACAATTCAATCTCTGAAAAATATGAGAGCTCATAAATAGCTTCTTCAAAGTACCTAAATAGAAAATATGTATGGTAATGGGTAGTTCTATCTTATTTGACAAGGGCACATTGTGGCCTCCAGTCAATATTGGATGGTACCATTATGCATCTCTATGTTCTGAAATCAATGAACTTATAAAACAAAACTATTTTTTCTTTCTTTTTTATGAAACAAATGGAATTCCATTGCAAAGCAGAAACAATACAAAACAGCTAGGCTGGACAAGAGGAAGCACAAAACAAGAAGAAACTAAGTTAGTCCCTAAATGCCTAAGGCACCAAAATCTAGTGTTTGCAAAACTTTGAAGTTAAATAAAACCTAACCAAGTTGTTATTTTTAGTTGTTAATGTTTTTTGAAAGTTCTTCTTGAAGTCTAATTTTAGCATCAAAAATCTGATCTTGAAAATAAATGATAGTGATTTTTATTCACAATTTTGTGCAAGGGTACCCATTGCAATCTTGACTTACCATAGTGTTGAGAGCTCTTGGAAATGAACCTCAAATACACTAAATCTTGGAGAAAAAATCACATTCGAAATTCGTTTAAAAAAATTATAGAGTAGATTTTAAGAAGCCATAAATTGATTGGGGTTATACATGTTAGGCTCTTTAATCTTGTATTTTTTTGGTCACTAACTTTTTAGATTTGACATGCAAAAAGAGAGTTCAAAGATTTTTATAGTTTTAACACCCTCACAGTCAAATATTATAATCTTTCACTCCATAAGTGATATTGTTGTGTTTTCTTTTCCTATAAGATCTCTAACATATTTAGTTTGAATTTGTACAATTACAAATCCAAAAAAATTGATGCAATTTATCAAAATGTTAACATTTTGTTCAATTTAGAGCAAATTCCAAGAAGCTCAAAACAAGCGGACATTTAGGGTTTAAGTGCTGAGAAAAAACATTACAAGAAAAGGTAGGGGTGGCCCCTGCCTATGCTAATTGATATAAAACAAACCTGCTTTCTTCCCCCCTAAACTTCAAGTTCTTCAACAGATGGTCCATGATCCAATCTGATGTAATTTGAAGTCTGATACAGAACTTGACCTACAAATTGGTAAAGTTAGGAGGTCCATGAATTGTCCACTAAGAGCTGAAACTGAAATTTGGTGAGGTGACACTTCCTGAAATATTTGAAATATTTTTCAGTAAATTTTGCTTGAAATAGAAGTGGAATTGGCATCTAATCTAAGTCATTTCACATTTTTTTGAGCTTTGTGGAATTAGTTATGAAATTTTGAAATTAAAATGGCATAGGGCTCTAAAATTGTCCATCTCCTAAAATGTACATTTTTTGTACAATGTTGAAGACTATGAAAAAACAACGTCTACAAATATTGTACATTTGAAAAAATGGGTGATTTTAGAGCATGTATGCATTTAGAACCTCCTACCTTAAAGCATTGCCACCCATTCCTCCAAAACAAGGCCAGGGAAATGGATGGCTAGGCCCTGCACCTCTTGGGCCTCCCTCTATCTAGTAAACACCCCAATCATTTCCGGCTGGAGGTCACTGTGAAAAAAAGTCAATCACATGCCGACAAGGCCAAACAATATGGTCTACCTCAAACACACCCCAAACACATTTTTATTTTCTCTATTTAGTTTGATGCTATTTATATATTTTTTAACTTTTTATTTATAAAGTGCTTGAGGTGTACTTGAGGTTTATCTCAAACACACCTCAAGCCTATTTTTGTTTTTTTAATTTAAAATGACGATATTTATATATTTTCCCACTTTTTGCTTGAGATGTGTTGGAGGTTTACCTCAAACACACCTCAAGCACTTCTTTGTTTGTTTTTCATATTTGATTTGAATATGAAGATTGATACTTTTGAATAGCATAGGAGAAGAAAATAAATTACATATGTAAGAAAACAAATGATTTGCAAAATCTTTATATTTATATTGTTTTTGTTACACTCATTTTCATCACCCAAACTTGGCAATGTCACTTCAAAGCCTCTATTGTTACAATTGATACTCTCATGTTCATGCACTAGCCTCCCACGCCCCATCAAGCCAATCACAAGCCAACAAGGCCAAAGAATATAGAAGCATGACAAATTGAAAACTGACACCTTAAACTTCCTCAGTCAACACGCTTGGAGGAGACGGGATCCTATGGTTTTGAGTGCCCCTTTTGGCGTGACCAAGCTCCTTTCCTTGGTTGTGTACACAATGGGAGATGTTTTGGAGGCTGGACAAGCCCTAGCCCGGACCGACCAACTTTAGAGTTAATGAGTAGTGATGTTCTTAGTAGTTTATGAAATTCTAATATTTTTTAGTATACATGATTATTAAATAATCAATATTATTAATATATTATAATTATATATACATTTTTTATATTAAAATTTAAAATATATCATATTTGCCTCACACAAACAAACAACAATATACATTTTCCCTCACTGGGTTGGGTAAATCTAATAAGAAGTGTCATAGAATGGGTCTATATCTATTATAAATAATTTATTCATTTCATTTTGATTATTGAGACAGAAAATATGAAAAATTTAGTTGTCCAGTATTTCCACGCACACTCCAAAAAAAATGAGATTCTTTTATTTTCTCAATTCTTACAATTTTCACCCCCAAAAGGGTGTAGGATTAGATGGTTTGCAACAACATTCCCACCATTACAATTAGCATCTCTTCATTTTTCTTTTGTAATATTTATTATTTATATATTTTTTCTATCATCTTTTCTACCCTTTTATGTAACGATTATTGAAGGGATGAAAATAAAGTTTCTTCGTTGAACCTTTTTTCTAATGTTCAATTTCATTTTTCACTTTAAATATTATGATCTTAAAATTGCTAAAAAAATAGGAAAAATAGGCCCTAAATAAAATTGAAAAAATACACATATGATTTGATTTTAAGGGTGGGTTTATATTGTACCTAAAGCTGGATGGAAGGCTGGCTGGATTTGCCTTCGATCCAGCCTTCAATCTGGCCCCAGTTAATGTAACCCCTTGGGCCGGATTCTAGGACCGAATTTCCAATTCATGTGCTCTTGGATTTTCTCAATGCTCAATTAAAAATATGTATAAAAACATGCATGTTTACCTTTTTCTTCTTTTTAAAAATTTAAAAACAAATATCTTTTTCTTTTTTCTTTTTGTTCTTATATATTTTATTTCTAAAATAAAAAAGAATTTTATTTATTTATTTATTTATTTAAAAATAATAATGTTTTGGTTTTCCTCTTATATAGAACATGCATTTGTAATCAACATGTTTAATGCTAAAACATAAATACTTCATTGTAGTCACTTAGATGATGATTTTCCTTTAAAATTAAAAAAATAAATACATAAGATAGTGTGCTCTAAAAACACCAATGCTCTAAGAGTGATCATGATGGAGAGGTACATTTTGCTTTATTGAATGTACTAGCACATTTTAGGACATGGTCACTTTTAGTGACCATTGCCTTTCAACTTTAAAAAATTCATAACCAATTACATAAAGATCTAAAAATATGAAATTAATCAAGTCACCAAAAAAATATGAGGATAAAGGGCCTAACCTGCATAAACCCGATCAATTTATAAAATTCTCAAAATCTACTTTATAATTTTTTAAATGAATCTTTAATGTGATTTTTTCTCCAAGATCTAGTGTATTTGAGGCTCATTTCCAAAAGCCCTCAACACTATGAAAGTCAAGATTGTCACGGACACTCTTATACAAAATCTTCAATAAAAAAATCATAATCAATCATTTTGAAAATTGGATTTTTGATGCTAAAATTAAACTTAAAAAAGACTTTAAAAAATATATCATACTACTAAAATCATAAGTCCCTCTGTAATACCACAAATGCTACCATTAATATTAGGGGCTCGTGCTTGTTATATTACAAATTCATTGTATCACATATTAGTAAAAATTTGATGTATTTGAATAGAATGCATGATAATGATTTTGATAAGTCTTTAAAATAGTTATTTTAATTATTCTATAAAAATATTTCTAATCATGCATACATAGAAATCATATTCACACAATGTGATATTACTGAAATAGAGTAGTATCTGTTCACAATCACCTCTGTAATATCACTTTTTACAAAGGGTGATATTATAAAAATAATATAATCGTTGCAATTGAGGTGATATTATAGAAAATCAATATGGTGATATTATAAAGGTAGCAATTCCATTGCTTTTCTTGGCTTCATACTTCTTTTGCATTTCTATGATTTTGTGCTTTTATCAGCTTTGAGCTTCTAATTTCAATTTTCTATTGCTACTACCAAATGATTTGAGAAATTTATTAGATTGAAATGATTTTGGATTTCACAACAATTAAATTGTTCACAAAGCTTTAGAGATTTACAAGTTTTTCTTTTAAATTCTTCTATTTGGTTTGCCATTGTTTGTAACAATTGAGTCAAATTTCTAATGCATTCTAATGTATGTGTATCTTTTACCATATTCATCATTGCATGTATTTCATTCATCATTCATTAAATTTTTATTTTTTATTTCAGTATATGCTTATTTATTAAAAAAATTATATGAAGTTTTTAGTAATTTTTATCTGAAGATTTATTGAAATTCTTGCTCTACATTCTATCTAATACATAAAAATTCTAATGAAATTCTAATGGCGAATGCGTAGCATAACAAGCGCCAACCGCTAGTCATACTACTAATCATAAGAGTGATCAAAAGAGTGATCAAAAGAGTGATCATGGTTACATTGCCAATGTAACCCATCATACTACTAAAATCATAACTCCCTCTGTAATATCACAAATGCTATCATTAATACTAGGGGCTCATGCTTGTTATGCTACGCATTCATTGTATCACATATTAGTAAAATTTTGATATATTTGAATAGAATGCATGATAATGATTTTAATAAGTCTTTAAAATAATTATTTTAACTATTCTATAAAAATATTTTCAATCATGCATACATAGAAATTGTATTTTCACACAATGTGATATTATAGAAATAGAGTAGCAATTTGCAATTACTTTTGTAATATCACTTCTTACAAAGGGTGATATTATAGAAATAATATAGTGGTTGCAATTAAGGTGATATTAAAGAGGATCCATAGGATGATATTATAGAGGTAGCAAATCCATTGCTTCTCTTGGTTTTACACTTCTTTGCACTTCTATGATTTTGTGCTTTTGTAAGCTTTGAGCTTTCATGATTTCAATTTTCTATTGCTACTACCAAATGATTTTGAGAAATTTATTCAATTAAAGCGATTTTGGATTCCAGAACAATTAAGTTATTCACAACGTTTTTGAAATTTATAAGTTTTTCTTTTCAATTCTTCAATTTGGGTTGCCACTTTTTGTAACAATGGAGTCAAATTTCTAATGCATTTTAATGTATGTGTATCTTTTATAGTATTTACCATTGCATATGTTTCATTGATCATTCAATAAATTTCTATTGTACATTTCAATATATGCTTACTTATAAAAAAAAATTCTACAAAGATTTTAGTCATTTTTATTTGAAGATTTATTGAATTTTTTGTTCTACATTCTATCTAATACATAAAAATTCTAATGAAATTCTAATGATGAATGCATAGCATAGCAAGCACCAACTGCTAGTAAACTACTAAGAATAGCAACTTGATTAAGTTTTATTAAACTTCAAAGTATTGTTCACATCAAAATTTGGTGCGTTGGGCATTTAGAAATTAAGAACAACTCTATCAAATAAACATGTACCAAATTCCAAATAAAAATAAACATCTTATGTTGAGTCAGTTAAAAATGATTGAACCAAATAAGCTTTTAAATCTCATATTCAATTAAGAACAATTTTTTAGAACATCTTATCAAATGAACAAGACTGTATATATTATATTATAAAGAGTTTATATATTATATTATAATAAGTTTATATAATGTATTATAAATTGTGTACACTTCTGTCCCAAAGCTCCCAAACTCAGTCCATTGCTCCCAATTTCAAACTGAAATATTGACCAAAAATTGACCTCCAAAAATTTAGCAATGCATACTGGTGGAAGTTTCTTGAGCTCACAATCAACAAACACGCACCAAAATAGAAAACAAAAGACTTTGCATTGATAGATGGTGGAGATTTGTACAATCCAATGGAGGAACCCAATTTGGCCCCAATCTAGTCCTAGATGGGAGTTTGGGCCACCCAAAACCTCATCCCAATTGCTCCCTTGGGGCCGGATGGTGTGGCACCAAAACCTAAGGTGACACGTAGATGAGTTGTAGTTCTATCCGGCCCCAAGTATAAACGCCTTGGGCCGGATTTGGAGAAATTGAGCACTCCTATTTATTCAAACTTGAAGAATTCCAGCCAACCCTCAATCCGGCCTCAAGTATAAACTGGCTCTAAGATTCTAAGATTCTAAACAACAAATTACCAAATTTGATCACCGCCTTATTTTCTACATGTGTTACTTTGTGGCAATCATGTTCAAAAGCAATGAAAATGCAGTAATTATTAATTCATTAAAATTCATTTTAGTCTTTGTATTACAAGAAAAGTTTGTTGTTCAATGCCCCCACATTAATGTCCACGTGAAAACATGAATGACTCATGACCTACACATTCCTATTTGGCCTAGAAAAATGTGATGTTGTACAGTACAGTATAACTTCTCAGATCGTCACCTTCGCTGCTCATCTGACATCATCCAAGTGCCACAAAAGTCGTTCAGGGGGGAAAATAATTTAAGGTTAAACCTGGTGCGCTTTCAAGACACTTGGATGATGTCAGATGAGCAGTATGTAATGAAAATAATGATTTTCATCCAATTTTTATTTTAGGGTTCTGTGAATGCATAACATTCAGTAGACTTCAGAGACGCTGTCTGGAGGTCTCATCCACAAAAAATATCCACATGGGGAATTAAAGTAAGTTTCAGTACTGGGTGTCAGGATCATGGCAGTAGATTTATAGGGTATACTATTTTTTTTGGCTAAATCTCGGACGAGACAAACAAATCAACAAAGAAATGTCAAGATGATTTGGCAAAAATTGGAGAATCCTTTGGATCAAAATCCCATTGTCATTCATCCTTTGGCCAACAAAAATAATTTTGATAACCCAATGAAGGAATTGCTTTGAACACACTTGTAGGAGTGAAGGCTAGAGATGTCATTTTTATATTGAAATGGATTGTCCACCATGAATCCTCAAAGAATATAAAATAATTTGAAAAATGAGAGCTTGATTACTCATTGTCAAAATGTCAAAATGATGTTTAATGTAGAATTCCAAACTTTATTTAGTCATAGTAGAATAACCTTTTTCAAAAAACTTTGGACTAAAAAAAATTGGTAAATCTATTTAAATTTCATCTCCAAAAATTTGTTTGATATTTTAAGTCTCCGATAAAAAAATTATGAACAAAATTCAAAGAGGATGTTTGAAAATGCAAAAGAAAAATATCCCTTCCAACCCCTCTCTAAATTCTACTCATAACTTTTGAGTGAAGTCTTGAAATATCAAATGGATTTTTGAAGATGAAAGTTAGATAGATTTCCCAACTTTTTTTAGTCTAATTTTTTTTGAAAAAAGTTATTCTACTATGATTGAATGAAGTTTAAAATTCTACTTCAAACACAATTCTTACTTTAATTTGGCTAAACTATGAGCGGTTGAGCTCCTACTAATTTTAATTTATATATACTACAATTTGTTGTACCTCCTACTACCCCATATGTATATAAAGAGTTGTTCTCTCATTTCAAGAACATAAATTGTAAATGGCATTAGAAATGTTGTGAGGAAACTAATACATTGTTTTCAATGAGTTGAATGCTTATTTTTTGAAATTTTTATCCTAAAACATTTATTTTGTTTCTAACCTAGTTGAATGCATTGTTTTTTACTAATCCAATTCAATGCATTTTTTTTAGTGAAGATGGTGAGGTGAACTTTTTTAGTGAAGGTGGTAAAAAAATTTCTTATGTAGGAAGATAGAAAATATAGGGATGTTTATTTTTTCAAATTTCCATTCCCCAAATTGAAATTATTGTGAATTTTGAGACCGCAAAAGTATTGTTGATATGCAACCAATGTCAAGAGTATTCTAATTCCAATCATTGAAGAACTACTCTCTTGCTCACTACTTCTTACTTTCTTGCTTAATACTTCCTCCTTTCTCGCTTACTATTTCCTAATATCTTACTCACTACTTCAAGACATGTATTATGACTTTATTAGTCCCAACCTTGAAAAGGACAAAAAAAATCCATTCAAAGCTTGAATTTGAGCCCAAGGTTGGAAATAGCACACCCTACACGTTGGATACTAGGCATGAACAAAATGCCTAGTATCCAACCATGCCTAGTATCCAACCATGCCTAGGTTGAATACTAGGCATGGATACTAGGCAGGTTGGATACTAGGCATGGTGCTTCTTTAACAATTTTGTTCAAAATCCTCCATTCATTCGCTTCCCAAAAACTAATCAAATTATATTATATTAAAAATTTCTACAACATTGTCAATTAAATTTTTATTTATATAAATCAACAATATCTAATTCATGATTATATATCAAATACTTAATCCTTGCTTTAAATAATATTAATAATATTAAATTATTCAATCATAGAAACTACAAAATAGGAATATGAGTCATTTGCACAACATTGATTGGAGTATCATTTTAGAGATATTTTTCTAAATTAAATTGTGTTTAAGATCTCTCATAATTTTGAAATCTAGAATAATCCAACATTATATAACATTTAATCCCTAAAAGAACATTTGCATGATCCATATAGTCAAACTTTTCTATTTGATTTTCTTTTTAGTCCCCAAATACATTGCTTTAGAAATTTCTAAGGTGTATTAAGAATGCCTAGTTATTTTGTTCTTTAATTTGTCTTAATTCTAGCTAGTGAGAGCTTTCTAATGAAAATCCAAATGTTCTATTCAGAAGCTTTAAAATTTATGTTTTTTAAAATTCAAATAGAAATTAATTATATATAATAATAAAATTTGTACATCCAATCCAAAGTATACAACTTTGTATGTTGTTTTCTGTTTATCAAATATCACCAAAATTTTATACCTTTTTACAAATAAAATCTATAAATCTATAAATCATTACCCCCTCGAGGTCTAAGAGGAGACAATGATTGTATCCTCTTCAAATTTTCAATTGCAAATTCTTAGTAGGATGAAACAAATTTCAATAGGAGCTTGTAGAATAATAAGCAAACATACTTGTTACATTTTTTTATTTTCAAAACTTCAAAGTGAGAAGTATTTAAATTTTTCATTTAGGAAATGTAATCTTGTAGAAAAAGGGAGCAAACATAATGTTTTTTCCAATGAAAATAATAGTAGGGATAGAAAAGAACATTTTCTTTGAAATTTCTAATCTTTACTTTACAAATTGGTTCTAAAGATTTTTTTCAAATTTATATATTTAGCAATTTCAAAAATACTTTGTTCATTTTAGTGTGATTAAAAATACAAAACAATTAGAATTATTCCAATTTTTTTGAAGATGTTACAAATAATATGCTAATAATATCAATTGTTAAATTTCAAAAATTAATACATATGTCAATTTCTAAAATTTTGCATAATCCAGTTTAGTCAATTTTAGTTCTCTATTCCATTTGAAAATGTGTACAAATTAGAGATAATTTTTAATTTATTAGTTTTCAATTTAAAAAATACTACATTTATCTTAGATTCCAATACAATTTGAGAGGAGGTAAATAAACATTATGAATCTTATTATTATTTTTCTTCCCCCAAAGCTATTTTTATTGCCTAGAAAGTTGATCATCCAAAATTGTTATAATCCAAAAAATCAATTATCAATATTTTCTATAATTTATTCAATGCAGGCTAGACAAAAATAGTTTTTACTTTTTACATTTAAAATTAAAAATTTCAAGCACATCCATGTGCCAAAAAAATATCAAAGTGGAATAATTCATTGAGAACCTCCATTGTCAAAAAATTGCTAGGCCTTAAGTGGTTAAAGAGATTTTTTCTATAAATATTTGGATCAATTATTGTGAACCACCATAATGGTTTACTTCGTAGAAAATTGAAAAAAAACATAAACAATGTGGGTGAATTTGCAAGTCTAAAAGTGTTAGTATTTCTGATTAAACCACCACCACCAATTATGGAGTTTTCTATTACATAGGGATAGGAACATGGGGATATTAGAGCAATTTTTTGAAAATGCAATTAAGAAAAAATGAAGGAAAAAATAAGGCATTAAAACTAATAAGACTTTAAACAAGATTTGGTAAAGTAACCAAATTAGATAAATAGTAAAATGAAATTAGAATCTAATAGAAAATCAAAAGATAATAACCAAAAAACACAAAATCAAAATCAAAACAAATATTGTCAGTAGGAAATGGAATTAGAATTAAATTGCAAACAAAAAACATACAAAATACAAAAAATACAAAAGTAAATTAAAAATAAAAAACTATAAGTAGAAAATAAAATTAAAATTAAGTGACAAACCTTAAAAATAAGACATATCCTACACTTTAGTCAAATTTGTCAAAAAATAATTCAAATATATTTTAAGTCTGGAATTCTACTTCAATCACAATTTCTACTTCTAATTTTAACTATAAGCGGTTGAGAAACTACAAATTCTAATTTATATATCCCATATGGATATTTCTACTTCCTACCGCCCAATAGGTATATAAAAAGCTTCTCTCCACATTTGAAAATTGAAAGTAAGTTATTGTGATGGCCACATGGTAGGTTGCATTGATATGCTACTCAATGGATTCTAGCTTAGGATTTTAGGCAAATCATTTTTCTTTATAAATCATATTGATTTATATGTTCAGTTCTAAAATTAGCAAAAGAAAATGGAGCACGCCATAAATCTACTGGCACACAATCCTTGTACTGCACCTTAGAGTAACAGTCATTAAGGATTTTGTAAAGCTTGAGTACCGTGGTAAAGCTCAAGGTTGAGCACAAGGGCAATCAAGAATTCAGAGGTCAGAAATCTTCCCACCAACATTTGGGTAACTTAGTTTTTTTTCAGTTCTACTGGCTATTTTCCTTCAATTCCCAAATTGAACAGGACAGCATGCCATGACTTCTCTTTGGTGCCATGCCACATTTTAAATGTAATACTCTGATTTGAATACACTATCCTTTTGCTTTGAAGAGGTTGAGTGCATGGTCCATCTGATTGCAGGAAATATTTGCTTGGAGGAATTAGGGTGTGCTTTTAGATGGATCAGCCCACATGGAAACGCTGCCCAAAAATCCTCCCCAAAAATACACCTGTGAGCCTAAATTGGTGATTATGGATTTTAGGGGGAGTGCATGAGTAGGGGCACTAGTAAGTCAGTGGAATGGATGTGATTAGTGAATTTCAAAGATGTATGGTCCTTAAATTCACAATTCCTTGTAAGGTAGGAGGCTCTAACTCCCATCGGGCATTTTGAACCGTCCCTATAAATGGCATTGGAATGGATTGGAGGTGATTCTTAAATTGACCTCCATAGTCATTGAAAAAATCAAGAAAAATATTATTCATTATTGCAAGAGCCAATCATTCTCCTTGCTTTTCCCATTTCTCTCTAGAAATTGCAGTGAACACTTTATGTAAGACCTAGGATCATAAATAGGGACCTATGACACTTCTCGTTTGAAAATTCATAACTAAATAAAAAATAATCCAAAAAATATGAAACAACTTGGATTAGATGTCAATTCTTCTTATCTTTCAAGGAAAATTTCCTGAAAAATATTTTGAGAAGTTCCACCTGCCCAAAATTCAATTCCAGTGCTTAAATGGTAGACTTATGGACAGACTACCTTAACTGAGCTTGAATTTGCTTGAGGGAGTTTGGAAAAAATGCATGAATTGGGAATGAACACTTAGACAGGTAAATTTGTACTTGGGAGGTCATGCATGTGGAAAATTGAGTGCATGGGATGATTAGATTTTTATTGTGATTAGTTTTTACAACCCATTTAGCTCATTTTAGGTTTAAATTGGAGGGTTTTGTGGGGATTTTGGATTCAGGAGGTTACCCTAACCTTCTTAACTATGTTTTAAAAGATTGGGGGATTTTAGGACACACATTTGGATGTTTTAGGGGTTCTGAACTCTTTTCATTTAATTAAAAATTAACCAAAAAACATAATAGGAGTCCATTGCTTATAAGGCAACTAGGTTAAAGTCCATGCATTTCCTATAGATCAACTCTAGGGATTTTTTTTGCTAATGTGGTGAAAAACTCCCATATTTATCTATATACATATACATATAATTTTAATTGAACATAACATTAGAAGTTATGCCATCAATCATACTTTATTTACAATGTTCATACCTACTAAACCAATGATTCTTTAATTTTATTGGTATTTAGTTTTTCATTCTAAGAATTTTATATTTGAATGAATGATTGATACAACATTAAAAATTTACACCTTCAAAGTGTTTCGAAACTTTGTTGCCCACCCTCCTAAGTGAATGAAATGTGAATCAAAACTTACAATTCTACAAATGAAGTGTTAAAAGATAATTCAAATTTGTTCCTAATTGGTCTCATCTATTCAATAGAGATCCAACGTTTACAACTTCTACATCTAAGATTATGTTACAACTACCTTTCATAAAAGAAATCAAACTTTGTATATTTTCTAAAAAATACTATATTTCTAGAAGATGTGAACATGATGTTTGTGTTTCAATTCTTCTCCCTTGCACTTCCTTAGACAAATCAAAAGCCATTGATCCAAGTTTGGGAAAAATCCCCCCTCCTAAATGCCTTTGATGCCTATGGATCAAACAATCTTGGCCGCCAAATTTGGATACAAAATACAGATACAAAAAATTGTGTATGCATGTATATGTTCTCAATATATATATGAAATACATACATATACACAAGCAAGAAATGCAAAATATCCCATATGGTTTGCAAGTTCCACGAGTTCCTCATTAATACAAATATGGGTAGTTAGGGTGGTTTCAACATGTTAACTTCATGAATTCATTTCACACAAGGGGTTTGCTAAAAATTTGCTCAAAAGTTTTACAACCAATAAGAAAATTACATGACTATCCTTTTTAGAACTTTTGTACAAACCAATGGGATATTGCCACATGCACCCTTTTTAGAAATAACGTGTGGTTTTCTCTAAAATTGTCAGTTTGTTGCTATGTATCCATAGGTTGCAAACATCTTTTGGGGTATTTCATCTACTGTATTTAATCTCTAAAGTTCCATTGTCCCCTCGGAGGACATAATGGATTTGGGCAGGCTCCTATGGTCTCAATATTTGTTGTAATTTTTTGAATATTATTGTGGAGATAGGAAAACACATTAGTTTTCCAAGAATATAATTTTTATTTCAATCGGAGCCCAGGAGCAAAAGTTATGGAACAAAAAACCTTTTTTTTCACTCAACGGGCAGAAAAAACCCTTCAAAAAAACTTGAAGTAAATGATTTAAAAAAAAATTCTATATATATTTTATTTTTTATGTATATGACAAGCTTTGAGTTATTCCATTTGGATTTGTTATGAGAAAGTTACAAACAATCTTGTTTTTCGGGCAATTAAAGCATCTTCTTGAAAAAATAAGTTGTAGAATTCATTTTTGACCTCAATTTTCACAATTAAAAAAAATAAATTTACAAGGTTAAGATATCTTGCTAGAACAATCTCACCGTTGAAATTAGTATATTTCAATTCCATCTTAGAGCTATTAGCAATTTGGATTTTTCTTCAATCTTGAACCTACTTCTACTTAATGAATGAATATTAAGTCACTATTAGAAAATTTAGTTTTTCTATTGTTTTGGTCATGTTGATTTTGTCAAAATCTGACAGAAATCTGTTGATTTTAACAGATTTCTATAGATTTTGACCGAATCAACACAACCAAAACAACAAAAATACTAAATTTTCTAGTAGTGAGTGCTTTTTAAAAAAATTTAAAAATTTCTTGAACTTCAACTCAATTCTTTATCATTAAAGTTATAAATTCAAAATTAGTAGAGCAAAAATGATAAGTTATGTTTAAAGCCATAGTTATGATAAGTTAGGTTTAAAGCCAAATAATGTAGTTGAGTAAGATGCTAAAACATTTGTTTTCTTCACTTTAAGCACAAATATCTTGCAATCTATGTTGTCAAAGTTTGTAAAAATTTTGCCATACATTTTTATACTAGTCTAGTACAAGATCCTACAACTAGATATGAAAATAATAATAATAATAATTTTTTGCTTATTGCTATAAAAATGGCAGTTTTGAGTGGTTTTTGGTGGAAAAGAGGCCTTGAGATTCTAGGGGTTAAAATATAGACATTAGAAGCTACAGTTATATAGAGTTCTGAAATATATATTTATATTATATGAAAACATATACATTTTTACTTCTTCAAAAACTTCAAATAATGTGTAAAAATATAATTATTGCAATTTTATTGGTCAATTTTTTAAAATAAATTGAAAAATATGAAAAAATAATCTTTTATCTAAAAGTTTCTTGATATTTGCAAATTTTAATGAAAAATATTTTTATAAAGTATCCAAATTTAATTATTAATAGTTCACACTTCAATGTCTTTAACTTTGTTGTTAACATCAAAACGATACTATCATAATTGACTTAGCATGTCAATAATGGACTGAATAGATTTTATAATTTAAAGAAAAAATTTAAAATTCTTTTACTAAAAATATTTATTATTTGAGTTTTTGATAAAACTTTCAAATTTTTGTGATTTGGAAGGAGCACTAAAAGATCATAAATTCAAAATAATAATTTTCAATTCTCAAACACTACTAGAAAATTTCGTATTTCTATTGTTTTGGTCGCATTGATCCGGTCAAAATCTGACAGAAATCTGTTGGTTTCAACAGATTTCTATCAGATTTTGACCAAATCAACGCGACCAAAACAACAAAAATACGAAATTTTCTAGTACTGAAAGAATTTATTTTCCTATTGAAAATTTTAGACTCATTCAATTTTAATGTGTGGAGTAAAATGTGGAACATTTTGCTCTGCAGGCATTTAGAGCATTTTTATCAAAAAAGAATGTATTGGCTTTGTTTGTAATCAATTTTTCACAATTATTCAAAGAAAAAGGTCCAAAGAATTTAATTTTCTTGTTAAACTAATTTCACTATATGAATTGTAGCATTTTAATTCCATTTAAGAACTATTAATGATTTAGTTTTTCTTTCCATCTCTAAACCATTTCTACTTAATAATTTTTTAAAGTATGAAATAAATTTTGGGGTGATAATTTTTTATTTTCAATATTTTCAATACAATATTTCTTAAATCAAAATATATAGAGCAAAAAATTAGAGTTAAGAGAATTCAAATTCTTATAGTGTGATGTTGCAATGTCTATCAAAAGGATCTTGTTTTCTTCAAATGCAAACATTTTCAATCTATGTATTTAAAGTTCACAAAATTTTACCACTTATTCTTGTACATGTTTAGTGTAAGATCCTATGATTTAATACCAAGATATTATTTTTTGAATTTGTCTCAACACAATAGAAATGGCACTTTCGAGTATTATTTACCCCCAAAATAGAGACTTTGGGTGTACTGTGGAAAGATAGTTATGCCAATTACAAGTTATGCTAAAATACTCTAAATTCTTTACTAAAATTGAATGCTAGAATTAGATCACTTAGTTGTCTTCTAAATTTATGAATTTTTGTACAATATAATTTAGGAATTTTTTTTCTAATAATAATACTATCTAAAATACACAATTTAAAAATAAATAAATTTACATAAATAAAAACCTACACAATGTTTAATGCAGTAAATTGCATCTTTTGTGACAAACTATCACAATAAGCTCAAAAAAAATCAAATTGATTTCATTACAACCCCACTAGTGAGTTCAAAAAAATAATTTAAATTAAAAAATTTTAAACCCCCCATTAGGCTCAAAAGAAACAATTTAAAATAAAAAATTTCATTATCCCCCCAACTTACCCTTTTGTAGTTTCTAGGTGAAGGTGGGGGGACCAATTAATATGGAATATATTATGAGGGTTGTATCCCAATCTGTATCCGTATATCATTCCAATTCTATATCCCTGATATGTATCCATATTCATATCCATATATGTATATAACTCTAGGTTCATATTTGTGTATCATATTCGTATCCCATAATCTATATCTTATATCTGTATTTGTATATCGTATCCATATTTTTTATTTTTTAAGATCAACGGCATTGGAGGGGGAGGGGATTTTTTTTCAATAAGAATCAATGGCCTGTGATTTTTGGAGGATGAGGGGGCAGGAAATGGTAGTTTTTGCAATTTTCATCTCATTGTTTGCAATTGCAATGTTTTATTGTAATTTGGGAAGTTTTAAATTTTTTGAAAGGAAAGTGAAACTTGACATGTTTGTTATTCTGTAAAAATTAAAAACAAAATACAAATATTTTGAAGATATAGATTGAAACAAAAAAGATGATTGATGCATTCACTTTTGCATGGAAGGACCATTAGCCAATTTAACCCCAAAATGACAAAGAGGACAGAAAGTGTCCTCACATAATTTGAAGTCTAGTTCAAAGTGTTGTAACTTTTTCATCCAAAGTCCAAATTCAATAAAACTTGTTGGAAAAGTTGTGTTCTCCCCTCTAGTTTGTGTGGCAAATATTTCAGATCAATCCAAGATGTATTGAGTTTTGGAGAGCCAATTGAAGTTCACCAAACTGCATTTAGGGCTGCAACTTTGGGGGCTTGGATCTCTTTCATAAAACATTAATTTTCAATAAAATTTGTTGCATTTTGTTCTCCTTGAAGTCTAGTTATTGTAGTAAAATTTTCATGTCAATTCAAGTTGTTGTGAATGTTTGGGAGCAATTCAAAGTTCAACATCTTGGCATTTTGGGAGGAGAGTGAACTTTAGTGGCCTATTTCTTCTTCATACAAAATCCATTTTCAATAATTATTTTTGGAAAAGTTGTGCATATTAGTCAAGTTTGTGAGGCAAAAATCTCATGTCAATCCAAAAAGTAATGAGTGAATGAGAAGCATTCTAGGAGGAGGAGGTTCAGCCCTAGGTGTGTTTTTTGCAAATTTTCTTGATGTTTTTTGACATTTCAAAGCTATTTTTTAGACACAATGAGTCGATTGAATGAAAAAAAAATCACCAATGTGTTTGTATACTAGTTTTGAATCATTTTGTAGTGTAAAGTTTTTTCATTTGAGTAGGTTTAGAAAACAAATTTCACCTCCAAATGTGTTTTGGGGAAAATTTTAGCATCTATTTTTGACACTAAAACATTATGATCTTGCAATCTATATGGTGAAATGACTTCAAATTTTGTACATATCATCTAAAACATATACACTACAAGATTGTACGGTAAAAATCTGTATAACTTGAAGATATCTAGACCTATAGAGCTTCAAAAGCAAAGATGTTTTTGAACCTTGGATATTGAATGTCACTTTGGGGTCAAACAATGATGGAAGACTTAACTCGTCCAGAGTCTTCTTCAGAATTGACAATTTGGGAAAATCCATCATAAAATACTATTTGGAAGAATATTTTGGAATTTATGTATGAATAAAAGTTGTAGATTATGAGTTTTAGATTTCATCTGTGTAATTAGATTCACCAATGCTATCACCAATATTTTTTATAAATTTTGAAAGAGAAATTTCAAAATTCTTGCCAAATTCCATTTCAAGAAAAATATTATTATTTTTTAAGTAAAATTTGTTAGAGTGCATTTGAAACAAGGTTCTCTTGATATAGGTGATTTTTTGAAATTTTTGTGTTTTGAAAATCTATGTCCTCATTTTTGAAAATCTAGTTTTGAACTCCAATCAATGCAATTTTGGCTTAATCAAGCACTTGACATTCTTCCACATTTGTAATTTTACATAAATACTCAAGCAACATTAAATCTGACCATTAAATAGAAAATCAACTTGATAAAGTATCTTTACAAATTAGAATAACTTTCATCCAACCACAATCATAAAAAAGCAAGAGTTTCAATATGTTCATTGTCCAAAATTGGATGTTAGAGCGCTTACGGGTTAATTGTAATAACCTAACTAATCTAGTTTATGTTCAAATTTGTAACGGCTTTTTTTTATAACTGATTGGACAGGGATTTGATGCTGAAAATATATTGCAATCTTTAGGGGCATTTTTGAAGACAAACATCAATTCTCATAAAGTTTTTGATTTCGAGTGATACTAATTACGCTTCATTCCAATAATCTCATATGAATTTCTTTTTTAAAATTAAAATGTTAAGACCTTTTGAATAGTTTGTTGGTTACTTCATAAAAAATTTAGAATATACTATTTAGAATCTTTTTTTCCTTGAATTTTTTTTAATTGAGCTCAAGTAGTGCACCAATTACATTTTATTGTATATCACTGTTTTCTCGAAAAGAATTTATACTATTTTTTTCATTTTTAGTAATCAGTATGAAATATTCATAGAAATTAAGTTAGAAAATTATGTAAATTTCATGCATTTGATGTTTCTAAGCATTAAAATAATTATACATCTATTATGCAAATTATTACCTACAAAAGGTATCATTTATTTATCCTTAAAAGGTATCAAATATTTGAAATGCATGTTTTAGTATATAGAACTAATGAACCTTGACCTAGGGCAACCATGACTTGTCATTCAAGAGTCAAAACTTCAACCATTACATTGCAAAGTTTTCAACAATGGTAGTTTAATATAATTCTGTAGAAACAAATGTAAAATTACACAGTCAGATAATCTTAACTTGAAAAATAATATAGAATAGGTTCTATCCTTTAAGAGGATATATGTATTTATATTTATTACATACAATACCACTAATTATATTTCTTACATATTTCGTAGACTAGAGACAGTTGTGTTAAGTTTTAACTAAATCCAATTTTCTTCAAGTTTTAATTTTGTTTTGCAACTGCTAAAATTGGAGGGTATAATTAAAATGGAGGTTGGTGATTTTTATTTGTTTACGTGATTCGTTTGTTTATATGGCTATGAGTCATAGGCTAGAGGCTTTTCTGTATATACTTGTTCAAACTTTGAAGCACTAAATAGAACACATTTTTAGACAAATTTTCACCTACTTTGACTATTTTCTTTATAATGCAGTTTCTGCATTTTTGAGCTCATTGTGACACTGTCACAATGAGCTCAAAAAAATCAAATTGATTACAACCTCCAAGTGAGTGTAAAAGAATAATTTAAATTAACTTTTTATACACTCTCTATTGAGCTCAAAAAATAAATTTTTTCATACACACCCACCTTGGTAAGCTCAAAAAAAACAATTTAAAGGAAATTTTTTCATTACCTCTCATCCCACCCCTTTGTAGTTTTTAAGTGGGGTGGGGGTGCCAATTGATATGGGATATATTCCGTATCTATATCTATATCTAACCTGTATTTGTATCCATATACATACCCATATCCATATCAAATCATATTGCATTTGTACTATACCGTATCAAGATCCTAAGGCTCTTGATTTTCCTCGACAGGATGATCCATCGACGGTTGGGAGAAGGGTCATTTTATTTTTTTGAAATTGGTCAATGGCTCAAGTTTTTTGGAAGGGGGGGGACGCAACTAATACAATAGAACACATCTTTTTGGTACATTGTAATAGTTTGAAATGCTTTCTACACAAAATTATTTGATCTAAAGGAAGAATCAAATTATTTTTTGATGAACAATTGTTTAGAATAATGATTTTGCACCTACTTGCCAATCATAACTACACAATTGAATGTGTGCTGAATTTCTAACTGAATTGAGAAATAATGGAGGCCAATAAATGTTTGGAAATCTTGATAAAGTAAAGGTGATTTAATTGGATACTAGATAAAATAATTCAAGTTGTCTAATTTCAACCTCTAAAATCCCATTGTCCTTTTGGAGAACAAAGCAAGTTTCAAGTAGGTTTCTATGGTGACAATATTTGTCATGATATTCTGAATTTTTCTCTAAAGATTGAAAGATAGATTAGCTTTATGAAAATAAAGTTTTAATTTCAATCAATGCCTAGTAAGCCCAAATTTTATTTTGGTAGGCAACAAAAAAACAACCAAAACTTAGAATTTATTTATTTTTCAAATTTTTAAAGATTGTATTTTTATCTACATAGAAAGCTTTGATTCATTCCATTTGGATTTGTTATGTGAAAATTACGGACAATCTTATTTTGGGGGCAATTAGAGAATCTTTTTGAAAAAATAAATTGTGGAATTCATATGGAATTCACTTGAACATGGATTAGCTACTAAAACAATCTGACTATTGAAATTAGTGTGTTTTTATTCCATTTAAGAGTTATTAACAATTTAGTTTCCCCTTCAATCTTGAACCTACTTCTATTTAATAAACCTTTAATGAATAGAAATTCATTGTATTTTTTCTTTTAAAAAAATTTATAGACTCTCAACTCACCTTTTCAAACATAAAAAATTCAAATTTCAAGATCAATAGTGCAAAAAATATTTAAGTTAAGAAGATTCAAAGTAAGAAATTCTAATCAAACAAGGTGCAAAAAATTTGATTTATTCACTTTAACCCCTAAAGTCCTGAGGCCATTTTTTATTTATCAAAAACCACTCAAAACTACCACTTCTGTTATGTTCACCTACACATTTTAAAATTAAAAAAATATATTAAAAACATTTTTTAGAATCTAACCGTAGGATCTTGTTCTGCATGTGTCCTAAGTCATATGCTAAGAAATTTGTGATTTTTGACCATATAGAATGAAAGATATTAGCATTCAAAGTTGGATTCAAAGTGAAATAAAAATTTCTTTTAAGAATTTTCTTTGATTGCCCACAAAACAAGAAGCTCCATAACTTTCACACCACTAATCAAAATGGAATGAATCAAAGCTTCACATTTAGACAAAAATATAATATACTAAAAATATATATTAAAATTTTAATTTTAATTTTTTTTGGATTTTTTGGTTGTCCAGTCTCCCCTTTTTGAGGTTTTGTGGCATAACTTTTGCTCCCAAACATCAATTGAAATAAAAATTATATTCCTAAAAAGCTATTAAGTTTTTTCTATTTCATGAAAAAGTTTCAAAAAGTTTATTGAAAATTGAGATTATAGGAACTTGCGTGAAATTTATTTTGTCCCCTGTGGGAGTAATGGGATTTTAGGGGTTAAATGAAAATATATTGCAATTTGCATGGTTAAATTTTTTAAAATTTCTTCCACACATTCTTACACTAGGCTAGTATAAGATCCTATAGTGGTTAGATATGCAAAAAACAAATTTAAAAATATTTTTCTTTGTAACAAATATGGCATTTTTATTCTTTTTTAATGGAAAAAGGACCTTGGGACTTTAGGAGTTAAGGTAAAATTTTTAATTTTGAAAAGAATTTTACAGCTCATTATGTGGATATATATTGGTATTTATGGCCAAATACAATAGAATTCAATTTTGTACATGACTCAAAGAAGAAGTATATTCAAGTAGCAAGACATAATTAATCGCATATATAACTTAGGTTGCAATACTTCCAAAAGGTGAATGGTGCAACCTATGAACATTGCACATTTTGTAATTTGCAAATTGCTCCCATTATGAAATTGATTCATTATCATCTCCTACAAGGAATGAAGTGCAAGTCAAAGCAAATGAATGTTATACAGGGCGAATGAAGGTCAAAATAAAATGTATGGACACCCTTACAACTGACATGACTATATAATGCAAAAAATGGCTAGAAACTTAGACTTTCCTTTTTAATTTGCCCTATTAAAAAAGTGATGATATATGTAAAATTGAACCATTTAATATGCATGTTTTGTAAATAAAAAATTTAGTGAAAATTGTGCAACAACATCAAAAATAGTTATAAACGTAATGCAATATTTTCATTGATACTTGATGAATTCACAAAAAATCTTTATTAATAGGAGTTGTCTTGCACTCCAAATAAATCTTCATATCCTAAAAAATTTATTCTATTTTAGGAGGAAACATGTTTGCGTCTCCTTTTACAAATTACCTTACATAATTCTTTAGCCATTTCAACCCAAAATTGTCTCAAAACATCTGTTTCTAAAATTATATTTATTTATATTTATTTTTCTTTCATTAATTAATTTGGTAAATTCACACAAAAGATAAGTATCTGAGTCAAATTTTCAAAGTATATTCAATTAAAAATCATACCAATTGATTGCAAGATTCTAATGCTTAAGTTTCAAAATTAAGCTTCTTCAAGCCATTCTAGAGGTGGTATTTCATTTTGAAAATTTTCTATCAACACACTTAACTTGTATGTCCTTCAAATCGATTTAATGTTTGAAGCACAATTGTTAGTATGTGAGCCTATAATCTTGAGCCAATGAAACTAGAAGCCTACACTCCTATATTATAGGTATCTATATCATAAGAACCTTACATAGTTATAAGATCTTTATATTATAGGCGTCTTTTTTTATAGTTACCTATGTTATAAGCACCTTCTATGGATACATGATCCTTATATTATAGGTGCCTAATTACATTATAGGTTTGTCTTATAGATACCTTTCATGATTATAGGATATTTACATTATAAATGTCTATATTATAGGTATCTATGTTATAAGCACCTTCCATATTTACAAAATATTTATATTATAATTATGTATATTATAGATATCTTCAATAGTTGTAGAGTACCTATTTACACCTAGGTTCAAGGCTCATAAGCTTGCATTTCTAGGCTCTCATGCTAGTGCCATTAATGTTTGAAGATATAAATTGAAAATACAAATATAAATTTGTACACTTAGTTAATTATGAAAATCATTTTTTCACACTCATTCTCCAAATTAATTTTAGAACTACCCAAATTTGCTCCCAAAACAAGATAAAGACTTATAACTTTTCCAATGGTTATAAATATTGCCAAAAAAATGCTTGATTTGAAGATGATGATGAGATATACTAAATATTAAAAAAAAATCATAAGTATATAGTTTTTAGAGCTTGTCATTGGAAACCTTCAAACATTTGTTATGATATAGTTTGCACATTTTTAGACCATAGTTAAATATCTATTATAACCCGTTGTCATGATTGCATCCTCTTTAATGGTCATGTATTCAACCTTACACTACAAAACTCTAGTGGTTAAAATTCAATTATATCAATCTAATAGAAATAGTATGTTTCATATTTTGTGAAAGTATTTGTTGTCATGGTTGCACTACTAATACTAGAATGAATATACACTTAATGCATGCTTGTATTAACAAAAAAATGAATTACACAATTTTTTTTCTTACCCACTCCCTTATTCATTCTATTTCTCATAACTGAATCTTAGGTATCATCACGCCTATTTTAATCTTGAGCCCCTAAACGACTAGGGGCTTGTCTAGATTTCCAAAATTATTAAGATGTATTATAAAATGCAACTTAGAAGAAGAATTGGTTCTCAAACAATAGTTGTAAAATGTGATCAATACATCGTATCCATATAATTAGATCAACTAGTTTAAAATCTAATATTTTTTTAATATAATTCGATGGCAAAATTTAAAGATTCCTTCTAAAATTGATTGTAGATTGTATAATTGTAATTTTCACAAGAATTTATTTTCTTCAAGTTCAAAATGTTAAGATCTAATTATAATTTTTTAAATTTTAAATTTAAATTTTTTTATTCACGCTATTTTCAAAAAATCTTTTTTTTTATTGAAAGATTACTTTTTGAAGCCAAACCTACTAATACCTATTGAATAATAAAATATTTTAAACTCTATAAAGTACAAATGTTAATAAATGTGTTTTCTCATCCACCATTTTTTTCATTCTATTGGTGCAAGAGCACCTTAACGTGCAGATTCGATGTGGTGCTGTAGTAGCAAATTTTGAGACTTGTAAACTAAGTGCCTGTGAGATGTTAAGGATATGAAAGCCATGTGAGTAGTACAATAATGAATTTTTTTTAACAGGTTCTTGAATTGAAAGATTATATTCTTTGACTGAGAAATATGGGAGTTGACTTTGACCGGCAACATCATGTAGCATAAAATATGTGCTCTATGCAAATTGTATAATTTTCCTCCCAAGTACAAAAAATTGTAAACACCAAGAGGAGGTTGCCAGCATCACAGTACATAATTTTTTATTTCATATAGAACAATCACTTACTAGAAATGAACCTTGTAATTATGTGAACTCTTTACACACGTCAGAGAGCTCTGCAAAAGATCAACTTGTTACTGACAGAAACTCTCCCCACCCACCAAACCAACAAACCAATAAGGTAGTGGGCACAATAGTCGGCCTTTTTGATGGTCTTTAAATGCATGAAATTATTTGTCTTTATTTTTCACTCGAAGAAATTTTAATTTGGAACCTAACCCAAATGGTTTCATATTTTTCAGAGCATTTATGAATTATTTATGAATTTCCAAAAAATTCTGCCATTGGTACCTATTTATGATCCCTAAGCCTTGCAAAACCCACTGTCTGAAAACAAGCACTGTAGCATGCAAAAAGTAATAGACAAGGTTCCTAAATGCGACTTGTACTAAACTTAACTCCGAAAGTGTCAAGGACTATTTTTAGTCAAAAATCACTAAAAACTGTCATTTATGCTCAATTCATCCAAGGCAACAAAAAAAGTAGCTTAAAAAAAAAATTAACAATAGGATTTTGTACTTTATTTGTATGAGATTATGTGATAAAAATTTCATTAAGTTTGACCATACGAATTAAAAAGTATTAACATTCAAAGTTTGGGTGAAATTTTTTTTTTGAATGGACATACATGTTTTCAGAAATGAACCCACATTGGCTCTAATTACATCCCTTATCAAAGTATGAACAAATAATTGGTAAATGATAAACTGCTCTTTCATTATAAAAGAACATTGATTACCCATTTATCAACCTCTTAAAGTCCATTTTAAAGCCAGCTAGGGGATGGTCAAAAAGAGGGGAATTCCAGCCACCTACCTTAATACTGTTTCTCCCTGACCACTGATTTGACATGGCAAACAGGAGTATGACATTCTAAATATTTTACTTCTCCACTTTCATCTTTGGGCAGGATGAGGGCAGTCCATTGGAAACTCTAACTCCATGTCCTGGCTTTCTAGCAAAATATGCTTCTGTAAACATCCTTGGGGCACCCATAAATTTCAGAATTTGCTGAAAAGGTAAGAGGCCCATTCAAGAACTGGAAATCAGTTTGCAGAGATTATTATTTCTTGAAATGTTTTTCAAAGTTTCCTCGAAAGATGAATGGAATTGGCATCTAACCAAACTTGTTTCATCTTTTTTGAAGCTTTGTGGAATTAGTTATGAATTTGTGAACCTTAAATATAATGATCATTAAAAGCATTCACCTCCTGAACTGTAAACAATTTGTACATTTCTAGTGCAATGAAAAAACAAAATGTACTTCTATAGTAGAAGACACTTTATGAACCCGAGCACTTTATGGACCTCTTATCTTATCTTTGAACTTAGTTTTTATCCATAAACGATGTTACGGCTAATTTTCGGTTGATAAATCTCCTTATGTATAGGACAAAAGTAAAACTATTCATCCTCAAAATTTTGCATTAGTACTCCCTTTGTCTCAAATTGATCTTTCTATTGGCCTTAATTTTTTGTCCCAAAATGATCTTCTTGTTGCACTTTGTGATGTTGCAAATTGACCAAATATGGTTTTTGATTGCTAGTTGGGACCAACAAAATAACTTGAAGTAATAGTTCCCCCTCCATCTATGCAATCATCAATTAACCCTAATGAAATGACTAAAGGGTCAATCAATATCGTTTATTTTTATATTTTGCACCTCTTTGAATATTGTCCAATTGGAGGGGATGAAACTTTGGAAGGTAGAACAAAGGGCCACATGTGGGCTTGGGCATATACTAAATGCCTACAAAATGACGACCTCATACTCAACAATCAATTGACTAGTGGTGCTCTTTGAAAATGTCCCCCCCCCCCCACCCCCCACAAAGAAAAAACAAACTATTTTTCAATGTTTCAAAACTATACTTTAAAAAAGGCTCTGAAACTCAAAGTTTTGAAAATGCTAGGAATGCACCAAGCTCTACTTGTAACACAAAATTGATTATAAAATATTATTTTTAGTCTTAATTTGAAACATTTTATTCAATAGGAAGATCATTAATGGATGAATGTAGTAATGTGACTTCCACTAAATGCTTTTTGGATTATTTTAAAAACCAAATATTCACACAATGTCCACCAAAGGAATAATTTTCACAGTCACCAACCCATCCTTTGAAGATTAAGGGCAGTGCAAAAGGCCATGTAGCGGATCTCAGATCTTATCTACCAAGTTTTGTTAATTTGGATGAATGAAAATCGTTGTTTGTTTCTGAGTTATGGCCTTCCTTCTCTGTAAATTGTCCAAATTTTGAAGCGCTTCAGGGTTAGTAATGAACGCAGACTGAAGCGAGCCAGCCCCGTTTGCTTGGTTGACCTTTACTAGGAAATGTTGTGAAAGAATTGACTGAACACATGAAGTTCTAACCCAATAAGGATGGGCCATGACCACTGATCTCAAATATGTTTGCTTCCATTTTGGAGCTAGATATGAATGAAAATTTTTAAAAATATTTTTCAGAGATTAAGACATAGGTCTACTATAAGTTATAAAATTTTCAATTTTTTTTGGAAAAATTTGAAATTACTATGAAATTTTTAAGAAAAAAATGAAGAAAATTCATATCAATTATAAAATATTCTTTTGAAATATAAAAATTTCACCATAAATGTATATTGTAGTGTAGAACATTGCAATATAAAATTATGCAACATTGTCACTCTAAAATAAGAAAACCAACAAACCATGGTTATAGGCCAAAGTTCATATTGCTATAAAATATTGAAATTTATGAATTTTTCAAAATTTTCAATTAAAGTGGAAATTGAACTTAATTAGTTTCATTTCATTATTTGAACTCAAATTCAAAAAACATTATTTTTATGACTTAAATTCACATCAAGAGAAAATTGCAAGAAATGGTCAAAATGCATTATAGGGGTGATCCATGGATTGAGCATCTTTTTCTTTAGACAAGTCAATAATACCGTGATAAGGGACTTTGCAATACCATTCATTGAAAATGTATTGAAGTACCCTCCAAATTAATAAATTGGATGAAAAAAATACTTTTTTTGTCCTACAATGCCAAGTGAAGTCATCCATTGGACACTTAGTGTCTACAACAACACTACATGGTTAAAGGAATTTTCATCATCTCCACTAGTGTGCTATGTATTGTTGCCTCAACCAAAATAAAAATAATATTTTAATTTAAAAAAACAATATATTTTATGTATAAGTGACTACATGCAATGTGAAATTTATGTTTTTTTCAAAATAAAAGATTATTTTATTTTATTTTTTAATTCACAAAAACTTTGAAATTCAATGATTTTCATGCCATATGTCCAAATGCTACAAAACATAGGTTGTGCACCTATCCTCAATGAGAGCTTTCCAACAATACCAAAAAATGCTAAAGTAGTTTGTCCATAAGTCAACCATTTAAGCACGGGAATTGAATTTTGAGTAGATGAAACTTCTCCAAATAAATCTTTCAATAAATTTTACTTGAAAGACAAGAGGAATTGGCATCTAATCCAAGTTGTTTCATATTTTTTGGGTTATTTTTGAATTAGTTATGAATTTTAAAACAAGAAGTGTCATAGGTCCCTATTTGTGATCATAGGTCTTATATAAAGTGTTCACTGCAACTTCTAGAGAGAAATGGGAAAAGCAAGGAGAATGATTGGCTCTTGCAATAATGAATAATATTTTTCTTGATTTTTTCAATGACTATGGAGGTCAATTTAAGAACCACCTCCAATCCATTCCAATGTCATTTATAGGGGCAGTTTAAAATGCCCGAGAGTCTCCTACCTTATAGGAAGATTTGTGGTTTCTTAAATTTAAGTGTATTGAACAAACTAACTAATTTAAGGTATAGATGGGAGCCTTATCCATCTACTATTGGATGCTCTTGTCAAAATTGACAAAGTGCATATTAGTTCATTCAAATACATATAGTCAAAACTTGTTGAAGGTTATATGTTGGGAGTAGAAAATTATAACCAGTAGATATGAGTCAAGGAATAATGTTAATGATCAAAGAGATAGAAGTTCTTTTCCTTCCGTAATTTAATAATAAATAAATAATAAATAATTCAACAACTTTAGTAATTTTTTTAGAAATCTTTCTGTTGATCCTAATAATTTGGTTTGGCATATGCAATAAGAATAAGAAATTGTTCAACTTCAGAAGCAATCTCTTGAAGGAATCATTGTTTGGCTAATTTATTTGATGTGCAATGAAAACATCCATTTCTATCCCTATACCCATTTCCATTATGATGTACCAACAAAGTACATTCCTTACTAAGAAAATGTGCACCTTTGGTATATCATGGTAGAACTAGGTACAAAGGATGGGAATGGGTGTCTTCACCTTAGGGAAATATAGTGGTAAGACCAAACTCAAAATTAATACTGAAGTCAATCTAACTCTCAAATTTCACATAATCTTGACCTATTATGGTTGGAAGAATCCCAACAATGTGTAAATTAAATTAAATAGTTATTGACAAAGTTTTTTCAATTTATCTCATTTGGCCATCCAAACTAACTATTATTTAAAGTAGGGACATCCGAAAGCGCCAAGTGCTTTAAAGCACCACTTGATTAAATGTTTAGTATAAGTAGATCTTATAAATTAATATCTACATATTCATGAAGAAATGGTTCAAAACATCTACTCAAAAAACTTTAATTGTTCATAACTTTTGCATACTAAATCCAAATGAAGCATTTTTTGGTGCATCATTTGCCAACCAAAGTTAAACAAATTTGAACAATCTAATATTACAAAATTTTCACAATAGAAAAAGTGAAAATTTTAGATGTGCCTACCTTGCTAAGGTAGGAGGTCCATAAAGTTCCCATTTAATAGCTCAAAATTAATTTTGAGGGGTAGATTTCTTGAAATATTTTTCAGTAAATTTTCCTTGAAAGACAAATGCAATTGGCATTTAGCTCAAGCCAACTCATATTTATTTGGAGCTTTGTAAAATTAATTGAAATTTTTTGAAGTTGAAACACAATGGTCACCAAAAGCGTTCACCTCCTAAATTGTGCAATATTTGAGTGTTGGTGAAGCAAATTAAATCAAAATGTACAAATAAGTTAGTGTACAATTCAGGAGATGGACACTGGCTTTTAGAGCCCCAGTGCTTTAACCTTTGAGTTCTAATCTATAATATATTTTGATAACCTTTATGTAAACCAGTTTTGACAGTACCTGGGACTGCATCGTTGTCAGGAATTTATAGGTCTTTTTTTTTTTTCCCCTCTTGAAGCATAGACGTCGATACAGGTGTACAGAACCTAAATCAAATTGTCAGAATTTGTCAAGTGATTGTCAAAATTTAAAGGTGTAGGGTGTGCTCAGTACTTTACTCTGAAGTATCAGAGTAAGTGTTGAACAAGAAACAAGACTGGACAATTCTAAGATAAGTTATACTCTGTAGGTTGGAAGGCAGGGGCAGGCATGTGTGAGATGGTGACTGGAGTGAGAAAGGTCCAACAATGGTAGCCAAATTTGACCTGATAAGGAGATTGACAGATCATACATTTCAAGCACTTGTGATTGCTTGCAATAGAATCACACAGCAGAGCTTCAGGCAAGGAACAACTATGAGCATGAACCCCACATCTGGGAAGCAAAGCAGCATTAAAAAACTCATCACCAAAATGATTATTAGGAAACAAGAAATTCACTGAACATAACACTTTTGCCTTAATGGAGGTGTCGATAGCATACTATGAAAATCACAGAGTAGATCACTGAGAAACTGAAAATCGCAGCTGCTTCAGCCCTCTCTGCACCCAAAACAAAGATGTGGGTGAAGATGGTGTGAGAGATTAAGAACTGACCTGTGAGTTCAGTGGTGACATAATCACCCACAGCTGCTTGGAGGTACACAGGAGTGTACTCTCAAGAAAGGATGGCAGACAGGACACTAAATCCTGCCCACTTTCGGGCCCAGCAGGGTCATTTTTGGGTTCTCTGGGGTAAAAATAAAAAAGTTCCCTCTTTTGAGCCATGTCTAGGGTATGTTCTAAATCACTCCCAACTAATTTGGGGTCTATGATTGTAAATTGCAAATTTTATCATGTGTATAAAATGTATAAAATATAAAATTTCAGAGTTTTTCCTTGGGGTAAATCCAGTCTGCTGGGCTCACTTTGTTGGCTGGATTTAACTCCTAAAGGACCAAACTTGGCAACATAGCGATTTTGGGCAGCTCATTATGAATGGAATTTTCATTTTTTTCCACTGAAAATTTCACACAACATGTGTCAAAGGAGTAGCTTTAAGGCTCAACAATTTTCATAACTTTTGACTACATGATTAAAAAGTTATTGTATGATATGTAGTTTTTTTTTTTTTGTGGGCAGTTCGGGTAGCAAAAAAACTTTTTTTAAAATCACTTTTTAAAAAAACAAAAATTTAAAATTGATTTTTTAGATTTATTTATACATGAATATCTTCGAATCATTCCATTTTGATTAATGAGATGAAAGTTATGAGGAGTTTTAGTTGTGGGTAGTTTGAAGGTGGTTATGGAATCTCTACTCTAAAATAGACTTTGAAGTCTTTTATTTATCTCAATTTTTAATAATTTTGAAAAAAAATAATTGAGTATAGATTGTTTATTAAAATATTACAACCATTGGGATTAGAAATTTTTAATTTCATAAATAAATTATTAACAATTTTGTATTTTGAATCATTTTCTACTTCTTTCTACTTTCTATTTTTTTCCCTATATGTTGTACAATTCCAAATGATTTGAAAATTTTCAAACATGTAGCTACCTTGCCTTGAAGAATGAATCCAAAGAGTAACCACCATTTTGGTCATTTTTTCATAATGATTTGACCTTAAGAAGTGCAGCTGCCCACATTTTCACAGGGGCAAAAAAGGATTTTTGTTACTTCAAATGCTAATATCTTGCAATCTGCATGGTAAAAATTTCTGAAAATTTTTCTACATTCTCAAACCAAATTAATATAATATGTATAAAAATATTATCTTTTGAAAAATTTGGTACTTGTACTAGAGATGACAATTTTGGAGCAGTTTTGGTGAAAATATAATCAAAATCCTTTAGGGGTTAATGTCCTCTGTCTAGTAGCCTATTCAAATCAATTGATTGAAAAAAAGTGAAAATTGATTATTCTCTTTCATTGTCTTTATAAATCTTACTCAAAAAGCAAATGTTAATGAAGCATACTGAGAATTCAATAGATAACTTAAACTTACAACTTATCAGAATGCAATTTTGGATATTTGATCAATTGAAAATATAATAAACTAAACTAAAATAATTTGACTTATAAACCACACAACGACCATTTTTTGTCCAAAGAATTATCTTGTATAAGACAAAAATGCAACTATTCATCCTTAGAATTAAGGGTGAAAAGGGAAAATCTTTTACAGTAGTTTGACTCCCAACGTGTGTTATGTATGTATGAAACTAGATGATGTCACATAGTTCCAAAAGGTCTGATTTCCAGTCACCAGCTCCGCATTTAAGGGTTAAAGTTTTGTGGTAGACAGACAGTTTGTCTTTGAGAATGCATAATTTAACAAGTTGTGGCCAAGTAATTTGTAAATTGCATTTGTAAGGACTGTGTGACCTGTCAGCATGGAAGAGGACACAAACCTATGAGCAGCTTAATACATGTGCCTCAATATCTGTGGTCACATGATCCGAATCCATATGCACAGATGACTGAGATGTAAGTCATGTAACAGATGATTTAGAAATAACAATGGTACAAAATGTGCCGTTACCTCAATTGTGTACCACATCAATACATTCTCTGAAACACCCTGTAACGCTGTATCAGTCAATTATTGACTGATGGATGACTTTGTGAGGGTTTGCTTGATGAAAAAACACAGTTTCTCATTTTTATTTGGGAGTGCTTGAGCAGTATGCCATGTGCTGTTGTAAAGATTTTGTTGGAGTGTGAGAGGTTGAGTTCTTAGTATGAATAGAAAGCTTTATGTACAAAGGAGTGTATGGGCTTTGTTTTGTGACATTTGGACATGCAATATGAAAGTTATGATTTTTTTAAAATATAAAATAATATATTATTTTAATTCACAATAACTTTGAAATTCAATAACTTTCACACCATAGCAAAGCTCGTGCATCCATCCTCGTAGAGAGCTTTCTAATGGTACCAAGAGTGTCACCAAGGGACTCATAGTTTTTTAGATCTCAACATATCAAACAAAGCAAAATAAATTAATCTAAAACATCCCTAGATTAAACACCAATTTGTTCATTTCTAGATATTTTTGTATATATCACATTCAAATAAAAAATGAATCAAAGTCTATTATGAGTATAGTCATTTTGTAAGAGCTAAATTTATAACATAGCACATTGTTCTGGAATTGTCCAAATATTGGGAGTATCATTTTAAGTAATCTCTATGAAACACTTGTCTGCATTTTGTTCAACTCAAAATATCACATTGTGCTCAAGCTATAAGCCAAGTCTTATAGTAGAACCTGAATGATTTGTTCCATTGTGTTTCTATTAGTTTCTACAAGTGGAAAACTACATACTAATGTCAAAATGCCATAAATAATCAGAAACATGAGAGTTTTGGTTTAGGAACTTTTAAAGCTTGCTGAAAAATTGTTCCTAGAAGATATGGACTTCACCTATGCCTATCTCACAACATGACAAAATATTGGAATGTTAGTGAGGTAAACAAGATGGTTGTAGCCCATTATACTTCTTATTGCATTCACTAAGATAAAAAAACTCACATAAAGTATCACAACCCAACTTTTTGAATTTTTCTCTCTATCGTTTTTTAAAACACGGAATATGAAAAGAGTATGCCCAGATTAGTATAAGAAGAAGAGAATAATTAAAAGTTAGAATGATTAGGGAGACAAGCAGTCACCAACCGGAATAGAGGTGGAGTAGATATCGGAAACGAATCCGGTCCAGATCCAAAGCCGGAGGAACGGACCCGGAATCTGCGCCCAGAAAAGTAGAAAAAATAATGATTAGGTTTCCAGAGTACAAGAAGCTTCCTTTAGGGTTTGGACCTACCATTTGCATTTGAGAGCTCTAGCATTTCTTCACGCTCTCAACTGTTTTAGCATTAGTGTGTGTGCGTGCTCCCATTGTACTCAGATTTTGTGTAAAGATTAGATTAAGGTGCAAGTGTTAGTTGTGTGCGCCTAAGTGAGTGTGGCTAGTTGAAATCGGGTGAGTGTCGCGAGAGTTTGTGTAAGATTTGGCACAGGTGTTAACTCGGCTGAGACCGAGGAGAGATTGTGAGGAATGGGATGTATGGCTAGGAGGGAAGTGAGGTAATAAATCAGTGAGGGTCGGATGCCGCAGCTAAAGTGCCCAAGATCTTTGGGACAAACGAGCGCACCTAAGGTGGAAATCAAAGTAAAAAAGGTGGCGCTGGTAGAGCCAAGTTGATGGAGGATCTCTTTGTCATGGGATGCGCGGGTTTCTACAGGAAGCCGTGGGACTTCAAAAATGAGGCCATAGTTAGGAAGTTATAGAGAGAGCTCTTAACTAGTTTGACAACACCATCCGCCCAGTTCCGCCCATGTGGACAAAGGAGATTTGGAGAGGGGTGTATGATTTTGAACAAGGAGGCGCGACGCAGGATAGCCGGAAGAGGGATTTCATGAAAGGGAAGTTCAAGGGCGCGGTCAATCCCAAGGACGGATACACAATAGAGGATTGCAATGATAGACGACACCGCAGGCTCCTGGAATTTTTGGTACTAATCATGTATCTGGAAAAACCCACATGGATTACTTGCACAATTGGAAACGCCATTTTCGGAGCCCTGAGTAGAGAGAAGAAAATGGATTGGGCGAACTTCATCTACGGGATGGTCAATGCGTTGGTGACCAATATAGGAAAGAGTAGGGCTATTCCAGTATGCCCCTACCTTTTCCACTTGTATAAGAATTAGGGGCTCTTGACCCCTGAGGAGAATAAGGAGTGGAAAGCTTAGGTGTCTCTCCTGAAGTTCGGAAGATTGGATGACGAGGGATCCGAGACCAAACTAGATAGCCTGGTGCTGGAATACAAAGATGAGAATCCGAGGAAGAAGGTCTGGAAGGATGAGGAGGAAGAGGACGCTCCGCTCAACAGAAAGAGGAGCAAGTAGATGTCCAATATGAAAGGATCCCCTTCCGAATCCAACAAGGACAAGGAACCGGAATTGGTAGTAAGAGGGGAACCGGTTGTTCCTAAAAAGGTGGAGCCAAGGGAAAAGGCCAAACCGAAGGCGGCTGCATTGACCCAATTGACGGATCTTACGGGTCCTTTCAATGACCTAATTCGGATTCTCAGTGCAGTGAGAGTGGATTGGGAGGTCAAGAACACTACGCTCCGTGAAGTGGTGGACTTGGTGGGTGGAAAGGTGGGCAATGCGTTACTGGAAGCGGTGGCAAACTGCATCAATAATCCGGACGTGATCCGGGAGCTGGAGGATTGAGTGCTCAAATAGAACATCAATCTTCGTGAGATGGACGAGTTGGCACTTCGGTTGCGAGGAGAGATTCAAGGCTTATGGTATGATCTAGAGACCAGCTGAGAGCATGTGAGAGTTGCAAGGTCACTACAAGATGAGACCAAGGCAGCAATCGAACGGATGACTCTAGTGGTGGGAGCATTCAGAGACGTGATGGCGAAGGCCAAGTTGTTCGACAAGGAAGTGCATGGAGACTAGAAGCTTTCCAAGACTCGGATTGCTCGCATCCTCGCTGACTTCGTTGGGGAGATGGAGGACACCATTAAAGAGTTCCGGAAGGATGCCAAGGGGATTGAGGAGAGCATCCAGAAGATCCAGAGTGATATGATCTCCTTATCCGGGATTTCGATCCCGGATGAATTGGATGACATTGAGATCCTGGAGGAGAGGTTTAAGACTCCGGTCTCAAAGGAAAAGGAAAGGGCAAGAACTTCCATGACAGGAGCTCTAATGTCGTAGACAGGGAAAACCTTCCCTAAGGAAGCGGAACACATTCTGGAAGGGGGAGAAAAGTTTAAGAATCTCAGTGAAGTATCAATACATGATACTCCAAATAGTGGTGGATCCCCATAGATTGAGTAGGTAGTTAGGAATTTAGAAGTAGGAAATTTTGTTAGACCGGACTTTATCCCAGAAATCAAGAAAAGATCAGATCCGAAAATCTCGGCCGGATCAGTGCCGGATTTTCTGAATTGCTTTTTGTAAAAACTTTGTATATAAATCAAGTCTCAAGACTGAGACTGAGAGTTTTTCCCTTGCATATTTTGTGTATTTTTGTGTTTTCTATTGTTTTTTTGCCTTCCCAAAGAGTGGCCAAGTGAGTGAATGCGAGATTGAATATTGATGAGCGGAGTGTGAGAGGAATTTCTCCCCTTGGTTCTTTCCTTTGATTGTATGTGCATGTGAAGGGGTTGTAAGTGTTGGGAGTGAGTCATTGCATCTCAGTAGATTTAGAGTTCATTATTTCGGGTGAAATAGCTAGTGTTAGGCTAAGCAGTTAGGGAAGGGATTCTTAACTGTGCTAGAGCTACCGGATGGGATATTTGATTTAGCATCCGATCACTTGAGAGGTTTCACCATCTGAAATAGTAAACGAAAGAGCTCTGGATTGCACTGATACGGGCGGATGCACTTGTAGTTACCTTAATTTTGCACGGATTAGAGGGCGTACTGAGGTCGTTGTAGTTGGAGAGGATTGTACGGGTTTTTTTTGTGTGACCTACAGACCGGATTTGTTTTTGGTCTGTTGTGAAAGATCAAACCGGGTCCTGTTAGAATAGGAGATTAGATTAGTCGAGTGAGTCTTCCGTCACTATACACTATAAGAAAATTGTATCTACCACAACATCGGAATTTGGACACCCGGACATCGCGCGTGACGCGTTCTATGTTTGGACTGATGTCCAATCACTTTGTGCTGCTGTGGACATGCCAAAAACATGGTACGTTGCATCAGATTTGTAGGCCCAGCATCGTGATGTCCAAAAAAACATCGGTTAACGGGTAACTTCAGGAGTTGACATGTGGCTGCCACCTAGGCGCGGGAAAGCCAGAGTGTCATTTTTTTCATTCATTGCTCGTTTATGATGTGACATTTGACGTGTAATTGACGTGGCATGCTACGTCGGTGTTGACGAAATTGGCTGACGTGGCATCCCACGTCAGTGGTAACGGAATTGGCTGACGTGGCATCCACGAATGCTGACGTGGCGTTTTTTGGGGCCACTTGCCTAGTCTGCCTAGCATTTTAGGATGTCTTCTGAGACATCGTTGTGAATGTCCAGATGTCGTAAATGACGTCAGGTGAAACAGTTGTATGCTGATTGAAATGTCCATCCGAGTGTGTGGAGTTTGCACATGCGTGCTTCTTAAAGCATACCCTGTCATAGGAGATGTCTGCTTGCACAAGCCAGCACAAGTACATGCTGGGGTAGCAGATGGCCTCTTGCATTGTAGGATGTCAGCGATGACGTCCACTTGTTTGATTTTTGTAGAAGGAGATGCAATTATGACCACACTTATTTTTTGGGACATCTCCTGAAACACATGTATGCATTGTATTAGACGTTCTAATGTTGTCAATGTAGTAATATGTTGTACACAATATAAATATATACAACATGCTATACAATATATACCATACAAAATACAATATATATACAACATACCATACAAAATACAATATATATACAACATACCATACAAAATACACCATACAAAATATATACAACATGCCATACAAAATACTATATATATATATATATATAAAACATGCCATACAAAATACAATATATATACAACATGCCATACAAAATATACCATACAAAATACTATATATATATATATAAAACATGCCATACAAAATACACCATACAATATGCCATACACTATATTTATCAAGTATATTGAATGGCTCAAAAATTTACTTATTAACTGATGAAAAGACAAGCTTTTTATACTAGTGGGGTGTAAGAGGCATGACAAACAATATGGGATATACAAAACTAAAATATGAGTAGCAACATAAATACAATGATGTCTGAAATGATGTTTTAAAAAACATTTACATGTCTTAGTTATGTTTTTTTCGACGTCATTGTAAACATTCAAAAGAACATCTGTAGTATGAAATTCGACATTCACATCAATGTTGTTTTAAACATTTGCTTCAACAATTTCTAATTTTCTACAAATCTTCTTTGTTGTTTATGATGTTATGATGAACATTTGCATGTCATTTCCAACATATATGGGGATGTCTCCTTGAACATTTAATTGATAAAGTCACATTTATTAAATGTAGGTTGTTTGCAACATCAACTTCAATATAGTATGACACAACAATACATCCAACATGGCATTCCAATTGTAGATTATATTTTTGTCTATCTGGAAAGCTCTGATTCATTTCATTTGGATTTGTTTTGAGAAAGTTATGGACATTTTTGTTTTTTAGGCAATTAGAGCATCTTTTTAAAAAAAATAACTTGTTGGATGCATTTCTGAATGCAATTTTTACAATTTTTCCAAAATAAAAATTTCACGTGGTTTAGTTTACTTGCTAGAACAATCTCACCATTGGGATTAGTGCGTTTTAATTCCATCTAAAATAAATTAATATTTTAGATTTTCTATCTTATACCTATTTCTACTTAACAATTTTTTTAAGAATGAAATTTAAGATTTTTTTAATTTTTAATTTATTTTCTTGAACACTCAACTCAATTCTCTACTATAAATATTTAAATCTCAAAACTCTGTAGTGCAAAAATTTTACAAAGTCAAAAAAATCTAGTCCCTCAATGCGCTAAAAAACTTGTTTTTTCCACTTTAAATCTATGCAGTCAAAAATTCTGAAATTTTTTCTATAATTTTTTCTACTTGTTAGGTGTAGGATCCTATAGTTAGATGTGAAAAAAATTAAAATTTCTTTTACTCTTTGCTACAGAAATGGCAATTTTCAATGTTTTCTGGCAAAAAAAAGGCCTTAGTCTTTTAAGGGTTAAGATGTCAAATATCTCAAAGTCCAAGAACACTAGAAAATCACCCCACATTAGATATGAATGATTTGAAAATAATAAGTTAAGAAGGTGAAATAGCAATAAAAATTATTAAAATTTGATACAAAATTTATGATTTTAAGCTAAAAAAATTTAGAATTTAAATGTTAAGCTAAAAATAAATATTTTTATATAATATAATATTGATATGATTTTGTAAACCTTTTTTCATAACAAATCCATTCATCTAATTTATATAAAATTATTATATAAATTAAATCTATATAGCTTATAACATTTTGAAAATTTTTCTAGACATTTTTGAAAACATCTGATGTCCACAACAATGTCTTAGATTGCATCATTGTTTTTCATAGCACCAATATGTTGTGACTGAAATTTAGCAATGCTTTCTACAATATCAAACCAAAATCTTTGCTTTTCTAGCGTCCGTCGACGTGACATCCCAATGTTTTCTTAGACGTATGATGTTATCCTGGACGTACAACATTTTTGGCCTAACATCAGAAAAAACACAGATTTCTTATATGGTGCAGTTGGTGAATGATAGGAACTTTGATGGCCTACAACCACTGCAACAAGTTCTGGACCCGGTGCGCCAACCAGCAGACAATGGTGGAGAGTATGATGCGGTGGTTAGCGATGACATTGCATCTGAGGAGGAAACATAGGGTGTTCACATCACTGACATGTGTTTGATGTGCTAGCATTTTGACGTCACGCAGGACGTCTGAGAAATACAAAGCCATCAACATGTTCATGTCTTCCAAATAGACCCATTGCATCTTGAACGTGCATTTTGTAGTAGAGTCTGTCTTGCTTGGTGCTAAAAGTGACATCATATGAATAGGGTGAAATTTTATTCTAATGAAGTTTGTTGAACGTGCGCAAAATGTAAGACTTCAATAGCTCAAAAATGAACCTAAACCAAGTAAACACATAAGTCATTTTGTACTACATAGAAAGGACGTGCATCATGTACAAATTCAACTTTGGGCATAAAATCATGTCATGCATCTATAGTCATTTTGACATCAAAGAAGACGCCTACAATTGCTTCTACAACACCCACACATCTAGTCAGACGTAATGAAACGCACAGTGGATAGCATGTGGTTTGAAGTTACATTCGCAGTAAGTACAAAATGTTGACGCCAAAAGTGACGTCAATCTGGACGTCAGCACGTTACTTGTGATGTCCACGGAGACATCCAAGATTGGAACATGGACATGCCAAGTATGTTGACGTGGCATGCCACGTCATCACCCATGTCCACGTCACATAAGTTCCACGTCACCATGTCATGTCATCATGCTACGTTACACAATTTCCACCTCATCACGCCACGTTAGATGCCACATAAGCTTTTAGGAGTCACCACCTGCATGTTGTCATCTTTTTAACCTTGGGTAGTCCTTTTACCTCTAACCGCAACAAAATTCTAAATCAACTTCTGAGCTAAGTTTGACCAAAGATGGTGACGTGGCTGAACATGTTATTGTAGACATCCTTGGTGTCGCGACCCAAATGACACCTAACAGCTTCTAGTAGCTCCCTAGGTTCACCACAATCCACTTACAGCTTCACTTGATCACCAACTGCCTAACACTGCATATGCCAAGCACACACAGTGTTAGTCCCCATTTTCAATTCATTTGCCAAGTCTTAGTCACCGGGACTACTAGCACACAATCCCATCGTGATACCGGGCATGTCACTTAGTAACATGGGGCGGAACTTCCACCTTAATGTGCAAGGACCCATGGTGGTACTACTCACTATGGTCCTAACCGCCCTTGAGTGTCACTCTACTCCATGTTAGCCCTTTTTGCATTTGCTACTCATCCACTAAAGGTAATCGACACTCACAACTCTGGACACATCTAAGGAGGCCTATCAAGGAGCAGGACTCCACCCAACCCGATGCCACGGGACACACACAAGTATTCCATGGTAACTTGAAATGGTGGTGAAGTCACCACCATCAACCATGAGTCACCGGGACTCACCAAGGCTTCAAGAGGGAGTGAGGAGGGAGACCAACCCCTCCTATAGTACTCTTTGTGGTATTCGGCAGACCCCCCCATCCTAGGTCGAAGGAAGTCCTTGGATAACCTTGGGTTGTGGAAGACCACCCACTTCCAACCCAAATCGCCAAGTTATATCACCGTTTGAACTCCCAAACTTCCAACCGGCGTAACTTTGCGCTCAGAGCTCCAAATCCCACATGCGAGACCATTTTAGATATCTACGCAACGAGTAGATGCCGATGGACTGCTCACTCGTCCCATTTAGACATGTTCTTGCAAAATTATGGCCCTCTAAAGATTCGGATGCACCGAGGGAGGCGTCACGCCTTCACCACGGCTCTTTTTTTCGCCATAACTTTTGACTCATGTCTTAGAACCTCATAATGCTTGTCATTCTAGGTTCCTTGTGTTCATAGATTTCCAATGATATGCCACATGCCATACTTTCTTGTGGGATTCATTGGGAACCCCTCACACCTAGCCCTCAAGTGTCTTGGAGCCACCGAGACGCAGTCAACTTTGAGCGGCCATAACTTTTAGCTCACAACTTCAAATTGCACATTCTTTGAGCCATTAGAATTGTATTGTCAAGAGCTTTCCAAGCATGTGTGACACTCTCATGTCCACTTCAAAACCAGGGCACCATTGCGCCTTGTTTGATCGGAAGTCTCTCCATTCTCCCTACCTAGTCTATTGCAAGGCTTGGGAAGTCACTCCCAAGGTCCCCTCTTGCGCACTAAGGTTCATTGGGCACTCCAAGTAGATAGGGGCGTGACACTTGGAAACATCTGGTGTCCACCTAGATGTATTACATTGCATCATTGTTTTTCGTAACATCAATATGCTGTGATTGAAATCTAGCAATGCTATCAAAGACATCAGAGCAAATCTTCACTTTTTTGGCTTGACACTCCAACGTCTTTTGCGACGTATCGTGTTTTTGCGGATATACGTCATTTTTGGCTGGATGTCTAGGCAGATGCAGTTTTCTGATAGTGATAAGTTTTGGAAGGCGTGGTGGGCCAACCTCTCTAAAAAGCAAGTGGCAGATCCCTCTGAAGTGCCAACAGAGGTTAAGCGAAACAAGAGGAACGGAAACCAAGGAAGAATAGATCCTCGGCCTTAGCAGTGAAATCTGGACAAATGTGTTGAGTTCGGATGGTTTTGAGATGATTGAGGGACCAAATCGAGGTTCGGATCAGGTAGAAATACATTCTAGATTAAGTGATCTCTGGTCAAAAGGTGTTATCCGGTTTTGGGGGAAAGGAAAGCTGGAGTGAAAGGAAATGATTTGTATTGACATTTATCCCCAAACTGTCTAATAACACAAAACACATCACAGAGTCTCTTGGGTTCAATCTTTAGAGTCGCTTTGTTATACTTTAAAGTGGTATTTGTAAGCATAATAGGGAATTTTACTTACCCTGTGCTGCGACATAAAGCATAATTTTTTTTAGAATCAATAAAACAAAAAGTTCCTATTTGTCAACCCGACCTTAAGTTGGGCATTGTGAGCTTAATGATGCCATCTTTACTACACCTTTAGCTCCCATTAACTCCCTATAAAGATTGTTAACTTTGGAATTATCTTAAAGGCTCAACAATCCGGATTATTTGGATATAACGAAATAATATTGTTTTTGTGAATGAGCAATGGCCAACAGCTCACCTCCATTAGAGCTTATTACAAAATTCATTAGCAGTCAAATCAAGCGCCAATATGATAACATTTGGATCAAGCTCCAAATCATTGCATACATATTAGGGAGTAATATTATGTAGAATAGATAGTGGCTTGACCCTTGTCTTTTCTCTTAATTCTCTTTTTTTGTTTTGTTTTGGTGCTCTTGTTTGTACAACCTTTGGGCTTGGCTGCTTTGTAATCTTCATTTTGGAATGGATTCACATTTTTTTCAAACCTAAGAAACAGATTACAAACTCTTTCATACAACACCAAGCAATATGCTCGCGGAAATACCTTAGTGTAAAAAAATCCCTATGACTAAGTTTTTCAACTTCAATAATACTACCTCCGTCCTGTAATAAATCTGGAGTTTTCAAATATACTTGTCTCAAATTAAATTTGAGATTTGCTCTCCACAACTTAATGGACAACAACTAAAGCTATTTCAAACATCCTAAAGCAAAAAAATCTGCAAATACCATATTCTATAAATTTTATAGCAATTCAATCACTGCAAAAGGGATCAAAATGCAACCTCCAACCAATCAAAGGCAAAGAATTCAACCTACAACTATACAAAAGTTGCTACTAACATGTGAGAATCCGGAATCCGGAAATGGATCAATGATACAAGAATTAGGTGAGAAAATAGGGAAAATAAAAAAAAATTTAGTTAGAACGTGATTTTTTGTGTGAGATAACTCAAATTAGGAAATAAGCGTTTCGGCACAACCCGTAACTAGAACTTATCCGGATCCGGAATCTGGATTCACCCGGAACACAGGAACCTACCGTATAGACCTCGTAGCTACGGGAGTAGGATATCGTTAGTACAACGGACCTGTAGCCATTGTCCTTAAATCCGTAAAAAGACGGTTTAGTATTTAAGCTGTTTGCCTAGGGTTTTCCTCTTCACTTTCTTGTTTTGCTTTTCTGAGACTGTCCGTGTGAGTAGTTGAGAGAAAGAGTGGTGAGTTAGCGACTGAAGTAGGGTTACTTCTCTCTCGTTCTGACTTAGATCTTATGGCATTTGGACCAGTACGGAAGGTAGCGGTATCTGCCCAGGTTATCTCTTCAGCCATTCCGGATAATTCGGAACTACACAAGCAGTTAGAGGAAGACTTAACTAAGTTAGGGTGTGTTGGTCTACTACACCGACCATGGAACCTCAAGAGTGAAGATATGATTCAAGAACTACTTCATGGTGTTCCGAATCAATATGAGCTCACTTTGAGAGGGCGGCCAGTCACGTGGACCGAGGACATCTGGGCGGACGTCTATCAATTCCGGAAGAGCGTGAACGGGTTAGCATCAAGGACATACCGTTTTGTAGCTGGGAAGTTCACAGGGTCTGCAAACCGTAAGGACGGATTCGCTATTAGCGAATGCAAGGACGAGAGACATAGGCGGATACTAGAATTTCTCATTCCCATCTTGTATCCGGAAAAACCAACATGGGTTACCATTACGGTGGCCAATACTATTTTCGGGGCTATGGAGAACCGAGTGGTGCACTGGAGTAGAGTCATAGCCGGGATAGTGGCTAAGTTAGCGGATCATTTAACTCGAGCAAAGGTGAGTCCAGTTAGTACCTACTTGTTCCATTTGTACCATCAGCAGGATCTTTTGAGTGCAACGGAAGTAATCCAATATGACACCGGAAAGGCGATTCTGTCATACGGACTTTCTGGGGAGGAAGCAGAAGATCCGGTCGAGTCGAATCCGGAAGAACCTCCCGAGGAACACTTAACCGATCCGAGGTACAAGAAGAAGAAGTCAACCGATCCGAGGAACAAGAAGAGGAAGTCAACCGATCCGAGGAACAAGAAGAGGAAGTCAACCGATCCGGGGTCGCGATCCAAGCTACCGGCAATGGAGAGGGGGGAGTCCAGCAAAGGACCGGAAATGGAAACTGAATCAGCATTTTTCAATGTTGGGTTCGAGTGGATATGCGAGGCTAAGGTACTCCACGACAGTCTGGCGGATTCAAATACCGCGGAAGTTTTGAAGGTGGAGCCGAATCAAATTGTGGAAGCTGTCAAGCGACTATCCGAACTGGAAGATCTAAAGAGAAGGGAGGATCGGATTCAAGAATTGGAGGTGGAACGGAACCAATTCCAGGCCCGAGTGAATTGGACGGAAGGGGAAATGGCAGCTTCAAAGGAGAAAGAGAAAGAGGCTCTCTCCCTTGTCAAGAATCTATCCGCAGCAGTCGACATCAAAGCCGACGTCATCACGAAAGCTGCTTTGTTTGACTCGAAGCTGATATCGGAAGGCCACATCACCGGAACCAAGGTAGTGACCATCCTCGTGGACTTCACTACGAAGATAGAGCGAGTTTTGGAGGAGCTCCGGCAGTTATTGGCGGCCATCGATCCAAATCAGGTGATGGATTTCTCCACCTTTCCAGAACTTCCTTTTGTCTCGGGTACTCCAGGGAGACCGGTGGCGGATCGTGCAACCCGGATGGAGAGATTGAGGGGGATACTCACACCAGCCGAGCCTTCCGCCAACAAGATGCGGATGACGGAGCTGAATTTGAGGCCAGCTTCGGAGCCGGAACCTGAGTCCAGCATGAAATTGGTTTCGGTACCACCCAAATTCTCAACTCCAGAAGTTTCCAAGTCACAAACAATGCCGAATTTGATGAGCGGATCATTCAAGGTTTCGAGATAGCAAGTTAGAGGAGACCTCATCAACCGGATCGATGGAATGACCAATTCGGCTCGGACTAATCTGCAAGGATTTTCACACATACAAGAGACCACACCAGAAAAGAGAAGCGAACCCGCAACATTGGAGGATACACCGCCAGAGAAGGAGAAGGAAGTTCAAGTCATCGAAGACTATGAGGAGGAAAGTGCCCACTCCACTTCCGGAATTGAAGACGACAACGATCCGTCCCCCGCAATGCGCCATATCCAGACTCGAGCAACAGCGAAGATGACTCTAGCTAAAAGTACGAAAAGGACGCCTACCAGTCAAGTAGGGAGCTGCTCAAAGAAAGGACGGAAGCCAAAGCATTAGAATTCGTAGGAAAAGAAGTATAGGATCCGGATCGGGTTTCCGAGCATGGGCCTGGTTTCCGGAATCTTAGGTGGATAGTATGGAAATCCGACAATCTCGGATGGTAGTTATTAGCCTTTCCGGATATTTCAGAGGTTCAGTGATTGGTTGCCTGGATTTCCGGGTTTCCTTTTCAGGATTTTAGGAGTTGATTTTGGGTTTTTGTGTTAGTATTTTAAAGGCAGGCAAGTTAGTTGTCTGCCATTCTATTCCATTCCATTTTAGTGCTTTCACGTATGTATTACAATTTTCTTTTCTTAATCTAAGTCAACTAGGGTGCCTCTAGCTGCACTTCGCTTAGACAGAATTTTTGGCTAAGTGTATGCGTTTGTGTTGTATCCTTATACTGGAGAAAGAGAAGGGAGGAAGAGGAGGAATCCGGATCTTGAGCTATGGATCTCTTGGGGGTTGAATTGGTCAAAAGGGATGCAAGCTGAGTAAGGGAGTGTGAGCGTCACGTGCCTTTAAATTTCCGAAACGGAAATCCAGATAAGAAGGTAGAGGTCCCTGCGAGTCCAGAACCAGGAGGGTTCTGTGCGGAGATAAGCAACCGCCAAAGGAAAGGAACTCCCGCTACTCCGGAAGGTCTACCAACCTCCCCCTTGGTACACTGTCTTTTCCTTGAAACTTTATTCCCTTAGGTTTATGAGTTCGGATCCGTCGTTGTAGTAAGAGAGGTGTGAGAATTTCTTTGTGTGACCTGCTTCCGGATCGGCCAATCCAGAACCTGTGAGAAAATACTCCTCCCTCCTCCTACAACTGTGTTGTCTTGGGTGTGTTGTTAGTTAGGATTTGGGTGCAGAGAGGTTAGTCACACAAGTGGTGAGTCCCCACCCCTTTCTAGATCAAGGGCGGACCCTCTGAGGGTAAAACAGAGGCAACAAAAACCAGTAACGGAAGACAGACGGAACTCAATTCCGGGTGTGTCCGGATCCGGAACGGAATCCGGAATGTACTAAGTTTCTGGAGTGAGGTAGGGAAAGTGAAAGAAGGAGGATTAAGTGAGTAGTCACAATCCGGATGCTTCTAATTCAATCGATATTATACTAGAAGTTCCCTGGAACGATAATTCGTGTCATCTTGCAACAATTTGTCGTTGTAAGGATACTTACGGCTAACTACGCGTACGACACAACACATCTTTTGCTGAGATTATGACAAGTACCTTCTCCAACAAGTACCTTCTCCAACAAGAACGCCCTCTCCATTATACAAAGTAACAAACCTTGTATTCCATTTTTGTCGAGGAAGCCCTTCACACTCAGGAATGCCAGCACTCATTTCTTGAAGTACCTGGAGCTCATCGTCTGATGAGTCCATGAGGTCAAGTGGGACATCAACGGAGCCCATATTATCTGTAAACATAAACCACAATCCAAATAGAAAATTAATAGATGGAGAAAGACCTATCAAATTTTATTAAATGTAATTTATTAATTTATGTAAATGCAGTTTAGGGCGGACCTCCCTAAAATGCACAACTAGACAAACAAAGTTCTAGATCAATGAAGACCAATCTGATCGAAATTAATGATCATTGTACGGCTAACAACCCTTATCTGCTTCACAGTAGTGTGAAGTTTTCTGAACACAGATGGCGTAGCCCTCATTCATTTTCTTAATCTGTCAAAATCAATGGTGTGGCGGTTTTAGGCGAATAGCATGACCACTTTGTCAGATTTTAGAAACTAAATAAGACATCCCCTCATATTTTCTTTCTTAAGTACTAAAATTGTGGCATTTCAATTTAGGGCGAACCTACCTAAACTGCATGAACATAGTGTGAAATATTTCAGACTCGACATGGTGAAACCCTATAAATTGAACATGGAAGAAGTGTATTTTAGGGCGGACCTCCTTAAACTGCATGACCGGTAAAAACTGCGTGAAGGTTGTCGAAGTCCTCTCTAAATTGAACAAGAACCTGCTTTGTTCACTGTTGTGCAAGTAATGAAACTATTGCAATGCAATTTAGAGCGGACCGTCCTAAAGTGTATGTCCGGACTCTCCGTGTATTGAAGATATAGCAGTACCTACCTAGTTAATGCTTTTAAAACATTCAGGTTTGTCAGTATGTAGTTTAGGACGGACCGCCCTAAACTGCAATGACAGAATATATAGCATAAATGTAAATTGTCTTTATTTCAGAGGGTAAATGATGCATTGCAATTTAGGGCGGACCGACCTAAACTGCTCGTCCCACTAGTAAAAATTTCGCTATATAGAATATAAATTAAGGCATTGATGCATTTCATTTTAGGGCGGACCGACCTAAAGTGCATATCCAAACTGTTGATTTTGTGATTATTTATTAGAAACCCCAACTTATTTAAGTCTTCAGAAAATATTTAGGTTTGTCAATCTGCAATTTAGGGCGGACCGCCCTAAACTGCATGAATAGGGTCAAGGAAATTGGATTCAGTGTTAGTGTATTTTGTTGTCATATTCATAAAATTATTTCCAATCGCAATGCAGTTTAGGTCGGACCGACCTAAACTGCACTTCTTACAAAAACGTAATATGCTCGACATGAAATACAAATCATGACATGGTCTACTTGCGTTTTAGGATGGACCGTCCTAAATTGCAAGTCTTCAAAAACATGTAGCCCAAGGAGTTTCTAAATATAGACCCGGATTTTACGGCTACAAACCAGGGTACCTATTCACACCGCAGAAATTGAATTCAGTATGATGACTTAAAACTGAGCTTGTACTTGAAAACGTATGAGCACATTGCAAATTCCTCAATACGAAACTGAAATGTACAAGAAGAAGAGGAGAACTCTGTCGAACTTGAAATCTGTTGCGTTACATGACTATGCACAAAGTACTGGAGTGCTAGAAATGTCTGGACAAAGAAAATGCTTTCATCTGTTGGTTGTACACAAAGCGCACCTTGAACTGCAGAACGCCTCGTCCAAGTGTGCCGCGTTTAAAGTCTTCAAACCACAACAAAAGAAAATGACAACAATGAATAACAGAGAGTTTGAACAGGTTCACGATCACATAAGAAAAACCAAATGAGAATGAGAACGACACTAACAATCTCAACGCGCATACACAAAGCACCCGGCCACCCGTGTCGGGGGGAGCAAAGTTTTGGCGCGGGGGGGAACAAAGTTTTGGCGCCGGAGGGGGGCCGCACCAAAACAAAATGAATTCAAATTTCAAATTTTTTTTCGGGAGATTCGTTTTCCACTTTGTAGCACTTTTTCAGGCCACACGATCTTTGGAAGAAGTTCGTGCAGTCTTTCATTAGAAAAATAGTCGTCCACTTGACAGTGCTTACTTCAGATTCAAGCCTATTTCAGGTGTTTGCGGATTTGCAAAGTCAAGTACTGGAATTTTTTTTCGCAAATCACAGTGTTGACAAAGCAAATTTTGCGCGTGATTTTCTGTCTAACATTAATGATTTCCAGAAGTAGGTGAGACATTCTCTCCTTCCTTTTCCTTGCCACGCAACAATGCATGTGCAAAGAATGTATTGAACTTTTGTAACTTTGTTGACTTTGCGTTTCAAAAATAAAATTTCTTTGTTTATGAATGTTGGTGTACAAAATGTAAACAACTCTTTAGGGTTTAGGGTTTAGGGTTTAGGGTTTTAGGGTTTAGGGTTTAGGGTTTGGGGTTTAGGGTTTGGGGTTCAGGGTCCAGTGTAAAAAATTTGGATTAAATGTTCAACATTCGAAAAAAGAGTACATCCATAAACATTGAAAAAACTGGAATTTTTTTTTTTAACACTTTGGTATAAACGAAAGCCTTACAAATGAACTTTAAAAAAATAATTGATACTTCTTCAAATGGGTTTGAGTAGTTAAAAAAATGTAAAAGTCCATGTACTTTTATGGACTGCTCATGCAAAAGTCGTGGACTTCAACCTAATACCAAAGAAAAAAATAGGTACAAGTTTGAAATTCTTTCAAAATCGACTAATCATGATTTCTTGGAATTACTCTTTTTGTTTAAAATAATAGAACATTATGAAAGACATACAATAAATCAATTAGTATCCTTGGCAAAGCCAAAAATATTACCCAAATAATTACCCATTCACTTGGAATCAAAGTTCATCATACTATTAAAATCATAAGTCCCTTTGTAATATCACAAATGCTATCATTAATATTAGAGGCTCGTACTTACTATACTACATATTCATTGTATCACATATTAGTAGAAATTTGATATATTTGAATAAAATGCATGATAATGATTTTGATAAGTCTTAATAATAATAATTTTAATTATTTTATTAAAATATTTCCAATCATGCATACATAGAAATCATATTTTCAAACAATGTGATATTATTGAAATACAACAGTAGTTCACAATCACCTTTGTAATATCACTTTGTATAGAAGGTGATATTATAGAAATAATATAGTTGTTGCAATTGAAGTGATATTAAAGAGGATCAATATGGTGATATTATAAAGGTAGCAATTCCATTGCTTTTGTTGGTTTTATACTTCTTTTGCATTTCTATGATGCTGTGCTTTTTTGAGCTTTGAGCTTCTCATTTGAATTATGTATTGCTATTACCACATGATTTGAGAAATTTATTAGATTGAATTGATTTTGGATTTCACAACAATTAAATTGTTCACGAAGTTTTTGAGATTTACAAAGTTTTTCTTTAAATATAATAGTATAATAATAAATAAACTATTTTAATTTTTGCTTAGCAAAACAAGCGCCACCTATGTAATATCACATTTTTCAAAATTTGTGATATTATAGAAATACAATGGCTTTTACAATATCACACCTCTAAACTCTACAAAATTACAAAAGTACGATGGTCATTGAAGAGAGGTGGAAGTTAAAAAATATGAATAGAGTGATATAAAAGAATTGACATTTCATTGCCTTTTTTGGCTTCAAACTTCATTGCACTTTCATAATTTGGTGATTTTTTGAATTCAAAATCTTTAAGCGTCAAATTTATAAAACAGTTATTAGAAAAACAAATTTGATTATCAATGAAGATAGTAATTTTAGAGAATGAGAATAGTTAGAATATTGCATTTTGATCTTGTAAAATTTTTTAATTAATTCAAAACATAACTAATACCCAATATTTCATCAATTTCAAAAATATTTTTATATCTATTTCACTAATAAATATTGGTTAATGCAATGGAAGATGTAAACATATAGAGGATGAGTATGGATTGTAGATTAGAAGTGTTAAAAGTCACTGCTAAGTTAAGTTGCAATTTACAATACATCTTTATGTTTTAGAGATTGAATTTTTAAGTCCTTAGGAAATTATAGGTTGTCAATGATTTAAAAAGGGACAATAAATGTTACCATTTTACAGTCATAGTAATTTCTTCTAAACCAAAGACAATTTTTATGCTCTTAACCAATGAATGTGCTTAGATTTGATATTTTCTTAAACCTCAAAGTTCCATTGTAACTTGAACTGATTTTAGGTAGGCTCTTATGGACTCAATATTCATCTATTTATGATTTTTTGAAACTTCTTGTAGAGATAGAAAATACACTACCTTTTTGAGAATATAATTTTTTTTCAATCACTACGCCATGGGCGCAAAAATTATTGTACAAAAGCTCCTTTTTAAAGTTTGGTGGACAATCCATCCTCCTAAAAAAGAAATTCAATATTTATTTGAATTCTTTTTTATCATAGATTTTGTATAATCATCTGCATGGAAAGCTTTCATTCCTCTTCATGAAAGCTCCTTCTTTATTCTTTGAATTTCAGGTTTATCAATAGTTCTTTCTTCTCTTCGCTTGTATAATTGAATCAACTTCATCACTCAACAAAGATGACATGAAGTAGCACTATTGTCATGTGTGCCATTATCATAATTTAAATTTTTTAAAAAGAATTTCACTCAATAAATCTTTGGAATTCAATAAAGAATTTATATAGTGTAAAGAAGTGATATTTTTGGTATAAATTGAAAGTTCAATGCCCTACATAGTGCAAGGGCTTTAGAGATTGAATGCATTGTGAAAGTTATTTTTGTTTCAAAAATAAAAGATAATTGAATTTAAATCTTTAATTTTTCCAAGCCTTACATTTCAAATTGTAATTCCAAATGCCACAAAATTGGCATGAATACAAAGCACTTGTGCACAAAAGAGTGCAAAGACTTCATACAAGAGGAAACTTTTACTTAGTTCACGATTTAGGGTACAAAAAATAACATTTCAAGATCCTTTGAGCTTTCTTTCAAAAAAATTAAGCCAACTTCTAAATATAAATGTATTGTCTATGGCTATGGTATACATGATTTGGTTTTGTCAAGAAAATTAACTAAATTCTTCCACTACCATATCCGAAGATTCCTTCATCAGTCCTTAGACGACAAACGTATGCTGTAGTGTTTATGGATTAACCTTCAAATGACGAGGCGGATGATTTTTGTTTGATGGATGACAAGAAAACTTCATTCAAATGATGGAAGTTCCACTATTCATCCTCCTAATTCCGTGTGAAAACAAAAAGATCATCTATAGTATTTTGCTCTTGCAAATGAGTGTTTCTGCATTATTTTAATCTAACAATTCACACAGTGAAAAACGATTTTTCACATTAGTGGGTATCAACCAGAGGTGGGAACCTGATTAGGTATGGTTGAGCATTGGGTGGGTATGAGGCCGTTACAAGTCGGGTAGGGGGCGGTTTAAAAGGCGGGTATGGGGCAGGTGCGGGGCGAGTACGAGGCGGGTACGGCGCGGGGAGCTTGAGGTCGACTTCGACATTCCTAGGGTTTGCTTTCTGCTGCTCCTGCTCCTCGTCGTTGCTCCTACTCCTTGTCGTTTGCTCCTCGTCGTTGCGCTGCTCCTCGTCGTTGCCACTCCTTTTGTTCCTGCTAGGATTTTTTGCCACAGAACGTGAGATCAGGGTGTGTTTGCATGCGATTTTGGAAGGAGGTGTTTGGTGGCGGATTTGCGGATCAGGTCTGCAGCGACTCAAAGGCTGAGGGACGTTGACGTTAGCGTGAAGAAGCTCACGTGATTCAGCATCATTCTATTCAGGTTTGCTCCTGCTCCTCGTCGTTGCCAATCGCGTGCATTGTTTTCACTGATTTGCTCTTGCGCTGCTCCTCGTCGTTGCGCTGCTCCTCGTCTGGTGTAGTTTTCTTATTATATTGTCGTTCGGGAAAGAGAGTGGCTTGATTTGTATTGACACTCGCGGGGAACTCAGATTGACTGTAGTTAGGGACTGGATGGAGTGTTGGCGGTGGAATATGGAGCGTAGGGATCCAAAGTGAGAACACGAAGATAACAGGATTCATTGGGGTGTTGGAGATGGGATTGCGGTTTGGGTTTACGGTGTGATGGTTAGGTTTTTGTGAGGGGGAGAATTGGAAGTCTTGAGTTTGTTTTGGATGGTTTGGTGCGATTGAGGGATTGAGGGAGTATTGTGATTGCTTGCTATTGTGATTTCTTAATAATTTGATTGCTTAGATTTCGTGTGAAGAGATGAGATGAGTCTTCCGATGAAGCGGCAACACGCGGTGGTTAAGGTAGTGGAGACGGGAGCAGGAAAGCTTCACTTCATGTGCATCTGCGTCTGCTATGCAGCTGCTGATTTTAATTTGCCAAAGAGGCGGACGTGTTCGGTCAGTTTGCGGTGTGCTTGTGCAGTTTAGGGCATTTGTACACGTCCACCGACTTGACACTGTGAAACCGTGAGAAACCGTGAGATTTGGTTATTATGATTGTTTGCCACAAAACGTGAGATCAGGGTGTGTCTGCATGGGTTTCATTTTTATTTATAGAATGGTGGAAAACAATTGGGAGCACTGGTTTCAATTGCATCTGGATGTTGCAATTCTGTTGAACTTGGGGACGAATCAATTGCCTGTCTCCCAAATTACATGTGACTAACTAATTGCAATTGTACTTTTCTTGTTTTCTCACTCCTTGTTTTGCACTCTTGGATTTGCAGCAGTGTGATTTGGATACGTTTGTGGTAGCAACTTTGAGGTTTTTTTCGTTTGTGGAAGGAGACAAGTATCAAAAACCCATCATTGTGTTATTTGGTAGGTCAGGACTTCTGCATTGGATGTTAATAAATGGTTCAAGTTTAAGGATTTAGGGTTTAGGGTTTAGGATTTGAGGTTTAGGGTTTAGGGTTTAGGGTTTTAATTATCATGCTTTACAGTTGAAGAACGTGTTAACCCTCGCATAGAATTTGACGAATATGACCATGATATCTGCGGGTCTTAGGCGGGTATCACCTAGATATCCCCGGATATAAAGCGGGTATTGAGTGCAAAGTCAGAAATAGAACGTCTGCAATTTAGGGCGGACCGTCCTAAACTGCATGTCTGAAGATCATGAGAATTGATCAATCCTATATATATGCTACGCTGAGAAATAAAAATGTAGTCCATGCGCAATTTAGTGCGGACCATCCTAAACTGAATTTTTGTTTATAATGAGAACTGAGCAACTGTACATATAAGCTACGCTAACTCGGTAAGGAATCAAAAATGTAGTCCATGCACAATTTAGGGCGGACCGTCCTAAACTGCATTTCTGTAAATCACGAGAATTGATGAACCCTATGCATATGCTACGCTATAAAATAAAAAATATAGTCCATGTGCAAGTTAGGACGGACCGCCCTAAACTGCCTCTCTATTGATATTGAAAATTGATCAACCCTATATATATGTTAGATATATGAAACGAGAATATAGACCACGAGCAATTTAGGACGGACCGCCCTAAACTGCACTCCAAAGCTCTACACTGACGACAGAAGCATAGACATTACCATAAAATGATTAATGAAATCAGACACATTAAACAATTTCAGTGATGATTGGTAGATAAAATACTTCTAAAACTCAATGCCTCTTCTACTAATTAAACAATAATGCTTACAAACCAAAGAATAATCCCAGCAGTTTAGGGCGGACCGCCCTAAACTGCAGACTAATAGAAAAACGTAGGCAGCAAACAGAAGACTACCAAATCAAAAATAAATAAGGGCGCAATCAAAATTGACTTAATAAAGATCAACAAGAAAAATGTGCATCTACGTCTAGCAGTAGTTTAGCTCGGTCCGTCCTAAACCGCAACAATACACTGAATTGTAGTTGTCCATGCTCAGAATGGAGGAATACATGGATCAACTCAAGGCGCACTTCAAAAGAGTAGAGGATGTCGAAGAAGAAAGTCCAAATGTAGACGAGGATATGATAGAAGGGGACTGGTGGGAGTTCGAAAATCCAAAAGAGGTGGACACGTGGTGTCTGAAGATGGTGCCCCATACAGACAACATGCACTTCAACATGAAGTACCGAAATTCCAAGGCGTATCTCCCGATCTCATTTGACGAGAAAGTGAAGCGGGTGTCTACGGAGAAATTCCCAATCATCAAAATTCACTGCGTCACTACCAACAACGAATTCCCAGCGGGCAATCAGTACCACTTCACATTACTCTTGAACTCAGAGAAGATTTGGTTCAACATATCGCCATTCTTGGAGAGTCTAGAGCCAACGCCATACAGTTCGGAGATCAAAGAGATGGAGCGCAAAATAGACAATGGCGAGTACCACAACATGGATGGAAGTCCACTGACGGGAAGCAGACTATGCATGAAGATCACGCTCCTGATGAACTCCTTTGTAGTCATCAAGGAAAAGATGGCAATGCAAAGATCCTTCATGGCTCCACGAACGGTATCCGTGGAGACAGCTGCTCAAGATGAAGGTCAGCCATCAACGGGGAAAAAGGCTGGTGGGTCACAAGGTAAAGGCAAGAAAAACAGAAAGCCCCTACCATCTCCAGCAACAGCACCTCAAAGCAGTCCGCTGGCATCCGGGTCAGCAAGCAAGGCAGTCGAGAGGACATCGGAGCAGTCAAGTGTGGAGTCGACAAGCTATCTCGAAGAAATGAATGTCGTTCCGGAAGCCCTCAAGACGGAGCGGAAGCCAAACTACAAAGATATAAGCGCTCTGTACAAGAACTTCTGGGAGAAGTACTCCACCGCGTTTATCTACGAAGTTGGTGAGAAGAAAGAGCTGCCAATTGGAAAATTGAAGGAGGCACCTGCCGAACTCAACATACGCGTGAAGGAGGACAAAATTGTTAAAGAAATGCTCCATTATCTTGTCAACATGCCGGACAAGAGTGTGAAGCAGACTCTTTGCGTCACACCGGTCTTGCCAAAAGGCAAAAGAGATCCACCTCGATGGGAGGAGGTGATGGACGGAGACTTCTACATCATCAATGGCCAGCACAGCGTAGCTGCAAGCCACTTAATGATGCAAGAAGAAAGCATGGTGAACGAAGAAGTGAAAAATCACTTCAGAACTTGGAAATGCTACGTGGTTTGGTCACTCGATAAGGAGATGTTGAGGACAATCTCCGCATACTATAATCGGACCAACCACTTTCAGCCCGCTACGCCATCTTGGGCAACAAATATCTTGGAAGCAAGGACTGTGTGGGTTTCCATGGGAAGACCGGCACCACCGAAAGGAGACAAAACTGGTGGACCCTCGGAACGAGGCAAAGCCCATACTGCGCTAACGCAAAAGTACAAGGTAAACATTTTAGGGCGGACCGCCCTAAACTGCATATGCTTACAGTTTTGTACTTGCTCTCTGAGGGAGCTCCTTCTGCAGTGTAGTTTATGATAAGATCACAAGTTAATGAATCTAGTCAATCCTTGTGCAGAGTTTTGAAAAGGCAATTAATCTCAGATTCGCCATGATTGATGTAAATAAAAGCTTCACGATCTCAAAGAAGAAGGGTGCAGACGAAAAGCTGAAGCTTACAAACGAACTGAAAATAATTTCTGCGCCCGACGACGTTTACGAGGTTTGGAGCGAAGTTATCATCAGTGCTGCACACGGGGAGCTCATCGATCCAGAGACAAAGATGAAGTTCAATGAGAAGGAAAACTGGAAACAAGAAAGTTGCGTAATGAACAGAGACTTCTTCAGGCCCCTTGGAAATCTCAGCTACGACGATATGAAGAGATTGGCGAAGCACATTCTCAATCGCTCCGGACCAAGTCGCCACCACCCATATCCGAAAGTGACAATCAAACCGGTGTCCACGGTCGTATAAGACTGCTACAGCGCCAAGGAATGGGTGGAGAGAGTGAAGCGGGAGAAGAAGGTGAAAAAAGAGATTCACCTGATCTGTCCAGAACTCAACTTGTTCAATGCAAGGAATGAGCTCATTCCGGAGAACTGGCGACAGTTCAAGAGGAGCCGCTGCTTCACTAGTGCAACGATGAATCTGTTGCTTGAAAGGCCAGGTGAGGCATATTTTTCGATGACCAAGCAAACCCGAGGGAGAAATAAGACAGCAGCAACCATCGATCCGAAGATAGAGACCTTCTTCAAAGTCTTTCTGGAAAAGAAGAACCAATTTCGCATTCCTTCGTCGGTCGCACATTTGCGTCCTTACAGCATACTTTACAACACACACGAGAACTGGCCGGCGGATGTTTGGACACCGGAGACAATGAGCTTGATCGGTTTGGGAGTGATCGATTTTCGATCGATTCCCGGAGTGCTGGAGAAGGAGAGCTCCACGATGGAGAAGCCATTCTTCTTGGAAGTACTAATGTCTCAGCAGCAAATGAAGGAACCTCTGCTTGAAGAAGTCAAGACCTGGTTGTTCATCGTCGAGGACGAGACCGACTTATCTCAAGTCCTCGGGTTCATTGAGAAAAATGAGGTCTTACGCACATATAATCGGAGTTTCTCCGATTACTACCCAACGAAAAATGAGAGACTTTATGATCTCCCAGCGAATTCGGCAAGGGCACTGAGGAAAGTACCGCTCATTTTTCTCCAAAGCAGAGACCTGCCAACGCAGGTCCGGATTGAACCGGAATTTCGAGCTCCGGATACAATCACTTATAAAGAATCTAAGAGGTACAATGAGCTACCGTTTAGAATGTATATTATGGAGCTGCGAATGGAATTCTACCTTGGGATCATCAAGAAGTTCTGCCATCCGGGGTCAAGCGTATTCTCTGTTTTTGCTGGGAGCAAATTGACATGTGCTGCACTGGTAAGTACATCGCTACAATTTAAGTCGGACCGACCTAAACTGCAAACCTGCACTTGACGCTTACTGCTTACTTGTAGTAAATAAACAATTTCTAGATCCTGGTTACAGTTTAGGGAGGACCGCCCTAAAATGCATAAATAGTCTGGAACTCAATGATTAATTGTCATAATAGTCGACGTTATTTTCCTATCCTAGCCTGTGTTCCTTGGATGTTGTTTAGGTCGAACCGTCCTAAATTGCAAGTTAGTAACTTTGAGATTCTGCATGCTGTGTTTGGCTATAGATGAGCTGGGTAGATGTTTTCGCTGTTGTCCCGGATTGTGAAACAGACATCTGGCAAAATATTGCCACGGTCGATTTATCGTTGGACAAGGATGACTTCCTCGACTCCTCATATGCTGTTGACGAAGACATTGTATCGACTCAACGTGAGTCACAGTCCAACCTTGATTCGACCAGACCAAGGGGTCGCTTGGAGACTGCTGCCTCGCCTGGCCAAAACCGGGGGAAGAGGCGCATGGAGGAAGACGTCGAGGAAGATGAAAATGAGGAGGAAGAGGATGACTTCGACGTAGAAGACATTGCGGGGGATTACGATGTGTTTGACGAAATCACCACGCCAGGTGCTCGTGCATCGCAGACCAATTTAGGGTCGTCAAGCTCAACAGGGCTGCAGAACACGGCAGTCCAACCTGTTGATGCTGAAACTCCGGTTTCCAGAACTAGGCCTGCTAAAAAAAAGAAGGTGGACCATATGCAGGCCTTGTCAATGTCGCTGGTGGTGGTCTTGAAGTAGTAAGAGGAAATCAGGCGCGAACAAAAGAAAGACCGGGAGGAAAATTTAGAGTTCCAAAAGGAATCAACTAAAAACTTTGCGGGTCTAGCGCAGGCCTTCCTAGAGGAACAAAGGTTGAATAGGGAGGAGCGTGAGCATAATTGGGTAATGTGGCAAGCGTACTTGGACAGAAATCAAGCCCAGCCTGTTGCCACGCTTCCACCACCAACAACTTTGCAGCAGCTCTTCATCGAAAACAACCCATCAGGATCCAATGATAGTGCTATCTCCGTTTCGCAGAGGGATGCTGCTGCGACTCCGCCTCTTCCACCGGGGCCTTCGGATTTTATCCCTCCGCCTATTCCTGTGAGAGAAACACGTGGAGGTCAGAGTTCCTCATCACCCAAGAACGTCACATCGACCTTGGAGGGCGCACAAGCTGCAAGCGAGGGGATATCCAAGGGAGATCAGCAGTGTGATAGTGGGCAGAACTTGTCTGTGGATCCAGAAGGGGTAGTGCCCGGGAGTACCACCGACCGCGCCAATGATCCACCAACAGGTTGTGCCAAGTAATCACTCGATGTCATTTGTTGTAGCTCGACTCGAGCTGATGTGTATTTTAGAGCTACATTTGTAGATATAGTGTACAAAGTTTTTTTATGGACACGGGAACTTCTAGTGGACTGAACCATGGAGTTCCAAATTTTATAATCAATTTTGTATTTTAACACTCATTTGTTGAGGCTGTAATATATCGTTGTCTTACACAACATTCTATCTTAATTCTTCTATTGCAGGGCTTCAGAATGCTTTCAATGTTTGTACAACTCGCGCTTCTTCTGTAGCACCATCAATTCCTGTGTTGGAAAATGAGTTTGTTGCCCTTGATGAAATGCCGGTGCTAGGACCTCCTCAAAGTGAATCGAAGAAGGTGGTTACGACTGACATTCAACCTGAGGCTGAACCTGATGTTCCTACTGAGTCCTCTCAGCAGCAAGTATGTTTATTTCCCTATTGTCCACGGGTTCTGGAATTCGTATCATTGTAGTGTCGACAAAAAGAGGAGTTGCAGAATGTTAACTATCCTCGCTCTATTCCTTTTGACAACAAGAATCCGGTCCTCCATGTCATCGTGGAGGGACTTCGAAGGGCGTCGTTCGTCCATTCAGGTCCAAGGTGGCGGACAAGTGGATCAATGTTGTCCTGGACCTAAATGGCATTCTATGTGTCTGCGAAGATTGGAAGTCCAAGGGATTGTCGCACAAAAAATTGAGAGACTTGTCGCAGCCGCACTCCGCAACTGAGCCCGCGGTAGTCGGACCCAAGGCTGTGTGGGTGCGGCCTCATTGCTCTAATTTCCTTACAGAGCTTCAAAAATTTGCAACAGTTTCAATGTGGAGTTCTATGAAGAAGTCTACCACTGAACTGATTTCTCAATATCTTTTCCGAGACGGACTGCCGCCTTCCCAAATACTTGGGCAGGACTCCTGCCAAACACTAAAACAAAGAGATAGATCGGGAAGGTTGACCTATTTCAAAGTACCAGGAACGGACAAGGACTTATTCCTCAAAAATCTAGACCGGTTATTTAAAGATAGAAGAGGAAGCTTCTCATCTGACAATACTGTCATTGTAGATGACAGTCCTGTGAAGCATATAATGAACAGGCCTCATAATGTCATACTGCCTGATGCGTGGAGTTATAGAGGAAATGGTCCGCGGGACTCCTTTCTTTTTAATGTTTTGCTTCCTTGGTTTCAACGTTTACACATAGCTCGAGACCAAGGTTTGAAGGCATTCAAGGAAAATGGTCCTGGAAGAATTGGGCAACGAATGCTTTGCGACGAAAGGAACCGCAAGGAGTACAAAGTGCTAATGGAAGTAGTTCGCGCTTCCTCTAGTTTGAGTTAGGTCATGGTCTATGGTTTCCTAGGGAAGTGTAGTTCGAGTGCAAGACTGGCGCATTTTAGCTCGGTCCGCCTTAAATTGTATATACTTATTTTTTAATTGATACTGGTAGACTGGTGGATTGAATGAATCCATTCAGAACGTTTAAGCAATATCAGTTTTGTGTGTGATATGTTTGAACTGCTTTGTTCCAGTATGTTGTGTGATCCACTTCATTCGTTTCAACTTGTGCAGTTTAGGTCGGTCTGATCTAAACAGCACATACTTGGCTGATATACATGTCAAAGTTCTTTTGAGCTTTTTGTTGGATGTTGTCTTGTGTTTTAGTTCTTATATTGTTTGGTCTGTGTATTGCGCGGCAGTGTTTTCTCAATTTGAATTATGTTCTTCTTCAATCTGTGGCTTTCTTTGCTTGATAGATGATGAGAACTTCGGAGGCCCATGTTCCGAAAGGTGGATTCGCTTATGCAGCTTCTGCTGACTCCATCTTAGACTATGGGCAATACATCATTCTCAGCACTGGAAATTTACTGTGTTCAGCCGCTACTGCAAATTCCACCATGGATTTCTCGACGAAGCCTATTGAGGACAACGTGGTCGACAGTCCTCCGAGTGGTAGGACGCGTCCGCGGCTTTCTTGCTCCCCGTCGCCGCTGCGATCCGTTGGCCAACGTGCTTTGCCGTCTACTTCTGATCGAATGACTCAAAGAAAGCTTTACGGGGAAGAAGGTTGTCCACACATTGGAACAAATGTGACTTTAGGCATTCCAAGTGAGATTTGCCAAGTGCGTCCAGATATTGCTTCCTTTCTTCCCCGCCTTCCTCCATTGACGGAAGGTGTCCAAACGAAGCGATCTCGGAGCTCTTCCATGTATATTGCAGAGGCGACCACACCGGAGGTTCCACTACCTCCAATTCATAGACGCAGATACTTGAATGTTCCAAAACGTCAACGCTCAAGTCTTAGTGGAGAGTCCCGACTAGAAGGGAGCCGTCGTTTATGGAATGCTGTGGAAGAAAGGTCCTTGGAGAAGCAAAGGTGGGACATCATTCGAGAGCGGTCCGCAATTTATACTAGATATAGTAGAGGACCGGAAATATTGAAGGCATATGAGAAGTTGAAGAGTATGTCACAGTAGTAAAGCACATTATGCTTCTTACGGAGCATGAGCTACATCATCCGATACAATGTAGATGTACAGATGAACATCAACAATTGTTGACCATGATAACATTTTAGGTTCCTTATAAAAGGCTACTGTAAAGTCTAGAATCCAAATGTAATTTTGGATTCCTTATAAAAGGCTATTGTAAAGTCTAGAATCCAAAGTGTCATTTCATAGTGTACACACTATTACTTGTATATTTGATGGATATTATTGGTAAATTCCATTCTTCTCATAATGGACTTGCAATATTTACACTCTTTTCTAATGATGCATTGCTTTTCTCTCTCCGTATAGAACAAAATCACCTATGTTTAAAGAAAACTATGTATTTAGAACCTCTCATTTTCTTGGAAAACTCTCATTTTAATGAATATAGTGTTAAATTTGAGGCTGACATGGCAGTGGTGAAGAGAGAGTTGGAAGAGGTGCGACGATACAAGGATGCAGTTGCGGATCAGATCCACCGGATGCAGCAAGGAGGAGGAGGAGTGGCTTGCTGGCCAAAACCTTGCCTGCATCCTCATTTGTTAGATGAGGCCGGAACTGTGTTCGAATTGGAAGCCTGTTCTTTTTGTAACCGTGGTACACATCGTTTGATGTTGTTATGGCAAGCTGCAAGCATTTGTATCATCCATTCTGCATTGCCAAGGTTGCAGAGACTGAAAATGCGTGTGTGATTTGCAAAAAGACTTTTCATCCGGCATGGTGGAGTTCATTTGGTTTCCGCTCACGGGAATTAGGTGTCGAAGATGACGTTGCAAAGTCATCGTTGGCAAGGTCCATGGAGGAGCTGAGTGAGACTTTGAAGGACAGTTTTGGTATTCCAATCCTTGAATGTGAGTGAATCCCTCAACTCTGATGCTTTACTAATTTGGTGCTTTGGCATTGTTGTTGGGCTTCAGTGACAAAATATGATTGTTTTAAGTGCTTCCACATTTACAGTATGGTTTCGGGTTGTCCTTGGATGTTGGAACGTAGTTGCAATTGTACTTGCTTTATTGGAGTACTCATCAGTTTTGGCTTGGGTGCTGGGACATAGTGACAAGGGTACTTGGCTGCTGGAACATGGTTGCAATTGGGTGCCTTATTAGAGTACTCATTAGTTTGGCTTGGGTGCTGGGACGTAGTGACAAGGGTACTTCGTTGGTGGAATACTCATGAACTCGAGCAATAGAAGTTGGAATGTGGTTGTGAGTATACTTGGATGTTGGAATACTCTTTTTTGTTGTGCATGGTGTTGGAATACTCGAGCTTTGAAGCTTTGGTACTAGATACTCCTAAGTTTAGGCTTGGGTGCTTGATACTCAAGTGTTTATACTTGATTTTGGGCTTGGCCGCTGGTGATTCTTGTGTTTGTGCTTCGGTTTTTGCTTAGTTGTTGGTGATTCTCGTGTTTGTGCTTTGGTTTTTGCTTAGCTGTTGGTGATTCTTGTGTTTGTGCTTAGATGTTGGTGATTCTCGCTTGGTGCTTAGGTTTGTGCTTAGTAATTGGTGATTTTTGTCTTTGTGCTTAGATTTGTGCTTAGCTATTGATGATTCTCGTGCTTGTGCTTGGGTTTGTGCTTGGGTGTTGGATACTCACAAGTTCAGACTTGGTTTTCTGCTTGGCTATCGATATCGAGGGTGTTCATGCTTCAGTTTGTGCTTAGGTGCTGTATACTCACGTATTGATGCTTGGGTGGTTGGTATTCATTTATTCTGTGCTTAGGTGATGTAAACTTACATATTTCTGCTTGGATGGTTGGTATTCACTTGTTTTGTGCTTAGATGTTGTATACTTACGTATTTCTACTTGGGTGGTTGGTATTCACTTGTTTTTTGCTTAGATGCTATATACTCACGTATTTCTGCTTGGGTGGTTGGTATTCACTTGTTTTTTGCTTAGGTGCTATATACTCACGTATTTCTGCTTGGGTGGTTGGTATTCACTTGTTCTGTGCTTAGGTGCTGGATATTAGGCATCAAGTGCAGGGTGCTGAATACTCACTTGCTCTGTGCTTAGGTACTAGATGCCCATGCATTTGTACTTGGATTCTGGAATACTCATGAATTTCTTGTCGGACACAAAAATGTGTTCTTCAGATTCTGATTAGGGTATATAACAAGCGGGGGTTTAGGAATTAGCAATTTTGAGTTACTGAACGTGCTCAAAGTAATTCGGAGGTTGTTTTGGATAGCAATGGATCACATTTAGGATCTCGAAATTAACCAGAGCAAAGCCTGAGCTACTTAAATACATAGGGTATGTATAATTGGGTCCCTATTGTGCTGTCGGTTTCATTTATTGCAATGAAGACGTAAATAGTGTTGGGTTAGGCTATTTTTGGCAAATTTTGAGTGACTAGTTGTGTCTTTTGTTTGCAGGGTCACAATCTAAGGGGAAATAATCGGATAAAGGATCGTCTGGATCAATCTATCAAGTACAGCCCGGAGTCCAGGCTTGCATTTCAGGTAGCAGATTGAAAGATGCCACACCACTTCAGGAGGGGCTTAAAGACCGTCCTGAAACAAAATCAGTTCTTCATGGTGACGATTTCGATGAGGTTGACTCCCCAGTTAAGGAGGTAGCAGGTGTTACAAGCAACAATACCCTAAATCCTGACTTGGCAACAATGTTGAAAACAAAGGATATTGATGTAGTGTTGTTGTGTCCTCCCGAAGAGGCGGGTAAGTTTGAATTTGCTGGTTGATTCCCCAAAGATGCCAATGTTTTCAGTTATTGTGAGTGTATATTCTCGTGTCTGAATTCATGTTGTTGGCTTTCTCAGCGCTAATTTGCACCCTACTGGATTCCTATCTCCGCAGCCACGCAGAGTACGGTGATTGCAACGAATCTGATGGAGCCAACTCATTCAGTAGAGCTGAGTCCAGTGGAAGCTAGTTTACAGGAGCTAAGTCCAGTGGAGTTGAGTCTAGCAGTGGCAAGTCCACCTGATACAAGTGGCAAGAGATACTCTTTTAGTGTAAAGAGGTCTTGTGATCCATGTGTAGATGATTCTAGCATGAGGAAGAAGCTTAGCAAATCATGTGCGTCTAACGAGAGTGGTGATGCATGTAAAACCACAAGATTGTCTAGACGATCTCCTTCCAAGAACGGAAGTTCTCGTAGACATGAATGTAGGAAAGGAGATGTACAGCCAAAAATCATTGGCTTACAAGTTGAAAAAATACAAAAGGTGGTAACTAGGAGTAGGGTAAAGAACAATTGATTTTATTTTATACTTGTCCATGTAATTTGTGAAAATATAGTGCAATTGCTCTTTTAATTCAACATGTTTGAATTTGCTTGTGTGAAATGCATAAAGTTTTCAGCAATTTGTGGTGCAAGATAGGGTGATACATGAGGTACAAAATGTATTTAATGTTTTGGTTGGTAGATTGGTATTTGAATTTAGGTGGAACTTGGTTTAGGGTTAGAAAAGGACTTTGACATTTTGAAGGTTAAGATTCTTGATGAACCATTTATAGGTAATCTCCATTTGGGATTAATATTTGACTTTGTGTGCAAATTTTTAGCTTACAATTGAGAGTTGTTCAATTGTAATCCATACCTTAAGTTAGGTTTGTTTTGTTTGCTACACAAGGATGTTTTTAGTTGTATATCCCTTAGTATTCTTAGTATGCCCCTAAGCACTCACCAAGGAATGGTCCACGTGCTCTAAAATTTTGCATAATGCTTGGATCTAGAATGGAGCAATTATGAATCTTTGAGTTACTTTTCAATTAAGCTTGATGAGTTCATTACTTCCCTTTTTTTAAATTGGGACAATAATACAAAAGATACTATGTAATTTCTTAATATTACTTAATATTACCAAAGCAAAGGCAATGCAAGCTATTGCCATGGAAAATGAGAATTAGGAGTCATACTATGCTTTTAAAGAATGATGAAAGCCGAGATTGTTGGGAATGTAGCAATCTAAATAGATCTCATTAAAAAAATTCTACTTTGTGATTGCTAGAAAATCCTATATGTTTGCTAGTAATTTCAATGTTTTTTTAGATTTTGAAACATGATGGTTGTTTTCTTAAATCCATTTTAAAGATTAGTATTTGAAATGGAAAGTAATTGATGCTCAAATTGTGATGAATTCTATAATGGATCCTAAGGTTTGGGTAACATTGTTAGTTCTATGCCTAAAATATTACTTATAAAGAGATAAAGTGGTTTAGGGTCAAGACTTGGAGGATAAAAATCTCAAGAGCAAAAAGTCTCAATTATATAACAAATATGGCCTTTAAATATGAGAAGGTTATGGACTATCTGATTTTCTAGGCAATGTAAGCATGCATCTTCTTTAAAAAAATAACCATTTCTCAATGTAATTTTGTGTATTTAAAAAAAATTAATTGTTGAAGGCGTTAAGCTAGCTTATTTGAACAATCCCACCATTGAAATAATGATGATTGAATTCCTTATGTCAAAGAGATATTAATGAATTTGTTTTTTTATCTAATTGTAGACAAACTTTTGCTTAATATTTTGGTAAAGGATGGAAATCAAGTGTCTTTTTCCACAAAATACACTCCTACGTCCTCATTTCAATTTTTCATTAATTTTTTTCATTATGTACAATGCAAGAAGTTGTTAAAAAAATAGAACTCAAGAAATGTCTATAGTCATAGAAGGTGTAAAGGAACTTAAATATAGATGGATCCTAAACCTTTAATCCAATTTTTTCATACTAGTACTTAAGGTATAAGATCCTAAAGATACTTCTCTAAAAATTAAAAAATTAAATATTGATGATTATGTAAGGCCCACATGTCATATATTTACCCCCTATTAGGAGAAGGGATTGTATGTTTTTTTGTCAATAATTGCCCCAAATCACCTTGAATTCAATTTCTTCAAATTACTATTTTTCAATATGAAAATGTACAAATTAAACAATTACAATCAAGTTCTATAAGTTAGGAAAATTTAAATTTTTCAACTTAAAATTACATCAAGAGATGTTTGACACCCCCCCCCCCCCAAGGGAATTTACTTTTTTGTTTTCTTTTTAAATTATACGTGAATTAAAAGATAAGGTCTATGTAATTCAAAGCAAAGCCATTTTATATAACATGTATGTCTTATCAAAATATGCATGTATTCTGTGGATCAAAAACATTTGTCAACTATTGAATTCAAATTTAATATTTTATAATTTCTATCCTAATTCTCCTTTTTCTTTAATGTGATGAGGTTTGTACATGATCTCATAGTATCCAAAATAAGCATTATAAGACAAGTAGTTGTGGACTTAGATGTTGTTCCAAAATGAATCCAGTTTCCAAGTGTTGACCAATTGTATAGTTCAAATTCAAACTCTTTATATTCATTTAATGGTATCTAATATTATTGCTCTATCGTGGACTTGCATTTAAACTTTGACATATTAGCAATCAATTAGGAAATGTAAATTGAACATAAAGACATACAAACACTTTATAATTTAATCAAATTTTCTTCTATTGCACTTACACCATTGTATTCTTTAATCTAAAGGACTACCTTCATAAAATGGCAATATAGAAACTTTATAAAAAGACATGCACATGATAAAATATTTACATGTTTCGAATGTAGACTTCAATAAGAACTTAAAGGCGTAGATCAACCCATCATATCTTTTTATGTGCACTAAAATTCAAGACTTATAGGAATATAAATCGATGCTTCATGAATTAATGTATCACACATTTTTTATAAATGGACTAATATTTGGACAGCTAAGAAATCCATCTTCTTAAAAAAATAAATTAAAATTGTTTAGATTTCTAAAATCATTCTGCCTGTGAAAATATTTGCATCATTCTATTTTGAGCATGAGACATGTGAAAGTTACAAGTAGACGATTTGTGAAGATATTTACACAGTTTTTACTCTAAAGTATACTTCCAAATGTCTAATTTTAATACCTTCTTTGCAAAGTTTGGTAAAGCTCTACATCATGACACAGTAGAGGGCTAGAATTCATGCCTATAATTGCCCTTGCCTAAGCTAGACCTAGCCTTTTTATAGTTGCAAAATCTTTAGATAAGGCTTTACCCCTTATTAATTTTTTATTCTGTTACTCAAATGTTACAAATTCTCTAGATAAGGCTTTAGTCCTTATTAATTTTTGCTTCAAGTCCTCAAATGTCTTTTTTCAGTTTTGCTCTCAAGCATCCATCGCATGTTTAATGCAAGCTACAATTTTTGTGAATTTTGGTTTTGCTAGTGCAACTCTAGCAATGAAGCTGCAGTGCAAAATAAAGTTGGCTTTTTTCAGTTTTGGCGAAGACATCCAAAGCATGTTTACTTCAAAGGATTTGAAGCTGCAATTTTGTGGGATTTTGGTTTTGCCAGTGCATCCTCAATGCGGTGCAAAAATATTTCACCATATATACCACAATGATTCCCCAATTGCAAAACAGTTGGGCCTAAAATTATCACAAGTACATAACTAGAAAGCATCTTGAAAGTCATCATCAGGGATCTTATTTTTCAAATCTCAGTGTTAAATGCAATACTAGTATTGAAAGTAAGATCAATTTACAAAGTCTAAAACCAAAATTCAGTTTATCATGCACAATTACCAAGTATTTCATGTATCACCATTGGAAAAGTAAGTCGTATTAAAAAAAATACAGTGAAAAGGGCAAATTACAAGAGCATCTAGGTTCTAGTCTAATAACACGGCACACCTCAGGGCCTCATCAATGATCTCTTTGACATCTGCCTTCAATTCAAACCCTGATAACCTACTTTTGATAGGATGTGCAATAGGAGGCAAACTAAATTTGGAAGTGAGCACCAAATGGCTATAAATCGTACTTGGTTCTCTATCATTTCTTAGCAAATACGTTTGACTCCCTTCTTTGAGCCTCTCATACCATATTCCATTGAAAACAACATCTCTAGCAAAATACGTGTTTTCATCTGGGTCAGTGAAGGCCTCCTCAACAGTGTACGTTGCCTTCACCATGATTATGAGCCACCATGGTTCCTCTTCAAGTGGGGTTCGTACAGCAACATTATCCCCCAAGCACAAACCATCCGCAATCCACTCTCTACCAGTGCCAGCTTCCACCTCCTCATTTGCATCATAAAGTCTTCGAGCCTGAAATGGAGCTTTGGGTCTCAACCTGTACAAACTGAATTCTTGGACATGGTCTGATTGGTAGCAAGTATGCTGGGTCTCATACCCCAAACACACATAGCAAAAACAAGACAACTGTCGATACTGCAAGAGTGTTGGGTCTCTTGCTGTCACCAAACGGCATTGATGGTTCGACATGCTTCCCGGTACACGTTCCGCTTGCCTGCTGTCACTTCGGTCCACACTACCTAGGCCAGTTCTAGGAATTAGCCAGAAAAATTTTGATGTCTCACTCCGGGCACTTTGGGGTCCTACGTGCACCTTCAGAGCTTGCTCGTTCAAGAACTGAACAATCTCAGCAGCACTTTGTAGCTTCCTTCCATCCGCTTTCAGCTACTCTTTACGGAGCTCTCTCTTCAGCAAGGCACCTGCACCATCTACTTCTCCCTTCCCGTGACCAAACCCAAAATAATTCCAAGACATTTGGCAACCATCTACCAATGTGGCACTGCTAGTCAATTTAGGATATCTACTTATGAAATACCAAGCACGTGCACTCTTAAATTGCCCGCTACATCCATCTGACCAGACTATATGGTTATTGGAGGTGAAACCTTGGCCCTTCACATATTCCCAATTCAGCATAAGACAATGTTGGACAAAAAGAGAGTCATGAGTTTTATCATCAGATACATAATAATGAGTTTCTTTCAACAAAAGAGCTTCATTGCTATCTCTGTCCCAATCAGGGTTTAACTTGTAAGTGATATGAACCAAGATTGTGACCTGATCATTATGCCAATGCATACTTTGTATCTCATTTTGAACCTTTAAAGTATAATTTTCTGAAAAATCAATGCAAGAGATTAAAGTTCCAGGAGGAACAGAGGTAAACAACTCTTTAAATTGATAATCCTGCCAAGATGCTACATAATTATGCAACACAAACGCTTGCAACTTGGGTTTCAGGTAATTGATCAACTCACAGGAAGTTGTTTCTTTATATTCCAAGGTTGAGGCTTTCCTTGGGATTCCTTCCTCCGTTGTCCCCACCACCTTGTATCCGATGCTCTTCCACTTGACGATCTGCTCAGATGTCGTTTCCTGTAGACAAATCCGAAGCATCTGGATTCCACAATCCACGCATTCACCCATTAAACAGTCCCGCTTGTGCCACATTGACAATTCGTCTTTCTTGCACAAAATGGATGTCCACAGGTTAGTCAGCCTCTCATACACTTGAAGATGATCTGCACACATACTACCCGCACCTTCACCACACCCTAAGCCACCACAGATCATCACACAATCACAAGAACAATCTAAATGAATTCCCTATCTATCAGTCCTCATAATGTCGAGAGCAATCATCAGCTCTGTCAACTCCTGGTGGTATTGGCAACAACAGGTATTCCACATTCGCAACCGCTTGACCCACCACGGCTTCAGGTTCTCAAAAGAAGTCAAGCTACAAACAAGGTCAAGGTTCTTGGCCTTGAAAGCCGTATAAAATTCGAGCTGCATACCAATTAATACAAATCAAAGAAATCAGAACTTGTGCTCAGGGGTCCACAAGCTGACATTTGCTGCAAGCAAAAGGATCACATGATTCAAAGTACCCTAAGTATACCACCTTCAGATACAAGTCCGACAAAGTGAAAGCACATTAGGCACCTTAAAACTTGCACCAAAAGCAACCCAGGATCCTAAGCAATCCAGCACCCTAAGCAACCAGCACCCTAAGCATTTTCAATACCAAAGTAGGAGTCCAAAAAAGTACTTGAACCATAAGACCACAAGCAATCCAGCACCCTAAGCAATCTAGCACCCTAAGCAATCCAGCACCCTAAGCACCTTCAATACCAAAGTAGGAGTCCAAAAAAGTACTTGAACCATAAGGCCACAAGCAATCCAACACCCTAAGCACCTTCAATACCAAAGTAGGAGTCTAGTAAAAGTACTTGAACCATAAGGCCACAAGCCACCAGTACCCTAAGCAATCCAACACCCTAAGCACCTTCAATACCAAAGTAGGAGTCTAGTAAAGTACTTGAACCATAAGGCCACAAGCAATCCAGTACCCTAAACACACCACTCAGCGCAGCAAAACTAACAAATGATTTCAAGTATTTCAAGTACACCCTTTTCAGCACAAAAGCAAGGCAAAAGAAAGGGATATAGCTGAAGCACCCTAAGCACAGGCTATAGTGCACTTTTAGCACAGCAAGTAACATTCACTGTGAGCACAAGCAACAAATGGATCTAAGTATCTCAAGCATGCAACCTTCAGCACGTAAGCAAGATAAAGGCAGTGAACTTTCTAATCGCATTGGCATTGTAAGCAGAAAAGCCTAATGGGTGATGGCCAAAGCACCTCACTTCCAACACAGAAGTTTCATAAAGTGCAACAGCAACAGCAATACATTGCAAGGACAACATTTAGCATCAAATTACAATAGTGAGAAATAAAAGTAAGGCAATACCTGTGAACACTGAAGGAAATGTGTTGGATGTGAAATCCATTGTCTCAGACCTTCATGGAAACTTACAATATCCTTCCGATTTGAAGACACTGTGGTCTCAGTAGCCCACCAATGCTCCACTGCGGCCTTCACATTCTCTGCGAGGGAATTGCTACGACTTTTTCGGCGATGATGCAGCCAGAAAGCATCGTTTGCGGTATCCAAAACAAGCCGTTTAGCTCGCGCCTTCGATATGTTTCTCCTGTCCACCCCCAACACAGCAGCCAATCCCCGACCACTTCCAACCACTGAAGATGAAGCAAAGGTGCACAAGATATCTTTAGCCATTGCAATCTTTGATGGCTTCACCCCAACCAAATGTTCTCTCATACCCTCTTACACTAGAAACAACATTCTGTTGCAATTTCATAGATTTCAAGTTACTCAAGAATGGTGGAATCATGTCTTTCATATAACTGTGACCCAAAAACTTTTGCACAGTAAGGTGCTGAATTTTAACATTGTATTCTTCCAAGCGGGAAGAGGCAAACTCTGCAATCTTCCTAGCAATGTCTTGGCTAATTCTATTGGCCCTAGAGGCACAATGTTCAAGTCTTTGACATTCTCCTTGTTCAATTCTCCCTGTAGGTGCTAGTTCTTCTTCTTCAACCAAACCGGCCTTTCTTCTTGCTCGACATCGCCGTGTTCGCTCCCGTGCAGACGCCTTCCTCTTCTCTGTGGACCAAGCCAGGTAACCGTCTTCCTTGACAGGTCCCCTTTGAAGTTCAGATTCAGCCATTTCGAAAGTGAAGGTTCTGAAAATGCACCCATGGATCCACACTACATCAGTTATTCCATCCCCAGAACTTGGGAAGACGTGGAGCACTGGATTGAACATAGCTGAAACCTTAAACTGCCAGCACCAGCACCAGCACCAATAGAAAACAACAACGACGATGCTGCCAGCAGCAACAGGAACAGCGACGGTGCCACATTCAATAGCAATGCACATGCAACAAACATGCGTGAGGACCAGCACCTAAACGCACCCTAACATAGGATTACGTTAAAATCTGAAATTCTGCACTTGAATGTGTTTGCGGCAACCCTTAAGCAGCTGAAGACGTCCTAAAACCGCAACAAGATATCTGCATTTGAATGTGTTTGCGGCAACCCTTAAGCAACTGGAGACGTCCTAAAACCGCAGCAAGATAAACCTACAATCGTGCCATAGTTCTCCCTAAGTACACACAGCTCAAATTCCTTCACGCTTCCCCTAAACCCTAGTAAAATTAAAAGAGCGTGTCCTTCAATGTGGTTGCGCCAGACTTTCACAAGTCTCAGTAGTCCAAAACTCTAACAGCACTCTCCACAAAATTTAGTGAGAAGGGAACAATAGTAGGATGCCAGGCAAGGAGAAACCCTAAACGTGAACACAAAGTTTACACAGCTCTGCCAGAAGGAAAGAGCGAGGTCACGCGCTAGAACTCAGCGAAAGAGAAACGGCTCCACACGGCATCGAAGTTTGAATTTGGATGAATTCGTGAAGGCGCCAAAACAATATTCATCCAAAATGTCACGATAGTCATTCAATTAAGCACTATTTAGCACAAAAAGCAAGCGTGACACTCACATTTTTGTCCTTTTTGAATATATATACATTTCTATGTATGGATGTAATCCATCTTTAAGAATCTACTTACAATATTGAATACATTAGTGTAATTTTTTTTTTAATATTCAAGAATCAATTAAAATTATTTACAAACAAAACTCAAAAAAAGGAAGTGTGACACCTTTATTGGCTCCTATTACCTCATGTTTACCCCCCCTCTTTTCTCTCGTACTGTTGAAGATACACGAGCTTTCTTAGGCTTGCCCATCATTTGCTCCTTCTTTGCTTTCATCAAGGTTTTCCCTACACGTTCACGAAGGCGATCAACCACTTTTCCTTTTCTCAAGGGAAGTTCTGGAATAGGCCAATATACCCGTCCACTCCCAGACCTAAAAGAGGCTCGGGACCGGACCTGTCCCGGACCACGCGGACGTGGCTCGAGCCGGCGGACGGGCGGACGAAGCTGCCTCGTCCGCCGCCGAAGCGGACAGGCGGACAGCGGACGACCCGACTATGTCCGACCGCCCGACCGCCCCGTCCGCCGCGTCCGCCTAGTCCGTCGCCTAGTATTTCGAGGCGTCCAAATTTTTTCCATATTGGCATGAGACATAGGATTCTTCTCATCCGCCTTTACTTACTGTCAAATTTTTTGGGTCAATTAAAGTTTCAACATCCTATGCTTTTGTCATTAACTCAGAAAATAAAAAATAGACAAGTTATAATCAGATTTTAAATAATCATTTAGAGTTCTTTGAAGTTTACAGTGAGACCCTAAACCCTAAACCCTAAAACCCTAAAACCCTCAACTCTTAGTCTCCTACATTTCAGATTACGCCATTGTTTTGAGCAAATTGTAAATTTGTAATATTCATTTGAAATTGTATGCATACAAATTTTAACTAGACATAAAGGATATTATTTTTTTATTTATTTTTTCATCATGTAGGATATTTCAAAGGGAAAGAAAAAAACAAAAACATGATCAATATTAGTAATGAAGTGAAACGTTATAATTTACAATTGACCGAATTGAGATGGTACTACAATCACAACAATTACTTGAAGGGGTTTGGTTTTGGTTTTGAACCTCATGGACAATTTTCATTGACTTCAAGGTGTTTTGTACATATGGACTTATGGAGAAGCCAAAAATGTATATAACTTATGCATGTCACACACTTCAACGCCATATTTGTACTGTATTTTGTAATGCCCTTTTTTTATTAGGATTGTTTTAAAAGTAAGGGTATACAAAGAGTGTAAGACTTCACAACATTTCTGGAATTAGTAGAACTCTAAAACCCTGTCGTAATGAGAAAAACATCATAATCTTCTAATCCATAAAAGATATGTTTTTGTGTGTGTTTTTTTGTTTTTTGTTTTGTTTTGTTATATTTTTTTTTTCTTGGAGAATTTGCAACGTGAAGCAATAAAACATATTTAGTTTCCATTTTTATAAGTTCTTTTATCTAAGGGTGGGTTTATACTATGCCTAAGGCCGAATGGAAGGCCGGCCGGATTTGCCTTTGATCCGTTCTTCAATCCGGCCCCAGTTTTTCCATCCGGCCCTACTTAATCTAAACCCCTTGGGCCAGATTCTAGGGCCGAATTTTCAATTCAAGTGCTCTTCAATTTTCTCATGTCTCAATTAAAAAAATATATAAAAATATGCATGTTTATCTTTTATTTCTTTTTTAATTAAAAACAAAGATTTTTTTTTTTTTTTTCTATATATTTCATTTCTAAAAAAAAAAAAAAGTTTATTTATTTATTATTTAAAAATAAAAAAGAAATTTAATATTTTGGTTTTCCTCTTATATAGAATATGCATTTGTAATCAACATGTTTAATGCTAAAACATAGGTACTTTATTGTAGTCACTTAGATGATTTTCCTTTAAAATTAAAAAAATTAAATCCATAAGGGAGTTTGCTCTAAAAGCACCCATGCTCTAAGAGTGATCATGACGGAGAGGTACATTTTGCTTTAGTGAATGTACTAGCACATTTTAGGACATGGTCACTTTTAATGACCGTTGCCTTTCAACTTAAAAAAATTCATAACTAATTACAGAAAGATCTAAAAAATATGAAGGAAATCAAGTCAATAAAAAAATATGAGGATAAAGGGCCTAACATGCATTTCAAAATCTACTCTACAATTTTTTAAATGAATCTTTAATGTGGTTTTTTCTCCAAGATTTAGTGTATTTGAGGCTCATTTCCAAAAGCCCTCAACACTATGAAAGTCAAGTTTGTGATGGAAACTCTTGTACAAAATCTTGAATAAAAAAATCATAATCAATCATTTTGAAAATTGGATTTTTGATGCTAAAATTAGATTTAAAATAGACTTAAATATATATATATATATATATATATATATATATATATATATATATATAAACTACTAAGAATAGCAACTTGGTTAAGTATTATTAGACTTCAAAGTATAGTTCACACCAAAATTTTGTGCCTTGGATATTTAGAAATTTAGAAAGATTTGGAAAAATGCCAAATAAAAAAGAAATTGAATTTCTATTCTCATAGATAATTTTCTTTCTTATTTAGTATTTAGGAAGCTTTAATTCATTTAATTAGAATTTGTTATGAGAAAGTTATAGACATTCTTGTAAAATTGGGCAATTAAAGCATCTTTTAAAAAAAAATAACTCACAAGATTCATTTGCGAATGCAATTTTTCCATTTTTCCAATTTTCAATGTAATGCCCACAAAATTAAGTTTTTTTGAATTTTTGTTTTTTTCGTAGATTCTCAACTCAATTCTCTACTATAAAGATTTAAAGCTCAAAACTCTATAGTGCAAAAATTTGAATTTAAAAATGTTCTAAGTCAAAAAATGTAGTTTTCCCATTTACAAAGTGGTCTTGGTACCGTACGTTGAGATCAGGTTCGTCAGAGCCAAAACAAAATTGTTTCTTTTTTAATTGAATTATCTTTCATTAATTGAATTTTGAATTTTCAAGATTTCATATATTTCGAATTTTCGATTGGGAATATTTAGTTAATTGTAGCTATGGTCCTCCTTTAATACGGAATTGCAAGCTCAATATGACACAAGGCATCATGGAATCTTGCTTTGGGTGGCTAAATTCAAGACATACTTTTAAAATCTTGTTTTATTCAAGCTAAATCAAGCCTTATTGCGATGAAGGCCTTAATGCAAGGAAGGCTAGTAATCCATTTTAGGCTCCCATTTAAATCACCATGATTTTTGAAGCCAAAATTAAGTCTTCACAAGTAAAGCTTACAATAAGGTAATCAAACTTTACAAGTAAGGCTTTATAGCATAGTTCTCTATGTATGGAATATTATTTTGTATTATTTTATATTGTTCTTTTTATTTTTTAAACACATTGACAATATTGTTTTTCATTTTTCATCATTTATCAAGATCTTTTTTGAGATTTCAATTTGTTTACATCAATTTGTTTACATCAATTTGTTTTGAGATTTCAACTTATGTCCTGTTATAAATTCTGAAAATTTCACTACATGCCATATTTATTTTATTTTTTAATTAATTTTTAACGAATCTAACTCTCGCATAGGGTATTCCAAGTGATGAACTTCAATGTGCTAGAAAAATGGCCCGTTCGCCGTTCGCTCGTCCGCCTGTCCGCCGTGTACCATGCGCCATCCGCTCGCTTGTCCGTTGTCCGTCCGACTGTTCGCCGCCAGTTGTTCGTCCGCTTCGCGGTCAGAGCATCCGTCCGCGGGCTTCGTCTGATGCAGTCGTTTGCAGTTCGTCGAGGCCGTGTGATTGGACGCGCCGGGGCATATTGCTCGTCCGATCTGGCGGTCGGCCCGTCCGCCCGTTAGATTCGGGCAGTGATGTCACGGCGGACGGTATAAAGAGGGGCGCGGACGGCCCATTCCGCACAGTTGTTTCCCTTGCGGAGTGGGCTGATCCAGCGCCAATTGGTATTTGTGAGCCCCTTTCGACTTGGAGTGTGAACAACTGTGAATGAATCAACTTAATGCAATGGGTTTGTCGGCTTCATTAAGATGTTAAAAAAAATAGTAATTACCCCCTAAATGCTTGAAGTACCAAAATATTAAATATGGTGTTTGCAAAACTTAGAAGTTCAATAAAATCTAACTATTTTTCATCATTTTAGTAAGCTAATAATTTTGGGAAATTCTTTTTGAAGTCTACTTTTGGCTCCAGAAGTCCGATCTTGCAATTAAATGACAATGATTTTTCTAAAAGAGATTTTATGCAAGGGTACCTTGTGCAATCTTGACTTTTCTTTTGTGTTAAGAGCTTTTGGAAATGAGCCTCAAATACAGTAGATCTTGGAGGAAAATTTACATTGGAAATTCATATTAAAAAATTATAGAGTAAATTTTGTAAAGCCGTAAATTGATTGGGGTTGTGCAAGTTTGGCCCATTAACCTCATAGGCTCATATTCTTTGGGTCCCCAACATTTTAGATTTGCCTTGCCAAAAAGGCTTCAACTTTTTTTTGCGATTTTAACAGCATCATAGTCAAATGTTATAATCTTTCACTCTACAAGTGATATTGTTGTGCTTTCTTTTCCTATGCAATCTCTAACAAGTCTAGTTTGAATTTGTATGGTTACAATTCCAAAAAAATTGATACATCTTACTAAAATGTGGGCTCTTTGTTCAATTTAGAGCAAATTAGAGGAAGTTGAAATTTGAAAACAAGGCTTGGGCATGTAGGGGTTACAACATTCTATGGTTATTTGGATGATTGGATTTGTTTGAACCATTGCTTTTTGGGGGGCAATTGAAGGCCCAAATGCCTAAAAAAAAAGTGGACTCCACGAAATCTATAGGTTCAATTTGAAGAAAAATTGGATGATAATGCCAAATTGCTCGAATTTGAAAGAAAAAAAATTGGATGAAATTGCGCACATCAAATGAAACTCATCTAAATATGTGGATGAAAAGATAGTTCTATCCAAAATATAAATGAATACTAAAAAATTTAGTAACATTATTTTGTCGTATATTGCCACTTTAGCAGTTCTCCAAAAATTGGAAAAAACCCATGGTTTCATCCCTACACCGAAGTTTACCCCATTTTCCGCCCAATGCCCTGATCGGACGACCCCACACCGACCCGCCTTCCCGTCTGCCCTGTCCACCTTCTCGTCCGCCTCCCCGTCCGCTCCGTCCGCCTTCCCGTCCGCCCCGTTCGACTTCCCGTCTACCCCGTCCGAATTCCCATTTGCCTTCCCATCCACCTGTCCACTGGACGGGGACAATCGGAACGTCCTATGTCGGTGGACGTTCGGGAACCGGCGGACGCGGACGCTAGACGTCTGAACGTCCGGACGTCCATGTAACCCTGGATTGGTTGGTGGAATTCAATTCCACTGCCCGAGCCAATTAGGAGGATGATGGAACGAGGCTCCGGATCCTCTCCGGATTACTTAAGGCGGAAGCTTTAAAATGGTATAACGATCTACTACACAACATCTGGACAAACTGGGATCAGTTGACGGATGAATTTGTATTGACATTCAGAGAGGCTGGAGGAGAGGCCAGAGCACTAGGACGTCTCAGTAAAATAGCGATGAAATCCAGAGAGCCTGTCCGAAAGTATGGGCAAAGAGTGAAGGGTTTGATTGCCAAACTAACCCCTGGGGTAGCCCAGAGTGTACAGATTGAATGGTATGTGGCAGGATTTCCGGAAAGAATGGGGTTCCAAATCCGATAGTCCAGACTGGCCACTCTTCAAGAAGCTATGAAGGCAGCCCAACACTACGAGAATTCCAAGCAGTCTCAACGCAAATCCCTGAGAAGGGAAAAAAAGGGCAAGACCGGACGAGACAAGAAGGGAAAGAAGAACCGGAGATCAAGCTCATCCGAGTCCAATAGTTTCGGATTTGAGGAGGAATCTTCCGAGTCGGAAGATAGTGACTTGGACCAGCCCGCGCCAAGGAAGAAGACATCTGAAGGCTATCGACGAGTATCAAACTGAGCTATTGTAAAAGTGAAGGAAGAGCCAGAAGTGGAGTCAAAACGAGCGATTAGAGAAATCCAAGAGAGTTTGGCCACCATCAAAGTACAGTTGGCAAAAAGTGGCAAGCAACGACGGATTCTTCCGACAGTAAGAGCAAACGTTTGGTGTACACGATGTGGACAAGCCAGACACTACCCAAATGAGTGTTTCCGACTACCGCCTCGAAAGGTACAATTCGTAGATGAGAAGGGAGCAATTTACTACACCCTTTTGGAACCTGAGGAAGAAGAGGCGGAGGAAGTACCGGTGTACCAAGTCGCTCCAGCATATGGAAGGGGGCGAGCTCCACAGCGGCTCTATCAAGCTCCGTACCATCCGAATCCGGAGTACACTGAACCGGCTAGACGTTACACCATCATGCAGCGACCGGCAGGATCTTACGGAGGGCCTTCCCTTCCATCAAGACCACTGATCCCGATGGAAAAGCAGTATGGGGCATGCTTCAATTGTGGATATCCGTCCCACTATTTGAACCAGTATCCATACCCCAAATCCGGACAAGGCAAGAATTTACCCTTGCTTTGCCAAAACTGTCGGGAGTATGGACATCATACCGAAGAATGTCCGAAACCGGCACATCCATGGGTTACATTCAAACAAGTGGAGGTGCCACCTCGAGAGAAGACAACGTTGAACTACGGAAGCACCGAGGGCATGAAGAATCCGGATTGTTGACGGTGTCCGATGGAGCTAACGGAAGAACGGGCAATCCAAGTCACCCAAGTGAGCACTCGTAGCTCCACCCGTAAGTGTGCAAAAGAAAGAAGAAAGTTTTGTCTTCATCACCGGACAACGGGGGCAAGTAAAACTCCGGACCCTTTGGACCATTCCGGAGAATCCTAGAGTGAAGGAGGCGTAGCGCAAGCTGAGGAAGGGCTAGTAGTCGCTCCCCAATTTCCGAACGTTAGCCAAGAAGTGAGAGAGGAGATTATTTGGACACAAGAACTAGATGAACCAATCTAGGAGGTGATCATGCCGGAGACTATATTCAGACTGGATTCCTGAATCCGAGTGGATGAGTATGATGTCCTCTAGAATATCAAGGCCCAAAAGGCCAATGTTACCATCGGTCAATTGTTACATGATAATCCTAATTATCAGAAACAACTAAAGGAGTCTTTGATCCGATCACGTAGATGGGCAATCAGACTCCCACCTACTGCGGTCAACTTCGCAGAGCTAGAAGACTTTGGAGCTCCAGAATTGACGATAGGGATTGACGAATGTACCATCCAGAACGTTCCGGTGGACGAAGGATTCAGAGTGAACTTAATCCTCAAGAGTACGGTGTTTGATTTAGGATATACCTCCTTTGAGGATACACAGCAAACGCTCCGGATGGGGAATCAATCACGGGTCATTCCGGTAGGGAAGCTCTCCGGATTGCCGACCCAGATTCATGGGAACACCTACGCGCTCAACTATCTGGTGATTCAGGTAGGAGAGGGTTGGCTGTTTCCTTTGCTTCTGGGTAGACCTTGGCTATACCTAGCCAAAATTAAGGTCAATTGGGAGAAGAGGGCTTTCATTTTCGGAGACCCTCCGGTCATCTTACCCTGGCGTCTGGAAGAACACCTAGGGGAAACCAGTACGTTGGAAGGATACACATCCAATTGGACCGAATCTGAGGATTCACATTCCACTCCGGCATATTAAGTTGAGCAATTCCGGGAGACGACAGAAGGAGACGTAGGCTTTTCAGCACCTGTTCCGGAAGAAGGGATTATTTCCTTTGAAGAAGATATTAAGAACGCACCAATGGATCGATCCCTAGGACAATCTGACATTCAGCTGTCGGAGGAATGGATCCGGAAGCAACTCGCAAACGGAACCCTTCCGCCTCGTTCGGACGGTCAATAGATGTCCTGGAGATAGCTGGTTGATCAGTTGGACAACGAAGAAGCCGAGGGCGTCAAACCCATAGCTTCACTAGATGACTATGAGTCCGTTTCCGTAGGAATAGACAAAACTTTCTATATAGGGAAGCGTTTATCTAAGCGAGAGCGGAAGGAGTACATGACGCTGTTGGAGGAATACTCCAATGTTTTTGCCTGGTCGCCTACAGATCTCACCAGCATTCCTCCGGAGTTAGGAGAACATGCCATTGATCTGGTCGAGGGAGCCGTACCTGTTTGGCAAAGGCAATACCGACTTAATCCGAATTATTCAATGCTAGTCAAGGAGGAACTCGACAAGTTGTTGAAGGCCGGATTCATCTATTCGGTGAATCACTCTGAATGGGTATCACCCATTGTAATTGTTTCGAAGAAGGTTGGAGCAGACGGAAAGGTGAAGATCCGGGTCTGCTAGGATTTCCGGAAATTGAATGCAACCACCAAGAAGGATCATTTTCCGTTACCATTCATAGACATGGTATTGGATCATGTATTTGGAAAGCAATGCTTCAGTTTTTTGGATGGATTTTCCGGATACAAACAGGTCTTAATCTAGAGCCAAGATCAATTAAAAACGACGTTCACCACCGATTGGGGAACGTTTGCTTTTAGCCAGATGCCGTTCGGATTGTGTAATGCTCCCAGCACCTTCCAAAGACTTATGATGGACATATTCCAAGTCTTCCTTAAGCATTTCTTGGAAGTCTTCATAGATGACTTTGCTGTTTTCAGCAAATGGAGCGACCACCTCACCTACCTCCGAAAGACATTCCAACGATGCCGGGAGACTAAGCTCAAGCTACACCTGGATAAGTGTTTCTTTAGGTTAGCATCCGGACTGCTCCTGGGACATGTGGTCAGCTAGAGAGGAATTGAGGTGGACTTGGGCAAAGTCCAAGTCATGATCAAACTTCTACCCCCTAAGAACTTCTGAGAGTTGCGAGGATTTCTTGAATGCGTGGGATACTACCGGAGATTCATTGAAGGGTACGCCCGGCTAGCCAGTCCGTTGACTAAGTTACTCAAGAAACAAACGAATTATGAATGGACGGAAGCCAGGGAACATTCGTTTGAGGAGTTAAAGAAGAGGTTAGTTTCAGCTCTGATTCTATCTCCACCGGACTGAAACAAGGAATTTCATGTTACATTGGATGCTTCCGGTTGGTGCCTAGGGGCAATTCTGTGGCAGTCGGACGAGAAGAATCAAGAATGGCCAATTTACTACGCCAACAGACAAATGAGTCCGACTGAACGGAACTACATCACAACGGAACAAGAAGTCCTTGCATTCATATATGCCTGCAAAAAGTTCCGGCATTATTTTCTCGGATACAAGGTGACGTTCTATACCAACCACGATGCGTTGAAGTACCTTGTCAATAAGCCAGACCTTTCCGATAGACTTGCAAGGTGGATCCTATTGCTACAGGAATTTGACTACAAGATGGTAGTCAAATCCAGGAAAAGTAACTCCAATGCGGATTACCTTTCTAGGCAAAGTGGACGAGAGGAGCTACTAAGTCAAAAGGATGAGTTTCCGAAATTACCGCTACCCGAATCAAAGAAAGGTATGGAACCCATCTCTGTATTTCAGATAGAAGGGACAACCCAGATTTCCGGATGATTACGGATTATCTCCAAACTGGAGAATATCTGGAAGGGTTGAGCTGAGAAGAAAAGAGCGTGTTCTAGCATCAAGTAGCTCCTTATTCTATCATACAAGGGGTGTTGTTTAGACAAGGCTCAGATGATAAGTTAAGGAGATGCCTGGAGCCGGAATACAGAAGACCGGTCATCCGGAGTCTACATGAAGGATCGGCTGGAGGCCACTTTGCATCAGTATCCACCATCGAGAGAATCCGGGCAGCCGGATACTGGTGTCCGACCATGAATAAAGATGTTCGCATCTTTATTTGGAGTTGTGATCTTTGTCAAAGGATCGGAAATCCAGTCTTCCGGAATCATTGGCCACTTACTCCCATTGTCCCCTTGGCTCCATTTGAGAAGTGGGGGATAGGTTTCCAACGAAATCGCTCCGATAGGTTCCCAACAAAATCGGTACATAATCTTAGCAACGGATTATGCAACCAAATGGGTAGAGGTGAGTCCAACCCAGAAGAACGATGCTCGGACAGCTACGGATTTTTTATACAATAAAATCCTAATGTGATATGGCTGTCCTCTAGAGATAGTTAGTGATAGGGGAACTCATTTTCTAAATGAAGTGGTTTCCGCACTAACCAGTGGGTATTGCATTAAGCACCGGAAGACGCCGCCATACAACCCCAAGGCCAATGGACTCACGGATTGGGCGAATGGGATTATCGAAGGCATCCTCAATAAGGTGGTGACTTGCCATAAGACGGACTGGGACCGGAAACTCAACTCAGCTATCTTTGCGTACAACACCACCCAGAAGAGTACTACTAGTAAGACTCCTTTTTTCTAGTATTTGGGAGGGAAGTGTTACAAGGAGTAGAAACGGAGATTGAGACGTTCCGGATCTTGGCAGCTCGTTATGGGCAACGGTCAGAGGATCCTCAGTCATGCCTTGCGGAGATTGAAGCGCTGGAAGAAAGCAGAGAGCATGCTGTGGACCTTACTGTTCAGGTGCAGAGGCGCCAGAAACAAACTTTTGGCCGTAAATTACCAAGGGAATCCGACATTACAGAAAGATGTTTGGTTCAACTGTATGACAGTAGGTACAAAGATTTTCCGGGTAAGCTTCACACTAGATGGATCGGTCCATACAAAGTCGTAAAGATTCATCAAAATGGATCTTTATAACTTTTAGACTTAGATGGGAATCCTCTGGACACCCGAACAAATGGATCACGTATTAAACTCGGACTTATCCTCGTAGGAGTTCATGAGGACGTTCACAGGTGAGGAAGGGATAATGTGGGAATGTGATCCCACATGCTAGGCCCAGAACACTAGCGTTTGACGGAAAATCTCGAAAATTGTTCCCTTAAAAAGGAAAGTTTTTGAGTTCTCATAGGAAATTAGGAAAACTCAGGAATACCGGATCTCTGGATCCAGAAAAAATTCCATTAGGTATAAAAACCTAATTCCGGAACCCTAGGAAGTTCCGGAAATCGGATGACGGCGCCGGCCCTAAGAATTGGAAATCGGATCTGAACTAGGATTAGGTTTTTGCCGCCAAAACCTATCCCGTACTTTCATCCGACCGTCCATCCGTCTGGCCAGTATAAAAGGAGAACTGTAGTCGGCGGAAGACACGAGTGCTTTCTTATTTCCTTACCTCTGAATTTTTGCGCCTTCTCAGCTCTTAGAGATTTCCGGTAGACTGAGGGACTATGTGAGTTGTGATCGTGTAGGGGGAATCGGAGTGACATTTTGTGAGCATTAGAGGTAGGGAGAGATTGTGTGAGGTTTTCCTGTGAGTGTGATGGCTTCCAGGGCGAGCCGGCACAAGTTGAAGGATCTGCCAGAAGACTCAGACAAAAAGATGCCACCGCCATCGCCCCGGCCGAAGACGATTTCGGTGACCGGCTAGAGCACTTGCGACGGAACCTCACCAACATGGGGTGTGAGGGTCTCATGGAGGTTCTTTGGGGCATCCGAGAGGAGAGTTTAGTGTCTGACCTGCAATCGGAAAGCGGTATCTTGGATACCATTCTCTGGACGAAGCCAGAACTGTGGACGATCAACGTGTGGAGAGCCGTCTATAAGCTCCGGATGGTGCAAGACAAGGTCATGGAGAAGAACCATGAGTGCATGGAGGGTGAATTCCAGGCGCTGGCCAATCCAAAGGAGGGTCACCAAGTTTCCAACTTAGTAAATCTGGAGTATCGGGATGTGATAGCGTTTCTCAACCCTATCCTTCACCCGACCAAGCCAAGACGAGTGGTAGCCAAGGTAGCTTCCGCCATCCTGGGGAGTCTTTAAGGTAAAATAATGATGAATTGGGCATCTGTCATCTACGAATTGATAGGAGACCTTTTGTGTTTCCTCCGGCAGGGGAAGAAGGGTGGGAGCCCTCTTCCAGCTTACATCTCCCACATGTATTCCCAGCACTCCCTACACTATAAGAAAACTGTGTCCGCCGAGACATCGCAATTTTGACATCCGGACATCGCGCTTGACATGTCTACGTCAGGGTAGACGTCCAATTAGACCACGCTGCCGTGGACATGCATTTTACATGCTACGTCCACGCAGATTTTCAAGCTGGACATCGTGATGTCCAAAAAAACTTCGGTCAACGGGGGGCTTAGGAAGTTGACATGTGGCTGCCACATAGGCGCGGGAAAGCCAGAGTGGTTTTTTTTTCATCCATTGCCCATTTATGATGTGGCGTCTGATGTGTATCTAACGTGGCATGCCACGTCAGAGCTGACGGGATCGGCTGACGTGGCATCCGCAGATGCTGACGTGGCATTTTTGGGACCACTTGTCTGGTCTCCCTAGCAATTTCGGATGTCTCCTGAGACATCGCTGTGGACATCCGCATGGCTTTTATGATGTCAAATGAAACATTTGTATGTTGAATGAGATGTCCATCCTGACGTGTGGAATTTGCACATGCGTGCTTCTCAAAGTAGTCACTGTCATAGGAGATGTCTACTTGCACGAGGCAGCGCACCTACATGGTAGGGTAGCAGATGTATGGATGCATTGTAGGATGTCAGCGGTAACGTCCTGTTAGAAGATCTAAGTCTTCTGCAACGCATGTATGCATTTTGTTGGACATTCCACTGTTTTCGTGGATGCATTTTATTGGACATTCCGATGTTGGGTGTGTGCATTGTGTTGGACATTTTGATGTTTTTTGTGTGCATTTCATTAGACATTATGATGTCCGATGGATTTGTTGTCTGGGACACTCCGATGCTTTGTATTTGCATTGAATTGGACATGAAGATGTCTGAGCGGATGTGTGTTACGAGACACGTCATGCTTAATGAATGCCTTGTATTGGACATTTTGACGTCACAATTCATTGGTTGGCGGGACACGGGATGCTGCTTCAGACATCAACAACAACCACAAATTGACAATGACTTCAAATAGGAGTATGTCCATATTCATAGAATAGAAAATCCAATACAATGAACAACCATGTCTCACAAAGGAGGATCACGGTAGAACACAAAGCCAAAGCTGAAAATGAAGACTAAGCCGAATAAAAAAATCAACACAAAGCAAAACACATATAAGAGAATTTCATATGAAAGCAACCTCTTCAGTTTCTTTTCCCGTCCGCTACTTTCCAGACATGCGAATGTCTGCAGTGACGTCCCATTGCTGGGGCTAACGTCCTCCTGTCTCTCGGGACGTCCACTGCAACACGGTCTGCATTCCATTTGACACAGGTATCAACGACTCCATGTTCTTGGAACCACTGTCCACGTCCGAAAACGGCATAATTTCAATACAAACTTCAAGATTGGTAAGAATCTCACCGTGTATTCATTTCTTGCGTGGTGCCTCTCCCTTCTTAGGGGGATCTGCCATCGTAGAAGGGCTTGCCTTCAAAGACTTCGGTGCAGTTGTCTTCAAGGGCTTTGTTGGGGCCACAAACTTGGACAGCTTTGCACTTGGTACAGTCCTTGTGACCCGATTGGAACGGGTAGACGACCCAGAGGATTGCATATTTGCCACCTAGAACAAAGCGATAACATAAAACACTTTAGAGAATGTGGACTCGTCGCATTTGGGGCTACATGTGGATGCAAAGACACAAAGCCTAATTCTTATGAGGAAAAAAACATGAATGACATCCAATGACCTCTTGTCATACGGTTTAGGGTGTGTAAAATACCTCTTGAACTCTACCGGTTTGTGCTGCAAGAGCAGATGTCTGCACTTCGGCGAGGGGAACTTCATCCATGGAAATGGCATACGGGTCTGTGGAGGACTTCTCCGCGTCCTTTCCGACGTCTGCTGAAGCATCGTTATGCTTGGAAATGGTCTGCACAACGCACAATTGGACGTCTGCATCAACGTTGTTGTCAGTCTGGACGTCCGAACGGTGTCTTTCAGGTAGTCCACTTCTTCTTCAACGCCATCTGCGATGTCTTCAGCAACGTCACCACCGACGTCAGCATTGACGTGAAGATCCCCCTCGACGTCTGTGGGGACGTCCTCAACAGCTACCTTCTTCACAGGAGTGACATCACATCCAACATTCTGACCACCACCTCCTGCATTTGAGACAACATGACTTTGAAGATTGTTGCCTCCAAGGGAATGAAGGAGTTGTTGGAGAAGCTCTTCTACTCGACCAAGGCGCCCTCCCAACTCTGCATTCGACGTCCGCAGTTCTTGTATAGTTGGACTGTAGTCATGAGGTGAGTTGCGGGTCTCCGCTTGGCGTCGAGCATACTCCTTGTCCGTTGCCTCCTTCACCTCCGACTCATAAGGTATGCGTCCAAGTTGTAGGGTCTAGCACACGAAAACAATTAAAGGTCTCGACATTGATGTCCACGCAAATATCATTTCAGACATGAGGTTCATAAATGCAGACATCTTACAAAGGAAGATGATGTCTGAATGGACATCCGAAACAAATGGAAGTGGAGGACTCTCACCAATTCACCTATGACATTCTTCTCAATGAGCCTCAATTGAGCCTCCTTGAACCCCTTTGCCTTAGAAACTGCACGCATTTGCACGGACTTCTCCTTGGCGTCTGACGAGCTGCGCCTCTCTTGCAACCTCCTCCACACGGAGGGATCAACTTCTGGTGGTTTAGGACAGTCCCCATCGATCAACTTCATCAAATGATGGCGAACATTGATCAGAGTCTTTGTCACATGCTTCGGAAACCACGAAGGATTTATCTCCACTTGGTCGCCTCCAACTTCCCAGTCTGAAATAAGACGGTCACAATACAAAACACTTGCAAACGATAAGACTTCCGAGATAATTTAATTTCGCAGATACAATGATGTCTACACAGACATCATTGTAGACATCTGGACACCACTGCAGACGTCAATATAGAAGGCATGGTGATGCTCATCCAAATTTCATATTCAGCATCATGACGTCCAAGAGGACATGAAATTCAAAAAAAGAACTAACAACCTACTCAAGCAATTTCGGTCACGTCACATTACCTGCATAGATTCTATCAAAGAATCGTTGTCTCTCATCCAAAGGCTGGTCAACCCACCCAAACAAAGGATTCAATCCCTTGGCAAAAGCCTTCACATCTGCTATCAAATAGCTTTTTGCCTTCCCACGGGGAGAACCGCGTTCGTTCACCTCCACATATTGCTTGTGCTTGTTGTTGCGCTCCTTCTTCACATTGATCTTGCGAAGTAGAGGTTTAATAGGCTCCTTCTCCATGACCATTACATCATCTGATTCTTCTTCCTCGTCCGTGTTAGGAGATCGAGATGTGGTCCTATAAAACCTCAAATACAAACAGCACTTGCAAGTCAACGGCCACTCGATCTTCGTTAGAACATCAACTCAGACATCGACTTGGACATCTACTTAGACAGAAGACTAAGACGTTGAAATGCAGAAGGCAGCGTGTTGTGTCTGACACAATGTCCACATAAACGAATATACACATCCAATCTCCTTTCAATAACACACCACATAAGAGGTTTAGGTGGCACTAGTCACCTGGGCTCAGATTCAACGGAGTCGTCCTCGCTCATAGACAACTGTGTTTCATTCCTTCTCGTGCGTGACACTCCCGTACGACGCCTCTCGGGTGCTGGAGTACTTGCTACAACTTTGCCCTTGTCCTTCACACGACTACTCACATGCCAAGGATCGTTCCTTTGCTTCGACCGTTGCTCTGTGAGTGGCCGACCTCTACCGTGTACCTCCTCAGCGGTAGAGTCGTCATTGTCGTTGTCAGCATGATGCCGAGACGGTGCTGCCCGTTTCACGGGCAGCTTTCTCCGAGAATCGGGGGCCATCTCAGCTAGCGGCCAACAATGAAAAACCTCACCCAAAACTTGCGCAAGGCAATCAAAGCTCAAAACTAAAAGAACAAAACGACCAACTAACATGCTATAATGGTGTGCTTTCGTGGACATCAATTCTAGCACCTGGACGTCCAATTGAACATTAGGACGTTGTAACGGACGTCCAATTTAACATTAGGACGTTTTAACGGACGTCCAATTTAACATTAGGACATTTTAACGGATGTCCACCGTTCGACTCCTCTGTATACAAGACGCATAAGAACCAAGAACGTGACATGTGATGCATTGACGGACATCACATTGGACATCTGCATGTTTATAAAAACATTACTACTAAAAGCCAACACAAGGATTTTCTCATGCTACTCTCAAAGGCCAACACTAGGATCACTCCTGCAAATGGAAACCAAAGTACTGGAGTGTAAGGAGAGAGATTGAAAATTCACTACAATATAAGACTACAACAAAGCAAAACCAAAAAAAAAAAAAAATTCAAAAACCTGTAAGGCTCCTGCTGCTGAAGGAGCTGCGGCGCGGGAGGGACTCCCTCCTCCGGCGCAGGGACTCCCCACGGCAGGGGCGATCCCCGCAGCAGGGGCGCTCCCCGCGGTAGGGGGCTCCTCGCCCAGGGGGCTTCCTACAGGGGGCTCCCCGCAGGGGGGCTCTCCGCAAGGGCGGCGCCGGGAGGGCTCCGTGCGGGGCTCCCCGCCCTTGCGTGGGGGCTCCGTGCAAGGGTGCTGGGGTTCCCTGCTTGGGCGTGGGAGTCCTTCCCGCCTCCACACTCCGCCTCGACGCTCCCACGCTCCGCCTCCACGCTCCCACGCTTCACCTCCACGCTCCCACGCTCCACCTCCGCGCGTTGCTCCTCCACCTTCAAACAAGAGATGCATCAACAAGAGAACAAAGATAATCCCAATGTCAAGCTTAAACTCCCCAACGCTCCTAGTGATGTTCAGTTAGACATCAGTTGAAGCCTCAGTGTGTCACGGATGGAAAAAATGGATGAAACCCTAATCTGCCTACACAATTCAATGACGCCAATTTTAATTCCTAGAATTGACGGGAGCTGCTGGAGGCCATGACGAAGGCTTGCGGGGTGGGGCGGGGAGGGGAAGGGAGGAGAGGAGAGGAGAGGAGAGGAGAGGAGAGGAGGGAGAGGAGGAAGCGAAGAAGGGAGGAAGTTGTCTACACGGTGCTTGCTCTTGTTTAGGTGCCTGCTGCGACGGGGGCTTCCATCTACTACAGCTACTGATTTTTCCATCCCTGCGGTGAGTGCAGCAGCAACAATGCTGTCCACAAACTGGTGAAACATGCTCAACTCCTTAGAAGTTTGCAAATTCGAGTGTAGGTGAAGGAAGAAGAGCGGTTGCAGAAAGAGGAAGGCCGAACGTGGGCCTAGGGTTTGTCTAAGTCCCATGACGGAGCGACAGCCCCATGTGTGACGTCGGGTGGTGTACTTTTCAGGAGGGCCTTTAGGTCGGAAGTTGACATTCGTGTGCTTAATCAGACATCACAATTGACATGTAGACATCAACTCAGACATCATGATGTCTGACTTGGTGTTAGTAACAATGCGTTTTTTGCCAATTTGAAATGGACAAGGGGATATGTTGCGATGATGTTTTGTATGACATCACAAATGACACTGTCATGTCCTAGTAGGCATGACTACGTCTCATTGCACATGTTCTCAAGAAATTCGAATTTGGCTTTGACCTTCCATTTTTATTCTCCAAGTGAATAATTCAAAGTTGTGAAATGGAACTTGGCTTCGACCTTCTATTTTTATTCTGTAAGTGGGGTCTAAAGTAAAAGAATATCCTAGAGTTTGAATTAGGCTTCGTGAAAATAAAATTTGTGAAATGGAACTTGGCTTTGATCTTCTATTTCTATTCCCTAAGTCATTTCTTTGAAGCTTCTTCAAAATACAATTTCTAAATTAGAACTTGCCTTTCACCTTTTAATTTTTTTTTTGGCTCTAAGTCATTTCTTTGAGGCTCTACCAAATTAGAGCTTGAAAACTAGAAGCTTTAAAGTAGAACTTGAAATTCTTCTTGTCTTTATCTTTTCTACATCTTTTATGGGGGACTTATTGAAATGAAACTTGTAACCACTTTTTCTTCTTGGAAGTAACGAAGTCCCAGCAATACAATTCATTCTTCTTCTGCTGTATTGTATGGCTATACTCTACCTAGGTAGCTTCTAAATGATGCTAAATTAGCTTCTTCTAAGAAAGTAGTGCCTAGACTATACTATAATTTCAAAGCGCAAACCTTACTGCCCTCCTTAGCCATAGAAACCACTGACTGCTTAGAGCTGCAGTCCTTAAAGTGCATGGGATGTAGTGTTGCGTAGCTTCACCCAATGCTTTTTCTGACCTGCCTGCGCAGGACTTAACGTCAAGCAGAACATGTCAATGTCCTTATGAATAAACTTATAGAACTTTCCGGTGCCTTCCAGGATGTTAGGCGTAGCACCCCATGTCAAGCGTAGCACGTGTAGCAAATACCTTTTGATCTTCTATTCAGACGTGTTGATGTCACGTACAAGCCTGTGGGTGACATTGTGGTATTCCTGTAGACATAAATGCGTCTTACCGGACATGATGCTGGACGCACCTAGGGCCTTTGGAAGTCAACTCCAGCACATTCATGTGTCCTACCTCTGTTTGAGTTGATGCCCTGTAGTTAAAAAAAGAGAGTTATAAAGAGATTTCAAGTCATAAAAGCCACTTATCAATTACAAATTGCAAGAAGTAGGTGTTTGGGCGTCGGGTTTCATTGCTTGGCATTGCTTTTTTATCCCATTCTGAAGTACTAAGGAAATGAACCTCATTTGCAGTTTACGCTCATGTTCTTCGGAAACAGGACCTAATATTTGTGGAAAATTTTCTTTCTTCCTCGGGACGTATACATTTGGTTGCCACCAAAACAAATAATTCATAGATTGTGATGTTGGATGTTATAGGTTCACAAGTCTACAGTACTGCACGAACTACTATCCACGATCTAAGAGATAGTGATGAATAGATAGGTGAAGTAGACATGACGGTGTCAAAGTAGATGTCTACAGTGACAAATATATGTTCACAAAAACATCCAGACGTTCAAAATTATCACTGGGTGATCAGAAGTGTTCCTTTTCAACCACCCTTGACTTCCTTCTGATTGTCTACTATATCTTTCTCTTCGTCTTTCCCATTGCATGTTGTAGGAAACAAGTTTAATTACTTCAAGAGTGGACATTTCAAATTCCATAATATCAGCAAGTGTACGTACGTGTTGATGCCTGTGACGGACATGGAGGGCAGGCGTGGACGTCGTGTTGTAAGAGTGCGCATCAATGCAGACGGCCGTGTCCTTCGCCACATTCCTATAGGTGACCTCATTCTACAAACCGAGTTGAGGGTGGCAACGCAACTGAATTTGACGAGGTTTCCATGTCCATGCAAATATTGTCATGGAGGAAGACGCCGGACTATCCATGTGATTCGGAAGCATCATGGAGAGGTGGGACGGGATGTTTTTTTGACGAAGTCAATGATTGGAGGGGACCCACCCAATGGATACCCTCCTAATGGCATATGGGTGGAAGATCTTGTGTATGACGACGATGACATCGTTGAGAATGACGCAGACATAGTAGAGGAAGACATTCAGATGCAGTATGTGAACGGACGACCAGAAGTAGGGGACACTGATGTCGGTGACGCTGCTAATGACGACGACGCTCCTCTGGATGTACAACACGACGTCCAAAGGCAAGTCATGGAGGCCTTTGATCGTGGCGATGCATTGCATTCGGACACCTTGGCGTCTGACGGAGCGTCAGGTGCTGAAGCAAACGTTGACGTTGACACTGTTGAAGACATGCAGCATTTATATGAGCACGCAACAACAGCACTGTACGAGGGGGCATCATCGAGTATTCTGTCAGCAACAATCATCATCATAAATATGTGCGTGGTCTTCCGCGTGAGTAACCATTTCACTAGTGAGCTCCTACGGTATTTGTCATCAGACTTGCTCCCGAAGAACAACAAGCTCCCTACTAGTCATTATGAGGCAAGGAAAATGATTAGGAAGTTGGGCTTAGAATACAACAACATCCATGTGTGCCCAGGTGGTTGTGTGCTATTCGAAGACGAGCATGCAAATCTAAGTACGTGCTCGAAGTGCTCTAAACCAAGGTGGGTGGAGGGAACGAACTCGATACCAACAAGGGTCGTTCGACACTTTCCCTTAATCCCAAGACTTAAACGCATGTTTCGATCTTCGGAAATCGCTCAGATGCTGACGGGTTGGACGCGGCATGTCAGCGATGACGGCATCATGCGGTCAGTGGTGGACAGCCCTGCTTGGAAGCATGTCAGCGTGGACATCCACTTTGACAACTTCAGTGCTGACGACAGGAACCTACGTCTGGCACTAGCACTGGATGGTGTCAATCCCTTCAAGCTGAGCAACACGAATTGGTTGACATGGCCGGTGCTCATTTTGATTTACAATTTTGAGCCATGGTTTGTGACAAAGAAATTCTTCATCTCCCTTAGCCTTGTCATTTTTGGGAAGCAGTCCCCAACTTCTAAGAACATGGATGTGTTCTTGCGACCATTGTTGAAGGAGCTACATGCATTGTGGGAAGGTGTGGTGGCTCAAGATTTCTCACAGCCCGAAGGTGCTTGTCGCTTTATCATGCGTGGCTTACTAATGTGGACCATATCCGATTTTCCTGCGTATGCTTTGATCTCTGGCTTGTCTTGCAAGGGATATAAAGGATGCCCGGATTGTGGTCTTGAGACAGATTCTCAACTTGCAAGAACCGGCGATGTGAGGGCGGATCGAAGTACAAGAGGGTCCAAGATTGTGTATGGGGGCATATGAAGGTACTTAAGTCGACACCATCCTTATCGTCGAAATCGTCGCTTCAATGGAAAAGTAGAGCATCGCTTCAGGCCAAAGGGCATGACCGCCGAAGATGTTATCTGATATGCTGCATGGTGGCAAGCGTTTCTAGATCTGGGTGGAAGAGAAGATGGAAAGGATGACCCAGTGCATTTCACAGGGGTGAAACGCTTGAGTGCATTGTTTGAGCTGCCCTACTGGAAGGTACAAAGTGGTCTAACCTGACTTTGACATGTAGGTAGTGTCCAATGTCTGAGTGGTACGTCCTCTCTGATGTTTTGTGTCATAGTATTGGCGTGTTGATGTCCAAGTAGATGTCATAGAAGACATCCCGCTGCACAAATTGCAATAGCTGTAGACAGTGGCTGCCTATTCAGCCGTGCAATGTGAACATTTCATGTTGTGTTACATGTCCCTTCAGACGTAGTCGTGAATACAAAGTGCAGGCTGAATGTTGTTGTACGTTTTCTTAGCAGACAGCACGGGAAGTGACGATACACATTTTTTCGGAGGGCAAAGCGTAATTAAGATTTACGTGTGTTCCCTTCTGCAGTATCTTTTGATCCGACACATTTTGGATGTGATGCATTGCGAGAAAAACTTATGCGAGAACATGGTGAAGACCCTTCTTGCTATGAACGATAGCCCTGGCAGCCGCATTGATGCAGAACAGCTTGGAATACGTAGAGAAATTTGGCTTCAAGGCCCACGAAGACGCCAAGACGATTTCTACATGCCAAATGCGTCGTATGCAATGACAGTAGATGAGCGCAGGGAGTTCGTGGATATAGTATCAAGTATCCGTACCCCAACAAACTATGTTGGTGCAATTCATAAACGTCTACAGAATGGAACGTTACAGTATATGAAGACACATGATTATCACATTCTCATGCAGCAGGTGAGGTTGCGATGGGACGTGACACAGGGGTTCGTTGAACTTATCTGAAGAAGGGAGGGAGTTTAGAGATTGTCACTGCTCCAGAACCGTTGTGGACATCATATGTCTTTAGTAACGTTGTTGGAGGCAGTAGTATGTTAATGACAGTGCACGGGAAGACGTCTTCATGAACATGATAGTGTTTCATTTGGCTGTGATGCGTTTTCTAGTAGTATGTCATAGTCAGCACAAAGAGGTTGTAGTGGATGTCCAAAATTAATGTCCGGGTGATCCTCATGCAAGTTACAGGGAAATGTGTTAAAAATGTAGCAGTGGGAGAGTGACTTACAGAGATGTTGTTCATGTGTAGATTCTACCGGTGGCTGTCCGGAACATCTTGGATGAGAATGTGCGCTTGGCTATTATAAAAATGAGCAGGGTTTTCCAAAGACTTTGTGAGAAGGAGATCAAGGAAGCTGACAAAGATGTCCTCATGCAGGATGTTATTATGGCAACCTGCCTTATAGAGAAGGAGTTCCCCACGACATTCTTGAATATAATGACCCATTTGCCAGTGCACCTTGTTGAACAGTTATTTGTATGTGGCCCAGTGCATTGTAGGTGGATGTACCCCATTGAGCGATACATGAAGACTTTGAAGGATTATGTGCGGACTTTGGTGCATCCAGAAGGTAGCATAGCAGAGGGATATCGCATTGAAGACACGCTTGGCTTCTGCACGGAATACATGAGACAGTTTCAAGGGACTGGTAAGCGCATTTGGGATGTAGACGAAGATCCCATCATGAATGACGAGGTGATACGTAGCAGAAAATCAAAAGAGAGGGCATTATCCGATGCTTTGCGAGTGTATGCACATGTATTCGTAATTGACAATGCGCCATGCTTAAAAACTTGGCGAGAGTAAGTAACTAGCACTGCTTTCCAGTGCCACTTTGGACATCACGTTGCCTTATATACACTCCTAGCAGACGTCATATCCGACGCTGGCACGTTCAATGATGTCATGTAGGAAGACGCTTTGATGTTTGTTTTGGCCCCAGTGTGGACATCTCAGTAGAAGAGGAAACTTTCAACACACGATCGTTGTTAAGGACTACTTGAATTCTTGCACACCTTTACAGATGTGCCATGCACACTGTACTTGGCCCCGGCATACATGATGTGAAATCTTCAATCCGTTGGCCTAATTTCATTATTGCTGAGTGTGATGCAGGGACTACACTACAGCAAAGTCCCAAAGATGGGAGGAGCGGGAAGCTTTTCGTGTTGCATGGCGACGCTCAAATCCAGGAAGAGCTGTCCGTTATCCAGTTGAACTAAGTGAGTTTCCATCCTTCGTGCAATGGCTGACGTCAACGGTGACGGAGGCTGATCATTCTGGACGTCCAGTGGATGAAGACATCAGACATTATGCGCAGCTTCTTGAGCGGAAGGCAACATCCCACCGTCAAATGTACTGTCATGGCATGCACCTCTGTGCCCGAAGCTCTGAACGTGGACTTGTTACCCGTGACTCTGGAATGGTAGCGAGTTTCACACGCCAGCTTTGTTGGGGTTTGCAAAATGGCCAGCCACTGGAATCCACGCAGGAGTATGTGGGGTACATTGAAGAGATTTTGGTATTGGATTATCGAAATCACTGCGTCACAGTGTTGTTGTGTGATTGGGTGAGGGGCACACAAGGTAGTCGAGCTCCTAGCGTGCAACAGGATAAGTATGGCTTTACGTTGGCAAACTTCAACCATTTGGATGGAACGGTCCATGCAGATTCATTTGCCTTTCCTTTGCATTGCCAACAGGTATTCTTCTCCGACGATCCACATCGGCCTGGTTGGAAAGTAGTTTGCCGAACTGAGGTGAGGGGTAGACGTGGCTCATTGCACCCTCTAACGACAACTCTGAACATGGTGCAGTTGGTCAATGATAGGGATTTCGATGGACTACAACCAGTGCAACAAGTCGTGGACCCGGTGCACCAACCCATAGACCATGGTGGCGAGTATATTGCCATAGTTAGGGATGACATTGCATCTGAGGAAGAAGCATAAGGTGTTCACATCATTGACATGTGTATGCTGTGATAGCATTTAGACGTCACATAGGACGTCTGCGAAATACGTGGACATCAACATGTTCATGTCTTCCAAGTATTCCTGATGCATCTTGAACATGCATTTTCTGACAGAATGTGTCTACTTCGGTGCTGCTCGTGACATCATAAGAGTAGGTTGCAATCTTATCCTAATGAAGTTTGAAGAACGTGCACAAGTTGTATGACTTGAAGAGCCCAGAAATGCCCTTGACCTAAGTAAACATATAGGAAGGAAGTGCATCATGTACAAATTCACCCTTTTTCATAAAACAATGTCATGCATCTGGAGTCATTTTTGACATCAAATTGGACGCCTACAGTTGCTTCTACAACGCCCACACGTCCAGTCAGACGTAATGAAGTGCATCGTGGATAGCATGTGCTTTGAAGTTACAATCGTAGGAAATACAAAATGTTAACGCTAGAAGTGATGTCAATGTGGACGTCAGAACGTCAGGTGTGATGTCCACAGAGACATCTGAGGTCGGAACATGGACTGGTCGTGGATGCTGACGTGGCATGCCACGTCATCATCCCTGTCCACGTCATACAATATCCACGTCATCATGCCACATCACACAGCAGCCATGTCATCTTGCCACCTCGTCAATCCACGTCACACAATAACCACCTCATCTCGCCACATCAAATGCCACGTAAGCTTTTAAGAGTCACCACCTGCCTGTTCTCCTCTTTTTAGCCTTGGGCAGTCACTTCACCTCTGACCGCACCAAAATTCTATCTAAACTTGTGAGGTATGTTTGACCAAAGATGATGACGTGGCTAAACATGTTATTGTGGACATCCTGGGAAACATCTGATGTCCACCTGGATGCCTTACATTGCATGCACGTTTTTTGTAGCATCAGTATGTTGTGACTGCAATCTAGCAATGCTAACACAGACATCATCGCAAAATCTCGACTTTCTCGACCTGACACCCTGACGTCTTCTGCAACGTATCGTGTCTACGCGGATATACGTCGTTTTTGGCTGGATGTCCAAGCGGACACCGTTTTCTTATAGCGCTACTCAAGGCAAACGAGGAAATTGCCTATCAGAAGCTAGTTCAGCTCCAACAGTATGGAGGAGAAGAACCTTCTCCCCGAGACGGACCGGATGACGAGGAGACGGATGACGAGGAACCACCCACTCCACTAGCGAAGAGGCCACGGCAGAATAGGACTCCACCGATAAGGCCAACAAAGGATCCTCCCGCGTTGGAGCCATTGGAGGAGGAAGTTCCGGACCGGAAGGAATAAACCAGACTTGCTCCACAAGAAGCCCGACCTTCTCCACAAGAGGTTGGACCGGTGCAGCCACCAGTAGATCCCGCTCAGACCAAGGCCGGACCCTCTCGGATCAAACTTACGGAGGCAGAGGAGGGAGAGAGAAGCGAAGTCCAATTAGGGGGATCGCCAATGGAAGATATTGTGGAAATGGCCCAACATATCGTATAGCGGGCAGACGATCTCATGAAGGTTCTCTACAACTATGAGGAGACCCTCAAACGGGTGTGCCGGAAGATGGCACTGACCGACCGGAACGCCATCTTCCAGAGGACGGACGCGTTGGTGGCGGCAGAGAAGCAAAACGCCCTCTTGATAGAGGAGCAAAAGCGGTTGGTGACGGAGTTGGGTGCCTTACGAGTGGAGAAACGAACCTTGCTGGATCGAGTCCAGGAATCGGAATCCAAGTACGTCAGATTGGAGAGCGATCTACACACCGCCCAAGAGACGGCCACAGTCATAGGAGAGGACCATCACCAGCAGATTGTGGCACTATGCTAGGGTGTGGTCCGGCTCCGGAGTTCCTTAGAAGTGCCGGCGGACTGCATCAACAAAGCTTGATTGTTCGAGGCTAACTTCGACGCAGCCGCTAGTTCGAGCTAGGTACCTATTATCAGATGTTTACTAGAGCAGGCGAGACGGATGGACGCCTCTCGGGCTAAGATGCGAGATATTATGGAGTATCTGGCTCCCGCAGAGTTAGATCCGGTAACTCCTTCTTCCCCTTCCGCCCAGACCTTGGTGGTTCCGGAAGGTAATGATCTGGAACCTATCATTACAGAAGTATCACCGGTGGTACCTGCTGGTCCGGAACTTTCACCACCGCCGGGGAGACCAGAAGGAGTGGATTGAGGTGCCGTGGTACCTCAAGGAAGTGAGGACCTCTTTTTGGTGACCCCACTCATTGACCTTACGGGTACTCCTCCAGAGACTCACGGGGGCTGGTCGGTACAATCTTCTCCCCGTCACAAAAAGACCTAGAAGGATTCTCGGGGAAGTCCGGAAGTTTCGATAGTCGGAACTCGAAATGTAGACAGGGACACCAACATCGTGGGGGGCCCGAGATGGGGAGCAAGGGGTCCGAATTTGTTTTCTCCAAGGAGTAGCTGGAAGCAGATCAATCTGGACTCGTTGAAGGACCTTGCTCCTCCCACGAATAAGGATGTAGAGGAATAGTGGGCAGTAGTGTATATGTTAGCGAAGGTACCGAAGTCCGGCCGTCAAAAGCCGGAAAATAGGATCTAGGAGATTACCGAAAATCTAGCAGTCCAGTAGGAATGTTTTGTGGGATTTTTAGGATGATGTTAGTTTTAGTATAAGTTAGGTTTTGATGGGCCTTTGTGGGCATTCACATCCATCCCATTATTTTCAGCTTGTATCTTTTTGAGTCTAATTCAAGTGTTTGGAGGTTTTCATTCTCTTACTTTTTGTATCCGGTACATGCTTGTGGGGGGGGTCCATTTGTGCTTTTCCGGATGCTGAGAACTTACCTTGAGTAGCAAGAGTCGACTTCGTGAGTGGTTCCCGGACGTTACTAACTTGATGGGGAGATCGGCTGGATTGTTTCGATAGTAGTGTTAGTGTACTACCGCTTGGATGCCGGTATAGCCTGAGGGTAGGATACGGCCTTAAGTGTAAGGATATCTGAGAGGCTGCTAGCAACTTCCGTGTACGGGAGTTTGCAAGACGTGCTCGAATTCCGGATGCTGGAATTCCCCATAGACGGATTCAAAGCCCTGACGCAACGCCCAATAGAGTGCGAGGATATCCACCCGATCGACGGGAGGCTCAGTGTCAGGGTAATGCTAGAATGTCGTTGTAGTCCTTGACTGTCCCTACGTGACCTAGTGCGGTAAGTATTCCGGATCTGTGAGGTGTCGGAACAGTAGAACACTTCTGGTCCCTGAAGTGTTAGTTTAACATCAGTATTAGAGGTAGAGAGGTTGAGAGAGAGAGAGGGATCGTGTTTCCGGACACGATAAGCATCCGGACAGTGGATCTAGCCACTCATCACCTAAACCCAGGGATCCCGGAAGGAGCAACTAAACGGTTTCCGGACTTTTCCAGAACCCACCCGGCACTAGTGGCCGGACCGGACCTGTAGTCCGGATTAGTAAGGAGAGAAAGTGAATGTTTAGGTCGAGTTAGCCTATGAATCTGTAAACCTCAAGTCCTCGTGGGAACGATTCCAGAGCGGTTTACTCTAAGTGGGCCTTTGGTGCGAATTAAGGGCTAACTGGAGGAATACTGGTCCAACTAATCACTACAGCAATAAAAAAATTTAAACAAAAGGAGGTGGGTCAGCAACTACACTATAACATTTTAACTAACAACAACATTCTGTGGAGACCGATTGGAAGAAGGACGACATAGAGTACTAGACTTTCAAATTGTACAAAAAATATATGAAGATGTATTACATTGGAAAGTTGTGGCCTAAAGAATGTCATGCTTTTCACATCATGAGTACTATTTTAAACCCAAAAATTGCATCAATCATCATTTTGTCCACCACTCCGTAGAGATGTGGCGGGCCTTCTTTAGGAACAAGGCCATGAGCAAGAATAAAATTAATTACAACTTAGCGTGCATGGTCTATGCTAAACTAAGGTTGGCCCACAAGGTGGATTGAAGTACGTATCTTATGACATCAGGAGCTCCACTTCTGCTTGCCCCATGTCAAAAAGATATTCTTAATACATTCGTTCCAAATTGGCAACTTCTTCAAGCAATTGAAGCAAAGACTATATTAGAAGATATTGCGGAATAGATAGACATTCCACTTTAAACCAAAGTACCCAATATGAAAGGCATTAGAAGAACAAATATAGTAGTAGAACTTGATTCTACATGCAATACTACAAAAGGAAGAACGTCTTCTTCAATAGGTGCGAAGAGAGACGCAATTCTAACTCCACTGACATTTTTGAGCCCTGTACCAAATATACCAAATGTAGTGGTGGAACCTTTTGTATTTAAAGTGCCATCTTGTCCCAAAACAGGATTCGACGTCAAAGCCACAATAGTGGAAGGAAGATGTTTCCATGGAATAAATGGATAGAGTAACCGCAAGAATCACTCATCTTATAGATAGCTATGCCCTTGTAGATATCATTAGCAAGGCTATGTATGAAGACTTGAACAAAAGTCAAAGCCCAAGTCCAATTTTGAACCTAGTAGATTTAGTGCCCCCTTTTTAAAAAGTAAATGACGAAAACCTTCAAAATGTGAAGATGGACTCTAAGAAACCAATTGTTGTTAACAATTGCAAAGAGACCCCGAATCCGGAAGAGCATCCGATCTTAGCATTCTTGAGTCCTGAGGATCTAGAGAGTTTACGAAAGATGCCCTACTACAAGAAATTGAGAACTTATTGCAATGTTCCCTTCGATAGAAAACATTTAAAGTTACATGAAAAGTCATTGCCACCGAAAATGAAGGGGGCACGGCAAATGAAGGAAGAACGACAAATGCAAGGGATAGTGCAAATGAAGGGCGCTACTCAACTCCGTGTAATTCAATGATGAAGTTTGGTAAAATATTCAATATTGCTTATTTTCTATCATGTACAACTAGAATTGTGGTTGTTTTGACATTTGCCACTCGTGCAAATAGCTAATACATTTGTTTGTATGATGGCAAACATTTTACATGGTACTGTGGCTTTCAAAAAGTTTGTCAAATTTGCAAACAAACTCCAAGAAGAGAGGTTGGAAGACCTCAAGAATTTGGTTCATTTTTTAATAAGAAAATAAGGAGCTTAAGCAAGTGCATTATAACAAAGAAGATTATGATGACCTTAAGAAAAAGTATGAGATATTGGAAAAGAAGAACACAATGGAGTTCTAGAATAAAGACTCTAAGACCTTGAGGGATAATTGTGAGAGCTTCAAAAAAGAAAATGAGACTTTGAAGCTCACAAATGAGACTTTGAAGTCCACAAATGAGAAGTTGGCATTGGAGTGGAAGTCATCCAAGGACATGTGACAACAACACCATGAGATGTTGATGATATTACAGAATGAGAAGACATGTAAACATTAAAAAGGCGTACCAAGCTTCTTGGAGGCAAATCAACCAACTGAAGAGAATAATCAATTCTCTCTTTCTCTTGACAAAGGCAAAGCCATGGACAAAACAATAGAAGTCACTGGAGCTATTGTGAGCCTTAAAGCTATGCCTTCTCTCTCATTAAAAACTACTTCCATACAAATAAAGAATTGTGAAGTCAAAGATTTAAAGCAACAATTGGACTTGGCAATCTAAATAAAGAATGAGGCAAAATTCTTAATGAGATGAATGAAACAAGTAGAGCTACTAAGCAAAATTCTTCCAATGGAAAAAGGGGACCTACAGTGGGTGTTGTGGGCAAGGCACCTACAGGAGCATTCCAATATATCCTCTCGATTCATAAGAGGACTCTTGAAGTATGCACTGGAGTCGGACAAAGCATACAACAACGTACAGTATTCTTATGTACATTTGAGGGAGAAGTTAGAGGAGGAAAGAAAAGATCCTAACGTGCGAATTACGATTTCAAAAAACATGAATAGAATGTTTGAGTAGCTAACACTACAAGAGAAACTGTCCTAATTGACAGAAACTGGTCCTAATTGACAAAAATCAACTAGTCTTAACTGACAGAAAATTGACAGGTTTTTGTTAATTTGGACAATTTTCTGTCAATTCGGACAATTTTTTGTCCAGAGTGACAGAAACTTGTCAATTTTCTGTCAATTAGGACTAGTTGATTTCTGTCAATTAGGACCAGTTTCTCTTGTAGTGTAAACCACAACAAAACCTATGAATCCGATAACATCGATTGGGCCTTAGAAGTGAAAGAAGGATGGATCCCTCACACCATATTGTTAGCTCACATTCATAAGCATAAGAAGTTGCTTGTACTTGGCAGGTCTCTTAATATTCTATTATTGAAGAAAATGTGTTCTCTTTGCCAAGTTGGTTTTAGGCCCAAAGGAGGTCTAACTTTGGGTCAATGTGTCCACTCTTTCTATATTCTTTACATCCAAGGGCAGCACAATATTCCGCCCATTGCCCCATGTACTATATTCCTCTGAATTCAAGGTTCTATGAAATACTAAGAATATTGCATTCTATGCCATGAGACCATGAATACAATCGGTGGAACCTTCTACTTGACCAAGAGGGCTCCATACAAATTCCAAAATTACTTGCATTAGGAAAAATTAATGTTGTAGAATGTAAAGGAAGGAGTGCATGGGTTATACAATGAAGAAAAAGATGATTGTTTTTAGATGATGCAAGATGTGGAAGTGGAGTTGTGTACCTTTGGAATTACTAATAGAAAGTTTCAAGAATTATTTTGTCATAGTATGGAGGGGCATTGAAGCACGCACTACCAAAATTTCTTTTGAATTCCTAGGAAAGAATGGAAAGAGGGGCCAAATGACCGTTTGGTGGAGGTGGAGTGTGATTCTAGAGTTAGTAAGTAATACAAGAGGTACAATAATGATTTGATTGGGCGGGCCCACATTTTATTGAAGTTGGAAGAAACAACAAAAGTCCGTTCCCTTATGGACTTAGACATGAAAGCAACGACAGAACATAAAATGGAAGAGGTTGCTAGGGCATTTGATAGGAGGATGGACGACATTATAAGCAAATGGAAGAAGTACCTTTAGGGTGAAACTTTGTAAGGTGAATGAGGTCTACTAGCTTGGTTATTTGTAAAAAGCGAGGATGAAATAATCCAAAAACTAATGGATGTAGTAGATGGTGCTATGAGGGCTTGAAGGCCCATGAAGTGGAGTTGTCTCATAAGTGGAAGAATAATCAAAAGAATCAAAAGGAAGATGACCACTCTCTAGAAACTAAAAGACAATTTGAGAGGGTTGACATGGAAGTACAAGCTTTTCGTAGAAAAGGCAGTCTTCAGGTGATTCCTCATTGAATAAATAGAAGATTCATAAAGGAGGGGACATCTTGTGATGTAGAAGAAGATAGTGTTGTCGAAGATTGATAGGGAAATGTTTCATTTCCTACTATAGACCTATTATATTAATACTAGTAGAAGATAAGTAGCTAGTGTGGACTTAAGAAGTTTTTTTGACTCAAAGTATTGTACTTTGTCTACCTGACTACCTCATATCTCATGACTTCCTTATACTTTATATAGATGTATGCAACAAAAGTATGTTTTGATTTTCTTTTGTTCTACTAATATATATATATATTGTAGCGATTAGTCGGACCAGTATTCCTCCAATTAGCCCTTAATTTACACCAAAGGCCTTCTTAGAGTAAACCGCTCCGAAATCGTTCCCACGAGGACTTGTGGATTACGGTTTCATAGGCTATCCCAGTCTAAGCACTCATTTTTTTTCTCCGTCGGCTTAGTCCGGACTTTCGGTCTAGTCCGGATACTAGTGCCTGGTGGATTCCGGAAGGATCCAGAAAACTGTTTTAGTATCCCTTCCGAGATCCCTGGGTTTGGATGACGAGTGGCCAGATCCACCGTCCGGATGCTTACTGTGTTCGGAAACACACTCTCTTTCACTATCTCTCTCTCTAATACTAACAGCAACCTAACTCTTCATGGACCGGAAGTGTCCTCTTGTTTCATCGCCTCACAAATCCGGAAGCTCTTCCGGATTAGGTCATACAGGGACGGTCAAGAACTACAACGACATTCTAACTTTTAACCAAACATTGAGCCTCCTGTCGACCGGTTGGTTTCTCTTGTACTTTCTTGGGCTTGTGCCAGGGCTTAACTCTGTTCTACGTGGAATTTTGGCAATCCGGAATTCGGGCACGTCCGGCAATACCTCCGTACACAGAAGTTTGCTAGCAGCCTCTCAGATACCCCTTTTTCCTTTAGGGCTATATCCTACACGCAGGCTATACCGGCATCCGAGCAGTACTACCCTAACCTTACTGCCGCAACCATCCGGTTGATCTCCCCCTCAAGTTAATACATCCGGATACTCTCACAACATTGACTCTTGCCACACAAGGTAAGTTCTCAGTCCCAGAAACGCAAGAACGGACTCACACCTCTCACAAACATATACCGTATACAAGAAAGATAAGAGATTGGATACTCCGACACCCTTTAGAATTAAACTCCGCAAAAGGTACAATGCTGAAACTATGAAATAGTTGTGAATGACCAGAAAGGTCATTAAAAATCCTACTTATACTAAGACTAACGTCATCCTAAAAATCCTACAAAGCATTCCTACTAGTCCGCTAGATTTCCGGAAGATTCTAGATCCTATTTTTCCGGCTTTGACGGCCGGACTCCGGTATTATACTACACTACGGTATACTATTCTTTTGAATCTGGATCTTTAGGAGGAACATAGTCCTTCAGAAGATCCAACTTTACTTCTTTCCGGCTACCCTCCGGAGAAAACAGATTCGGACCCCTTTGGCCCCATCTTGGGATTTCCACAATGCTGGTGTCCCTGTCTACACTCCTAGTCCCGACTACCTGAGTGTCCGGACTCCCTCTCGCATCCTTTTGAGTCTTCTTATGACGCGGGGAAGACTGTACTGTCCGTCCGATGTGAACTTCCGGAGAAGCACCCGTCAGGTCAATGGTCGGAGTCACCGGCAGCAGGTCTTCACTTCCCGGAGGTACCACTACTCCCCAATCCACTCCTTCTGGTCTTCCGGCTGGTGGTGAAAGTTCCAGATTTACCGGGACCACCGGTGAGACCTCCGTAACCATAGGTTCCGGATCGCTGCTTGCCGGAACCACCAAAGTCTGCGTTGACGGGGGAGATTGAGGTGCCGGATCCGACTTTGTGGACATAATGTACTCCAGCATCTCCCTCATCGGGGCCCGGGATGTATCCATTCGTCTTGCCTGTTCCAGTAAGCATTTGACGATAGGAACCCGGCTTGAGCTGGCGGCTGCATCGAGGTTAGATTCAAACAGCCGGGCCTTATTGATGTAGTCTGCCGGGACCTCTAGAGAGCTCCGGAGCTGAACTACGCTTTCGCATAAGGCCGCTATCTGCCGGCGATGAGCTTCTTCTGTGAGCCGGGCTGTCTTCTTAGCGGTGTAGATGGTGCTCTCTAAATCCACACAGCGGGATTCCGAGTTCCGGACTTGGTCTCGCAACGTCCGGTTTTCTACGCGCAATGCCCCCAGCTCTGTTACCAAATTCTTCTGTTCTGCTATGAGGAGGTTGTTTTGTTGCTCCGCTGCCACCAATGCATCCGTCCTCCGGAAAATGGCATTCCGGTCGGTTAGCGCCATCTTCCGGCACACTCGTTTGAGGGCTCCATCATAGTTCTCGCAGATCTGGAAGAGATCGTCTGTCCGCCACACCAGATGTTGAGCCATCTCCTAGATGTCTTCTAGGAGCGACCCTCCCAATCGCATGGTTGTCCGATCCCTCTCCTCCACCTCTATCATCCGGGTCTGGGAGGGTCCGGCCTCAGCCTGAGTGGCGACAGTGTGCGGTCGTATCGGTCCAACCAGTTGTAAGGATGGTTGGACTCCCTTCGGAACAGGTCCGGTTTCCGTCTTTACCTCCTGAACCTCTTCCTGTGGTTCCGGTGTAGGAGGCTCCTCTGAAGGACTTACCGGCGGCGTCCTATTCCGCCGTTTCCTCTTCTTTAGCGGAGAGACCGGCTCCTCTTCCTCAGTGTCCTCATCATCCGGTCCGTCTTGAGGCGAGGGCTCCTCTCCTCCGTACTGCTGTAGTTGGACTAGGTCCTGATACGCACTCTCCTCATTCGCCTTGAGCAGAGAGTGGTGGGCGTACAAATGAGACAAATATGCCGAAAGAGGACTCTGGCTCTTCTTTCCGGACCGGAGGGCACGCACTAAGTCTCCGACTAGCTCGTGGATGATGGCTGCCGAGTCCATCATCATCTTTCCCTGGAGGCTCCCCAAGATGGTGGAGGCTACCTTTGCTACTACTCGCCGCGGCTTGGTGGGATGGAGGATAGGGTTGAGAAACGCTACCACATCCCGGTACTCCGGATTCACCAGGTCGGAAACCTGGTTACCTTCCTTCGGATTGGCGGGCGCCCGGAACTCTCCCTCCATCACCTCCTGATTCTTCTCCATGACCTTGTCCGACGCCTCCCGGAACTTGTAGACGGCCCGCCAAGTGTTCACTGTCCACTGGTCTGGTTTCGCCCGAATGGTGGTATCCAAGATACCAATTTCCGGACGAAGTATGTCCAAAACCAGGCTCTCCTCTCGGATTCTCCACGGCACTTCTAGGAGTCCGTCACACCCCATGTTGCGGAGATGCTCCCGTAGGCGCGCCAGCCGGTCCTCCTCCGTCGGAACCTCCGGAACCACCTTCATCACCAGGATGGTCTTTGGTCGAGGTACAGGTGCCGACGCCTCGTCCTCTGAGTCCTCAGGCAAGTCCTTCAACTTCTGCCGGCTTGCCCTAGAAGTCATTGTGCTCACGATCAATCCTCACACAATCTCTCCCTAAATCTCTGCTCACAACTGTCACTCCGGTAACCCCTGCACGATCGCAACTCACACAGTCCCTCAGTCTACCGGAATTCTAACGAAGCGAGGAAAACGGAATACGCCGGCGGAAGAACAAAAGAAAGAGGATAAGTGTGCCCGCGTCCGGCTACAGTCCCCCTCTTATACGGACCCGATGTACGGGACAGGTTTTGGTGGCAAAACCCTATCCCTAGTACGGATCCGGTTTCCGGTTTAGGGCCGGCGCCGTCATCCGATATCCGGAACTTTCTAGGGTTCCGGATTTTAGGTTTTTAGCCCTAATGAAATATTTCCGGATCCGGAAATCCGGTTTTCCTAATTTGCCCTAACTTCCTAGGAGAACTCAAAAACTTTCCTTCTAAAGGAGACAATTTTTGAATTTTTCCGTCCTATGCTAGTATTATGGGTCTAGCATGTGGGACCGCATTCCCACATTTATATATATATATATATATATATATTTACTATGTTGTATTGAAAAGTAAATGTTATCATTATTATGCCCAATTTCTTATTAAATGTTTTTTCATATAATCATATGAGTACTTTTTTCTTGGATAATATACAACCTTCAAGGGTCGAAGCAAGATTGACACATTTCCATCCACGACAACCAAATTTTTCACTACATTAACGCCACAAGCTTCCCCATTTGGAGATTTGAAACAACAACCTCATGGATGCACCAGAGGTTTCTACCACCTGCACCATTGCTTAGGATAGTTTAGGGTCATTTTGGACTAAATCATGAGGTTTTTTTTTACCACTTAACATTGGTAGTGAATAGCTCTCTAAACTGAAAATTTAAGAATAAATAAAACCATCCGCCCCATCCTCACCATCCACCTTGTCGTCTACCCCGTCCTCGCTGTCCGCCTCATCCGCCCTAGCATTTGCTGAATTTTTCCACCGTCGAGACTATACAACAGTAAGTTCCCATTCAACATTTGAACAATATAAGAGCAAAGAAGAAGGCATTTGCAAGCACTCTTGAGAAACTGAACATTAAGATTTCCAAGGGCTATGAATTGCAATTTTTTTGTCCGTTGCTTGGTAATGCATAGTTCAGTGGACAGGGGGGCTTTGGTTTCCAAGGCTTTATGGATAAAATTCATTTTGTACATGTGATGGGATGAAGGGAATGAATGTACTATACATTTGAAATTGAAGACGGATATTGGGAGTTTGGAACTTGACCTAAAGGCAACTTTTTACAATGAATTAGGATTATTCTACTTGGTATAGTATTTTGTCAACTAGTAAAGTGAAGTGCAAGGCATGTGCATTGGAGTTTGTAAATAAAAAATGATGCATGTTGAGCCATTTAGGTTATGAAGGAAAAAATGGTATCCGCGACATAGAAATAAGCCTATATCCATTGGATGTTAAGTTTCTTTTTCTTCGTTGTGATGGAATGTTTCTATCAAAATCAACCCTTCAAAACGTAGATGGCCAGAATGTAGTGATGGTCGCCAGCAATACCTCGAATGCAAAAGACTCATTGTACTCAACATATGAAGATTCATGTATAGTGCCAGAACAAATAGGTCTTTCAACTTCAAAGGTAAATCATAGTGCCCAAATATCAAGTAAACAAAGAACTCTACCTTCTTCCATCACTAGGCCTCAAAGACAAAGCCGGCTAGCAGATGGATTTGAAGAAGTCAAAAGACGCAAGTTGAATGCGTTGTAGGCCAATTTCTTCTATACGACAAACATACCATTCACGGTAACTTGAAGTGATGCATTCAAAAAGTAGTGAAGAGAACGGCTGAGTTCAAAAGGCCATACAACCTTCCATCGTACCTTACTCTACAAACTAAATTGTTAGACAAAGCAAAGGCAGATCTTGAGGTGAAGTTGCATAAGAGGACCAAGGACAATATTAGAGAGTTGGTGCAACATCATCTATTGATGGATGGTCCACAGTTACAAATCAACCATTGGTAAATGTCATGCTCGTGTCTTCCGCAGGGAGCAATTTATAGGATCAGTGGACACAAATGGGCATGAAAAGAATGCGGAGTACTTGGCCTCTATTTTGGATGAATTCATATAGAAGGTGGGGCCGGAGAATGTAGTGCAAATAACAACAGACAATGCTCCTGTGAATCCTAAAACGTATGAAATTATAACCGAAAAATATCCACACAATTTTTCTAAAGTTGTGTGGTCCACATCTTGAATTTGTTGTTGAAAGATTGAAGAAAGCAAACGTGGATGGATGAGGTAGTAACAAACCCCCATGCGGTTCTTACGTTTTTCAAAAAGCGACATATGTCACTTGCAATATTATGGAATTACAGAAGGACCACAGTTTGTTGATGCCCGGGGAAACATGATTTGCCTCGACTTATATTATGTTTTATTGTTTGTTGAAGGTAAAGGGAGCCTTAAAACAAAATGTGACAGATTTCCATTAGCAAACATATGTAAGAACATTGAAGAACAAGACTAAGAAATGTTGTGAGAAGTCTCGTCATGCGATGAAAATAATAAACAGTGACCACTTTTGGAAGTGTTGCACCAATTTTGTTCAGTTGATGGCTCCCATGGTATATGGCCTACTTACTTTAGATGTAAAGACGCCATGCACAAATAAGTTTGGCATATTATAAGGACAATATGTAAGCATGTGGTGGATTTAGAGAATTTGCCTTTTAAACTAAGCTTTGAGTTTACAAAACCACTGAAGGTGACGTTCCAAGAAAGATGGAAAACAGTGGAGACCAATATCCAATATGCAAAAGCTCTTTTAAACCCCTACCTACTTCATGATAAAGAACTAGCAGACAATGGTGACGCAACTAATCCATGCAAGCATGTCCTTATATGAATATGTAAATGTACAGAGTATGCAAATGTCGTGAAGGAGTTCATGGTTTTTTGACATAGGGAGCCTCCTTTCTACAATATGTTAGATCCAAATGAATCAAAATTATCAACACATGTTTGGTAGAATTTTGAAGGTACGTGTGGAAAGTTCATTGCTCCAATTGCAAAGAGAATATTAGGGCAATCAATGTCCTCATCTTCATGTAAACAAAATTGGAGTAGCTATTCTTTTGTTTACAACGAATTTCAAAACAAGTTGAAAACAAAGAGAGCCATGGATTTGGTGTATGTGTACACCAATTCAAGAATTGTAGATGCATTGAAAAAGAACAATGAGAAGAAGTGGTACCGTGAGAATACGGAGACAAAGGAATCTAAGGGGCCTATTGAGGATGAAGAAAGCAATGACGACGATGTCGAGGAAAAAGATGATTATGTTGATAGAAATGAAGAACTCGGTGAAGATGGAAGAGAATCTGAATTGGGGCAAGAAACAAGTAATGACAACCTCAAATCTAATGAAGAAGAGGGTATAAACGAGGACACATACAATTTTTGTGGTGGACCATTAGAAAGACAGAATGAGGATGATGATGACGTCATTGACTTGGGCACTAATGATAGAGACACGTATGACTTTCTAAAGAGCAAAGGTGTACCTTTCATAGCAAGATTTGTAGATGGTAGTCAGCTTTTGAGCAGCCATAAGATTTTAGCAAATAAAGGAGATACAAATGTCCAAAATGCGGCTCAAAATGGAATAATGGTTGCCAATGGCAGAACTTTTGTGGGAATGCAATCCCACATGCTAGACTCATAATACTAGCATAGGACGGAAAAATTCAAAAATTGTCTCCTTCAGAAGGAAAGTTTTTGAGTTCTCCTAGGAAGTTAAGGCAAATTAGGAAAACCGGATTTCCGGATCCGGAAATATTTCATTAGGGCTAAAAACCTAAAATCCGGAACCCTAGAAAGTTACGGATATTGGATGACGGCGCCGGCCCTAAACCGGAAACCGGATCCGTACTAGGGATAGGGTTTTGCCACCAAAACCTGTCCCGTACATCGGGTCCGTATAAGAGGGGGACTGTAGCCGGACGCGGGCACACTTATCCTCTTTCTTTTGTTCTTCCGCCGGCGTATTCCGTTTTCCTCGCTTCGTTAGAATTCCGGTAGACTGAGGGACTGTGTGAGTTGCGATCGTACAGGGGTTACCGGAGTGACAGTTGTGAGCAAAGATTTAGGGAGAGATTGTGTGAGGATTGATCGTGAGCACAATGACTTCTAGGGCAAGCCGGCGGAAGTTGAAGGACTTGCTTGAGGACTCAGAGGACGAGGCGTCGGCACCTGTACCTCGACCAAAGACCATCCCGGTGACGAAGGTGGTTCCGGAGGTTCCAACGGAAGAGGACCGGCTGGCGCGCCTATGGGAGCATCTCCGCAACATGGGGTGTGACGGACTCCTAGAAGTGCCGTGGGGAATCCGAGAGGAGAGCCTGGTTTTGGACATACTTCGTCCGGAAATTGGTATCTTGGATACCACCATTCGGGCGAAACCAGACCAGTGGACAGTGAACACTTGGCGGGCCGTCTACAAGTTCCGGGAGGCGTCGGACAAGGTCATGGAGAAGAATCAGGAGGTGATGGAGGGAGAGTTCCGGGCGCCCGCCAATCCGAAGGAAGGTAACCAGGTTTCCGACCTGGTGAATCCGGAGTACCGGGATGTGGTAGCGTTTCTCAACCCTATCCTCCATCCCACCAAGCCGCGGCGAGTAGTAGCAAAGGTAGCCTCCACCATCTTGGGGAGCCTCCAGGGAAAGATGATGATGGACTCGGCAGCCATCATCCACGAGCTAGTCGGAGACTTAGTGCGTGCCCTCCGGTCCGGAAAGAAGAGCCAGAGTCCTCTTTCGGCATATTTGTCTCATTTGTACGCCCACCACTCTCTGCTCAAGGCGAATGAAGAGAGTGCGTACCAGGACCTAGTCCAACTACAGCAGTACGGAGGAGAGGAGCCCTCGCCTCAAGACGGACCGGATGATGAGGACACTGAGGAAGAGGAGCCGGTCTCTCCGCTAAAGAAGAGGAAACGGCGGAATAGGACGCCGCCGGTAAGTCCTTCAGAGGAGCCTCCTACACCGGAACCACAGGAAGAGGTTCAGGAGGTAAAGACGGAAACCGGACCTGTTCCGAAGGGAGTCCAACCATCCTTACAATTGGTTGGACCGATACGACCGCACACTGTCGCCACTCAGGCTGAGGCCGGACCCTCCCAGACCCGGATGATAGAGGTGGAGGAGAGGGATCGGACAACCATGCGATTGGGAGGGTCGCTCCTAGAAGACATCTAGGAGATGGCTCAACATCTGGTGTGGCGGACAGATGATCTCTTCCAGATCTGCGAGAACTATGATGGAGCCCTCAAACGAGTGTGCCGGAAGATGGCGCTAACCGACCGAAATGCCATTTTCCGAAGGACGGATGCATTGGTGGCAGCGGAGCAACAAAACAACCTCCTCATAGCAGAACAGAAGAATTTGGTAACAGAGCTGGGGGCATTGCGCGTAGAAAACCGGACGTTGCGAGACCAAGTCCGGAACTCGGAATCCCGCTGTGTGGATTTAGAGAGCACCATCTACACCGCTAAGAAGACAGCCCGGCTCACAGAAGAAGCTCATCGCCGGCAGATAGCGGCCTTATGCGAAAGTGTAGTTCAGCTCCGGAGCTCTCTAGAGGTTCCGGCAGACTACATCAATAAGGCTCGGCTGTTTGAATCTAACCTCGATGCAGCCGCCAGCTCAAGCCGGGTTCCTATCGTCAAATGCTTACTGGAACAGGCAAGACGAATGGATACATCCCGGGCCCCGATGAGGGAGATGCTGGAGTACATTATGTCCACAAAGTCGGATCCGGCACCTCAATCTCCCCCGTCAACGCAGACTTTGGTGGTTCCGGCAAGCAGTGATCCGGAACCTATGGTTACGGAGGTCTCACCGGTGGTCCCGGTAAATCTGGAACTTTCACCACCAGCCGGAAGACCAGAAGGAGTGGATTGGGGAGTAGTGGTACCTCCGGGAAGTGAAGACCTGCTACCGGTGACTCCGACCATTGACCTAACGGGTGCTTCTCCGGAAGTTCACGCCGACCGGACGGTACAGTCTTCTCCGTGTCATAAGAAGACTCAGAAGGATGCGAGAGGGAGTCCGGACACTCAGGTAGTCGGGACTAGGAGTGTAGACAGGAACACCAGCATTGTAGAAATCCCAAGATGGGGCCAAAGGGGTCCGAATCTGTTTTCTCCGGAGGGTAGCCGGAAAGAAGTAAAGTTGGATCTTCTGAAGGACTATGTTCCTCCTAAAGATCCAGATTCAAAAGAATAGTATACCGTAGTGTAGTATAATACCGGAGTCCGGCCGTCAAAGCCGGAAAAATAGGATCTGGAATCTTCCGGAAATCTAGCGGACCAGTAGGAATGCTTTGTAGGATTTTTAGGATGACGTTAGTCTTAGTATAAGTAGGATTTTTAATGACCTTTTTGGTAATTCACAACCATCTCATAGTTTCAGCATTGTACCTTTTGCGGAGTTTAATTCTAAAGTATGTTGGAGTATCCAATCTCTTATCTTTCTTGTATACGGTATATGTTTGTGAGAGGTGTGAGTCCGTTCTTGCATTTCCGGGACTGAGAACTTACCTTGTGTGGCAAGAGTCGATGTTGTGAGAGTATCCGGATGTATTAACTTGAGGGGGAGATCAATCGGATGGTTCCGGCAGTAAAGTTAGGGTAGTACTGCTCGGATGCCGGTATAGCCTGCGTGTAGGATATAGCCCTAGGGGAAAAGGGGTATTTGAAAGGCTGCTAGCAAACTTCCGTGTACGAAGGTATTGCCGGACGTGCCCGAATTCCGGATTGCCGGAATTCCTCGTAGAACAGAGTTAAGCCCCGGCACAAGCCCAAGAAAGTACAAGAGAAACCAGCCGGTCGACAAGAGGCTCAGTGTTTGGTTAAAAGTTAGAATGTCGTTGTAGTTCTTGACCGTCCCTGTGTGACCTAATCCAGAAGAGCTTCCGGATTTGTGAGGCGACGGAACAGGAGGACACTTCCAGTCCATAAAGAGTTAGGTTGCTATTAGTATTAGAGAGAGAGAGTGAAAGAGAGCGTGTTTCCGGACACGGTAAGCATCCGGACGGTGGATCTGGCCACTCGTCATCCAAACCCAGGGATCCCGGAAGGGACACTAAAACGGTTTCCGGATCCTTCCAGAACCCACTAGGCACTAGTGTCCGGACCAGACCGAAAGTCCGGAATAAGCCGACGGAGAGAAAAGTGAGTGCTTAGACTGGGATAGCCTATGAAACCGTAATCCACAAGTCCTCGTGGGAACGATTCCGGAGCGGTTTACTCTAAGAAGGTCTTTGGTGTGAATTAAGGGCTAATTGGAGGAATACTAGTCCGACTAATCGCTAGAACTTTACAAGCAGATGAAGTGATTGGAAGTGACAAGTCTCCATCCATACCACTGGCCCAATCCAAAAAAATGATGAACTAAATGATCAAGAGCAAATGAATGTGGACAAGACAAGCTTGGAGTTCAGAAAAGAATTGGTGGACAAGAACAGTGGAGGACCAAGCACCCTAAACCTTAAACCACAAGAAGCATTAGACAAGGCAGGTTCACATTTAATAGAATGTGGAAGTCCAAACCTACTCCACAATGGCCAAGGCACGAAGAAAAGCATGCAAATTTTGCAACATCCACCACATAGTGGTCCTCCAATAGCTCCACACACACTATTTAATAGTAGAAGTACTACTTTGATGGGTTCAGGAAGTTCTCAATCTCAAACGCGGGCTTTCAACATTCTGAAAGAAACTAAACGTAATATGAATCGAAGATTGAGAGATTCTTCATGTACTAATTACAAGGAAGATGAGACATTGGCCTCAATGTTGAAGAGCATAGAAGGTCGCCCACCACAATCTTCCCTTAAACCATCAAATATTAAACTACGATTTTTGAATGAAATAAAAGCATTCACCAATGAAGGGTAACAGGCAGAAAAAACAATGATGGCAAAATCCGCTAAAGCTAAGAAGAAATGAGTGTTGTAGACATTTTCTATCTTCCCAAAGAAAAAAGTACATGCAGGATGACCCCCCATCAATACACGTCAGCCTGTTGCAATACTTCCCGCAAGGAAAGGAAAAGCGGTTGCTGGTCTTTGAGAACACATACTAGGGAAAAATTTGATACAAAGGAAAAAGCACCCAAAGATGGACAAGCCTAAGAAAGCTTCTGTATCTAGAAAGTTAGAAAAAAACCCAGAGGAAAGTCAACCATCTTTGTCAGATGATGATGACAATATGTTTGATGATGAAGATGACAAACAAAAATCGAGAGACTATAGTAGTGGGGCAGAGGTGAAAGGAGATAGTGATTACTACCTTTAGGAAATAGGAATTAAGTCTTAGAAGGGATTAGAACAAAGAACATTATACAGATAGGTATTCAAATGCTTATGATTGAAGAAGTTGAGGAGCCAAGAAAAAATTAGGTTTTGCGAGCATTGCTCTATAGTACAAGTTTGTTTATTTATCTTAAAAAATATAATGAAACTATTATATTTATTAGTTTCGTTGAAAGTGAAATTCAAAAAATCTTTATTGTATGTTATTTTGGTATGAATTTTCAACGTATTCAACAAGATAATTTCTAAAGTGACACAACTAAGTAACCTCAGAAAATGGGCTTGCATCAAAATTAAAATTTATCAATATTAAACCATAAGTATATGACACTGAACCTAAGCCGCTTGTCCGCTTGCCCGCTTGCCGATTGCACTATCCGCCCAACCTTCCAAATATTAGACGCCAACCAAACATTGACCAGGTACCATTCGTCCAGGGTTGTCCCCGTCACGTCTCGTCTGGACGTCCGGATGTCCAGACGGATGTCTGGATCCATCCTTGGCGTCCGTCAGGATGAAATCCCAATGAAAACTGTCCATAGGGGATGAAACTGTCTAGGAGGCCATCGAAGGGATGCGTAGGCCGTCCAGAGGATGCATGGCCGTCTAGGATGTCGTCCAAGGGACGAGTCCAAAGGACGGATGGCCGTCCAGGATGCCGTCGAGGGGATGCATGGCCGTCCAAGATGTCATCGAGGGGACACATGGCCGTCCAGGATGCCGTCAAGGGGACACATGGCCGTCCAGGATGCCATCAAGGGGACGAATGCCCGTCCAGGAGGCCGTCGAGGGGACGGATGGCCGTCCAGGAGGTCGTCGAGGGGACCGATGGCCGTCCAGGATGCTATCGAGGGGACGGATGGCCGTCCAGGAGGCCGTCGAGGGGATGGATGGCCAGTCTAGGAGGCTGTCTACAGCTGGACAGACTTCATCCACGCTGGGACGGTCACGTCAGTATTGGGGACAGATCCTGACGGCGTCATGACACATTAGGACGGACGCGTCATGACATCCGGACGTGAAAAGCCCACGTCACGTCCGGATAGACAACCCTGCATTCGTCCACGTCTACAACGTCCTCTAAAACCAGATGTCTGCATGTCTGGACATCCAGCTTTTGGACACAATTTTGACATGGACATTCATTCAGGACAACACTGTTTTGACATTTCTAAGTCCCGATTTATTGAAGTGTCTGAAATGAATGAATGCTTCTTGTATTTTAAATTTAAAATGCAATTAAAAAGAGACTTCAATTTAATGAATATGGCCTTTTAAAAAAATTGGTAGATGCAAAAATATATTTTTTATAAGTCTGGGATGTACTTGCATTTGTTTATTATTCAAAATTTGAACGTTTGGTCCTTAAGGGATTAACCCCTATAGTTCCAAGGCCTTTTTTACCATCAAAAAATACTCAAAACTTCTATTTTCATTACAAAGAAAAAAAGAATCCAAAAAAAAATTTAGCATATCAAACCATAGGATCTAGTACTTGACTATGTAAGAATATGTGGAAAAAATTCAAAAAATTTCGTCCCAAACATTTGATCCTGTGGTTTGATATGCAAGATCTATTCAAATGCAAGATATTTGCATTTGAAGTGAAAAAAACAAGGTTTTTGGTACCTTATTCAATTAGATTTTGAGGCTTTGAGTCCTCTTAACTTAAAGATTTTGAAATATAGATTTTTAATTTTTAATTTTTTATGTTGAAGAATTGGTTTGAGAATCTAGGAATTTTTGTATTAACACTTTATTATCACTCATATAAAAGTTATTAAGTAAAAGTAGGTTATGAATTAAAGGAAAAACTATACCATTAATAGCCTTTAAGATGGAATTATAATACACTATTCTCAATAGTCAGATTTTTCTAGCAAAAGATCTTAACCTTGTAGAATTTTTTTTTAATTCTGAAAATCTAATTTAGAAATGAATCCTACAAAAAAAAAATTTAATGTTGTAAATGCCCCAAAACAAGATTGTCCATAGTGTTCATATAGCAACTCCAAATGGAATGAATAAAAGCTTCCTATGTAGATATAAATATAATCTATAGAAAGAAAAAAAATTTAATCTTTTATTTTGAGTTTCTGTGGGATTTTTTCTAACTACTAACCCAAGGGGTGCACTTAGTTCTACTACAACAAACCACTTGCGAACAAGTGGTTTCTAATAAATTATAATTTTAACTTCAAATTTTGAGCATTGTTTACTAATGACTAGGATTCTACTTCCAAAATTTCAAACTCAAATAAAATATGGAATGATTTCCAAAAGAGGTTAAAAAATGCACTAAAATGTCATGTTTTTTAAACTCAAATATTTTTAGAAAATACATTAGATGACCATTGCATCAATATTCAACTCAAAATGAGCTTTCAATAGAGAGTTATTTTTAGGAATTTTTGTTCATTTTTTAGACAATTTTTTCTTATATAATATAGAGGTGTGAAAGTTATTTTTTAGTTCTATAGTGTATCTTTTTACTTCAAAAATTTGTAACTAATTATCATTAATAAATAAAAATATCAATAATTCAAAATATAAACTTTCAAAGTGAAAAAATCTATTTATATTTTTTCATTTAATTTTATTTAAAATTCAAAAAGTATATAGGAGGTCCAAAGTTTTGTTTGCACACTAACATCAAAAAAAGGGGGAATGCACCCCCTGAGACTAGTAAACAAAAATTTGAACTTATTATATTGCAACTTTTGCTCCTAGGCATTGATTGAAATTAGAATATATATATTCTTAGAAAGTTGATCTATTTTTCTAACTTTACAAAAAGTTTCAAAAAATCGAGATGAATATTGAGACCATAAAAGACTGCTCATAATCATTTTGTCTCCAAAGGGGCAATGAGATTTTAGGAATTAATATATGCTAATTTTCAAAACAATTTGGAATTTTTTTTCTCCTTTTCTTGTATAATGTGGTTCTTGAAGCTTGATGATATTATTAAGCCCACAAAAATCTCCTAAGTATTAAACTTTGCAATTATTGGTCCTTTTAACTTTTCACCTCATATCCCAATCTATTGACTTTCCACCTATATATACTATTGTATTGCCTTAGCAAAAGACAATGGTGACCATTCCCATGGACTTCAAGCAACTATCCATTATTTTTGGACATCCTTCAAAACAACTATATACTAATTTTTAACACCCTCCTCAAGGATCTTTTTAACGAGTTGGTCACTGTGGAAATCATTTGTTTGAATATCGTAAATTGTTGGCTTAAAAAAATGAAAAAGCACTCATTGGAAGACAAGCTATTGTAAAAGACATTTCCTTCTCCCACAAAATTTGGAGGATGAATAGTTGTACTTCTATCCTATATGGAGAGATTCTATGTCATCCATTTAATGCAAAATGTCCGCTTTGACGTTTAAGGGTTAAACACCTCTCAACTTTCCCACACTTCTACACCTAATTCTCCCACTATAATACTAAATCTTCATTCATCAATTTAAACCCTACAATTATTATTCCAATTTATCTCACAAAGTCATTTTTATCTACCCAAGTTTCACCAAAATCCAAAAATTTATCCTAATTCTATAAAATTGTTTTCAAAACCACAAGTAGGAAACTCAAAAGAACTTTGTTGCTCACAAAAGACGCCAGATTAATTTATGGAACATCTATGATCAATACTTTGAGAATTCATACGGAATTTATTTCCAATACATTCAAAATGTACAATATAAGAATCCTCTTCCAATTGTCTCACAATCCAACTTAATTCAATGTATCATTAGGAAGTATACATAAATGTTTATTACTTCACACACTTTCAGATGTAGCTAAATTGGAGATGTTATTTAATTTCAATGTTATTCAATAATATGACTAGTGGCTTTGAACTTACCCGAGGACTCATCACCCCTACCAAATTCAATGACAAAAACATAGAAAGACATCACAATCCATATTTAATATATCTGAATCAAAATTGACAATCCATATTTAAATTGTTTGAATCAAAAATTAGGCTCATTGAACTCAAATTACGATAAAATAGTTCATCTGAAATCATTTTATAATCAAGCAACCACCCTAAACAAGGATGGTGAAGGAGCTATACATCCCTTGTCCCTTGGTACCCTAAACAAGGCTAGTGTCCCTACAGAGTTCAAAGCCTTCAGGCACTCCCTTACTTCAAGAATACGTTGGAACAGAACCCCTCAAGAAAATTTCAATACAGAAGAAAAAGTTTGACTAAGCTAACATTTATAGAGGGCATCGACAAAAATGTTCTCACTACATGTGGGTCAGTTTCTAAACAGACATGCGTACTGTTGACTGCCAAAATAACTTTGATGCGTTTCAAGGGACACTTCGATATAAACCCAGCAGAACACTAGACAAACACCAGCTCGTATTTGAGACGGAGAACAAACTGCAACTTCCATACCCGCTACACACACCTCTCGGGGCTAAACGGTAGACAAGGTTCCTGCTGTTTCCGCATGTGCTCCAGCAGCAAAGTAGCCTTCCTTTTAGCACGCACTGTTCCATCAATTACTAAAGCATGTAATGGACCTTGAGCTCCCATATGAAGAGCTGTGTCTAGGTGCACGGGGTCATAGGTAGCCAAGGCCAGTGTGACTGCTGCAGCATTCTCCTTGTTTCGCGCAGAACCTGACTTAATAAGGTCAATAAGTTCAGGTACAGCTGATGCATGCCCTATGGCAGCACGACCATCCTGATGAGTGGCCAAAATGGCTAGTATAGCAAGAGCTTCATCCACCATACCTGGAAAATATCTGCTATTGTCAGCAAGCACCAGAAAAAAATAAAACAAAAAAATAAAAGATACTCTGAAATGTTGTAATTCAGAATTAGACACCTTAAACACCATGAGATAGTGTCCAACATAAGGTGCACGGACCAAGCTTATCACCCTAGACAACCCCCGTTGGCCTTCAGAAGGAAAACCTCAGGTAAGAAACTAGATCAAAAGATTTTGACAGTGTTAGGAAAAGGTCTTTTACCTGCATTATGATCTCTCAATAAGTCCATTAAGGGTGGAACCACACCAGCTTTAACTGCACGAGCTTTGTTACCCTGATAAATTGACAAGTTGAATAAAGCTGTGGCAGCATCCTTTTTACCTCGTGATGTTCCATCCTTTAACAGATCAACGAGGGCTGGAATAGCCCCAAGATTCCCAATAGTTACTTTATTCTCGTCAATAACTGAGAGAGAAAACAAAGTAGCAGCAGCATTCTCCCTAGCTTCTTTACTCCCATTCTTCAGCACTTCTACAATTGGGTTGATGGCTCCAGCATTCACAATGGCTCCTTTGTTATTATCATTGATGGACAAGTTAAGCAATGCAGTTACTGCATGCTCCTGAGTTCTTAGGTCTTGAGATGAAAGAAGCCCAATCAGAAGAGGTATAGCACCTGCCTCTGCAATACAAACTCGATTCTCGATATTCCTCTTAGCCAACAACCGAATCTCTCCAGCTGCTGTGCGTTGCATGTCCGCCTGACCGCTTCTGAGTTTTTGGAGAAGCTGCTCAACAGTCGCTCGCTCACCAACTGAGTGTTGAGGAACTTTCGAGGACTTATGTTTGATATTGGACATCTTCGGAACTTCAATGCCGTTAGATTCACACCATTGGGCGATAACACTGCGGAGACTGTAATTGGGAGTCAAACCCAAGTGAGGTAACAGCACACCTGTCTTCGGGCAATTTCTGTGACCGCTATCCAACCACCTTTGAATACAAGCGCGCTCGTACGTCTGCAAGAAGAGGCATATGAATTTCAATTGCTTTCAATTTTGACGCCACAATATTTTCCACTACTCTCGCGGACTAACTCGAGTTTATTGGTCCCGAAAAAACTAGCTACCAGTTCTCCACAATTAAAGAGAAAACGTCGGGATACTTTCATTTGCAGGCAGAAAACTCCATTTAAATAAATAGTTAAAATAAGTGTTCATTGTAACCTGCTTCCTAAAGTTGAACCAACTGACCTGTCCAGTAGCCACAATGACAGGATCTTTCATTAAATCCAAGGAAATCGGGCATTTAAAGTCATCAGGTAGAACTTTCGTTTTCACTTTCTTTGCGACAATTCCTCCAACATCCAAACACGATGAATTCCGTCGCACAAGTTCTACCCCTGCTCGAATCTCTGACTGGAACTTTGAGGACTTTGAAACAAATACCCCAGCTGCAATGTTTACCCTGTCTAGCTCAGGAGTATCATCATCTGTTTCCTCAGGTGGTAAAATGCTTGTCAACTTTCGTAGAACAGAAAAGAGATGTTGAAAGCTCATCTCCTGTTCATGGTTGTCATAACCGAGATTCTGCTTCTCTAACATCATTTCTTGCAAGGCTCGGTTCTCTTGTCTAATGGCAGCAGGAGTTCTCAATTCAAGCTTCTCAGCTAACCTTTCAAGCACTTCTAATCCAGACGGACCGTCATCCTTCTCTTTCAAGACTGCAAGCAAGCTTGAGTGAACTTGTAAATCATAAGAATCTTTTCTCCCTTTGGCCCGCTTGAGTTGGCTTCGCACAAGGTCGACCTGTACAGTAAAGAAATTGAAGTCACTTGCAGCGCTGCGCTCTGCTCTAGCAGCATTCGAACTAACAATTATCCACAGAATGAACCCAGAAACCAGGTATACAAGTAGTGCATGCAAGCAAATAACAAACTTTCTCTGTGTGTATTTGATCATCAAAAAAGTTTCGAGAGCTCAACAAAGTCAAACCGATCAATCTAGAGATACTCATAACATTTCAAAAACTTCCAACAAAGATTGGCAGTAACAACCAATACAAAAATTCGCAAAAGCTGTAGAGTACGCCAAAAGAAAACGTATAAGTCAGTAAAACCGTTCAGATAATACCTGCTCCTTAACTTCATCTGATACAAACAGATCATACGGGAGACCATCCAATGAAAATTCCAAGTTCGCATTTGCCTTCTCAAAAAGCTCTGCAGCAACTTGTCTTTCCAGCACCTATGAAATTCAATCAGAGTCAGATCTTCCTGTTTAATTTCTGCCGAAGTGAAGAAACAGACTTCATAACTATAGAGTAGAAAATCAAATGCATATCAATTCTAATGAATAAGACTTCTCAAGTTTTTAAGTACAGGCGAGGAATATGAGAAAAGTACGATTTTTGCGAGAAGAACACTTGGATCTGCAACATCCCAGATCAACGAGAACGCCCGGCAAAACACTGATTTCGGAGTTTCACCCCCTAGTATAACAGTTTCCGGGAGAATACTGGGCATCACATAGAAGACACGCAAATGTAGAACAAGCTAAATAACTTGCTAACGTCTCTTTTCAACTTTCTACCTCACAAGGATCTCAATCCGCAGACTGAAAACCTAAAATACAGACTATCTCATAAAAATGCGTAAGCACACAACCAAGAATGAGATCGTGAAACATGATGATCCAAAATTATACGTACGCTTATTAAATTACACGGAAGAGCCCGTAAACTGACCAAGTATAACTTGCTTCCGTCGTGACACATCTGAAGCAACTTATTTGCTGACTGTAGAGCATTTTCCAGGTCCTGAAGTGCAGTGAAAGCTTGATGAGAAATCCTCTGTCGTGACTCTCTAAGCTCCTCGAACAACGGTGCCAACAGCTTCACTCTCCTGGTAAGTGAAGCACATTCCTTCTTGTGACTTTTAATGTAGTCTCCTTTTAACCCTATCGTGTTCACTACATCTATGAGAGACTGAATCAGCTGAGCTTCCGACAGCGGATGATCTCCCATCTGAATATCCTCTTTTCCTAAACCTCGAGTTCGAATGGAAATAGCTGATCGCAAATATTTTCAATCACTATTCGAAAAGTCGTTTGGGAAAATGTGTCGGGGTCCGGCAGTAGCAGCAGTATAATTGGAACTGCGCACGGTCCATATCTAACGTCAGCAATTCTCAAAATCCTGAAGAATTATCATCAAAGGGGTCTTGAAACACAAGTCTGAAACCATATCACAACTACCGGGTGAGCTACTGTCCTATATTATGCAAGTTGTAGCAATGGCCAGAAAAATAAACTCAAATGCCTTCGCTTAACTAGTATCAAGAGCTTAAGTATTGCAGTCTATGATTCCTAATGACTTCAATCCAGTGCCATCTATCCCACTTGAATCGGGAATCAATCAGTTCAAGGAAAACCTCCTCAGAGTCTGATGTTGGAGCTTGTGTACAGCGTCCTGCTCTACGACATACAAGAGAAACAAGAATAAGGAAATGAGAGCAAAGCATGGAATACTCCTAGCTTTAACAAATGGAATACATTTTCCATTCTTTAACAAATCATTTACCGATACAGTTGGCGAATAGACTACAAGTTACACAACCACAACGTATTCAACATGGTGAAAAACAACGAACTGTGCAACTTACCTAAACACAACAACATTCAACTCCTAGTGCCGAGTCCGCTAACCTCGTAATACAGCACGTCGCACGTTAAACAGAGTTTTGACGAATCAAAGGTGGAAGTTGAATCACCAGCACCTCAACACGGGTGGACAGAATCGCGAGGTGCCAATGTATTACAAGCCATGGCCTTGTCTCCAAACTCTCATCTTCTCAACTCGACCAGTCAATAAGTTGTACATGACAATTTCAAACCTGTTCCCCTGGCGGGTCAGACCCGACGATGAGGGGTGTTGTTTTCCTTTCTCTCGCAATGGATTTCGCCGTTTGCTTCAAAAAAAAAAACTAAACTGTGACCCCTGTGTCAGAACTTGATGGTTCCTCTAGGCTAGGCAGATCTCCCTAAATGCCATGTGGATCGGGAATGACCCTGGCAATTGACGCGGCCTTTTTGCCAAGGGTCGGCCCTCGCTGCAAAGTCAGCGGACAACATCTTGTGATGCACGAGCGTAGAAAGAATTAAGGTTAGTCCCGAGAGCATGCTCACTCGGAGATCTTGAAATTGGTACCGTACCGATATGGGCCAGGTCTGTTGACGAACCTCGTCACTCTATGGCATTGAATTTGAGAAGTTCAGCCATGTGCAGCCATTGAATCAGAGGAGAGCGCAAGAGCCGCAGGATAGAAGGCCCGCGAACATGGCGAGACGTTAAGTAACCCCCTTGGAGCAAAAGGGCCTCCGTGGCAGGCGTAGTGGGCCCTGCCTTGCCCGACTCCCTTCCCACTCCAGCCGCTGCCCTACCACACTCCTTCAATCTCCAGATCACATCGTTGAACCTGAACCTCCAGATCTTTTGGTTGAAATTGTTGCTCTACATGGTGTGTTCTAGAACTCCTGCTTCAAATTGCTTGCTCCAAATATCTTGATTCACATTGCTTCCTCCAAATATCTTGTTTCACATTGCTTCCTCCAAATATCTTGTTTCACATTGCTTCCTCCAAATATCTTGCTTCACATTGCTTCCTCCAAATATCTTGATTCACATTGCTTGTTCCAAATATCTTGTTTCACATTGCTTCCTCCAAATATCTTGATTCACATTGCTTGCTCCAAATATCTTGTTTCACATTGCTTGCTCCAAATGTCTTGTATGAGATCTCTTACTAGATTTCTTACTTCAGATCTTTTGTTTTACATTGCTTGCTTTAGATGTCATGTATTAGATCTCTTGCTCCACATCTGTTGCTCTATTTTTCATATTGTGGTTGTATTAGCTAAGGTGAGCAAATATGCACTTGATGTTTCTTATACTACTTTTGTTTTATATTTTGAGTTTTTGAGACTGTCATATGACAAAGTTTTTAAAATGTGATGATTTGCACTAGAAGAAAAATGTGTCCACTACAACCGACTTAAATGCAACTACGTGCCCTATACAACTATCCTGCAAATACAATTCTCTGTATTTGCACCAACTTTGACATAGTTATACTATAGTTGCAAAGTAGTCGCAAAATATATTTATACTTATGGGAATATAACAAAAGAATTGATGTCAGGTATTTTACATTCAATATTCATCACAATTGTTGATGTGAACAATTTAACATTCTATAGAGTTCAATGTGTCTATCTACAGTTGCATATAATTTAAAGTCAATAGCAATTCAACTAAAGTGCAACTAGACTACAACTACAATGTAACCAAACTCTAACTAGACTACAATTGCAACTACTATTAAGTCTTTTATTAATTGTTCCATACCAATTGTCAAGAATACCATTAGGTTGGACATATAAGAATTGTAAGTTATAGCATTCTTATGTTATAAATTTTGAGAATGAAATTGTAATATTTATATATTTTGTAGATTTTTACACTTTGTAGATTTCTACAACTTATACATTTCTATAATCTACAAAAATCTATAAATATTTAACATCTACGACATTTTCTAAATTTGATGATCTAAAAAAAAGATAGATTTGAAATTTTGAATCTACAAATCTTTGAGATTAAAATTTCAAAATCTACAAGTCTATGAATTATAGATAAGTTGTAAATAAGTCACAAACCAAGCACATTAGTTGTAAACTAGTTGCACATCAATCGCAAACTAATTGCAAATCAATTGCAGCTAGTTGCAAACAAGTTGCATACAATTAACTTCCATGTAAGCAACCAGGTCAGAAGAGTTCATTGACGAATTTTCAAGTATACAATCAAATGAGAAACAACTTAAAAAATTTTGCAACTACTTTGCAACTAGTGCAACTTGTCCACTGCAATTGCAGACTCTAAATTGTCACCTAATTGCAAACAACCCATGCAACTACAAAACTAGTTGCAAACAATAGTTGCATAACCCCTTGTTTTCTTGTAGTGTTGGATGGACTCTAATGAAGTCTTCCTTTAATAACAATTTTTTATTTTTTTCATAATCATTTCTGAAACTTGCCCTTGCATTTCATATATATTATTGCAATAAGTGCATTGATTTGTATATTACAATTTTTATCATGGTGCACATCAAGGTTTAGAGAAACAAGAGGAGCTTGTTTTCATAAGCCCCCATGGACGTATGTACTTTGCATTTAAAATGAGACTTATAAGTAGAGGATTTTAATTTCATTTAAGGTTTAGATTTTGACTATTGCAAAATAAATAAACTGTTGTGATCATAAGGAGGATACAAATTTTATAGTTAGTTTTAAAATTGGATATACTCCAAAGTTAAGTCCTATGAAAATATAGATGTGAAAAATGATTTATTATGGAGTGCCATGGATTCTATTGTGTTAAGAAAAAAAAAGAGTGTTCATAGACCACTATGGTATTCTAAAATCTAGCCTACATACAGTTGAAATCTGTGATGATGAAAAAAAACTATGTTTTCTTTAGAAGAAAATTAGATTAATTTGTATATTAGTTGAGATTGTTCAACATCTATTTGTTAGACCATTTAAACAAAAATATTTGATTTGTAAGGCTCATACAACTTCTAGCAAATAGATTTATTATGAGATTGTTGTTATTCTATAGAGTCATCTAGAGAATTTTGTAGCTGGTGAATAAAATAATGAAAATTTTTCCATACAAATTTACGAAGGAGACTGTGAAAGTTAATAAACTAGAACTCTGTTAGAACTTGAAGTAAACAATGGCTCCAAAATGATTAGGTAATACATTGTAATCTATTTGTTGCATTACATGAATTTATTAAGTATAATTATATTAATAAGACTTCCACTATTTTACATTTTTTTATTGTTCTTACAACTCATTTTTTGTCACACTAAAATGTAGTTTTAGATTGTATGATTCCTTTTTATACTTATGTTTGTTTGTTTGTTTGTTTGTTTGTATGTTTACATTTATAGTAGTTATATTGAAATGCATTAAGTATTTTTAGAGATCCAATAATTTTTTTCCTTGAAAATACTTAAATATAATTTAACCAATATGTTTTTTTTACATTGGATTCTTATTGATGATTTCACTCAAGTAGTATTAACTTTTCTAAACCATTGGTTGAAAGTGAATATATATATAAATATGATTAAAATTTCAAATATTATTATGATATAGGTATAGTACAATATAATAATTCAACAATAAAAATAGTATTTTAATTTTTTTAAATTCAATATAGGATCCTAATCCTATATGTATAAATGCACTATAGAAATGTGATCTCAAGATAATTGTTTGTTTTTGCAAATTTCAACTTTGAAAGTTGTAAGAGTTTATAGTGTTATAATTTCTCAAAAAAAATTGGTGTCATTTATTTATTTTATTGGTATTGTTTTAACTTCATTTGAAAACTATGTAAGTTGATGTTCTTTTTAATGGTACAAATGACTTTAGCAATTTAAAAAATTTCAATTTGAACTACATGTATCATGTTCAAAATATTATTCATACCATAGACTAAAATTTTGCGTACAAAAATTATAACAAATTAAAAATACAATGATTATTTGAAATGTCCAAACATTATGGAAAATTAAAATATAAATTGTGAAAGTATGACTACTAAAGGCCATATTTGTTATATTGAGACTTTTTACAAATTTTGAGATAGAATGTTAAATATTATAAATTCATTTATAAAAATGATAATTGAAACCAAAATTAAATAATGTTCAAATAGTTATTCTAAAATGAAATTCTAAAAGTTGGTGTTGCTATCTATTTATAAAAAATACTAATAAAGAAATAAAGCGATTTATCTTCAAGTCAAAGATAAAAATGACACTGTACAAGGTCTCAATATAACGAATATGGCCTTATTAATTGATACCCAATCTCAGAAGTAGCACAAAATCCAAAGTGAGCTAATCTAAAACAACTCTATCAACCTTAAATTGTCTAAAATTTGAATTTGGGTATATAAAATCAAAACTTTAAACTCAAAGGAACTATTAATAAATAGCATAAATTAGTTTGATATGAAAACCTTGAAGCATATACAAAGGTGAAGATGACAAAATGATTCACGAATTGCAAATTAACTCAATTTGAGCTAATCAGCTAATCTACAACAATTGTACTAGATTTAAATGATTTGAAGTCATCTCAAATTGCTTAAACCAACACCCATTATACACTTATTTAAAGAACTTGATATTTAAATTGGTCTTGCTTAACATGTCCTTAATGATTACATTTACAAGTTTTAAAAATGATAATCTTAAATTCATTTAATCTATAAATGAATTTAAGAATGATACATGTATGATCAATTAGCTCGACTCAAGATAAAACAACATATGAATTAATTCCACTATATTGCCTTGCTGAATGGAAGACCAAATGGAGAGCTTGAACATATATTTTCAAAAGTGTGAGGTGCAATGTCTTGAGGATACCCATTGATGAGATGTTCATCGAAGGCGAGTACTGGGAGTTTAAAGAAATTGAGTAGGTTGAAGCTTGGAGCTTACATATAGTGCCATTTACCAATTTAATATGCTTCACATACAAGTTTAGGAATGTACAGGTCTATCTTCATTTATCTTTTGAAGAGAAAGTGAAGGATGTTGAGTCTAATATACATTCTATAATAAAGGTGAAGTGTATGATAATGAAGCCCGGAATGTAAATTATACGTGTGTATCGGATTGTTCAAAGAAGTTCTCTACATGGCTAATCAAAGGAGTTCTCTATATGTGTATTGGAAATCTAAAGTAGCTCCTTCTACACATGTAGAGAACTCCTCTGCACAATCAATTGTGGTAGAAGGGAGTATTATTGAGGAGATGGAGAATGTTCTTCACTCTAGAGCCACTGATACACATTGATTATAAGTTATTCAGTGAAGCATACAAACGATTTTGGACCAGCTGTGAAGACACTTATGTTTTCAACATTAATGAAAAGAAAGAGATAGACATCTCCAAAGTCATTCTTGCTCCACCGACTTATATCATTTGGTCCAAAGAGAATAGAATAGTGGAAGACATAGTCAACTATTGGCCAATATTCTAGACAAGAGCACAAAGCAAATGTTGTGTGTAATGCCAATGGGACTAAAAAAAAACCAACAAAATGGGAGGAGATAGAGAAATGCAATTTTTACATCATAAATGGCCAACATAATGTGGAGGCAAGTAAGTTTTGATGATTGATGAGAATGGAATTGACAAGAATATCAGACAACATTTTCAAAAGTGGAATTGATTCATTGCTTGGTCCAATGACCCCAAAAAATTGAGAAACATATCTACCTATTATAATCATACCAACCATTTTATAACAGTGAAACCATCATGGGCAACAAACATCCTTGGAGCGTGAATAGTTTGGAAGGATATGGGCTCCCCTCCAAATCCAACCATACCATCTATTATGAGGACATTAAATGTCTCAAGACAGACTATGGAGAATTCATAGATTAGAAGTAAATTTTAGGTATGTAAATCAGCTCGAATCAAGCTAAAGTGTTGGTATATTTTGTGTTTTTTGATCTAATAAAATTTAATATGATTCTTTGAAATAATTTCTCTAAATTTGCAAATCAACTCGATCCAAATTAATTTGTAGTGTCTTATACTTGTTTGATATTATCATCTTAGGACTTAGGTGGTGTATGTACAATTTTCCATAATTGATGTCAACAAGAGCTTAAAAATGTCCAAGAAGAAAGATAGAGTTGAAAAGTTGAAGCTCACAAATGAGTTAAAGTCGATCGTTACATTAGAGGATATTCATAAGATGTGGAGCGATGTTATAACAAATGCAACGCATGGAGAGCTCATTAATTCAGATATAGAGAAGAAGTTCAATGCAAGGGAGGATTGGAACCCCCCAAATTGCATGCTTACATAGGAGTTCTTTAAGTTTCTCCGAAATTTGAGCTATCTTGAACTCAAGAAGATTGCAAAGTACATCTTAAATATACCAAATGGGAAGCGCACACATCCTTACTCCAAGGTGATTACGTCGATTTTTGACAGACACTATTCAATGAAGGAGTAGGTGGAACAGCGAAAGCGCAAACATCTTGTTTGTAGAGAGTTTCATAAGATTGACCCTAGCCTTGGTCTCACGAATGCAATGAACAAGATCATCACGAGCAATTGGCAAAAGTTCAAAGAAGATTGGTGTATAACAAAAGTAACAATGGACGTCTTTCTTGATAGACCTAGCAAATATTATTTTTTGGAGGCCAAATAAGCAAAAGCCAAGATTAAGACATTCATTAAACTCTCTCCACAAGCATTTGATTTTTTCAAGGTCTTCCTAGAGTATAGAAAGACATTTGTAAGATCCATTATTGATCCTATAATACTATAGAATATGTTTTCTTAGATTGGACGATAGATGCCTTTACTACGGAAACTCTATCAAGGATTACGCTCGGTATTCTAGACTTCTATAACCTGTCCGGGATTGATAACAAGGGCACATTGACTATTGACAATCCATTTTTTGTTGAAATAATGACTTCTTTCTACAAGGCAAAAAAGTTCACATTCAAAGAGGTTCCTACTTGGTTATTTATTTGCGACAATGAGAAGGAGCAAATGCAAGGCTTGTGCTTTATGGAGTCACATGAAGTCCTATAAACATATAATGTTCACCATGCCATGTATAAGTCAAGCAAAATTGAATGCTTGGACGATTTGCTGGCGACAAAGACCCCAAAGAAAGTATTTTTGATGTTTTTACAAAACATCAGCAATGCAATTCAAGTTAAAATTCTCAAGGTGTTTGAATGCCCAAATACTATGAGGTACTTGAAGGTGAAAACTTACAGCGAGTTGGAGTACCAAATTTACAATACAAAACTACGAACAGAATTTTTCTTCTGTCTGATTATAAGTTTTTGCTATTTGGGTATGTGTATTTTCTCTAGATTCACAGGGGAAAAGCTGACTTGTGTAGTTGTGGTGAGAATTCTCTCTACATCATTAGTTCAAATTGAGCTAATCTGTCTTAGTTGTTTTAATGATTTTTCAAGTCTGCTATCTAACTTGTATGTTTATCTCAAGTCGAGCTGAAGTGTATGATGTTCTTCTTTGTTGATTTTTTTATTGTCTCATCCTATGTAGATGAATTGCATTAATGTGTATGCAACGAGTCCAATGGTTTTTGGCAATTGGTGGCAAGATATTTGCACCAAAGCATTGAAACTTGATAAGTTGGATTTCCTAGAAACTGGATACCCATTGAAAAGAAGCTACATTACTCATGGCTTACAGTCGGAACCATCTTCATTAAAATGCAAGTTGAGATCCAGTCAAGAGTCTCCTACAAAAAAAAGTGTGCCCTCATTGTAGAAGAAGTTAAAGAAATCTCCTTAGAGGAAGATGATGACGACAATGATCTTGAGTTCAGAGATGAAGGAGGTTATTGCTAGCATCTCAGACACCAACTTTTGGCCAGCCACTAAAGAAGAGAAAAAATGATACAATTACTAGTGTTGTCAAGCAACTAGCAAAGATTCAAAAGAAGACTGCAGAGTCTCTTGTAAATTGCAGTAGTAGTAGTAGTAAGAGTTGGCACAAAAGAATACCAAAATGGTGCTTACATTGATGAGAGCTGAGTAGACAAAAGAGCGGTTGCAGAACATAGAGTTGTACAAAAACATGCAAAGTTGGATGAAAAAGGAGTCATAGATGAATAGGGAGTTCATGCAAAACATGTTCAATAATCGCAATGTATTTTCCATTTTTGCATTGCCCCCCAATAGATCATCATTCTTAACAAATACAATTAGAAGGCATGTCATATAGTTCTAATAATAGCAGAGCATCTAGTCGTCAAGAGATGCGAGTCGAAACTCTTCCACAATCTACCAAAGCATCAATTCCATCCCCTCTTCCTTCTACAAAGGAATATATATCAAATTCCTCTCCGCTGACTGGGCTTCAAATTCCAACATGTGATGGGCCTTTAGGTGGATAAGCAAAATCGACATTATCCCTGACCAAAGAGATTGTGGTTGGGCACAACTTGACTATGGTTTCTTCTGAGGTAGAACGTAGAAGTGCTTTCTTTCCAACTGGAGATCCACCAATAGGTTGTGCCCAATGATCACTCATTTTGTTTTTGTAGTTAAGCTTGACTAAAGCTGATTTGTGCAATAGAGTTATAGCTATAGATTTTTAATGATACAACATACTTTTTTGTGTGGAGGACCATTTTTCATAAGTGTCAATTGTGAATTTTATAGATTTCATTCTAAATTTTGTATTTTAATACTCATTTTATGAGCATATAATATATTTTTTCTCATGAACAATTATTTCCTCATTCTTTAATGGTAGGCCTTGTTAATCTCAAGAATTTGCTTCCTTTAAATGAGTCTCTTTCTTCACAAAGCCTTCAACAATCTATACTAGATCCTTATGAAGTAAATGACATCCAAGCACATATTGTCCATTTTGAGGATGTCATGGAGGCAATAACTTGTTCAGATCCATCAACTTTGAGACTCAACTTTGAGACTTTTGGTTCCATGTAGCTGAAGGTACTTAACACTTTTGCCTTATGATCACATTTATTGGATTCATGATAATGTATTGTTATGGTCTTTAGACTTGGACTTTCTGTATGATTTTGCGTAGTGTCCGCGATTAGCCATTTTTTCAATCATAACTAGCTACGCATTCGCCCATTTTTTGGTAAATATCTCATTTTACAATAGCTTGTGAGGGATCATTCAAAAGTATTTATCGTCCGTTGAGGTCTAAGGTAGCAGTAAAGTGGATCAATGTTATTCTAGACCTCAATGGAATTTTTTGTGTTGTCAAGACTAGAAATTAAAACTGTTAGTGAAGCAATTCAACCACCAGTCCAAGCCACACTCTGCCACAGTTGCTGTAGTTGTGGGGCCAAAGGCAATGTATGTCTGGTCCAATTGCTCAACTTTCTTAATGAAGCAAGAAAAAATAGCATATATTTCAATGTAGAGCTCCATGAAGAAAACTACTATGGAAGAAATTTCTAAATATCTATTTTGCAAAGTGTAGCGATTAGTCAGACCAGTATTCCTCCAGTTAGCCCTTAATTCATACCAAAGGCCCACTTAGAGTAAACCACTCTGGAATCGTTCCCACGAAGACTTGAGGTTTATAGATCTATAGGATAATCCAATCTAAGCATTCACTTTCTCTCTGTCAGACTACTCCAAACTACAGGTTCGGTCCGGCCACTAGTGCCGGATGGGTTCTGAAAAAATCCGGAAATCGTTCAATGCCCCTTCTGGGATCTCTGGGTTTGGATGACGAGTGGCCAGATCCACCGTCCGGATGCTTACCGTGTCCGGAAACACGCTCTCTATCTCTCTCACTCTCAATCTCTAACACTAGCACTAATCTAACTCTTCAGGGACCGGAGGTGTCCTCCTGTTCCGTCACCTCACAAATCCGGAAACCTTTTTGGATTAGGTCACGCAGGGACGGTCAAGGACTACAATGACATTCTAACCTTAACCGAGAACTGAGTCTCCTGTTGACCTTGTGGGTTTCTTTGTACTCTCTTGGGCTTGCGCCAAGGCTTTGACTCTGTTCTACAGGGAATTCCGGCAATCCGGAATTCGGGCACGTCCGGCAATACTTCCATACACAGAAGTTGCTAGCAGCCTCTCAAATACCCCTTTCACCTAAGGCTGTATCCTACACAGAGGCTATACCGGCATCCGGGCAGTACTACATTAACACTACTGCCAGAACCATCCGGTTGATCTCCCCATCAAGTTAGTACACCCGGAAACCAGTCACGAAATTGACTCTTACTACTCAAGGTAAATTCTCAGTCTCCGGAAAAGCGAGAATGGACCCACAAACCCCCCATAAACATGTATCGTATACAAAAAGATAAGGGAATGGATACTCCAAACACTTGGAATTAAGCTCAAAAAGATACAATGCTGAAACTATGGGACGGATGTGAATGACCAGAAAGACCATCAAAACCCCTACTTATACTAAGACTAACATCATCCTAAAAATCCTACAAAACATTCCTACTGGTCCGCTGGATTTCCAGTAAATTCCAGATCCTATTTTTCCGGCTTTTGACGGCCGGACTTCGGTATTGCCGCTACACTACGTTATTGTACACTATTCCTTGGGATCCAGATCATCGGGAAGAACATAGTCCTTCAGCAAATCTAGCTTCATCTCCTTCCGGCTACTCCCCGGAGAAAACAGACTTGGTCCTTTTTGTCCCCATCTCTGAACCTCTACGATGTTAGGGTCCCGGTCTACACTCCGGGTCCCGACTATCGGAACGTCCGGACTTCCTTGGGAATCCTTCTGGGTCTTCTTGTAACGAGGAGAAGACTGTACCGCCCGACCACTGTGAGTTTCTGGAGAAGTACCCGTCAGGTCGATGGTCGGGGTTACCAGAAGTAGATCCTCGCTTCCTTGGGGTACCACGGCTCCCCAGTCCACTCTTTCTGGCCTTCCGGGTGGTGGCGAAAGTTCCGGATCAACCGATACCACCGGCGCTACTTCAGTAACTAGGGGTTCCAGATTATTGCCTTCTGTAGTGTGAACCACTGTAATGGTTCACCTCTAAGATGATGAAAAATATAAAAATTATGTGTGAGATTTCAAGTTCAAAAGTGTTAGTTCATTAGATTAAACTATAACCATTAGTTAGAAGGCTTTTAATACATTAGATAGGAATTTATTTCAAAATTACAAACTAAAAATATTTAAAAGATAAGAAATACAAAAAAGGAATTGAAAACCAAGATTAGAAGTTGAAAATAGAGCTAAATATAAATTGAAAACCAACAAAACAGAAGAAATATGAAATGCACAAAAGAAGCCATCAAACATATAACTACTAGGAAGGCACTAACATAGTGATAGGAGTACTATTTTAGGTAAAAATAATAATTAAAAGGTATTTTTCAGTAAATTAAGGATGGATGAAGGTAATTAGGAGTGTGAATTAGTTGAAAAGTAGGTAAAGGTCGAATTAGGGTTAGGAGTTTTTTCTCTCCTCTCTCTTTCTCTCTTATATGTGTGTGTGAGATTTTGAAAAGAAGGATGTTAGGAAGTGATGGCAAGGAGTTAGGATAGGATTAGAGCCAATTTGTCGAGTAGGTTTCCACCTTGGGGGTGGAAAGTGAAGATTGAGGAGAAATGGGGGAGAGGAAGTATGCTGCCGCGGCTAGGGAAGAGCGCCAACTTTGCGGGCATCCAGCGGGAGTTCTACAACGAATTTGAGGCTGAAATTTGGAGGGTTGAAGCGCGTGGAAGTTAGCTTTCCAACAAGCTATGGCTCGTCCTCAACGGAGCTTGGACGAGATCACGACAACCGATTTAGTGCGAGGAGGTCTGCTGCCGCGGCGAAAGGAGAGCACCAACTTTGCAGGCATCTAGCGGGAGTTCTACAGCAAGTATGAAGCTGAATTTTGGTGGGGAAGTGAAGGGTCAAGGTAGCTTTCCAGGGAGACTATTCTCAAGCCAATTGGACAAGTATAGAGATGGCAATGGCCGTTTTAGTGGCCGCTGGTCTGCTATGGGACTGAGGTGATGTTTACTCAATGTTTGTACTTGGTTGAAGTGCAATTTTGATTGCAAGTTTTATGGAATTGTTGGTTGTTTTTGGATTATGTGGGTGGTGAGCTTTATGAACAAATTGGGGTGAATGTAGAAGCACTCACTTAAGATTTAAGAGACATGTAAAAGAAGAGAAGGTGGAAAGAGAGTGGGGTTGAAGGTTTTGGATGGGATTAATGTGTGCTGGAATTTCTCAATTAGGGCTCAAATCTAGCCCTTGGAGTTCTCAATTGCACTTTTGAGCTCAACTTTCACCTAGGAACATACCCTAATTCACAAGGTTGGTTAGGAAAAGAATCTAAGGAGGTTTTAAGGCAATTGGGTAGAAGAAGATGTGCTGGAATAAATTTGAGATGCCAATTTTATCCATTTTGAGCCCTAAGTGGAGGTTTTTAAGTGCCATTTTGACCTAGGAGGATGCTACAACTTCTTAGGTGATGTTTTAGAATATTTAGAGAGTGTCATTAGACCTTTGAGGGAGTTGGTCAAGCTACCCTTTTCCCACCTAACCTCATACACATGAAAATTGGATAAAAAAAACTTGATAGAGTCCATTGCTTGGAGGCGTTAGTTAGAGGTCCCATACACTCCTCCCGGCCCAACCTTGTGGATGCATTTTGCCTCACGGTGAAATTCACTCACACGTAGCCACCAAAGTTTGCGCGGAGGGAGAAGAAAGAGTGACCGGTTCCGACTCGGTAGGAGCCAAATACTCCATCATCTCTTGCATCTCTGCCTGGGATGCGTCCATCCGTCTTGCTTGTTCCAACAAGCACTTGATGATATGCACCCGACTCGTGCTGGCGGCTGCGTCGAGGTTGGCTTCGAACAGCTAGGCTTTGTTGATGCAATCCGTCGGTACTTTCAAAGAGCTCCGGAGCCGGACTATACCTTGACACAATGCCGCTATCTGCCGGCGGTGGTCCCCTTCTATGAGCCGGGCCGTCTCTTGGGCTGTGCGTAGAGTGCTCTCTAATCCCACGCACTTGGATTCTGAATCCCGAACTTCGTCCCGCAACGTCCGGTTCTCCACGCGTAATGCTCCCAACTCCGTCACCAGCCTCTTCCGTTCCTCTATTAGGAGACCGTTTTGCTACTTTGCCGCCATCAACGCATCCGTCCTCCGGAAGATGGCGTTTCGATCAATTAGTACCATCTTCCGGCACACCCTCTTGAGAGCCCCCTCATAATTCTCGCAGAGCTTCGTGAGGTCATCCGCCCGCCATACTAGGTGACACTACAACAATGGCAGTGTTTTATGACTGCAGAATTATGACTAAGGATGACTGGCGACTACTTGCAGTCATATTCTTGAAGGCCAACACTTTGGGGAGAAATATGACTACAAAATATGACTGTCAGTCATTTTTATACCTTGTACGTCACAAGCGTATACTATACGGCCATTAGGAATACCAAAGTACTTCATAGGGAACGTAGGGAACATGTTTGGGAACGTTGGGAACATGTTTGGGAACGTTGGGAACATGTTTGGGAACATTGAGTCATAGTATCACTAATATTTTCATATAATAGTGATTTTTTTTTGGGCAATTCAAGAAAAATTTGGGCAATTCCAAAAAAATATAGAGAAGTCATTGTTTAAAATTTTGAAATCCTAGTCACCTACTTTTTTGGATTTTGAATCCTAGTCACCACTTTTTTAGGGTTTTGAGACCCTAGCCATCATTTTTTTAGGGTTTTGAAACCCTAGCCGCCACTTTTTAGGGTTCTAAAACCCTAGCCGTCACTTCTTGTGGCTCTTCTTTCTTACTTTTTATTGTCTCTTAGCTCTCACTTGTTGTTGCTTTTTGTTGCATCTTAACTCTTGTTTCTTGTTGCTCTTTAGTTCATGCTTCTTGTTTCTTATTGTTGCATCTAAATTCTTTCTTTCTCTTGCATTTGAACTCTTTCTTTTTCCTAGTTCTCTTATTTTTGTTTCCTCTTGTTTTATAGTTCTTGCTTCTTTTTTGTTCTTGTTGTATCTATACTCTCATTTCTTGTTGTTTCTTGTTATGTCTTAGTTGTTGCTTCTTGTTTTTTCTTGTGTCTTAGTTGTTGCTTTTTCTTTGTTCTTAGGTCTTAATTGTTGCCTCATATTGTGTCTTAATTGTTGTTTCTTGTTTTATGTTGCTTCTTGTTTCTTGTTGTGTCTTAGTTGTTGCTTAGTTGTTGTTTTTTATTCCTTGTTGCATCTTAACTTTTGATTCTTGTTAACTCTTAATACTTATCTTCTTTTTTTTGTTTCTTCCATCATTAATCTTATTCTTTCTATCCTAAACTTGAGCTAAATATTTTGTATTTTTGTAAGTCTTTGAAGGTTAGGCTTTGTTGTTCAATCACTAAAAACTAACCTCTCATTTCTTTAATTGTATATACAAGCATCAAAAGTTGAAACAAAGACATTGGAAGCTACTTGCAACTTCATGAAGCCAAAAATATGACTCACAGAAGTCATATTCCATAAAATATGACTGCCAAGAGTCGTATTCTACATCACTGCAAAATATGACTCATCTCAGTCATATTTCATAAAATATGACTGCCGAGAGTCGTATTCTACATCACTGCAAAATATGACTCACCTTAGTCATATTCCATAAAATATGACTAACGAGAGTCGTATTCTACATTACTACAAAATATGACTCACCTCAGTCATATTCCATAAAATATGACTGACGAGAGTTGTATTCTACATCACTGCAAAATATGATTCACTTCAGTCATATTCCATGTCATCCAAAAATATGACTGACCGCAGTCATATTCCACGTCATCCAAAAATATGACTGACTGCAATCATATTCCACGTCATCCAAAAATATAACTGACCATAATCATATTCCACGTAGGATTTTTTTGTTTGCCCGGGCAACTCAAGAAAAAGTCAAGACTCCCCTAGGAAAGTCAAAGTATACGCCATGTTGGCATACTATGGCTAAAAATGGGTATTTATACCCCTCGGAAAATATAACTGCCAATATGACTGATGTCTGAAGCGACTGCTTCTAAACGACTGGAGTCAGTCATATTCCGAGTCATCTACAGTGATTTCTGCGTGAGTCGTATTTTTTGATTTTACGACTTACTGCAGTCATATTTTGCAGTCATAAAACACTGCTTTTGTTGTAGTGTGATGGGCCATCTCCTGGATGTCCTCTAATGGCGTCCCCCTAGTTGCATGTGGGTCTTATCTCCCTCCTCTACCTCCATCATCTTGGGCCGGGAGGGTTCGGCCTCGGCCTGAGCGGGACCAATTTGCGGTTGCATCGGCCCAACCTTCTATGTAGAAGGTCGAACTTCTTCCGGGGCTGGTCTGGTCTCCGTCTTCTGCTTCGGAACTTCTTCCTCCAGTGGCTCCGGTGCGGGAGGATCTTCTGTCGGATTTACCGGCGACGTTCTAGTCCGCCGTTGCTTCTTCTTTAGAGGAATGGGCGGCTCCTCGTCCTCCGTCTCCTCATCGTCCGGTCCATCTTGAGGAGAGGGTTCTTCTCCTCCGTACTGTTGGAGCTGAACTGGCTTCTGGTAGGCACTCTCCTCGTTTGCCTTAAGTAGGGAGTGATGAGCATACAGATGGGACAAGTACGCCGGAAGGGGACTCTGACCCTTCTTCCCCGACCGGAGGGAACGCATAAGGTCACCTATTAACTCGTGGATGATGGTTGCCCAATCCATCATCATTTTACCGTGGAGGCTCCCCAAGATGGCGGAGGCTACCTTCGCTACCACTCGCCGCGGCTTGGTCGGATGGAGGATAGGATTAAAGAATACTATCACATCTTGATACTCCGGATTCACTAGGTCGGAAACCTGATGACCTTCCTTCGGATTGGCGGGCGCCCGGAATTCACCCTCCATAACCTCTTGATTCTTCTCCATGACCTTGTCCGGCGCCTCCCGGAACTTGTAGACGGCCCTCCACGTGTTAACTACCCACAGTTTTGGTTTCGCCTGGAGGGTGGTATCCAAGATACCGCTTTCCGGACGAAGTAAGTTAGACACCAGGCTCTCCTCCCTAATGCCCCATGGAACCTCCATGAGCCCCTCACACCCCATGTTGGTAAGGTTCTCTCGCAGGCGCACCAGCTGGTCCTCCTCGGTAGGAACCTCCGGAACTACCTTCATCACCGAAATAGTCCTCGGTTGGGGCGGGGGCGGCGGAAGCTCATCATCTGAATCCTCGGGCAGATCCTTCAGCTTGCGCCGGCTTGCCCTGGAAGTCATCATGCTCACAAACAGACCTCACACAATCTCTCCCTAACTCTCCTACTCACAAAATTTTACTTCGGTAACCCCTACACGATCGCAACTCACATAGTCCCTCAATCTACCGGAATTCTCATAAAGCTAGGAAGACGGAAAACACAGGTGGAAGGAAAAACAAGGAAGTAATCGTGCCCACTGCCGGCTACAATCCTCCTCTTATACTGGCCAAATAGTCGGTCAGTCGGATGAATGTACGGGATAGGTTTTGGCGGCAAAACCCTATCCCTAGTACGGATTTGGTTTCCGACTTTTAGAGCCGGCGCCGTCATCCGATTTCCAGAACTTTCTAGGGTTCCAGAATTAGGTTTTTAGACCTAATGAAATTTTCCCGGATCCGGAAATCCAGTTTTCCTAAATTTCCCTAACTTCCTAGGAGAACTCAAAAACTTTCCTTTTTAAGGGAACAATTTGTAAGACTGTTAAGTGTAGGGATAGAGCCGGGTAGTTGACTTCGTACAAAGAGCTAGGAACTGATAAAGAGTTGTTCTTTAAAAATCTATATTCACTCTTCTCTAGCTTTAGAAGGGATTTCACATACATCAATCCTGTCATAGTAGATGACAGCCTTCGCAAGCACATCATGAACAACCTAGAGAATGTAATACTTCTTAATTCTTGGACTAATTGGGGGAATGGAGACAAGGACACTTATCTCCTTAATGTCCTACTTCCCTGGTTTAGGTGATTGCATGTCAATCATGACAAGGGTTTGAAGTCATTTCGTACAAATGGACTAGGAAGAATCGGACGAAGGATGCTCTGTGAAGAAAAAAATTGCTGAGAATACAACAAGCTCATGGAAGCGGTCCATGGATCTTCTAGTGTTAGTTAGGTCAACACCTAGAGGTATGTGGTTTAGCTTGAATTGAATTGAATTGTAGAATATGCAACAGTATTGGGTAGTTTTGGTATGCTTACGTTGGAGCTCAAGATGTAGCTTGAATTTTTTTCTATAATGGGCAACTATATTGTGCATATATTCTTTGGGGTTCTTAATCTTATTCTTGATTTGTTTTGTAGAGGTGAACAATATATTTTCTAATAGACATTCATTGCATTACAGATGGTAAGCACATCTACATCTCTTTTATCCAATGACCACCTTCAATGCCAAGCTTCTATTGACTCTATCCTTGATTACAGGAAATTTCTTATGTTTTGTACCAACCATTAATTCAACTATGGACTTCTTTGTTAAACCTATCAATGATGGGATGGTGGATAGTCCTCCACATCAGAAGCCGCGTTTGCCAATTTCTTGCTCATCATCTCCGTTGTACTTGAGGGACTTAAAGGCTTCGTCAATGTCACCATTGGCCTCAAACAAATTAGTTCAAAGGAGGCTTTACGAAGACACAAACTACCTAGTTTTTGTCCCACATTTGGAGCTTGAAGTCATGACTCAACCAACTAAGGAAGTTCTTCATGTGCTAGTTATCCCACCCAAACTCCTTCGTCATCATGCACCATCTTATATAAAGAGATTAAAGAGGAATCATGATGGACCTTTGTATAGTCAATGCTCTATTCCAAATTGGGATTTTTGGGAAAGAAAGTCATTACAAGCACAATGAAGGGAATCCTGTCTCTAAGAAGGTAAGATTGCCAATGCAAATAATCATGGATTAGAAATTTTAAAAACCTACAAGTTGAAGAGTACATCACATAGTTCATAGTTGCCTATATTAGATGTTCAAATAATGTATATATATGAATGTACTGTATAGATAATTTATAGAACTATATACTCCAGCATATTCATAGAGGGCTCATTCAGACATTACAGCAATGTTTATCATAGGATATTATAAAGCCTATCATTTTGGATGCTATACAATTCTAGATCAAAGAATTATATTTCAATTTTAATGCTTCTACAAAGTCTCATTCCATTGTGTATAAAACCATTATGAGCATTTTAAAAGATTATTTTGCCTAAACTCTTTTGTTTCTATAGGGTAATGTTTTCTATTCTAAAAATTTGACAACAACATAAGTGCTTTTGTATCATTGCATTGTTGTTTTGTATCTATTTTATAATAATTTCTCCTCACTTTATAATAAATAGTGCATCTTAGAACTTCCATATTATTGGAAATCTCTCATTTTATTGAATATAGTATTACATGATGAAACAATGAAAATACAATTGAGAAGGTGTGAAATATACAATATAATAAAAAAATATAAACAAATATATATATATATAAACAAATATATATATATATATATATATATTATTGTACAACATCCATAACATCCAATTTTGAATTAATATAAAAAAACAAATGCAATGAATTAAAAAAATTCAAAATAAATCTATTTTTTCTTTGGTCCCATCCAATTTTTTTTTCTAACAAGTTTTTAATATTTAAAAAATATATATGTAAAAAATCCCCTATCAACTATTAAAATCCCTTATAATTTTTTTCCTACTTTTTATTGACAAAAAATAATCCAAAAACTTCTAAGATTCCTAATGACTTTCTATGCCTATGAATTATTTATCTTCACTTTAAAGATGTATTATTATTTTTAATAGACACATAGACATCTACCAATGTTTTAATGATAGCAATTTGTGCTTTGAAAATTTTAATTTTCGGATTAGAAATCCTTTCTCTCACACATGGCTTCCAAGTAGTTATGATACAATCTATGTGTATCCAACTTAGGGAGATTGCCTTGTCCTCACACTAAGAATTCCTTTATTTTGAATCCCACCTAATATATATATCCTCGTTTGTGTATTGAAAAGATGTAGGCATCTAATATTGCAAGTGAATGGAATTAATATGCCTTGGATTTAGAAAAGGGTTTGTCAGTACCCGAGTAGCCAAAATGGATGAAAGTCACCATCACTTGGACGCACAATGACAAAATAACCTATATATACATGACAACTAATATAGAAGGTGGGAAGTGGTCGATTACACCTATGACCAATAAAGGGTACATCTTCTGCAAACTCCTCATGCATTGTACCATAATCTAGATATTGGTCTTCCACCTCATCAACAATTCGAGAATTTGACCAAAATCCATCCTATAATGATTCTTGTACTACAAATGGTACATTGAGAGCTCTTCTCACATATTTCTAGAACATCTTCACTAGTTCATTCTTCTTTTGGAACTCTCTTGTCAACTCTTGATTAGGCATCGTACCCCACAATGCAATGTCTCCCTCTATACCTTTGCAAACCTCCTCGAAGCAATGCATCTACTATGGCATTAAAGGTAGAGGATTGCTCCTAAGCACTTCAAGATGTCCATATGTTATCTTCCACAAGCAAATCCCTCTACCTTCCTTCGGCAACCAATCAACATCGATTAAGAAGATCTTCTACTACATTAAGGGCCACTTGTTGGAATCCTTGTAAAACTTGAATTGTTACGCTTGAAAATGATCCTATAGATAATTATCACTTGAGAGCAAGTATTCTTTTGAAAAATTGCTCTGTAGATAAGGAGAGAGCAAAATGCAAAACCCCCACCAAGTCTTGTTGTCGCTTACAACATTTTTAAGCTAAAAAGTCAATGTAGAAGGAAGAGATCATGCTCCAACCAACACTTCTAAGGGCAATTGAAGGAATTCCATACAATTCTTTGAGCCTCTTAACAAAGCCTTTGTTAATTCAAAATGGTCTCTTCAAATAGATGATAAAGTGAATGCTTTGTCTATAATTACAAATTTTGCAATAATTTTATAATAGACCTTACGATATGGTTGGAGTCTATTGGAAAGATATCCAAGCCATAGTGCACATATCACATGTCTCCATGACCATTAGCAATTATGTCTATAATAGCAACATGCACCTTCATGAAAGAATCATTGCCCTTGCTCTTGTGAAAGTAATGGGAAGACGAGGTCTTTGAGTAATTTATCTCTTAAAATCATATTCATTATTTTGAGATAGAGAGGCCCTCTCAAAATAATGCCACCTGTAGTCAAACAATTTTACATAGTTGTCATTTTATTTTTTTAATGTTTTTTGTACAGATCAATTCATTTTCATTTAGTTGTGAAGAGACAAGTTGTCAAATAGTTCACACTAGTATAAAAAAAGGCTTACAAATTAGATTTGAATAAGGTCAATTTGACAAGATTACAAGGGTGACAATTTGTCTTAGGAATAGTTCAGACAGCTAGCCTTCTTCATGTCTTTCAATTGTATGATGAATTCTTTCAAGCAATATTAATTTAATTTTTGACTAATTGTTTATAATACTTTGTCTATGTGTAAATTCTTTGTGATATTTTGGCTATTTTGTTAAATCCAGCAATTGGATTTGGTAGTCTATTCTCTTGGGTGATTATTTAACAAGTCCAGTGATTGAATTTGATATTTATTGGCTATCTTGACTAATTGTGGGATTAGTTTATATAATTTCTACTTTATTCATAATCTTTCCCAATCTATGACAAAATTCCCCGTGAACAAACCTTTGCTATTATACTATAATAAAGTTGACAATCCTACTGTCACGCCTCTATCTACTTGGGGTGCCCAATGAACCTTAGTGCGCAAGGGGGGACCTTGGGGGTGACTTCCCAAGCCTTGCAATAAATTAAGAAGGGAGAATGGAGAGACTCCCGATCAAACAGGGCGCAATGGCGCCCTAGTTTTGAAGTGAACGAGAGAGTGTCATATATGCTTGGAAAGCTCTTGACAATACGCTTCTAATGGCGTAAAGAACACGCAACTTGGAGTTTTGAGATAAAAGTTATGGCCGTTCAAAGTTGATTGGGTTTTGGTAGCGTCGGGACACTTGAAGGCTAGGTGTGAAGGGTTCTCAATGAATCCCACAAGAAATTATGGCATGTGGCATATCATTGGAAAGCTATTAATACAAGAAAACTAGAATGACAAGCATTACGAGGTTCTAAGACATGAGTCAAAATTATGACCAAAAGAAGAGCCGTGGTGAAGGCCTAACACCTCCCCCGGTGAATCCGAATCTTTAGAGGGCCATAACTTTGCAAGAACTTATCTAAATGGGACGAGTGATCAGTCCATAGGCATCTACTTGTTGCGTAGATGTCTAAAATGGGCTTGCATGTCAGATTGGGAGCTCTGAGCGCAAAGTTACACCAATTGGAAGTTCGGGAGTTCAAATGGTGGTGTAACTTGGTGATGTGGGTTGGAAGTGGGTGGTCTTCCACAACCCAAGGTTATCCAAGGATTTCCTTCAACTTAAGATGGAGGGGTTTGCCGAATACCATAGAGAGTACTATAAGAGGGGTTGGCCTCCCTCTTCACTCCCTCTTGAAGCCTTGGTGAGTCCCGGTGACTCATGGTTGGTGGTGGTGACTTCACTACCACTTCAAGGCACCATGGGACACTTGTGTGTGTCCCGTGGCATTAGTTGGGTGGAGTCCTGCTCCTTACTAGGCTACTTTAAATGTGTCCCGAGTTGTGAGCGTCAGTTATCTCTAGTGGATGAGTAACAAATGCAAAAAGGACTAACATGGAGTGGGGTAACACTCAAGGGCGGTTAGGATCATGGTGAGTAGTGCCACCGTGGATCCTTGCACATTAAGGTGGAAGTCCCGCCTCATGTTACTAAGTGACATGCCCGATGTCACGATGGGAGTGTGTATTAGTAATCCCGGTGACTGGAACTTGACAAACTGAGTTGGAAATGTGGACTAACACTGTGTGTATTTGGCATATGCAGTGTTAGGCAGTTGGTGACCGAGTGATGCTATAAGTGGGTTGTGGTGAACCTAGAGTGCTGCTGAAAGCTGTTAGGTGTCATTTGGATCGCGACACCTATTGGGGTTTTTAATTTTTGCCTTGACACTACCCATATCCACATCCAAAAATCAAATTATAATTATAGCCAATTTAACTTAATAAACACAAAATTTTATAGTTGTAGGCCACAATTTCCATTAAAATGAGAATTTTGTGAGTTTGAGGGTCTTTTAATAGATATAGTTTACAAAAATAATAATCTTCTAATTCATATAAGTGAATATTATGTCTCTAATTGAACACCAAGTCATGAGCTAAACAGCTGGTTGTAAGAGGCTATTTATTTCATTCAAGCAATCTGAATTCGATTCCCATTAAATTTGTATAAACGATTGAGAAAAATACATGATTTGGTATTGCTATGTGAGCTTAGCAAGTAGAAAAGTTACAACAACCAACCAACTTCCCATCCGTAAATGTAACAAGTGCTTAGTATATTAATAAAAATAGAGATGCACTTTTAGTGTAAAACAAAAATATACTACAAAAGATTTTTTGAATAGAAATCTATGAAACAAAATCAAATCAACACCATCTATTCCAATTGATATAAAAACATTCCATTGGTTATACATTTCATTACCATGAAATATTTATTCAATTTTTGATATTAAAAATTCAAAAACTATAACATATATGTCTATATAATTCAAATACATCAAGCATATCAAGCGAAACTCTACTTGATGACTTCAATTTGTGTAGCTGGGATTCAAACACTAGCGGGTATCTTTTTTTATTTGAGACTTCTACGCTGTCATAAAAGTGTTGGTTGCTTCCCCAATAGGTAGATCATCGATATCAACCTTCCAACACAAACCTCTTTCGTTGTCCCATCTAGTGTAAAAATCTTGAACATTTTAATTCCTCGAGGTTGAATGGAAGTATTCAATGAGAACGCAATTCGGTTTCTCAAGGTTATAATTTGGATCTGACAATGCCCTTGTAATCTAAATTGGTCATGTGTTACCATTTGCAGGTCAAATTGCAACAAAATAACCTTTGAAAACATCATGACCCACTTTGAAAGATGGTTGCAAGCGACCTCTTAAAGGCCCAACATAGGCATCATCTTCAAACTCTCCAAACTCTTCATGGTCCTCGCCATCTTTTGCTAATTGATTAACTTGAGTTACTTGAACATGGGTAGTCGACCAAAAAACATCTTTTAAAATAGAAGAGGCTATAAGTGGTTCTTGCAAAACATCCTTTATATCATACCAGTAGTATACCAAATGTTCATAATGCCTTTGGCACTTTTCAATAGTGTGTGCATTGCACAAGTTCTTTTAATACTTCACAAACCCGACTATGTCTTTTTCAATGTCCTTCATGCCTCTCATTGGCTTTGAAGGAACTAACAACGACTCTCCACATGGCTACATACTATGTCCCTCAGAATCCTCCTTCCACAACTTGATGCCATTGCCATCTACCCCAAACCTTTCCAAATCAGTGCACAATAATTTGTACTTCATGATTGGAATTCCATTTGAATCCAAGTAAAACTTTACTTGTTGCAGTTTTGTATGTATCCAACAGGGATATTAGCACCGTCCACAATTGCACCTGCAATGAATCCCTTGAAGTTTGGCACTTCCTCAATGAGGTGAGGGATAGTAGGAATGGATTCTACATCCATGAACGACTTCATTAGTACTAGAACTGTTGGGAAGTTCTCTTTCTTCAATTGCATATTCCATCTTCTAAACAATGCATTAATGTCATCATGTGTGTGGCCTACAATTATGAAGTATACAAGATCTTCTTTGCCACAAGAAAAGACCAAAAACAAAAAATAAATTTATTCTTGTTGTTATCGATTGCATTATCCATCTACACATTGAGAATGTGTAACAATGACTTTGCTGAAACTAAGGTTTTTGGTGCTAGAGGTAGCGACACTTTGCACATCTCTACACCCTTGAAGACCTTTTGAAATAAAATTGTGGACCCTAACCCCTCGGACAATTGTCAAGAAGAAGACTTTGGTAGTTCTTCTAGATCTCACAACAACTTGGCTATTGACCCGATAGTATAATTCAAATTGTGGAAAAGACATCCAAGCCATAATATGCATAACGGATGTCACCATGACCATAGGCAATCATGCCAATGATGGAAACAAACAACTTCACTAAGCCATCAAGTTCTTTATTCTTGTGCAAAAAGATAGAAAAAGTGGTCTTGGCATGATCCATCTTGTCATGCATGATTGTAAAACATTTGTGTAGAGAAATAAGCAACATATAACGGTTTACATAATACAATTCCTTGTGAATGTGAGCAATGGCAAGATGTTTGTCTAACCTCTTCAACCATTTCAAATGGCTTTGAGAGCCGGCCAAAACACTCTTTTTAAGCTCTCATAGTTTGTCACAAGTACTGCACCTTGTAAAATTATCTCTTGGCTTTTTCACATCAAACTCTACAAACTTGGTAGCTTTAATCCTGCTCAAGTTTGCTATGGAGACCCCTTTCAATCCAAAAGTAGCATTGGCCTCATTGATTTTTGTAATTTGATCCTTCTATTGGAAGGTAAACAACAAGATTATGGAAACGATCTTCTCCCCGGACTTTGTAGTCTATGTCTTATGTAGCATATGATACGCTTCTTTGTTGAGAATACACTTGAGTATAACAGTCACTTGTTCAATTTGCTTCACCAATCCCAAATTACCATGATCCCTTGCTTCTTGATTATTATTTGTATAATTTTGGTAGTAATAAAATGTTGCCTTTGAAACCTTGGCAATGAGCATCCACACTTGCATACACACACTAACTCCTTTAACCGTCACCATCTTCCTCTCACGAGAGTCATGATAAACTGATCTGTGAACATCAATCTTCATATGAGCCTTGAACTTAATAAATGTTGATTGTTGATACATGCGTTTACGGAATGCTTGAATCTTTTCTTTGGGATATGGCTTCATGCAATTCTTGTTGCAATAAATTTTGCTGGACACTTCATGAATAGACTCTTGCATTAGAAATTCTTTAGCTTTGAGGCCACTCTTGCAAGATGGATTTTTGATTACACTAGTATATGACCAGGCCAATGTCAAAGATGGTGGATTAAAGAGACTAGCTTGAAGACGGTTGAAATTGTCTTGTACATCATGGTCATACAGATTTGCCACATGATAGTGGACGAGCTTAATAGGCCATGCTACAAGTGAGTACACCCGTTCTTTGGGTATGTCTTCTTTAGAGTGCGTCTTCAAAATGTGGATTGCTACGTGTGTGTCTCCAAGTGGATCATTAGTACCAAGCACGAGGTTTGAATTCACACTGTGGCAAGTACCTTCACCAATAAGTATGCCCTTAATGTTGTACAAAGTGACACACTTTGTAACCCATAAATGACGCAGAAGACCTTTCACTATGGAACACCAACATTCATCCCTTCAATATCTTGGAATTCGTCGTCAGAAAAGTTGATTATGTCAATGGGATTCTCAATGAAATTCATTGCATCTATGAACAGCAATGCAAAAAAAAAGAATCAACAACATTGTACTATATAACATAATCTTCAAACATAAGAATCTAAATAATGTTTGTTCAGCTCAAGTCAAGATGAACTGTACAATCAACAATGACTCAAGTACTAACATGACTACTATTTCAAAGATTAAGGCAATTGTATGGTCAACCACACGTACAGTGTTGGACGATAAGTATAAAAAACATATATGAAAATTTCAGCTCGATTTGAACTAAAGTACTAGAGTCAAAACATGATTCTATTCATGTCTAAAGTATGGAGATTGAGTATGAGCAAATAATTCTAACACTAGCACTTTAGATAAACTTGATCTAAAAAGTCTATACACTATTCTCATATTTGATATCTAACACTTTAATTCGACTTGAATTAAAGTACTAGAGAAGGAATACCTTTCTATAGAAGTAAGGTTTCAACTAGGCTGCTCCAATCAAACTAACAAACTGGAAAAAAATTCAAAAGCCTTAAAAAATGCTTTTATAACACTTTATCTCCCGCTTTATCTCAACTCGAGCTGAAGTGCTACTAAATGATTATCTGACTCATCATCCAACATTTTAGCTCGACTCAAGCTAAGCTGCAAATGTATTCTTCATAGAGCATTTTAGCTCTGTTTGAGCTAGACTGCAATTTCAAAATTCTAAATGGTATTCTTCATACATCAGTTCAGCTCCATTCCAGCTAAATTGCAATTTCAAAATTTTGGATGAAAATTCTAGATTATTCTACATGATACACTTCATATAGCAATTCAGCTCGACTTGAGCTAAATTGCAATTGTGGGAATTCTTTTTATTTATACTGGAATTTCGATATGGATATTAGGACAACTTGAATGTCCAATCAATGAAAATGTAGGTGACTACTTGCAACATGAATTAGTCCTTTGAAAACGTATGTTAATTTAGCTCAACTCAAGCTAATCTATAGAAGGATAATCATATAAGGTATTTAGGGTACTTTGTGTAGGACATCCACCATATCATTTTCGACGTTTGAGCTCAACTTGAGTTAAATTGCAGTACAGAAACAAGAAAGGACATAGCAATTCAGCTCAAATTGAGCTAAATTATCTTATAATTTCCAAAGTTTGATAATTTCTACGGAGTCTACTAATTTTTCTATATATAGTAATACAGAAATACCAACTATATAATCAAGGGCAATCCCACAAAAGTCAGATTGCTTCCTCAAATGCTCTATCGAAATGGATCCTTGACGAAAGATGAAGAAGTATTGTGCGTAACATTCTCAAATACAAAAGTAACAATGACCATGACCGCTGTGCAACGCAATGTGTCTACAATGATAACCAATTCAACTTCTTCACACTAAAACCTATGACATCTACAAGCATCGTACAAGGAATCACTTAAGTATAAACATCCTCCATGAAAATGAAGGCATAGCAGGTGCCAACTGCAAACAAGAACGGTTGTGATTTCTACTAGCAAAACTTGGGCAACCAAACGGATATCCAAAAAACACTTAATTTCAATATGACTTGAAGATTAGAAATGCAAATGGGCTCTGAATGCACTAGTGTGGGGCTGAGCAAGGAAATGGATTGACAATATTAGTTACATGGAAAAGAACATTGGGAAAGACAGAACGTCGAAAGAAGAGAATGATGAGAGAGGCATCAGTCGAAAGAGAGTGGTTCAAGAACTTTGCAAGGAGCTTGGAAGAGAAAAAAACGCGAGACTTTCAACGGTCCTCATTAACCTAAATCCCACTTTCTTCCCACTTTTTCAGTTGTGACCAATAATGTGTAAGATTTTCTAATTTAAGGGAGTCGAAAATAATGTTTAATAGTGCCAAAACTTGTTGAGCTATGGTTGTGTCTTATTATTACAAAATGTCGAGTCTTAGTGGTTGGACACTAAAGATAGTACTACTGAAGGTGTAACTTTTTTGGTGGGTGCGAATTGAAAAGGTAGCTCCCAATAAATTTTTAATCAAAAATAGAAAAGGTAGGCAAGAATCTAATGAGTGGGGCTAGTCTTAGAATAAATTGTATAAGATTCAAATTATAGGGTGTGTATATTTTTAGGCAACCTGGGAGGGTAGGAGGGACATTCTAGTTCAAGGCTCTTCCTACCATTTTAGTGCAATAAGTGACATATTACCACAAGAATGACAAGATAGAAAATAAATCTATCATCTCCACTTTCTCAAAGTTCAATACATAAATATCTTTGGAAAAAAAAAGGCTAATCAAAAGAAGCTCATATTAAAGTTACTTCCAACTCAGGAGTCTAGTGATATTCAATCTCTAGAAACTACACACTATAAAGTGATATGACTATAAACTGACTAAATATGGCAATAGGATTAAAATTAAAATCCCCAACAATTCTCCATTGTCTTGGTTTCTTGCAAATAGTTTGGAGTAGTAAATCATTCACAGAGGCCGTGGACCTCACCTGTCTCGATGAAAAATACAACATAGCAATGTAGTATTAGTCGTAGACAAAGTGTCTTCAGTTCACAACAATTTGTTATCACTGCCATAGTCAATAAATCACTAAACAAACTATAAGAAACAAGAAAACACACAAGATTGAGAAATTGTTATATTTTCTTGTTTCTTATATAAGGTAAGACAACCCATTGTAGTCAAATGATCCATTGTGGTCGCCTAAGAAATGACCCATCGTGGGTTTTTTCTAGGATGTGGGATGTGGACAACAATGTATGTCTTACATGATAGCAATGGAGTGAACACTGATCTCATTAGGAACTTCTGAGTTTTCAGTGTGAAGTTTATTGTAAAAATTGACTTTTTTGGCCTTCTATAATAAAAAAATATTTTGACTGCATTAGGCAGTGAGATGAGCATTACAGATTCAGATTTTGTTGGTCTTAAGGTAGTCTACAGACTCTTTTGGGCTCAATGCTTCAAAAATTTCTAGCAAATTCATACTTTGTCAAAAAAATTTAATTTCAATTGCACTTGCTATTTCTCACACTTGTACTAATGTAAGAAAAAATTGAAAAATTTCAGCAACAAGATGATGCCAAACTCTTCATTCTGACCACAATGGGCTAGTTTACCTTATCCCACTGATTGAAAAATTGCTATATTAGAATTTGAGTTGATGCCATTGTAACACCCAAGGACTATAGTAGGAAATGCTCAAAGTAGTCAGGCTCCTCAGGAATATCCAATAAACACATTTGGTGTAGGATAGACTAAGCTTAGAGGAGTTATATATATCTTTTTCTCCCAAGTTTGTTGACTTGGTAGTTCATATGCATGAGCTGGAGTTCCAATTAGGTGACTCATGTGTCAAGCCATCATTTCCCATTTTTAGACTAACTCAAATAAGGTGGGTACAGGTGGGTTAGTTATAAAACTCCACCACTAATCCTTTCCACTACTAGTCCTGTCTGTAGTTGGACTGGGTGGATGGGGTGCTGTCAATATCGAATGGGGGTTAAGGTTGCCTAATGCCTAACTAAATAATAATTTAATATAATAATATAATAATATTAAGTGTAAACTCAAATATAAACCTTAATAATAAGTACAGGACTTAATATCTTTAAGATTAAACCTTAATAATAAGTGGAAGCACATATTATTATTAATTTCAATAATAATACTTGAAATACATAGTATTATTATAATTACATATTATTATTAATTTCAATAATAATACTTGAAATAGGTATTAGTACAGGTGGATTATTACATAATATTATTATTAATTTCAATAATACTAATAATACTTATTACAATAGCATTTAATAAGTAAAAAATTTATTATTAGCCATATAAGGGATACCCTTATTGGAGATAAAAAGTCCAATAAGGGGAGTCATAGTTTCTTAAAGTAATACTAATTATGCATGAAGTATACCAAAGTTTATATGGTTACTAAACCTTGGAAAAAAAATGTGACGGTATGTTGGGTTTAGGGTTTTAGTGGTTAGGGTTTAGTATTTTAGTGTTTAGGGTTTAAGATTTAGAGTTTCTCGCTTCCACAAATTTAATGGAAATGGATATTATGTGAGGATGTTCAATTCTAAAGAACAATTGTTTGTATAAAGAATTAAGAATGGTTTTAGATGATGAAAAAATTATAGAATTTGAAAATTAATTCAACATTATAATTAGAAGATGAATTCGATAACTTGGAAATCAAGTTTGAGAGCTTTAAATGTAACAATTTTGATGAATTTGTCATGGGTTTCTTGAATGAGTCAAGTACTTTTATGATTCCATCACAACTCAAAGTATGAAAGTTTAGAATTTGTATGTTGTTGTTTTTAACCACAAAATTAAATTGTAATATGGATTCTTTCCTTTTAATTTGTTCTAAGTAGTTATTATAGTAGTTACTTTGATTAACTTCTCATGGATTTCATGAATGATCTAATCGCTTGTATATGTCAATAGAAACATAAATCATATATCTAGAAAAATTTATAACTAATGTGTGAATTTTTTTGCAAAAAATAAAATAAAAAGTCTTATATTTTGTGAATTCATTCTAAGTACTAAATATAGTGGCTATTTAGATACAACTCCTACTAACATTAAGTTGACATGGATTTCATTAATAGTTTAAACACTTGTATGATTCAATTGAAACATAAATTTTGATCTACTATGTGAATTTATTTTCAGAGAAAAAACAACAAGTCTTATATTTTGTCAATTCATTCTAAATATTAAATACAATGACTACGTAGATACAATGCCTATTTAGATTAAGTTGACATGAATTTCATTAATGAATTAATCACCTGTATGGTTCAATTGAAACATAGATTTTATTGTAAGAAAATTTAGAACTTATGTGTGCACTTTTCTTTTTACTGAATATACACTTGTACTAATGTCCCAACTAATGTATAATTTCCTATCAACTAGTTAAAATAAATATAATCCTTGTTTTGTTTAAGTTTTCATGGGTTCTTTTATGATTTAAACACTGTCTTGTATGGATTTCATACATTCTGTTTTATATTCATACTAACTTTTTTCACAAACTAAAGAAAAAAATTCTTTTGAATGTTGCACTTAAAGATCTCTAACTTTTGAAGACAATAATTTTTTGAAGGTTGCAATGAAGAAAACAATGTACAACTTAAAAATAATGCAAACATTTAAATTCCACTAGCATACAAAAGTCTTGTTATTTTTTTCATAAATAGAAAGGAAAACAAATAAATGAAGTATAAACCTTGCTATAGTTTAAGGAATTCTAATTTCAAAAGTCATAGAATAAAAAACATTTTTGGTTGAGGGAAGAAACGTAGAAGTTGAAAAAAATGTAAACATTCAAATTCTACTAGCACACAAAAGTCTTGTTATTTTTTTCATTAATGGAAAGGAACACAAATAAATGAATTCAAGCATGAATCTTCTACTATAATTTAAAAAACTCTAATTTCAAAAGTCATGCAATAAAGAACATTAAGTTTTTGGTTGGAGAAAAAAATATAGAAGTTGGAAATAATGTAAACATTTAAATTCTACTAGCACACTCAACTTACGCATAATTTAAATTTTTATAATACATTTGATTTTTTAAATAATGTACAAAGCTGAATGTGAGGAGACTTTTACCATTTGGGGGATAGGAAAAGGAAATTAATTTAAAGTGCTCATCACATCTAACCTTTCAAAATGTTTGCAAACTTTTTTGTTTGTTTATTTGTTTGTTTGTTTTAATTTTAACATACAAACTCTATGACTTTGTTCACTAAATCTTCTAAAATATAGCAAAAGAATAATTTCAATAATAATACCTCTTATTAAAAATTATATGAAAAATAATTAGTGTAACGGTAAACTTTAACTCTTTGAAATATTTATAACTTGTTGGACTTCATATCTCAAACATTTAGCTCATGATTCTATGATTTTTATAGATTTAGTACTTTAAAGAGTAGTAGATGAATATTTTTATTTTTTATTCCCATTTTGAAGATAGAAAAATGATATGAATTTAAAGTGCTCATGAAATCTAACTTTTTGAAATATTTCCAAACTTATTTTTTATGTTTATAACTTTTTACGTATAAACTCTAAAACTTTTGTACATTGAATCTTCTAAAGTACAGCAAATGAGTTATTTGATTTATACCTCTTGCTGAAATTATAGAAAAAAAATTAGTGCAATGATGAATTTTCACTCTTTGACATGTTTATGACTTTATATATTATTTAGATTTCTTTAAAGTGTAACAAAGGATACATGTTTTTTTTCGATGCATCTTTGAAAATAAAACCTAGAACTTAATGAACACATATAAAATATATTACATTAATTGAAAATTGAAAGAAGAAAACACAAAAGAAAACTTGTTAATATGTTCTTGCTACACTAAAAGTATTCATGTACAACGAATCTCACGGAATCAATTTGTTGGGCGTACTTATGAGTCTATAAGGTATTTTTATTGTGAACTAATTTTTTTTCAAGTGTTTTCATTTGATTTCCATAAGATCAAAGATTTGAGTTCTTGAAACAAAATGCAACAAAATAATAATTTTTTTATATTTGAAGGTATAATTTTCATTTTCAAAAAATATATTGTGCTTATTTATGAATCTCACAATGAATCCATAGGGTGATTGCCACTTGAAACCTATTTTTTTCATAGTCCTTTCATTTGCTTTCTATGGAGTTTAGAATTGAAAGTTCTTAAAACATAGGAATAGGGCAACTATTTTTTTTCTTTTTCTTCTAATTGTCATTTAAGGGCTTATTTGTTAATTTGAGACAAGATGGGGTCTCATTTTAATGCACTCTATATTTAGAATGAAATTAGTATTCAATAAATTGAGACTCTTTAATAAATTAAGACTTAAAAATGTTAAAATACTATTTTATAGATTTTGCTAGTTCTACAAAAAGGAGTTCCAACCAACAATCAACTTTTTTCATTTCTTAATTTACTAATTAATATCTACATACAATAGACCATGAAGTTATAAATTGAGTCATATCTTTAAATTGAGATTTGTTTTTCTCTAAAAACTAATCTACATACTTCTCACACCAAAATTTTTGAATAAAATACACTTAAACCAAATACAAATTGAAGGCAAATGTATATATATTATATACAAAAGCAATATTAAGGGAAAAATATATTCTATTAATAGCAATAAAAATGTTACATAGCTGCCACATCATGATAGATATAATTGAATAAACACTTGCAAACATCTAAATGTAAAACCACATTGAACCTCACTTCCCAAAATAAAAAAACAACCAATACACCTACAAACTATTCCTCACCTTCCGTCGAAGACACTTTGTTGTCTAAATTAGAGATAAAGGCCACCACAAATGATTTGATGATGTTGATCTATAGCTTGGGAATTATAACTTTTGTAATAACTTGAGGTTGATCTTTGGTCCCCTTCTTCCACGTGACTTGAAAGCAGTTATGATACAGTTTGTGTTGGACTAGCACGGAGGGATTACATTATCCTCGCGCTACACATTCCCAATTTTTGTATCCCATCCAACATAAGTATCCATATTGATGTGATGACTTGAAGTAGGTGTCCAATATTGGATTTGGATCAAATGAACATATCTAGGATCCAGATTTGGATTTGTAAGAACCCTTGCAAGTCAAAATGGCTTTGGATCGCCATCAATAGGACGAACCGCGTCAAAATAACTCGCAAATACATCATGGTCAATGTGAAATGAAGGACGTGGGTGGTCATGCCTATGTCCAATGAAAGGTGTATCATGTGCAAATTCTTCACGTATTGTACCATCCATCTGCATTTGGTCTTCCAGTTCATTGGTAATCCTAGAAGCTGACCAAAATCCATCTTCTAATGTCTCACGTACCTCCAAAGGGGCATCTAGGGCAGATCTCACACCTTTCCAATAACTTTTTATGGGGTCAATCTTCCTCCTAAACTCTCCAAATTGGTCGTCGTCTGACATTGTACTCCAATGTATAATAAAATTGTTCAAACCTTTTTTGATTTCATGCAGTGATTTCATATGTTGGAGAGCCAAAGGAGGTGGACTACCACTCAATACTAGGGGACGACCGTCTTCAATCTCTGACTACAAGTGAATTCCTTTTTTTTGTAGTGGAAGCCAGTTAGGGTTGTCTCGGATGCACGTCCATCTTGAAATCGCGTCCAAAATCCGAACGTAAGGACGTCCAAGCGTAATGACGCGGTCGAATTGTGGTCGGTCGGCGTCCAACGGTTGGTCGGACGGGTGTGGCAGCGGTCGGGTGGACCAATGTCGGAGCGGTCGAGCAGACCGCCAGTCTGTAGGTTTGGCAGCGAACGGACCATCCGACCAAACGTGGTCCGCCAGTTCACGGTAGGTTCGCGTTGTCCGGGTTAGTTTCGAGAAGGAAAGTTTTAAGTCTGGGAACGAACAGCTATATGAACGGACGGCTAAGGCATTTTTCTTCACTTCAACTCTCCTCTTTGGGAAACAACACCACATCGGATGTACTATTGTTGCCTCACCGTGCCAATTGCTCCTATGTGGTAGAGAGTTGGGGTCACACATCTTCGATTACACCGGAGGGGTTTTGAATTGGTCATTTACACACAGTCAAAGACAACATTCAAGGCATCAAGCAGCTATGGAAGAAAAAAGTGGCAATAAAGGTGAAAGCAACAAGAGATCGAAACAAAAAGGAGCTTGTCACAAGCTCCGTTTTGACATTTTAAAGGATGAGAACATTTTAGTGGAGCGTGAGTGGGAGAAGGTGGTTGATGAGTATTGGACTTCCAAGTTGTACAAGAAATATGTGAAGATGTATCACATTGGGAAGTTGTGGTCTGAAGAATTACATGCTGGTCACACTTGGGAGTTTTCTTTTAAACTCGCAAGTTGCCTCAGCCTTCATTTTGTCCATTGTTTTGTAGAGGTGTGGCGGGCCCTTTTGGGGAACAAATCAATGAGCAAGGGTAGAATTAACTACGCCATAGCAAACATGGTGTATACCGAACTAAAGTTGGCTCGCAAGGTGGATTGGAGTACATACCCTGGGATAGTAAAAACATCGCTTGTGCTTCCCGATGGCCAGAAAGATATTCCCAATACGTTTGTTTCAAAGGGGCAACTTCTTGAAACAATTGAAGGCAATGCTACTTTACAACATATTACGGAAAAAAAACGTGTTTCTATTCAAAACGAAGTGCAGAACACAAAAGACAAAGGGGAAAACAAAGAGGAGGGCCCCCTTGAAAGTAGCAAAATGAATGCTACATCAGAGGATTTTATGAATGAGGCAAACATTTCACTTCAACCTGAAGTGGAAAATACAAAAGGCAATGGAGGAGGAAGTATGACGCCAGAACCGGATACCGTATGTAATACTACAAAAGCTTTAGCGTCTTCTTCAAGGGGTGCGGAAGGAGTCGTGCTTCATACTCCACAGACGTTTCTGAGTCCTTTACCAAATGTGTCAATTGCGATGGTGGAACCTTGTATTTTGAAGGTGTCATTTCATCCATCAAAACAAGGATTGACGTTCAAGACATTAGAGTGCAAAGAAGAGGTGAACTCCAAAGAAATGGACAGGGCAACCGCTAGAATCACTTGTCTTCTAGACAGTGATGCCCTTATAAAAATTAGTATCAGGACTATAGATGAAGACATTAACAGAAGTCCAAGTCCAAGTCTAGTTTGGAATCCACCTTCCCAAAACATGAATGATGAGAACTTATAGACACTACAATAAAAGAAATGTTTTATGACTGCAAAATATGACTGCAGTGAGTCGTAAAATAAAAAAATATGACTCACGCAGAAATCACTGTAGATGACTCGGGATATGACTAACTCTAGTCTTTTAGAAGTAGTCGCTTCAGACATCAGTCATATTGACAGTCATATAAGTTGAAGGGTATAAATACCCATATTTAGCCATAATATGCCAACATGGCGTATATTTTGACTCTCCTAAGGGGGTCTTGACTTTTTGTTGAGTTGCCCAAGCAAATAAAAAAATCCTACGTGGAATATGACTGGGGCGAGTCATATTTTTTGATGACGTGGAATATGACTGCAGTGAGTCATATTTTTTGATGACATGGAATATGAGTTATATTTTTTGATGACATGGAATATGATTATAGTAAGTCATATTTTGCAGTGATGTAGAGTATGATTGTAGTGAGTCATATTTTTTGATGACATAGAATATGACTGTAGTGAGTCATATTTTATAATGATGTGGAATATGACTGTAGTGAGTCATATTTTGCAGTGATGTAGAATATGACTATAGTGAGTCATATTTTGCAGTGATGTGAAATATGACTGTGGTGAGTTATATTTTGCAGTAACATGAAATATGACTTTTTCCAGTCATATTTTTGAATGATGTATAAAACAATTCTTTTCAGTCATATTTTTTGATGATTTGTAAAACGACTATGTGTAGTCATACATCAATATAATTTAGTAATTAAGTAAGAGAATCCACTTAATTAAAAATGAATACACATGATTTCTTAAATGGGCAAAAATTAATCATATTAGAAAGTCAAATACAAGAAAAAATGTGATTTTTTTCAATAACATTTATTAGTTACTAACACAAAATATACTACAATGGCTCCTTATATATGTATATTTCCACATACTTGTAGAACCTATATTCCAACAAAAATGTAAAGATGTTACCTCTTTTGTATTACAAGTAGCCTTCAATAACTTCATTTCAATCTCCAATGCCTACATGTATAAACAAGAAGGTTAGTTTTCAATAAATGAACAATATAATTCAAACTTTAAAGATATAAAGCACTACAAAATATGTAAACATGTTTAAGATAAAAAAAAGCTATAATCATTATATATTCAAAAATTATAAATAACCAAAAAAAATAACAATGATGATAGAGAGACCAAGAAGCAAAAAGTAGCAGAAAAGAAAAAACAAAAATTAAGTGACATTATAATTGCAAAATATGACTACAAAATATAACTGCAAAATATGACTAGGAGGCAAGAAAAAGAAAAACCTAAGATGGAAGAAGAAACACAAGTTAAAAAGCAAGAAGAAGCAAAATCTAAGATGGAAGAAGAAGTAAAATCTAAGATGGAAGAAGAAGCAAAAGTTATGAGGCAAAAAGAAGCAAAATCTAAGAAGGAAAAAGGAGCAAAACTTAAGAAGGAAGAAGAAGCGAAATTTAAGAAGGAAGAAGAAGAGAAATCTAAGAGGAAGAAGAAATAAAATCTAAAAAACAAAATTTAAGAAGCAAGAAGAAACAAAACTTAAAAAGGAAAAAGAAATAAAAGTTGAAAGGCAAAAAGAAGCAAAACCTAAGAAAGAAGAAGAAGCAAAAGCTCAGTAGGAAGAAGAAGCAAACCTAAGAAGCAAGAAGTAAGAAGGAGCAAGATCAAGTAAGAGAAAGCAAGAAGAAGAAAACCTAAGAGGCAACAAGAAACAAAACTTACGAAGTAACAAAAACAAAGAAGAAGCAAAACCTAAATAGGAAGAAGAAGCAAAACCTAAGAAGTAAAAAGAAGCAAGAAGAAGCAAAACCTAAGAAGCAACAAAAAACAAAACTTAAGAAACAACACAAACAAAGAAGAAGGAACAAAAAAGAAAGTAGAAGAAACAAAACTTAAGAAGTAAGAAGAAGTAAAAAGAAGCAAGAAGAAGAAAAACCTAAGAAGCAACAAGAAACAAAACTTAGGAAGCAACAAAAATAAAGAAGAAGGAACAAAAAAGAAAGAAGAAGGGACAAAAAGAGGAGTGGTTACAAAAAGTGGCGGCTAGGGGTTCAAAACCCTAATTTTGTGGCGGCTAGGGTTTCAAAATTCTAAATTAGTGGCAAATACAAAAAAATGATTTAAAAAAAATATGACTACAAAAAAATCCTACGTGGAAAAATATGACTAGGTACTTTCTAAATATATTCCCTACTCAAATTGTTTTTGGGCTGTCCTAAAAAAAAATCTTACTATTATAGAGATGTGATTGCAAAATATGACTAGGAAATATGACTGGACGTTCCCTAAATATGTTCCCTACCGTTCTCTATGAAGTATTTTGGTGTTCCCAATGGCCATATACTACACGGCCATGACGTATAAGGCTAAAATATGACTCGTAGTCATATTTATTTAACTTCAAAAATATGACTACAAGTAGTCGCCAGTCATCCTTAGTCATAATTCTATAGTCATAAAACACTGCCATTGTTGCTTCTAGAAGGCAGAGATGGACTCTCGGGAACCAAGCGTTTTTAACAATGGCGAAGAGTCCCCCGAGATGGAGGAGAATCCAATCCTAGCGTTCTTGGGTCTAGAGGATCTGAAGACTTTATCGATGATGCCTCCGCTACAAGAAATAGAGCACTTACTACAATGTTCTTTTAAATGGGAGACATTTCAAGTTCAAGAAGAAGTTCATCCTTCTGCAAATGAAGAGGGCACGGCAAATGAAAGAGGCACGCCAAGTGAAGGGCAAAACTTGACCCCATGCAACCGAGTAAGGAAGTTTGGCAAACTATTTAAGACTGCCTACTCTCTATCATGTATAGCTAGACTTGTGGCTGTTATAACACCTGCCCTCATACAAATAGCTGAAGGATTTATGAACATGACACCAGAGATACTAAAAGGTGCCGTGGCCTTTAGAATATTTATTGAATTTGTAGATAAGCTCCAAGAAGAGAAGGTGGAAAATCTCAAGGCTGTAGTTGAGTTTGAAATAAAAAACGAGGAGCTTAAGAAGGTCAGTTATGACAAAGAAGATCATGATTGCCTGAAGGTCAAGTTCGACAAATTGGAAAAGAAGTGCTCAACGGAGTATTGGGATAAAGACCATACAGCCTTGAGAGATATGTGTTTGAGTCTTCAAAAAGAAGTTGAGACTTTAAAGCTTTCAAATGAGACTTTGGAGGCCAAAAACTAGAAGTTGGTTTTGCAATTGAAGACATCCGAAGACAATTTATAATGGCACCGAGAGATGTTGAAGACATTACAAAACGACAAGTCATTTGAACATTGCAAGGGTGGAGCAAGCCTCTTGGAGGCAAGTCAACCAACTCAAGAAAGCGATCAACTTTCTCTTCCTCTTGACAAGGGCAAAGCTGTGGATGAGACTGTAAAAGTTGCTATGGCTATTGAGAGCCCTAAAGCTGTGCCTCAATTCTCATTAGAAGTTGCTTCCACGGAAACGATGAACCATGAAGTCCAAGAGTTAAGGCAGCAATTGGACTTGGCAATTCAAGTAAAGAATGACACGGAGTCTTTACTACATCGAATGAAACATGTACATATACTATACAATATCCTTCCAATGAAGACTGGGGATCTACAGTGGGTGCTGTGGACAAGGCATCTACAACAACAATCCGGTTTGTCCTCTCAACTCATGAGGGGGCTCTTGAAGTATGTAATGTAGTTGGACGAATTGTTGAGCAACGTGAAGTCTTCTCACCTACGTTTGAAAGAGAAGTTGGACACAAAATTAAAGGATTCTGACATGCGCATTACAGTTTGGAGAAACATAGATAGAATGTTCAAGTGATTGAATTACGGTAGAACCTATGAATCAGACAACATCAATTGGGCGTTGGAAGTGTCGCAACCCGACTTTTCAATCTTTTTTCTCTATCGTGTTTTAGAACATGGAATCTGGAAATAATATGCTCGGATTAGTACAGGAAGAAGGGAAAAATTAAAAGCTAGAATGATTAGGGAAACAAGTAGTCACTAATCGGAATAAAAGATGGAGCGGATATCGGAAACGAATCCGGTCCAGATCCAAGGCCGAAAGGAACGGATCCGAGATCTGCGCCTGGAAAAGCGGAAAAATAGTAATGATTAGGGTTCCAGTGTACAAAAGGTTTCCTTTAGGGTTTGGACCTCCCATTTGCATCTGAGAGCTCTAGCTTTTCCTCGCTCTCAACTGTTTGAACACTTCAGTGTGCGTGTTTGTGCATCTCTTTTGTGTTGAGTAGAGATTAGATTAAGGAAAGAGTTAGTGGTGTGCATCTGAGAGAGTGTAGCCTGTTGGGATTGGACGAGCGTTGCGAGAGTCTATGTGAAAATTGGTGCAGGTGGTAACTCGGTTGAAACCAAGGACAGATTGTGAGGAAACAAGACGTGCGGCTAGAAGAGAAGTGAGGTAGCAAATCGGTGAGGAAACATATGTCGCAGCTAAAGCGTCCCAGATCTCAGGGACAAGCGAGCGCATCGAAAGTAGAAATCAAGGTCAGAAAGGTGTCGCCTTTAGAACCTAGTGGGGACCGGGAAAGAGTAGAGTTGATGAAGGATCTCTCTGCCATGGGGTGTGCGGGGTTCTATGGAAAACCCTTAGGCTTCAGAAATGAAGCTATAATTAGGGAGCTCATAGAAGGAGCTCCTAACCAATTCGATAACACCTTCCGGCCAATTCCACCCATGTGGACGAAAGAAATGTGGAGAGGGGTGTACGAATTCGAAGAAGAAGGCATGGTGCAGGCCAGCCGGAAGGGGGACTTCGTGAAGGGGAAGTTTGAGGGCGTGGCCAATCCCAAGGATGGATTCGCTATAGAAAATTGCGTTGACGGGCGACACCGCCGACTATTGGAGTTCCTGGTATTGATCTTGCATCCGGAAAAAACCACATGGGTTACGTCTATGATCGGGAACGCCATCTTTGGAGCCTTGAGCGGGGAAAAGAAGATGGATTGGGCGGGTTTCATCTATGGATTGGTGAACGCCCTGGTGACCAATGTGGAAAAGAGTAGGGCTACTCTAGTATGTCCCTACCTTTTTTCACTTGTATAAGAATTAGAGTCTTTTGACCGCAGAGGAAAACAAGGAGTGGAGAGCATAGATGGCTCTCTTGAAATTTGGAGGATTGACAAGGAGGAAGAAGAAACTCTCCTTAGTAGAAGAAGGAGCAAGCGGACACCCAATCTAAGGGGCTTTCCTTCCGGACCCAACAAAGACAAGGAACCAAAACTAATGGTTAGAGCGGAACCGGCCGTTCCAAGGAAGGTGGAGCTAGTGGAGGTGATCAAGCCAAAGGCAACTCCGTTGACTCAATTGACAGACCTTATGGGTCCATTCAATGACCTGATCCGAATTCTCAGTGTAGTGAGAGCGGATTGGAAAGTCAAGAATACCACGCTCCGTGAAGTGGCGGACTTGGTGGGTGGTAAGGTGAGTAGTGCGCTAACGGAAGTGGTGGCGAACTACATTAGCAACCCGGATGTAATCCGAGAATTGGAGGATCGAGTGCTGAAGCAAAATATTAACCTGCGGAAGATGGACGAGTTGGCGCTCCGGTTGCGAGGGGAGATTCAAGGCTTCCGAAAGGATCTGGAGACTAGCCGAGAGCAGGTGAGAGTTGCAAGGTTGCTGTAGGAGGAGACCAGGGGAGCAATCGAGCGGATGACTCTGGTGGTGGGAGCATCCGGCGATGTGATGGCGAAAGCCAAGTTGTTTGACAAGGGAATGCAGAAAGATCAAAAGCTTTTCGGAACCCGGATTGCCCGCATCCTCGTTGACTTCGCCAGGGAAATAGAGGACACCATGAAGGAATTCCGGAAAGATGCTAGAAGGATAGAGGAGAGCATCCGGAAGCTCCAGAGTGATCCAATCTCTCTATCTGGGATTTCAATCCCAAATGAATTGGATGACCTTGAGATCCTGGAGGGGAAGGTTGAGACTCTAGTCTCAAAAGAGAAGGAAAGAGGAAGAACTTCCACGTTAGGAGCTCTAATGGCAAGGACAAGGAAAAACTTCCCTGTGGAACCGGAACGCGTTCCGGAAGGGGGAAACAGGAGTAAGAACCTTAGTGAATTATCGCCCCTTACTACTCCAGATAGTAGTAGACTCTCTTAGGTTGAGTAGGTAGTTAGGAATTTAGAAATAGGAAATTTTGTTAGACCGGACCGTATCCCGAAAAATTAGGAAAAGTTCAGATCTGAAAATCTCGGCCGGATTAGTGCTGGATTTCTTGAAGCACTTTTTGTAAATCTTGTATATAATTCAAGTCTCAAGACTAAGACTAGGAATCTTTCCCTTGCATATTTTATATACCTTTGTATTTTCTATTGTTTTCTTGCTTTTCCAAAGAGTGGCCAAGTGAGTGAATGAGAGATTGAGTACGGATGAGCGGATCATGAGAAGAATTTCTCTCCTTGGTATTTTCTTTGGATTGCATGTGCATGTGAATGGGCTGTAAGTGTTGGGAGTGAGTCATTGCACCTTAGTAGATTTAGGGTTCATTATTCCGGGTGAGATAGCCAATGTTAGGCTAGGCAGTTAGTTAGGGAAGGGATTTTTAACTGTGCTAGAGCTACTGGATGAGATATCTGGTTTAGCATCCAATCGCTTGAGAGGTCTCGCCATCTGCAATAGTAAACGGAAGAACTCGGGATTACGTTGGTACGGGCAGATACACTTGTAGCCACCTTAGTTTCGCATGGATTAGAGGAAGTATTAAGGTCGTTGTAGTTGGAAGGGATCGTACGGGGGATTTTTGTGTGACCTGTAGGCCGGATTCATTTCTAGTCCGTAGTGAAAGATCAAACCGGGTCCTGTTAAGAGTAGGAGATTAGATTAGTCAAGTGAGTTTTCCGTCACTATAAGTTCCGGAAGGAGTGGTGGGCCTACCTCTCTAATATCAAGTGGCGGATCCCTCTAAAGTACCAACAAAGGTTAAGCAAAATTGGAACGGAAAGAGGAACGGAAACTGAGGAAGAATAGATCCTCGAATGTAGTAGCGAAATCCGGATGGATGTGTTGAATCCAGCTGATTGAGTGATCGGGATCTTGGTTCAGATCAGGTAGAAATATAGTCCGGATTAGGGATCATTGGTCAAGGGAATTATCTGGTTTTGGGGAAAAGAAAAGTCAGAGAGGAAGGAAAGGATTTGTACTAATAATTACTCCCAAACTCCCTAGCAACACGAAACACTTCACGGAGTCTCTTGGGTTCGATCTTTAGAGTCACTTTGTTATGCTTTAAAGTGGTTTTTGTGAGCATAATAGGGAATTTCACTTACCCTATGCTGCGATATGGCAAAAATCTGGCGTCGCTGCCAGGGACTCTAAAGCTGTTAGTGTTGCTATAAACCGGAAAAGAAGCCAAGTTAGTATTTACTAACTTCCTCTATCAACTATCTAGAAAATCGGGGATTAGATTTCTGCAGAAATCGGACTCCTAACTAATGAGAAGAGCAGTAGTGACGGGAAGGAAGTCAGAGCAAATCAAGAAGAACCAGAAAGCCGAGGGATCGTCGGGGCTGGGTCTCAGTGATCAGGAGATTATGGATCGCGAGGATAATCTGGTGTTGGTGGGGAGACATGATGAAGCAAATCCCAGATCCGCACCTACATCCCAAATTTCAGAACTAGATATAGGACTGGGAGGAGAGGAAGATCCTAGCCTGGAAAGGGAGGATTATATGACTCGCCTGAAGTATAAGCATTTTAAGGGAGATGGAGATCAAGACGCGGATGAGTGGATGTGCAAGTTCGAAGCGACCGCGGTTGCGAATCAGGACAGTGAGGTGGCCAAGCGACGTAGTTTCTAAGGCCTACTGAAAGGAGAGGCACGGAAATGGTACCAAGATATTGCGGACCCTATCCGAAATGACTAGGACCATCTTCAAACGGAATTCCTCCAAGCTTTCTGTGAGACATAGGGGGAAGCCAGAGCTCTAGGGAGATTGAGCACGATGACTATGAGGTCATCTGAATTTGTACAAATGTATGGGCATCGAGTAAAAGCTCTCATCTAAAAGCTAACAATGGAGATTGCCCCTAGTTTACAAGTAGAGTGGTACGTAGCCGGACTACTGGAATCGATGGGATTTCTGATCCAGCAAGCGAGACCAAGGACACTCCGGGAGGCGATTGATGTTGCTACCAATTATGAAAATTCGGCGCAATCTCTCCGGAAGTCTTTAAGGAGATGTGAGAAGAGAGACAAAGGGAAGAACAAGAAACGTGATCGAAGGTCGAAGAATCGGAAGAGGATTTCCGATTCGTGAAGTAGCTTTGAGAGCTCTGAATTAGCAGGTTCAAATTTGAGCTCTTCAAGTTCTGATGCAAAAAGGAGTGTTTTGCCCCCGAGGAGATCGTCAAAGTCCAAGGGTATACGCGAGAAGGTTGTTGTCAAAGTCAAGACGAACGATCCGGATTCCAACAAAATGATGAAGAGTATTCAGTAGTCTTTGGAAGCAATAAAAGTGAATCTCGCAAAAATCGGAAGCCAAGACAGATCGTCCCTATTTCCAAAACAAATGTATGGTGCGGAAGATGTGGAGAACCAAGTCACTATTCTAGTGAGTGTCAGCGAGCAGCTCACAAACCAGTACATCATGTGTACCCGGAGGAGGAGATCTACTACACCATGGGAGGTGATGAAGAAGAGGAAGTTTACCAAGTGTAGTCGACGTATGAGAGAGGAAAAGGAATCGCAAATTTGATCCGATCCAATCCATTGAACCGTAATTTCTTGCCTAGATCAAGTCAAGGGTTGATGATGCATCAGCCGATCCAAAACCCAGGATACCCAGGTAGGCAAGTTGTAATTTGCTATGGTTGTAGAGAACCAGGTCACTATGCCAATGTGTGGCCTAACTAGGAACAAGCACTAGGTGCGCCTCGGATTTTCTTATGTCAGAATTGTCAAGAGTATGGACACCCGGAAGTGCCCACATCCTATACGGGCTAGGCTAGTTTACAAGCAAGTGCAGGTCCTACCCAAAGAGCAGACAACACTTAACTATGGTCACTCAGAAGGGATTGAGAAATTGGAGAAATGATGGTGCAAGGTAGAGTTGTTGGAAGAAGAGGAAGTAAATCAGGTATCTATCTGCAGTTTCACGAAAGGACAATTGGAGCAGCCATCCAGGAGCCGAAAAAGAAAGAAGAAGTACAAGAGGAAGTCAGAATCTAGTGGCGATTTTGATCCACCTCCTATACTGAGGAGACTGAAAAGAGAGGCGGTCTACTTTGAGGAAGGGATTGCAGTCAACTGAATCTTTAGGGACATCAGTACTAAGGTCCGCACGGAGATTTCTGAGTCGAATCTTCCACCAGCCCAAAAGTTAGTTAGTTTTAACGACACCCCCGTGATTATCAATTCAGATACACAAGGACATGAGTATGACATTGTCCAAGACATCAAGGATCAGAAGGCCAATGCCACGATTGGAGAACTTCTTCATGATAATATCAATTATCGGAAGTTGATTCGAGAAGCATGGATTGAGAAGCAAAGGAGGAAAGTTAAGCTATCCTTGGTAGCTGTTAACTTTGCCCGACCAGAAGATTCCAAAGCTTCTGAAATCACCATTGAGATTGACGGGTATTTAATCCCTAGTATTCCGATTGATGGCAGATCGGGAGTTAACCTGATGTTGGAGGAGATAGCATTGGACTTAGGATTCACATCCTTTGAGGCCACGGAATAGGTTCTAAGGATGGTGGATCAATCCAGAGTAAATCCGGTTGGGAGACTTTCTCAAATTCCAACCCGGATTGGAGGGAAGGATTATCTACTAAACTACGTTATCATTCGGGTGCAGAAAGGAAGGCCTTTTCCGATGCTGCTCGGAAGACCTTGGCTATGCATTGCCCGAGTATTTGTAGATTAGGGAGCCAAGGAAGTGGTAGTAGAGAAACTTGCTATACGAATTCCTTGGGCAGTGGAGAAACACTTGGGAGAAACAAGCGAATTAGATGGGTATACATCAGATTGGACGGATCCGGAGAATTCCGATTCTACCCCAAGTTATTTTATAGACGCATTTGAACAAGAATCTGAAGAGAATTTTGGATTCCTAAATGAAGTACAAGAACTTGCTCCTCAGACAGCACGTTCCACAATTCCGGAAGACAGATCTTTGGGAGAATCAAATATTCCGCTCACAACGGAATGGATTGATTGACAGATCAGAGAAAGAAAGCTTCCGTCGAACCAGACTGAATCTAGTGAAGTAGGATGGAGCAAGTTACTTGTTGAACCAAAGGAAGTTAGTCCGGAGAAAATCAAATCTGTAGTTTCACCTACAGATTATGAGAAGATAGAAGTCAAATCGGGTAAAAGCTTCTTCTTGAATAAGCTTTTAGAAGAATCAAGGAGATCCGAATGCGCTAGACTCTTGAAAGTGTATCTAGATGTCTTTGCATGGAATCCATCCGACTAGATCGGAATCCCTTAGACTTGACGAAAGGATTTAGCTTGGTCCGCCAACAATAATACCGGCTCAACTTGTTCCGTGGCCTCAAAGGATGTGAATCCTAAAAACACCACATAGACTTGACGAAAGGATTTAGTTCGATCCGCCAACAATAATACCGGCTCAACCTCAAATATTCGTTGATGGTAAAAGAGGAGATCGATTGGTTGTTGGAAGCGGGATTCATTTATCTTGTTATCAATTCTGAATGGGTTTCATGTAAAGTATAGTCGTACCGAAGAAAGTAGGAGCAGATGGGAAAGTGAAAATTCGGGTAAGTAAACGCTGCTACTATAAAGGATTATTTTCCTCTTTCATTCACGGATGTGATTCTAGACCATGTTTCCGGTCACAAGTGTTACAGTATCTTGGACGGATTCTCTGGATATAACCAAGTTTTTATCCGGTGGTGTGATTAGCTGAAGACCACTTTTACAACGGAGTAGGGCACGTATGCTTTTACACGGATGCCATTTGGATTATGCAACACACCAAGGACATTTTAGAGGTTGATGATGGATGTTTTCAAGGATTTTTTGAGACATTTCCTTGAAGTCTTCATTGATGACTTTGAGGTTTTCAGTAACCGAACAAGTCATTTCGAATGTTTACAGAAGACATTCCAGAAATGTCGGGAAACCAATTTGAAACTCTATCCAGGAAAGTGTTTCTTTGGGATGAGTTCCGGCATTTTACTTGGACATATTGTAAGCCAAGACGGGTTGCAGGTGGACATAGACAAGGTGAGGGTAACCTTGTCTTTGTTACCTCCAACCAATGTGAGGGAGATTTGTGAATTTCTTTGCTGTATAAGCTACTATCGAAGATTTATCGACGGATACGCCAAGATAGCTATTCCCTTTACAGAATTACTCAAGACGAATATGGAATTGAATTTAGGGATTTCCAGAAATTTAGGACTTTCCGGAAATTTAGGACTTTCCGGAAATTTAGGAAGATCCGGATTTATAGGATCTGATGCTAATCTTTCCGGATATTTCGGAGGTTCAGTGATTGGTTGCCTGGATTTCCGGGTTTCCTTTTCAACCTTTTAGGAGTTGACTTTGGATTTTTATGTTAGTATTTTAAGGGCAGGCAAGTTAGTTGTATGTCATTCCATTCTACTCCATTCCATCTTAGGGCTTTCACGTATGTATTACAATTTTCTTCTCTTAATCTAAGTCAGCCAGGGTGCCTCTAGCTGCACTTTACTTAGACAGTGTCTTTTGGCTGAGTGTATGCATGTGTGTGTATCCTTGTATTGGAGAAAGAAGGGAGGGAGAGGAGGAATCCAGATCTTGAGCTATGGATCTCTTGGGTGCTGAGCTAGATGGAAGAGATGCGAGCTGAGTAAGGGAGTGTGAGTGTTACGTGCCTTTAAACTGCCGGAACGGCAATCCGGATAAGAAGGTAGAGGTCCTTGCAAGTCCAGAACTAGGAGGGTTCTGTGCGGAGATAAGCAACCGCCAGAGGAAAGGAACTCCCGCTACTCCGGAAGGTCTACCAACCTCCCCCTTAGTACATTGTCTTCTCCTTGAAATTTTACTCCCTTGAGTTTATGAGTTTGAATTCGTCGTTGTAGTAAGAGAGGTGTGAGAATTTCTTTGTATGACCTGCTTCCGGATCGGCCAATCCGGAAACTGTGAGAGAATACTCCTCCTCCTACAGCTGTGTTGTCTTGGATGTGCTATTTAGTAGATTTAGAGTATAGAGAGGTTAATTGTACAAGTGGTGAGTCCCCACCCCTTTCTAGATCAAGGGCAGACCCTCTGAGGGTAAAATAGAGGCAACAAAAACCAATAACGGAAGAAAGATGGAACTCAGTTCCGGGTGTGTCCGGATCCGGAACGGAATCCGGAATGTACTAAGTTTCCGGAACGAGGTAAGGAAGTGAAACAAGGGGGATTAAGTGAGTGGTCACAATCCGGATACTTCTAACTCAATCGATATCATACTAGAGTTCCCTGGAACGATAATTCGTGTCATCTTGCAACAATTTGTCGTTGTAAGGATACTTACGGCTAACTACGCGTACGATAGTACTTTACTTCTATCTTGTTGTCGCTGAGGTCTGAAAACCAGGATTTTGCTCAAGTCGAGCTAGTTGGGTGGTTCTACTTGCTGCATTTCAGCTCGAACCCATCTGATTAACGGGATTGCATTTTCGACATTCAGTGTTGTTTGAGCTCAATTTGCATTCGACTGTCGCTAAAGTTAACCCTACAATTGACTCTGACCAGAATGTTATCAACAGATCCTAAGAACTCCTAAGCGAACCCTACAAAAACCCTACTCAGACCATAACACATACCTTGCTAACCTCTTTAAATCCATGATAAAAAAATGATTCAACCTCCAACAGATGCAAAACAAATGAAATAGGCATCATACCACTGAGAAATAAGTCGATGAAGAAGAATGACCAAGTGCCAAACTACTACCACGGAATTAGATCAACAGAAGCAGAGTCCCACCAAATTGTCCCAAATCCGCAATACTGAACCAGATTAACTGCACCTGCATGGTCAAATGGGCAAACAAGTTTAGGCTGCTGCAGGTGACATCATATGCAATTCAAATACTTCGTCAATTGCATACAAAAAAAAAACACTACGAACCTAAAGCCATTCATACTAAATAATAAAACAAAGAAATTCAAAAACATGAAAACTCAATCCAATACATGCAAGACAATAAACTAGGTGACCTAATTCAGGTAGCACACAAAACCGATTCTTGACAAGAGCCTCAAGTGTTGGAAGAGCCAACAAAAGAGACGCCTCATGTACAAATAGAGAATACTTTTGATTATGAACGGTGAACATGGACTATGTAAACCAAGACCAATGCACGTAGCACAACAAGTACAAGCTTGTACAAATAATACTATCACACACTACAATTGCCAAATCCACTTACATCCCGTTGCACCACACGAATTGTCACTGAAGTAAGAAAACTTGTAACCCTAGACGAACGCTACACGATAAGGAGTCCATGCATATCGCGGCAAGCAGACAAACGTCTCCAAACATCCAGCTGAAAACCAAAAACGAGACTAATGTACAACCAATATACAATTTCACGGCACCAAGCTTTAGTGGGGATGCACGAATAGAGTCCATGCATATTGCAGGAAGAAGGACTGACGTTTCTACAACAAAATGCACAAGATCGACAATAACTTACAAGAAAAATGTCACCTCCCGGACTCTTCTAATTCCTGTCTCCGTTCCAACGCAATAGCCACCAAATTTGATACTGAAAACCCTGAAATGTCACGCACTGAATCCGGACCAGGAGCTACAGGTTCTTATTTGCCACGGCCGTGTACTCCAGAAGCGCACTCGCACTCTTGCCTTACTGCGTGCTCCAGAAGCGTAGTGGCACTCATAGGAAGGATACCTTCAAATTTCGATGGAGGATGCTTTGAAAACCCTAGCAGTTATAGGATTTTGTCTGCCTTGCCATGTGCTCCAAAAGCGCACTCACAGAAAGATAGTAACAAGAACATACAATGCACTCACTTCCAATTTCCACACACTCCATAAGAAGAAAAACGTGTCCTCTGCAACCGACTGAGATGCGACTATGTGTCCTATACAACTGTACTGCGACTGTAGCCCTCTGTATTTGCACCAAATTTGACGTGTATGTAGTTGTAATCGCAAAGTAGTTGGAAAATGAAGAGTAGGGTTACGATACTGTAACAAAAGAACAAACAGGAGGTATTCTACATCCAATATTCATCGCAGTTGTCCATGTAGACAGCTATCCACGAAATAGAGGCCAGCGTGGAAAAATGTAGTCACTCCGATTACAGAAAACAAACTAATTACTACGCTGCAACTAAAAACGGCAACATTGCAACTCAAAAATGACTCAAATGCAACTAGGATTCAACTATACTGCAACTAGAACCCGACTACAGTGCAACTAAAAAACGATTCAAATGCAACTAGAAAACAATTGCAATGCAACTAGAACATGATTGAAAATCAACTATAGTGCAACTAAAAAATGATTGAAATGCAACTAGAGAACAATTGCAATACAACTAGAAAATGACTACAGTGCAACTAGAAGAAGACTATAATACAACTAAAAAACAACTATGGTTCCACTACAGAACAAGTAGACTTTGGCTACAATTTGACTAAAATTCAACAACATAATGACTATAGTTTGATTACAAAACAAAGGCAGTTAGAGTTCTTAGTCAAAATGCTATAGTACTTATTTCATATGAGTTGTAGTTGCATCCTTACTTTGCTAGACAATTGTGATTGTAAGTTTACTATGAGTTCACTATGAGATGCAACCTATGATTTTTGTATTTGAAGCTGGTTTAGAGCCATTCAAGCTGCACACTTCATAAGACCAAATAAGTATGCCTCTGTGATATTATTCATCTATAATTTTTAAAGGTTCACTTCATTTCTACTCGCCTTTTTCTTTAATAGAGGGTAGACAATTGCATGCGTTAGTACATTAAGTCTATTTGAAATGAAGGATACAACATACAAAGAAACTTTCAAACTTAAAAATCACCATTTTCTTGGAAATAAATGGTGTCAATATCTTGCACATGCTAAGAAACTATCCTCTGCAGATAACTCTATAGCTCCAACCAAAGATGGAACAGTAGGTAGAGGAGGCACATCCTTTAGAGTAGCTAAACCAGAAGCTTGTATATTGGTACTTACGAATACATCTGATGTGTCTACAAATTATCGTCGAGCACGAGCTTCTTTATGCAATACTACTTTCCAACCTTTTTTCCTTACATCATCAGCAAAGAACACTTGGGTTGCTTGGCTTTAAAATATGAAAGGATCCAGCATCATACACATTTTGTGGTGGAAGTTCACTATAAGAAAACCAGCCTCATCTCGAATGTATGTTGCATTTCGTCGATTGTTTGTTTTCTTCACCCATTCACATTGCATTAGTATCACAGGGTTGCTAAGAGACCCATAGTCTAATTTCAATATATCTTTTAGTACTCCAACATAGTACCCTGACACATCTTGAAGATCAGAAGCTGGAATTTGGAATACAGATGCAAACCCGCAGTCGTATGTTTGCAATTGGTTGGATGTGTCGTCATCCACCCTGAAATGGTTTCCAAAAGCTTTCCTACGAGAATATCGAAGTGCCTTCTGCGATGGCTTTGTAGATAATAATATCCTATCTCTATCTTCAGGACTGTGTACATCAATGTTACTATTGCGAACAGTCGTTTTTATCCACACATCAAGTGGTGCGGTGCTTGAAACTATTTGACAATCCTCCTTCCACTTACTGCAAGTACATGAAAGAAGTTAAAACTAACACTGTTACAATTTGTTGTAGCCTAATTAGCAACAACTGTAAATGCTCACCTAAGACATCCCTGGACACCTCACAGTCACTATTGTTGCATGTTAGTTGCATTTCAGTTGCATTATAGTCGCATGATAGTTGCATTTCAGTTGCACAAGATTATTAAAACCAGTTGCATTTCAGTTGCACAAGATTATTAAAACCAATTGCATTCTAGTTCCATCTTTGCTACTGCAACTAATTGCATTGAACTTGCATATCTTTGTTCTACTAATTAGATTATAAAAGACGAACAGGCTAGTGCAACTTACTTCATAAGTGGCTCCAAAATGGCAACATTGTTCAGTATATAATTATGTGCTGCGTCTCGTAGTGCAGTAGACATTACAAACTGTTGATCCGCACCCTCTACATGGTTGCACGGACGCTGGGATGCCCGAACGTCCGGATGGACGTCCAACGTCCGCGTCCGCGGGTTTCCGAGCGTCCGGGGACATAGAAATTTCGGACTTGCGTCCGTCCAGTGGACGGGCGGTCGGCCAGTTCAGTGAGCCGACCGAGCGGTCGGACGGCGAGGACGGGGCAGACGGGGTCGACCGAGCAGACGGACGCGGAGCACGGGGCGGACAGAGCAGACGAGGCCGACCGACCGGACGGACGCGGACCACGGGGCGGTTGGGGCCGACCGCGCGGACGGACGGGTCGGACGGGTCGAACGGGTCCGACCGAGCGGACGGACGGGGAGGACGGGCTGACGGGCCCGACCGATCGATCGACTAATCGGGTGGCCCGTCCGACCGGTCGGCAGTCCGATCGGACGGCTAATCGGATGGACCCGACGGGGCACCCGATCGGCCGTCCGCTAGGGCGGACGGTTGAGATTGGGCGGACGGGATGGCCGTCCACCTCATACAAAAGAGGCGGTTGGGCCGTCCGCCTCTCACTTTTTCCTTCCCCCTTGCTTGCAAGAGAGAGCGGAGAAGCTTAGTGCCTTTGGGCCCTATTGCCTCTTCTCCTCGGGAGGGTAAAGGTGAAATCTTGGGGGGACCCTTGCCATTTTTTTCTCGAATCGTGCGACATTCATCAAGATGCCAAGGGCAAAGAAGAAAACGAAGTTTGTGGAGGAATCTACTGAGGTCGACATCATGGACAACCCCTCGCACACTTGTACCGCATTTTTGAGAAAATGCATTGTTGAATTCTATGAGAGAGAAACTACCATGTCTCTTGACTCTAAGTATGTTCGTTATCAAGAGGAGGGCATTGAGAAGTTCAAAGGCGATATAAAGGACATGATGCATGAAGCGTTGCGGGTGGGAGGGTGGTATCAAGAAATGGAAAAGAAGGATTTCACTAGTTGGTTGGACAAACGGGCGCATGATGCACTATGGAATGCGAAAGGGACCGTCGAAAAATTTGGTAAGGTTCATTGCATTGATGATGAAGCCTTCATGCACGTGATTACAAAAGTGGACATGTTCGTGAGTCGGATGAGACCATTTGCTTCAAGACGAAATAGAGGTGGATTTATGAGTTGGTGGACAACTCACGAAGGGAGAGTAAACATGCAAGTTGTATTTCGCCATTTAATAGCGCTCCCGGGAACCGCAAGGGTGATTCCACAAGATAATATTGTCCTACGCGGAGGCTATGCCACAATTTGTAGGGTGCGAATCGAAGGGTGCCCTGAACTTCAACCACATTGGGAATTTGCAGCAAAGATGTCTCTCCAAGAGGGTCGACGACCTGAGCTTGCAAAGATGGAACACCAAATTGAATCGATGGCGGTGCGGATTCCGCACGATGGAGTCATACGCTTCGTTGCAGTCCACACAAATCGGAACGAAGGCTATTCATTGTGGTGGAATGGTGGTACTTTGCGTGAAATGTTGAGAATGGATAACGATTATCCAGACAATATTGCCATACGCATTATGTGACTCCAAAATTAGCAACGAGGAGGTCATTCGTGCTCATCGTCTAAAGCGATGGAGAGCAAAGCGTACGGAGCTTGCTTGGGCACTGCTGCATATTATGAATGCGGTACATGGTGCCGGACACCTTCACAACGACATTTCTCCAGACAACATCATGTTCCATTTCCCGGAAGACGAGTCGCAGGTTTTCATTGGAATTTGCGATTGGGGGATGACCACAACTAGTACAGAGCCCATGAAGTCATTGTATACATTCACATCAACAAGTGATCGGAACGAAGTTCTGAGGAGGAGGTGGTGGATCGATCCAAAGATTACATACGTACATCGAAGAGATGCAGATGTGGAGAACATACCCGTACTTACCATTAAGTCCGAAGAATTTACTGTTGGTCAAATAGCGAAGAGAATCAATAGTACATGTATGTCAGAGACATACTACAGTTTGCAAGGTCATGGAAGCAAAAAACATGTGTTGTACTCGCATCACGACTTAGCACAAGTCTTTCAAGTGTATTTGAGGAGACTTTGCGAAGATGGTCCCGATGGCCATAGTAGTTTGGCGCAAGTGATTTCGCGATTTACTTCTTCATTTCATTGGCCTATACCGGATGAACACTTCCGCCACTTTGGAGCTGTAGTTTAAGTCATTAATGATATTAATATATCATATATAAGTAATTAACTATAGCCTATAGGTGTTTATAGTATGCACTATTCATAGAGGTAAAGACATATACTAAGTTACATGTCAATTATATAGTAGTACAGTATATACGGATGATATACCTCAGTTTCATCACCAATGATTGGATTGATTGTGAATGTTGTTTTACAGCAAGGTGCATCTCAGCATTTGTAATCAATGAGCATGTTTTAATTCACAATGATTTTGGAGAACTTGGAAGTCTTTACGCCATTTGTCATCGTATATTTGGATGGAAAATTGGAAATCTCGAAATCATTATATGAAATAATTTGCAATTCTTTATTCATTCAATTTTTAATTGATGATTGATGATTCAATGATTCATTGATTGTTAGGTTGACAAGTCCTTGTCTTCATTTGTGTGGTATAGTAAATGTGATTGAAGATGTTCATTATAATAATGTCAATGACAATATAAAAAATGGTAAGCGTTTACTTACCTCTATGTCTCTATAATTGATATGACGATGGAGGGTAACTAAAGGACTGAAGGAAACATCGTGTATGAATGTATGATTGTATGTGAGTGCCTAATTGTGAGTTGAAGGTTCACTTCTAAAGGGCTTAGGGTCCCTTCGAGGGTTTAGAGGTTATTAGGTAGGTACTTACAACTTGAAATTTTGTCGTGATTTTTTGAAACTTTTTCTGAAACTTTTTATTAAGCTATATGGGATAATGGAGACCTCATTTTTTCCACAATCAGTGATCGGAAATAGAAGTTATGACCTAAATTGCTCTAAACAAGGGACGGGGGGGAGTGTAGGCACTACTGCACTAGGTAGTAGCCTAGTAGGTCATGGTAGGTAGGAAAATAATTGCAACTTGTTTTAATTTTTAATTTTTAATTTTTTACTTGTACATTATATTCTTGCCTATCCAATATCCAGAGAGCTCGAATTCATTTCATCAATGAATTTCAACAACAAGATATCTTGTTGTTTTTACTCTTCTAGTGTTAAATACCTGAAGAAGAATAAGTCTTGAATTGTTGTCATGAAGGTCCAATACTTAAAATAGCATTTGGGAAGTACAACATCAAAGCTAATTACATAATGAAATTTCTTTTGGTGCATACCAAAAGGTGTTGAGTTATTCGACAAAGGTTTTATAAAAATGATTTGGTCACACCATTTTGTTTCAAAAAACAACCGTACATTTGCAATTTTATATACAAGCACGTAACTTTCATGGTTTTCAGTACGCATTCATTACAAATGACCAAAATACGTAACTTCCGATGTTCAAATACATTACACCACATCATTCACATACTCAACACTTGCAACAATTAACCATTCATATTGGAGTGATAGTATGGAACTCTACTTACTCTACAAGGTAAAAAGCAAATAATTTTATTATATTATAAAATAGTCTTATAGCCTGTACCACTTTCGTTTTGGGGGCTAAAACAAGTTCTTCATACATCTCACTTGTTCGAATATACTTGCATTCCTACAACTATTGCATTATTTCCAAATGGCAAATGACAAATTGACAATGCATTACACTTGAAAACACATTAAAAAACAAAGCCCATAACTACATAATGGCACCTTGTATTTTTCTACAAAATAACACTATACTTCATTCAGAATCAGAACTACTATCATGATTTTGACTTTAAGGCGTAGAACCGGAGCCACCATATGGCCCATATCTGCTTGATTGTCGCCCTTGTCCATAATTTTCGTAATAAAGACCTCCAAAAGTTGGAGGTGGAACTGAAGCATATTCATGTGAGCCTCCAGTCCCTCCATGACTTGAACCAGTGTAGTAAGAACTTCCATGAGGCCCATACAAATCATGTCCTCCTGTTCCCGGATAATTTCGCGAGCCGCCTTGTTCCGAACCACCATAGTCTATATAACTGGTGTTTCTATGAGGTTCCCTTGTTCTTGGGTAATATTGAGGGCCGCCATGTGAAAGACTACCGTAGTCCGTATAGGTCGTAGTTCTATAGCCTCCTTCTACGTTTGGACCACCATCTCGAGGGTTGTTCCTATAGTGTGAAGTACTTCCTCCATGTCGCGAGCCATATACATCACGTTCACGACGAGATGAAGTGTGATATCCACGAGGTCGGCCTTGATCCTCGACACTCCTCCTCAATGCTTCCCGCATTTGATTCTCGTATTCTATGTCTTCGCGTTCTTCTCGGCGTTCGTGCCTCTCCGGAGGTGGAGGTGGAGGTGGCAACTGTTCAGCTCGTTCTTCATCATCGTCAACATCACTGTCCTCTGCATCCCGCATAGGCCAACTTGGGCACCCAAATTGACCTTGGTTCGACCAAGCCGGCATGCAATCACTTTCGCCACGCCAGTTAGTGAACACCACAGCTGAGTGACACGTCATCTTTGTCTCTTTATTCATCCCTATAATTGTACGCCAGTCAACGTCTTTCTGGAGTACAATCTCCACCCAAACCATTGCCATGGTAGAATAATTCATGATGGTAGACTTCGAGGAACTTAGATTTGAAGCTGCCCAAATTTCTTCGTATCTCTCTACAAAGTGTCTATTCCTACACGTCTTCATAGGGCCTTCCCACCGTCTCACTTGCTTCTCCAAACTGTCATTTGCTGGCCACAGTTTGGCTATGTGTGACATGGTCACATATTTCTTGCACATTGTACAAATCCACACTTTGTCGGACTCGTACTCCTATCCCTCCTTTGCCACATTGAATTCATCGAAGTAAACATCCCAATCTAGTTCTTGTGGTTTCCCCTTCGAACTTTTCTTCGAAGAATCGGAAAGAAACGGAATTCCTTTGCGAGGCATAGTACCCTTCTCTATAAATGACCTCAACGTTAGAATGATTAATGTGTAGTGGTTTCAGATTATAATAATTAGTGAATACCACTCATTCATTCACAATTGTTCACACACCAAGGCGGAAGGGGCGCACAGAGACCAATAGCCGCTGGATCACCCACTCCGCAAGGGAAACAATTGTGCGGAATGAACCGTCTGCTCCGCTTTTTATACCGACCGACGAGGCGGACGTCGCTGTCGGCTTCAGGGTTGGACGGCAAGATCGGACGGACAGCGTGAATCCGCATCTCCCATCCCACGGTCGACAGAGACGTATGGACGGCCGAGTCGGACGGCCGCACTGACCGCTTGGCCGTTGGGCCGTCCGCCGAGCGGACGGGTGGATGGGCGGACGGACGGACTTCATTTGCCCCGACCGAGAGGCCGTCGGCCCGTCTGCTCAGCAAACGGGTCGCTGCCTTCGTCAACCGCTTGGTCGGCGCACTGTCCGCCGAGCGGACGGCCAGGCAGCCCACGACCTGCGGATTCTCCAAATTAGTTATTTGTGAGTAGAGAATCCAAAGGAGTGAGCTGGTAGCTTGTTAGACCATTAGTTTGTCATGAATTTCAGGTAAGGACATAAAAACTTTGAAAACTGACGGCGAGAATTTTGCCCCTTCAATGTGAAACTTGAAAAATAACTCCATGCCCTAAACCCTAAACCCTAAACCCTATACCCTAAAAACCATGAATCCTACCCGTAATTCTTATGACTATTCACTTTTAGAATTTCGATATTTCTCTTTATCAAATATGTTTGCAATTGATTCATTCTTACATCTTATAAGTACTTTGAGTACAAACTATAAATATATATAGAGGGAAAGAGACTAAATTTTCATTTTTTCATGGTGAATTTTAAAAATATGTAATTGAAGAAAAGTATAATTTGTAGTCATTTTCTAATGCATATAATCATAAAATAATGATTCTTTGTGAAATACTTAAAATCTGAACTGTAAACTTCAGAACTTGTAAAAGCTTGTTTCTAAAAGAGTAAAAGTATTGCTTTCAGTAGTCAAAACTTTAGTAAACTCAAAAAAAATCAAGTATGAAAAGTTATAAAAAAAGACATTGCAACTTGCAAGCACTCAATACATGACTCTAAAATAATATGAGTATTTCTTAAAATCACCCTTCAATTGCGAATAAAATCCAACAAAAACTAAGAAAGTATGATTATACAAAGTTACAAACTATGGTAAAATACTCATTCAATCACTTTTCACTATAGTTAAATATAGAATGACCTTATTCCATCTCCAACTCCAATTCCATTTCATAAAATTGCATCTAAACAATTAAACAAACTATCCTTTAAAGTTACAAATCTCAATGCAATAATGCATTAAATAATTCGGTTTCTGTTTATAGGTCATATTTAGGTATTTATGTGAAGTCAACTTGAGGGATTAGAGTTAGATCCCCTTGAAGTTGTTGTTAGTAATTTAACAAAAGAATAATATTCTAAATCTTGTATATTTTTGCTTCTATTCTTTGTGTACATATTGGTTTATTGGTTACCTCCATTTCATCAAATTGGTCATTGAAGGTTTGCACTCTCTAGAATCATTTTGGATAAAACATCTTGATTTAGATGAAACATCTTCCTAGTCACTTAGTTCATCATTCCAAATATAGAATTGGGAGCCTTTTGACATTGAAATGTAAATAAAATACAATGAAAATTCTAAATTTTTTCTAATTTCTAATGGATCTAGGTGACTGCAAGAAACATTTGATAATTTTGTTGTGCTTCGTCCAATACTCATGATTTTTTTGTAGAATACTTTCAAAATTTAAAAGAAAAATATTCAAAAAACATTGAAGATTTCCAAGTGATGTCCAATGTATTCACTTTCAAGATGAAGGCAATTACCAAAAAAACAAACACCAAAAAATTCTATAAGTAGGAGAAAGTTCTAGAATAGTTCCAATTTCAAGAAAATATATGCTCTAACGTGTAATTAAAAAAAAAGGGAAAAAATATACAAATATTATAAAAATTCCATTTGTAACAATTTTTTGAAGATGGTCATTTATGAAAAGAACCATTCAAAGAACATTACGCGTTTCAAAAGTCATTAATAAAAAAGTTCATTTAGTGAACTTGTACACCACATAAAATTCAATATTTTTAGGATTCCTTTAAGTTTGCTACAAAATCATCTTCTTCAAATCTCAGATTCAAATTTGTTTATTTGGGTACTAAATAGTCCTAAAAATCCCAAATATCAAAATTGCCAAGAAATTAGATAAGCTGTAAAATAGTTATAAATACCTTATTAATAAATCTTGAGTCATGTAGATCTAAAATGCAGAATTTCTGGCCAACAAACAAATCAACATGCAAGGTGAGATAGAAAATAGTATAGGTGTTTCTTCATTCATTTGAGCTTTCCAGCTTGGATTAAATATTTTGCGGAACAATTTGGTTGGAGGTTTCAAATTACAAAGAATACAAATGTACTTATGTAGGGATTTCACATAGAGCTTTCTCCGCTACATGAAACCTTGTTTTCACTTAAAACCAGTTCCATTTATAGTTTGACCATATAAATATATGCATTGTAATTCTGTAAAGAATGCTACATGGTGACATAGCCGATTGGTCGTGAAAAACTGTAGCCCTGAAATCGAAAAATATTTAAGTAATTTACTCTTTGCATTTTCTAGTGGTAGGTTTCAATTAAGATTCGTTGGCAAGGGCTTTAGCTTTGTTATTGTTCATTCCCAAATTATGTATAAATGTATAATTTGTACAGTTTGCTAAACCAAATTCCCGCCCCCCCCCTCCAAAAAAAAATGTCATGGTAATATGGTATTGACGTTCCTTGAAGGCTGGAAGGGATGATTTTTGCCTTCCGGTTGGAGACTTCTGAATCATAATAGTGATACGAAAATCTTTGAACAGAATTCAACTTTCACTTCTTCCAACCTTATAGGAACATCTACTTAAGCAAGAGGATCAATTCATTCGTCCAATCATCCCCCACCCTTTTCCACAAAGAATGAATAGATCACCCATTTTTGAGAAATGCGAATTGGTTGTTGGAAGTTGAAAACAAGCCTCATACCACCGCATGAACTCAAGTGATCGAACCTTAGACCTGAGACCTGAAGACAAGAATCACAGTAAGTCCCAGTTTCCCGAATGGCAGATGACCTCTTAATCATTTGGGTCACCTTTATGCGGCCGCTGCGGTCGGCCGATCCGCGCGGTCAGACAGTCCGTTGCGGACCATCGGTCGGCCCCGTCCGGCGCGGTCGGACCAGGGTTGTCCCCGTCACGTCGCGTCAGTCTGTCAGGATGTCCGGACGGACGTCAGGATCCATCCCCGGCGTCCGTCAGAATGAAATCCCAATGAAAACTGTCCATAGGGGATGAAACTGTCTAGGAGGCCGTCGAAGGGATGCGTAGGCCGTCCAGGGGACGGATGGCCGTCCAGAGGACGCATGGCCGTCCAAGATGTCGTCCAAGGAACGGGTCCAAAGGACGGATGGCTGTCCAGGATGCTGTCGAGGGGATGCATGGCCGTCTAAGATGTCATTGAGGGGACACATGGCTGTCCAAGATGTCATCGAGGGGACACATGGCCGTCCAGGATGCCGTCGAGGGGACACATGGCCGTCTAGGATGCCGTCAAGGGGACGGATGCCCGTCCAGGAGGCCGTCGAGGGGACGGATGGCCGTCCAAGAGGCCGTCAAGGGGACGGATGGCCGTCCAGGATGTTGTCGAGGGGACGGATGGCCGTCTAGGGGACGGATGGCCGTCGAGAGGCCGTCGAGGGGATGGATGGCCCATCTAGGAGGCCGTCCACAACTGGACAGACTTCATCCACGTTGGGACGGTCACGTCAGTATTGGGGACGGATCCTGACGGCGTCATGACACGTCAGGATGGACGCGTCATGACATCCGGACGTGAAAAGCCCATGTCACGTCCGGATAGACAACCCTGGGTCGGCCCATCATCGTGGTCCGACAGTCCGTTGCGGACCATCGGTCGGCCCCGTCTGGCGCGGTCGGCCCATCCGCGCAGTCCGACAGTCCATTGCGGACCATCGATCGGCCCCGTCCGGCGCGGTCGGCCCATCCGCGCGGTCCGACAGTCCGCTGCGGACCATCGGTCGGCCCATTCGCGCGGTAGGACAGTCCGTTGCGAACCATCAGTCGGCCCCGTCCGCTGCGATCGCCGGTCGGACCGTCGTTAAACCTACGGTAGGCCCGGTCGGCCAGTCCGCGGCCCTTGCCTCTCTTCTCTTTCTCTCGTAGACGGTCCGCTACGGACTTGCGGTCGGCCCATCCGCGGCCTTCCACGCGGTCGGAGAGTCTGCTGCAGTGTTGCCGTTGTGCCCCCCCCACCATTCCGCCAACCACGATCTTCAATTTTGTAATTTGGTATTTACAGATTTCAGTTTCTATACAAGCTTTCTTTCTGAGGTTCATTATTTCTAACGCTTCCCAAGAAATTATCTGATTTATTTGTTTTGTACATGGAGAATGAATATTGAATAACCAAAATACACGTAGTGAAGACTTCTTCAATTTCCTATTCAACCATTCAACCAAAGATAATGAATAAAAAAGGTTTATTATATTTTTCAAAATAAACACGAAAATTCCTATTATAGAGTAATGCGTGTCAAATGTCAAACCTCATTTCTCCTGCGTTCATAAAGTCTTCCAAATTCAAATCATAAAGATTTGAAGAACTATCTATGTAATGTATTCTAATCTAACCCGTTCTAAGAATGTAAGATTCAATTCCTAAGGATGATAATCACTATCTCCTTTTACCTCTGCCCCACTACTATAGTCTCATGATATCCACCCGTCGTCTTCATCGTCGATAGTATTGTCTTCATCATCTGATGAAGCCAATACTTTTTCTTTCTCTTTTCCTCTAATTTCCGTAGATGTAGAAGCTTTCTTCCCCTTGCCTATGTTTGGATTATCCTTCCTCCGTAAGAAATTCTTACCGAGGATGCGTTCTCGAAGACTGCCGGCCAATCGTCCTTTCCTTGCGGGAGGAGTTGGAAGGGATAGTCGTGTATCCAAGGTTTTTTTTCCTCCATGTACTTTCTTCCTTGGGGAGATAGCAAATGGCTCCATCACTTGTTTCTTCTTAGGTTTAGCGGATTCTTCTACCATTTCTTCTTTTGCCTGTTGCCTCCGTTGGCAAGCGACTGCTGTTATTTCATTCAGAGATTGCAGTTTCATGTCCTCTAGTCTTTGAGAACATTGTGGTGGGCGACTTGCTATGCTCTTGAACATTGATTCCAATGTCTCATCTTCTCCATCACTAGTACACTCTAAAGTAGTGAATTTCCACTTCACAGTTTCTTCTTGAATGTTGGAAGCTTGCAATGTAGGTAGAAAACTCGGTGAACCCCCCAGTGTAGTACTACCACTTCCACCGTTCAACAATGAGCGTGGAGCAGGTGGAGGATCGTTATTCGTTGGACGTTGCGACCTCTACATGTTGTCATTTCTGCCTTGGCCATTGTGGACCATGTTCGGACTTCTGCACTCATTTGAACCTGAATCCCCCTTGTCCAATACCTCTAGCGGTTTAAGGCTTAGGGAGCTCGATCCCTCGATGCTCTTATCAACCAATTTTTCTTCAAATTCGAAGCTTGTTTTGTCCGCATCCATTTTCTCCCAAGAATGTAGTTTGTCATTTTCTCCAGGTTGGCCTAATGGTATGGATGGAGACCTTTCACGTTCAATCACTTCATTTGCTTGTAAAGTTTGGCCTCTTGTAACTGATATCCCGTTCTGAACCGCCTTTTCCACAATGGTGTCTTCCTTGTTTGCCAAAACGATATGGTTGTTTAGAAGTCGGCTCCCATCTACAAATCTCGCTATAGAAGGTAGATCTTCGTCTTCTAAAAATTCAAATTCATCTCGGTTATTTGTATCCAAGTCAATCATGTCATCATCATACTCATTTCGTCTTTGTGACAGTCTACCACGAAAAGCGTACGTGTCGTCGTTCAGATCCTCTTCTTTATCGAATTTGAGGTTGTCATCACTTGTTTCTAGTTCCAATTCTGATTCCCCCCTGTCGTCATTGACCTCCTCATTTCCACGCCATGGAAGATGTTCTTCCTCGACATCATGATCACTACTTTCGTCATCCTCCATAAGCCCCTCGGATTCCTCTGACTCCGCATTCTCGCGGTACCACAACTTCTCATCGTTCTCCTTTGAAGCAGCGAGGACTCTGGAATTAGTATACACATACACCAAATCCATGGCTTTCTTTGTTTTCAACTTGTTTCGAGTCTTATTATGAACAAAGGAATAGCTACTCCAATTTCGCTCGCATGAAGAGGAAGAGACCGATTGCCCTAAAATTCTCCTTGCAATTGGAGCAATGAGCTTTCCACAAATACCTTCAAAATCCCACCAAGCATGTGCCGATAATTTGGACTCGCTTGGGTCCAGCATATTGTGAAAAGGCGGTTCTTTATGTCGAAAAGCCATGAATTCTTTCACGACGTCAACGTACTCTCCACGCTTACAAATTCGCATGAGGACACGCTTGCATGCGTCAATCACCTCATCATCGTCTGCTAGTTCTTTGTCGTGAAGCAAGTAGGGATTTAGAAGAGCTCCTACATATTGAATATCGATCTCCACCATTTCCCATCGCTATTGGAATGCTGCCCTCAATGGCTTTGCAAGTTCTGAACTTAGTTTAAAAGGCGAATTCTCCAAATCCGCCATGTGCTTCCGTATTTTCCTCATGATATGCAAAACCTTGCCTGTGCTTGACGTCTTTGCATCTAAATCACATAGGCCATGTACCACGGGGTTCAACAACTGAACGAAATTGGTACAACGCCTCCAAAAGTGGTCATCGTTAATTATCTTTGTTGCATTTGTAGACTCCTCGCCACCATTCTTCTTCATCCTCAATGTCCTCGCATATTTTTGCCAACGAGGGTCTGTTACACACTGTTTTAAAGCACCCTTTACCTTCAACAATCGGTGAAGCGCCATGTAATTGGAGGCGAATCTTGTTTCCCCCGGCATCAACAAGCTGTACTCTTTCTCGTAACTCCGGAATATTGCAAGTGGCATGTGTCGCTTTCTAAAGAACTTACGAACCGCTTGGGCGTCTGTTACTACCGTCTCCACCCATGTTTCCTTTCCCCAATCTTTCAGCAACAAATTTAAGGCATGAACTACACAACCTTGGAAAAAAATGTGAGGATATTTGTCGGTTATAATCTCACACGCTTTGGGATTCACAGGAGCATTGTCCGTTGTTATTTGCACCACATTTTGAGGCCCCACCTTCTGTATGAATTCATCCAAAATAGAAGCCAAGTACTCTGCATTCTTTTCATGTCCACTTGTGTCCACTGATCCCAGAAATTGCTCCCTTGCGGAAGATACAAGCATGACATTTACCAATGGCCGATTCGTAACCGAGGACCACCCGTCAATAGACAATGTTGTACCAAACTTTCGGATACTATCCTCGGTCCTCTTATGCAACTTCACCTCAAGATCTGCCTTTGCTTTGTCTAGCAATTTAGTTCGTAGAGCTTGATACGATGGAGGACTATATAACCTTTTGAAGTCAGCCGTTCTCATGACGGCTTCTTTGAATGTTGCAGTCCGAGCTACCATGAATGGTATGTTTGCCGAATAGAAGACATTAGCCCACAACATATTCAACTTCCGTCTTTTGGCTTCTTCAAATCCATCTGCTAATCGGCTTTGTTTTTGAGGCCTAGTTACAAAAGAAGGTGTAGGTCGTTGGTCACTTGATGTTTGGGCACTAGGAATCACCCTTGAAGCTGAAAGAGCTACTTGTTCCGGTGCTGTGCACGAGTCTTCTTGTGTTGAACATGGCGACTCCCTTCCGTTTGAGGTATTGCCTAGAACCATCAGTGCGTTCCGACCATCTACATTTTCAATGATTGATTTGGATGGAAACATTCCATTACAACGAAGGAAAAGAGACTTGACATCCGATGTCAATCGTGGACATAGGCTTATTCCTGAGTCGCGCCTGCCATTTTTGCCTTCGTATCCCAAGTGGCTCAACATGCGACATTTCCGATTTACGAACTCAAGCCCACATGCCTTACACTTCACTTTGCCGGGGGATGGAATGGTATATCAAAGATGAGAATTTGTACTCATTTTAAAAAATGAATAGCTTGCGGATCCAATTTGAAACTTCAAATATTAGCCTTCGATTTCAAATGCATAGTACGTTCATTCCTGCACCCAATCACATGTACGAAAGAAAATTTGTGTATGAAGCCTTGTAAACCAAAGCCCCCCTGTCCACTGAACTATACATTACCAAGCAACGGATACAAATTTTTCAATTTGCAACTCGTAGCCCTTGGGAATCTTAGCGTTCAGCTTCTCAGGATTGCTTGCAAATGACCTGAACCTTGCTCTTATACTCTGCCCAGTCCGCACTTTGCTTTAGAAATAAGAATTGATCGTTGCACAGTCCGTAGGCCGAGTACAACGGTCGTGAGAAATCAGCAGACGGCGCCGACCGCGCAGTGTGGGTGGACGGGGCCGACCGACGAAAAGGTCCGACCGAGCGGACGGGGCCGACCGCGCGGTCTGGTCGGACGGGGCCAACCGACCCTACAGGCCGGCCGACCTCAAAGGGCCGACCGACCCCAGAGGGGCGAGCAAGCAAATGAGGCATAACATTGAGTCTGAAATAGAACATATTGAATTGAATTCAAACAATGAAATAAATAAATAAATGAAAAAATAGACATATTCTTCAATTTATATGCCAAAAAAAAACTATATATATAAAGAAAGAGATCGAATACAAAATATGTATATATAGATATACATGTAAAGTGAAGGAAATCAAAACATACTTTTGCAACATACACCTATGATTCGATGTACATTATGAAGAAGCTATGATGAACGTGATAGCCTAAGTACAATAATTTTTGGTAGAGAAAACTACTAATTAAAATCCCCACAAGCTATTTATTTTCTACTAGTACTAATATAATAGATGTAGAGTAGGAAACGAAACATTTTCCTATTAGTAGGGTTGTCTCGGACGTACGTCCATCACGAAATCACGTCCAAAATCCGGACGTCCAAACGTCCGTCGTCCAGGCGTCTTGGACGCAGCCGGACTGTGGTCGGTCGGCGTCCAGCGGTTGGTCGGACGGTCGTGGGAGCGGTCGGGCAGCCGGTGGAGCGGTCGGGCGTGACGTCGCAACGGTCGGGAGGGCGACCGACGTCGCAGCGGTCGGGCGGACCGCCAGTCCACAGGTTCGGCAGCGGACGGACCGTCCGATCGAACGCCGTCCGTAGGTTCGGGGTAGGTTCGCGTCGTCCGTGGTAGATTCGGGAAGACAAGTTCTAGGTTTGGGTGCAGACAGCTATATGAAGGGACGACCAAGGCATTTTCCCTCACTTCAACTCTCCTCCTTGGGAAACAACACCACATCGGATGTGCTACTGTTGCTTCACCGCGCCAGTTGCTCCTATGTGGTAGAGAGTTGGGGTCATACATCTTTGATTACACTGGAGGGGTTTTGAATCGATCATTTACACACGGTTGAAGAGAAGAATCAAGGCATCAAGTAGCTATGGAAGAAAAGCGCGGCATTAAAGGTGAAAGCAGCAAGAGATCGAAACAAAAAGGAGCTCGTCACGAGCTCCGTCTTGACATTCTAAAGGATGAGAACATTTTAGCTGAGCCTGAGTGGGAGAAGGTGGTCGATGAATATTGGACTTCCAAGTTGTGCAAGAAATATGTGAAGATGTATCACATTGGGAAGTTGTGGCCTCAAGAATTACATGCTGGTCACACTCGGGAGTTTTCTTTTAAACCCGCAAGTTGTCTCAGCCCTCATTTTGTCCATCGTTCCGTAGAGGTGTGGCGGGCTCTCTTTGGGGACAAATCGATGAGCAAGGGTAGAATTAACTACACCATAGCAAGCATGGTGTATACAGAATTGAAGTTGGCTCGCAAGGTGGATTGGAGTATGTACCCCAAGACAGTAGAAACACTGCTTGTGCTTCCTGATGGCTAGAAAGATATTCCCGATACGTTTGTTTCAAAGGAACAAGTCCTTCAAATGGTTGAAGGCAATGCTACTCTACAGCACAACACGGAAGAAAAACGTGTTTCTATCCAAAACAAAGTGCAGGACATGAAAGACAAAGGGGAAAACAAAGAGGAGCACCCTCTTGAAAGTAGCAAAATGAATGCCACATCAGCGGATCGGACGAATCAAGCTGATATTTCACTTCAACTCGAAGTGGATAATACAGAAGGTAATGGAGGAGGAAGTATGACGCTAGAACCGGATACCGTATGTAATACTACGAAAGCTTTAGCATCTTCTTCGAAGGGTGTGGAACGAGTCGTGCTTGACACTCTACCGATGTTTCTGAGCCCTTCACCAATTGCATCAAGCGCGAAGGGAGAACCTGGTATTTTCAAGGTGCCATCTCATCCATCAAAACAAGGATCGACGTTGAAGACATTGGAGTACAAAGAAGAGGTTCCCTTAGAAGAGATGGACAGGGCAACTGCTAGAATCACTCGTCTTCTAGACAGTGATGCCCTTATGGACATCAGTGCCAGGACTACAGATGAAGAAATTAACAGAAGTCCAAGTCCAGTTCGGAGTCCAATGCATGAAGTGCCACCTTCCCAAAACATGAATGATGAGAACTTACAAAAGGCAGAAATGGACTCTCGGGAACCGGGTGTTCTTAACAATGGTGAAGAGACCCCAAAGACGGAGGAGAATCCAATGCTAGCGTTCTTGGGTCCAGAGGATCTAAAGACTTTATCGATGATGCCTCCGCTACAAGAAATAGAGCACTTACTACAATGTTCTCTTAAATGGAAGACTTTTGAAGTTCAAGAAGAAGTTCATCTTTCTGCAAATGAAGAGGGTACAACAAATGAAGGAGGCACGATAGATGAAGGGCAAACCTCAACCCCGTGCAACCGAGTATGGAAGTTCGGTGAACTATTCAAGACTGCCTACTCTCTATCATGTACAGCTAAACTTGTAGCTGTTATGACACCTGCCCTCACACAAATAGCTGAAGAATTTATGAGCATGACACTAGAGATACTGGAGGGTGCCGTGGCCTTCAGAAAATTCATTGAATTTGCAGATAAGCTCCAAGAAGAGAAGGTGGAAAATCTCAAGGCTGTGGTTGAGCTTCAAACACAAAACGAAGAGCTCATGAAGGTCAATTATGACAAAGAAGATCATGATCGCCTGAAGGTCAAGTTCGACAAATTGGATAAGCATTGCTCTATGGTGTTTTGGGATAAAGACCATGAAGCCTTAAGAGATATGTGTTTTAGTCTTCAAAAAGAAGTTGAGACTTTAAAGCTCTCGAATGGGACGTTGGAGTCCCAAAACCAGAAGTTGGTTTTGCAATTGAAGACATCTGAGGACAATTTACAATGGCATCGGGAGATGTTGAAGACATTACAAAACGACAAGTCATCTGAACATTGCAGGGACGGAGCAAGCCTCTTGGAGGTAAGTCAACCAACTCAAGAAAGCGATCAACTTTCGCTTCTTCTTGACAAGGGCAAAGCTGTGGACGAGACTGTAGAAGTCGTTATGGCCATTGAGAGCCCTAAAGTTGTGCCTCCACTCTCATTAGAAGTTGCTTGCACGCAAACGGTGAATCATGAAGTCCAGGAATTAAGGCAACAATTGGACTTGGCAATTCAAGCAAAGAATGACGCGGAGTCTTCACTACAGAGAATGGAACACGTACAAATACTACACGACATCCTTCCAATGAAGACCGGGGATCTATGGTGGGTGCTGTGGGCAAGACACCTACAACCACAATCTGGTTTATGCTCTCAACTCATGAGGGGGCTCTTGAAGTATGCAATGCAGTCGGACGAATCGTTGAGCAACGTGCAGTCTTCTCACCTGCGTTTGAAAGAGAAGTTCGACGCAAAATTAAAGGATCCCGAAGTATGCATTACAATTTGGGGAAACATGGATAGAATGTTCGAGCGGTTGAATCACGGGAGAACCTATGAATCAGACAACATCAATTGGGCATTGGAAGCGGAAGAAGGATGGGTTCCTCACAACACATTGTCTGCTCATATTGTTCAACATGAGAAGCAGCTTATACCTGGAAGTGATCCCAATGTTCCTTTGATGAAGGAAAAGTGCTCTCTTTACCAATATCGTTTTGGGCCTGAAGGAGGTCTAACTTTGGGTCAATGTGGCCACTCTTTTCATATTCTTTGCATCCAAAGAGCAGCACAATATTCCGTCCGTTGCCCCAACTGTCGTACTCCTTTGAATGCAAGGTTTTATGAAATGCTAGGAATATTGCATTCTATGGCATCGGGTCATGAATTCAACCGGTGGAACCTTCCACTAGACCAAGCGCCATACAAATTCCAAAATCATTTGCATTGGAGAAAACCAATGGTATGGCTACCAAACGAAGGGATGCATTCATTATACATGGATCCTCAAGACAAGGATGAGTACTTCTGGATGACACGGGACTTGGAAGTGGAATTGCGTGCCTTCGGGATCCCGGATAACGATGCAAGAGAAATGTTTTGTCGTAGCATGGGGGGGCACTAAAGTACGCAGCACCAAAAATTCTTCCGATTTCCTGATAAGGAATGGAAGAAAGAAGGGCCAAATGACCCTTTTGTGGAAGTGGAGTCTGATCCTAGAGTCACAAAGCAGTACGAGGGGTACAATTTCGATTTGGGCGGGCGGGCCCGCATCTTAGCGAAGTTGGAAGAAGCAGCTAAGGTTCGTTGTATATTGGACTTGAATACGAAAGCAATGACAGGGCATAAGATGGAAGAGATTGCTTGGGCTTTCGATAAACGGATGGATGATATTATCACCAAGTGGAGGAAGTATCTAGGTGGCAAACCTCCAATAGCTGATAAAGGTGTACCAGCTTGGTATTACGTGCAGAGCAAAGATAAAGTCATCCAGTACCTCGAAGACTTAGTAGATGCCGCTCTAAGGACTTTAAACGCCCATGAAGTGAAGTTGTCTTCGAAGCGGAAGAATAAACGGAGAGTTGAAGAAGAGGATGACCACTCTCTAGAAACTAAAAGACTATTTGAGAGGGTTGACATGGAAGTACAAACTAGAGAAGGACCCAGTGGTGGTGAGGCGATACCTCGTCGCAAAAGCAGAAGACTCATGGCGAAGGAGGGGACATCTCGTGCTCTAGAAGAACATAGTAGTACTGAAAACTAATAGGAAAATGTCTCGTTTCGTACTCTACATCTATTATATTAGTACTAGTAGAAAATAAATAGCTTGTGGGGATTTTAATTAGTAGTTTTCTCTACCAAAAATTATTGTACTTAGGCTATCACGTTCATCATAGCTTCTTCATAATGTACATCGAATCATAGGTGTATGCCACAAAAGTATGTTTTTATTTCCTTCACTTTACATGTATATCTATATATACATATTTTGTATTCGATCTCTTTCTTTATATATATAGTTTTTTTTTGGCATATAAATTGAAGAATATGTCTATTTTTTCATTTATTTATTTATTTCATTGTTTGAATTCAATTCAATATGTTCTATTTCAGACTCAATATTATACCTCATTTGCTTGCTCGGCCCTCTGGGGTCGGTCGGCCCTTTGGGGTCGGTCGTCCCAGTCCGGTCGGTCGGCCCCCTTCGGTCGGTCGGCCCCGTCCGTCCAGACCGCGCGGTCGGCCCCGTCCACTCGGTCGGACCTTATTGTCGGTCGGCCCCGTCCACCCACACCGCGCGGTCGGCGCCATCCGCTGATTTTTCACGACCGTTGTACTCGGCCTACGGACTGTGCAACGGTCAATTCTTATTTCTAAAGCAAAGTGCGGACTGGGCAGAGTATAAGAGCAAGGTTCAGGTCATTTGCAAGCACTCCTGAGAAGCTGAACGCTAAGATTCCCAAGGGCTACGAGTTGCAAATTGAAAAATTTGTATCCGTTGCTTGGTAATGTATAGTTCAGTGGACAGGGGGGCTTTGGTTTACAAGGCTTCATACACAAATTTTCTTTCGTACATGTGATTGGATGCAGGAATGAACGTACTATGCGTTTGAAATCGAAGGCCGATATTTGAAGTTTCAAATTGGATCCGCAAGCTATTCATTTTTTAAAATGAGTACAAATTCTCATCTTTGGTATACCATACCATCCCTTGGCAAAGTGAAGTGTAAGGCATGTGGGCTGGAGTTCGTAAATCGGAAATGTCGCATGTTGAGCCACTTGGGATACGAAGGCAAAAATGGCAGGCGCGACTCAGGAATAAGCCTATGTCCATGATTGACATTGGATGTCAAGTCTCTTTTCCTTCGTTGTAATGGAATGTTTCCATCCAAATCAATCATTGAAAATGTAGATGGTCGGAACGCACTGATGGTTCTAGGCAATACCTCAAATGGAAGGGAGTCGCCATGTTCAACACAAGAAGACTCGTGCACAGCACCGGAACAAGCAGCTCTTTCAGCTTCAAGGGTGATTCCTAGTGTCCAAACATCAAGTGACCAACGACCTACACCTTCTTTTGTAACTAGGCCTCAAAAACAAAGCCGATTAGTAGATGGATTTGAAGAAGCCAAAAGATGGAAGTTGAATATGTTGTGGGCTAATGTCTTCTATTCCACAAACATACCATTCGCGGTAGCTTGGACTGCAGCATTAAAAGAAGCCGTCATGAGAACGGCTGACTTCAAAAAGCCATATAGTCCTCCATCGTATCAAGCTCTACGAACTAAATTGCTAGACAAAGCAAAGGCAGATCTTGAGGTGAAGTTGCATAAGAGGACCGAGGATAGTATCCGAAAGTTTGGTACAACATTGTCTATTGATGGGTGGTCCTCGGTTACGAATCGGCCATTGGTAAATGTCATGCTTGTATCTTCCGCAAGGGAGCAATTTCTGGGATCAGTGGACACAAGTGGACATGAAAAGAATGCAGAGTACTTGGCTTCTATTTTGGATGAATTCATACAGAAGGTGGGGCCTCAAAATGTGGTGCAAATAACAACGGACAATGCTCCTGTGAATCCCAGAGCGTGTGAGATTATAACCGACAAATATCCTCACATTTTTTTCCAAGGTTGTGTAGTTCACGCCTTAAATTTGTTGCTCAAAGATTGGGGAAAGGAAGCATGGGTGGACACGGTAGTAACAAACGCCCGAGTGGTTCTTAAGTTCTTTAGAAAGCGACACATGCCACTTGCAATATTCCGGAGTTACGAGAAAGAGTACAGCTTGTTGATGCCGGGGGAAACAAGATTCGCCTCCAATTACATGGCGCTTCACCGATTATTGAAGGTAAAGGGTGCTTTAAAACAGTGTGTAACAGACCCTCGTTGGCGAAAATATGCGAGGACATTGAGGATGAAGAAGAATGGTGGCGAGGAGTCTACAAATGCGACAAAGATAATTAACGATGACCACTTTTGGAGGCGTTGCACCAATTTCGTTCAGTTGCTGGGCCCCGTGGTACATGGCCTCCGTGATTTAGATGCAAAGACGCCATGCACAAGCAAGGTTTTGCATATCATGAGGAAAATACGGAAGCACGTGGCGGATTTGGAGAATTCGCCTTTTAAACTAAGTTCGGAACTTGCAAAGCCATTGAGGGCAGCATTCCAAGAGCGATGGGAAATGGTGGAGACCGATATTCAATATGTAGGAGCTCTTCTAAATCCTTACTTGCTTCATGACAAAGAACTAGCAGACGATGGTGAGGCGATTGACGCATGCAAATGTGTCCTCATGCGAATTTGTAAGCGTGGAGAGTACGTTGACGTCGTGAAAGAATTCATGGCTTTTCGACATAAAGAACCGCCTTTTCACAATATGCTGGACCCAAGCGAGTCCAAATTATCGGCACATGCTTGGTGGGATTTTGAAGGTGTTTGTGGAAAGCTCATTGCTCCGATTGCAAGGAGAATTTTAGGGCAATCGGTCTCTTCCTCTTCATGCGAGCGAAATTGGAGTAGCTATTCCTTTGTTCATAATAAGACTCGAAACAAGTTGAAAACAAAGAGAGCCATGGATTTGGTGTATGTGTATACTAATTCCAGAGTCCTCGCTGCTTCAAAGGAGAACGATGAGAAGTTGTGGTACCGCGAGAATGCGGAGTCAGAGGAATCCGAGGGGCTTATGGAGGATGACGAAAGTAGTGATCATGATGTTGAGGAAGAACATCTTCCATGGCGTGGAAATGAGGAGATCAATGACGACAGGGGGGAATTAGAATTGGAACCAGAAACAAGTGATGACAACCTCAAATCCGATAAAGAAGAGGATCTGAACGACGACACGTACGCTTTTCGTGGTAGACTGTCACAAAGACGAAATGAGTATGATGATGACATGATTGACTTGGATACAAATAACCGAGATGAATTTGAATTTTTAGAAGACGAAGATCTACCTTCTATAGCGAGATTTGTAGATGGGAGCCGACTTCTAAACAGCCATATCGTTTTGGCAAACAAGGAAGACACCATTGTGGAAAAGGCGGTTCAGAACGGGATATCAGTTACAAGAGGCCAAACTTTACAAGCAAATGAAGTGATTGAACGTGAAAGGTCTCCATCCATACCATTAGGCCAACCTGGAGAAAATGACAAACTACATTCTTGGGAGAAAATGGATGCGGACAAAACAAGCTTCGAATTTGGAAAAAAATTGGTTGATAAGAGCATCGAGAGACCGAGCTTCCTAAGCCTCAAACCGCTAGAGGTATTGGACAAGGGGGATTCAGGTTCAAATGAGTGCAAAAGTCCGAACATGGTCCACAATGACCAAGGCAGAAATGACAACATGCAGAGGTCGCAACGTCCAACGAATAACGATCCTCCACCCGCTCCACGCTCATTGTTGAACGGTGGAAGTGGTAGTACTACTCTGGGGGGTTCACCGAGTTTTCTACCTACATTGCAAGCTTCCAACATTCAAGAAGAAACTGTGAAGCGAAAATTCACTGGTTTAGAGTGTACTAGTGATAGGGAAGATGAGACATTGGAATCAATGTTCAAGAGCATAGCAAGTCGCCCACCACAATGTTCTCAAAGACTAGAGGACATGAAACTGCGATCTGTGAATGAAATAACAGCGGTTGCTTGCCAACGGAGGCAACAAGCAAAAGAAGCAATGGTAGAAGAATCCGCTAAACCTAAGAAGAAACGAGTGATGGAGCCATTTGCTATCTCCCCAAGGAAGAAAGTACATGGAGGAAGAACCCCCTTAGATACACGAGTATCCCTTCCAACTCTTCCCGCAAAGAAAGGACGATTGGCCGGCGGTCTTCGAGAACGCATCCTCGGTAAGAATTTCTTAAGGAGGAAGGATGATCCAAACATAGGCAAGGGGAAGAAAGCTTCTACATCTACGGAAATCAGAGGAAAAGAGAAAGAAAAAGTATTGGCTTCATCAGATGATGAAGACAATACTTTCGACGATGAAGATGACGGATGGCTATCAAGAGACTATAGTAGTGGGGCAGAGGTAAAAGGAGATAGTGATTATCATCCTTAGGAATTGAATCTTACATTCTTAGAATGGGTTAGATTAGAATACGTTACATAGATAGTTCTTCAAATCTTTATGATTTGAATTTGGAAGACTTTATGAATGTAGTAGAAATGACTCAAATGAGGTTTGACATTTGACACGCATTGCTCTATAATAGGAATTTGCGTGTTTATTTTGAAAAATGTAATAAACCTTTTTTATTCATTATCTTTGGTTGAATGGTTGAATAGGAAATTGAAGAAGTCTTCACTGCGTGTATTTTGGTTATTCATGCTCCATGTACAAAACAAATAAATCAGATAATTTCTTGGGAAGCGTTAGAAATAATAAACCTCAGAAAGAAAGCTTGCATAGAAACTGAAATCTGTAAATACCAAATTACAAAATTGAAGATCGTGGTTGGCGGAATGGCGGGGGGGCACAACGGCAGCAATGCAGTAGACTCTCCGACCATGTGGAAGGTCGTGGATGGGCCGACCGCAGGTCCATAGCGGACCGTCCACGAGAGAAAGAGAAGAGAAGCAGGGGCCGCGGACTAGCCGACCGGGCCTACCGCAGGTTTAACGACGGTCCGACCAGCGACCGCAGCGGACGGGGCCGACCGATGGTTCGCAACGGACTGTCCTACCGCGCGAATGGGCCGACCGCACCGGACAGGGCCGACCGATGGTCCGCAGCGGACTGTCGGACCGCGCGGATGGGCCGACCGCGCCGGACGGGGCCGACCGATGGTCCGCAGCAGACTGTCGGACCGCACGGATGGGCCGACCGCGCCGGACGGGGCCGACCGATGGTACGCAACGGACTATCGGACCGCGCGGATCGGCCGACCGCAGCGGCCACATAAAGGTGACCCAAATGATTAAGAGGTCATCTGCCATTCGGGAAACTAGGACTTACTGTGTTTCTTGTCTTCAGGTCTGAGGTCTGAGGTTCGATCACTTGAGTTCATGCGGTGGTATGAGGCTTGGTTTCAACTTCCAACAACCAATTCCCATTTCTCAAAAGTGGGTGATCTATTCATTCTTTGTGGAAAAGGGGGGGAATGAACAATAATAAAGCTAAAGTCCTTGCCAAGTGCCAACGAATCTTGAATGAAACCTACCACTAGAAAATGCAAAGAGTAAATTACTTAAATATTTTTCGATTTCAGGGCTACAGTTTTTCACGGCCAGTCGGCTATGTCACCATGTACCATTCTTTATAGAATTACAATGCATATATTTATATGGTCAAACTATAAATGGAATCGGTTTTAAATGAAAACAAGGTTCCATGTAGCAGAGAAAGCTCTGTGAGTCTGTGTGAAATCCCTACAATCCTACATAAGTACATTTGTATTCTTTGTAATTTGAAACCTCCAACCAAATTGTTCCGCAAAATATTTAATCCAAGCCGGAAAGCTCAAATGAATGAACACCTATACTAGTATACTATTTACTATCTCACCTTGCATGTTGATTTGTTTGTTGGCCAGGAATTCTGCATTTTAGATCTACATGACTCAAGATTTATTAATAAGGTATTTATAAATTTTGAAAGTATTCTACAACAAAATCGTGAGTGTTGGACGAAGCACAACAAAATTATCAAATGTTTCTTGCAGTCACCTAAATCCATTAGAAATTAGAAAAAATTTAGAATTTTCATTGTATTTTAGGTACATTTCAATGTCAAAAGGCTCCCAATTCTATATTTGGAATGATGAACTAAGTGACTAGGAAGATGTTTCATCTAAATCAAGATGTTTTATCCAAAATGATTCTGGACTCTGGAGAGTGCAAACCTTCAATGACCAATTTGATGAAATGGAGGTAACCAATAAACCAATATGTACACAAAGAATAGAAGCAAAAATATACAAGATTTAGAATATTATTCTTTTGTTAAATTACTAACAACAACTTCAAGGGGATCTAACTCTAATCCCTCAAGTTGACTTCACATAAATACCTAAATATGACCTATAAATAGAAACCGAATTATTTAATGCATTATTGCATTGAGATTTGTAACTTTAAAGGACAGTTTGTTTAATTGTTTACATGCAATTTTATGAAATGGAATTGGAGTTGGAGATGAAATAAGGTCATTCTATATTTAACTATAGTGAAAAGTGATTGAATGAGTATTTTACCATAGTTTGTAACTTTGTATAATCATACTTTCTTAGTTTTTGTTGGATTTTATTCACAATTGAAGGGTGATTTTAAAAAATACTCATATTATTTTAGAGTCATATATTGAGTGTTTGCAAGTTGCAATGTCTTTTTTTATAACTTTTCATACTTGTTTTTTTTTGAGTTTACTAAAGTTTTGACTACTGAAAGCAATACTTTTACTCTTTTAGAAACAAGCTTTTACGAGTTCTGAAGTTTACAGTTCAGATTTTAAGTATTTCAGTATTTTACAAATCACAAAGAATCATTATTTTATGATTATATGCATTAGAAAATGACTACAAACTTCACTTTTCTTCAATTACATATTTTTAAAATTCACCATGAAAAAATGAAAATTTAGTCTCTCTCCCTCTATGTACATTTATAGTTTGTACTCAAAGTACTTATAAGATGTAAGAATGAGTCAATTGCAAACATATTTCATGAAGAGAAATATTGAAATTCTAAAAGTGAGTAGTCATCAGAATTACGGGTAGGATTCATGGTTTTTAGGGTATAGGGTATAGGGTATAGGGTTTAGGGCATGGAGTTATTTTTCAAGTTTCACATTGAAGAGGCAAAATTCCCGCCTTCAGTTTTCAAAGTTTTCATGTCCTTACCTGAAGTTCATGACGAACTAATGGTCTAACAGGCTGCCAGCTCACTCCTTTGGATTCTCCACTCACAAATAACTAATTTTGGAGAATCCACAGGTTGTGGGCTGCCTGGCCGTCCGCTCGGCGGACAGTGTGCCGACCAAGCGGTCGGCGAAAGCAACGACCCGTCTGCTGAGCAGACGGGCCGACGGCCTATTGGTCGGGCCGACAGCCGATCGGTCGGGGCAGACGAAGTCCGTCCGTCCGCCCGACGGCCGATCGGTCGGGGCAGACGAAGTTCGTCCGTCCGCCCGACGGCCGATCGGTCAGGACGATGGCCAAGCGGTCGGTGCGTCCGTCCGACTCGGCCGTCCGTACGTCTCTGTTGACCGTGGGATGGGAGATGTGGATTCACGCTGTCCGTCCGATCTTGCCATTCGACCCTGAAGCCGACAGCGACGTCCGCCTCGTCGGTCGGTATAAAAAGCGGAGCGGACGGCTCATTCCACACAATTGTTTCCCTTGCGGAGTGGGTGATCCAGCGGCTATTGGTCTCTGTGCGCCCCTTCCGCCTTGGTGTGTGAACAATTGTGAATGAATGAATGGTATCCACTATTCACTAATTATTATAATGTGAAATCAATACACAATACTCATTAATCATTCTAACGTTGAGGTAATTTATAAAGAAGGGTACTATGCCTCACAAAGGAATTCCGTTTCTTTCCGGTTCTTCGAAGAAAAGTTCGAAGGGGAAACCACAAGAACTAGATTGGGATGTTTACTTCGATGAATTTAATGTGGCAAAGAGGGGTGGGAGTACGAGTCCAACAAAGTGTGGACTTGTACAATGTGCAAGAAATATGTGACCATGTCACACATAGCCAAACTATGGCCAGCAAATGATAGTTTGGAGAAGCAAGTGAGACGGTGGGAAGGCCCTATGAAGACGTGTACGAGTAGACACTTTGTAGAGAGATACGAAGAAATTTGAGCAGCTTCAAATCTAGGTCCCTCGAAGCCTACCATCATGAACTATTCTACCATGGCAATGGTTTGGGTGGAGATTGTACTCCAAAAAGATGTTGATTGGCGTACAGTTATAGGAATGAATAAAGAGACGAAGATGACGTGTCACTCAACTGTGGTGTTCACTAACTGGCGTGGCGAAAGTGATTGCATGCCGGCTTGGTCGAACCGAGGTCAATTTGGGTGCCCAAGTTGGCCTATGCGGGATGCAGAGGACAGTGATGCTGACGATGATGAAGAACCAGCTGAATAGTTGCCACCTCCACCTCCACCTCCGGAGAGGCACGAACGCCGAGAAGAACGCGAAGACATAGAATATGAGAATCAAATGCGGGAAGCATTGAGGAGGAGTGTCGAGGATCAAGGCCGACCTCGTGGATATCATACTTCACCTCATCGTGAACGTGATGTACATGGCTCGCGACATGGAGGAAGTAGTTCACACTATAGGAACAACCCTCGAGATGGTGGTCCAAACGTAGAAGGAGGCTATAGAACTACAACCTATACGGACTACGGTGGTCTTTCACATGGCGGCCCTCAATACTGCCCAGGAACAAGGGGACCTCATGGAAACACCAGTTATACAGACTATGGTGGTTCGGAACAAGGCGGCTCGCGAAATTATCCGGGAACAGGAGGACATGATTTGTATGGGCCTCATGGAAGTTCTTACTACACTGGTTTAAGTCATGGAGGGACTGGAGGCTCACATGAATATGCTTCAGTTCCACCTCCAACTTTTGGAGGTCCTTATTACGAAAATTATGGACAAGGGCGACAATCAAGCGGATATGGGCCATATGGTGGCTCCGGTTCTACGCCTCAAAGTCAAAATCATGATAGTAGTTCTGATTCTGAATGAAGTATAGTGTTATTTTGTAGAAAAATATAAGGTGCCATTATGTAGTTATGGGCTTTGTTTTTTAGTGTGGTTTTCAAGTGTAATGCATTGTCAATTTGTCATTTGCCATTTGGAAATAATGCAATAGTTGTAGGAATGCAAGTATATTCGAACACGTGAGATGTATGAAAAACTTGTTTTAGCCCCCAAAACGAAAGTGGTACAGGCTATAAGACTATTTTATAATATAATAAAATTATTTGCTTTTTACCTTGTAGAGTAAGTAGAGTTCCATACTATCACTCCAATATGAATGGTTAATTGTTGCAAGTGTTGAGTATGTGAATGATGTGGTGTAATGTATTTGAACATCGGAAGTTACGTATTTTGGTCATTTGTAATGAATGCATACTGAAAACCATGAAAGTTACGTGCTTGTATATAGAATTGTAAATGTACGGTTGTTTTTTGAGTCAAAATGGTGTGACCAAATCATTTTTATAAAACCTTTGTCGAAAAACTGAACACCTTTTGGTAATTGGTAATTTGGTATGCACCAAAAGAAATTTCATTATGTAATTAGCTTTGATGTTGTACTTTCCAAATGCTATTTTAAGTATTGGACCTTCATGACAACAATTCAAGACTTATTCTTCTTCAGGTATTTTAACACTAGAAGAGTAAAAACAACAAGATATCATGTTGTTGGAATTCATTGATGAAATGAATTCGAGCTCTCTGGATATTGGATAGGCAAGAATATAATGTACAAGTAAAAAATTAAAAATTAAAACAAGTTACAATTATTTTCCTATCTACTATAACCTACTAGGCTACTACCTAGTGCAGTAGTGCCTACACTCCCCCCCGTCCCTTCACTCCCTTGTTTTGAGCAATTTAGGTCATAACTTCTATTCCCGGTCACTGATTGTGGAGAAAATGAGGTCTCCATTATCCCATATAGCTTAATAAACTTATCAATTTTTCCATCTTCAGAAAAAGTTTCAACAAATCACGACAAAATTTCAAGTTGTAAGTACCTACCTAATAACCCCTAAACCCTCGAAGGGACCCTAAGTCCTTTAGAAGTGAACCTTGAACTCACAATTAGGCACTCACATACAATCATACATTCATACACGATGTTTCCCTCGGTCCTTTAGTTGCCCTCCATCGTCATATGAATTAAGAGACATAGAGGTAAGTAAATGCTTACCATTTTTTATATTGTCATTGACATTATTATAATGAACATCTTCAATCACATTTACTATACCACAAAAATGAAGACAAGGACTTGTCAAGCTAACAATCAATGAATCATAGAATCAACAATCATCAATTAAAAATTCAACGAATAAAGAATTGCAAATTATTTCATATAATGATTTCTAGATTTCCAATTTTCCATCCAAACATACGATGACAAATGGCGTAAAGACTTCCAAGTTCTCCAAAATCATTGTGAATTAAAACATGCTCATTGATTACAAATGCTAAGATGCACCTTGTTGTAAAACAGCATTCACAATCAATCCACTCATTGGTGATGAAACTGAAGTATATCATCCGTATATACTATACTACTATATAATTGACATGTAACTTAGTATATGTCTTTGCCTCTATGAATAGTGCATACTATAAACACCTATAGGCTATAGTTAATTACTTATATATGATATATTAATATCATTAATGACTTAAACTACAGCTCCAAAGTGGCGGAAGTGTTCATCCGGTATAGGCCAATGAAACGAAGAAGTAAATCGCGAAATCACTTGCGCCAAACTACTATGGCCATCGGGACCATCTTCGCAAAGTCTCCTCAAATACACTTGAAAGACTTGTGCTAAGTCGTGATGCGAGTACAACACATGTTTTTTGCTTCCATGACCTTGCAAACTGTAGTATGTCTCTGACATACATGTACTATTGATTCTCTTCGCTATTTGACCAACAGTAAATTCTTCGGACTTAATGGTAAGTACGGGTATGTTCTCCACATCTGCATCTCTTCGATGTATGTATGTAATCTTTGGATCGATCCACCACCTCCTCCTCAGAACTTCGTCCCGATCACTTATTGATGTGAATGTATACAATGACTTCATGGGCTCTGTACTAGTCGTGGTCATCCCCCAATCGCAAATTCCAATGAAAACTTGCGACTCGTCTTCCGGGAAATGGAACATGATGTTGTCTGGAGAAATATCGTTGTGAAGGTGTCCGGCACCATGTACCGCATTCATAATATGCAGTAATGCCCAAGCAAGCTCCGTACGCTTTGCTCTCCATCGCTTTAGACGATGAGCACGAATGACCTCCTCGTCGCTAATTTTGGGGTCACACATAATGCGTATGGCAATATTGTCTGGATAATCGTTATCCATTCTCAACATTTCACGCAAAGTACCACCATTCTACCACAATGAATAGCCTTCGTTCCGATTTGTGTGGACTGCAACGAAGCATATGACTCCATCGTGCGGAATCCGCACCGCCATCGATTCAATTTGGTGTTCCATCTTTGCAAGCTCAGGTCGTCGACCCTCTTGGAGAGAGATTTTTGCTGCAAATTCCCAATGTGGTTGAAGTCAGGGCACCTTTCGATTCGCACCCTACGAATTGTGGCATAGCCTCCGCGTAGGACAATATTATCTTGTGGAATCACCCTTGCGGTTCCCGGGAGCGCTATTAAATGGTGAAATACAACTTGCATGTTTACTCTCCCTTCGTGAGTTGTCCACCAACTCATAAATCCACCTCTATTTCGTCTTGAAGCAAATGGTCTCATCCGACTCACGAACATGTCCACTTTTGTAATCACGTGCGTGAAGGCTTCATCATCAATGCGATGAACCTTACCAAATTTTTCGACGGTCCCTTTCGCATTCCATAATGCATCATGCGCCCGTTTGTCCAACCAACTAGTGAAATCCTTCTTTTCCATTTCATCATACCACCCTCCCACCCGCAATGCTTCATGCATCATGTCCTTTATATCGCCTTTGAACTTCTCAATGCCCTCCTCTTGATAACGAACATACTTAGACTTAAGAGACATGGTAGTTTCTCTCTCATAGAATTCAACAATGCATTTTCTCAAAAATGCGGTACAAGTGTGCGAGGGGTTGTCCATGATGTCGGCCTTAGTAGATTCCTCCCCAAACTTCGTTTTCTTCTTCGCCCTTGGCATCTTGATGAATGTCGCACGATTCGAGAAAAAAAATGACAAGGGTCCCCCCAAGATTTCACCTTTACCCTCCCGAGGAGAAGAGGCAATAGGACCCAAAGGCACTAAGCTTCTCCGCTCTCTCTTGCAAGCAAGGGGGAAGGTAAAAGTGAGAGGCGGACGGCCCGACCGCTTCTTTTGTATGAGGCGGACGGCCATCCCATCCGCCCTAGCGGACGGCCGATGGGGCGCCCCGTCGGGTCCGTCCGATTTGCCGTCTGATCGGTCGGACGGGCCTGATCAGCCGACAGATCGGTCGGCCCCGTCCGCTCGGTCCGACCCATCCGTCCGCGCGGTCGGCTCCGACCGCCCCGTGGTTCGCGTCCGTCCGGTCGGTCGGCCCCGTCGGCCCCGTCGTCGCCGTCCGACCGCTCGGTCGGCTCACTGAACCGGCCGACCGCCCGTCCACTGGACGGACGCGAGTCCGAAATTTCTATGTCCCCGGACGCCCGAAAACCCGTGGACGCGGACGTTGGACGTCCATCCGGACGTCCGGGCGTCCCAACGTCCGTGCAACCCTGCCTATTAGTTTTCAGTACTACTATGTTCTTCTAGAGCACGAGATGTCCCCTCCTTCGCCATGAGTCTTCTGCTTTTGCGACGAGGTATCGCCTCACCACCACTGGGTCCTTCTCTAGTTTGTACTTCCATGTCAACCCTCTCAAATAGTCTTTTAGTTTCTAGAGAGTGGTCATCCTCTTCTTCAACTCTCCGTTTATTCTTCCGCTTCGAAGACAACTTCACTTCATGGGCGTTTAAAGTCCTTAGAGCGGCATCTACTAAGTCTTCGAGGTACTGGATGACTTTATCTTTGCTCTGCACGTAATACCAAGCTGGTACACCTTTATCAGCTATTGGAGGTTTGCCACCTAGATACTTCCTCCACTTGGTGATAATATCATCCATCCGTTTATCGAAAGCCCAAGCAATCTCTTCCATCTTATGCCCTGTCATTGCTTTCGTATTCAAGTCCAATATACAACGAACCTTAGCTGCTTCTTCCAACTTCGCTAAGATGCGGGCCCGCCCGCCCAAATCGAAATTGTACCCCTCGTACTGCTTTGTGACTCTAGGATCAGACTCCACTTCCACAAAAGGGTCATTTGGCCCTTCTTTCTTCCATTCCTTATCAGGAAATCGGAAGAATTTTTGGTGCTGCGTACTTTAGTGCCCCCCCATGCTACGACAAAACATTTCTCTTGCATCGTTATCCGGGATCCCGAAGGCACGCAATTCCACTTCCAAGTCCCGTGTCATCCAGAAGTACTCATCCTTGTCTTGAGGATCCATGTATAATGAATGCATCCCTTCGTTTGGTAGCCATACCATTGGTTTTCCCCAATGCAAATGATTTTGGAATTTGTATGGCGCTTGGTCTAGTGGAAGGTTCCACCGGTTGAATTCATGACCCGATGCCATAGAATGCAATATTCCTAGCATTTCATAAAACCTTGCATTCAAAGGAGTACGACAGTTGGGGCAACGGACGGAATATTGTGCTGCTCTTTGGATGCAAAGAATATGAAAAGAGTGGCCACATTGACCCAAAGTTAGACCTCCTTCAGGCCCAAAACGATATTGGCAAAGAGAGCACTTTTCCTTCATCAAAGGAACATTGGGATCATTTCCAGGTATAAGCTGCTTCTTATGTTGAACAATATGAGCAGACAATGTGTTGTGAGGAACCCATCCTTCTTCCGCTTCCAACGCCCAATTGATGTTGTCTGATTCATAGGTTCTCCCATGATTCAACCGCTCGAACATTCTATCCATGTTTCCCCAAACTGTAATGCACACTTCGGGATCCTTTAATTCTACGTCGAACTTCTCTTTCAAACGCAGGTGAGAAGACTGCACGTTGCTCAACGATTCGTCTGACTGCATTGCATACTTCAAGAGCCCCCTCATGAGTTGAGAGCATAAACTGGATTGTTGTTGTAGGTGCCTTGCCCACAGTACCCACCGTAGATCCCCGATCTTCATTGGAAGGATATCGTATAGTATTTGTACATGTTCCATTCTCCGCAGTGAAGACTCCGCGTCATTCTTTGCTTGAATTGCCAAGTCCAATTGTTGCCTTAATTCTTGGACTTCATGATTCACCATTTGCGTGCAAGCAACTTCTAATGAGAGTGGAGGCACAACTTTAGGGCTCTCAATGGCCATAACGACTTCTACAGTCTCGTCCACAGCTTTGCCCTTATCAAGAGGAAGCGAAAGTTGATCGCTTTCTTGAGTTGGTTGACTTGCCTCCAAGAGGCTTGCTCCGTCCCTGCAATGTTCAGATGACTTGTCGTTTTGTAATGTCTTCAACATCTCCTGATGCCATTGTAAATTGTCCTCACATATCTTCAATTGCAAAACCAACTTCTGGTTTTGGGACTCCAACGTCCCATTCGAGAGCTTTAAAGTCTCAACTTCTTTTTGAAGACTAAAACACATATCTCTCAAGGCTTCATGGTCTTTATCCCAGAACACCATAGAGCAATGCAGGGTTGTCCCCGTCACGTCGCGTCAGTCCGTCAGGATGTCCGGACGGACGTCAGGATCCATCCCCGGCGTCCGTCAGAATGAAATCCCAATGAAAACTGTCCATAGGGGATGAAACTGTCTAGGAGGCCGTCGAAGGGATGCGTAGGCCGTCCAGGGGACGGATGGCCGTCCAGGATGTCGTCCAAGGGACGGGTCCAAAGGACGGATGGCCGTCCAGGATGCCGTCGAGGGGATGCATGGCCGTCCAGGATGCCGTCGAGGGGATGCATGGCCGTCCAAGATGTCATCGAGGGGACGCATGGCTGTCCAAGATGTCATCGAGGGGACACATGGCCGTCCAGGATGCCGTCGAGGGGACACATGGCCGTCTAGGATGCCGTCAAGGGGACGGATGCCTGTCCAGGAGGCCGTCAAGGGGACGGATGGCCGTCCAGGAGGCCGTCGAGGGGACCGATGGCCGTCCAAGATGCTGTCGAGAAGACGGATGGCCGTCTAGGAGGTCGTCGAGGGGATGGATGGCCCGTCCAAGAGGCCGTCCACAGTTGGACAAACTTTTTCCACGTTGGGACGGTCACGTCAGTATTGGGGACGGATCCTGACGGCGTCATGACACGTCAGGACGGACGCGTCATGACATCCGGACGTGAAAAGCCCACGTCACGTCCGGATAGACAACCCTGGAGCAATGCTTATCCAATTTGTCGAACTTGACCTTCAGGCGATCATGATCTTCTTTGTCATAATTGACCTTTATGAGCTCCTCGTTTTGTGTTTGAAGCTCAAACAAAGCCTTGAGATTTTCCACCTTCTCTTCTTGGAGCTTATCTGCAAATTCAATGAATTTTCTGAAGGCCACAGCACCCTCCAGTATCTTTGGTGTCATGCTCATAAATTCTTCAACTATTTGTGTGAGGGCAGGTGTCATAACAACTACAAGTTTAGTTGTACATGATAGAGAGTAGGCAGTCTTGAACAGTTCGCCGAACTTCCATACTCGGTTGCACGGGGTTGAGGTTTGTCCTTCATCTATCGTGCCTCCTTCGTTTGTTGTACCCTCTTCATTTGCAGAAGGATGAACTTCTTCTTGAATTTCAAAAGTCTTCCATTTAAGAGAACATTGTAGTAAGTGCTCTATTTCTTATAGCGGAGGCATCATCGATAAAGTCTTTAGATCCTTTGGACCCAAGAACGTTAGGATTGGATTCTCCTCCGTTTTTGGGGTCTCTTCGCCATTGTTAAGAACGCCCGGTTCCCGAAAGTCCATTTCAGCCTTTTGTAGGTTCTCATCATTCATGTTTTGAGAAGGTGGCACTTCATGCATTGGACTCCAAACTGGACTTGGACTTCTGTTAATTTCTTCATCTGTAGTCCTGGTACTGATGTCCATAAGGGCATCACTGTCTAGAAGACGAGTGATTCTAGCAGTTGCCCTATCCATCTCTTCTGAGGGAACCTCTTCTTTGCACTCCAATGTCTTCAACGTCGATCCTTGTTTTGATGGATGAGATGGCACCTTGAAAATACCAGATTCTCCCTTCGCGCTTGATGCAATTGGTAAAGGGCTCAGAAACATCGGTAGAGTGTCAAGCACGACTCATTCCGCACCCTTCGAAGAAGACGCTAAAGCTTTTGTAATATTACATACGGTATCCGGTTCTAGCGTCATACTTCCTCCTCCATTACCTTCTGTATTTTTCACTTCGGGTTGAAGTGAAATGTTAGATTGATTCGTAAGATCCGCTGATGTAGCATTCATTTTGCTACTTTCAAGGGGGCGCTCCTCCTTGTTTTCTCCTTTGTCTTTCATGTTCTGCACTTCGTTTTGAATAGAAACACGTTTTTCTTCCGTGTTGTGCTGTAGAATAGCATTGCCTTCAACCATTTGAAGGACTTGTCCCTTTGAAACAAACGTATCGGGAATATCTTTCTGGCCATCAGGAAGCACAAGCGGTGTTTCTACTGTCCCGGGGTATGTACTCCAATCCACCTTGCGAGCCAACTTCAATTCTGTATACACCATGCTTGCTATGGTGTAGTTAATTCTACCCTTGCTCATCGATTTGTCCCCAAAGAGAGCCCGCCACACCTCTACGAAACGATGGACAAAATGAGGGCTGAGACAACTTGCGGGTTTAAAAGAAAACTCCCGAGTGTGACCAGCATGTAATTCTTGAGGCCACAACTTCCCAATGTGATACATCTTCACATATTTCTTGCACAACTTGGAAGTCCAATATTCATCGACCACCTTCTCCCACTCAGGCTCAGCTAAAATGTTCTCATCCTTTAGAATGTCAAGACGGAGCTCGTGACGAGCTCCTTTTTGTTTCGATCTCTTGCTGCTTTCACCTTTAATGCTGCCCTTTTCTTCCATAGCTACTTGATGCCTTGATTCTTCTCTTCAACCGTGTATAAATGACCGATTCAAAACCCCTCTGATGTAATCAAAGATGTATGACTCCAACTCTCTATCACATAGGAGCAACTGGTGCGGTGAGGCAACAGTAGTACATCCAATGTGTTGTTTCCCAAGGAAGAGAGTTGAAGTGAGGAAAAATGCCTTGGCCGTCCCCTCATATAGCCGTCCGCGCCCAAACCTAAAACTTGTCTTCCCGAATCTACCCCGGACGACGCGAACCTACCCCGAACCTGCGGACGGCGTTCGATTGGACGGTCCGTCCGCTGCCGAACCTGCGGACTGGCGGTCCGCCCAACCGCTGCGACGTCGGTCCGACCGACTGCTCTGTTGGCCACCCGACCGACCGCTGCGACGTCACGCCCGACCGCTCTCACGACCGTCCGACCAACCGCTGGACGCTGACCGACCACAGTCCGGTCGTGTTCATGACGCCTGGACGACGGACGTCCAGACGTCCGGATTTTGGACGCGATTTCGTGATGGACGTACGTCCGAGACAACCCTGACCCGAGCAAAGGCGAGTCCAGTTAGCACCTACTTGTTTCATCTGTACCATCAACAGGAACTTTTGAGTGCAACTGAAGTGATCCAATATGACACCGGAAGGCGATCTTGTCATATGGACTTTCCGGGGAGGAGGCGGAAGATCCGGTCGAGTCTGATCCGGAGGAACTTCCCGAGGAACGTCTGATCGATCCGAGGACCAAGAAGAGGAAGTCAACCGATCCGGGGTCGCGAATCAAGCCACAGACGATGGAGAGGGGGGAGTCCAGCAAGGGACCTGAAATGGAAACGGAATCCGCATTTTTCAATGTGGGGCTCGAGTGGATACGTGAAGCCAAGGTACTCCACGACGGTCTATCGGATTTGGTGATAGATACCGCAGAAGTTTTGAAGATGGATTCGGATCAGATCATGGAAGCTGTCAAGCGACTGCCCAAACCGGAGGATCTGAAGAAGAGGGAGGAGCGGATCCAGGAGTTGGAGGCAGAACGGAACCAACTCCAGGCCCGAGTGAATTGGGCGGAAGGGGAAATGGCAGCTACAAAAGAAAAAGAGAAAGAGGCTCTCACTCTGGTCAAGAATCTATCCGGAGCAGTCAACATCAAGGCCGACATCATCACAAAAGCTGCCTTGTTTGACTCAAAGATGATATCGGAAGGCCACATTATCGGAACCAAGGTAGTTACCATCCTCGTAGACTTCACCGCGAGGATAGAGCGAGTTTTGAAGGAGATCCAGCAGTTATTGGCGGCTATCGACCCAAACCATGCGATGGATTTCTCCACCTTTCCGGAACTTCCTTTTGTCTCAGGTACCCCAGGGAAACCAGTGGCGGATCATGCAACTCAGATGGAGGGTTTGAGGGGGATACTCACACCAGCCGAGCCTTCCGCCAGCAAAATGCGGATGACGGAGTTGAATTTGAGGCCAGCTTCAGAACCGGAACCTGAGTCTAGCGCGAAATCGGTTCCGGTGCCATCCAAGTTCTCAACCCCGGAAGTTCCCAAGTCCCAAACAATGCCGAACTTGATGACCGGATCATTCAAGGTTCCGGGACAGCAAGTCAGGGGAGATCTCATCAACCGGATCAGTGGAATGACCAATCCGACTCGGACTAATCCGAAAGGATTTGTGCACATGCAAGAGACCACGCCGGAGAAAAGAAGCGAACCCGCAACATTAGAGGATACAACACCAGAGAAGGAGAAGGAAGTTCAAGTCATCGAAGATTCTGAGGAGGAGAGTGCCCACTCCACTTCCGGAACCAAAGACGACAGCGATCTGTCTTCCGCAACGCGCTATATCCAGACTCGAGCCACAACAAAAACTACACCTGCAAAGAATACAAAGGGGACGCCTACCAGCCAAGCGGGGAGCCGTTCAAGGAAAGGACGGAAGCCAAAACATTAGAATTCGTAGGAGAAGAAGTATAGAATCCGGAACGGGGTTCCGAGCATGGACCCGGTTTCCGGAATCTAAGGCGGATAGTCAGGAAATCCGACAATCTCGGACGGTAGTTAGTAATCTTTCCGGATATCCCGGGGTTTTTAGTAATTGGTTGCCTAGATTTCCGGGTTTCCTTTTCAGGCTTTTAGGAGTTGACTTTGGGTTTTTGTGTTAGTATTTTAAGGGCAGGCAAGTTAGTGGTCTACCATTCCATCCTACTCCATTCGATTTTAGTGCTTTCACGTATGTATTACAATTTTCTTTTCTTAATCTAAGTCAATGAGGATACCTCTAGCTGCACTTTTGCTTAGACAGGGTCTTTTGGCTGAGTGTATGCATGTGTGTGTAACCTTGTACTAGAGAAAGAGAAAGGAGGGAGAGGAGGAATCCGGATCTTGGGCCACTAATCTCTTGGAGTTGAGCTGAGTGGGAGGAATGCAAACTGAGTAAGGGAGTGTAAGTGTGAAGTGCTTTTAAATTGCCAGAACGGCAATCCGGGTAAGAGGGTAGAGGGCCCTACGAGTCCAGAACCAAGAGGGTTCTGTGCGAAGATAAGCAACCGCCAAAGGAAAGGAACTCCCGCTACTCCGGAAAGTCTACCAACCTCCCCCTTGGTACATTGTCTTCCCCTTGAAACTCTATTCCTTTGGATCTATGAGTTCAAATCCGTCGTTGTAGTAAAGAGAGGTGTGAGAATTGCTCTGTGTGACCTGATTCCGGATCGACCAATCCGGAAAGTATGAGAGGATACTCCTCCCTCCTCCTACAACTATGTTGTCTTGGGTGTGTTGTTTAGTAGATTTAGAGTATAGAGAGAATAATTGCACAAGTGGTGAGTCCCCACCCCTTTCTAGATCAAGGGCGGACCCTCTGAGGGTAAAATAGAGGCAACAAAAACCAGTGACGGAAGAGAGACGGAACTCAGTTCCTGGTGTGTCCGAATCCGAAACGGAATCCGGAATGTACTAAGTTTCCGGAATGAGATAGGGTAAGTGAAAGAAAGAGGATTAAGAGAGTAGTTACGATCCGGATACTTCTAATTCAATCGATATCATACTAGAGTTCCCTGGAACGATAATTCATGTCATCTTGCAACAATTTGTCGTTGTAAGGATACTTACGGCTAACTGCGCGTACGACACTTTTGGCGCCGTTGCCGGGGAACTACTAAAAAAAAAATTATCGATAGAGTAGAAGATCAGAAAAGGTAGTTCAGGACGGTAATCTAGGACTCAACCATTCGCCAGATTGTAGATTAAGTGAATGAGGGTCCAGTGAATGAGAATCTGATTCTAACTTCATGAGTAGGCCTCAAAGAAGAAATACAGCTTCACGTTGGACGGAACGTCAAGAAGAAGAAAATAGGCGAATAGTGGTGCACGGGTTACGAGCGTCACAGTCTGCAGAGGATCTGGTTATAAATCCTCCTAGGCCGGAAGTACTTCCGGAACGTTTCCAAAGCCCTGAAGCGGTTGAGGAACCAGAAGCGGAACCTATTACTTCTGAAGAGGAACGATTCTCTGATGAACCAGATATCATGGTGACCACCACGCGTCTCCGTTACAGTAGGTTTCGAGGAGACGGTAGTAAGGATGTAGATGATTGGATGGGAGAATTTGAAGCTACTACTGTAGCTAATCAAGAAGATGCTGCTTCCAGATAGAGAATTTTTCAGGGACTACTAAAAGGTGAAGCCCTTAGATGGTATCAGGATGTTCCGGAAGGTACCCGGAACAACTGGGACCGTTTAACGGAACTCTTCCTACGGACCTTTAGAGAAGTAGGAGGAGAATCTAGAGCTTTGGGAAGACTTAGTAAAGTCTCCATGAGACCCAACGAGTCGGTCCGAAAATACGGTCAGAGGGTGAAAGACCTGATCAAAAAACTAACCACAGACGTAGCCCCGAGTATACAAGTGGAATGGTATGTGGCAGGTTTTCCAAAGGAGATGGGTTTTCAGATCTGACAATCCCGACCCACAACGCTAAGAGAAGCCATGGAGTCAGCCCAAAATTATGAGAACTCAGCTCAATCGTTGCGACAATCCATTAAGAAGAGCGAGAAAAGAGAGAAAGGGAAGAGCAAAAAGTATGAGAAAAAGATGAAGCGAAGAGGGAGGTATTCGGATTCCGAAACCTCGAGTTTCGGAACCGGATCGGACGAATCATCCGACAGCGCCGACAGTTCGGGTAGTGAGGCAGAGACTTCTAGCAGCAAACGAATGGCGCGAGGTAAAAACAAGAAGGTTAACAAAAGAATCGTCAAGGTAAAGGTGGAGGAGGATGATTCCAAGAAACTTATGAAAAGCATCCAAGAATCTTTGGAGGCAATCAAGGTCAACCTAGCTGATAATCGGATGCCCCGACGGATTGTACCGACTTCCCAAGCTAATGTATGGTGCGCAAGGTGTGGAAGATCCGGTCATTATGCAAGCGAATGCCCCCAGGGACATCAAAAGCAGATCCATTTTGTGGATGAAGAAGGAATGTACTACACACTTCCGGAACCGGAAGGGTGTGAAGATCCGGTGAATCCAGTATTCCAGATCCAAACCGGATACGGAAGAGGGAAAGTACCTCAGCAGTTGATCCGCACCAATTTTCATACACATCCACCAACTGGATCTAGTCAAGGTACTTATTCTACTTCTAGATTCCCACCCGGGTGTTGTTTCGTGTGTGGAAGTCCCCAACATTATGCCAATAGCTGTCCCCATAAAGGGCAGGGGCAAGGGGCCCCACTAGCGTTACCATGCCAGAATTGTTTAGAATATGGACATGGAATGAATGAGTGTCCCAGGCCGCAACAGATCCGTACTATTTACAAACATGTAGAAGTCCCACCTCGTGACCAAACCGGACTCAATTACGGATCCACTACCGGAATTGAGAATACGGAAAAATGACAACCAAAGGTGGAACTTCCAAAAATTTTAGAAAGACTCGTTCATCGAGTGCCAACTCAAAGTTCCACCAAAGACCAAAGGGATAGGCATAGAACTAGAAGGCAGAGACGGAAAGAAAAGCCTCAGGTGAGCACTTCCATTCCAGAATCCGATCCGAGTGATTTTGATCACACGGAAGAAACGGATCCTATTAGACCCACAGTAGAAGTAGAAAAAGGGGTCGGACCTCTTCCAATTCCCATTGACATTAGTTCGGAAGTCCGATAGAATCTGGACAATATCGGTGTGATTCCGGATCCTAGAAAGAAGAGGGTTACGTTTGAGGACGTTCCGGTTCTGATCAATCCGATACCAAACTTAGATACGTACGACATCGTGCAAGATATCAAAGATTAGAAGGCTAGTGTCACCTTTGGGCAACTCCTCCATGATAATGCAAATTATCAGAAATTGATCCGAGACACTTAGACAACGAAAAGAACCAGGCGATTCAAACTTCCATCAGTCGCAGTCAACTTCTCCCAGATCGAAGACTTTGGAGCGCCAAAGTTGGAAGTCGAAGTAGGAGAATGTACGGTCACCCAGGTTCCAGTTGATGGCGGATCGGGAGTCAACCTAATGCTAGAAGACACCGCCTTTGATCTAGGGTACACGACATTCCAAGAAACCGACCAAGTCTTGAGGATGGCAGATCAATCAAGAGTGTATCCGGTAGGAAAGCTGGCCCGGATTCCAACCCGGATCGGAAAAGAGACTTATCTGCTAAATTATGTAGTCATCAGAGTATCTAAGGGAAGGCCTTTTCCCATGCTATTAGGAAGACCATGGTTATATGCAACAAGAGTGCTGGTTGATTGGGGAGCCAAGGAATTCGTGGTGGGGAAACCTGCCATACGAATACCTTGGAAACATGTTGATCACTTAGGGGAGACTAGTGAGTCCGATGGATATATTACGGACTGGTCTAATCAGGAGAACTCCGATTCCGTGACTAATTACTTCATGTCTGTTACGGAACCAGATTTTGAGTTTCCGGAACCCATCCTGGAAATTATGATGGAAGAAACAGAAACCCCGACACCAACAATACCGGAAGATCAGTCATTAGGAGAGATGAGCATTCCGTTATCATACGAATGGATCAAACGACAGCTCAACGAAGAGAATCTTCCAACGGTAGGACTGGGTCGAACAAATCAAGGATCCATCTAGAGCAAGTTACGGAACGAGGGAGATGGACCAGAGCCGGAAAGGAGGAAGCCTATAGTAAGCCCAATGGAGTATGAGGAGGTGAATGTTACTACGAGAAAGACTTTCTTTGTTAACAAAGCAATGTCTGCTCCAGAGAAAGCTAAATACAAGAAGCTTCTAGAAGATTATCTCGATGTCTTTGCTTGGGCACCCTCCGACCTCAGTGGGATACCAGCAGAACTAGGAGAACACCGGATCGACCTTATCGAAGGAGCGGTTCCGGTACGCCAGCAACAGCACCGGTTAAACCCAAGATACTCTTTGATGGTGAAGGAGGAAATTGACGCCTTGTTAGAAGCCGGGTTTATTTACCCAGTCCTCAACTCAGAATGGATTTCACCCATTGTTGTCGTTCCAAAGAAACCAAGCCCAAGAGGAAAGATCAAGATCCAAGTATGCCAAGACTTCCGGAAATTAAATGATGCAACTCGGAAAGACTACTTTCCGCTTCCTTTTACGGACATCATTCTTGATCAAGTTTTCGGAAATGAGTATTACAGCTTCTTTGATGGCTTCTCCGGATACAACCAGGTTTTCATCCGGTTATTAGACCAGCTGAAGACCACCTTCACGACGGAATGGGGAACCTTTGCATTCACCCGGATGCCCTTCGGATTATGCAATGCCCCCGGAACTTTCCAACGACTCATGATGGACATCTTCCAGGATTTTCTACGCCACTTCCTAGAGGTATTCATCGATGACTTTGCTATATACAGTTCCAAAGACGCGCACCTAGAATACCTGTGGAAAACCTTTCAGAGATGAAGGGAGACAAATCTCAAACTGCATCCCGGAAAGTGCTTTTTTGGAATGGAATCCGGAATCCTCTTAGGACATGTGGTCAGTCGGAAAGGGTTAGAGGTAGACCTCGACAAGGTCAAAGCCATACTCACCCTTTCTGCTCCAACCTGTTGTGACAACTCATATTTTTTATTTTTCTTTGTTTACCTTTTTGAGTGGAACAGAAATTAGAAATAGGTATCCGGATTCATCTAAAGGGAGAAAGATAAATCAAAAATAGTTACAAGAGGACCTTACGGAACTAATCCGGTCTTAGGTAGAAGCGGATCGAATTAGATTTCCAACCGGATTCTCCTTGACCGGATTGGAGAGAACCGGATGTCAAGAACCGGACCGGATATCCGACTGGTCATAAAGACAGTCCAGGACGTCAGGACTATATAAAACCTGACCCTGCCCATTTTCAGGTCTCTAGTGTTTCACGTGTTGTTGTTTCCTGTCTTAGCGCTTGACGTTTTCCCGTTTACCGCAGCAAGGAGGGAAAGTACAAGAGGGCCCGGTAGTGAGTAAGGGGTGTGAGACGGAGAGATTGCCTCCGGGTACGAGTGGTTGAGACATTGAGTGCGAGCAGATACGGAACCGTGGGAGACCGAGAGTGTGAGCGTTCTCTTGTAGGACCGTAGAGAGCGAAACCGGGTAGAGCTACCCTCATGCCACGGCTGAACCGGAAGAGACCAGGCTCTAATACCCCGCCCCCGCGTGAAGTAAAGCTGAGAAAAGTGGTTCCGGTCATGTCGACCAAGGAACCGGAACAGGGAGAGCTCAGGGAGGATTTATCGTCGATGGGTTGTCAAGGATTAGCCTTGAAACCTTGGGGTTTCAAAGATGAGAGGATGGTTAGAGAAATCCTGAGTGGTGTATCGAATCAATTCGATAATACCCTGAGAGGGAATCCGGTCCAATGGACCGAGGCTTTGTGGCGGGACGTATACGGATTCCGGCCGGGAGGACTTGGGCTTGCCAGCCGAAAGGATGATTTTGTCCAGGGCAAGTTTGGAAGTGTTGTAAATCCAAAGGATGGCTACGTGGTAGAAGACTACCTCGATGACCGGGAGCGTCACCTGCTCCAGTTCCTGGTTCCGGTTTTGCATCCGGAAAAGCCCACCAGGGTGACCATCACCTTAGCTAATACGATCTTCGGAGCGCTGAGCGGAACCCGGAAAGTAGACTGGGGCCGGATCTTCTTTGATCTGGTGTCCCAGCTTACTACAAGAGTGGAGAGAAGTAGGGCTATTCCACTGTGCCCTTATGTGTACCACCTCTACCAGCAACAGGAACTGCTAACGGAAGTGGAGCTGAAGGTGTAGAAGGCCCAGGAGCGGACTATGAAGTACAGTGAATCCGAGTCCGACCAAGAAGCGGATTCCGGAAACGAAACCGAGGAGGAGGAAGAAGAAGAAGAGGAAGAGGAGGAACCGTATGTCCCCTCCAAAAGGCAGAAGACCACGCCGATCCGGAATCGAAGGACGTCTCCGGTTCAAACCCATCCGTGCAAAGAGGAGACTCCAGCCGGACCGGATGTGGCATCCGGATCGGGAACCGGAGATCCGTTCGACGAGTTGGTTGGGATACTCTACGGAATCCGGGCGGATTGGGAAGTTAAGAAGCGGACGCTCGGGGAGATCGCACAATTAATTGGAGCGGAACCGGACAGTCAGTTGCCGTAGCGGGTAGTTGAGAGTATCATCAATCCAGATGAGCTCCGGAAGATGAAGGAGGAAAGCAAGCAGCAGCACGATGAGGTGGACACCCTCAAGGCCGAATTTTTCGCCTTGCTCAAGAACGCCACCGCAACAAAGGAGATGGCGGAGGAAATGAAGAGGCTAGCCGCAAAGGTGAAGGACGTGCTCGGAGGACCCAGAGCTGCGGTCACCAAGGCGCGCCTGTTCGAAGAGGAGGTGCATAAGGACAAGAAGATATTCAGAACTAGGGTGGTGCACATCCTCACCGATTTTGAGGAGCAGATGGAGAAGCTCCTATCCAAGGCACGGGAGTTAGCGGACCGGATTGTCAAGAGCAGCCAGAAGTTGATAGAGATTCTGATCCAGCTCTCTGAAATTTCTCTTCCGAACTTGTTTCCGGAAGACGTAGCTCACGAACCGGGAAAGGACAAAACGCCCCAGCCAATAGGGCACAGAAGAAGACGCCCTCGCCCGGACTGCAGCCGATTAATTTAGACTCCCCGGAAACTGAGGAAGATCACCCGGCTCCACCTCCGGATGGGGAACGGAACCGGAATCTAAGTGAGGTGTTTGAACAGTTGGAGAGGCTTGACGAGAGCCCTACCATTGGATCCCGAGTGTATGAAACGGAACAAGAAGTGTTGTAAAAATAGGAATTATAGAATAGGAACCGGAAAAGAATCCGGTTAGGATTTATAGGTAGGACCGGATTGTCAGCGCCTTCAGAGGCGGAAATTATGTATTCACTTTTTACTTTTTTTGCTTTTTGTATATAAAACAGTCTCTGAGTTGGAGACGAGGGAGAGAGTTCTTTTGGCATTTCCTTGTGTACTTTCCATTGACCTGATTTTGTATAATTTTCCCGAGTGTTGGCAGGAGTGCACGGAGTTGGAGTAAGAAGGTAGGTACGGAGATGTTGGTAGAGTTCTCCCTTTGATGTGTGTTTCCAGTTCTAAGTACATGTGAGTAGGTTATGAAGGGTAAGGAGTGGATTCTAGTGCCTCAGCAGCTGCAGAAGTTTAGCATTCCGGGTAAGAAATCTGTTGATTAGGCTAGGCGGAGAGGGAGGGATTCCTTAGCTACGCTAGAACTCCTGGGTGGGAAATCTGATTGAGTATCCTGACTCCTGTAAGGTCTTGCCACCGTTATGGGTGAACGGAAGAACTTTTGTAGGTGTTGGAACGGACGGGTGCACTTGTAGCCACCTAAATTCATACGGAACGGATCAGCGTCAAGGTCGTTGTAGTATGAGAGGATCGTACGGGGGGGCTTTGTGTGACCTGTGATCCGGATTGCTACCTGGGTTGTTGTGAAGGACCAAACCGGATCCATATTAGTTAGGGGATCAGTGGATAGGAGAGTGGATCTTTAGCCACTATAAGTCATGGAAGGAGTGGTGGGCCTACCACTTTCAAAAGCAAGCGGTGAACCCTCTGATGGTAAAATAGAGGCAAAACTAAACCGGGTACGGAAGGGTGGACCGGACCGGACCCGCCCAGGAGGGTACTTAGGATCGAAAGTTGTAGGGTTCAGAATTGAGAAGTTAGTCCAGAGACCGGGGAACTAGTAAAACCGGAGGTAGGATACAGTCCGATCGTAGTTTTCTAGTTGGTTTTGGACGTTCCAGTTTTCAGAGGTAGAACCGGAAAGTAGAATTGAAGGGTTTAAAACACAATATTCAATATTTTGAGAGGTTTAGCCCCTCTCATAATAATATTTTCCATTTAGGCCCTAAAAAGTGAATTGTAATGTTAACTAGTTTAGGTGGGCAAACACTAACTTTGCTAGTTGTAATACACAATTTCCATTAAAATGAGACTCTTTTTAGTGATGGACTGTTAAAATACATGAAGTTTGCTTTAGGGTATATATTCTGATTTATATAAGTAAAGAGAATGACATCTTTTGAACACCAAGTCATAAGCTCCGCGGTTGGTTGTAAGGGGTTGTTCATCTCATTGAAGCGGTCCGGGTTCGATTTCCATTGGGTTTGTATGAGCGCATGAGAGAAAAAACATGACTTGGTGCTACTAAGTGAGCTTTGCCGGCAGGAAAGTTGTAACAACCAACCGACCCCCTACCCAGAATGTGACAAGTGCTTTACATGTTAACCAAATAAATAGTGAATATATCCACTACATTTTTCTCTCCAATAAAACATACACTTGAAAACAATCATGCAGTATCAAACACTAAAATAGAATCAATCAACGGAAATCTATATCCTCTAAAAAAAACTGAAACGACTATCATCTATTATAATATTAAGGGTCCAACACTTATGCAATGAAAAACAACTTCATATAAGATGTAGAAATAAAACAATACCCTCCATATGAATGTCATAGTTAAAATACATCCAATGTATGTACATGATTTCTCCATATCATGTATATGAAGCCAAACTCTGGTTGATGATTTTGATTTGAACTGTAGGGATCTTGATTCTGCATTGGCGAGTACCTCTTCTGTTTTGAGACTTCCATGCTGTAATTAAAGCGTTTGTTGTCTCCCACGCAAGTTCTTTGGTTTCATCAACCCTCCAAAGCAAACCTCTATCACTATCCCATCCTTCATAGAAGTCTTGAACTTCTTGATTGCGTGATGTTGGCCGAAAGTATTGAATGTGCACACAGTTTGGTTTCTCGGGGTTACAGTTTGGATCAGACAATGCTCTAGCAATCCAAACTGGTCTACTGTCACCGTCTGCAGGGCGAACTGCAACAAAATACCCTTCGTATAGATCTCGAGCCACCCTAAAGGATGGTTGTAGACGATCCCTCAAGGGCCCAACATAAGGCTCATCCTCTCCATGCTCTTCAAGATCTTCACCATCTTCGTCTAAATGATCATCTTCTGTCACTTGAATACGAGTAGTTGGCCAGAAACCGTCTTTTAGAGCACTAGAAGTAGGAAGTGGCTCTTAAAGAGCTGCCTTTACACCACACCAATAGCGCACCACATTCTCATAGCGCCTACGATGTTCTCCACTCACGTCTGCTCTGCACAAGTCGTCCCAATAGTTTATGAATCCTGATAAACCTTTGACAATGTCATTGACACCTTTCATTGGGTTGAGTGGTACTGGCAAAGGTACACCACGTGGCCACAAACTCCGTCCTTCATCGTCTTCTTTCCACAACTTAATGGCTTGACCGTGCCTGCCTAACCAATTTTCATCCGTGCACTTCAACTTGTACTTCATGACTGGGCATCCAATAGAGTCTAGGTAGAACTTCACTTGTTGCGGTCTTGTGTGTCCCACAAGGATTTCATCACCATCCATCCATTTTCCTGCAATGAAACACTTGAAATCAGGCACCTCCTCTATGAGGTGAGGGATAGTAGGAATAGACTCAACATCCATGAATGACTTCATGAGCGCCGGGATTGTTGGGAAGTTCTCCTTCTTCAACAGCATGCTCCATCTTCCAAACAATGCGTCAATGTCGTCGTGTGTGTGACCAACAATCATGAAGTTGACATACACTTCTCTGAAGATCTTGTTAGCAACAAGTGGAGACCAGAAAAAGAAAACATATCTATTCTTGTTGTCGCCGGTAGGATTGTCCATTTGCACATTCAAAATAGGAGGCAAAGACACTGCTGGAACTGCATTCATTGGAGGTGGTGGCAGTGACGCGTCGCACATTTCTTTACCCTGCAGCACTGCCCTAAACAAATTTGAAGACCCTGACCCAGAAAATAATTGCCGAGAAGAAGACTTCGATGGCAATTCCAGATCCCGCAACAACTTTGCCATAGAACCAATTGTATAGTTTGAATCGTGTTTAAAGATATCCAAACCATAATGTGCGTAACGCACATCTCCATGACCATGAGCAATCATGCCAGTGACAGACACAGACAATTTCACAAGGCCATCAAGCTCCTTACTCTTGTGGAAAAAGACTGGAGAAGCAATCTTTGCATGATCCATCTTGTCATGCATAACTATGAGGCATTCGTGTGGAAAAGCTACTGAACGGTGACGGTTTGCATAATACAACTCCCGATGAGCTCGAGCAATCTCATTGTGCCTATCCAACTTCCGAGAATACTTCAATTCATTGTGAGACCTACTTATAGCACCCTTCTTGAGGTCTTGCAATTTGTCACACGTGCCACATCACGCAAAATTGTCTCTAGGCTTCTTCACCTCATACTCAGGGAACTTACAGCACCTAATTTTACTCAAGTTCGAAGCTGACACCTCACTCAGTCCAAAAACAGCATTGACATCATTGAGTTCTTTCATCTTACCCTTCCACTGGAAGGTGGAAGGTAGGATCTTGGCCACAACTTTCTCTCCTGACTTCAGGGTCTTCGTACGATGAGGCATGTGATCTGCTTCTTTCTCCAGAATGCACTTCAATGTTGCTATAGCTTGTTGAGTGTGTTTCCTCGGTTTCACCGTTCCCTTATTGCCATGGTCCTTTGCCTCTCGACCACACCTCATGTACGATTGGTAGCGATAGAATGTGGCCTCAGGGACCCCAACTATATGCATCCACGCTCGCATACATACCGGTGTATTGTCAATTGACACCATTCATCTACCACGCTCGTCAACATGCACCTGCCTATGCACATCCATTTTCATGTAGGTCTTGTGCTTGAACGTGGAGTTGCGATACATGCGTTCACGAAAGGCTCGAATCTTATCCCTAGGAAATGGCTGAACACAATTGCGACTACAACATACTTTAGTAGACACTGCATGGATGGAATCTTGAGTAAGCAACTCCTTCGATTTCAAATTTGTTTCACGGGGCGCATTTCGGACCATAATTGTGTATGGTCTCGAAGACGTCGAAGAGGGCAGATTTAAGAGAGCCTGTTGGAGACAATTGAATTTGTCCCTAGCCTCATGGTCTCTAAGGCTAGCTCCACGATAGTGGACAAGATGAATAGGCCAAGCCAACAATGAGCACACTTGTTCCTCTGGTAGGTCCTCTTCGCTATGTGTTTTGGAGATGTGGATCGCCACGTGGGTGTCACCAAGAGGGCCATTGGCACCCAAAACGAGGTCAGAGTTCACACTATGACAAACACCTTCACCCACAAGCACTCCAGCCTAATTGTACAAGATGACAACTCAAGTATTCCAAAGCCGACGCGGTAGACCTTCGCATTCCAGGACCCCAACATTCATTGCTTCGACATTCTGAAATTCGTCTTCTGAAGATGCCATGAAATCCTCTTCATCATGTCTGAATTCACTGGATTCAGAACTCGATGACATGTCCATGTCATTAGGGTCATCTATAGTATCCATGGATACCTGTAAAAATGCAATGTGAAATAGGGTAAGTGAATTGAAGCATAGATCATGCAATTTCATTTATGTTCAGGTCGACCCGACCTGAATGACCAAATGTTATAGCTACATCTATGACACCAACGAACCTATTAGTTGAAGCCTAGGTTTCAACTGCAATTGACATCATTCATTAAAATTTCTTATAAATTCAGATATATGTAAACACTGTTTTCAGGTCGAATCGATCTGAAGTGTCTGACCCCTGTCTTGTATAATTTTTGTCAGCCGAAAATATAAATGTAAGAAGACTAAGTACAATCCTGAACTTCAGGTCGGATCGACCTGAAGTGTCCCTTGTACTCTGAGATAATGATCCCATCTTCATCTGTTCAATTTGACAGGGAATTCCCAATTTTATTCCTTTAAAAATCTCGAACTTCTCGAACTGAAGTCTGTGATGAGAGTACCCACACTTCAGGTCGAACTGACCTGAAATGAGGACTTGCAGTGAGCCGAATCCCATCTGCACACTATTATCATTACGTACAGAATTCTTGGTGACTGAATCTGTGAATATCGGGAATTTCAGCAGGACATCTACGAGATTTTCACTTGAACGAAATTACAATTATAGATACGGTTTAGGTCGACTCGATTTGAATTGCCATGTATACCATTTCATTAATGATATTCGATGACAGAACTATTCAATCTACCTAGGATACGTTTTACATTACTTCAATTACTATCATATGGGTCAATTCAGGTCGACTCGACCTGAATTGCATGAACGAATGACTAATGTAGAGAACCTCACATTTAGGTCGACTCGAACTGAGTTGCATGAACGAATGACTAATGTAGAGAACCTCACATTCAGGTCGACTCGACCTGAATTGCATGAACGAATGACTAATGTAGACAATCTCACATTCAGATCGACTCGACCTAAATTGCATGAACGAATGACTGATGTAGACAATCTCACATTCAGGTCGACTCGACCTGAAGTGCATTACAATTACTCATGTACCGTTGTTCGTATTCAGGTCGACTCGACCTAAATAGTTCCGGATTTCTCGGACATTGTGTTGCCAGTCTCGTAGTAACCGTGATCTCGTGTTCCGGGTTTCTCGGCGAGATAATCGGGCACTGCACTCTCAGAATTCTGCAACTCAGATGTCGAGAACTGAACATTGAATAAAGACCTTGTCACTAAAAATTGAGGAAGCCCAGAACTCATAATCGTGCAACTCGATTTTCAGTAATAAACGTTAGAAACACACGCACTCTGCCAACTTCAGCAACTACGAACTCGACAGTAGATGGCAGCGTTGAAAGAAACATTATACACACTCAGAAAACTACTATGTGCTTACAAAGTAACTATGTCCAATCCATTAAATGAAAATGTTTGAAAATGCTAAAGGCTTCTAACCTAAGGACATACGGAAGGCAACAAGCACGTCCACCGAGATCCTCGAAGCGCAATACTCCGACACTCTAGATAGTACAAGTACAGAAGTTGATAGAGTTCAGTAATGACATGAGAGAAGTGAAATCTCGCATGAACGTCCATGCATTCGCGACGGAGAAGGAGAGTACCCTAATGCGCGCGGACACAACAACATTCAAAACAATTTTGGCGGCAGTGTGTAGGCGCGAATGTGAAGGTGGGAGCTGTAGGACGGAATTTGAAAATCCCGAACTCCTTTTGCAAATTCCTTTGATTTTTGATTCCCACCTACACTGTTCATGACAGAAATAGCCACTGATAGCTATTAAGTACTTATGAGGTTGCTTTCTTGCACCGTTAAGCACTAATTTTTAGATTCTATTTGTAACAGAATCTAGGCAAGAGATCTTCATTGTCTTTTTTTCTTTTGCAATTTCTGGAAGTCAATTTGATTTTGCTGAAGTTAGGGTCTGTTTGTAAATTTAGACAAACACAACCTTTTGCACCACCTAAGTGTTTGCATGTGATTTTTTCAATAAGGGTTTTATGGTTTAGGGTTTAGGGTCTTTAGGGTTTAGGGTTTAGGATTTTCAAGGTTTAGGATCTTTAGGGTTTAGGGTCTCTAGGGTTTAGAGTCTCTAGGGTTTAGGGTCTCGGGTTCAGGTATTTTTGTAGATTAATAAATCATTTCATATCATGTTTTTGAAATATTGAACAAATATTTAATTTAGAAGTGAATTCAAGGTTTTAGTACACACTAAGGAATCATACTGCATGCACTTTCAAATTCTTTTTATAATGTTCGCAATATTAATTTTTCCATGAATCCGAATTATTTCGCAGAGATTTGCAACTTGTGTGTTATTTTTTCGGACATGCTTCCACGTCAAACCGATACAAATTAATGGTTTGGTTTGTATTAATTACAACATCAATCCTAAAGTATTTTTTTGGAAACTCATTTGAAAAAGTGTGGGGAAGCAATAGGGTTGTCTTAAAATTAAGTTTTTCCATGAATCCTAATTATTTTGAACATTTGCAACTTGTGTGTTACGTTTTTGGACATGCTTCCACGTCAAACCAATATAATTTATTGGTTTGGGTTCTATTAAATACAGCATGATTTTTAGAGTATTTGTTTTGAAATCCATTTCAAATGAAGAAGACAGTGTAGGAAAGCAATAGGGTTGTCTTAAAATTAAGTTTTTCCATGAATCCGAATTATTTTGAACATTTGCAACTTGTGTGTTACGTTTTTGGACATGCTTGCACGTCAAACTGATATAATTTATTGGTTTGGGTTCTATTAAATACAGCATGATTTTTAGAGTATTTGTTTTGAAATCCATTTCAAATGAAGAAAACAGTGTAGGAAAGCAATAGGGTTGTCTTAAAATTAAGATTTTCCATGAATCCTAATTATTTTGAACATTTGCAACTTGTGTGTTACATTTTTGGACATGCTTCCACGTCAAACCGATATAATTTATTGGTTTGGGTTCTATTAAATATAGCAAGATTTTTAGAGTGCTTTTTTTAAACCCATTCCAATTGAAAAAGTGTGGGGAAGCAATAGGGTTGTCTTAAAATTAAGTTTTTCCATGAATCCTAATTATTTTGAACAATTGCAACTTGTGTGTTACGTTTTTGGACATGCTTGCACGTCAAACTGATATAATTTATTGGTTTGGATTCTATTAAATACAACATGATTTTTAGAGTATTTGTTTTGAAATGCATTTCAAATGAAGAAGACAGTGTAGGAAAGCAATAGAGTTGTCTTAAAATTAAGTTTTTCCATGATTCCTAATTATTTTGAACAATTGCAACTTGTGTGTTACGTTTTTGGACATGCTTGCACGTCAAACCGATATAATTTATTGGTTTGGGTTTTATTAAATACAGCATGATTTTTAGAGTATTTGTTTTGAAATCCATTTCAATTGAAGAAGTGTAGGAAAGCAATACGGTTCTTTTAAAATAATTTTTCCAATGAATCCTACCCGATGAATTCATCCTCAAAATTTCAGTAGAATTTTTATGTATTAGATAAAATGCAAAGCAAGAAATGGGTTGGCGCTTGCTATGCTATTCATTCATCATTAGAATTTTATAAGAATTGTTGTGTAAAACTTTCAAATAAATCTTCAAATAAAAATCTCAAAAACTTTCTGAAGAACTTAATTCTTTTGGAATCCAAAATCACTTCAATTGAATGAATTTCTCAAAATTATTTAGTAGTAGCAATAGAAGATTGAAATCATGAAAACCCACAGCTCACAAATTAACAAAATCATAGAAGTGCACAGGAGTGTAAAGCCAAGAGAAGCAATGGATTTGCTACCTCTATAATATCATTCTATGGATCCTCTTTAATATCACCTTCATTTCAACAACTATATTATGTCTATAATATCACCCGGTGGAAAAAGTAATATTATAAAAGTGATTGTTGGAGATCAACTCATGGTGTACAAGTGAAAGGTCAATATGAACGTTTACCTTGTGGTTATGATATTTGATTCCTACTTGTGTTCATCTGATTTTAATTCTTGTATGATTTGAATATTGTTTGAGGAATTCTCTTCTCCGTTTTCAAATGAAATTAGACTTCTGTAACTCTCATTTCGGTGGAATACTCTCATTTTAATGAATATTACGTTATGACTAATAGTGAGCAAAATTTGTAGTGATTGTTTTTGTGTTATTTCAAAGTAATCAATAAGAATTTGTATATAGAAGTGTTTTGATGGCTAGTCACTCCAAGGTTCATCATGAAGAGTGCTAGGATGGTGAATAATTATAAATAAGCTAAGAATTCTACCGCCATAAAGAAATTCATATGTATAATTCAAATTATAAATGAAGTTTCCCTAAAAATTTATATTGAAATCTTTAGGAACAAGACAGTGGTCTGAAGCTCTTTGACCAAGGGTGTCAGTTAAGTTTTTATATGGAATTCATAAGTACTCTTTCAGTTTTTTTAGAATTACATCAATTATGTTACACAATAAAAAGGGGTAATTACTACAGTCAGTACCAATTCATCTAAGGAAACTATTAGTCAATCGTTCTTATAGTATGCACTTAATGCCTAGAATAAAATTGCAACTAATAATGATCAAATTTTTTTTGTTAAAATGGGAGGTCTCTGGCAGTAGTCAGTATACAAATGAAAGTTCGTACACCTTACTAAAGCCAATGATTTAGATAGTGAAAAAAAGAATGATTTCCAAATGAAGAAATCAGTATTTAAAGATTAAAAGGTAAAGGATTCACTTCCAATTCCCGTTAAAAAATTCAGGAATGAAAATATGTATTCTACATAGGTTTTCATGTGAGGAAGCTTTTAGGTATCATTGGGATTGAATTTGAAGGATTGACTATCGTGGTTAAGTACAAAAAATGTTACGTTATTCAAATGAAGTTTTGTGATATTCATGTTTGTAAACAAACTTTTTAGTATTTTTGTTTCAACTAGAGGTTGGCGCTTGCTATGCTACGCATTCATCATTAGAATTTTATAATTTTTTTATATATTAGATAGAATGCAGAACAAAAATTTCAATAAATCTTCAAATAAAAATGACTAAAATCTTTATATAATTTTTTTAAAAAGTAAGCATACATTGAAATGTACAATAGAAATTTATTGAATGATGAATGAAACATATGCAATGGTAAATACTATAAAAGATACACATACATTAGAATGCATTAAAAATTTGACTCCATTGTTACAAAAAATGACAATCCAAATTGAAGAATTGAAAAGAAAAATTTATAAATCTTAAAAGCTTTTTAAACAACTCAATTGTTGTGGAATCCAAAATCATTTCAATTGAATAAATTTTTCAAAATCATTTGGTAGTAGCAATAGAAAATTGAAATCATGAAAGCTCAAAGCTCACAAAAGCACAAAATCATAGAAATGCAAAGAAGTGTAAAGCCAAGAGAAGCAATGGATTTGCCTTCTCTATAATATCATCATATGGATCCTCTCTAATATCACCTTAATTGCAACAACTATATTATTTCTATAATATCACCCTTTGTAAAAAGTGATATTATAGAAGTGATTGCAAACTGCTACTCTATTTCTATGATATCACATTGTGTAAAAATACAATCTCTATGTATGCATGATTGACAATATTTTTACATAATATTTAAAATAATTATTTTACAGACTTATTGAAATCATTATCATGCAATCTATTCAAATATATCAAATTTTTACTAATATGTAATACAATGAATGCGTAGCATAGCAAGCACGAGCCCCTAGTATTAATGATAGCATTTGTGATATTACAGAGAGACTTATGATTTTAGTAGTATGATAAACAAACCAAATTTTGGGAAAAGGATATCTATTATTATGTTTAGGCTACAAAAAGGGATATATCACGGTCCAAGTACTTGAGACGGGTATTGAAGATGGTTGGGTACCAAAGGCGGGTATTGAAGAAGGCCGGGTACCTAAAATCACCAGGAAGAGCCGGGTACCTAGACCACCGGGTATATGCCTGTAGAGTTCTGGAAACCTAGGGTTTGGTGTCCGCACATTTTCGTGCATGTCCGCTGTTTTGTCGTGCACCTCTACTATTCCCTCGTAAATCTCCGTTGTTCTCTTGTGCACTTTGCTCTATTTTCGTGCATTCCGCTGTTCTTTGGGTGCATTTTCGTTGCATCTTCGTTGTTTGTGCATTTTGCACTTGCCGGCAGTTGACGCGCATTTTTTTAGCACGGGCGTCGTGAAGAAGAGGACCTTGTTTTCCGCATTGATTTGTGTGTGACTTTGGAGTTCGATTCAATTGGGGGGACTTGAAGCTGTGAAGAAGCGGACCTCAAGGCGGGCGTCGTGAAGAAGCGGACCTTGAGCATTGTTTTCTGTGTGATTTTGGAGTTCCATTCGATCGGGGGGACTTGAAGCTGCTGGGTGGTGCTGTGTGTTTGCATCTGAAGGAGGTGCAGCTTGATCTCAAGGACGTGTAGCTTGAAGCAGGGTTTGGGGTTTGAGGTAAAAACCTGACTCCATTCATCACTGTTGTAGGAGTGCAATGGTTCTCTTGAGGCGTGTTTAAGGGTTTAGGTCTGTTAGTTCTGTTTAGGCGTGTTTAAGGGTTTAGGTCTGTTTAAGGGTTCTCTTGGGTCTTTTCTCAATTCCTCCAAGGTCTATCAGTTCTGTGCTCAACGACGCTAGGATTTCGCGCAATAGAAGTATTGTTTTTGCGTTCTGAATTTTTGTTACTGTGAATTTTCACAATTGTCTAAAGGAGGCTTGATCCACTTGGGAGAGTCTTTCTTCGAGAGTTTGTGTCCAGTAAAGCGGACCATCTTCAAGAATTTGTGTTTGTGAGCCATGGCTATGGCGTCTACTGATGCGAGGAGGTTTCCAGTGAAGTCCAGGTCGGTCTTGGGAGTGTTCCTGTTCTTAAGATTGGAGTCTATGTTCCTCTTAGGGTACTGATGTGAAAGTGGCACTTCTGCTTCTTTGGACACTTAGGGTTTGGGATTGTTTTTTTTGCTTTGTATTTGCTTTGTGTTGGGAATACTGTTGCATTTCCTCTGAAGTGTTGAATTCAAAATAATGGAGGAGGTACTTTCACGACATTTCATGATTTGTATGCATAAGATGTTATTGTCTGCGTTTCTACATTGTTGGATTTCGGATCTTAGATTGTGCCGGATTGTACACATCTCCCTTGGTCTCGATGGCATTTTAGATGCGTATGACTCTAGCTGAATCAAGTATTGTGTGAATCCTCATTGTACTTGTGTGGGGATTGTATTGTGCCAGAGCACTTTGCCGAGGTTCTGAAGAGCAAGGTTGTGTAACCTTATTCTACTTCAAAGAATAGGTACTGGTGGATAAGCTACAATAACAACAACGAGGTTAGTATCTAGAACTTCATTGTTTGTTTTTCCTTGCTCACATGTGGTTGTACAATTTATTCTAGAAAATGAGCTTCTCGAGATAAGAGTTGTGTATTCTGTTGGGTGGTATTTTCTCCCAACAGATTGGATCTTTCTTTGTAATTGTTGGAAGGAATGTGGTTGCTTGGAATATGTTTGCAGTTTGTTTCTTGGCATTTGGTTTGCAATGTAAGTTTTTTAAAATTGGTTTGTTTTTTGCATTTCAGATTGACAATTGTAGCACTGGAGTTACAAGATTGTGGAGTCCATAATAAGCAGCTACACTGAAAGTAGGAGCTAAGTTGAGGCTGAAGTTGCATAGCGCTTGCTTGTAGAAACTCAGGTATGTATTAATTTCAATTCTCTTGCACCATCTCAGCTTTGAATAGTGATTTCTGTGATTGTTGTAAAGCTAGCTGCAATGTCCAATGGGGTTTAACTTGCGGGATGTATCGTGTGCGTACGTTCCTTTTTTAGTTCTCGTGAGGTTTGTTGTTTTTTGTTAGAATTCATGGTTTGGGAGTTTCTAGATGGAAACATGCTTGTTTGGAATGTTGTAGGTTTGTACAATGACTTTTTGGTTTTAGGTTTAGGTGGTCTGCTGGTTTGAGATGTTTTTGATTTCTTTGGCTTTTTTCAACTCTTGAATTTGTTGAAAATGTGGATAATATTGCATGTTTAGGAGATTAATCCATCTGCATTGCATTTCAAGATCCTCATTTTTTAAATCCCGAGGTGAGTTATAATGCACAGGACTTCGTTTAGGATTTAGGGTTCAGAAAATGGCATTCATTGTTTAGGGTCTAGTACTTCAGTTCCAAGGTTTGTTTAGGGTTCAGTGCTTAGGGTCCAGGTTTTTTTTAGGGTCCATTGCTTAGGGTTTAGGGTTTCCTTAAGGTCTACGAATTAGAATTCAGAATTTTAAGGAAAGAAATGACCAGCCACAACCACACAAATTCCCCAGAATTAGTCCAATACTACCCGGGTATCATCTTGTCACACTGAATTCCTAAACGTACCACGAATGTAAGGCGCCTGAACGAAACTGCAATTCAGGTCGCATCGACCTGAATTGCATATCCCTTCAAACACATATCTTAGGTCCGGGCTAGTTCCATGAAAATTTTCAGATGAGATAAACCTGCATTTCAGGTCGGTCTGACCTGAAATGTACACCTACTAACATTTTCTGTACCAAGAAGGCAACTAAATGGAAGGGAATTGCACTAACATGTCAGAAGACAAATAACAAAGTCGTCTAAATTCAATGCAGATCAGGTTGGTCCGACCTAAACTGCAAAAAACACCCTATACAATCTGACGTGTCAGATAAGTTGTAAGACCAACAAATAAATAGGTATCACGATATTAGACACCTATTTATAAACAAATGGACTAATAAATGAATTCATTAACGTACCGGTAATGTACGTCACATGACCCACACTACAATTCAGGTCGCATCGACCTGAATTGCAGAGCCCCATAAATCATATCCTCTCCCAAATCTTTGCATTTGTCCGTGCTATTTCATGGACAATGTTGACATGAGATGAACATGCATTTCAGGTCGGTCCGAACTGAAATGTACACCTACTAGCATCGTCAATACAAGGGAAGCAACTGAGTAGCAGACATTGTCACTAACATCTCAGAAGAGAAATAACATGATCGTCAAAATTAAATGCAGATCAGGTCGGTCCGACGTGAACTGCAAGGAAGACCCTCTGTAATCTGGCACAGCAAATACGTATTCCCTTCACCAACATACATATTTATATGACTATATTAGACACCTAGTATAATTAACAAATTGACCAAAAGATACATTTCTAATAAACATCCATTTACCAACAACAAACATGACAACACTACCGCATGCAATTCAGGTCGGACGGACCTGAACTGCCAGTTCCAAAGTGAGAACAATACGTACTAGGACGATCCGATAACATTAATCAATAACATTGAGGCCATCACAATAGCAGAAATATTTGCATATTCCGACTAGAACTTCACGTCGAGTCGACCTGAAGCGTATGAAGCAAAACAAACCGAGTCCAAGTAGATCAAACACATAGAAGATGAAATGTAGAAGCTCCATATACTGGTTTTTAGGTCGGGTCGATCTGAATCAATATAGCAACAACTCTTGTTCTAACAACATCCCGTTTGGATAATGAATGCAGAATGGATGACCAAATGGAGAAGCTGGAGGCCTTCTACGTACGTTGTGCGCATGAATCCTCTGGGGAGGAAGGGGACGACTTTGACAATGACGGAGACTACTGGGAATTCAAAAATCCCGAAAAGGTTGAGAATTGGAGTCTCCACATGATTCCTTTCAAGAACCTCATTTGCTTCGCTGCAAAGTTCAAAGACACCGACCATTTCTTCAACATATCCTTTGATGAGAAGATAAAGGACGTTGCCAACGACAGTGGTCCATTCTTGAAAATTCGGTGTGTTATAGCTGTGACAGGACAGCCTGAAAGCGAGCAGTACCACTTTACTATTCGCTTGGACTCCTCAAGATGTGCCTTCAACATATCGCACTTCCTGTCAATGTTGGAACCGACTGAGTACAGAACGGAGATTCCCGACCTTGAGAAGAAAGTTGACCACAACTACTTCAAGACAAAGGACGGGAAGTTGGCAACGGGGAAGGCCCTATACTCTCGCCTGAAGACACTCCTGAACGACTTCACAATTCTGAAGACGAAGCTTGAGCTGAAGAAGAAAGACATGACTGTCAGAACTGTCTCCCACGAGTTTCCAAGTAACGTGGAGGGACAGAGCTCAATGGGTACACCTGGAACCCAACAGAGTCGGGGGACAAGAAAGTCCATGTAGGCCGCTACTCCAGCACGAGCTCCCAGGAAAAGTAAGTTGGCATCAGCCTCAGCAGCGGCAACAGCAGCGCAAGACCCTAGTGCAGTTTTACCAGGGGAGCTGAGTTTTGTATCCGCGGTAATTGAGGTCCCGGTCCCTTATGACGCCAAGAAATCGCACGATTACATTGCGTCCGCGGAGGCATACAAGGCCTATTGGAAGCATTGCTCGGACGCCTACATCTTTGGCCTGGAGGATAAGAAGACAATTTCCATTGAGCAGCTCATCAAGGCCCCAGAGGACTTAAACATCCATAGCCATGAGATGAAGCTCGCGGAGGACATGATGACATACCTCTGGGAAATGCCAGATAAGTCCACAAAACAAACATTGTGTGTCATGCCAGTGGATTGCTTCGAGAAGCCAAAGCCGGAGGACTGGCCAGCACTTGAAAGGAAGAACTTCTACATCATCAATGGGCAACACAGTGTGATTGCTAGCAAAATGATGGTGGACTAAAACCTTGACGAAGAGATTGTCAAGAACTTTTGTCAATGGGATTGCTACGTGGTCTGGTCCACAGATGCCCAGAAACTACGGGACATATCGGCGTACTACAATAGGGTCAACCACTTCGTGGCGCAGAAGCCCTCGTGGTCAACAAACATTCTGGGAGCCAGAAAAGTGTGGGAACTCATGGGGAGGCCACGCAATCCGAAGGGAAGCGGCCCCAATAGCGACAATGTCCAACGTCAGGCGAAAAGCTGAGAGTACAGCAAATAAGAAGAAATTCATGGTAAGAGATTCAGGTCGAGTCGACCTGATCTGTGAATGTCGTCTTCCACCTAGTGTTCCAGCCAGAATAGGTGATGTATTGATTTACTTCACGTGATAATGAATGAAGAGTTCGAAGTAAGCAGAACGACAAAGGTGCATTTGACGTTCAAAATGAAATGTGTAGTTTAGGTCGGTCTGAGCTGAATAGAGAGCTCCAAATTGACCGTGACATACAAAATTGCGTTGCAGGAATTCTCATCAGCAATGTACAAGCGGTTCGCTCTGCTAGATGTACTAAACGCCCAGAAGGCTGCAAAAGGCAAGGACGCCAAGGAGAAGCTTGAGATCCGAAACGAGCTGAAGATAATCACAGCTCCGGACGACGTGTACAACCTGTGGAGCGAGGTCATTTCTAGTGCTGCGCATGGGGAGTTGATAGACCCCAATACTAGACTGAAGTACAACGAGAAGGCTACTGGGAAGCCGAGCAAGGGAATTTGACGCATGAGTTCTTCAAAGTGCTCGAAAACCTTTCCTTCAATGACTTGTCGAAGTTGGCCGAACATATTCTGCATCAGAATCCAGGGAGCAAGAACAAGGACTACTCGAAGGTCACAATCAAGCTTCTCTCTGCTGTACAGGAGAGCTACTACACTGCTATAGAGTGGGTGGAGAGAAGGAAGCGCAAGCACAAGGTGAAGATGGAACTTCACGCCCTGGATGCAAGCCTCGGGCTCATGTCCTCCTTGAACGAGCTGAACCACGAGAAGTGGAGGGAGTTCAAACGAAGTCGGAACTTCACGAGTGTCACCATGAATGTGCTGCTAGAGCAGCCAGGGAACGAATACTGGATGGAGGCGAAGCAATCAAGAGCAAAGGGGAAGAGCGCTGAGGAGATGTCAATGTACGCGGCTGAGTTCTTCCAGGTCTTCCTGCAGTAGAGAAACAATTTTGTGCCCCCAAAATCCACTGCATACTATCGTCCATATGACGTTATGTATAAAACGCACCAGGATTGGCCTAGAGGCGTGCTCACTACAGAGAACGTGAAGGACATCAAGCTTGGAGTGTGGGACCTGCGTTACACCCCGAATGTGGTGTCAAAGTCTAAGTGTACGCCAGCCGATCCATACTTCGCTGTAGTTGTCGCGTCCTTCCAAGAAAAGGGCCAGCCCCTTCTTGAGGACATTCCGGTGTGATGCTCATTTGTTCCGACTTCACCGAGCAAACGCAAGCACTTCACTTCATAGACAGCAATCCCGCGTTGAAGGAGTACTCTATGAGTTTCTCTAACTACATGCCCTCACCCAATGAGCGTATCGGTGACTTGTCTGCACGAAGCAAGAAGGCAGTGGAACCAATTTACCTGACCATCCTACAAAGCCCAAGCAATGCTAGGACGGTGAGAATGAGGTCTTTCTATGATGCTCCCAATACTGAAACATTTACGAGGCCCGGGGCTTACAACGAGCTAGAGTTCAGGATTAATAATACTGAGCTACGGATGGAGTTCTTCCTCAATCTTGTGAGGAAATTCCGCGCTCCTGGAGAAAGCATAATGTCATTCTTCGCTGGGTCAAAGTTCACGTGTGCTGCGATGGTAAGCCTTTACACAATGAATTCCACAATGTAATGTTTTGGCTATGGTTAAGGTCGATTCGACCTGACTCGTAGCATTGACTGGATTGTGTTCCTCCATAATTTGGCTCGACCTGACCGGTGCCATTGAGTGCCCGAGAGTGAACTTTAGGTCGGGTCGACCTGACCCAATCTACTGCTGACGTTACATGAAATACCATTGTATCCTCGTTAGGGAATTTTCATACTATCATAATCTGATAGTATGTGACGTTGTGTGTGACTTTGCAGATGAGTGGGGTTAATGTGTTTGCTGTGGGGGACTCGGAGGAGTCTGACCAGTGGACTGAAATTGCAACCACTACGAAGAAACTGGATAAGAACGATTTTCTTCCAGAGGGATACTTTGTCGATGAAGGCAAATTCCGACGCCGACCATCAGGGTCAAGGACGCCTTTGTCATCAAAGCGCAAGGGGAAGGCAACTGGAGAGGCAAGCACGCCGTCCGGTCGGAGGTCATCTGCAATCATATTGTATGAGTCCTCCGACAGCGATGGGGCAGCCGGTGATGACGACGACGACGACGACGTTCCCATGGATCAGAGCACCCCTCTAGTGATCCGCTCTCAAAGCATCCGGGGATCATCAGCGTCGTCGGGTCAACCACCTGACACCTCTGCCATGCCGTCTCCAACCTCCAAGGAGAAGCGGAAGAGGGGAAGATCGCAAGCCGCCGTCGACTATGATGCAGAAATTGCAGAGCTGAAGAGGAGGCGGGAACTAGATCAAATGATGTTTGATAGGCAAGCTAGGGAGATTGCGGAGTTGCGACAGTTTATGGTGGCAATGTCACAAAAGAACGACTCCAAACTAGAGGCCATTATCAACAGTCTTGGTGGGGCCATGGCTCTAGCATCCGTACAGCCGTCTCAGGTTGACCAAGTGCTTTTGCTGCAGGGAGTGCCAGCAAGACCAACAATGAGTGGAACCTCAAGCTTACCCTCCACTCCACGATTGATTGGGGTGCCTTTTGTCTCTCTCACTCCTCTTGTAGGTTCCGTAGATCCTCCAGCTCCTCCTCCTATTGAGGAGTGCCCTTCCACCCCTACACCTCTACCTGATGACGAGGACATGGCTCGAGTTCCACTTGATGGTGGCAGGTCCTCAGAGACCTTGGAGTCTAGCTCGAAGATGCCCGCGGATCCTGCCATCGCCATTGATGATGATCGGAGTCATGCATTGGATGGCCAATATGCACCATCAGGTTGACCACACAATCACTCGATGTCATTTGTATAGAATTAGCTCGACTCGAGCTGATTTGTGTCATAGGTTGTACTTAGATAGAGACCCTTAGTGTGGGAGACAATACTTTTTGATAGAAAACAATCTTTTGACAAATCCATATCTTCATGTAAGATGATGACTTTTTTGTACTTAATTTTATTAATCAATTATATGGATTTTTCAGTAAAAATTTTAAGTCTTGTTTGTCTGGCCCTTCCTGAATTGCAGAACCTCCTTTGATGGCTTTCTCAACTGGACCGAATGATCTTCCGAAATCTATTGCTCCTGTACAGCATGTACAATGTCCAACATTTGGTTGTGGCATTTTAGAAGCTACAAGTGGAGGTGCACCGGAATCTGAGTCCATGCACTTAGATAATGATGTTTCTATTCCTGACGCTCAACTTCTGGAGATTGAAATGCTAGACCCTGTTGGACCGACGCTGTCTTTGCCGGAAAAGGTAACCTCGTGCCCATGCGTCCTTGATCTTTGCGCTAATAGGTACCTCTGTGTTCATATATAGTCTGCGACAATTGGATTTTGCCTTTTTCCTTGAGTTTCGAAATAGATCAGTGCAGCTTAGTAACTGGTTGCACATTTGTCCGTTTGATAGCAGGGATCGGTTCCCCAATCTGAACGTGGAGATATGTCGAAGGATGTTGAGATTCCATTGACGTCTAGGGTGACTGTCGCCGAGAAGTGGCTGAATGTTGTCCTGGACTTGAATGGAATCTTGTATGTCTGTGAAGACGCCAAGTACAAGGGGTGGGCTGTGCACGTCGGGAATGCAGACCAACCGCACTCCGCCACGATTCTTGCGATTGTAGGACCGAAGGCGGTCTTTGTCCGCCCAAATTGCGCTCATTTCCTTCGTGAGCTAGGATTGATAGCACACGTTTCTATTTGGAGCTCCATGAAGAAGTTTACCGTTCAAAAAATCGTCGATTATCTTTTTGTCGGTCTGGATAAGCCTCGCATTATACTTGGGCAGGAGTCTTGCACGACGCTCAAGTGTGAGGAACAGGGCCGGATAGTCACATTCAGGGAGCCAGGCACCACCAAGGACTTGTTCGTGAAGGACGCGAACACCTTGTTTAATAATTTCAATGGGCAATTTCTTCGAGAGAATACTGTCATAGTTGACGATAGTCCTATGAAGCACTTCATGAACAAGTCGGAGAACATCGTTCTCCCCATCAGTTGGTCTCCCAAGGGTAACGGCCCTAGGGACTCATATTTGGACATGGTCCTTTTGCCCTGGCTCAGGCGACTTCACATAGCTCGAGATGAAGGGTTGAAATCATTTCGCAAGAGTAGTGCGGGGAAAATTGGGCGGAAGATGTTGTATGACGAGAGAAATCGTGGCATGTACAATAGTCGTATGGATGCAGTCAGAGTGTCTTCAGCGTACCGATAGCGCACTGCATTTCATTGTTGTTCATGAGCCACGTGGATGCAGTGACTGTATCATCGTCTAATCGGCGTTACGAGAGGGTAGTTTATTTATTGCTTTAGTTCAGGTCGAGTCGTGCTGAATGGCATGTGGATTGTTCTCTGAGTTCCTAGTGAACTTCAGCTCGCCTCGACCTTAATGGCTCGTGCATTCGCATGTATGGTTAGAGATATACGTAATTTCTGTAATATAATTTTTTTATGAATACCTTTTTGTATTTTCTTCTTCCTCCAGTTTAGGTCGGGTCGACCTCATTCGATGGCCAGGACTTCCTAGATTGCAAATTTGCTATTGGAGTTTACTTGTAAATGTAATGACAGTTACAGTTTTTGATTAAATTGTTCTAATCTCTTTGTTTTCTTAGAATTTGGGAATGTCATCCTCTCTAGTTCGGCACACCAGTCTTCCGTGCACTACATCAGCTGACTCTTTCTTCGACTACGGGCAGAATCTAATTCTGAGTACAGGAAACTTCATGTGTTCAGCTGCCACTGCAAATTCGACAATGGACTTCTCCCTAAAGCCCGTTGATGATGGGGTGGTGGATAGTCCCCCGGGTTCAGCTCCACATCATCCAAAATCATGTTCTCCATCGCCCATGAAGTCTAGCGATGTTTTTGCTACACCGATGTTGTCCTTACCTTGCGATAGAGCAACATAGCGGAAACTATATGGTGAGGACGTGGGTCCTTCTTCGGGTGTTCAAGGAAGTATGTGGGCTTTCCAAGCTCATGAATTACAAGCAAGTACAACCACAGGCCGAAGATGACGAAGGCAATCGTGGAGCTCAAGAGTAAATGGCACGTATAGTACTTGTTCATAGTGTAGAGTCATACATTCATGCTTCATGAAAGCTCAATGTGCATATTACAAAAGAACTCAGAGCTCGAGTGAATCACACTCGTAGCTTTTACAGTGTACGCAGAACAATGTAATGAACTACATTACTGGCCTTTATAGTTCGTTGCCTGTAATATAGTGTCACTGGACCTAGCCAAGCATAGTTGAAGATGTATGGAACAACTCATGGTTTACAAGTGAAAGGTCAATATGAACGTTTACCTTGTGATTATGATATTTGATTCCTACTTGTATTCATCTGATTTTAATTCTTGTATGATTTGAATATTGTTTGAGGAATTCTCTTCTCCGTTTTCAAATGAAATTAAACTTCTGTAACTCTCATTTCGGTGGAATACTCTCATTTTAATGAATATTATGTTTCTTTTAGCTCACTTCCTCTCTTCTCTGCTAGCCGCACATCCTGTTTCCTCACACACTCCCCTCGACCTTGGCCGAATCGCTCAATGCACAAGTATTGCGGTGCTCCCTTTCCCTCTCTTTCTCTCTTTCTGAATTTCCGCCTTGCTCATGCACTCAATTCTATTCTAATCTCTACGCCTGTGTAAAGAAAACAAACGCGCTTACTCACAACTCTCAGACTTTACACAATTCACACAAAAACACACTCAATTTGCAGACCCAAACTCAAAGCACTGAGAGCGCGCCAAGTACGTTGGTACTTCCAGGTGCAAATGACAGACAAACCCTAAAACAGTCTCTTTTATACCCCGAAAACCTCATCATTACTTTTTTCCGATTTTCCGGATGCGAATCCTAGATCTGTTCCTCCGATTAGGGGACTAGACCGGATGCGTTTCCGATATCCGTTCCGCTTCCAAATCTGGTTCATTTAGGGCTTATGTTTCTAGTCTTTCTAACCCTTGGCTTTTCTTTCCTCTTCCATGCTAATCCGGGTCTACTCAATCCGGATTCCGTGTTACAGAACACGATAGAGAGAAAAATCAAAAAGTTAGGTTGCGACATATATAGTAAAGAGAAATCTAAACCTAGTAACCTTGAGAATGTTTTTGTTTGGCATATTTAACCATTGGATCTTACACCACACTAGCATTGTAATACACAGAAGAATTTTATTCTCTTTGACCATGAATAATGCAACATATTGACATTTCAATTTAAAAATGAATGACATATGGACAATTGTTCTTTGTACTATCATGCATTAGTACATTTATTCAATTTCTTAAATTTAAAAATTAGAATCTTCTAAACAAGAACTTTTAATTTTTGAAAAGAAGGTCTTATAATATCTAATTGCATACGATGAAACATTGAATTCTGAGTCCTGAAATTCCAAATCCCAAATTATAAAAAAAAATCCAATAGTTTTAAGTTTTCACTTTTTGAAATATTGTTTGGTAGAAGTAGGTTGAAGAGTAATGGAGAATGTGTAGGGTTCATAACTCTAAGATGGAATGGAAACATGGTGATGTGAACGACAATATTATTTTTGACTTTTTACTCTTTTAGCAATGTGCAATCGTGCATTGACTTCATGAATATTTGATTATGAGGTAATTATCAAATGGCGATGGAAAATGAATTCTACAAGTTAGTTACTCAAGGAAATGTTATTAATTTGTTCATGCTCAATCCCCTTTTTAAAATTTCACAAAATATCTTAAATCCTATATCCTAAAACCTCTAAATTGTAAACCCTAATCCTTAGAGCCCTTGAAACTTTTATGCTTACATTCACCAACTTTTTAGATCTTACTTTTAGAAAAGATCAAAGGACTTAAAGTTCCTAGGATTTCAATACCCTTACGCCTCGTCCTTGTTATATTTGAACGCTCTAATATTTCATTTCAATATTGAAATTGTTGTGTTTTCTTTACATTTGCAAGTCTTTTTTCAATTAGTTTGATTTTATATTATTTTTTAAATTTTTTCGATGTTGGCATTTTTTTAATCTTGAGTAGAAATCGAGACGTTCAAACGAAGACTTTTGCAATAAGCATGTATGATTTTACAAGTTAACTTCAAAATTCTAGAAATACATATTTGCATTATTCATTAATACAACAACTTCTCCATTTCCGATTCAATGGATTAATGGCTAAAACATTGGATGCTTAAAATTTTTAGTAATAGCTTATGTAGAAGAATTTAACTATCAATAAAGGCAACTACAAAAGAACCTATGCTTTTAGGATTTCAAAAATGACAAACATGAAAAATGGAGGGAGAACCTCCACCGATTTGGTGGACAAATGGTTGAATTGGGCTGTCGAAACAGGAGCCGTCCATCTGTCCGCATGTCCATTGGTTTGGGTGCGGTCGGCTCGTCGGTTGTTTTGGACGTAGTCAGCTAGTCGGTTCGTTCGCCCCTATCCACCCATCTACTCCGTTTGCCTATTTGCCTGTCCGACCCATCTGACTAGTCTGCATCGTCGACGGTTCGGGCTAGCGCCTTGTCATCCAGATTAGGTTCGGAGAAGGGCTTTTTCGGGTCTAGGGGCGGACGGCTATATGGGCGGATGGCCAAGCCATTTCCCTCCACTTCCACTTTCTCACTTAGGAAACATAGCCACATTAAATGTGCTACTGTTGCTTCAATGCGCCAGTTGTTCCTATGTGGTGGAGAGTTGGGGTGAAAATATTTCATTACACATTGGTTTTGGGGGCTTGCTCATTTGGAGACGGATTTGCTGAAGACATCGAGATGCGGTAATTATTTCTCATGAATGAATCAAGACTGTTTTTATTATCGTTTTTTAAATTCAAATTTGACAAAGGTCAAACAATAATCAAGGCATCAAGAAGTCATGGTAGGTGCAAGTAGTGGTGGATGTGACAACAGCAAAAAATCTAAATAGAAAGGAATAGGTCAACAATTGTGTTATGATATTTTAACTGATGACAACATTCTAATAAAGACCGATTGGAACTGAGATGTAGAGTATTGGACTTTCAAATTGTGCAGAAAATACGTGAAGATGTATCACATTGGGAAGTTGTGGCCTAAAGAATGTCATACTCTTCACAATTGTGAGTACTGTTTTAAATCTGGAAATTGCTTCAATCATCATTTTGTCCACTGCTTCGTAGAAGTGTCGCAGGCCCTCTTTGGAGACAAGGCAATAAGCAAAAACAACAAATTTCTGTCAGACTTTGATCGCATCAACGCGACCAAAACAACAGAAAAACTAAGTTTTCTAGTAGAGGATTCTAACTTCATCAACGTTTTTGAGCCCTGTACCGAATGTACCAAATGTGGTGGTGGAACCTTTTGTATTCAAAGTGCCATCTTGTTTTCCAAAACAAGTTTTGACGTCAAATTCACAACTATGGAAGGAAGAAGTGTTGGTGGAAGAAATGGATAGGGTAACCGCTAGAATCACTTGTCTCATAGACATTGATGCACTCATAGATATTACTAGCAGGGCTATGCATGAAGACTTGAATAAAAGTCAAAGCCTAAGTCCAATTTTGAGCCCAGTTGATGTACATCCGCCTTCCCAAATTGTGAATGATGAGAACCTTCAGAAAGTGGAGATGAACTTTCAAAAACCAGGTGTTGTTGATAATGGTGAAGAGATCCCAAATTCGGAAGAGCATCCGATTTTAGCATTCTTAGGTCTTGAGGATCTAGAGGGTTTATGGAAGATGCCTCCACTAGAAGAAATGGAAAACTTTTTGCAATGTTCTCTTCGATTTAAAACATCTAAGGTTTTACAAGAATCTGCTGCCACTGAAAATGAAGGGGGTACAACAAATGCAAGGGGTAGTGCAAATGAAGGGCATCACTAGACTCCATGCAATTCAACAATGAAGTTTGGCAGAATGTTCAATACAGTTTATTCTCTATCATGTACAACTAGAGTTGTGGCTATTTTGACGCCTGCCCTCGTGCAAATAGCTTATACATTTGAGTGTGTAGTGATTAGTCGGATCAATATTCCTCCAGTTAGCCCTTAATTCCTACTAAAGACCAACTTAGAGTAAACGGCTCCGGAATCGTTCCCACGAGGACTTGAGGCTCACGGATCTAGGCTAACTCGGTCTAAGCTTTTCCTTTCTCTCCTACTTTCTAATCCGAAGCAGAGGTCCGATCCGGCTACTAGTGCCGGATGGGTTCCGAAAAAGTCTGGAAATAGTTTGGTTGCCCCTTCCGGGATCCCTGGGTTTAGATGACAAGTGGCCAGATCCACCGTCCGGATATTTACCGTATCCGGAAACACTGACTCTCTCTCTCTCTCACTTGTCCTCTACTACTAATGATAACTTAACTTAAGGGACCGGAAATATCCTACTGTTCTGTCACTTTACAAATCCGGAATGCTTATCGGACCAGGTCACGTAGGGATGGTCAAGGACTACAACGACATTCTAGCATTAACCCAACACTAAGCCTCCCATTGCCCGGGTGGACATCTTTGCACTTTCTTGGGCGTTACACCGGAGCTTTGACTCCGTCTATGGGGGAATTCCGGTATTCGGAATTTGGATCACGTCTTACAAACTCCCGTACACGGAAGCTACTCGTAGACTCTCAGACACCCTCATACACGAGGTAGTATCTTCCCCTCAAGCTATACTGGCATCCAGACAGGTAGTACACTAACACTTCCTCCGGAACAATCCGGCCGATCTCCCCATCAATCCAGTGACATCCGAAACCACTCACAACATCGACACTTGCTAATCAAGGTAAGTTCTCAGCTTCCGGAAAAGGCATGAATGGACCCATACCTACAAAAGTATGCACCAAGTATAAGAAAGAAGAGAATGGAATGCCTCCAAACGCTTTGAATTAAGCTCAAAGGTATATACTAAAATCATGTGGTGAGTGAGTGACCACAAAGGTCCATCAAAATCTAACTTATACTAAACCAATCTTCATCTCAAAATCACACAAAACACTCCTATTGGCTCGCTAGATTTCCGGTAATCCGCTAAATCATACTTTTCTAGCTCGGCGACCGGACTCCGGCATTGTTATAAGTATGTACAAAACTACTTCCTATTCTTCTACATCCTTTTCCTTAGGGGGAATAATGTCTTTTAACAAGTCTTGGTATATCTGCTTCCGGCTACTCCCCAAAGGAAACTCACTAGGGACTCTTGCTCCCCAACTTGGGCCTGCAGCGATATCGGTTTCTCTGTCTACACTCCGGGTTCCGGCTACCAGAACTTCCGGACTTCCTCGGGAATCTCTTTGGGTAAATTTCATGCGGAGAGAAGAATGAACAGACCGAGTCCCCCTTGTCTCCGGAGGAGTACCCATAAGGTCTATGACCGGATTCTCCTGGAGGAGGTCCTCACTTCCCTTAGGTACAATGGTACCTCAATCCACTCCTGTTTTCTCGGGTGGAGGTGACAGTTCTCCTAATGTTTTACTGTTGAAGGAAAAGTGTTCTCTTTGCCAAGTTGGTTCTGGGCCCGAAAGAGGTCTAACTTTAGGTCGACGTAGCCATCCTTTCCATAATCTTTGCATCCAAAGAGCAGCACAGTATTCCGCTTGTTGCTCCATGTGCCGTATTCCTCTGAATTCAAGGTTCTATGAAATGCTAGGAATATTGCATTCCATGCCATTGGACCACGAATACAATCAGTGGAACCTTCCACTTGATCAAGCGCCATCAAAATTTCAAAATTACTTGCATTGGACAAAATCAATGTTGTGGAACACAAAGAAAGGAGTGCATGGGTTATACAATGGAGAGAAGGATGAATACTTTTGGATGAAACAAGACATGGAAGTAGAATTGCATACCTTTGCGATTACTAATAGCAAGTCTCAAGAATTATTCTGTCGTAGCATAGGGGGGCATTAGAGCACGCACCACCAAAGAATCTTCCAAATTCTTGAGAAGGAATGGAAGGAGGGACCAAATGACCGTTTGGTGGAGGTGGAGTGTGATTCTAGAGTTAGTAAGTAGTACGAGGGGTACAATAATGATTTGATTTGGCTGGCCCGCATTTTATCGAAGTTGGAAAAAGCAGCAAACTTTGCCTTGGAGGGTCACTTTGGGGGACGAAGGGTGGCGCCTTTCCCTCACGCTAGTTGGCGACGTCGACGTTATCGTCGACTCGAGGATAAGGGGGCTGGCGTTGTAACTCCGCGGCCTAACTAGGGACTACAGTGCTACATGGAAGCAATGCCGCCTCATGCCTCGCTACCATAGGTTGATTAGGTGTAACACCTTGGAGGAGCATTTGTTGAGCCTCCAAGGTTTGAAGGATCTGTGCCAACTTGGCCTCCATCGCTGCTATCTTCTTCTTTGACGCCTCGCTCTCGGCCTTGGCTTCATCAAGGTCCTTTTTCGTCTTGGCCTTCTCTACCAACCTTGCCTTTCGCCTCATTCGCCTCTCTTCCTCTTCTTTCCAGTAGCCTTTCTCGACCTTGATGACAATGCCATCTCGAGCGATGACGGGCTTCATTTCTTTCACCTTGGGAGGCCCGTCATGATCTTTGTCGTCGTCGGAGGAAGAGTGATGCTTGTTTAACTCCTCTTCATCAGAAGAATCACTACTCAGTTGATGTATCACGGACGGGAGTTTTGACAATTCTTCCGCCGTCTCCTCTTCTGTGGTCAAATTGGTGTCCGTCATTGGAATGTCTACTGGATCCACCAATTGACTCCCGGACCCACAATCCTGGACAACCTACATCGCTCTGCCCTCTACGACACTTTCTTCCATAGGGTCCATGTCCACATCAGCGTAGACACTATCTTCTGCACTTGTCCTTTGGCGGTGAGTTTGAGGTCGGCGAAAGAGCCGATCAATCTCTGTATCCAACTCGAACTCATCGCCCGATTTTACAGGACAAACCAGTAAGGGTTGTTGGACTGCAGCAACTTCCGGTTCTGCCTCCCTGTGCCCTGCTACATTTTTCAACTCCATTGGCTCTCCTTGCGAGCCCTGTCGCAGCACAGAGTAAGCAATTTCCCTATTATACTCACAAAAATCACTCTAGAGTATAACAAAATGACCCTAAGGATCGAACCTACAAGATCCTGTAAAGTAGCTAACTCTAACAAGGAGCTAAACCCCATTAACCTTTAAATTCTAGTTTCCGGTTTTACCTCTGAAATCCGGAACCTCCAAAACCAACCAGAAGACTACGATCAGATTTTATCCTCAATCCGGTTTTGCTAATTTTCTGGTTCATTGATAAACTTCCCAACTCAGGCTTCTACAATTTCCGGTCCTAAGTGTCCTTCTAGGCAGATCCGTTCCGGTCCACCCTTCCGTATCCGATTTAGTTTTGCCTCTATTTTACCATCAGAGGGTTCGCCGCTTGATTTTGAAAGTGGTAGGCCCACCACTCCTTCTATGACTTATAGTGGCTGAAGACCCACTTTCCTATCCGCTAATCCCTTATCTAACCAGGATTCGGTTTGGTCCTTCACAGCAATCCGAATGACAATCCGGATCACAGGTCACACAAAGACCCCCTGTACGATCTTCTCATACTACAACAACCTTGATGCTGAATTCGTTCTATACGAAGTTAGGTGGCTACAAGTGCCTCCGTCCGTTCCAACCTCTACCGAACTTTTCCGTTTACCAACAATGGTGGCAAGACCTCACAGGAGTTAGGACACTCAACCGGATTTCCCACCCAAGAGTTCTAGCGCAACTAAGGAATCCCTCCCTATCTGCCTAGCCTAATCAACGACTTTCTTACCCAGAATGTAAAGCTTCTGCAGATGCTGAAGAACTGGAATCCACTCCTAACTCTTCATAACCTACTCACATGTACTTAGAACCGGAAACATACATCAAAGGGAGAATTCTACCAACCCCTCCGTACATACCCTCTTATCCCAAATCCGTGCACTCCTGCCAACATTCGGGAAGAATACACAAAGCCGGATCAATGGAAAGTATGCAAGGAAATGCCAAAAAGAACTCTCCCAGTCTCTAGCTCAGAGACTGTTTTATATACAAAAAGCAAAAAGCAAAAAGAGAATACATGATTTCCGCCTCTGAAGGCGCTGACAATCCGGTCCTACCTTATCCTAATCGGATTCTATTCCGGTTCCTTCTTTATAATTCCTATTTTTACAACACTTCCTATTCCGTCTCATATACTCGGGATCCAATGGTAGGGCTCTCGTCAGGTCTCTCCAACTGCTCGAACACCTCAGATAGATTCCGGTTCCGTTCCCCATCTGGAGGTGGAGCCGGGTGATCTTTGGGGAGTCTAACTCGATTGGCTGCGGTCCAGTTGAGGGCGTCTTCTACTGTGCCCTACTTGACTAAGGCGTCTTGTCCTTTTCCGGTTCCTGAGCTGCCTCTTCCGGAAACAAGTCCGGAAGAGAAAGTTCAAAGAGCCGGACCGGAATCTCTGTCAACTTTTGGCTGCTCTCCACGATCCGGTCCGCTGACTCCCGTGCCTTGGATAGGAGCTTCTCCATCTGCTTCTCAAAATCGATGAGGATGTGCACCACCCTGGTTTCGAATATCTTCTTATCCTTATGCACCTCCTCTTCGAACAGGCGCGCCTTGGTGACCGCGGCTTCGGGTCCTCCGAGCACGTCCTTTACCTCTACGGCCAGCCTCTTCATTTCCTCCGCCATCTCCCTTGTTGCGGTGGCGTTCTCAAGTAAGGCGAAAAGTTCGGCCTTGAGGGTGTCCACCTCATCGTGCTGCCGCTTGCTTTCCGCCTTTATCTTCCGGAGCTCATCCGGATTGATGACACTCTCAACTACCCGTTGCGGTAACTGACTATCCGGTTCCGCTCCAATTAATTGCGCGATCTCCTCGAGCGTCCGCTTCTTAACTTCCCAATCCGCCCGGATTCCGTAGAGTATCCCGACCAACTCGTCAAACGGATCTCCGGTTCCCGATCCGGACGGCACATCCGGTCCGGCTGGAGCGTCCTCCTTGCGCGGCCGTAGGTGACCCGGAGGCGTTCCTCGATTCTAAGTCAGCATGGTCTTCTGCCTCTTGGAGGTGTTCCTCCTCTTCCTCTTCTTCTTCTTCCTCCTCCTCGGTTTCGTTTCCGGAATCTACTTCTTGGTCGGACTCGGATTCACCGTACTTCATGGTCCGCTCCTGGGCCTTCCATACCTTCAGCTCCACTTCCGTCAGTAGTTCCTGTTGCTAGTAGAGGTGGTACACATAAGGACACAGTGGGGTAGCCCTACTTCTCCCCATTCTTGTAGTAAACTAGGACACCAGATCGAAAAAGATCCGGCCCCAGTCTACTCTCCGGTTTTCGCTTAGCGCTCCGAAGATTGTGTTACCCAGGGTGATAGTCAACCTGGTGGGCTTTTTCGAATGCAGAACCGGAACAAGGAATTAGAGCAGGCGACGCTCCCGGTCATCGAGACAATCCTCCACCGCGTAGCCATCCTTTGGATTCACGACACTTCCGAACTTGCCCTGGATGAAATCATCCTTTCGGCTGACAAGCCCAAGTCCTCCCGTCCGGAATCCGTATACGTCCCGCCACAACTCCTCGGTCCACTGGACCGGATTCCCTCTCAAGGTGTTATCGAATTGATTCGATACGCCACTCAGGATTTCTCTAACCATCCTCTCATCTTTGAATCCCCAAGGTTTCAAGGCTAATCCCTGACAACCCATGGACGTTAAGTCCTCCCTGAGTTCTCCCTGTTCCGGTTCCTTGGTCGGCATGACCGGAACCACTTTCCTCAGCTTTACTTCACTCGGGGGCGGGGTGCTAGAGCCTGGTCTTTTTCGGTTCAACCGCGGCATGAGGGCAGCTCTACCCGGTTTCACTCTCTACTGACCTAACAAGGGAGCGCTTACACTTTTCCGCTCCACCTGCAAACCACCCTCCTCGCGTGCTCACAATCTCAGTCTCTCACTGTTCCGTATCCGCCCGCGCTCAAGTCTCACCTTCTTGCGCCCGGAGGCGATCTCTCCGTCTCACTACCTGGCCCTTTTGTACTTTCCCTCCTAACTGCTGTAAATGGAAAAACATCAAGCACTAAGACAGGAAACGACAACACGTGAAAGCCAGAGACCTAAAAATAGGCAGGGCGAGGCTTTATATAGTCCTGACGCCCTGGACTGGTCATTATGACCGGTCAGGTATCCGGTCCGGTTCTTGACATCCAGTTCTCTCCAATCCGGTCAAGGAGAATCCGGTTAAAAATCCATTCCGGTTGAGATTCTAATCCGATCCGTTTCTGCCTAAAACCGGATTAGTTCCGTAAGGTCCTTTTGTGACTATTTTTGATTTATTTCTCTCTTTTTAGATGGATCCGGATACCTATTTCTAGCTTCCGTTCTACTTAAAAAGGTAAACAAAGAAAATAAAAAATATGAGTTTGTCACAAGTCCAATGGCTCTCCTTGGGTCTCCGTAGGATCTCGTTGCGTGCATTGACTTGCACTCGGAAGGTCGACAGGAACAACCGGAGCTTACATCCATGAATAGATTTGGAACGTATTCGGTCCATATTCATCAATGCCCTCTATCTTTGTATCATCACAGACTTACGAGCCAGCGGTCTCCTACCTATATTGCTTGAGTTCCGGCACGTCAACTAGAGATACATAGCTCTTGGCTGGGGATGAAGGAGAGCTAACTTCCCCGCAGCATCAATACCTCGCGTCTGCACTCCACCCATAGGGTCCTTCAATTGGTACTTGAGTTTCATGAAGCAACAAAACATATAGAAGACTTCAGGATAAAACTTTTCCAGATCCTTCGACCACTTCAACCATGCATCACTACTAGAAAATTTCATTTTTCTGTTGTTTTGGTCGCGTTGATCCGGTCAAAATCTGACAGAAATCTGTTGAAACCAACATATTTCTGTTAGATTTTGACCGGATCAACGCGACCAAAACAACAGAAATACGAAATTTTCTAGTAGTGCATTGTTCTTCAAATGACTAGTAAAGTACCCCACATTGGGGTAGGACAACAAAAAATCCCACGTCCTAGATGAAAAACGATGCCTAGCTTTCCAAGCCTTCCACGTGATGTGAGCAACGTCTCCTCCGGTTCCAAAGAATTTTAGTGTTGGGTTTATGGCCATCAAGTCCTACAGTACGACTTTCTTTTGCTTTTGTTGCTCTATCCACTCTCCATGTGCTAAACTATTAGGCACCAAGATTCTGTTCTTAGGTATCGTGTCTTTTGGGTAAACAGCCTTTCGCCCCGATGTTTCAGCTAACAAATGTTGGGCAAGGACTTTGTAGTCCACGTCCGTAAACTGTCCACAGAGCTTGAAGAACTCCTTTTTTAGGAAAGAGTTTTTTGGTTTGTATCCCTTTGTATCCTTGTACAGGTTCAGGGATACGGGATCAACAAGCTCGCCATTGGAATGTTTCATCAGGAAGCGCTTCCAAAATGCCCACATGTCGTCAGGCAAAGTTAAAATCTGGATTTCATTTTTCAAGTCCGTGGGTCCTTTGATCGAAGCACCATCCTTATCAGGATTGATGTTCTAGAAGCGTTGGACAATAGCATCGATAAATTTCTGCAGAATGAGAAGACAATAAAGTCAATGAGTCAGTGTGATTTAAACAATTTTCACAAGTATTACAATGACTATAGTTACAACAATTTTCACACAGCAGATGTAGTAATTAGTCGAACCAGTATTCTTCCAGTTAGCCTTTAATTCTCACTAAAGGCCCACTTAGAATAAACCGCTCCGGAATTGTTCCCACGAGGACTTGAGGCTCTCGGATCCATAGGCTAACTCGATCTAAGTTTTCACTTTCTCCCCCACTTACTAATCCGGACCACAGGTCCAGTCCGGACACTAGTGCCGGATGGGTTCCGGAAAAGTCCAAAAACCGTTCAGTTGTCCCTTCCGGGATCCCTGGGTTTATGTGACAAGTGGCCAGATCCACTGTCCGGATGTTTACCGTGTCCGGAAGCACACACTCTCTCTCTCTACCTCTACTACTAATGCTAACTTAACTCTCAGGGACCGAAAGTATCATACTGTTCTATCACCTCACAAATCCGGAATACTTACCGGACCAGGTCACGCAGGGACGGTCAAGGATTACAACGACATTCTAGCATCAACCCGACACTGAGCCTCCCATCGATCGGGTGGATATCCTCGCACTCTCTTGGGCGTTACGCCAAGGCTTTGACTCCATCTATAGGGAATTTTGGCATCCAAAATTCGGGCACGTCTTGCAAACTCCCTTCCACGGAAGCTGCTAGCAGCCTCTCAGATACCCTCACACCTAAGGCCGTATCCTACCCTCAGGCTATACCGGCATCCAAGCAGGTAGTACACTAACACTACTGTCAAAACAATCCGGCCGATCTCCCCATCAATCCAGTGACGTCTCGAAACCACTCACAAAGTCGACTCTTGCTAGTCAAGGTAAGTTCTCAGCATCCGGAAAAGGCACAAATACTTACAACCCCACAAGCATGCACCAAATACAAGAATGAAGAGAATGAAAAGCCTCCAAACGCTTGAATTAAGCTCAAAAGGTACAAACTGAAAATAGTGGGATGAATGTGAATGACCACAAAGGTCCATCAAAACCTAACTTATACTAATACTAACATCATCTCAAAAATCCCACAAAACATTCCTACTGGTTCGCTAGATTTCCGGTAATCTACTAGATCCTATTTTTCCGACTTTGACAGCCGAACTCCGGTATTGTCACAAGTATATACAAAACTGCCCCCTATTCCCCTACATTCTTATCCTTGGGAGGAATAAGGTCCTTTAACGAGTCAAGGTTTATTTGCTTCCGGCTACTCCCTAGAGAAAACAAATCAGGGCCTCTTGCTCCCCAACTTGGACCTCCCACGATATTGGTTCCTCTGTCTACACTCCGAGTTTCGACTATCGAAACTTTTGGACTTCCTCAAGAACCTTTCCAGGTCTGTTTGTGGCGAGGAACAGACTAAACCGACCGAGTCCCCCAAGTCTCCGGAGGAGTAATTGTAAGGTTAATGATCGGGGTCTCCGGGAGGAGGTCCTCACTACTTTTCGGTACCACAGTACCCCAATCCACTCCTTCTGGTCTCCCCGGCGGTGGCGAAAGTTCCGGAACAAGCGGTACCACCAGCAATACTTCTGTAACAACAGGTTCCAGAACATTACCTTCCGGAACCGTCAAGGCATGTACGGGAGAGGAAGGAGGAGGAGTTACCGGATTTGGCTCCGCTAGGGCCAAATACTCCACCATGTCCCGCATCTCAGCTCGCGATGCATCCATCCGTCTTGTCTGCTCTAGTAAACATTTGACAATGGGCACCCGACTCGAGCTGGCGGCAACGTCGAAGTTGGCCTCGAACAACCAAGCTTTATTGATGTAGTCTGTCGGACCTTCCAAGGAACTCCGGAGCTGGGTCACACCCCGGCACAGTGCCTCTATCTGTCGGAGGTGCTCTTCCTCCATGACTCTAGCCTTCTCTTGGGCTGTTCGCAACTCACTCTCCAACTTGACACAAATGGACTCCGACTCCTAGGCTCGTTCCAGCAAAGCCCGTTTTTCCACTTGTAAAACGCCCGCCTCCGTCACCAACTTCTTTTGTTCCTCTATCAGGATGGCGTTTTGTTTCTCCGCTGCCACTAAAGCGTCCATCTTCCGGATGATGGTGTTCCGGTCGGTCAGTGCCATCTTTTGGCACACCTGTTTGAGAGTCTCCTCATAGTTTTGGAGAATCTTCATGATGTCTTCTGTCCAATACACAATGTGTTGGACTAGTTTCGAAATGTCCTCAAAGGGCGACCCCTCTAGTCGGAGCTCGGTCCTCTCTTCCTCCTCTACCTCTGTAAGTCTGGTCTGGGAGGGTCCGGCCTCGGTCTGAGCAGGACCAACTTCTAGTTGAGAAGGTCCGACCTCTTGCGAAGAAGGTCCGACTTCTTCTTTCCAGTCCGGAGCTCCCTCCTCCACTTGTTTTGGCGCGGGAGGATCCTCTGTTGGCATTACCGATGGAGTCACCTACCGCCGAGACTTCTTTGTCAGAGGAGTGGGCGACTCCTTGTCCTCCGTCTCCTCATCATCCGGTCCTTCCCGGAGAGAGGGTTCTTCTCCTCCGTACTTCTGGAGCTGAACCAACTCTTGATAAGCGTCCTCCTCGTTTGTCTTGAGTAAAGACTGGTGGGAATACAGGTGGAAGACATAAGCCGGAAGAGGGCTTCCACCCTTCTTCCCCTGCCGGAAGGAACGCACAAGGTCCCCTACCAATTCGAAGATGACGAAGGCCCAATCCATCATTAGCTTCCCTTAAAGACTCCCTAGGATGGTGAAAGCCACCTTGGCCACCACTTGCCTTGGCTTGGTTGGGTGAAGGATAGGGTTGAGAAACGCTACCATATACCGATATTCCGGCTTTACTAGGTCTAAAACATGGTGACCATCCTCCGGGTTTGCTAGCACCCAAAACTCGCCTTCCATGCATTCCTGGGTTTTTTCCATGACCTTGTCCAGCGTCATCCGGAACCCGTAGACAGCTCTCTACTCATTGACCGTCCACAGTTCCGGCTTTGCCCGGAGGGTGGTGTCCAAGATACCACTTTCCGGTCGAAGCAAATTCGCCACCAAACTCTCCTTATGGATGCCCCAGTGGACATCCATCAAACCCTCACACCCCATGTTGGTGAGGTTTTGTCGCAGGCGCTCCAACCGAACCTCATCGATTGGAATTTCCGGCACCACCCGCATTAACGGAATTGCCTTCGGTTGGAGGGGGTGGCGCTGGAATCGTCTCGTTTGAGTTCTCCGGCTCCTCCCTCAGCCTACGCCTGCTCGCCCTGGAAGACATCGTTCTTACAAGGGACCTCGCACAATCTTTCCCTATCCCTCTTGCTCACAAAAGATCACTCCGGAACACCCTGCACGATCGCAACTCACACAGTCCCTCAATCTACCGGAAATTTCTAAGAGCTGGAAAGGCGAAAAACGCAGATGTAAGAAAATAAGAAGGCAACCGTGCCTTCCGCTGGCTACAGTCCTCTTCTTATACTGGCCAGACGGATGGACGGTCGGACGAGAGTACGGGATAGGTTTTGGTGGCAAAAACCTAACCCTAGTACGGATCTGATTTCCAGCTTTTAGGGCCGGCGCCGTCATCCGATTTCCAAAATTTTCTAGGGCTCCAAAATTAGGCTTTTACACCTAATGGGATTTTTCCGGATCTAGAGTTTTGGTATTCCTGAAATCTTTCTAATCTCCTATGGGGAATCAAAACTTTCCTTTTAAAGGAATAAATTTTGAAATTTCCCGTCAAATGCTAGTGTTCTGGGTCTAGCATGTGGGATAGCATGTAGCATGTCAGCAGAGATAAGCGAACAAGGTAATCGTGGGAAAATCTACTTCCAGATCAATGGAGCAGGTATCGTTGACTCGACGATAAACCTCATACAATAGTACCCACCGTATAATCTACACAGTTGAAAACTACTCTATTCTTTCGTGTAGACCCCTCCGATTCCATATCCGTAGGACGCTTGTAAGTAATCCAAATATTGCGGCAACTAATGATCTAGTTTCCCCAAGTTGGTTGGACGAGATTCAGGTGGTTTGTACAATTGTAAAACCTTGAAATGTTTCTCAATTTATTGGCATCCAGGCTCCACACAATAAATGCATCCCACGCTTGCAACTCAGTTCTGCCCTTCTCTCCGTGAGGGAGTATGTCCTGAAGTTGCATGGAAGCTGTAATACTATGTTGCCCATTGATAATCATGAATTTGCCATGCTTAATTTCATCCCATTTCTGACGCTTTGTCTTAAGGAGCTTCTTGTTTGCATCCACAGGAGTAAGGCAAACTTGCTGTCGTTGCTTAATGTTACCGAGTTGTATATGTTGATTCTTAACAGATTCAACAAACTCCTTCTGCAATGTACAAATGATGTATTGATCATCAGCAACAATACATTGCGAAATAGGCACAGAAACTGTCTCCATTTTGAGACAGTAACAATCCTCGTGTTGAGCCCAAAAGTCACGCCGAATTAATGCAAACTTCTTGTGATCTTGTAGAGGAGTTTCATCTTTTTCCGTGGAAGTAGAGACGTTTGTTAGCCCTGAAGCTGACACAGACGCAGCCGCTGACGCCAAAGCTTGGGCAGCAAACTTTCTCCTCTTCCTAACAGATTCCCCCAGTTCAGACGATGCTGCCGCTCGCTTCTGGGGTTCAAACCTTGGTTGGGAATGAGTTGGTTGAGTTCTGCCCAAGGAACCAGACCCAGATGCTCGGGGATTGGGAATTTGAGGACTCCGAGTTGCCCTAGGGACGATTCCTCCAACAACAGGCCTTGTTTCTTTATTTGTGTAGGCGTACCTGTCCAAGGCTTGCCAAATAAGCCGGAGCCTCTGTGCCATTGAACTTGTAGACCCGTCTTTCCAAGGTACGTATCCCATCTTCCGATAACCTTCATTCAAAGAATCCATGTGGGAGCCCTCCATGAAATTCATTAGAGTGGCAAGGTCGAACTTCTCGTGGTTGGCCTGGACGTTGATTACAATTGAATGGTTATGGCCTCTCTCTTTGCCATTGTCATCAATGTCTCGAAGAACGATGACGATGTAATTCTGTTGGTGATCTTCTATCACTGACACCTTTTCATTTAGATTCTATAGCAGGTAGTTTTTAGTACCTTGCGCACGGTAACGAAGGAACACAAAATCCTTCCATTTGCTCACACCAAACGTCCACGTTGCTATGTGGTCTTTTAGCTCCCATAGTTGTCCGTAGCTTTCTTCCATTTCTGAAATGAATGGTTCATCCTTCATGGGATTAATGAATGGCTGAAGGTGATCTAAAGTTCTTGAGTAGTCATAGTTGTCTTCAGTCCCCATAGTGACAAGCTGCAATAGATTAGACAAACAAGTCTTAGTCACGGTATCGTCGATTCAACGATATTCATAAAATTATGCTTCTACTGTTATTGAATTAGCCATCTATTTATGGTAAAAATCAGAGACATTGACGACTAATTCGACTACAAAATGGTTTTGTTTGTTTATACTTTAATCTGAATAAATGCTTCATCATTTTTTAAATTTATATGTTTTATGGACAATTTTAGTAGTTTGTTTATCTGACTACTATATTGTGTCTGATTGATTGTTTCAAGAACTGTATTTCGCCTATACTCCAATTATCTTTGAGCCGAAGATAAAGAATCTATGTTGTTTTTAGAGTACTAATTGGAGGATAATTCTACGGATTATTTGAAGAATTGGAGGGCTAACTTTAGCATCATCGAGCTGATGATAGCTCTTCTCTAAATATCAATGAATTTTCGATTAGTGTCGATCACTTGGATACTAAAATAACTTTGGTGTAACATAATTATAATCGATTTTAAGAATAGTCAATGGAGATTTAAAAAGACTATTGTGTGACTATCCATATCGTCAACCCGATGATAACTAATTGGAAAATCTCAGTGGATGAATAATATTCTCACTGACCTGAAGGTAAGCGTGTAGAGAAAGTGGATGGCTACTTGGTGGTTATCCTCGACTCGATGATAGCCTCCGTAACTGGGTGGTATTAACTGATTATATTTGGAGTGAACAGTGGCTGTCTAAAGTGGGTTACATTAATTTTAAAATTATAACCCGTATTCCAAGCCAGTGATAGCAAATTGTCGATGACTACTTTGTGGTTATCCTCAATTCAAGGATAACCTCAATTCAAAGATAACCTCAATTACGATGGGGCTATGAACTGAAATGTGTTTAAAAGGGCGTGAGCGAGGCGGGTTGCTCAATTTATAAACCAATAAAACCTAATTCAAGCCAAGGGGCGCCACTTGTCAGAATAACAAGTTGGTGGTTATCCTCGATTCGAGGATAACTTGCATTCTAGGCTGGCGTTTGTTTGAGGAGAGTTTCTGAATTTTTAAACCCACAAAACCTAATTCGGACCTTACCAAGGAAGTTGCTCACATATGAACCCTAAACCCTAATTCTACTCGAAGATTTTCATTATTCTGGTTTTAGCTTTGGGGTGAAGTCCTAATCCCTAATGTACCTCACAAATTCTCAATGCTACTCTGTCAGTTCCAAAACAAAACACTTCAATTTCCCTAGACATTCATGTATTTAGATCTCCCTCACAAAATCCTAAACTAAAGCCCATTCAATGCATACTGAACATTGCATACTGAAATTAGAAGTTCTCTGTTAGAAAACAGGAAATACATAAAAAAATTTGACAGCTTTAGATTTACATGAAATAAAGTGCTACTTCTATGTCGTGAAGAACCTCTATAAAACCTCGCCTATCCAGAAGTTGGATGCTATAAAACAAAAATAAGTTTGCACGAATCATTCACATAACATTTACAACAACTCAAAAGGAATTGTAAAGCAAATGAACACAAAGTTCAACTAATCATGCAAGGAAATCAAACATCAAGTTTTCGGAAACTGAACATGCAGAAGACCTGGGAATGCAAAAAAGTACTTTGCAAATGAACTTATCACCCAAACCACCCCAATTCACAAAGCAACTGAATGCACACCCAAAACACCAAAATGAAGAGAGCAACTGCATACAAATTGAGTGAATCTGAAGCTTACCGCAAGAAGAAGTGCTGAGAAGAACTCTGTCAATTCAGTTGTCCGGAAGAATGCGTTCATTCCACCTCCCGCCACATCCAAACAGTGAAAACTATAAAAGGACCCTCAACGAGATGTTGTATGATCCTGCTGTGAACTTTAGCCCATCTTCTCCACGCGCTTCACTTCAAGGGGAGCAATGCGCTGCTAAACCAAGCTTGGAGCACTGTACCACGGATTGCACAGAATCATACCCTAAACTGTCTGCTATCCCCGCACTGCAGACCTCGTTGTCGTCCTCCTTAGGTGGAACAAGAAATGATTATAACGAACGTCTCCTTCCTCAGAAGTCACGCAACCTCCATCCTCACAGAAATGGCCGCAAACAACCTGACTTGTTCTCACACTCAAACTCAAACACAGGTTGCTCACAATCATTCCCTCCCAAGCAATTCCTCCCAAGCTTGCTCTCACAATCCCTCCCTCCCTCCCAAGCAACGTACAAATGACCCTGGAGCTCACTCCCAAGCAGGAAGGACTGTGGAGCTCCTTCCCAAGCAATCCCTCACAATCACTCCCTCCCAAGCGCACATACGCACTCCCTCCCAAACGCACAGCACACAAATGCACAAACTCACAATGCACAAACGAAAACAAGATCAGAAAACGTGAAACACAAACTCCAAGGAAGCGCACCAACCCTAAACTCCGGAAACGTCGGGGAGAAATGATCTCCCAAACCTGATCACCAAGCGCAAACATTCTCCTTGGATCTGCCAAACCCCATTTGACCCGAAGCTCAGGTATGGTTGGCAAGCTTGGGAGCCAAGACTTGAGTACGGTTGTGGTTGTTGAAACTTCTCAAAATATTTGTCAATGAATTTTCCTTTAAGAGTTCGCAATTAACCCAAGTTGTTTGATATTTTTTAAATTTTTGAATTAGTTTTTTAATTCAAGTCGTTTGATATTTTTTCATTTCTAAATTAGTTATAACAGTTTGAAGTTGAACTACCATAGGGCTCACACCTGAAATGTACACTATTGTTACATCAGTGATAGCTTTTAAAAATAGCATGTACAAGTGGTGTACATTTATGGGGTGGGCGGTTCTCAATGCTTCACGTCTTCTCAAGCCTTCTACCTTACTTCTGAAATTTGAAAAATTAGTACTTACAAACTTTTAGCAATATTTACAAAGTCTCTTAGTATGTGCATTTAGTACTGCAAACGTATCCTTTGTTCATAATGTATGCACCATGTATACTTGGAAAATCACATACATCATGAACAGGAAATGATTGTCTTTAAAGTATGATCAAGTTCACAAACTATAATAATTATGCAATTTTTCATAAATTGGTGCAATAGGAAAGAAGCTTGTGAAATAAAATCACATACATCATGAACAGGAAATGATTGTCTTTAAAGTACGATTTAAGTTCACAAACTATAATATGCAATTTTTAATAAATTGGTACAATAGGAAAGAAGCTTGTGAAATATAAAGATTAAACACTAAGAAGTCCTTAGCAAATATTAGACTTCATTACGCAAATATTAGACTTCATTACAAAGCCTGTCAATAAAACAAGACTACCTTATCTTTAAAAATAATACGTAGAAGTTGGAATAGACCTCCACATTCATATTCTAAAATCAATTCTAACATCATGTAAAATTGATTAGAAAATCCCATTTGATTACAAAAAAAGCCCTATACTGCCATAATTCTATAAAAATTACAAATGGGGAAAGCATAAAAAATTCACGTCAAAAAGCCACCAAAAAATTAGGTAGAAGTTAGAATGAACCTCCACATTCAAATTCTAAGATCAATTCTAACTTCATGTAAATTAAATTCATTAGATTATAAAAAAGGCCCTACCCTGCAATAATTCTATAAAAATTACAAATGGGCAAAGCTTAAAAAATTCATGTCAAAAAGCCACCAAAAAATTAGGTAGAAGTTAGAATGAACCTCCACATTCAAATTCTAAGATCAATTCTAACTTCATGTAAATTAAATTCATTAGATTATAAAAAAGGCCCTACCCTGCGATAATTCTATAAAAATTACAAATGGGCAAAGCTTAAAAAATTCACTTCAAAAAGCCATCAAAAAATTAGGTAGAAGTTAGAATGAACCTCCACATTCAAATTCTAAGATCAATTCTAACTTCATGTAAATTAAATTCATTAGATTATAAAAAAGGCCCTACCCTGCGATAATTCAATAAAAATCGAAAATGGGGAAAGGTTTCAAAATTCACGTCAAAAAGCCACCAAAAAAATATGTAGATTGAAGTTAGAATAAACCTCCACATTCATATTCTAAGATCAAATCTAATTTCATGTAAACTAAATTCATTAGATTACAAAAAAAGGCCCTACCCTACGATAATTCTATAAAATTTGAAAATGGGGAAAGGTTTGAAAATTCAAATCAAAAGCCACTAAAAAAATATCACTTATGGATTGAAAGATTATAATGTTTCATCATGAAAGTATTAAAACTATAGAATTAATTAGAATTCTTCCAATCCTCATTTCACATGTCAAATCTATAATTTTTGCCCATTTAAATACTTCAAAGTACAACACTTGAATGAATGGCTTTTTATTGCTTATTCTTAATTAAAGAAATTTAAATTAATTCAAAGTTTTCACAACATCCAATTCTTCTTAATATTTACAACTTCTTAGTATTTTGTTTTCTTACAATTTTCTTGAAATTCTATGAATTTTGCACTTTTAAATAATTAAATATAGCCCATGAATAAATGAATGTTTAAGTTTTATTTTATATTAAAGAAATCAAAAATTATTTCAATGTTTTTATGGATTCTAACTCTTTCAAATATTTACAACTTGTTGGAGTTTGTTTAGCACAACTTTGCTTGAAGTTTTATGAGTTTTGTCCATTTTAAAACTTAAAGTATAGTATACAAACAATTGATTGTTTTTAACTTGTTTTCAATTACAAATATTCAAATTAATTCAAGATTTTCATAAAATCTAATTCTTTATAATATTTTCAACTTGGTGGTGTTATTTTTTGTACATTTTGATAGTAATTCTATGAATTTTGTCCATTAATTTTGAACCCTTAAAGTATAGTCCATGGATAATCCATTGCTTTTTGTTTGTTTTCAATGAAAGAAACTCAAAATTATTTCAAGATTTTTATGAATTCTAATTCTTTGAACTATTTTCAACTTGTTGGTGTTATTGTTTTGTGCATTTTGATAGTAATTCTATGAGTTTTGTGCATTTCAATACTTAAAGTACAGTCCATGAATAATAGACTGTTCTTTGCTTGTTTTCAATGAAAGAGAATTGAAATTAGTTCAAGGTTTTCACTAAATCCAATTCTTTGTAATATTTCCAACATGAAAGAAGGGAGCTAAGTTAAAAATTTATCTTAGAATTTGAATGTGGAGGTTTATACTAACTTCTACCTATTTTTTTGGTGGCTTTTTGAAGTGAATTTTCTAACCTTTGCCCATTTTCAATTTTTATAGAATTATGGGTAGGGCCTTTTTTTGTAATCTAATGAATTTAATTTACATGAGATTAGATTTGATCTTAGAATATGAATGTGGAGGTTTATTCTAACTTCAATCTACATATTTTTTTGGTGGCTTCTTGATGTGAATTTTCAAACCTTTCCCCACATTCGATTTTTATTGAATTATAGCAGGGTAGCGACATTTTTGTAATCTAATGGCTTAATCTACATGAAGCTAAAGTTGATCTTAGAATTTGAATGTGGAGGTTTATTCTAACTTCTACCCATTTTTTTGGTGGCTTCTTGACGTGAATTTTGAAACCTTTGCCCATTTTTGATTTTTATAGAATTATCGCAGGATAGGGCCTTTTTTGTAATGTAATGAATTTAATTTATATGAAGTTAGAATTGATCTTAGAATATGAATGTAGAGGTTTATTCTAACTTCTACGTATTTTTTTTGGTGGCTTTTTGACGTGAATTTTCAAACCTTTGCCCATTTTCAATTTGTATAGAATTATTGTACGTTAGGGCCTTTTTTGTAATCTAATGAATATAATTTACATGAAGTTAGAATTGATCTTAGAATATGAATGTGGAGGTTTATTCTAACTTTTACATGTTTTTTTGGTGGCTTCTTGACGTGAATTTTCAAACCTTTCTCTATTTTTGATTTTTATTGAATTATGGCAAGGTAGCGACATTTTTGTAATCTAATTTGCTTAAATCTACATGAAGTTAAAATTGCTCTTAAAATATGAATGAGGAGGCGTATTCGAACTTCTACATATTTTTTTGGTGGCTGCTTGACGTCAATTTTTAAGCCTTTCCACATTTGCAATTTTTATAGAACTATGGCAGGTTAGGGCTTTTTTTGTATTCCATTGGGATTTTCTAATGAAAGTAAGATGAAGTTCCAAATTGCAATTTTTTATGAAAGAATTGTAGAAGAGGGTCTTCTTAAAAGATGAATTATAGAATTTTTCAAACAAAGTAGTATAATATTAGATCTGGATAATGGACGACATTTTTTTTTGGATATTTGAACTTCTATATTTTTTTAGATCAACCGTTTACGTCATTTTTGACACATTGATTTCGTACATTTGCAATTTTCGTTAAAAAAGGCAGGAAAGTCGTTTTCTCCATATCAAATAGAATTTATGAAGTAATGTCTTCTGACATAGAACTTGGTTATTGAAATTAAAAGCTTTTGTGGATTTCAACTTCTACATATTTTATTTGTTTATTTAATGTCTATTTTGAAATTCTAAATTGTGCATTGAAATCTAGATGAATTGGTTCATTAGATCCTATTGAGTATTTGAATTGGATTACGCTTAAGCCTTCATGAACAACAATAAGACATTTATTTGAGCGTGCAATGCAAAACTTGAAACCAGTCATGAGTAGAGGAGGCTTTGAGTAAAGAACAATGGTATTGTTATATAATTGAAATTGACCAAATTTCTTCGCTACCTTGGGTTTCCTAAACTTCTAGACATCTTCAATTCTGGAAGAAGGTTTGTGGAACTGGCTATTACTTTATAAGTTAAAACCAAACAATTAGTTTATAATTTAATACTTGCTTCACTTTAGTTTAATCATTTGGTTGCATATGATTGATTAAACGTAATTATGGGAAAACTAAGCATTTAGCAAGACGTCAATTCCTTCACAACTTTGTAAACCATTCATTATGTTTGTGTAATTTTGAAGGTATGATAAATTTGGATGGCTTAAAGTTCAGGGTTGCTACGCTTTAGAGTTAAATTTTTGGTTTGAAGGACTCACAATAATGTATTATGGCCTAGGGCTTAGGGGCTTAGGTTTCATGAGTTTGGACCATTCATAATGTCAGTGTAAATTTGAAGTTACAATAAATGTGGGCGGTTTAAATTTTAGTTTTCTTAGGGCTTAAAGTTAAGATTTAGGGTTTAAGGGCTCAGATATTATAATTTAGTGGTCTGTGCTTAAAAAAAATTCTTTTCCAAATACATATTTATAGTTTTATATTTATTCAACTTCTAATATATATAAAATACTCTACAATCTGAGTACCTGGGAACCCCTAACTTCTATAATCCCTAAGCCCTTAGAATATTGGACCCTAAATTCTAAGAATCCTAAATCCCGAACCGTGTACATGTAGATTTCTTAAACATGGAGCGAAAATTTCTACATCCGAGGAATGGGGGGAAGTGGCATGGGAAAAGCCATTCCCTAAATACACTTGAAAGTGCTAGTGTCGTAGCACAAGAAAGTAAAAATCCTTCTCTAAGGCTCAATATTTCTTAAAAGAGGCCTTAAAGTGACTCGAGTATCGTTCCCACGAAGATCGAATTCCTAGGTTCACAATTACCGGAAATGGTAGAGTGATGGTCACAAAACTCAAAACTCCAAGCAAACAATGGATCGGATCTCCCCTTTGGTCTCCTTGTTTTCTTGAACGAACATGACCGGATCCCTCCGGTCCAACAATTACTAATACACGTTAGACCGGATCTCCCGATCTAACAATACTGATCGGATCTAATCCGGTTTAACTTACACTTGTTTATCACACAGACTCTCTAATTGGTTAGTTTACTACCCCACATCTTTAAAGTACCCCGTAAATCTCCAACACTTCTATTCACATACCTCTTAGTAGTATCTCGTATTTACGTTTTACAGACCGTAACCGGGATCCGCGTTTCCACAGATCTAACTTTAACCTCTAGTATTCACATCTGGTCCAGATCTCTACTCGTAACCATATCGAGTTTAACCTCTGAATGAAGAGGGATCTGCTAATTGGGATTCAAGAAGGAAGCTTAACTCCTACCCTCCGATTTTAAAGTGTCAAAAGTTTTACTATGTGATCAAACTTTCAAAAATAAACTTTCAAATCCTACAAATGAGAAATAGACCGTCCTCACAACTGGAAAGGAAACGCAGTCGTGTCCAGCAGGTCATGCAAGCCGGTCTAATTCCTCCTAACCAATGCTACAACGACAGCCTACTGAGTTAGTCCTAAATCCGGTCTGAACTAGCGGGGACAATAAGGAGAAACGAGCGCTGCGGAGGCATGCTAACCCTTACTTCTTTCGGAGAGTACCCCTCCTCCATACTTCTTCCGAGTCCATTCCTAGTCCACACTAGAGATCCCTTCTGCCTCCATCCACATGCACTAATTCAATACTGGACCGGATAAACTTAGCATCCGGGTACACCTTGTATCCACTTACACTCACTTTCCAGCCTAGACTTCCAAAACACGGACAAGTGTCAAGTACACACAACTATGATTTCTTTCAATCACGCCAAGAGCGAACTCCCAAGTACTCATGAATATAAGAAGGTAAGATAAAGATGCACACTGGGACCAAAAAAGTCCTGGATTTAAATACTAAACTATTCCTTCAAAATCCTAACCTAAAAGTAATCCTCTAGCCAATCAAGGCCAAACACGTTTCATTCCCATATTATTTTCTAGCCTTGTTGACTTTCACTCAAACTCCCGCTACTTCCACTAAAAGTAGATCTCAGATCCTATAATTACGGACCCGGTCACTTTCCAACTGCTAGTGGCCGTGTCACTCAAAAAGTAAACTTCCTAATTATGTACAATTATCCCAAAACTTTAGATTTTCACCACCCTATCCTCAGAAATTTACCCTACGTAACTTTCTAAGTTCTTAACTTCTGTCCCTAGCGTACCTTACTCCGGGCGCCGAGCTTCTTCTTCTTGGATGCTGCAGCCTTAGTCTTCCGAGTCTCTACCAGTGCTTGATTCGGGTTAGAATACGGCTCTAAGTCTTCCTCAGTTCCGGATTCTTCATCCTCGTCATCGTCCTCTGGAATCGGCCTCTTCTTCTGTGTTGACATAATTGGAGGCTTCTTCTTCTGCGTGTTTGGTGTGGGCGGAACATGGGCCCTAGCACTCTGAGGAGTGGTTTCCTCAATTGTTCTATCCTTCCCGGATCCTTGCCCTTGAGATCTGGTCTTCCTTTCCTCCCTTGACCCAGTTTCGCTTCCCAAAGCTAAGTTGAGTGGGGTGGAAGGAAATACCTTTTCTGTCTTTGCAGGAGGAGTTGGAGAAACTGGAGACAATTCACTTAGGTCGATAAACTTGTTGCTCAGCCCTGGTTTGGGCACGTTCTTCTTCTCGGACGGTTCCGGTCCAGATCTCATCTTTTCTTCATCTGCGGCCTTTACCTCCTCTGATGTTTCCTTCGCCTCGCCTGCTGTCTCCACTTCTCTGGTCTTCTCTTCCTCAACAGCCTTCACTGCTTCTGCTGCATTGGGAGTAATGTCCGTTACTTCCCCTAGTAGGGAAGTCATTTCTCCCTTAGGCTCCGACTGGATGGAAGAGCTTGGTACGTCCTCCACCTTGTTCTTCGCCTGAACTCCTTCTACGGGTACCGGAAGGGTTGCTAGTGCGAGTTTCGTCTCCGTTTCCGGTCCCTGCTCCCGCTCTCTTCGTTCTTCTACCTCCTTCATCACCTCATGGAGTGGCTCTACTATTGCCTCTATCTTGCGGTGGTAGGACACTAATGCCATCATTAGGTTGGCTGGAATTTTCTTTCCGGTCTCCATCACCTTCTCGTCAAACAACATTTCTTTGTTGATTACTTTGCCCGGATTGCCAATGAACTCCCAGATCGCTTGAAGATTCTTTGAGGCTGTTTTGGTGAACCTCTTCTGCTGGTCCAGTTCTTCTCTCTTCTTCTCCAGCTCCTTCGTTAGCTGGTCCACCTTACGCATGGCTTCACTCAACTCTCTCTTCACCGCCTCTTTCATCTTTCGGTCCAGTTGGGAAACCAGTTGCTGCGGCTGACTGATCTTCAACAGCTAGCATAGTTCTTGAATGGTCTCTTGATTCTTCCCGCATTGGACCCGGAATTCACTGAGTTCCTTCACAATTCTACCCAGGGAATCCTAGTTCCAGACCGGATCGACACCCTTACTACACTCTCCTATTTCTAGGTCTTTGTCCTTCCGGTCTTGCCTCCTCCACTGTGACTTAGCTTCCTCGACCGGTATAGTATCCACCTCTGAATCTTCCTCTTCCTGCCTGGCTTCCTCATCCGGGTCTTCTATTTCGAAGTCTGATATGACTTTGGCCGTATCGTATGAATCTAACTCTCTATTCGTGTCGTACGCGCAGTTAGCCGTAAGTATCCTTACAACGACAAATTGTTGCAAGATGACACGAATTATCGTTCCAGGGAACTCTAGTATGATATCGATTGAATTAGAAGTATCCGGATCGTGACTACTCTCTTAATCCTCTTTCTTTCACTTACCCTACTTCATTCCGGAAACTTAGTACATTCCGGATTCCGTTCCGAATCCGGACACACCCGGAACTGAGTTCTGTCTCTCTTCCATTACTGGTTTTTTGTTGCCTCTGTTTTACCCTCAGAGGGTCCGCCCTTGATCTAGAAAGGGGTGGGGACTCACCACTTGTGCAATTATTCTCTCTATACTCTAAATCTACTAAACAACACACCCAAGACAACACAGATGTAGGAGGAGGGAGGAGTATCCTCTCACAGTTTCCAAATTGGTCGATCCGGAATCAGGTCACACAGAGCAATTCTCACACCTCTCTTTACTACAACGACGGATCCGAACTCATAGATCCAAAGGAATAGAGTTTCAAGGGGAAGACAATGTACCAAGGGGGAGGTTGGTAGACTTTCCGGAGTAGCGGGAGTTCCTTTCCTTTGGCGGTTGCTTATCTTCGCACAGAACCCTCTTGGTTCTGGACTCGTAGGGCCCTCTACCCTCTTACCCGGATTGCCGTTCTGGCAATTTAAAAGCACTTCACACTTACACTCCCTTACTCAGTTTGCATTCCTCCCACTCAGCTCAACTCCAAGAGATTAGTGGCCCAAGATCCGGATTCCTCCTCTCCCTCCTTTCTCTTTCTCTAGTACAAGGTTACACACACATGCATACACTCAGCCAAAAGACCCTGTCTAAGCAAAAGTGCAGTTAGAGGTATCCTCGCTGACTTAGATTAAGAAAAGAAAATTGTAATACATACGTGAAAGCACTAAAATCGAATGGAGTAGGATGGAATGGCAGACCACTAACTTGCCTGCCCTTAAAATACTAACACAAAAACCCAAAGTCAACTCCTAAAAGCCTGAAAAGGAAACCCGAAAATCCAGGCAACCAATTACTAAAAACCCCGGGATATCCAGAAAGATTACTAACTACCGTCCGAGATTGTCGGATTTCCTGACTATCTGCCTTAGATTCCGAAAACCGGGTCCATGCTCGGAACCCCGTTCCGGATTCTATACTTCTTCTCCTACGAATTCTAATGTTTTGGCTTCCGTCCTTTCCTTGAACGGCTCCCCGCTTGGCTGGTAGGCGTCCCCTTTGTATTCTTTGCAGGCGTAGTTTTTGTTGTGGCCCGAGTCTGGATATGGCGCGTTGCGGGAGACAGATTGCTGTCGTCTTCGGTTCCGGAAGTGGAGTGGGCACTCTCCTCCTCAGAATCTTCGATGACTTGAACTTCCTTCTCCTTCTCTGGTGTTGTATCCTCTAATGTTGCGGGTTCGCTTCTTTTCTCCGGCGTGGTCTCTTGCATGTGCACAAATCCTTTCGGATTAGTCCGAGCCGGATTGGTCATCCCACCGATCCGGTTGATGAGATCTCCCCTGACTTGCTATCCCGGAACCTTGAATGATTCGGTCATCAAGTTCGGCATTGTTTGGGACTTGGGAACTTCCGGGGTTGAGAACTTGGATGGCACCGGAACCGATTTCGCGCTAGACTCAGGTTCCGGTTCCGAAGCTGGCCTCAAATTCAACTCCGTCATCCGCATTTTGCTGGCGGAAGGCTCGGCTGGTGTGAGTATCCCCCTCAAACCCTCCATCTGAGTTGCATGATCCGCCACTGGTTTCCCTAGAGTACCTGAGACAAAAGGAAGTTCCGGAAAGGTGGAGAAATCCATCGCATGGTTTGGGTCGATAGCCGCCAATAACTGCTGGATCTCCTTCAAAACTCGCTCTATCCTCGCGGTGAAGTCTACGAGGATGGTAACTACCTTGGTTCCGGTAATGTGGCCTTCCGATATCATCTTCGAGTCAAACAAGGCAGCTTTTGTGATGATGTCGGCCTTGATGTTGACTACTCCGGATAGATTCTTGACCAGAGTGAGAGCCTCTTTCTCTTTCTCTTTTGTAGCTGCCATTTCCCCTTCCGCCCAATTCACTCGGGCCTGGAGTTGGTTCCGTTCCGCCTCTAACTCCTGGATCCGCTCCTCCCTCTTCTTCAGATCCTCCGATTTGGGCAATCGCTTGACAGCTTCCACGATCTGATCCGGCTCCACCTTCAAAACTTCTGCGGTATCTATCACCAAATCCGATAGACCGTCGTGGAGTACCTTGGCTTCACGTATCCACTCGAGCCCCGCATTGAAAAATGCAGATTCTGTTTCCATTTCAAGTCCCTTGCTGGAATCCCCCCTCTCCATCGTCTGTGGCTTGATTCTCGACCCCGGATCGGTTGACTTCCTCTTCTTGGTCCTCGGATCGGTCAGACGTTCCTCGGGAAGTTCCTCCGGATCAGACTCGACCGGATCTTCCGCCTCCTCCCCGAAAAGTCTGTATGACAGGATCGCCTTTCCGGTGTCATATTGGATCACTTCAGCTGCACTCAAAAGTTCCTGTTGATGGTACAGATGAAACAAGTAGGTGCTAATTAGACTCGCCTTTGCTCGGGTCACGTGATCCGCTAATTTAGCCACTATCCCGGCTATGACCCTACCCTAGTGCACTACCCGGTTCTCCATAGCCCCAAAGATAGTATTGGCCACCGTAATGGTAACCCGTGTTGGCTTTTCCGGATACAAGATCGGAATCAGAAACTCTAGTATCCGCCTATGTCTCTCGTCCTTGCACTCGTTGATAGCGAATCCGTCCTTAGGGTTTGCAGACCCAGTGAACTTCCCAGCTACAAAACGGTCCGTCCTCGATGCTAACCCGTTCCCACTCTTCCGGAACTGATAGACGTCCGCCCAGATGTCCTCGGTCCACGCGACTGGCCGCCCTCTCAAAGTGAGCTCATACTGATTCGGAACACCGTGAAGTAGCTCTTGAATCATCTCTTCACTCTTAAGGTTCCATGGTCGGTGTAGTAGACCGACACATCCTAACTTAGTTAAGTCCTCTAACTGCTTGTGTAGTTCCGAGTTATCCGGAATGGCCGGAGAGATAACCCGGGCAGATACCGCTACCTTCCGTACTGGTCCGGATGCCATAAGATCTAAGTCAGAACGAGAGAAAAGTAGCTCTACTTCAGTCGCTAACTCACCACTCTTTCTCTCAACTACTCACACAAACAGTCTCAGAAACACAGAACAGGAAAGTGAAGAGGAAAACCCTAGGAAGACAGCTTAAATACTAAACCATCTTTTTACGGGCTTAAGGACAACGGCTACAGGTCCGTTGTATTAACGGTATCCTATTTCCGTAGCTACGAGACCTATACGGTAGGTTCCTGTGTTCCGGATGAGTCCGGATTCCGGATCCGGATAAGTTCCGGTTACGGGTTGTGCTGAAACGCTTATTTCCTAATTCAAGCTATCTGGTCCAAAAATCACGCTCTAACTATAATTTTTTTGATTTTTTTCTATTTTTTGCACCTACTTCTTGTATTATTGATCCGTTTCCGGATTCTGGATTCCCACATTACCCCTTTTTCAACTGTGAGAGTCCCCGCGAACATCCTTATCTTCGTCTTGGGAATCCGACTCCTGTGCGTACGTCTTGACCCAGGATTTATTCACCCTTGTGTCCATCCAAACCCCTTGAAGATCTTCCAGTTGAATGGATCCATTAGAGAATAACTGTCGCACTCTATATGGGCCCATCCATCTGGTGTGAAGTTTTTCTGGAAAAATCCGGTAACGGCTATCATATAATAGAACTTACTCCTCTTCCTTGATTCCGTGATTGGTTGGTAATTTGTTGTTATGATCTGCCTTTCTTTTTTCCTGTACTCTCTTTGTGTGATCGAGGGCCACCAATCTTGCCTCCTCCAAATCTTCGATAGCCATCATCTGGATGTCCGGATCGCTGGTCCGGATAGCGTTTCGGGTCGACATCACTCGGTGTGATTCCACCTCTAACTCAATCCCATGGGTGGTCTCCTGTCCAAATACAAGAAAGAATGGACTTCTCCTAGTGGTAGTCTTCTGTGAGGTGTTGTACGCATGGACTGCCGATGGAAGTTTCAAATCCCAATCCGTCTTGTGCTTAGAGATGGTTTTATTCAAAACCTTTTCTACTACTCCATTGGCTCGTTCCGTCAAACCGTTGGCCCTTGGGTTATAAGGAGTGGTCTTCCGGTGGGTGATCAGATATCTCTTGGTAATATTCTGAATGGTATCATTCAGGAAATGGAGTCCTCGATCACTGACTAACTCTAGTGGGTGTCCAAACCTCATCAGAATTTCCGTGAACAGGAACGATGTTGCAGTCTGGGCGGAACTTTTTTGGATAGCCCGTGCTTCCACCCATTTGGTGGCATAATCCGTCGCCAAGATGATATACTTCTTTTTTCTAGCCGTAACTGGAGAAATGGGACCTATGAAATCTATTCCCCATTTCTCAAAGGGGGCAATAGGCATGATTGGAACGAGTGGCCAATGGTTCCGGAAGGAAGGAGCCTCCATTCGTTGACATTGGTCACAACTCTCCACATGCTTCTTGACGTCCCGGATCAGATATGGCCACCAATATCCGGCTGCTCGGATCCGGTTCACGGTGGTGATAGCTGCGAAATGTCCCCCAGAAGGTCCGGAATGCAAGGCTTGCATTATCTTCTTCTGGTCCTTTGTTTCCACGCATCGCCTTAGCTGATCATCCGCTCCCATTTTGAATAAGGTTCCCTTAATCAGTGAGTAAGGGCTAACCTTATGGTAGAACATGATTTTCTCCTCCCTGTTTAACCCGTCCGGGTATCTTCCGTCTACAAGGAAATCTATGATGTCTTGGTAATCCGATCGAGTTCCTTCTTATAGGTGGAACACGGATTCTTCCGGAATTTCCGAAAAGTCATCCGGGAATTCTGTGGAAATGTCTTCAAGTGAAGTCGGTCCCCTAATTCTAGAGAGGTAGTCCGCATTTGCATTTGACTTTCCGGATTTCACTTTTACTTCATAATTGAATTCTTGGAGCAATAACACCCATCTTGTTATTCTTCCGGAAAGGTCAGGTTTGTTTACCAGATACTTGAGTGAATCATGATCCGTGTATAATATTACTCGATACCCAAGCAGGTAATGTTGGAACTTCTTACATGCATAGACCACTGCCAACGCCTCCCGCTCTGTGGTGCTGTACTTCCTTTCCACCAAGCTCATTTGTTTGCTGGAGTAATAAATGGGGCATTCTCTCTGGTGACTATCGTGTTGCTAGAGAATTGTCCTAAACACCATCCGGAAGCGTCTAGGGTAACATGAAATTCCTTGGTCCAATCCGGTGAAGACAAAATAGGGGCCTTGACTAATGCTGATTTCAAAGTCTCAAAAGCTTCTTGCCGTTCCGCATTCCACAAATACTCAGTATCCCTTTTTAGCAATTCCGTAAGTGGAGTAGCTTTCCGGGCATATCCGTCTATAAATCTCCAATAATACCCTACACAATCAAGGAATCCTCGGATCTCTCGTACACAGGTGTCGCAGCACAGAGTAAGCAATTTCCCTATTATACTCACAAAAATCACCCTTGAGCATAACAAAATGACCCTAAAGATCGAACCCACGCGATCCTGTGAAGTAGCTAACTCAAACAAGGAGATAAATCCAATTAAATCCTTCAATTCTACTTTCCGGTTCTACCTCTGAAAATCGGAATGTCCAAAACCAACCGGAAAACTACGACCGGACTGTATCCTACTTTCGGTTTTACTAGTTCCACGGTCTCTGGACTAACTTTTCAATTCTAGACCCTACAACTTTCGATCCTAAGTACCCTCCTGGGCGGGTCCGGTCCGGTCCACCCTTCCGTACCCGGTTTAGTTTTGCCTCTGTTATACCATCAGAGGGTTCGCCGCTTGCTTTTGAAAGTGGTAGACCCACCACTCCTTCCATGACTTATAGTGGCTGAAGATCCACTCTCCTATCCACTGATCCCCTAACTAACACAGATTCGGTTTGGTCCTTCACAGCAACCCAGGTAGCAATCCGGATCACAGGTCACACAAAGCCCCCCCGTACGATCCTCTCATACTACAACGACCTTGACGCTAATCCGTTCCGTATGAATTTAGGTGGCTACAAGTGCACCCGTCCGTTCCAACACCTACAAAAGTTCTTCCGTTCACCCATAACGGTGGCAAGACCTTACAGGAGTCAGGATACTCAATCAGATTTCCCACCCAGGAGTTCTAGCGTAGCTAAGGAATCCCTCCCTCTCCGCCTAGCCTAATCAACGGATTTCTTACCCGGAATGCTAAACTTCTGTAGCTGCTGAGGCACTGGAATCCACTCCTTACCCTTCATAACCTACTCACATGTATTTAGAACCGGAAACACACATCAAAGGGAGAACTCTACCAACATCTCCGTATCTACCTTCTTACTCCAACTCCGTGCACTCCTGCCAACACTCGGGAAAATTACACAAAATCAGGTCAATGGAAAGTACACAAGGAAATGCCAAAAGAACTTTCTCAGTCTCCAGCTCAGAGACTGTTTTATATACAAAAAGCAAAAAAAGTAAAAAGTGAATACATGATTTCCGCCTCTGAAGGCGCTGACAATCCGGTCCTACCTATAAATCCTAACCGGATTCTTTTCCGGTTCCTATTCTATAATTCCTATTTTTACAACACTTCTTGTTCCGTTTCATACACTCGGGATCCAATGGTAGGGCTCTCGTCAAGCCTCTCCAACTGTTCAAACACCTCACTTAGATTCCGGTTCCGTTCTCCATCCGGAGGTGGAGTTGGGTGATCTTCCTCAGTTTCCGGGGAGTCTAAATTAATCGGCTGCAGTCCGGGCGAGGGCGTCTTCTTCTGTGCCCTACTGGCTGGGGCGTTTTGTCCTTTCCCGGTTCGTGAGCTACGTCTTCCGGAAACAAGTTCGGAAGAGAAATTTCAGAGAGCCGGATCGGAATCTCTGTCAACTTCTGGCTGCTCTTGACAATCCGGTCCGCTAACTCCCGTGCCTTGGATAGGAGCTTCTCCATCTGCTCCTCAAAATCAGTGAGGATGTGCACCACCCTGGTTCCGAATATCTTCTTGTTCTTGTGCACCTCCTCTTCGAACAGGCGCGCCTTGGTGACCGCAGCTCTGGGTCCTCCGAGCACATCCTTCACCTTTGCGGCCAGCCTCTTCATTTCCTCCGCCATCTCCTTTGTTGCGATGGCGTTCTTGAGCAAGGCGAAAAATTTGGCCTTGAAGGTGTCCACCTCATCGTGCTACTGCTTGCTTTCCTCCTTCATCTTCCGGAGCTCATCTGGATTGATGATACTCTCAACTACCCGCTACGGCAACTGACTGTCCGGTTCCGCTCCAATTAATTGCACGATCTCCCCGAGCGTCCGCTTCTTAACTTCCCAATCCACCCGGATTCCGTAGAGTATCCTAACCAACTCGTCGAACGGATCTCCGGTTCCCGATCCGGATGCCACATCCGGTCCGGCTGGAGTCTCCTCTTTGCACGGATGGGTTTGAACCGGAGACGTCCTTCGATTCCGAATTGGCGTGGTCTTCTGCCTTTTGGAGGGGACATACGGTTCCTCCTCTTCCTCTTCTTCTTCTTCCTCCTCCTCGGTTTTGTTTCCGGAATCCGCTTCTTGGTCGAACTCGGATTCACCGTACTTCATAGTCCGCTCCTAGGCCTTCCACACCTTCAGCTCCACTTCCGTTAGCAGTTCCTGTTGCTGGTAGAGGTGGTACACATAAGGGCACAGTGGGATAGCCCTACTTCTCTCCACTCTTGTAGTAAGCTGGGACACCAGATCAAAGAAGATCCGGCCCCAGTCTATTTTCCGGGTTCCGCTCAGCGCTCCGAAGATCGTGTTAGCTAGGGTGATGGTCACCCTGGTGGACTTTTCCGGATGCAAAACCGGAACCAGGAACTGGAGCAGGCAATGCTCCCGGTCATCGAGGCAGTCTTCTACCGTGTAGCCATCCTTCGGATTTACAACACTTCCAAACTTGTCCTGGACAAAATCATCCTTTCGGCTGGCAAGCCCAAGTCCTCCCGGCCGGAATCCGTATACGTCCCGCCACAAAGCCTCGGTCCATTGGACCGGATTCCCTCTCAGGGTGTTATCGAATTGATTCGATACGCCACTCAGGATTTCTCTAACCATCCTCTCATCTTTGAAACCCCAAGGTTTCAAGGCTAATCCTTGACAACCCATCGACGATAAATCCTCCCTGAGCTCTCCCTGTTCCGGTTCCTTGGTCGGCATGACCAGAACCACTTTTCTCAGCTTTACTTCACGCGGGGGCGGGGTGTTAGAGCCTGGTCTCTTCCGGTTCAGCTGCGGCATGAGGGTAGCTCTACCCGGTTTCGCTCTCTACGGTCCTACAAGAGAGCGCTCACACTCTCAGTCTCCCACGGTTCCGTGTCTGCTCGCACTCAATGTCTCAACCACTCGTACCCGGAGGCAATCTCTCCGTCTCACACCCTTCACTCACTACCTCTTGTACTTTCCCTCCTTGCCGTGGTAAACGGGAAAACGTCAAGCGCTAAGACAGGAAACGACAACACGTGAAACACCAGAGACCTGAAAATGGGCAGGGTCAGGCTTTATATAGTCCTGACGTCTTGGACTGTCTTTATGACCGGTCATAGATGAGGAAGGGGTAATGTGACAACTCATATTTTTGATTTTTGTTTGTTTACCTTTTTGAGTGGAACAGAAATTAGAAATAGGTATCCGGATTCATCTAAAGGGAGAAAGATAAATCAGAAATAGTCACAAGAGAACCTTACGGAACTAATCTGGTCTTAGGTAGAAGCGGATCGAATTAGATTTCCAACCGGATTGTATTTCCAACCGGATTCTCCTTGACCGGATTGGAGAGAACCGGATGTCAAGAACCGGACCGGATATCCGAGCGTCCCCGCGAACATCATTCCTCATCATCGGAAGAAGTAGCAGCATTATACTTCTTTACTCTTGATCCGTTCACCCGAGTATCAAGCCACTGGCCCTACAATGTTTCCAGTTGCAAGGAGCCATTCTGAAAAACTTGATTAACTTGGAATGGTCCCATCCATCTTGTATGTAATTTACCTGAAAAATCCTTGTGGCGGTTGTCGTATAGAAGGACCAATCCTCCTTCTCGAATTCCATGGTCAGCCGGAAGTTTCCGGTCGTAGATTTCCTTCCGCTTCTCTTGAACACCCAAGGTCTTCTCCAGTGCTGCATCTCGGATTTCCTCCAGTTCTTCAATAGCAATGAGTCGTGGAAGTGTTTCCATTCTCGACTCGGCATTCCGAGCTGCCATTACACGGAATGTTTCCACTTCTAATTCCACCCCATGCATTGCGTCTTGTCCGAAGACCAGGAAGTAAGGTGTCTTTCCGGTCGTGATTTTCTCCGTAGTGTTGTATGTATGCACCGCCGAAGGTAGTTTCCGGTCCCAATCCGTCTTGTGAGCGGAAACCATTTTGTTCAGAATCTTACCAACGATACCGTTTGCTCGCTCCATCAATCCGTTCGCCTTTGGGTTGTAAGGAGTGGTCTTCCGGTGTTTGATGAGATACTTGCTTGTTAGGTCGAGGATGACATCATTGAGAAAATGAGTGCCCCGGTCACTGACTAACTCCAACGGGTGCCCAAACCGCATGAGGATTTCTTCAAACAAAAAGTTCGCTGAAGTTTCCGCATCGTTCTTTCTAGTTGCCTTGGCTTCCACCCATTTGGTCGCGTAATCCATGGCTAGGATAATGTATCTCTTCTTCCGTGCACTAACCGGAAAGATAGGTCCGATAAAGTCTATTCCCCATTTCTCAAAAGGTGCTAAAGGGATGATTGGGGTGAGTGGCCAATGGTTCTGGAAAGATGGTGCTCCGGTCCGTTGACATTGATCACAACTCCGTACATAACTTCTCACATCGCGGTGCAAGCCTGGCCACCAATATCCGACTGTACGGATCCGATTGACAGTATTGACAAACGCAAAATGTCCTCCTGAACTTCTGGAATGAAGTGCTCGGATTACCTTCTTCCGTTCCGGGAGTTCTAAGCATCTCCGGAGTACGTCATCCGGTCCTAACTTAAAGAGAACTCCTCTAATCAAGGTATAAGGAGCCACTTTTCTCTGAAAGATCTCTTTTTCCTCTCGACTCATCTGATCCGGATATCTAGATTCCACTAAGTAATCTATGATATCCTGATATTCCGATATAGACTCATTATTGAGGTGAAAGACATCTAGTGAGGAAGGTTCCGGAAACTCATCCGGAAACCCAGCAGATATATCTGCTACGGATTCCGGTCCCTTTTGCCGGGAAAGGTAATCCGCATTTGAATTTTCCTTTCTGGGTTTAACTAGTACTTTGTAGTTAAATTCCTGTAACAACAAAATCCATCGAGCAATCCGGCTTGACAAATCCGGTTTGTTTACAAGGTATTTTAAAGAATCATGGTCCGTGTGAAAAATTACCTTGTATCCCAAAAGGTAATGTCAGAACTTTTTACACAAGTACACCACAGCCAACACTTCCCGTTCCGTAGTGGTGTAATTCCGCTCCGCCATACTCATTTGCCTACTTGCATAGTGAATCGGATTCTCGCGCTTTACTCCATCAAACTACCAAAGAATAGATCCGCGACACCAACCGGATGCATCGATGGTGATGTGAAACTCCTTTGTCCAATCCGGAACACACAAGATCGAAGCTTTAGCAAGCTGGATTTTGAGACTTTCAAAGGCTTGCTGCTGGATTCCGGTCCATTCAAATTCCGTATCCTTCTTAAGGAGTTCTGTAAGAGGAATCGCTCTCTTAGCATATCCGTCAATAAACCGGCGGTAGTATTCGACACAGCCAAGAAATCCACGAATTTCTCTAACGTTGGTTGGAGGTAGCAAGGTTAATACTGCCCTGACTTTATCCATATCTGCCTGCAATCCGGATTTGCTGACTACATGTCCAAGTAGTATTTCGGAACTCATCCCAAAAAAGCACTTGCCCGGATGCAACTTTAGGTTGGTCTCTCGACATCTTTCAAAAGTTTTCCGTAAACATTCCAAATGACTTTTCCGGTCACTGTAAACCGCAAAGTCATCGATAAATATCTCAATAAAATGTCGAAGAAAATCTCTGAAAATGTCCATTATGAGACGTTGGAAGGTTCCGGGGGCATTGCACAATCCGAATGGCATCCGTGTGAAAGCAAAAGTCCCCCATTCCGTTGTGAATGTTGTCTTCAACTGATCGCACTACCGGATGAAGACTTGATTGTAACCGGAAAATCCGTCCAAAAAACTGTAGCACTCGTGTCCGGCCACTTGGTCCAAAATGATATCGGTGAACGGAAGAGGAAAATAATCCTTCTTTGTGGCCGCGTTCAACTTCCGGAAATCTTGGCAGACCCGGATCTTGACTTTACCATCCGTTCCCATTTTTTTCGGGACCACGACAATAGGGGAAACCCATTCGGAATTGTTGACCGGATATATGAATCCGGCTTCCAATAACCGATTAATTTCCTCCTTCACCATCAATGAGTACCTGGGGTTGAGCCGGTATTGTCGTTGACGGACCGGAATGGATCCTTCCGTCAAGTCGATGTGGTGTTCTCCTAAATGAGGGGGAATCCCCTTCAAATCGGACGGCTCCCAAGCGAAAATGTCGAGATACTCCTTCAACAGTTGACTGTATTTGGATCTCTTCTTTCCTTGTAATAGCCTATTGATGTAAAAGCTCTTACTGGGGTCGATTTCCACTTTCTCGTAATCCGTGGGCGAAACGACTGGTTTGATCTTTTCCGGATGAACTCCTTCCGGATTTGAATCTAAATCTGCCCACTCTGTCGTTCCCATTCCGAGGATATTGGTCAGAAGATTTCCGGTTTGAATTTGTCCTGCGATCCACTCAGTTGTGAGCGGAACGCTTGACTCTCCCAACGATCGGTCTTCCACAACCGGATCCCCGGTTGTGTCCGGAACATGTTCTAGGACGGCATTGGGGAAGCCATAGCTAGCCTCAGACTGATCTCCAAATGAGTCCACATAATAGCTAGGAGCAGAGTCTTCCGGATCCGACCAATCCGTGGTGTATCCTTCCGAGTCGCTGGTTTCCCCCAGATGTTTTTCCGTGGCCCAAGGAATACGGATAGGAGGTTTCCCTACTACCAACTCCTTGGCTCCCCAATCTACCAGTACCCGGGCCGAATATAGCCAAGGTCTCCCGAGCAACATTGGAAATGGCCTTCCTTTGTTAACTCGGATAACCACGTAGTTCAGCAAATAATCTATCCCCCCTATCCGGGTTGGTACATTTGATAATCTCCCGACCGGATTCACCCGAGACTGATCCGCCATTCTAAGGACTTGATCCGTGGCTTCAAGAGTGGTGAAACCTAGGTCAAATGCCGTCTCCTCCAACATTAAGTTGACCCCGGATCCTCCATCTATAGGCACATGCGGAATCGAGCATCCCTCTATTTCCACAATGACTTCTGGTGCTCCGGAATCTTCCGGTCTTGTAAAGTTCACTGCAACGGACGGAAGTTTCACTCGCCTCTTCCGTCTCCGTGTCCATGCTTCCCGGATCAGTTTCTGGTACGTCACATTGTCGTGCAGTAGCTGACCGATAGTCACGTTCACCTTCTGATCCTTGATATCCTGGATGATGTTGTACTCCTGGGTACTTACATCCGAGTTGATAATGACTGGGGTGTCACTAAAACTCACCCTCTTTGGTTTAGATACAGGATCTAATCCAGAAATTTCCGTTCGGATCTCTGCACTAATATCTCTCGGAATCCGATTCCTCTCCACCCCTTCCTCAGACTGAACTCTTTCTGGTTCCGGTCTTACCTCTACAAGGACTGGGTCGGAATCACTACTTGATTCCGGTTTCTCCCTATGCTTTTTCCTCCTCCTCCTACTTCTACTCGGCTGATCCAATTCATTCCGGGTGGAGCTGCGGGTGGTTACCCGGTTTACCATAGTTCCCACTTCATCTGGCAGCTCCACTTCACACCGTCATTTTTCTGGATTCTCCGTGCCGGCCGTGTGTCCGTAGTTAAGGGCAGTTTGCTCCCTTGGAAGAATTTGCACTTGTTTATACACCGGCCTTGGTACAACCGGTTTCGGACATTGTTCTTCCGGATGTCCGTATTCCTGGCAGTTCTAGCAGGGAAGAACCCGTGGTGCACCTTGCCCTATTCCTTTGTTTGGACAGGAATTGGCATAGTGTTCTGGTTCCCCACAACCATAACAAATCACCACTTGTCTATCCGAATAACCGGGTGATCGCATTGGTTGCTGCATCATCATCCCTTGACTTGATCCAGGTAAAAAGTTCCGGTTCAACATGTTGGAACGGATCGAAACAGCGATCCCTTTTCCCCTTGCGTAAGTTGGTTGAACCTAGTAAACTTCCCCTTCCTCTTCCGCCATGGTGTAGTACATCTCTTCTTCCGGGTACACATAGTGAACCTGCTTCGATGGAGTCCGTGGACATTCACTCAAGTAGTGACCCAGTTCTCCACATCGTCCGCACCAGGCATTGGATCGGGAAGTCGGAACAATCCGTCTTGGTTTCCGGTTCTCTGCGAGGTTGACCTTGATCGCCTCCAGAGACTCCTGAATGCTTTTCATCATCTTCTTCGAATCCGTATCCTCCACTTTCACCTTGACAGTGGTCTTCTCTCTTTGATTCCGTCTTGATGAACGCGGAGGTGGTGAGACACTCCTCTCTTCATCTGAACTGGAAGAATCCGGATCCGATGCTTCCATTCCGGATGTATCAGAGCTGCTTTCCGAGTCTGAAGCCTTCTTCCTGTGCTTCGACTTCCGGTTGCCCTTCTTGTTCCGCTCTTTCTCCTTCTTCTCGCTTCTTCTCAGGGACTTCCGGAGTGACTATACCGAGTTCTCATAGTTGGCGGCAGCATCCATAGCTTCCCTTAGTGTCCTTGGACGCGTCTGTCGGATTAGGAATCCCATGGATTCTGGCAATCCGGCCACGTACCACTCCACTTGTAAGTTTGGCGCGATTTCAGTGGTCAACTTTTGCATCAGTGCCTTTACTCTCTGCCCATACTTTCGTACGGATTCCGTTGACTTCATCATGAGCGTGCTCAGCCGTCCCAATGCTCTAGCCTCTCCTCCTACTTCTCGGAAAGCTTGCAAGAAGTCCGCCTTCATCCGGTCCCAGTCATTCCGGATTAGATCCGGAACATCTTGGTACCATTTGAGGGCTTCTCCTTTTAGCAGTCCTTGGAAAATTCTTCTCTGGCCCGCCTCGTTCTCTTGATTGGCGAGTGCGGTTGACTCAAACTCGCACACCCATTCATCCGCATCCTGGCTTCCGTCTCCCTTGAAACGTTTGTATCTTAACCGGGGCATGTTGTCTTCCTCGTTGAACCGCGACTCTTCTCTTTCCGGTTCAAACCCGTGCTCGGAAACTTGAGGTGTGTGTACCGGTCTTGGACTCTCGTTTAAATCCCTTAGTAAAGGAATTGGTTGGTCTTCCGGATCCGAGAAATCCGGATCACTCAAATTTGGCGCAGCCGATCCTTCCGCTTGATGAATATCTTTCTCCCGTTCCGCCTTTCGTTCGCTTCTTGTCCTTCTTCTCATGGGTACGGAATCTGCTTCCAATTCATTCAAACGAAACAAATGGTAACAGGATCACTACGACTCCCAATTTAGAGCTTGCTAGCTTTAGGATCCCCGGCAGCGGCGCCAGATTTTTGCGTGTCGCAGCACAGAGTAAGCAATTTCCCTATTATAGTCACAAAAATCACCCTAGAGCATAACAAAATGACCCTAAAGATCGAACCCATGAGATCCTGTGAAGTAGCTAACTCTAACAAGGAGATAAACCCAATTAAAACGTAATATTCATTAAAATGAGAGTATTCCACCGAAATGAGAGTTACAGAAGTTTAATTTCATTTGAAAATGGAGAAGAGAATTCCTCAAACAATATTCAAATCATACAAGAATTAAAATCAGATGAATACAAGTAGGAATCAAATATCATAATCACAAGGTAAACGTTCATATTGACCTTTCACTTGTACACCATGAGTTGTTCCATACATCTTCAACTATGCTTGGCTAGGTCCAGTGACACTATATTATAGGCAACGAACTATAAAGGCCAGTAATGTAGTTCATTACATTGTTCTGCGTACACTGTAAAAGCTACGAGTGTGATTCACTCGAGCTCTGAGTTCTTTTGTAATATGCACATTGAGCTTTCATGAAGCATGAATGTATGACTCTACACTATGAACAAGTACTATACGTATCATTTACTCTTGAGCTCCACGGTTGCCTTCGTCATCTTCGGCCTGTGGTTGTACTTGCTTGTAATTCATGAGCTTGGAAAGCCCACATACTTCCTTGAACACCTGAAGAAGGACCCACGTCCTCACTATATAGTTTCCGCTGTGTTGCTCTAACGCAAGGTGAGGACAACATCGGTGTAGCAAAAACATCGCTAGACTTCATGGGCGATGGAGAACATGATTTTGGACGATGTGGAGCTGAATCCGGGGGACTATCCACCACCCCATCATCAACGGGCTTTAGGGAGAAGTCCATTGTTGAATTTGCAGTGGCAACCGAACACATGAAGTTTCTTGTACTTAGAATTAGATTCTGCCCGTAGTTGGAGAAAGAGTCAACTGATGCAGTGCACAGAAGACTGGTGTGCCAAACTAGAGAGGACGACATTCCCTGTCATTACATTTACAAGTAAACTCCAATAGCAAATTTGCAATCTAGGAAGTCCTGGCCATCGAATGAGGTCGACCCGACCTAAACTGGAGGAAGAAGAAAATACAAAAAGGTATTCATAAAAAAATTATATTACAGAAATTACGTATATCTCTAACCATACATGCGAATGCACGAGCCATTAAGGTCGAGGCGAGCTGAAGTTCACTAGGAACTCAGAGAACAATCCACATGCCATTCAGCACGACTCGACTTGAACTAAAGCAATAAATAAACTACCCTCTCGTAACGCCGATTAGACGATGATACAGTCACTGCATCCACGTGGCTCATGAACAACAATGAAATGCAGTGCGCTATCGATACGCTGAAGACACTCTGACTACATCCATAAGACTATTGTACATGCCACGATTTCTCTCGTCATACAACATCTTCCGCCCAATTTTCCCCGCACTACTCTTGCGAAATGATTTCAACCCTTCATCTCGAGCTACGTGAAGTCGCCTGAGCCAGGGCAAAAGGACCATGTCCAAATATGAGTCCCTAGGGCCGTTACCCTTGGGAGACCAACTGATGGGGAGAACGACGTTCTCCGACTTGTTCATGAAGTGCTTCATAGGACTATCGTCAACTATGACAGTATTCTCTCGAAGAAATTGCCCATTGAAATTATTAAACAAGGTGTTCGCGTCCTTCACAAACAGGTTCTTAGTGGTGCCTGGCTCCCTGAATGTGACTATCCGGCCCTGTTCCTCACACTTGAGCGTCGTGCAAGACTCCTGCCCAAGTATAATGCGAGGCTTATCTAGACCGACAAAAAGATAATCAACGATTTTTTGAACGGTAAACTTCTTCATGCAGCTCCAAATAGAAACGTGTGCTATCAATCCTAGCTCACGAAGGAAATGAGCGCAATTTGGGCGGACAAAGACTGCCTTCGGTCCCACAATCGCAGGAATCGTGGCGGAGTGCGGTTGGTCTGCATTCCCGACGTGCACAGCCCACCCCTTGTACTTGGCGTCTTCACAGACACACAAGACTCCATTCAAGTCCAGGACAACATTTAGCCACTTCTCGGCGACGGTCACCTTGGACGTCAATGGAATCTCAACATCCTTCGATGTATTTCCACGTTCAGATTGGGGAACCGATCCCTGCTATCAAATGGACAAATGCGCAGCCAGTTACTAAGTTGCACTGACACATTTCGAAACTCAAGGAAAAAGGCAAAATCCAATTGTCGCAGACTATATATGAACACAGAGGTACCTATTAGCGCAGAGATCAAGGACGCATGGGCATGAGGTTACTTTTTCCGGCAAAGACAGCGTCGGTCCAACAGGGTCTGGCATTTCAATCTCGAGAAGCTGAGCGTCGGGAATAGAGACGTCATCATCTAAGTGCATGGACTCAGATTCCGGTGCACCTCCACTTGTAGCTTCTATAATGCCACAACCAAATGTTGGACATTATACATGCTGTACAGGAGTAATAGATTTCGGAAGATCATTCGGTCCAGTTGAAAAAGCCATCAGAGGAGTTTCTGCAATTTAGGAAGGGCCAGACAAACAAGACTTAAAATTTTTACTGAAAAATCCGTATAATTGATTAATAAAATTAAGTACAAAAAAGTCATCATCTTACATGAAGATATGGATTTGTCAAAAGATTGTTTTCTATCAAAAAGTATTGTCTTCCACACTAAGGGCCTCTATCTAAGTACAACCTATGACACAAATGAGCTCGAGTCGAACTAATTCTATACAAATGACATCGAGTGATTGTGTGGTCAACCTGATGGTGCATCCTGGCCATCCAATGCATGACTCCGATCATCATCAATGGCGATGGCAGGATCCGCGGGCATCTTTGGGCTAGACTCCAAGGTCTCTGAGGACCTGCCACCATCAAGTGGAACTCGAGCCATGTCCTCGTCATCAGGTGGAGGTGGAGGGGTGGAGGGGCACTCCTCAGTAGGAGGAGGAGCTGGAGGATCTGCGGAATCTACAAGTAGAGTGAGAGAGACAGAAGGCACCCTAGTCAATCGTGGAGTGGAGGGTAAGCTTGAGGTTCCACTCATCATTGGTCTTGTTGGCGCTAACTACAGCAAAAGCACTTGGTCAACTTGAGACAGCTGTACGGATGCTAGAGGCATGGCCCCACCAAGACTGTTGATAATAGCCTCCAGTTTGGAGTCGTTCTTTTGTGACATTGCCAGCATAAACTGTCGCAACTCCGCCATCTCCCTGGCCTACTTGTCAAACATCATTTGATCCAGTTCCCGCTTCCTCTTCAGCTCTGCAATTTCTGCATCATAGTCGGCGGCGGCTTGCGATCTTCCCCTCTTCCACTTCTCCTTGGAGGCTGGAGACGGCATGGCAGAGGTGTCAGGTGGTTGACCCGACGACGTTGATGACCCCCGGATGCTTTGAGAGCGGATCACTGGAGGGGTGCTCCGATCCATGGGAACGTCGTCGTCGTCGTCGTCATCACCAGCTGCCCCATCGCTGTCGGAGGACTTACACAATATGATTGCGGATGACCTCCGACCGGACGGCATGCTTGCCTCTCCAGTTGCCTTCCCCTTGCGCTTTGATGATGAAGGCGTGCTTGACCCCGATGGTCGGCACGGAAATTTGCCCTCATCGACAAAGTATCCCTCTGGAAGAAAATCGTTCTTATCCAGTTTCTTCGCAGTGGTTGCAATTTCAGTCCATTGGTCAGACTCCTCCGAGTCCCCCACAGCAAACACATTAACCCCACTCATTTGCAAAGTCACACACAGCGTCACATACTATCAGATTACGATAGTATGAAAATTCCCTAACAAGGATACAATGGTATTTCATGTAACGTCAGCAGTAGATTGGGTCAGGTCGACCCGACCTGAAGTTCACTCTCGGGCACTCAATGGCACCGGTCAGGTCGAGCCAAACTATGGAGGAACACAATCCAGTCAATGCTACGAGTCAGGTCGACCCGACCTGGTTTCTATCACCTTATAATTTCAAGAAGATATACATGTCCATTTTATTCAGGTCGAATCAACCTTAACCATAGCCAAAACATTACATTGTGGAATTCATTGTGTAAAGGCTTACCATCGTAGCACACGTGAACTTTGACCCAGCGAAGAATGACATTACGCTTTTTCCAGGAGCGCAGAATTTCCTCACAAGATTGAGGAAGAACTCCATTCGTAGCTCAGTATTATTAATCCTGAACTCTAGCTCGTTGTAAGCCCCGGGCCTCCTAAATGTTTCAGTATTGGGAGAATCATAGAAAGACCTCATTCTCACCGTCCTAGCATTGCTTGGGCTTTGTAGGATGGTCAGGTAAATTGGTTCCATTGCCTTCTTGCTTCGTGCAGACAAGTCACCGATACGCTCATTGGGTGAGGGCATGTAGTTAGAGAAACTCATGGAGTACTCCTTCAACGCGGGATTGCTGTCTATGAAGTGAAGTGCTTGCGTTTGCTCGGTGAGGTCGGAACAAATGAGCATCACACCGGAATGTCCTCGAGAAGGGGCTGGCCCTTTTCTTGGAAGGACGCGACAACTGCAGCGAAGTATGGATCGACTGGCGTACACTTAGACTTTGACACCACATTCGGGGTGTAACGCAGGTCCCACACTCCAAGCTTGATGTCCTTGACGTTCTCTACAGTGAGCACGCCTCTAGGCCAATCCTATTGCGTCTTATACATAACGTCATATGGACGATAGTATGTAGTGGATTTTGGGGGCACAAAATTGTTTCTCTACTGCAGGAAGACCCGGAAGAACTCAGCCGCATACATTGACATCTCCTCAGCGTTCTTCCCCTTTGCTCTTGACTGCTTCGCCTTCATCCAGTATTCGTTCTCTGGCTGCTCTAGCAGCACGTTCATGGTGGCACTCGTGAAGTTCCGACTTCGTTTGAACTCCCTCCACCTCTCGCGGTTCAGCTCGTTCAAGGAGGACATGAGCCCGAGGCTTGCGTCCAAGGCGTGAAGTTCCATCTTCACCTTGTGCTTGCGCTTCCTTCTCTCCACCCACTCTATAGCAGTGTAGCAGCTCTCCTGTACAGCAGAGAGAAGCTTGATTGTGACCTTCGGGTAGTCCTTGTTCTTGCTCCCTGGATTCTGATGCAGAATATGTTCGGCCAGCTTCGACAAGTCATTGAAGGAAAGGTTTTCGAGCACTTTGAAGAACTCATGCGTTAGATTCCCTTGCTCGGGCTTCCAAGTGGCCTTCTCGTTGTACTTTAGTCTAGTATTGGGGTCTATCAACTCCCCATGCGCAACACTAGAAATGACCTCGCTCCACAAGTTGTACACGTCGTCCGGAGTTGTGATTATCTTCAGCTCGTTTCGGATCTCGAGCTTCTCCTTGGCGTCCTTGCCTTTTGTAGCCTTCTCGGCCTTCAGTACATCTAGCAGAGCGAACCGCTTGTACATTGCCGATGAGAATTCCTGCAACACAATTTTGTATGTCACGGTCAATTTGGAGCTCTCTATTCAACTCGGACCGACCTAAACTACACATTTCATTCTGAACGTCAAATGCACCTTTGTCGTTCTGCTTACTTCGAAGTCTTCATTCATTATCACGTGAAGTAAATCAATACATCACCTATGCTGGCTGGAACACTAGGTGGCAGACGACATTCTCAAATCAGGTCGACTCGACCTGAATCTCTTACTATGAATTTCTTCTTATTTGTTGTACTCTCAGCGTTTCGCCTGACGTTGGACATTGTCGCTATTGGGGTCACTTCCCTCGGATTGCGTGGCCTCCCCATGAATTCCCACACTTTTCTGGCTCCCAGAATGTTTGTTGACCACGAGGGCTTCTACGCCACGAAGTGGTTGACCCTATTGTAGTACGCCGATATGTCGCGTAGTTTCTGGGCATCTGTGGACCAGACCACGTAGCAATCCCATTGACAAAAGTTCTTGACAATCTCTTCGTCAAGGTTTTGGTCTACCATCATTTTGCTGGCAGTCACACTGTGCTACCCATTGATGATGTAGAAGTTCTTCCTTTCAAGTGCTGGCCAGTCCTCCGGCTTTGGCTTCTCGAAGCAATCCACTAGCATGACACACAATGTTTGTTTTGTGGACTTATCTGGCATTTCCCAGAGGTATGTCATCATGTCCTCCGCGAGCTTTATTTCATGGCTACGGATGTTTAAGTCCTCTGGGGCCTTGATGAGCTGCTCAATGGAAATTGTCTTCTTATCCTCCAAGCCAAAGATGTAGGCGTCCGAGCAATGCTTCCAGTAGGCCTTGTATGCCTCCGCGGACGCAATGTAATCGTGCGATTTCTTGGCGTCATAAGGGACCGGGACCTCAATTACCGCGGATACAAAACTCAGCTCCTCTGGTAAAACTGCACTAGGGTCTTGCGCTGCTGTTGCCGCTGCTGAGGCTGATGCCAACTTACTTTTCCTGGGAGCTCGTGCTGGAGTAGCGGCCTACATGGACTTTCTTGTCCCCCGACTCTGTTGGGTTCCAGGTGTACCCATTGAGCTCTGTCCCTCCACGTTACTTGGAAACTCGTGGGAGACAGTTCTGACAGTCATGTCTTTCTTCTTCAGCTCAAGCTTCGTCTTCAGAATTGTGAAGTCGTTCAGGAGTGTCTTCAGGCGAGAGTATAGGGCCTTCCCCGTTGCCAACTTCCCGTCCTTTGTCTTGAAGTAGTTATGGTCAACTTTCTTCTCAAGGTCGGGAATCTCCGTTCTGTACTCAGTCGGTTCCAGCGTTGACAGGAAGTGTGATATGTTGAAGGCACATCTTGAGGAGTCCAAGCGAATAGTGAAGTGGTACTACTCGCTTTCGGGCTGTCCTGTCACAACTATAACACACCGAATTTTCAAGAATGGACCACTGTCGTTGGCAACGTCCTTTATCTTCTCATCAAAGGATATGTTGAAGAAATGGTCGGTGTCTTTGAACTTTGCAACGAAGCAAATGAGGTTCTTGAAAGGAATCATGTGGAGACTCCAATTCTCAACCTTTTCGGGATTTTTGAATTCCCAGTAGTCTCCGTCATTGTCAAAGTCGTCCCCTTCCTCCCCAGAGGATTCATGCGCACAACGTACGTAGAAGGCCTCCAGCTTCTCCATTTGGTCATCCATTCTGCATTCATTATCCAAACGGGATGTTGTTAGAACAAGAGTTGTTGCTATATTGATTCAGATCGACCCGACCTAAAAACCAGTACATGGAGCTTCTACATTTCATCTTCTATGTGTTTGATCTACTTGGACTCGGTTTGTTTTGCTTCATACGCTTCAGGTCGACTCGACGTGAAGTTCTAGTCGGAATATGCAAATATTTCTGCTATTGTGATGGCCTCAATGTTATTGATTAATGTTATCGGATCGTCCTAGTACGTATTGTTCTCACTTTGGAACTGGCAGTTCAGGTCCGTCCGACCTGAATTGCATGCGGTAGTGTTGTCATGTTTGTTGTTGGTAAATGGATGTTTATTAGAAATGTATCTTTTGGTCAATTTGTTAATTATACTAGGTGTCTAATATAGTCATATAAATATGTATGTTGGTGAAGAGAATACGTATTTGCTGTGCCAGATTACAGAGGGTCTTCCTTGCAGTTCACGTCGGACCGACCTGATCTGCATTTAATTTTGACGATCATGTTATTTCTCTTCTGAGATGTTAGTGACAATGTCTGCTACTCAGTTGCTTCCCTTGTATTGACGATGCTAGTAGGTGTACATTTCAGTTCGGACCGACCTGAAATGCATGTTCATCTCATGTCAACATTGTCCATGAAATAGCACGGACAAATGCAAAGATTTGGGAGAGGATATGATTTATGGGGCTCTGCAATTCAGGTCGATGCGACCTGAATTGTAGTGTGGGTCATGTGACGTACATTACCGGTACGTTAATGAATTCATTTATTAGTCCATTTGTTTATAAATAGGTGTCTAATATCGTGATACTTATTTATTTGTTGGTCTTACAACTTATCTGACACGTCAAATTGTATAGGGTGTTCTTTGCAGTTCAGGTCGGACCAACCTGATCTGCATTGAATTTAGACGACTTTGTTATTTGTCTTCTGACATGTTAGTGCAATTCCCTTCCATTTAGTTACCTTCTTGGTACAGAAAATGTTAGTAGGTGTACATTTCAGGTCAGACCGACCTGAAATGCAGGTTTATCTCATCTGAAAATTTTCATGGAACTAGCCCGGACCTAGGATATGTGTTTGAAGGGATATGCAATTCAAGTCGATGCGACCTGAATTGCAGTTTCGTTCAGGCGCCTTACATTCGTGGTACGTTTAGGAATTCAGTGTGACAAGATGATACCCGGGTAGTATTGGACTGATTCTGGGGAATTTGTGTGGTTGTGGCTGGTCATTTCTTTCCTTAAAATTCTGAATTCTAATTCGTAGACCTTAAGGAAACCCTAAACCCTAAGGAATGGACCCTAAAAAAAACCTGGACCCTAAGCACTGAACCCTAAACAAACCTTGGAACTGAAGTACTAGACCCTAAACAATGAATGCCATTTTCTGAACCCTAAATCCTAAACGAAGTCTTGTGCATTATAACTCACCTCGGGAATTAAAAAATGAGGATCTTGAAATGCAATGCAGATGGATTAATCTCCTAAACATGCAATATTATCCACATTATCAACAAATTCAAGAGTTGAAAAAAGCCAAAGAAATCAAAAACATCTCAAACCAGCAGACCACCTAAACCTAAAACCAAAAAGTCATTGTACAAACCTACAACATCCCAAACAAGCATGTTTCCATCTAGAAACTCCCAAACCATGAATTCTAACAAAAAACAACAAACCTCACGAGAACTAAAAAAGGAACGTACGCACACGATACATCCCGCAAGTTAAACCCCATTGGACATTGCAGCTAGCTTTACAACAATCACAGAAATCACTATTCAAAGCTGAGATGGTGCAAGAGAATTGAAATTAATACATACCTGAGTTTCTACAAGCAAGCGCTATGCAACTTCAGCCTCAACTTAGCTCCTACTTTCAGTGTAGCTGCTTATTATGGACTCCACAATCTTGTAACTCCAGTGCTACAATTGTCAATCTGAAATGCAAAAAACAAACCAATTTTAAAAAACTTACATTGCAAACCAAATGCCAAGAAACAAACTGCAAACATATTCCAAGCAACCGCATTCCTTCCAACAATTACAAAGAAAGATCCAATCTGTTGGGAGCAAATACCACCCAACAGAATACACAACTCTTATCTCCAGAAGCTCATTTTCTAGAATAAATTGTGCAACCACATGTGAGCAAGGAAAAACAAACAATGAAGTTCTAGATACTAACCTCGTTGTTGTTGTTGTAGCTTATCCACCAGTACCTATTTTTTGAAGTAGAATAAGGTTACACAACCTTGCTCTTCAGAACCTCGGCAAAGTGCTTTGGCACAATACAATCCCTACACAAGTACAATGAGGATTCACACAATACTTGATTCAGCTAGAGTCATACGCATCTAAAATGCCATCGAGACCAAGGGAGATGTGTACAATCCGACACAATCCAAGATCCGAAATCCAACAATGTAGAAACGCAGACAATAACATCTTATGCATACAAATCATGAAATGTCGTGAAAGTACCTCCTCCATTATTTTGAATTCAACACTTCAGAGGAAATGCAACAGTATTCCCAACACAAAGCAAATACAAAGCAAAAAACCCAATCCCAAACCCTAAGTGTCCAAAGAAGCAGAAGTGCCACTTTCACATCAGTACCCTAAGAGGAACAGAGACTCCAATCTTAAGAACAGGAACACTCCCAAGACCGACCTGGACTTCACTGGAAACCTCCTCGCATCAGTAGACGCCATAGCCATGGCTCACAAACACAAATTCTTGAAGATGGTCCGCTTTACTGGACACAAATTCTCGAAGAAAGACTCTCCCAAGTGGATCAAGCCTCCTTTAGACAATTGTGAAAATTCACAGTAACAAAAATTCAGAACGCAAAAACAATACTTCTATTGCGCGAAATCCTAGCGTCATTGAGCACAGAACTGATAGACCTTGGAGGAATTGAGAAAAGACCCAAGAGAACCCTTAAACAGACCTAAACCCTTAAACACGCCTAAACAGAACTAACAGACCTAAACCCTTAAACACGCCTCAAGAGAACCATTGCACTCCTACAACAGTGATGAATGGAGTCAGGTTTTTACCTCAAACCCCAAACCCTGCTTCAAGCTACACGTCCTTGAGATCAAGCTGCACCTCCTTCAGATGCAAACACACAGCACCACCCAGCAGCTTCAAGTCCCCCCGATCGAATGGAACTCCAAAATCACACAGAAAACAATGCTCAAGGTCCGCTTCTTCACGACGCCCGCCTTGAGGTCCGCTTCTTCACAGCTTCAAGTCCCCCCAATTGAATCGAACTCCAAAGTCACACACAAATCAATGCGGAAAACAAGGTCCTCTTCTTCACGACGCCCGTGCTAAAAAAATGCGCGTCAACTGCCGGCAAGTGCAAAATGCACAAACAACGAAGATGCAACGAAAATGCACCCAAAGAACAGCGGAATGCACGAAAATAGAGCAAAGTGCACAAGAGAACAACGGAGATTTACGAGGGAACAGTAGAGGTGCACGACAAAACAGCGGACATGCACGAAAATGTGCGGACACCAAACCCTAGGTTTCCAGAACTCTACAGGCATATACCCGGTGGTCTAGGTACCCGGCTCTTCCTGGTGATTTTAGGTACCCGGCTCTTCCTGGTGATTTTAGGTACCCGGCCTTCTTCAATACCCGCCTTTGGTACCCAACCATCTTCAATACCCGTCTCAAGTACTTGGACCGTGATATATCCCTTTTTGTAGCCTAAACATAATAATAGATATCCTTTTCCCAAAATTTGGTTTGTTTATCATACTACTAAAATCATAAGTCTCTCTATAATATCACAAATGCTATCATTAATACTAGGGGCTCGTGCTTGCTATGCTACGCATTCATTGTATTACATATTAGTAAAAATTTGATATATTTGAATAGATTGCATGATAATGATTTCAATAAGTCTGTAAAATAATTATTTTAAATATTATGTAAAAATATTGTCAATCATGCATACATAGAGATTGTATTTTTACACAATGTGATATCATAGAAATAGAGTAGCAGTTTGCAATCACTTCTATAATATCACTTTTTACAAAGGGTGATATTATAGAAATAATATAGTTGTTGCAATTAAGGTGATATTAGAGAGGATCCATATGATGATATTATAGAGAAGGCAAATCCATTGCTTCTCTTGGCTTTACACTTCTTTGCATTTCTATGATTTTGTGCTTTTGTGAGCTTTGAGCTTTCATGATTTCAATTTTCTATTGCTACTACCAAATGATTTTGAAAAATTTATTCAATTGAAATGATTTTGGATTCCACAACAATTGAGTTGTTTAAAAAGCTTTTAAGATTTATAAATTTTTCTTTTCAATTCTTCAATTTGGATTGTCATTTTTTGTAACAATGGAGTCAAATTTTTAATGCATTCTAATGTATGTGTATCTTTTATAGTATTTACCATTGCATATGTTTCATTCATCATTCAATAAATTTCTATTGTACATTTCAATGTATGCTTACTTTTTAAAAAAATTATATAAAGATTTTAGTCATTTTTATTTGAAGATTTATTGAAATTTTTGTTCTGCATTCTATCTAATATATAAAAAAATTATAAAATTCTAATGATGAATGCGTAGCATAGCAAGCGCCAACCTCTAGTTGAAACAAAAATACTAAAAAGTTTGTTTACAAACATGAATATCACAAAACTTCATTTGAATAACGTAACATTTTTTGTACTTAACCACGATAGTCAATCCTTCAAATTCAATCCCAATGATACCTAAAAGCTTCCTCACATGAAAACCTATGTAGAATACATATTTTCATTCCTGAATTTTTTAACGGGAATTGGAAGTGAATCCTTTACCTTTTAATCTTTAAATACTGATTTCTTCATTTGGAAATCATTCTTTTTTTCACTATCTAAATCATTGGCTTTAGTAAGGTGTACGAACTTTCATTTGTATACTGACTACTGCCAGAGACCTCCCATTTTAACAAAAAAAATTTGATCATTATTAGTTGCAATTTTGTTCTAGGCATTAAGTGCATACTATAAGAACGATTGACTAATAGTTTCCTTAGATGAATTGGTACTGACTGTAGTAATTACCCCTTTTTATTGTGTAACATAATTGATGTAATTCTAAAAAAACTGAAAGAGTACTTATGAATTCCATATAAAAACTTAACTGACACCCTTGGTCAAAGAGCTTCAGACCACTGTCTTGTTCCTAAAGATTTCAATATAAATTTTTAGGGAAACTTCATTTATAATTTGAATTATACATATGAATTTCTTTATGGCGGTAGAATTCTTAGCTTATTTATAATTATTCACCATCCTAGCACTCTTCATGATGAACCTTGGAGTGACTAGCCATCAAAACACTTCTATATACAAATTCTTATTGATTACTTTGAAATAACACAAAAACAATCACCACAAATTTTGCTCACTATTAGTCATAACGTAATATTCATTAAAATGAGAGTATTCCACCGAAATGAGAGTTACAGAAGTCTAATTTCATTTGAAAACGGAGAAGAGAATTCCTCAAACAATATTCAAATCATACAAGAATTAAAATCAGATGAACACAAGTAGGAATCAAATATCATAACCACAAGGTAAACGTTCATATTGACCTTTCACTTGTACACCATGAGTTGATCTCCAACAATCACTTTTATAATATTACTTTTTCCACCGGGTGATATTATAGACATAATATAGTTGTTGAAATGAAGGTGATATTAAAGAGGATCCATAGAATGATATTATAGAGGTAGCAAATCCATTGCTTCTCTTGGCTTTACACTCCTGTGCACTTCTATGATTTTGTTAATTTGTGAGCTGTGGGTTTTCATGATTTCAATCTTCTATTGCTACTACTAAATAATTTTGAGAAATTCATTCAATTGAAGTGATTTTGGATTCCAAAAGAATTAAGTTCTTCAGAAAGTTTTTGAGATTTTTATTTGAAGATTTATTTGAAAGTTTTACACAACAATTCTTATAAAATTCTAATGATGAATGAATAGCATAGCAAGCGCCAACCCATTTCTTGCTTTGCATTTTATCTAATACATAAAAATTCTACTGAAATTTTGAGGATGAATTCATCGGGTAGGATTCATTGGAAAAATTATTTTAAAAGAACCGTATTGCTTTCCTACACTTCTTCAATTGAAATGGATTTCAAAACAAATACTCTAAAAATCATGCTGTATTTAATAAAACCCAAACCAATAAATTATATCGGTTTGACGTGCAAGCATGTCCAAAAACGTAACACACAAGTTGCAATTGTTCAAAATAATTAGGAATCATGGAAAAACTTAATTTTAAGACAACTCTATTGCTTTCCTACACTGTCTTCTTCATTTGAAATGCATTTCAAAACAAATACTCTAAAAATCATGTTGTATTTAATAGAATCCAAACCAATAAATTATATCAATTTGACGTGCAAGCATGTCCAAAAACGTAACACACAAGTTGCAATTGTTCAAAATAATTAGGATTCATGGAAAAACTTAATTTTAAGACAACCCTATTGCTTCCCCACACTTTTTCAATTGGAATGGGTTTAAAAAAAGCACTCTAAAAATCTTGCTATATTTAATAGAACCCAAACCAATAAATTATATCGGTTTGACGTGGAAGCATGTCCAAAAATGTAACACACAAGTTGCAAATGTTCAAAATAATTAGGATTCATGGAAAATCTTAATTTTAAGACAACCCTATTGCTTTCCTACACTGTTTTCTTCATTTGAAATGGATTTCAAAACAAATACTCTAAAAATCATGCTGTATTTAATAGAACCCAAACCAATAAATTATATCAGTTTGACGTGCAAGCATGTCCAAAAACGTAACACACAAGTTGCAAATGTTCAAAATAATTCGGATTCATGGAAAAACTTAATTTTAAGACAACCCTATTGCTTTCCTACACTGTCTTCTTCATTTGAAATGGATTTCAAAACAAATACTCTAAAAATTATGCTGTATTTAATAGAACCCAAACCAATAAATTATATTGGTTTGACGTGGAAGCATGTCCAAAAACGTAACACACAAGTTGCAAATGTTCAAAATAATTAGGATTCATGGAAAAACTTAATTTTAAGACAACCCTATTGCTTCCCCACACTTTTTCAAATGAGTTTCCAAAAAAATACTTTAGGATTGATGTTGTAATTAATACAAACCAAACCATTAATTTGTATCGGTTTGACGTGGAAGCATGTCCGAAAAAATAACACACAAGTTGCAAATCTCTGCGAAATAATTCGGATTCATGGAAAAATTAATATTGCGAACATTATAAAAAGAATTTGAAAGTGCATGCAGTATGATTCCTTAGTGTGTACTAAAACCTTGAATTCACTTCTAAATTAAATATTTGTTCAATATTTCAAAAACATGATATGAAATGATTTATTAATCTACAAAAATACCTGAACCCGAGACCCTAAACCCTAGAGACTCTAAACCCTAGAGACCCTAAACCCTAAAGATCCTAAACCTTGAAAATCCTAAACCCTAAACCCTAAAGACCCTAAACCCTAAACCATAAAACCCTTATTGAAAAAATCACATGCAAACACTTAGGTGGTGCAAAAGGTTGTGTTTGTCTAAATTTACAAACAGACCCTAACTTCAGCAAAATCAAATTGACTTCCAGAAATTGCAAAAGAAAAAAAGACAATGAAGATCTCTTGCCTAGATTCTGTTACAAATAGAATCTAAAAATTAGTGCTTAACGGTGCAAGAAAGCAACCTCATAAGTACTTAATAGCTATCAGTGGCTATTTCTGTCATGAACAGTGTAGGCGGGAATCAAAAATCAAAGGAATTTGCAAAAGGAGTTCGGGATTTTCAAATTCCGTCCTACAGCTCCCACCTTCACATTCGCGCCTACACACTGCCGCCAAAATTGTTTTGAATGTTGTTGTGTCCGCGCGCATTAGGGTACTCTCCTTCTCCGTCGCGAATGCATGGACGTTCATGCGAGATTTCACTTCTCTCATGTCATTACTGAACTCTATCAACTTCTGTACTTGTACTATCTAGAGTGTCGGAGTATTGCGCTTCGAGGATCTCGGTGGACGCGCTTGTTGCCTTCCGTATGTCCTTAGGTTAGAAGCCTTTAGCATTTTCAAACATTTTCATTTAATGGATTGGACATAGTTACTTTGTAAGCACATAGTAGTTTTCTGAGTGTGTATAATGTTTCTTTCAACGCTGCCATCTACTGTCGAGTTCGTAGTTGCTGAAGTTGGCAGAGTGCGTGTGTTTCTAACGTTTATTACTGAAAATCGAGTTGCACGATTATGAGTTCTGGGCTTCCTCAATTTTTAGTGACAAGGTCTTTATTCAATGTTCAGTTCTCGACATCTGAGTTGCAGAATTCTGAGAGTGCAGTGCCCGATTATCTCGCCGAGAAACCCGGAACACGAGATCACGGTTACTACGAGACTGGCAACACAATGTCCGAGAAATCCGGAACTATTTAGGTCGAGTCGACCTGAATACGAACAACGGTACATGAGTAATTGTAATGCACTTCAGGTCGAGTCGACTTGAATGTGAGATTGTCTACATCAGTCATTCGTTCATGCAATTTAGGTCGAGTCGATCTGAATGTGAGATTGTCTACATTAGTCATTCGTTCATGCAATTCAGGTCGAGTCGACCTGAATGTGAGGTTCTCTACATTAGTCATTCGTTCATGCAACTCAGTTCGAGTCGACCTAAATGTGAGGTTCTCTACATTAGTCATTCGTTCATGCAATTCAGGTCGAGTCGACCTGAATTGACCCATATGATAGTAATTGAAGTAATGTAAAACGTATCCTAGGTAGATTGAATAGTTCTGTCATCGAATATCATTAATGAAATGGTATACATGGCAATTCAGATCGAGTCGACCTAAACCGTATCTATAATTGTAATTTCGTTCAAGTGAAAATCTCGTAGATGTCCTGCTGAAATTCCCGATATTCACAGATTCAGTCACCAAGAATTCTGTACGTAATGATAATAGTGTGCAGATGGGATTCGGCTCACTGCAAGTCCTCATTTCAGGTCAGTTCGACCTGAAGTGTGGGTACTCTCATCACAGACTTCAGTTCGAGAAGTTCGAGATTTTTAAAGGAATAAAATTGGGAATTCCCTGTCAAATTGAACAGATGAAGATGGGATCATTATCTCAGAGTACAAGGGACACTTCAGGTCGATCCGACCTGAAGTTCAGGATTGTACTTAGTCTTCTTACATTTATATTTTCGGCTGACAAAAATTATACAAGACAGGGGTCAGACACTTCAGATCGATTCGACCTGAAAACAGTGTTTACATATATCTGAATTTATAAGAAATTTTAATGAATGATGTCAATTGCAGTTGAAACCTAGGCTTCAACTAATAGGTTCGTTGGTGTCATAGATGTAGCTATAACATTTGGTCATTCAGGTCGGGTCGACCTGAACATGAATGAAATTGCATGATCTATGCTTCAATTCACTTACCCTATTTCACATTGCATTTTTACAGGTATCCATGGATACTATAGATGACCCTAATGACATGGACATGTCATCGAGTTCTGAATCCAGTGAATTCAGACATGATGAAGAGGATTTCATGGCATCTTCAGAAGACGAATTTCAGAATGTCGAAGCAATGAATGTTGGGGTCCTGGAATGCGAAGGTCTACCGCGTCGGCTTTGGAATACTCGAGTTGTCATCTTGTACAATTAGGCTGGAGTGCTTGTGGGTGAAGGTGTTTGTCATAGTGTGAACTCTGACCTCGTTTTGGGTGCCAATGGCCCTCTTGGTGACACCCACGTGGCGATCCACATCTCCAAAACACATAGCGAAGAGGACCTACCAGAGGAACAAGTGTGCTCATTGTTGGCTTGGCCTATTCATCTTGTCCACTGTCGTGGAGCTAGCCTTAGAGACCATGAGGCTAGGGACAAATTCAATTGTCTCCAACAGGCTCTCTTAAATCTGCCCTCTTCGACGTCTTCGAGACCATACACAATTATGGTCCGAAATGCGCCCCGTGAAACAAATTTGAAATCGAAGGAGTTGCTTACTCAAGATTCCATCCATGCAGTGTCTACTAAAGTATGTTGTAGTCGCAATTGTGTTCAGCCATTTCCTAGGGATAAGATTCGAGCCTTTCGTGAACGCATGTATCGCAACTCCACGTTCAAGCACAAGACCTACATGAAAATGGATGTGCATAGGCAGGTGCATGTTGACGAGCGTGGTAGACGAATGGTGTCAATTGACAATACACCGGTATGTATGCGAGCGTGGATGCATATAGTTGGGGTCCCTGAGGCCACATTCTATCGCTACCAATCGTACATGAGGTGTGGTCGAGAGGCAAAGGACCATGGCAATAAGGGAACGGTGAAACCGAGGAAACACACTCAACAAGCTATAGCAACATTGAAGTGCATTCTGGAGAAAGAAGCAGATCACATGCCTCATCGTACGAAGACCCTGAAGTCAGGAGAGAAAGTTGTGGCCAAGATCCTACCTTCCACCTTCCAGTGGAAGGGTAAGATGAAAGAACTCAATGATGTCAATGCTGTTTTTGGACTGAGTGAGGTGTCAGCTTCGAACTTGAGTAAAATTAGGTGCTGTAAGTTCCCTGAGTATGAGGTGAAGAAGCCTAGAGACAATTTTGCGCGATGTGGCACGTGTGACAAATTGCAAGACCTCAAGAAGGGTGCTATAAGTAGGTCTCACAATGAATTGAAGTATTCTCGGAAGTTGGATAGGCACAATGAGATTGCTCGAGCTCATCGGGAGTTGTATTATGCAAACCGTCACCGTTCAGTAGCTTTTCCACACGAATGCCTCATAGTTATGCATGACAAGATGGATCATGCAAAGATTGCTTCTCCAGTCTTTTTCCACAAGAGTAAGGAGCTTGATGGCCTTGTGAAATTGTCTGTGTCTGTCACTGGCATGATTGCTCATGGTCATGGAGATGTGCGTTACGCACATTATGGTTTGGATATCTTTAAACACGATTCAAACTATACAATTGGTTCTATGGCAAAGTTGTTGCGGGATCTGGAATTGCCATCGAAGTCTTCTTCTCGGCAATTATTTTTTGGGTCAGGGTCTTCAAATTTGTTTAGGGCAGTGCTGCAGGGTAAAGAAATGTGCGACGCGTCACTGCCACCACCTCCAATGAATGCAGTTCCAGCAGTGTCTTTGCCTCCTATTTTGAATGTGCAAATGGACAATCCTACCGGCGACAACAAGAATAGATATGTTTTCTTTTTCTGGTCTCCACTTGTTGCTAACAAGATCTTCAGAGAAGTGTATGTCAACTTCATGATTGTTGGTCACACACACGACGACATTGACGCATTGTTTGGAAGATGGAGCATGCTGTTGAAGAAGGAGAACTTCCCAACAATCCCGGCGCTCATGAAGTCATTCATGGATGTTGAGTCTATTCCTACTATCCCTCACCTCATAGAGGAGGTGCTTGATTTCAAGCGTTTCATTGCAGGAAAATGGATGGATGGTGATGAAATCCTTGTGGGACACACAAGACCGCAACAAGTGAAGTTCTACCTAGACTCTGTTGGATGCCCAGTCATGAAGTACAAGTTGAAGTGCACGGATGAAAATTGGTTAGGCAGGCACGGTCAAGCCATTAAGTTGTGGAAAGAAGACGATGAAGGACGGAGTTTGTGGCCACGTGGTGTACCTTTGCCAGTACCACTCAACCCAATGAAAGGTGTCAATGACATTGTCAAAGGTTTATCAGGATTCATAAACTATTGGGACGACTTGTGCAGAGTAGACGTGAGTGGAGAACATCGTAGGCGCTATGAGAATGTGGTGCGCTATTGGTGTGGTGTAAAGGCAGCTCTTTAAGAGCCACTTCCTACTTCTAGTGCTCTAAAAGACGGTTTCTGGCCAACTACTCGTATTCAAGTGACAAAAGCTGATCATTTAGACGAAGATGGTGAAGATCTCGAAGAGCATGGAGAGGATGAGCCTTATGTTGGGCCCTTGAGGGATCGTCCACAACCATCCTTTAGGGTGGCTCGAGATCTATACGAAGGGTATTTTGTTGCAGTTCGCCCTGTAGACGGTGACAGTAGACCAATTTGGATTGCTAGAGCATTGTCTGATCCAAACTGTAATCCCGAGAAACCAAACTGTGTGCACATTCAATACTTTCGGCCAACATCATGCAATCAAGAAGTTCAAGACTTCTATGAAGGATGGGATAGTGATAGAGGTTTGCTTTGGAGGGTTGATGAAACCAAAGAACCTGCGTGGGAGACAACAAACGCTTTAATTACAGCATGGAAGTCTCAAAACAGAAGAGGTACTCGCCAATGCAGAATCAAGATCCCTACAGTTCAAATCAAAATCATCAACTAGAGTTTGGCTTCATATACATGATATGGAGAAATCATGTACATACATTGGATGCATTTTAACTATGACATTCATATGGAGGGTATTGTTTTATTTCTACATCTTATATGAAGTTGTTTTTCATTGCATAAGTGTTGGACCCTTAATATTATAATAGATGATAGTCGTTTCAGTTTTTTTTAGAGGATATAGGTTTCCGTTGATTGATTCTATTTTAGTGTTTGATACTGCATGATTGTTTTCAAGTGTATGTTTTATTGGAGAAAAAAATGTAGTGGATATATCCACTATTTATTTGGTTAACATGTAAAGCACTTGTTACATTCTGGGTAGGGGGTCGGTTGGTTGTTACAACTTTCTTGCCGGCAAAGCTCACTTAGTAGCACCAAGTCATGTTTTTTCTCTCATGCGCTCATACAAACCCAATGGGAATCGAACCCGGACCGCTTCAATGAGATGAACAACCCCTTACAACCAACCGCGGAGCTTATGACTTGGTGTTCAAAAGATGTCATTCTCTTTACTTATATAAATCAGAATATATACCCTAAAGCAAACTTCATGTATTTCAACAGTCCATCACTAAAAAGAGTCTCATTTTAATGGAAATTGTGTATTACAACTAGCAAAGTTAGTGTTTGCCCACCTAAACTAGTTAACATTACAATTCACTTTTTAGGGCCTAAATGGAAAATATTATTATGAGAGGGGCTAAACCTCTCAAAATATTGAATATTGTGTTAAGAGAGACAGATGCCATAGTTAAAGCTCAGTCGAAATCAGAGACTAGCGAGCGCTTAGAGGATAAAAATTAGAATAAGGAAAGTGGCTCTTTTAGAGCCCAGTAGTGAGCGGGAGAGAGTTGAATTGATGGAGGACCTCTCCGCCATGGGTTGCGCGGGGTTCTTGGGGAAACCCTGGGGGTTTCGGAACGAGGCGATAGTGAGGAAGCTCATCGAAGGAGCCCCTAACCAGTTCGACAACACTATTTGGCCGGTTCCGCCTATGTGGACCAGAGAGATCTGGAGGAAAGTTTACGAGCTGGAGGAAGGCGGCGCGGAACAGGCCAACCGGAAGGGAGACTTCGTGCGTGGGAAGTTCCGGGGAGCAGCTAACCCCAAGGATGGGTACGCAATCAAAGACTACGTCAATGTGCGACACAAGCGACTACTGGAGTTCCTGGTCCCGATTTTACATCCGGAAAAACCTACCCGGGTGACTTCCACACTCGGAAATGCGATCTTTGGGGCCCTGAGCGGAGAGAAGCGAATGGATTGGGCGGCATTCATTCAAACGATGGTGAATGTCTTAGTCTCAAATGTGGGAAAGAGTAGGGCTACTCTGGTAAGCCCCTACCTTTTCCACCTATACAAGAATCAGAGTCTCCTGACATCGGAGGAGAACAAGGAGTGGAGGGCGCAAATGGCTCTTCGGACGTGTGGAGGATTGGATGAAGAATCCGAGACGGAACCGGATAGCCCGGAACCAGAGGAGAAGGGTGAGAACCCTAAGAAGAGGAATTGGGAAGAAGAGGAAGAGGAGGAAGAGGACTTTCCTCTCAACCGAAGGATGAAGAGGACGCCCAGTCTGAGAGGGTCCCCTTTGGGGCTCCTGTAACGATTAGTCGGACCAGTATTCCTCCAATTAGCCCTTAATTTGCACCAAAGGCCCAATTAGAGTAAACCACTCCGGAATTGTTCCCACAAGGACTTGAGTTTTACAGATCTATAGGATAACCCAATCTAAGCATTCACTTTCTCTCCGTCAGACTACTCCGGACTATAGGTCCGGTCCGGCCACTAGTGCCGGATGGGTTCCGGAAGTATTCGGAAACCATTCAGTGCCCCTTTCGGGATCCCTGGATTTGAGTGACGAGTGGCTAGATCCACCGTCCGGATGCTTACCGTGTCCGGAAACACGTTCTCTTTCTCTCTTTCTCTCTCTCTCTTTCTATAATACTAGCACTTAACCTAACTTTTTAGGGACCGGAAGTGTCCTCCTGTTTCGTCGCCTCACAAATCCGGAAGGCTTTCCAGATTAGGTCACGTAGGGATGGTCAAGGACTACAACGACATTCTAACCCTAACCGAGCACTGAGCCTCCTATCAACCGGGTGGGTTTCCTTGTACTCTCTTGGGCTTGCGTCGGGGCTTTGACTCTGTTCTACGGGGAATTCCGGCAATCCAGAATTCGGGCACGTCTTGCAATACTTCCGTACACGAAAGTTGCTAGCAGCCTCTCAAATACCCCTTTCACCTAAGGCTGTATCCTACGCGCAGGCTATACCGGCATCCGAGCAGTACTACACTAACACTACTGCTGGAACCATCTGGTTGATCTCCCCCTCAAGTTAGTACATCCGGATACTCTCACGAAATCGACTCTTGCTAAACAAGGTAAGTTCTCAGTTTCCGGAAACGCAAGAATGGACCCACACCTCCCACAAACATAAACTATATACCAAATAGTTAAGAGAATGGATACTCCAAACACTTAGAATTAAGCTCAGAAAAAGGTACAATGCTGAAACTATGAGATGGCTGTGAATGACCAGAAAGGCCATCAAAACTCCTACTTGTACTAAGACTAACATCATCCTAAAAATCCTACAAAACATTCTTATTGGCCCGCTAGATTTCTAGTAAATCTCAAATCCTATTTTTCCGGCTTTGACGGTCGGACTCCGATATTGCCGCTATACTATACTACTACACACTATTCCTTGGAATCCGGATCCTTGGGAAGAACATAGTCCTTCAGTAAATCCAGCTTTACCTCCTTCCGGCTACTCTCCGGAGAAAACAGATTTGGACCCCTTTGTCCCCATCTTTGGACTTCCACGATATTGGTGTCCCTGTCTACACTTCGGGTTCCGACTACCGGAACTTCCGGACTCCCCTGGGAATCCTTCTAGGTCTTCTTATGACGAGGAGAAGACTGTATCGTCCGACCAGTGTGAACTTCCTGAGAAGCACCCGTCAAGTCGATGGTCGGAGTCATCGGAAGTAGGTCTTCGCTTCCTTGAGGTACCACGGCTTCCCAGTCCACTCCTTCTGGCCTTCCAACTGGTGGTGAAAGTTCCGGATTTACCGGTACCACCGGTGATACTTCAATAACCATAGGTTCCGGGTTGTTGCCTTCCGGAACCACCAAAGTTTGCGCGGAGGGGGAAGACTGAGATACCGGATCCGACTCAGTGGGAGCCAAATACTCCATCATCTCTCTCATCTCTGCCCGGGATGCATCCATCCGTCTCGCCTGCTCTAATAAGCACTTGACGATGTGAACCCGGCTTGAGTTGGCAGCTGCATCGAGGTTGGCTTCAAACAGCCGGGCTTTGTTGATACAATCTGCCGGTACGTCCAAAGAGCTCCGGAGCCGAACTATACCTTGACACAATGCCGCTATCTACCGGCAATGGTCCTCTTTTGTGAGCCGGGCCGTTTTCTGGGCTGTACGGAGAGTGCTCTCCAAATCCACACATCTGGATTCTGAGTTCCGGACTTGGTCCCGCAACGTCCGGTTCTCTACGCGCAACGTTCCCAACTCCGTCACCAACTTCTTTCATTCTTCTATGAGGAGGCCGTTTTGTTGCTCCGCCGCTACCAACGCATCCGTCCTCCGGAAGATGGCATTCCGATCGATTAGTGCCATCTTCCGGCACACCCGTTTAAGAGCCCCATCGTAGTTCTCGCAGATCTGGGTGAGGTCATCTGCCCGCCACACCAGGTGCTGAGCCATCTCCTAGATGTCCTCTAAGGGCGTCCCTTCTAGTCGCATGGTGGTCCTGTCTCCCTCCTCTACCTCCATCCTTTTGGTCCGGGAGGGTCCGGCCTCGACCTGAGTGGCAATAGTGTATGGTCGTACTGGCCCAACCAATTGCATGGAAGGTCGGACTTCTTCCGGGGCTGGTCTGGTCTCCGTCTTCTGCTCTTGAACTTCTTCTTCCTGTGGCTCCGGTGCGGGAGGCTCTTCTGACAGATTCACTGGCGGCGTCCTATTCCGCCGTTGCCTCTTCTTTAGAGGAGAGGGCGGCTGCTCATCCTCCGTCTGCTCGTCCTCTGTCTCCTCATCATCCGGTCCGTCACGAGGCGAGGGTTCTTCTCCCCCGTACTACTGGAGTTGAACTAGCTCTTGATAGGCACTCTCCTCGTTTGCCTTGAGTAGAGAGTGATGAGCGTATAGATGGAACAGATACGCCGGAAGGGGACTCTGACCTTTCTTCCCGGACCGGAGGGAACGCACCAAGTCCCCGATCAACTCACGGATGACGGTTGCCCAATCCATCATCATTTTATCCTAGAGGCTCCCCAAGATGGCGGAGGCCACCTTCGCTACTACTCGCCGCGGCTTGGTTGGATGGAGGATAGGATTAAGAAATGCTATCACATCTTGGTACTCCGGATTCACCAGGTCGTAAACCTGGTGACCTTCCTTCGGGTTGGCGGGCGCCCGGAATTCGCCCTCCATCACCTCCTGATTCTTCTACATAACCTTGTCCGGCGCCTCCCGAAACTTGTAGACGACCCTCCATGTGTCCACCGTCCATAGGTCTGGCTTCGCCCGGAGGGTGGTATTCAAGATGGTATTCCGGACGAAGGATGTCAAACACCAGACTCTCCTCCCGGATACCCCACAGCACCTCCAGGAGCCCATCCCATCCCATGTTGTTGAGGTTCTCTCGCAAGCGCATCAGCCGGTCCTCCTCTGTCGGAACCTCCGGAACCACCTTCATCACCAAAATGGTCCTCGGTCGGGGCACCGGTGGCGGCATCTTGTCCTCCGAGTCCTCGGGCAGATCCTTCAACTTCCGCTGGCTTGCCCTGGAAGTCATCATGCTTACAAACAATCCTTACACAATCTCTCCCTAGCTCTCCTACTCACAAACTTTCACTCCGGTAATCCTTGCACGATCGCAACTCACACAGTCCCTCAATCTACCGGAATTCTCACAAAGCTAGGAAGACGGAATACACTGGCGGGAGAACAAACAAAGAGATACTCGTGCCCACTGCCGACTACAGTCCCCCTTTTATACTGGCCCGATGTACGGGACAGGTTTTGGCGGCAAAACCCTATCCCTAGTACGGATCCGGTTTCCGTTTTTTAGGGCCGGCACCGTCATCCAATTTCCGGAACTTTCTAGGGTTCCGAAATTAGGTTTTTAGCCCTAATGAAATTTTATTGGATCCGGAAATCCGGTTTTCCTAATTTAACCTAACTTCCTAGGAGAACTCAAAAACTTTCCTTTTTAAGAAGTCAATTTTTGAATTTTTCCGTCATATGCTAGTATTATGGGTCTAGCATGTGGGATCGCATTCCCACAACTTCGGAAGGATAAGGGACCGGAAGTAGTGGAACCGGTCATCCCGAAGAAGGAGGAGCCGGTGGAAACAGTCAGACCGAGACCCGTTCCATCGTCCTAGTTGATGGACCTGTAGAGAAAAGATGAAAACCGCAAGATTGAACAACAAAGAAAGGTTTGACAAAACACATCGTATAAGGGTTCAAAAGATTAGAGAGGGTGATTGGGTGCTTGTGTTTGACAGTACCTTGGAGCATCAACACAGCACAGTAAGAAAATTTGCTTCAAGATGGTTTGGCTCTTATATTGTTACCAAGGTGCATACAAACGGTACCTATTCATTGCGAAAGCTAGATGGAGTTCCCTTGCGTGTAGCGGTGGCTGGAAAACGAGTCAAGGTCTTTTGAAGAAGTGGGAGATATCATCTTGAACACCTTGAAGTAATATTCAACCACCAAAAAGAATAAGATGATCAATCAGTTGCAGAAGAAGATGAAGATTTTGAAGATGTAATAGACCGAACCCAAGATACAGGATATGAATGAGGTTGGCATATACCAGAGGATGTGCAGGTTTAAAGAGGGTGAATGTCCTGTTGTAAATCTATACATAGTATAAAAATATATTGTTATATATTTTATTGTGTAGTTTCAAGGTGACGCTACTTTACGAAGAAGCTTGAAGGTGACGTTGTCTCAGTGAGGAGCAAGACATCCTTATAAGTGGACAGTTTGCCTTAGAACTTCATTGAAATTTATTGATGATTTCTAGTTTTCTACTATACTTTTAGAATGTCGAACTGGAGGGTTTTTTCTGAGTCTCAAGATGAAGAGCCTCAACCGGAAGCTAAATTTGAATTGTCATTGTCACAACTGCCGGACCAACCACTTTTGCATCGAGATCTTGCTTTGCCACTTGGGCATCCTCGAGATGAAGCTGAACCTTCTCGACCGCTAAAGCAACCTCGTGTGGAGCGGCGATGGCACAGTAATCTCGACGCTAATGCTCATGCTTTAATAATCTTACTTCAAACTGGATACGTTGAGCCAGGTACTCGTGATGTGACATTTGAGGCGACCTATGAAGGAACAAACAAGGACCAATACACTCGACTAGTGGAGGGTAGTCCTAGACACCGACGTTGGTTGGAAGGACCAGTCAACCCACTTACAAAGGCTGAGCATTCAAGTTATGTTGTTGCCACCATCAAACGCATCCTCGATTTTCTACAGATGGAGTGAAGCTTTGATTGAGACTCTAATTTTTTTACCTTCACTAGATGTTTGCTAGATGTTAGTTTACTAATTTTATTTTAAATTTTCTTCAAGAAAATTATAATGTATGTTTTTAGTGAAGGAGAAATAGTAGTGGAAGTATAGTTAAAGGGTTTGAGGTTTGGAGTGAGTGTGAATGGGGGAAGTGGTTAGGAATCTTAGGTGGGGGCAAGGTAGAGGTATGGGCTGAAGTGCCCCACCTCTCACCTGGGTTAAGGAGGAAAAGAAGGAAAAGGAAAGGGGAAGTGTGTGTGAAGTGTAGGGGTTGGAAGCCAAAACTTTGATCGCCGACAGTTCTTGATGTATAAGGATTTTGATAATGAAATTTGGGGGGTTTACTCTTTGTAAAATTGCGCTTCTTTTGACACCTTTTTTTTGCTTGATTTGGTATTGTGAGTCAAAAGTTATTAAAAGGCAAAGTTGTGAAGACCCAAGGTCTTCTATTGAGTGGGCAGAGGTTTCGACCAACCATAACTTTTGTACTACATCTTAGATTGGCTTGAAACTTAAGGAGTACATAGGTCTTACTGATAACTTTCTAAAAAGGTATCATACTTGTGATTTGAAGTTTTGAGCAAGGAGTTATGGAGTGTTGAAGTTTTGGGTAGTTCTTACCTTCTTCATTGGGGAAGCCGTGACCTCTTGGTTCACAACATTGGGACAGTAGTTTTGATTGTAGTGAAATTTTTAGGTATTGTAGATGATGAAGAGAGCTTTCTGAATTGCTCTCACACATGTCATTTGGAGTCCTATACTAGAAGTTATTGACATTCAAAAAGACGGTGTTTAGATGTAAAGGAGGAAGAGAGCACCAACTTTGTTACTCTATAACTCTTAGACAGTAGTTTCAATTCCATTGAAACTTATAGGGTAGTTAATTTATATTTTTAGCTTTCTAAAATTCTATAGCACTTAGGAATTGGACTTGTAGAACTTCCTAAGCATGAGTTTGAAGGCAGCAGCTCACTTTGAAAGAGTTTCTTTTGAAACTACTTCAAGTTTCTTGAAGTTTGGGTGGAGAAGGATACAAGACTTGAAGATAGAGATACCTATGAGGTTCTCTTGTGTGATGTGGCTTGCGGTTCGGTAGAGTTGATGTTTTTTTTTGTTTTTTTTTTGTTATTCCCAGCCGGATTTGGGGGCTCGTTGTTATTTCAATTCTGCATTGTACATCTGTTGCGGGCCATGTAGTCTTAATGACAGTATTGGCTCCATTTTTGTGTTTGTGGCGGCGAAGTGGGGTTAATGGCCCACATGGTCGATCTTATATGTTGTTCCCACTAGTGAAAAGCGCTTCCTGGTCACCGTGGGTTTGAAATTCAGGAGCCCAGCCCCGGACGGTTTCAGCTCGTGGTCTGGCCGTCCCGATCTACCTGTCCGAGGATCGTGGTTTCTTATTACCCACCCGTAGAACCCTGACCTTGTAGAGCCAATACAAGTAGGGCAACTGAAGATTCAACAACAAATAGAAGAGAAGTCTGAAGTGAAGATCGAAGAGAAGATTCAAGTGAAGATTCAATTTTGTCACTTTCCTTCCATCGCTCATCAACCTGCAGCCAGACACCTCGTGTGTTCTCTAGACGTGCTCCTCTCTACACGACACCGTAGACTCATTGATCGGTGCGTTTGTCTGCTTTGGTCATTTGCCCTTTGTCGTTAGCCATAGGATGGGAGAGGCAGACTCTTGTTATTTGCCCAATTTGGACAGTAACATTTGCCTCCGCAGATGGTATAAATTGGGGAGCGGACGGCTCGCTCCACACAATTGTTTCCTTTGCGGAGTAGGTGATCCAGTGCCAATTGGTCTCTATACTCTCCTTTCAACTTGGTGTGTAAACAATTGTAAATGAACAAAATTCATTCAAAATTATAAATTATTTATCATGTTCTGAAGTATTCATTTGGGCTTCAGAGTAATTGACAACAAAGGGAGATATCATACCTCCAAAAGGAATGCTGTCAGTTCCCAATTCTTTATAAAAAAGTATAAAGGGCAAACCGCAAGAATTGAATTGGGATGTTTATTTTGACGAATTCAATGTAGCAAAAGACGGATGGAAATACAAGTCTGAAAAAGTATGGACTTGTACAACATACAAGAAATATGTCACAATGTCACACCTTGCCAAATTGTGGCCACTGAAGGAAAGCTTAGAGAAGCAAGTGAGACGTTGGAAAGGCCCTATGAAGACGTGCACAAGTAGACATTTCATAGAGAAATATGAAGAGATTTGGGCAACTTCAAATCTAGGTTTCTTGAAGCCCATCATCATGAATTATTCAACCATGGCATTGATTTAGGCGGAGATTATACTGCAAAAAAACATCGATTGGCTTATGGTTATAGGGATGAATAAAGAGTCCAAATTGACTTGTCATTTTGCCATGATACTTAGCAATTGGACATGCAGAAGTGATTGCATGCCAACTTGGTCTAATCGTGGTCAATTCGGGTGCCCAACTTGGCCAATGCGAGATGCGGAGGATAGTAATGTTGAAGATGATGAAGATGCACTTGTACTCTTGCCACCTCCACCTTCGGAAAGGCATGAATGCCAAGAGGACTGCGAAGATATAGAGTATGAGAATCAAATGCAAGAAGCGCTTAGGAGGAGTGTAGAGGATCAAAGTCTCCCACGTAGACATCACGCATCATCCCATCGTATTTGCGATGCATGTGACTTGCAACATGGAAAACAAAGTTCACAGTACATCAACAATGTCCAAGATGATATTCCAAATGTAGAAAAAGACTATGGAAGTACAAGGTACACTGACTACGATGGTTCTCAACATGGCAGCTCGTAGTATTATCCGGGAAAGAGACTGAGGACCCTATAGAAATATGAGGTATATAAACTACGATGGTTCTCAATATGGTGGCTCGCAATACTATCCGGGATTGGGAGGACATGATTTGTATGGGCCTCATGGAAGCTCCTACTACTTTGATTCAAATCATGGAGGGACTGGAGGGTCACAATAGAATGCTTCAATTCCACCTCCAACTTTTGGAGGTCCTTACTATAGAAATTATGGATAAGAAAGACAATCAAGTGGGTATAGGCCATATGGTGGCTCCAGTTCTATGCCTCGAAGTCAGAATGATGATAATACTTTTAATTCTGAATAAAGTATAGTGTAGTTTTGTAGAACTGTACAGGGTGTTTTATGAAGAGGTTATAGGTTATGGAATGTAGTTTTGAATGTAAATCATAACCATTTAGAGACAATGATGTGAATATGTAATAGTTGCAGGTATATTAGAAAGAGCAACATGTGTGGAAAACACTTTGTATGACAACATACGAAAGTCGCACAAGCTATTTCATAATATGGCAAAGAATTTTACCTTGTGGACTTATGGAATGCCATACTAGCACCCCAATAGGAGTAGTTTCTCTTTGCACATACAAATATTGAATTTGTGATGTATTTGAATATTTGTATTTATGTATTTTTGTCATTTGGATGCCAATATATAATTGGATTAGGGTAATCAATAATAAAATACAAATAAATCAATTACAAATAATATTTGGTTTTTAGATCACTATAAGTCCAAAAATGACCACAAATTATCCAATTCATAAAGTGATAGGATTATTGTATGATGTGAGATGACATTGAAAATGTATATAAGGTAATTGTAGAGTTCATATCTTACAATTCTATAAGTTCATTTTTCAACGAAGGTCTTTTAATTTCAAACTATGTGAAAAATAAGAGTGTTTACGACACTCTCAAAAGAAGTCTGAAAAAAATGATCAATTGAAGCGGTTGAAATTTGAGAAATTTAAATTGACCAAAAACAAGGATGAGAGGGCAAAAAAAGGTGCTATTGATGGGTCCACGCCCCAAAAGTTGTCGTCCATCTAATGGAAAGCCATTCATACATTAATTGTCTGCTTAGTTGGATGGCCTAGATATGGTGGACGTCCCATCGTTCGCACAATAGGATAGCTCTAATCATGGGGATGGTAGGCCATCCACCAAAGCGGACAACACAAACGTGGCGGACGGCTAGGTCCGTCCACTGGTCACCTTTCGCCTCATCTAGGTCATCCACTCTAGTGGACGGCCAATTGTCTCCTAGATCGAACGGACCCAAGAAGTCCAACAGTCGGTTGTCCGCTACATTGGACGGCCTCTGTCCGACCAATGGCGCGGATAGGAAGAGGTCGTCAGCCTCATATAAAAGGGATTTGGGGTTGTATGCCCCTCACTTCTGCATCCCTCTTGCGGCTTCGTTTACAAGAGAGAGTGAAGAGCTTGGTGGTTTGACCTCCAATAGCTCCTCTATTTGGGACTGTAGGAATTTCTTATATAGGAAATTCTTGTCAATTTTTTCCCTAATGTTCGACATTTATCACGTTTTAACTTTCATTCAAAGTCAAAGAAGTTGTTGAAGAACAAAAACAAGTGTGCAACATTTGACAAGACGAAAAAATATTTTAAAGACTTGTTTAAAGATTTCTCTACCTTGAACTCTACTAATGCTCTCGAAGCTTATTGAAACATCAAAAGAGGTTGGGTTTTTTTTCCGAGTGTTGGATGTTATTTAATTGCGGAATGTAAACATTTTTTAAGATCAATCTGCTAAGCAGATCCACTTTTCTTGATGCCACAGTACGCTCTAAGAACTTAATTAGCAATAAATCCGCGTCATTAGAATGATGAGAAAATATCTCTTGTATCCTTTTAGAAAGCAAAAAATATACAAGACTCCTGCTATAATTTGTATGCTCGTGAAATATTTTTTTGCTTTTTGAAAAGGATCAGGAGATGTTTTCCCATCTGATTTTGTGGATATATTGGGAATCATATTCTTGGAGCGTACTATGACATCAAAAAAGTTGGATCTACTTAGCAATTATTAGAATATGTTTACATTCCGCATTTGAACATTCTTGAACACTTGAAAAAGAAGATTGAACTTTCTTGATGCTACAGTAAACTCCAAGAATATGAGTAGCAATATATTTGCATCTTCAAATCATATGAAAAACTCTAGTTGCACTTAAAAATGCAAGAAAATATTGAAAACCATTTTTAATTCATTAAACTCTCATTTTAATGGAAATTGCCTTTTGAAATTAATAGTTTTAGTATCCTTCAACCTAAATTGACTAAATCTAAGTTTCAGTTTCTCAAATCTAAATAGTTAGTATTATTTTGATAAGGTCCCAACCTTCCAAAGTAATGAATATGATGTTTATCATGCAATTTTTTCCTCAAATTTAATATCTTTTGGATATTATTTTCATTTTCTCTTCCTTTTACAAATTAAATATCAAAGACAACTGCTAGCTAGTTTATTTTAAATACTAGTTAGTTCAAAAACTAAGTCATACAAAAAAGACAATGAACTACTAAACACCTTGACATGACATAAGGTTGCAATTATCTATAGTAAGTACAAAAGTAAATGATTAATGATTGCCCTAGACCCCAAACTTCTTGTCAACATAATTTTCAAAATTATCAATAGTATCATAGTTGGTATGGAGGTCATGAATGCCCGTACATCTGCCGCCTTTTTCCTACTACAAAAAGATGGCTTTTGATGGTTTTAGGCCTCTCCCGTTCCATCGGGCTTCTCCAACTGTTGTCTTCTTCCTCATCCTCACTATGTTGTGCCCTCTTATTCCATTCGACAAAAACAATTGGCGTGTTTTTCCATTGTTTTCCCAGTGATTGTCAGTGCACCTTGATTGTGGTGCTATAGAGCTCCACATGTGTATATAGAAGTGTGCGGAACAAAAGTGGGGAGACGGAATGGGGGAAGAACAACAAGAGGACTACAATAGGAAGACTGAGTATACGCTTTCGGCAGATTGCATTTCATTTGGAGTATTTTGTGGAAAGAAAGGGGTTTAAAGGGAGATGATAGCAAGCCTTGTAAGAGTTGATTTGGAAAAACAACTTAGTGTTTTCATTTCTTTTTGTTGAAGTGTGGCTCAAGCATACAGAATTAATGTTGGTGAGTGTTCAAATTTGCTTCAACCACCTCGATGTTGGGTTAACTAATAAGAATACCCAACCTTCATATTACATATTTTGATTGTGAGAGTTAGGACGTGCACAATTAAGGTACAATTGTTAAATAATAGTAGAATTCAATTCTTGAGACGTAGTGTTGGTTGGTGGATGAGCTTGGTAGTCTATTGTGCTAGAAGTTCTTGAAGTTGATGTGCATCTACTACATTTCTATGTGCAATAGTTTGTTTTCCTATCTAAGTTGCTATGAGCGTTTATTTATCCACCCTTGGTAAATCAACAAACACAACCAGGTTCTTTTAGTTAGTTTTATCCTATGGGTGTTCTAACGTCGGTCCATTGTGACTTCCAAGCAATGGATCTTTCTAAGTGTCGTAAATGTCCTACACTTGCAAAACAATTCTTGTTCAATTCTAAACTTTAGTTTCTAAAAAACTAATAAAAAGGGAGACACTTGAGATTAGTGATAAGGCAAAAGTTTTGCCGTCTTTTAAAAAATCATTAAATTTCTGTAACAATCCTAAGACCTGAAGTCAAAACTCCGCCGTTTTTAGAAAATCATCAAAGTTCTACAATAATCTTAGGACTTGAAGTCAAAGCTCTGCTGTCTTTTAGACAATCATCAAAGTTCTACAATAATCTTAGGATTTGAAGTCAAAGCTCCACCGTATTGAGGGATTAACTTCAAATTCTAAGACATGATTAACAAACTAGTACACAACTAAACTTTGAGAGTTTTGTTTCAACCAAAATTTCTCCAAATGACACAAAGAAGAAACACAAACTATGGCCTAAATTAGTACACAACTAAACTTTGAGAGTTTTGTTTCAACCAAAATTTCTCCAAATGACACAAAGAAGAAACACAAACTATGACCCAAACTAGTACACAACTAGACTTTGAGAGTTTTGTTTCAACCAAAACTTCTCCAAATGACACAAAGAAGAAATACAAACTATGGCTTAAAGGGCCAGAACTTAGAAGACCATGAGACTACAAGAGAGATGGGGTGAGTGAGGAAGAGAGGCCTTATATACCTTCTCCAAGTCCCCAAAATCAAAGAAGATTTGGAGTGCACTCCAAGCAATCCTATCAATTTAGATTTTCATCCTAATTCTAATTTTTTAACTTTCTACGTTGGTCCAAACTTCTAACTTTTGGAAAAATGCTCCAAATCACAAATGGATTGCGCCATTGGCTTCAAAAGGCCAACTTTAGTTTACACATATCCCCCATCCCTTTTTCATCCATCAAAAAAACACCTACAGCTAGCACCAACTGAAAACTAAAAAGGGGTAAAAACCCAACTTTTGGAGGTTGACTTTTTTGAAGAAAGTAACTAGACTAGGGTCTCAAGTAGGCTTGGGGGAATAAGAAAAGACCTAATTTGGACCCTATTCCGATTCCGTATGCTCCTGATACGCCGGTCAACCCCTCCGTAATATTTGAAATTGTCGATTCAGGAAGGATCTTCTTAGTTGTAGGTCTTCTGGCTATCAAAATGTCTTGAAACTTGTTGAAGCATGTTATTAGCATAAAACAAGATAACCTAATTTTTATTGAGATTTTACTGCATTCATGGTAAATTTTATAAATTTACCATCTTAGATTTGGGTAGTTGACTGCTTGGAAAAAAATCTTTAGAAGATAAAAAAAATCCGAGACTTTTTGGAGAAACTCTCATGGAATTCCACAAGGGATGTGCAAAATCATATTCCCATTTTGCACATCTAAGGAAGGAGAATCAAATCCCGCTATCTCCTTTAACTTTCGGTAATTAGGGAATCTTCCACATGAAAGAGAATCTTGGCGAGCCAATTGCTCCGTTGGACTCCTGGCATGCTTCTCACCTTAAATCACCGTACTTAGATTGTAGATGCCCTCCTCTGTTCCGTCTTGAGTTTTTTTCACCTGTAGGCTAACAATTGGAGTTTTTACTATTTTGCCAATGGAATGGGAAAACTGAAACCTATCTTTGGAAATTTATACTAGGGTTCTCACCTAATTCCCTTGAACCAATTTAATTAAGATTTGTCAATGAAAGGCAGATTCAGACAAGTTGGGCAATTTGTACTAAACATGGTTATTTTGTATAATTTCTGGGTTTCTACCCTATCTACATGCAGGATTTGGTTACAAATAGCAGGAAATGCCCCATCTAGGACCAATTGCTATATTGGTATGTGACATCTCCATTCTGGTTATTCACTCTTTTTTGGGTTTTTTGTATATAAAACTATATTGAAAACTAACAAAATCCAAAAAAATAATTCTTGAGTCATGAGTGACCAAAATGGGCACTCACATATGGCGCTTGTGGGTTTGGAAGAGTGACTAGTTCTTGTCCTTGTCTTCATTTCCTCATGGGGCAGTTTAGGACCGTCATCCAATGTACAGTACATCAATTCAAACTCCCCAAATTACGTGATAAGGGTGTACTCTTTACAAGACAATGTAATCAAATTATGTGTGCCGATTTAGGGCTCTGATCGTTAGATTGCTTGCTAGAGACAGCTTAAAAGAGCGCTACAATTTGCATTTTGTAATTTTGTATTGTTTCCTTGCAATATCGTTTATTTTGGAATCAGTGAAAGACTTATAGTGTCTCTGCATTGTTTTTTCAATCTTTGTCAATGTGAGGTTTAGGGTCATTTAGGTAGAGAACTAGTGAGTGGGCTCAAGAATTCCTAATTTTCACTTGCACAACTTTGAAGTAGTTAATTGGCTTGGGTTTTTTTACGTGAATTGGAACAAAAAATTTATATACAGTGATGTATTATTGTGCATTTCTTTGCCTTTGTTTTTTTGTCTTTGTTGACTACCAAAGACTTTATTAGCTATGATTGCATTGCAAAATTGTAAAATTTTGTTTCATTTCATGACTATTACATGCTATGGATTCATGTAGCTAGGGTACCGAAGTAGGATTCAAGGTGGCATTATACTCTTTGAAGGTACCCTCTTGCAATAGGAAGCTTGATGTGTCTTTCAACACACGGTGCATATCGGAAGATCTTTAGTGGCGAGGTATTTAGCTATCTTATATGGTATGTTCCTTTCATCACTTCTCGATAACGTTTTTGAAATAGTTTTTGTGATTGGAATAGTTAATATACCTATGGTTGAATGCTAAAAAATGCTACCATTTTTTCTAGGAAAGCAAGTCTTGCAATTTTCTGAAGTCTACTAAGAAAACGCAGTATGGTAGCAAAGTCTTCTTGGGGCACAAGCACGCATATCCCTTTGGGATGACCTATATGTACTGCTTTCTATATTAATATCAAGAATCTTGTAGTCCTTGATATTGTAACCACATGGGTTCTATTAGTAATTTGTAAAATGAAGGGCTACAAACAAAGCACTTGAATGACTAGGTAGGATTAGGTCTTGTTAAATAATCATTGGGCAAACCCTTGATGCTATGACTACATTAGAAATATCGGAAGATCTCTTGATAAATATTATTTGAATGACTAAAATTACAACTACAATCTTTAGAGACAACGATAATTTACAAAAAAAATCGTTGAGTACATTCATCATTGGGGATCCCTCTATGCAATGTAACCTTTAGAATTATTGGAAGATCTCCCGATGAGTGTTATGTGCATGACTAAAATGACAACTGTATTTCTAAGCATCCACCCTTCAATTCCTATCACTGGTTAAGTAGGCTTATCATTGGAGGATCCCCCGATAATGGAAAAACATCTATAAAGAAATCCCTATTCCTACTAGTTGGAGTTACTATTATATTGCAATGGTATATGAAGGTCCACAAGACTTTACCCCACAAAAGTTGGCACCCTTTGTTGACTGTTGGATTTATAAATATTAGTACTTGGGAAGCCATCAACCAAGAGCCATGTACCGATGCAAAAGCTAAATAACCACGTGGAGACTTGAGTGGAAAGCTAGGGATGAAGGTGTTGCCGTCGTAGTTCCAAAACTTCAGAATGGAGGAAGGGTGCATCAAACAACTAGCTTAAGTGTAGTAGAGTTATGAGGCTTGGGTACTATGGAGTACATGAAATTCAAGTAGGTAGAAATAGTATAGGAAAGAAGTAACGTAGTGCAAATTTTTCTTAGAGATAGAAGGAATGAAAGAAATAAGTGCCAAACTTAGGATAGTAGTATCCAAAAATATGTTGTATCAGAACTGGATGGAAATTGGAACCACCGGATCTCGAGAACCTATAAATTTTAGGTTTCAGCTTAGGAGGACTAGGAAACTGTTACGGGGATGGTTTGGAAACCCGTTTGCTTTAGAAACGTTGGAGAATTCTGGAGTATTTAAGCCCACCACCAAGATCATTTTCTCCCTCTTTCTTGTTCGCACGTTTTCTACATGTGGTTAGCTGAGAAAAAGAGTAGTGAGATAAGATTCGGGTTAGAGAGAGCAAAGTGAAGTTGGTGCCAATTGTACCGAAATAGCCGTAGCTACTCGGTTACAGAAATCTACGGTTATAGCCCAAATGATTACTCTGGCCATTCCATCTGATTTAGATGACCAAAAATTTCTAGACGAGGATCTGGATTGGATGGATTGTCTAGGTTTCATATAGAGGCCATGGAGTCTCAAGAGCGACGTAATGGTTTAGAAATTTACGGATGGGATTATGAATCAATATGAGAGGATTTGTGAGGAGGCGACTCATAACTTGGACCACAGACATGTGGGCGGAAGTTTACCAGTTCGCCAAGACAAGATACGGATTCACGTCCCAGGTGGATAAGTATGCCTCCAAAAAGTTTAGAAGTCCAACTCATCCGAAAGAAGGGTACACCATTAGCGATTGCAAGGACCCTAGGCAAAGACAAGTACTGGAGTTATTTATTCTGATCTTGTATCCGGAAAAGCCTACCCAAGCTACAATCACCATGGCCAACACCCTTTTCGAAATGTTGAAAGATAGGCTGGTTAATTGGGGACAGATAAACGGGGCGGTGGTAGCTAAGTTAGCAAACATCGTCTTACGTAGTAAATCTAGCCCGATTAGCCCCTACCTCTTCCACCTCTATCATCACAATGAGGTGTTGAGTGATTCGGAGATGGTGGCATACTAAATTGGAATTGTGGTCTTGAAGTACAAGCTCACAATGAAATACAAATCCAAACACCTACAGTTGAATCCAGAGGAAGAAGTTCCAGAAGTCAAGGAGGAACCTATCAAGCATAGGAGGAAATCAATAGATCTGGCTTCACATGGAAAGCTGTCGTTACTAGAGGGAGTGGAGCCTAGCTAAGTTACGGCACAATAAGGCAAGCTAGATCCGTTTGAGAACGTAATTCAGTGGCTGTATCACGACGAGGGGACGTATGACGGGATGGTAGCCGCCGTCCTCAAAATCTTTGAGGCGCTAAGTGGCGTAGAGTCGGAGCAGATCATCAAGGAGATCAAGTGATGATCCAAACCGGAAGTTCTGCAGGAGAAGGACAGATGCATCTAGAGTCTAGAAAAGGAGCATGATGATTTCAGAACACAACTGTCTTTGATGGAGAGGGAGCTGAATACGGCACGATACAAAGAGTTGGATGCTCTCCGGATCATCCGGAATCTGAAGGACACGGTTTTGTTTGCGTTGGATGCAATGTTGAAGGTCGAGCTCTTCAACACCAAATTCATCGCGGATGGTTACATCACCGGATCCAAGGTACTCAACATCTTAGTCGATTTTGAAGCAAGGATGGAGGCAATATTGAAAAAAACTACGTGCGCTTTCGTAGAATATTGAGCATGACTGGGCTCTGGACCTGTCCTCATTTTTGGAGGTACCTGCCACCATGTTTCCGGGTTTACAAAACCCAGATCCGTAGGAGCAAGTATCGACACCATCGGGCCCCGCCCAACCAACCTCCATTCTCTCGCCTTCACCGCACAAGGATCAACTAGGGAACCCTTTCAGGAACTAGACACCGATTTTGGAAGATAAAGAGAAGACTCCACTTGGATTGGGTAAGATCTTGACTCCGAAGCCTAGCCCAACTAAGACAAAGACCTTTGCTTTATTAAGCTTTCAGGGTGCACAGGAGACTTTCAAGACGCCACCCATTCTAGTTTGTTTTGATCTGGCTTCTCGGATGAAAGCCATTACAAATCCGACATGGGCTTTTTTAGAAAGTTTTTTCCACATGGTCCAGGAAGCTACAACCCCAACACCAAAGAAGGACGATACGGTGGTGAACTTAGTTGACTATTCACCGGAGGATGACGACATGGAGATTTAGAAGATCGAGGAGTCCGAGGAGGAGATTGTCCAAAGCGACGAGATGGAAACTGACAAGGAAGAGGAAGAATCTGGATCGGCCAAGACTACTTGATCCGCTCTAGCAATCAAGACCCAGTCAATAGCCAAGGCAACTCTGTCCGCAAAGTTCTCTTGGACAAAGCTAGTTTGCGTGCCTAGAGCGGTGAGCTGTGAGCCTAGAGTAGTGAATGGAGAGCATAGAGCAGAAAAAAGAATAAAATAATGAACATTTAGTGGGAGTTTACCAAAAATAGAAATAAAAAAGGTTTAGGTCCAAATTTAGTAATTATTTGGACCTATTACGGTTGAATAAGGGTGCTCCTATGACCGTGGGAATGAAATTATTCACGCACTTTTGACCATTATTACTATAGGATGGCAGCAAAATGTGAACAAAAATGTACACACCTTTGAAATTTTCAATGTCAATGATGATTCAATGAGTAGTCAAAATATACAACAACTTCGTGGTGGCCCTTTTAGTTTCACCACTGTTTCATTCAGTCTAAAAAGAGAATTGTACAATGTAGCCTTCGGGCTTAATAGCATCTCTAAATTGCTGGTTGCTTAAGTAGCACCATCTGAATAACACGCTTAATTTTGTTAAAGTTGAAACTAGGAGCGTGCATAAAAACATCTATCTCACTGTCCGATCCACAAACTACATGAAATATGTAGTACATATGCTTAAAATTTGTCCATTGTCCACGCTTTTCCAATGATTTGCCCAACATGTCTTTGAAAAAGGGGCATGAACAACTGGGAAACTGGCCAATCGTAATTAAATATTGCAAAATTTTGAGACCATTACGGGACTCAAAGGTGATGATGCAACCCATGGCAAGAATTGGTACCATAGAAACCTTCAAAATCTGCCCAATGATAGTAAGAGCAGATGCACAGGAATTGGCGTGCTTCGTTGAAGGTGCCTTTGGATTTCGCCTAATGTTCTTCCCGAATCTGCGCTTTAGAAAGTTGTTAGAGAACTCCGGAGTAGGATACTCTGACAGGTCCACCAATGACCCCTCTACCCTAAACAACTTCCTTAGAGAGAGCTCCAGACGTGGTGCCAATCAAAAACCAACGTTCTCCAAGTCTAGAATCTCCTTCTGTGTGAGATTGGTGCCAATCTTGATAGGCCAAACTTCTGGAATTGCAGGTTTGGAAACCACCCACTTATGACGGGTACCCTTCACGCACCTCTCAATGTCGTCGTTGCAAAAGAAAAACTGCATGCGCTCTTGTTCTTGGTCTTCCATAGGAATTGAAGCATCACCGCTACCATACACAATACGAATTGCATTCCAGTTTGTTTGCGCATTGTCTGCCATGAAGCCCTTGAATTGTATGTTAGAAACACTGTGTCTGGCTACAACAGCATTCAAGTTCTTTCAGAAGATGATTTGAGTGGTGTAGGAATGTGATCCCACATGCTAGACCCAGAACACTAGTATATGACAGGAAATTTCAGAAATTATTCCCTTCAAAAGGAAAGTTTTTGAGTTCTCATAGGAAATTAGGGAAACTTAGGAATACCGGATCTCCGGATCCGGAAAAATTCCATTAGGTATAAAAACCTAATTTCGGAACCCTAGAAAGTTTCGGAAATTGGATGACGACATCGGCCCTAAAAGCCGGAAACCGGATCCTTATTAGGGTTAGGGTTTTGCCTCCAAAACCTGTCCCGTACATTCATCCGACTGACCGTCCGTCTGGCTAGTATAAGAGGAGAACTGTAGCCGGCAGAAGACACGAGTACTTCCTTATTTTCCTTCCACCTGTATTTTTCGTCTTCCTAGCATTTTGAGAATTTCGGTAGACTGAGGAATTGTGTGAGTTGCGATCGTGCAGGGGTTACCAGAGTGAAACTTTGTGAGCAGGAGAGATAGGGAGAGATTGTGTGAGGTTTTCCTATGAGCAAGATGTCTTCCAGGGCAAGCCGACGCAAGCTGAAGGATCTGCCTGAAGACTCAGACGAAGAATTTCCGCCGCTGCCGCCCTGGACGAAGACGATTCCGGTGATGAAGGTGGTGCCGGAGGTTCCTACCGAGGAGGACCGACTGGAGTGCCTACGCCAAAACCTCACCAATATGGAGTGTAAGGGGCATCAGGGAGGAGAGCTTAGTGTCTGATCTACTTCGTTCGGAAAGCGGTATCTTGGATACCACCCTCCGGGCGAAGCCAGAACTGTGGTCGGTTAACACGTGGAGAGCTGTCTACAAATTCCGGGAGGCGTCGGACAAGGTCATGGAGAAGAATCAGGAGGTTATGGAGGGCAAATTCCAAGCGCCAGCCAATCTGAAGGAGGGTCATCAGGTTTCCGACTTGGTGAATCCGGAGTATTGGGATGTGATAGCGTTTCTTAACCCTATCCTCCACCCGACCAAGCCAAGGTGAGTGGTAGCGAAGGTGGCTTCCGCCATTTTGAGGAGTCTTCAAGGTAAAATGATGATGAATTAGGCAGCCATCATCCACGAGTTAATAGGGGATCTTGTGCGCTCCCTCCGGTCGGGGAAGAAGGGTTAGAGCCCACTTCCAGCGTACCTTTCCCATATGTATGCCTAGCACTCCCTACTTAAGGCGAATGAGGAGAGTGCCTACCAGGAGCTAGTTCAACTCCAACATTACGGAGGAGAAGAACCATCCCCTTGTGACGGACCGGACGATGAGGAGACGGAGGACGAGGAGCTGTCCACTCCTCTAAAAAAAAGGCAACAGCGGAATAATACTCCACCGGTAAAGCCGATAGAAGATCCTCCCGCACTGGAGCCATTGGAGGAAGAAATTCCGGACCGGAAGACGAAAATCAGACCAGCCTCGGAAGAAGTCCAACCTTCAGCACAAGAGGTTGGGCCGGTGCAACCGCAAGCTGGTCCCGCTCAGGCCGAGGCCGGACCCTCCCGGACCAGGCTTATGGAGGCAAAAGAGGGAGATAGAACCCACATGCAACTAGGGGGGACGCCGCTGGAGAATATTGTAGAAATGGCCCAGCACATTGTATGGCAAGCAGATGACCTCATGAAGCTTCTTGAGAATTACAAAGAGACTCTCAAGCGGGTGTGCCAGAAGATGGCACTGACCGACCGGAATGCCATCTTCCGGAGGACGGATGCGTTGATGGCGGCGAAGAAGCAAAACAGCCTCCTAATAGAGGAACGGAAGTGGCTGGTGACAGAGTTGGGGGCTTTACGTGTGGAGAACCGGACATTGCTGGATCGAGTCCAAGAATCGGAATCCAAGTGCGTTGGATTGGAGAGCAATCTACGCACAGCCCAGGAGATGGCCTGAGTTATAGAAGGGGACCACCGCCGGCTAATAGCGGCATTGTGCCAAGGTGTGGTCCGGCTCCGGAATTCCTTAGAAGTACTAGCGGACTGCATCAACAAAGCGTGGTTGTTCGAAGCCAACCTCGACGCAGTCGCCAGCTCAAGTCAGGTACACATCATTAAGTGTTTGTTGGAGCAAGCGAGACGGATGGACGCCTCCCGGGCAGATATGCGGGAGATGATGGAGTATTTGGCTCCCGTTGAGTCAGATCCGGTAACTCTTTCTTCCCCCTCCGCGCAAACTTTGGTGGTTATAGAAGGTAATAATCCGGAATCCATCGTTACTGAATTATCACCGGTGGTACCGGTTGGTTTGGAACTTTCACCACCACCCGGAAGGCTAAAAGGAGTGGACTGGGGTGCCGTGGTACCCCAAGGAAGCGAAGATCTCCTTCCGGTGACCCCGACTATTGACCTTACGGGTACTTCTCCAGAGACTCACAGTGGCCAAGCGGTACAGTCTTCTCCTCGTCATAAGAAGATCCAGAAGGATTCCCAGGGAAGTCCAGAAGTTTCGATAGTCGGGACTCGGAGTGTAGACAGGGACACCAACATCGTGGAGGTCCAGAGATGGGGACCAAGGGGTCCAAATTTGTTTTCTCCGGGGAGTAGCCGGAAGGAGATCAAGCTGGATTCATTGAAGGACCTTGCTCCTCCCACGGATCAAGATCCCAAGGAATAGTGTGTAGTAGTGTAGAGTAGCGACAATACCGGAGTCCGGCCGTCAAAAGCCGAAAAAATAGGATCTGGGATTTATCGGAAATCTAGCGGACCAGTAGTAATGTTTTGTAGGATTTTTAGGATGATGTTTGTTTTAGTATAAGTAGGGTTTTTGATGGCCTTTCTGGTCATTCACATCCATCCCATAGTATTAGCATTGTATCTTTTTGAGCTTAAATCCAAGTGTTTGGAAGTATCCATTCTCTTATCTTCTGTATTTGGTACATGCTTGTGGGGGTTGTGGGTCCATTTGTGCTTTTTCGGAGACTGAGAACTTACCTTGAGTAGCAAGAGTCGACTTCATGAGTGGTTTCCGGGTGTAACTAATTTGATGGGGAGATCAGCCGGATGGTTCCGACAGTAGTGTTAGTGTACTACCGCTTGGATGCCGATATAAGCCTGCAAGTAGGATACGGCCTTAGGTGAAAGGGTATCTGAGAGGCTGCTAGCAACTTTCGTGCACGGGAGTTTTGCAAGACGTGCCCGAATTCCGAATTGCCGGAATTCCTCGTAGACAAAGTTAAAAGCCCCGGTGCAAGCCCAAGAAAGTACAAGGAGATCCACCCGGTCGACGGAAGGCTCAGTACCCGGTTAAGGTTAGATTGTCGTTGTAGTCCTTGACCGTCCTTGTGTGACCTGATCCGGTAAGCCTTCTGGATTTATGAGGTGACGGAACAAGAGGATTCTTTTGGTCCCTGAAGAGTTTGATTAGTATTAGTATTAGAGATTGAGAGAGAAAAAAAAAAAAGAGTGTGTTTCCGGACATGGTAAGCATCCGGATGGTGGATTTGGCCACTCGTCACCCAAACCCAGGGATCCCAAAAGGGGCAACCGAACGGTTTCCGGACTTTTCCGGAACCAACCCGGCACTAGTGGCCGGACCGGACCTGTAGTCCAGATTAGTAGGAAGGAAAGAAAGTGAATGCTTAGGTCAAAGTCATCCTCTGAATCTGTAAACCTCAAGTTCCCATGGGAACGATTCCGGAGCGGTTTACTCTAAGTGGGTCTTTGGTGCAAATTAAAGGCTAACTAGAGGAATACTGATCCGATTAATCACTACAAGCGACAACATCTTCCGACTGCATATCACACACTACAATGGTCATTACCCGACAATAGGTAGCATCATAAACATGGCAGGCCATGGAAGTCCAGCCCTTCACACGCTTGACATGGTCGAACATCATCCATGCATTCTGTAAATCTCTACCCGGCTACATTCTTGTCACGAGATCAACTCTACTTCCTGGCCCGACCTCAAACATCTTGAAAACAAAGACCTTGTCGAACTCAGATCTTTGGTTAGGGAATTTGTTCTCTTGGACAAATGCCCAATAGCTAGACCCTCTAAGTTTGGTGATGCTGTCCATGACTCCAAAGCGTCTTAAGTACCAAAACGTCGTGACTTGAATCCAAATACTCGGGGAAGACATGAATTTGAACTTACCAAACACTGGTATGAGCTCATCAAGAGTAAGTTCCTTCTGCGTTGCTCCATTTGTAGAAAGAAGCAACTTACCAAGGAATTCCTTGCTGGCTTCAAGGACAATGACAGAATTAGTTGTTGTTAGAGTCTTCTCTACTTGTTCACCAATGAGGCTCTTTATCTTCTCAACGACATCCATGTATTTGCCAATCTTCACAAGATGACAATGGATTCTGAGGTGCACACATGCACGAGTCATATTTCCATGACCAAGAACATAATAAATCTTAGCCAAGCACCCATCTAAATGTGGAAATCTGAAATCCGGAAACGGATCAAGGATAAAAGAATTAGATGAGAAAAATGGAAAAAAATCAAAAAAATTATAGTTAGAACGTGATTTTTGTGTGAAAAAATCCAAATTAGAAAATAAGCGTTCCAACAAAATCCGTAACCGGAACTTATCCAGATCCGGAATCCAGATTTACCCGAAACACATGAACCTACCATATAGACCTCGTAGCTACGGGAATAGGATACCGTTAGTACAACGAACTTGTAGTCATTGTCTTGATTTCTATAGGGAGACGGTTTAGTATTTAAGTTGTTTGCCGAGGGCTTTTATCTTTACCTTCCTATTTTATTTTTCTGAAACTGTCTATGTGAGTAGTTGAGAGAAAGAGTGGTGAGTTAGCGACTGAGTTAGGGTTACTTTTCTCTCCTCTCGTTTTTATTTAGGTCTTATGGCATCCGGAGCGGTACAAAAGGTAGTGGTATCTGCCTAGATTATCTCTCCGGCTATTTCGGACAATCTGGAACTACACAAGTAGTTAGAGGAGGATTTGACTAAGTTAGGGTGTGTCACTTTGTTACACCGACCATAGAACCTTAAGAGTGAGGATATGATCCAGGAATTACTTTACGGGGTTCCGAATCAATATGAGTTCACTCTGAGAAGACGGCCGGTCACGTGGACAAGGGATACCTAGGCAGATGTGTATCAGTTTCGGAAGAGCGGAAACGGGTTAGCGTCGAGGACAAACCGTTTTGTAGCCGGGAAGTTTATAGGGTCTGCAAACCCTAAGGATGGATTTGCTATTAGCGAATGCAAGGATGAGAGACATAGGCGAGTCCTAGAGTTCCTCATTCCCATCTTGTATCCGGAAAAGCCTACATGGGTCACCATTACGGTGGCCAATACTATTTTCAGGGCTATGGAGAATCGGGCCGTGCATTGGGATAAAGTTATAGCCGGATTAGTTTCTAAATTAGCAGAGCATGTAATCCGCGCCAAGGCAAGTCCGGTTAGTACCTACTTGTTCCATTTATACCACCAGCAGGAACTTTTGAGCACTGAAGGGATAATCCAGTATGACACTAGAAAGGCCATTTTGTCATACGGACCTTTGGAGGAGGAAGCGGAAGATCCGATCAAGTCGGAACCAAAAGAACTCCCCGAGGAACCCTTGACCAATCCGAGGAACAAGAAGTGGAAGTCAATAGATCCGGGTTCGCGATCCAAGCCACCGGCGATGGAGAGGGGGGAGTCAAGCAAAGGACCAGAAGTGGAAACCGAATCAACATTTTTTAATGCTAGGTTCGAGTGGATATGAGAGGCCAAGGTACTCCATGACAGTCTTGCGGATCTGGTGCTAGACACGACGGAAGTTTTGAAGGTGGAACCGGATCAGATTGTGGAAGCTGTCAAACGACTGCCCAAACCGGAAGATCTAAAGCAGAGGGAGGACCGGATTCAAGAGCTGGAGGCGGAACGGAATCAACTCCAGGCCCGACTGAATTGGGCGGAAGGGGAGATGGCAACTTCAAAGGAGAAAGAGAAGGAGGCTCTCTCTCTTGTCAAAAACCTATCCAAAGCAATCGACATCAAGGTCGACGTCATCACGAAAGCTGCTTTATTTGATTCGAAGATGATATCAGAAGGCCACATCACCGGGACCAAGATAGTGACCATCCTCGTGGACTTCACTGCAAAGATAGAGCGGGTTTTATGAGAGCTACGGCAACTACTGGCGGCCATCGATCCAAATCAGGTGATGGATTCTTCAACCTTTCCGGAACTTCCTTTTGTCTCGGGTACTCCAGGGAGACCGGTAGCGGATCAAGCAGCTCGAATGGAGGGATTGAGAAGGATACTGACACCAGCTGAGCCTACCTCCAACAAGATGCGAATGACGAAGTTAAATTTGAGGCCAGCTTCAGAACCGGAACCTGAGTCCAGTGTGAAATTAGTTCTGGTACCACCCAAAGTCTCGACTCTGGAAATTCCCAGGGCGCAAACGGTACCGAACCTTTTGAGGGGGACATTTAAAGTTCCAAGACACCAGGTTAGAGAAGATCTCATCAACCAGATCAGTGGAATGACCAATCCGGCCCGGACGAATCCGGAAGGGTTCTCACATATGCAAGAAACTACACCGGAAAAGAGAAGCGAATCCACAACACTGGAGGAGACACCGCTAGAGAAGGAGAAGGAAGTTCAAGTCATTGAAGATTCCGAGGAAGAGAGTGTGCACTCCACTTCCGGAACTGAGAGGGACAGCAATCCGTCTCCCATAACACGCCACATCCAGACTCGAGCAACAACGAAAACGACTCCAGCCAGAAGTACGAAGGGGACGCCAACCAGTCAAGTAGGCAACCGCTTAAAGAAGGGTCGGAGGCCAAAACATTAGAATTCTTAGAAAGAGTAGTATCGGATCCAGAACGGGTTTTCGAGCGTGGGCCCAAGTTCCGGAATCATAGGCATATATTTCGGGAAGATCTGGCAATCTCGGGACAACAATAACTAGCCTTTCCGGATATTTCGGGGGTTCAGTGATTGGTGGGCTGGATTTCTGGGTTTTTCCTGTCAGGCTTTTAGGAGTTGACTTTGGATTTTCAGTTAGTATTTTTGTCATAGCACAGGAAAGCAAAAATCCTTCTCTAAGGCTCAATATTTCTTAAAAGAGGCCCTAAAGTGACTCGAGTATTGTTCCCACGAAGATCGAATTTCCTAGGTTCACAATTACTGGAAAATGGTAGAGTAATGGTCACGAAACACACACAAACACAAAACCCCAAGCAAAACAATAGACCGGAACTTCCACTTGGCCTCCTTGTTTCCTTGGCCAAACACGACCGGATCTTTCCGGTCCAACAATTACTACTACACTTTAGACCGGATCTTCCCGATCTAATAACACTGACCGGATTGATTCCGCTCTAACACCCACTGGTTTATCACACAGACTCTCTCATTGGTTAGTTTACTACCCCACGGCTTTACACTACCCTGTAACTCTCCCAACACTTCTATTCACATACCTTTGGTAGTTACATGTATTTACGTTTTTCAGACCGGAACCGGAACCCTCGTTTCCACAGATCTAACTTTAACCTCTAGTATTCACATCCGGTCTAGATCTCTAATTGTAACCATGTGGATTTTAACCTCTCGACGAAGGATCTACTTAATTGGGCTTTAGGAAGGAAGCTTAACTCCTACCCTTCCATTTTAAAGTGTTAGAAGTTTCACTATGTGATCAAACTTTCAAAAATAAACTTTCAAATCCTACAAATGAGAAAACAGACCGTCCTCACAACTGGAAAGGAAACGCAGTCGTGTCCAGTAGGTCACGCAAGCTGGTCTAATCCCTCCTAACCAATGCTACAGCGACAACCTACTGAGTTAGTCCTAAATCCGGTCTGAACTAGCGGGGAAGAGAGGGGAAACGAGCGCTGCGGAGGCGTGCTAACCCTTACTCTTTCTGGAGAGTGGTCCTCAATCCGTACTCCCTTCCGAGTCCATTCCTAGTCCACACTAGAGATCCCTTCTGCCTCTATCCACACGCACTAATTCAATACTGGACCGAATAATTGTGGGAATCCGGAATCCGGAAACGGATCAATAATACAAGAAGTAGGTGCAAAAAATAGAAAAAAATCAAAAAAATTATAGTTAGAGCGTGATTTTTGGACCAGATAGCTTGAATTAGGAAATAAGCGTTCCGGCACAACCCGTAACCGGAACTTATCCGGATCCAGAATCCGGACTCACTCGGAACACAGGAACCTATCGTATAGGTCTCGTAGCTACGGAAGTAGGATACCGTTAATACAACGGACCTGTAGCCGTTGTCCTTAAGCCCGTAAAAAGATGGTTTAGTATTTAAGCTGTCTTCCTAGGGTTTTCCTCTTCACTTTCCTATTCTGTGTTTTTGAGACTATTTGTGTGAGTAGTTGAGAGAAAAGAGTGGTGAGTTAGCGACTGAAGTAGAGCTACTTTTCTCTCGTTCTGACTTAGATCTTATGGCATCCGGACCAGTACGGAAGGTAGCGGTATCTGCCCAGGTTATCTCTCCGGCCATTCCGGATAACTCGGAACTACACAAGCAGTTAGAGGAGGACTTAACTAAGTTAGGATGTGTCAGTCTACTACACCGACCATGGAACCTCAAGAGTGAAGAGATGATTCAAGAGCTACTTCACGGTGTTCCAAATCAGTATGAGCTCACTTTGAGAGGGCGGCCAGTCGCGTGGACCGAGGACATCTAGGCGGACGTCTATCAGTTCTGGAAGAGTGGGAACGGGTTAGCATCGAAGACGGACCGTTTTGTAGCTGGGAAGTTCACTGGGTCTGCAAACCCTAAGGACGGATTCGCTATCAACAAGTGCAAGGACGAGAGACATAGGCGGATACTAGAGTTTCTGATTCCGATCTTGTATTCGGAAAAGCCAATACGGGTTACCATTACGGTGGCCAATACTATCTTTGGGGCTATGGAGAACCGGGTAGTGCACTAGAGTAGGGTCATAGCCGGGATAGTGGCTAAATTAGCGGATCACGTGACCCGAGCAAAGGCGAGTCTAATTAGCACCTACTTGTTTCATCTGTACCATCAACAGGAACTTTTGAGTGCAGCTGAAGTGATCCAATATGACACCGGAAAGGCGATCCTGTCATACAGACTTTTCGGGGAGGAGGCGGAAGATCCGGTCGAGTCTGATCCGGAGGAACTTCCCGAGGAACGTCTGACCGATCCGAGGACCAAGAAGAGGAAGTCAACCGATCCGGGGTCGAGAATCAAGCCACAGATGATGGAGAGGGGGGAGTCCAGCAAGGGACTTGAAATGGAAACGGAATCTGTATTTTTCAATGCGGGGCTCGAGTGGATACGTGAAGCCAAGGTACTCCACGACGGTCTATCGGATTTGGTGATAGATACCGCAGAAGTTTTGAAGGTGGAGCCGGATCAGATCGTGGAAGCTGTCAAGCGATTGCCCAAACCGGAGGATCTGAAGAAGAGGGAGGAGCGGATCCAGGAGTTGGAGGCGGAACGGAACCAACTCCAGGCCCGAGTGAATTGGGCGGAAGGGGAAATGGCAGCTACAAAAGAGAAAGAGAAAGAGGCTCTCGCTCTGGTCAAGAATCTATCCGGAGCTGTCAACATCAAGGCCGACATCATCACAAAAGCTGCCTTGTTTGACTCGAAGATGATATCGGAAGGCCACATTACCGGAACTAAGGTAGTAACCATCCTCGTAAACTTCACCGCGAGGATAGAGCGAGTTTTGAAGGAGATCCAGCAGTTATTGGCGGCTATCGACCCAAACCATGCGATGGATTTCTCCACCTTTCCGGAACTTCCTTTTGTCTCAGGTACCCCAAGGAAACCAATGGCGGATCATGCAACTCGGATGGAGGGTTTGAGGGGGATACTCACACTAGCCGAGCCTTCCGCCAGCAAAATGCGGATGACGGAGTTGAATTTGAGGCCAGCTTCGGAACCAGAACCTGAGTTTAGCGCAAAATCGGTTCCGATGCCATCCAAATTCTCAACCCCGGAAGTCCCCAAGTCCCAAACAATGCCAAACTTGATGACCGGATCATTCAAGGTTCCAGGACAACAAGTCAGGGGAGATCTCATCAACCGGATCGGTGGAATGACCAATCCGGCTCTGACTAATCCGAAAGGATTTGTGCACATGCAAGAGACCACGCTGGAGAAAAGAAGTGAACTCGCAACATTGGAGAATACAACACCAGAGAAGGAGAAGGAAGTTCAAGTTATCGAAGATTCTGAGGAGGAGAGTGCCCACTCCACTTCCGGAACCGAAGACGATAGCAATCTGTCTCCTGCAACGTGCCATATCCAGACTCGGGCCACAACAAAAACTACGCCTGCAAAGAATACAAAGGGGACGCCTACCAGCCAAGCCGTTCAAGGAAAGGATGGAAGCCAAAACATTAGAATTCGTAGGAGAAGAAGTATAGAATCCGGAACGAGTTTCCGAGCATGGACCCGGTTTCCGGAATCTAAGGCGAATAGTCAGGAAATCCGGCAATCTCGGACAGTAGTTAGTATTCGTTCCGGATATCCTGGGGTTTTCAGTGATTGGTTGCCTGGATTTCCGGGTTTCCTTTTCAGGCTTTTAGGAGTTGACTTTGGGTTTTTGTGTTAGTATTTTAAGGGCAGGCAAGTTAGTGGTCTGCCATTCCATCCTACTCCATTCCGTTTTAGTGCTTTCACGTATGTATTACAATTCTCTTTTCTTAATCTAAGTCAGTTAGGATACCTCTAGCTGCACTTTTGCTTAGACAGGGTCTTTTGGCTGAGTGTATGCATGTGTGTGTAACCTTGTACTAGAGAAAGAGAAGGGAGGGAGAGGAGGAATCCGGATCTTGGGCTACTGATCTCTTGGTGTTGAGTTGAGTGGGAGGAATGCGAACTGAGTAAGGGAGTGTAAGTGTGACGTTCTTTTAAATTGCCGGAACGGCAATCCGAGTAAGAAGGTAGAGGGCCCTGCGAGTCCAAAACCAGGAGGGTTCTGTGTGGAGATAAGCAACCGCCAAAGGAAAGGAACTCCCGCTACTCCGGAAAGTCTACCAACCTCCCTCTTGATACATTGTCTTCCCCTTGAGACTCTATTCCTTTGGATCTATGAATTTGGATCCGTCGTTGTAGTAAAGAGAGGTGTGAGAATTGCTCTATGTGATCTGATTCCGAATCGACCAATCCGGAAACTGTGAGAGGATACTCCTCCCTCCTCCTACAGTTGTGTTGTCTTGGGTGTGTTGTTTAGTAGATTTAGAGTATAGAGAGGATAATTGCACAAGTAGTGAGTCCCCACCCCTTTCTAGATCAAGGGCGGACCCTTTGAGGGCAAAACAGAGGCAACAAAAACCAGTGACGGAAGAGAGACGGAACTCAGTTCCGGAGGTATCCGGATCCGGAACGGAATCCGGAATGTACTAAGTTTCCGGAATAAAGTAGGGAAGTGAAAGGGGGATTAAGTGAGCAGTCACAATCCGGATGCTTCTAACTCAATCGATATCTTACTAGAAGTTCCCTGGAACGATAATTCGTGTCATCTTGCAACAATTTGTCGTTGTAAGGATACTTACGGCTAACTGCGCGTACGACAATAAACTTAGCATCCAGGTACACCTTGTATCCACTTACACTCACTTTCCAGCCTGGACTTCCAAAACACGGACAAGTGTCAAGTACACACAACTATGATTTTTTTCAATCACACCAAGAGCAAACTCCCAGGTACTCATGAATATAAGAAGGTACGATAAAGATGCACACCGGGACCAAAGAAGTCCCGGATTTAAATACTAAACTACTCCCTCAAAATCCTAACCTAAAAGTAACGCTCCAGCCAATCAGGGCTCAACACGTTTCATTCCCTTACTAATTTTTAGCCTTGTTGACTTTCACTCAAACTCCCACTACTTCCGCTAAAAGTGGATCTCAGATCCTATAATTATGGACCCGGTCACTTTCCAACTGCTAGTGGCCGTGTCACTCAAAAAGTAAACTGCCTAATTATGTACAACTATCTCTAAACTTCAAATTTTCACTACCCTATCCTCAGAAATTTACCCCATGTAACTTTCTAGGTTTTTAACTTTTTCACGGCTAGCTTCTTTCTGGTTCCGGTCTTCTGTCTCTGGCGTACCTTACCCCGAGCGGCAAGCCTCTTCTTCTTGGATGTTGCAGCCTTGGTTGCCCGAGTCTCTGCAGTGCTTGATCCGGGTCAGAATACGGCTCTGAGTCCTCCTCAGTACCGGATTCTTCCTCCTCGTCCTCTTCTTCTTCCTCTTCCTCCTCGTCATCGTCCTCTAGAATCGTCCTTTTCTTATGTGTCATAATTGGAGGCTCCTTCTTCTGCGTGGTTGGTGTGGGCGGAACATTGGCCCTAGCACTCTGAAGAGTGGGTTCCTCAATCGGTCTGTTCTTCCCAGATCCTTGTCCCTGTGATCCGGTCTTCCTTTCCTCCATTGACCCAGTTTCGCTTCCCAAAGCTAAGTTGAGTAGGGTGGAAGGAAATACCTTCTGTGTCTTTGCAGGAGAAGGCAGAGAGATTGGAGATAACTCACTGAGGTCAATAAACTTGGTACTTAGCCCTGGTTTGGGCACGTTCTTCTTCTCGGACGGTTCCGGTCTAGACCTCATCTTCTCTTCAACTGCGGCCTTCACCTCTTCCGGTAGTTCCCTCGCCTTGCTTGTTGTCTCCACTTCTCCGGTCTTCTCTTCCTCAACAGCTTCTACTGCTTGCGTTGCATTAAGAGCAACGTCCGTTACTTCCCCCAGTAGGGAAGTCATTTCTCCTTTAGGCTTTGACTGGATGGAAGAGCTTGGCACGTCCTCCATCTTGTCCTTCGCCTTTACTTCTTCTTCGGTGACCGGAAGGGGTGCTGGTGTGAGTTCCGGTTCCGTTTCCGGTCCCTGCTCCCGCTCTCTTCGTTCTTCTACCTCCTTCATCACCTCGCGCAGTGGCTCCACTATTGCCTCCATCTTGCGGTGGTAGGACACTAATGCCATCATCAAGTTGGCTGTAATTTGCTTTCCGGTCTCCATCACCTTCTCGTCAAACAACATTGCTTTGTTGATGACTTCGCCTAGATTGCCGATGAACTCCCGGATCGCCTGAAGGTTCTTTGCGGCTGTCTTGGAGAATTTCTTCTGCTAGTCCATTTCTTCTCTCTTCTCCTCCAACTCTCTCGTTAGCTGGTCCACCTTACTCGCGGCTTCGCTCAGTTCTTTCTTCACCGCTTCCTTCATCTTCCGGTCTAGTTGGGCAACGAGCTGCTGCGGCTGACTGACCTTCAACAGCTGACACAGTTCTTGAATGATCTCTTGGCTCTTCCCGTACTGGACCCGGAATTCACTGAGTTCCCTTACAATTCGACCTAGGGGATCTTGGTTCCAGACCGGATCGACTCCCTTACTACCCTCTCCTATCTCTGAGTCTTTTTCTTTCCGGTCCTGCCTCCTCCACTAAGACTTAGCTTCCTCGACCGGTATAGTGTCTACCTCTGAATCTTCCTCTTCTTGCCCGGCTTCCTCATTCGGGTCTTCTATATCGAATTCGAACATGGCTCTGGCCGTATCATATGAATCTATCTCTCTATTTGTAAGCCAACCATGTGCTTGATACAAGTGGTAGAGAAAAGGGGTTATAGGGGAAGGCTTAGACTTCCCTATACCTCCTACCAATCTCTTGATCTGATCTCTCATCACTACGCCCCAATCTACTTTCTGGTCACCCGACAGTGCACCGAAAATAGTGTTCGCTAGGGTGACCGTAATCCTGTTTGGTCGCTCTGGATTAAGGATGGCTATTAGGTACTTCATTAAACGTTTCTCCCTACCATTTATGCACTCTACCACAGGGAAACCATCCTTCTTCGTTGGGGGATTTTGGAACTTACCCACGTAGAAGCGATCCGTCCGGGAAGCCGGTCCCTTGTCCGTCTTCTTGAAATCGTACGTCTCCCTCCACAGCGTTGGAGTCCAATCTTCAGGCCGGCTTCTCGACGTCACCTTCCACTTCCTTAGCGGCGCGCCGATTACCTCCCTCACTATCTCCTCGTCTTTCAAATTCCATAGCTGGGCTAGAAATCCCTCACACCCCATCTGTCGGAGGTCTTCTTCTAGCTCCACTTTCTCTCGTGGATCCGCTGGTACCACCGGCTTCACCATGCGCAAGGATACAGCTACCTCTTCTCTCACCATCGTGGGCTATTCTCTCAAACCCTCTCAATGATTGGAATCACTATTTGAGGTCTCACAATCACTCGCACTCTAGTTTTCCTATTCCGCTCAAGGACCCTCCTCAAAAGTCATCTCACCAATACACTCCTGACTCCACACTCATACGTGAACTTCTAAGTGAACTCTCCTCTCAAGACCCGTCTGTCCTTAATCCGGTCCGTAAACTGAGCCCGTAACTTCTTCTTTTTGGCTGTCATATAAGTACACCTCGAATGCTCCTCACCAATCTCTTCTCAAGGTAGCTTCCGCGCAAAAGGAGGTCTGAGCCACCTGCCCCTCCTATTTCTAGGGCTGCACTCACCCGGGTTGTTACAGGTGATCGTTTTCCCCAAAATAGACCCGCTCTCAAGTATGGTCTAAAACTAGGTAGGCACCCGTTACACCCGGATTGCTTGTCTTCCGTTTCCGGCCTCCGGTCTTCTATTTTATTCCGGTTTCCGGTTTCTAATGAAAATCACTCTAACTTACTCCTGACTTATCTATGCCGTTTCCGGACTTTCGGTTTCCGGTTTCCGGTTACTTCTGTTAACACTATTATCTATTCTAAAGTAACCCTATTCCGGTATCCAGTCCCTAACTACTTACGGTCTACTTTTCTAAAGAAAAACAAAAAAAATAGGGAATAAAAAGAGCTCTATTCCCCTTATTTCCCTTCTAAACCTAAAGACTGGATTTCCGTGCTCCCACAATTTTAATGACAGGCAAGCTAGTTGTATGGGATTCCATTCCAATTCCACTTTAGTGCTTTCACGTATGTTATTTCAGTTTTCCTTCTTAATCTAAGTTAGCTGGAGTACTACTGGCTACACTTTGCTTACATAGTTTTGGCTAGTGTATGGGTTTGTGTTGTATCCTTGGACTGGAGTAAGAGAGGGAAGGGAGAGGAGGAATCCAGATCTTGAGCTACGGATCTCTTGGGTGTTGAGCTAATCAGGAGAGGATGCAAGTTGAATAAGGGAGTGAAAGCGTTACGTACCTTTAAATTGCCGGAACGGCGATCCGGGTAAGAGAGGTAGAGGTCCCTGCGAGTCCGGAACCAAGAGGGTTCTGTGCGGAGATAAGCGACCGCCAATGGAAAGGAACTCCCACTACTCCGGAAGGTCTACCAACCTCCCCCTTGGTACGTGTCTTCTCCTTGAAAATCTACTCCCTTGAATCTATAAGCTCGGATCCGTCGTTGTAGTAAGAGAGGTGTGAGAAATTTTTTACGTGACCTGTTTCTGGATCGGCCAATCCGGAAGCTGTGAGAGAATACTCCTCCCTCCTCCTACAACTGGGTCCACATGAGCTAATATGAGCCACTTAGGACATAATACTTCCTTTTTTAAACGCTTTAGGATAGTTGTGTGAAAAGGATGATTGAATTTTGGTTTGAAGATTATGTTTTCTTTTTTCATAAACTTTAGAGAATCTTATTTTGTAATGCCATCCACTTTTATTCATCGTTTGAGATCCCAAAAGCAACTTTATATTCATGTAACCAGTGCTTTTTGTGCTAAAAGGTCCTTAAATGGATGAATATTGTTGAGTGAAAGATGAATAAGTGACTTCAGAAGATCGAGGTTGCCAGCTGCGTTAGTGGATGACTGTGTTCGGATGAGCGCAATTTGCGGATGAACCCAACTGATGACTTCTAGGGTTTAGTTCCTGTCGTCTCTTTCGGATCCTAGTGCTTTTGCTTATGTTTCTGTTTCTGCCGTGTGTGGATGAACCAAACTGTGGACTTCTAGGGTTTAGTTCCTGTCGTCTCTTTCGGATCCTAGTGCTTCTGCTTGTGTTTCTGCTTCAGCCGCTAGTTACCTTGAGCACTGTATTGCATTGGTGGACACATGACGCTGAAGACGCTGCTTTTGTAAGACGATTTTCTGGCTTGCAGAGAGTAGGATCTCGTTGTGTACAGATGGAAGTTCAATAAGTGGTTTGGTAAGTTCTACCTCATTGCAATTAGCGTTCAGGGTGAGAACATGTGTGATGCGTGAATGAGGCGTTTTGGGGTAGGTTTTTTGACGTTAAGCTATTGTTTGACGGAGTATTGTCTGCATCGTTTTCGTTTTGAGAGGGTTTGATGAGTGCTTGCCGCGGGAAGAATACGAGGCGTTTGCGGAGATGGGTTTTGTGGGTTTTGTGTGGGGAGTGTGGTTGCAATGGGTATTCTTCACAGTGTAAGCGTCCTGCCAGCAGTGTGAAGTATACCCAACAAAAGGCATGAAGACTAGCTGATGAACAATTTCTTCTCACCAAAGGGATCACTAGTGAATTAGGGTTTAGGGTGTAGGGGATAAGAGCTTGATCAACCTGGAAAATCAGACTTTCTTACTGTATGCACCTTCTTTTTTTAGGTGAGGCCACTGATTCCTGAAATGGCAGAAGAAATGGCTTCTGCTGAAGCATTAGAATGTGCCCTATCTAAACTAGGAAAGGCACAAGGTGGACTAGAAGAGGCACACCAAAGTGGAATAGAAGAAGCACACCAAGCATGGTATGCTGAAAAGCGCAAAAGAGACAATCGGGAGCGAACACGACGTTGCAAGGCAAGGAAGGCAGTTGGCGCCAACAGGGAAGTCCCGATTGATTCCAATCCATCTTGTGAATCGCCGGGTACTACTGATTTGTGTGCATCTAGGGTGAATAGAATTAGTGCGCATGTAGCGAAGGAAATTGCTGCGTTTACAGCACAGCGTCTTCTACAGTATGATAGGAACATACGAGCTCTCACTGTTGAGAAACTCTTGGAACACACTTGTATGGCTGACATCACTCCAGCGTACTTGAGTAACTTAGAATCTGTGAAGTTGGGACATTCCGTTCTTAGCAGTGTGCGAGAAGGCATGAGAGAGCACTTGGTGGGTTAGAAAACTTCTAAAATTATAATGGCAAAGGATATTTTGTGTACATTCGCTTCTAAGGGAAATGTTGGCAGTGGAAGAGGAATTGCTGGGCTGTTAGGGGTGGACAGGCGTAATATCTCAAAGGCGCAAGGAAGACGAGTACTACTAGACTCTGCTCAAGATGCATTTTGGCTACACCATCGGAGAAAGACTCGGAGAGACTCCCTTGCTGAAAATGTGAAGACTCTGGTTGAGTAATGGTGGGCGGAAGAGACGATAGTGTCCCCAAACCGCAAAGATGTTGTGACTTTCCACGAGGGTCCACGGCAATGGGTCTCCCATGCTACCCATTTCCTACAAGTATCTCAGGTATTGTAAAAATATAATTCCTTTATACTTCCACGTTGCTTGCAATCCTCTGAATGTTTGGTATCTTCCTATAGCCTCATTCCGTTTTCTTCTTCAACTGTGCTACTGGATTAGGGTTTGATTGAAAATGACCTTCTTCACCTCTAAAGGTGCAACGTTGCTTGGAAATCAACCTCAGTCACTGCTCAGAATTTGTTTCATGCCTTGAGAATGGGCGCCTCTGCTTGAATATGTGCACTGTTGATTTATAACATGTTGTTTTCATATGATACTTCTTCTCTTGCTTGAATATTGGCTCTATTGCTTCAAAGTTTGCTAGGATCTTCTTGTGCTTGCTGTGTTGCTATAAGTTCTCAGTTCTTGCTTGAAATTCTGCTTTCTGGCTAGAAAATGTGCGTGGTTGGTACTATGTTGGATGTGTTGCTAAAAATGTAGCCAATGACTTGTTAGAATATGTGCTTGGGTGCTACTACCTTTTATTTGGTACTAGAAATTCTACTTACTTCCTAGAATTTGTGCTTGGGTGCTACTACATTTTATTTGTTGCTAGAAATTCTACTTACTTCCTAGAATTTGTGCTTTTGTGCTTGTGTGCTAGTATGTTTCTAGATGACTGCTTTGATGCTCGAATTTATCCTTTGTTGTTGGAATATGTGCTTGGATGCTACCATCTCTGCTTTCTTCCTAGAAATGCTACTTCCTTCCTAGGACATGTGCTTAGGTGCTAGTGTATGTGCTTGGTTGCTAAATTATGTGCTTGGTTGCTAAATTATGTACTTGGTTGCTACTGTATGTGCTAGGGTGCTAAATTATGTGCTTAGTTGCTACTGTATGTGCTAGGGTGCTATTGTATGTGCTTCAGTGCTATTGTATGTGATTGGGTGCTAATGTATGTACTTCAATGCAACTGTATAGGCTAGGGTGCTACTGGATATGCTGTGTTGCTAGAATTCATACTTTGGTATCAACTGATCTCTTCTATTCTACTCTTTCTATTGGAGTTTCAGATCTTACATCTTTGAGAATGTGCTGTCCTATTGGTGGCTGGCCAGCCATCATCCTGCTCCTGTACTTACAGATTTAGCCTCCTTGCTCTCATTTTGCAATATCTGTAAATGTTTAGTATCTTCCTCTGTTTTATTTCTAACGGCAGCTACGGTTGTGCAGCTCGAGTTCTACACGAGCTTCAAGGCCATGTATCCTAACTTACTTTGTAGCTTGACTTCTTTCGAGAGCATGAAACCGTGGTGGGTTAGGCGTTTACGGCTATGGAATACATGTTGTTGTAAGTATCATCAGGAGCTGCTAGAGCTACTCAGAGCTCTTGACACCATACGTGTAGATAAGCTTGGAGTTCATAGTAGTTGCAATTGTGAATGTGAATTTGTCTGTGGTGCTCTGGATTCTGCAAATGTTGGCCGTTTCTGCAATGCTCATCATGAAGTATATGAACGACTAACAAACTTGTGGTCATCCATTTTATGTAAGAAAGTCGAGTTCTCTACTTGGCATCGTTGGGCTTGTTTACTAGGAGAGTGTCCAGATTGTGGCTTACAGCTGCTTAGGGTTTGTCTACTTGAAGAAAGCACTGACCAGCTCGTGAAGTGGAAAAGCATTGGATACAAGGTAGTGGGAACAACTGTAGATGGAAATCCAAAGAAAGTGGTGACGATGGAGTATCAAGAGTCACCACCGCGTGAGTTAATCGCTTACCTCAAACCCAAACTACAAGCTTTTGTACTTCATAATTACATTGCAACTTGGCAAGATTTCCAATTCCGGGAGTTGTTTGGGTCTGTTCCTGCAGACACTCTCATATCTTGTGTGGATTTCTCTGAAAATTATACTCTCAAGGTTCAGAACGAAATCCAATCAATGCATTGGCATAATGACCAAATAACCATTCTAGTGCATATAACCTACAGACCTAATCATGCATGGACAGCTGAAAACGAAGAGCCATTGCTTCTGAAAGAAATTCATTATTACATTTCTGATGACAAAACCCACGACTCTTTGTATGTGCAAAAGTGCTTCATGTTGAACTGGGAGCATGTGCGCAGTCAAGGGTTCTCACCTTCTAATCACATTGTCTGGTCTGATGGATGTAGTGGTCAGTTTAAGTCTTCACGTGCTTGGTATTTCATTAGTAGGTATCCTAATCTCACTAGTGGTGTGAGTTTAAATTCTGGGTGCCAAATGTGCTGGAATTATTTTGGAAGTGGGCATGGAAAGGGGGAAGTGGATGGTGCAGGTGCTCTTCTAAAAAGAGAGATACGAAAGGAACAAATGAAGGTGGATGGGTGCAAGCTCCAGAATGCTGCAGAAATCGTGGCGTTCTTGAAAGAGGAATCCAGAAAAGCACATGCGGGGCCACGGGGTGCACGATGCACTACTAGTAAATTTTTTTGGAAGATTCCAATCTCTGGACCTGGTTCGGTAGACAGAACAGACCCTCTTCAGGCTAAAACGATGCCAAGCAGCATGGGAAATCACCAGTGCCGGTCAGTGTCCGCTAGAGACCCGACGTTGATACAGTATCGGCAATTGAGCTGCCTCTGTCATGCTTGTCTTGGTTATGACTATGAGAGTCCTTGTTACCAATCAGATCATGCTCCTAGCTTCATCTTGCACAGGTGGGAGTTCTCCCTTTGTAGCTGACTTTGCCAAACTTTCTCCCATGCTGCTGTATTGGTTTAGGTTGGGTATTTTGGCAAACAGACTCTTTCTTGAATGCTGTTGTATTAGTTTATGTTGGGTATTTTGGCAAATAGCTACATGATGTTCTGACTTATGTAGTATGCTGCCTTGATTTACTGGAGGCATTACTGACTAAGTGAATGTTGTTGTCATTTGTAATTGCATGTGCAACTGAAAGGTTGACTCCAAAGCGACCAAGCCAAGCTCGCCGATTGTACAACAACGACGAGGAGGTGGAAATTGGTCCTGACCGTGAGTGGATCGCCGACAGGCTTTGCATTGGAGATAATGTTGTTGTGCGTTCACCACTTCATGAGGAGCCATATTGGCTGATGCTAGTGCATACTGCAACACGCATGCTTCAACACAGCTTCACAGACCCAGAAGGGAATGGGTATGGCCCTGGGGACGTTATTTTCTCAAGTTTCTGGTACGAGCGTCTTAAAGAAGGTAGTCGTACTTATTTGTTGAGAAACGATAAGGAACCTAGTTTGGTTTATAGCCATTTGCTGTTGACTTCAAAATTCAGCTTGCCTCCTATCTTGCACCCTGTGAAGAGTCAGTTTGCGGGGTTTGAGTTGAAGCTTGATGTGAAGGAGATTATCGATGAGGCTGCCCGTGCCGCAGTATTGTTAGATTAGCAGTGGAGGAATCTATAGTCTTGGAAGAGTAGATTGTACATTATGTGTGGACACATTGTTTTTTGGTGCGATCTATGCCTTTTGTAACCGTATTTTATTTAATACGAATTCATTTCAATGAACTTACAGGAAATCGTTACCTTGCACTTAGTATGCCATGTTAACTTGCACATTTTGCTGCCAGATTTTTCGATAGCATTCTCAAATTGTTGTGATTGGCTTGTGGTGTATCAGTTGTATGAATGTCATGTGCGTGGGGCTTGCACTCGCATTTCACGTGACTAGCTTGGGGTGTATCACTTGTGTGAATGTCATGTGCGTGGGGCTTGCAATCGCATTTCACGTTTTGGAAAATAATTTGGACTCGTGTTATAGGCAAACTTGTCCTTATATCCTTAAAATGATCACTAACTCAAGAATTTGCACTAAACAAATACCCTCCTTGTTAAAAGGGAACTGAATCAAAGCAAGGGATTTTCCTTATTAAAAAGCACTGACCATCCATCTGCAGCTGTATAATGAGCAGCCATTGTTCTGATTAAGAACCGGCAACTGAGCCCCCCCCCGCCTTCAAAGCATCTGCAGCATAGATGACCAGTGATTTTTCCAATTGAAAAGCGGCAACTTATGCCCCCCCCGCCTTAAAGCATCTGCAGCATAATGACCAGCCACCGTCCATTGTTGCATAATGAGCTGCAGTGTGTCAACGTCTAGCTCGACTGGAACTGGAGTGCATCAATTGAACTACTTCTTTAAAGGACCACCATTGTTTTGGCAATGAACTCCAGATCCGTTTGAGCATGGTACCAGGTTTCAATATAATTTTCCATTCAATCTCCATTTCACTGTAAGTTATGTTGTTGTGAATTCACGCATTTTTAATGTTACTTCTAAGCCTCTGATCCCCCATTCCCGATTAGGGACCCATTCCCAATCACATTTTTCAAAGCTTGGAAATGTTTTTTTTCTAACTTGTCAAGGTCTGAACTAATTAGTCCATGACACGTGTCCCAAAATAGTGCAAGAGAGTAGGAATTAATGAATAAAAAATTAGTTTTGAATTGATGATCAGAAATGGGGGATGCACACTTTTGCCTCCCCAAGTTCATAGTAATTTCAGTTGAAGTTGTAGATTCATGCTATTTTATTTTGTACGTGCCATTTCTATCTTTTCACTCCTCTAAATATTTACTTTGTGAACTACTATACCAGATCATATTGGTCATGGCTTAAGAACTCGGGTATAGGGGTTCCTACCTTAATAAGTTGTATCTAATAACACAAACAACCGTTTAGCTATTAATCCTCTGAGTTGTTTTATGGTTTATGTTTAATTATAAATCAACAAATGAAAAAAATGCAGTATATTTTTAAAAAAATGAAATTTACTTTATTCTGCAATTGTTTCAAGGGTGGGTGGAATTTAACCAAAAAACATATTGACTTAAGAGGTACAGTGACTTCAGAAACTAAGTCTATGTTGTGTTAGTTTCACTATATGTGTCATAAATTGAAAACAAATGACTAAATATAATATGATAACAGCAAAGTGATATCCACATTTTGCCAATATGACTTAATACTATTTTTATCAAACGTGTTTGTGAATATTTTGTCGTAAATATGTTTTCATTGTCCAATGATATGCTAACTATGTATATTTCGTGCGTTAGTAAATGATTGAATTTCAAATAAACATACATATATGTGAGATAATTGAAAATGTGAGAATCACTTTGTTGTTATCATTTTACATCTAGCCACTTACTACCCAAACAAATGCACTATATACAAGCCTTATAACAAATTTGTCGGATTACACTACTAAATGCAGTGAAAATAGTTCTTTCGTTTGCTTTATACAAATTATAGTCATTTGTATTATTTGGATATTATGACAGATACCTTCAAATCTATTGAAAATAGAATAAAAAACAGTTCTAATTGCAACCTACAGATCATGTATGATTACAAATGAAAGCCCAAGTTTTCGATTCATGAAGAATCTTTGAATTCCATTCACATTAAAATTATCTACATTTTCTACTATATGATTTATTTTTGACACATATGTGTGTCAAATTTTTACAATTTCAATGGGAGAGGGTCTTAAATTGTGTACAACAACATGCAATATTATATTCAAGTCATCACGGCTCGAAAAAAGAAGCATATACAATTTTTCGAATGATTATCAAACCCGCCTCAATAATTGAGTCTATGGGGTGGTTGGCTTTGGATTTCATTTACTTCCAAACCGTAATTACTTTTCACTTCAATTTTCTGCAGGGATTGTAGTTCCCAAAGGATACTACAATGTTCGTGTTCACTCATTTGAATTTTGTTCATTTGTTTTCAATTTATGACACATATAGTGAAACAAACACAACATAGACTTAGTTTGTGGAGTCATTGTATGAATGTTTGCATTTTAGAATCTGATGACCATACCTTCCTAACTTTTGTCTAAAAAAATATTTGACCATTGGATGTTGAATCAACATTTTTAACATCAATCAAGGTATTAGTGAGTTGGATAAGTACTTCTTTTTAAGTAATTTTTCCTTATAACATGAATGTAGGATTGTAGTGATTCATTGCAAGGATGTCATTTTCAAAAATTCTGGAAATGGAAAACAAAACAATGTGTGTAAAAGAGAAAAAGTGTTAGAAAAGTAGAGTTTCTTATTCATCTTTGATAATACTTTTTGAATTATAAAATGGAGCCAAGCTAGTACACGAACTTTCTCTAATAATGTTATTTCATTGTGTTCAACATACTACAAACTAATTTGAACACATGATCTTTCAATTAAAGCTTGCACATACCACAACAATTAAGGTAGTGTACTTTACCCTAAACCATTTAAAGGGTAGACCGCCTTTTTATGGGTTTCTATGAATGGAAATTTTTTTAACTCATTTTTCAGAGAAAGAAAGCATAAATTCAAAATGTAACACAATTGGTTTCCTGTTTTTCAAAGCATTATTCCCTTACATTTTTCAATTCACTTTTCACAAGTCAAACCTAACAAGTTGGTGACCAAAAGAATATGAGGTTTAAGGGCCTAACATGAATAACCCCAATTTATTTATGGCTTCTCAAAATCTACTCTACAATATTTTTAAATGAGGTTTGAATGTGATTTTTTCTTCAAGTCCTACTGTATTTGAGGCTCATTTACAAGAGCTCTTAACATTATGGGAAGTCAAGATTGCAATGGGTACCCTAAAACTGCTAAACCTTGAATAGAAAATTCAAAACATTATTCATTATCAAGATTGGATTTTTGATACGGAAACTAGACTTCATGAAGAATTTTCCCAAAATATAAATTGCTAAAAATAGCAACTTGGTTAGTTTCTATCTAGTTTCTAAGTTTTGCAAACACTAGATTATGGTGCCTCGGGCATTCAGGGATTAAGAACCACCTCATCTCCATTCTAGAGCTAATTATTGTGCTGATTTGAAGAAGATGGACGCTTTTAGGAATAAATCCCTTTGAAAGATGAATAAATTAATTGTATAAATGAGGGATGTAGCATACATGCTCATTTTGGTTTCGAGCACCTCGTTTTACCAAGCTTTTTTTTTTTAATCTAAACTTCACTTGAGTTACTGTGCCCTTATTTTTTGGAAGCACCCTAGCATTCTAGCACATACAGTAGCACCTAGCACATACAATAGCAACCATAGCACATACAATAGCAACCTAGTACATACAGTAGTCAATAGCACAATTGAGGTACTAGTATCCAATTGGACTTCAGAAGATCTGAAGTCGCTCAGCTTACAGAAGTGTTCAAGTATCAACTAGAGTGTCAATATATCTCTAGTATACACCAATGGTGAATAACATACAAACATCACATAAGTCCAACAAACATTTGAGTGCACAGAAGTGAAACTACTGCCCCCGTGTGATGAGTTCAACTATTGCCCCCCGTGTGATACAAATTCTGAGCATTCCATTTGAGTGCAGAGAAGTTCAACTACTGCCCCCCGTGTGATAAGTTCAACTATTGGCCCCCGTGTGGTACAAATTCTGAGCATTCCAACTAAAGCTTGCAACACGAGCAATACCCGTGAAGACATCTTCAGCATTTGCGCCTCCAGCAGAAGCACGCACTCGTAATAAATCTCTCACGGAAGTACTGTTGGGTCCTGTGAAGCTGCTCCTGAAGTCATACACCTCACCATCCTCCTTAACAGTGTTCTCGTATCTCAGTATGTTGGCCACTGTATCTTTCATCAAATTGATCAACGACTGCAAAATCAGGGTGGCTAAATTATTATTAACTGATAAATGCCCACTTCCACGCTCCTAGGACATATTACAGCAATGCAAACCTCAGTCACGCACTTGCATAGGTTGGCTTGAAGGGGGTCCCTGAACCACGAGAGAGAAATGCAATTGGAAAAAGTTGAAATACCTGCATGTGGCCTGTAGCATCCACTTGTATAGAATGTATGACGTTGTGGTTGGGAAGATGCAATAGACCTCTGGAATACATATTTTCAACCCAAAGAAAATGATCACTTGTTCTTATGCCTACCCCTACCGCTCTTCTTGGATTTCTCTGCTGCCTCGGCCTCAACCTGTTTGGCAAGAGAATGGCGAGTGTGACGCATTATAGGGGCTGGCACTTGAGCTTTACTTGCCTTTTCCAGTTCTCCACTCGATTTCCCCAAACTTGATACACTAACTTTTTTTCAAAGCCCCTGCTCTTCCAAGGCAGGAATGTGGGCTCTTTTACCGGTGATAGAATAACGCCCCTTTCCACTCCCGTGCATCCCCTTCCCACTTTCATTTTCCTGTACGTCCTGTTCAATCCCTTTCTCAGCTCCATCGTCATCGTCACTTTCGTCCTCTACCACATTATATACAGCAGGTTCTCCATGCACGACCCCTGCTGAACCATACAAATTGGTAATCACCTCCAAAAAACAACTGAATGCATCGGAAAGGAGGCACAGGAGGAGTGTGACTCAGAAGATCGACACCATGAATGGAAGTGGAAACATATGAGTTCACGATTATTAGGATTCGTGGCGAACGGGCACATGTAGACTGTACCTCAGCAAAACATATGGCATTCCAACTCGTCATTGAAGCTTGCACGTTTCTTACAAGAACCTAGTAAACGATGTACTACCACCCCAAGCCTAGTTCGCTCTACACTAGAAGACTGCTAAAGTACGCGAGGGCATCCCAAAATTGAATGAACACACATGTATGTGCAGGCTCTTACCAGCTGTGGCTTCCACCACTCGCAGGGCATTACTATCCAGCGGTACTATAGCACTTGAGAGAGCCTGCGTGACCCCGGACTGGTGCAGCCGAGCAGCATAGGATTGTTTTACTGGCGAGTCAACCACCTGTTGTAAATCGTCATTTCCTGTTTCTGTCGCTTCATTCTGAGTTTGGCATCCTCCACTTACAAAGGACCCATGAACAAGCTTGCTGCCAGACGTGCATGGTAGTAGGGAATGCACTTGTTGGATGGACCCGGTGGATCCCCAATTTGAGTGCTTCCCTTTCGACTGTGATGCTGCAAAATACAAGAAAGGAGGCTAAATCTATAAGTACAAGAGCAGGGATGATGGCTGGCCAGCCACCAATAGGAGAGCACATTCTCAAAGATGTAAGATCTGAAACTCCTATATAAAGAGTAGAATAGAAGAGATCAGCTGATACCAATAAGAGAAGACTTTGCAATTTCATTTCAGCATTTCAACACATAATGTGACAACAAATCAAAAATCATAGCAAGAATAAAACATTTTAGCAAGAAAGCAACCATTGAAACAGTAAAGCATGCCTTCAAAGAACAAAACACATAATCAAGCAAGAAAGCAAAGTTCCTAGCAAGGTAGCAAAGATTCTATGAAGGAAGCAAAGATTCTATCAAGGAAGCAAAGGTAGTATCACTCAAGCACATGCCCTAGGAAGGACGTACAATTTCGAGCAAGAACGCAAAGATAGTAGCAACCAAGTACACACTCCAGCAAGAAAGCATAAATTTGAGTACCAAAGCCAAAATTCTAGCAACACAATATATCATGTAGCACCCTAGTACAGACAGTAGCACTGGAGCACATACAGTAGCACTGGAGCACATACAATAGCACCCCAGCACATACAATAGCACCCAAGCACATACAGTAGCAATCAAGCACGTATAGTAGCAACCAAGCACGTACAGTAGCAACCAAGCACATACACTAGCATTTAAGCACATACACTAGCACCCAAGCACATATAGTAGCAACCAAGCACATACAATAGCAACCAAGCACATAATTTAGCACCCTAGCACATATGGTAGCACCCAAGCACATGTCCTAGGAAGGAAGTAGCATTTCTAGGAAGAAAGCAGAGATAGTAGCATCCAAGCACATATTCCAGCAACAAAGGATAAATTCGAGCATCAAAATAGTCATCTAGAAACATACTAGCACACAAGCACAAATTCTAGAAAGTAAGTAGAATTTCTAGCACCAAATAAAAGGTAGTAGCACCCAAGCACATATTCTAACAAGTCATTGGCCAACATAGTACCAACCACGCACATTTCTAGCCAGAAAGCAGAATTTCAAGCAAGAACTCAGAACTTATAGCAACACAGCAAGCACAGAAGGATCCTAGCGAACTTATAAATCAATAGTGTACATATTCAAGTAGAGGAGCAGATTATGAAGGAAGCTTTCAAATTTTGATCAATGACTGAGGTTTATTTCCAAGCAACATTGCACATTCAGAGGTGAAGAAGGTTGTTTTCAATCAAACCATAATCCAGTAGCAGAGAACGAAATCAAACCATAATCCAGTAGCAAAGAACGGAATGAGGCCACTTACACATTGGTCTCCGAATTCCAAAACTATCCTTCATTGTGTCGCTCAGCTCACACACTGATTTGTCCAACCGAAGCCTTGTAGCATCCTCTCCCGGTTGCATCTTCTGGAATCCAAATGATGTCCACCAACTAGGGGCAAATACCTCATTACAAGTGACACAACTGTTTTGAGATTCTGCCAATTTTGTAATGCAGAAAGGGTGGTAAAAGTGTCGGCAGCTCACCATGACCACGTCATACGAGTTATACCAACGATTGCAAACAGCACAAGGCTCAAGCATAAAAGGACCTGCAGCCTCTTCAACTTCGTGAGGGTGCAAACAAGGTTTCGGACAGCAATGCACACCTGCACCAGCCTTTAGCTTCTCAATTTCATCAGCCACTACTTCTTTGTGCCTCCTACACTCCAAGATTTCTTCACAAACAGCTTGCATGTCCAATTCTGAGTTCCTCAAGTCCAAACATACATCTTCGTATAGGGCTTGTGCTTTTTTGGACTTCCTCGCAGCATCGTCAGAGCCAAAAATAGCAAAGTCTAGCTTGCGTGCTAATACGTCTCTATCACACTTCAGTTCATCTAATTTCTTTAGTCCCAGAGTGAATCCGTCATTCCCCTCGTCAAGTCTGTCCCTGTAACCCTGGACCTTCATAAGGGCAATGATAGAGGAGAAGTACTCAGCATCTCCAAACCTCAAATCCTAAGACTTCAAAAGCCAATGAGAACCAGAGCATGAATAATCTGAAAATCGAAAAGCATATTTGGGCCCAACCAAGTCAAATTTTGACTCCTTTAATCTAATAAACGTAGAGCTTGACTGAGCAGCCCTAGAGCTTTGTCGTGAATGCTGTACCCTAAAACTTGGAGAACCATGAATCACACGAGTGATAAGAAACTGAGAATTCAAAACTCGTGAACTACACATAACTGCGAATTTGACCCTGTAAAATAAGCACCCACTATTCAGGTAGACGCCCTAAACCCTGAAACCCTTCACCTAATCACCAACAAACCTAGAGTTGAAGTTTGACAAGCCATGGCTCACAGCAGTAGAAGATGGAGAGAGAATCGGGAAGTATTACTGAGGCCAAGACATCAGCAATCTGCAGATCGATCTTTGCCAAAGCCTCCTCTGCCGCTGTCACATTTTCAACAGCTTCTTTTGCATCTACTAGTCGGTCGTCCACTCCGAACTTGTACATAACTATCTTCTCCTCCATGGTCTTCTTTGCTGCCAAGAGAATTTGCTGCTTCCTCTCACTACCCACCAGGAATTCCTCTTCCACTCGCAGCACCTCCTCAATAGTCGCAAGATCTGCGTCTGAAACGTGACCAATGGTAGAAAGAGACAAAACAGGTTTCAAATCTTGCTCAGGTGTCCCTATCGCTCCTTTTTTACCTGATCCGGCAGTTCTTGGTACTACATGGGGGGCCAGAACCTGCAACCGAGCTAGCTGCTCAGATGTAAGATCACGTCGTACCAAATCTCCCTCCACATGGCTTGCAAGTGTAAACGAAGTGGACGAAGCCGCAGAGGCCCAGTCGACCTTCAGTCCCATTTGTTCTGCAATGTTTCCCTTAACTACCCACGCCATGAACTCGTTGTTTGTAACCTCCGTTTTCCCATAAATTTTTGCGTACAACTTGACGAGTTCTCTCCTCCTCTCTAGCGTCAATGCACTGTTGGTAGTCTTGTAGGTTGTACATTTCCCCCAAACCTCCTCTATCTTCTCTTGTGTCACCACGGCCATATTGCTAGCGAGTTTTGGGTTTAACCCTTCTCCACACAAGCCTCTGTCAGTTTCAAAAAACTCATGAGTCTGAGCCTTCAAGTTCGCTAGCTCCGTTAAGAGCTCTGGAACACCGGCGCCAGCTTTCACTGGTCACGGCTTCCTCTCCAACGAGGCCCTCTTTTGTTTTACAAGACGTGCGGACTCTCCACGCACAAGTGATGAATCCATGAACCCCCCCCTAAACTTAGTGAATGTAAACCCGTAACTAACCCTAAACCCCAAGCTGCGAGCTCCGTAAACCCCCAAGCTGCAATCTCAAACCCTAAACCCCAAGTTGCGAGCTCTGTAACTCCTCCCTTTTTCTATAGAAGAGAAAATGAAACCTCAAAAAAACTGGCTTGACAGCACCTCGTCAACCCTAATATCGAGAGGAGAGAGACAACGGGAGTCCGATTCCGTTGCGAGGAACGAAAGCGGGAGCGCCATTTCAAAATCACGCGCTTAGGTGGAAGTCCAGCAAGGCTTGTCAGAAACGGCAGTCATCAATACACTTGCACATAAAGGACTCCATTAAGCACCCTCTCCATGTCGCAAGTGGCTCATATTAGCTCATGTTGACCCAACTGCGTTGTCTAGGGTGTGTTGTTTAGTAGGTTTAGAGTACAGAAAGGATAGTTATACAAGTGGTGAGTTCCCACCCCTTTCTAGATCAAGGGCGGACCCTCTGAGGGTAAAACAGAGGCAACAAAAACCAGTAACGGAAGAGAGACGAAACTAGGTTCCGGAGGGGGTCCGGATGCGGAACGGATTCCGGAACGTACTAAGTTATCAGAACGAGGTGGGGAAGTAAAACAAAGGGGGAATTAAGGGTGTAGTCACGATCCGGATACTTCTAATTCAACCGATATCATACTAGAGTTCTCTGGAATGATAATTCGTGTCATCTTGCAACAATTTGTCGTTGTAAGGATATTTATGGCTAGCTACGCGTACGACACTAAGCATGACAAAGAAACCTTGCAGATTTTACACAAGACAATTGAGCCTTTTAGAGGGTTAGATCCAACTTCAAAGGTGAACGAGGAGATTCCATCCCATTCGGTTTCGTTAGCTTGGGAAGACTAGTGCACACGAGATAAATAATCGCAAGTTGTGTTGGTACATTGCAAATGACCTAAGCACGAAGACAATCTAAATGTTAGACCCATGTCATTCTTGATATTGGAGGTAATGGTGCGAGTCCAAGCATGGCCATCGTGGCGTTTGTCCATGCCATAAAGGAGCTTTGCTTGTGACTGTGATGCATATTTCTCCGGCGGGTGGAACTCAAACATCACATAGCCATCAAACCTAGGGGGAAGGAATTCCACTCTCTTGATTTTTATTTTGGTAAAGTCTACTTTAGACAAGATGGACTTTGACCCTTTCCTTGTAGCTAATTTTTTGAGACAATCAACAACACTCATATAGTCATCAATCCGTGGCGGAATCGAAGGCCTAGAATTACTTGGACGACTGCCTTGCGATGAATTTGTGTCATGCAAAGGGTGACATATTACAATAGGATTGGAGGTTGGAATAGTGGAAGACGGCAATCTACTAGGGAGCGCATCTTCAGAATCATCACTCAAGAGATGGAACGATACGTTCGCAAGGCTCAATCTTAACCTTTCGGAGCATAGGTGTTTGCAGGGTGCATGTAGATGACACCTTAGGGGTGAGGATCTTAGTGGATGCACCTTGAAGAGAATCTTTCAACCCATACACTCAGTACGTCCCCGACTTCAGAATCCAACACTGACCTTGATCATTCATAGAGGACTCTGGACCTATAGTGTGAAGAAGTTCTCCTGAATCAACATCAAAGACCTCCTCATCAACATGCATAGATCCTTCTAGAAATTGAAAACGAAGATGCAAACGAAGAGCACTGACTGTGCACTTTCCATCAGCTCCTACTTGAAAAGAAATAGGAACTCTTTAGCCATCAGTATGAATTAGTACCATGGGAGGATTTTGAGAATTAGACATTGCAATGGAGAAAGGAAAGACACGAAGAACATGGGAGTTGTGAGTAGAATTTAAATCCAAGAGTTCTGCATGTATATTCTGATGTAAGAGGTTATGCAAACATCACTGTATGAAGACATAGACAGCTAGAATTAATAAAGAGGGTGATTAAGAGACGTTTTAATTAGAAAAAATGACGAGAGTCATGTATTGATGAAAAGGATATATTTTTGAAAAGTTGCCGGCGCGTGTCAGATAGGTGTGTTGCTTGTAATTCTGTAAGTTTAATAATAAAGGGTGTTGGCGTTATGAAATAATTATACAATAGAATTGTGAATGAAGTCTAATCCATAGCATCAACAGATGATGGTTCAATTATATAGATTTGCCATTGTTAGAGAATACATATTTAAAAAAAGGCCTTTCATTGGGGAACTATAATGAACCATAATGTAAATGTTAGTTTGAATTACCTTAATTTATGGTGGATTTCAAATTTATAAGGACAACGAATTGGCGGCGAGTATAAGTGTAATAGGGACCCACTAGATTTTAATGATGGCGAGAGTTAGATTGCTAGGATAGCCTTTCTATTTATGAAAGATATGATAATTTAAATAAAATAAACAATCTTGAAAAATATAGACATCTAATTGGAGTATTCAAGGAGTCATAATTTACTTCATACTTGAACTAGAGTGTTGAATGAGCGTGTTTAGAATTGTTGGAAATATCGTCGTGGCCGCTAGATCAAACTTACAAGGTTGTACCCACCAGTTGGCCATCGAGAGCATAAAGATGTAGAAAATGCTACTTAAATGACTATTGAGATTCGATGTGCGTGATGATAAGTAGTATTAACAAAGATTGATATACGGAGAAAGAGTCCGTGATTGAGTATTTCAAATTCAATTGCCGGTTATTGAGAAACGTCTGTAGTAAGGGCATTGCCACATTTCCCGACTCAATAGAAGATAGTATAGTGGAGAGCTTAATGATGTTCTATTGAGCCAAATGTAGGAGGGAGATAGGAAGAATAAGTGGAGGGGTGGGTTTCGTTATTCATCTAGAAAGCAACTAGCCAAATCTAGAATGTTTAGGCAACAACTTCAACGTTCAAGCATAGACCTTACTAGTACAACTAGAACACTTTTATATCAAAGTGCTTTGTTGAAAGAAGTTGTTGAGACTCTTCCAATGGAAGGCGAGATATCAAGATTTGCGGTATCGCAAGACAATCAACCATTCATGTCTGAGTGCGAGGTCGAAGAAGAGTTGTTAAACGAAGAATAAAGCAAAGTAAGTATCCATTGGCTAAAGAATATCTTTAATGTCCTACAAAATAATGTGGTCTGTTGCGGATCATTCTTTAGGTTTTAAGCATATCGATGTTGATTGTGGAATTAATAGTAACTGGAAGAGGATTTGGGTCCAAGCGCTCATTTACCTCTAAGTGCACTAGAACGTTCAGGCACTCTTTGCATCTTGCGGCCGTATCCTCTTCCTTGGACGTCAATTGTAATATGGTTTGCTCGAGTTCCTGTTGCAAGTATAATATAAGGGTGGATTAACATTGATATGTCCAATATCAAGTCAGTGGGGTATAGGATTTTGTTACTAGAAGCTCAAAGATGACGATACTTAGATCAATGTTTCAAAAGGTGGCATTAGTATCAGAATATGCGCAAATAGAGGAGGCAAGTGGAGAGCAGTTTTAAAAGACCGATCAAAACAGGAATAATCATAACTACGAGCTACAACAGAACAACCAAGGCGATGAAGATTTGGACGATTGTGCATAAAGCACGCTCTCAAAGGCTTCAGATGTAGTAAGTCACTCCATCATTGCACTTTCATCTATTTTTTGATCTCTCTACAGGCCTCAAAGTTCCTCTTCCTAAATTGAATTAATTACGTAGTCAGAATGGGGCTTCACCTCCCTTCGGCAACATCGAAGAGCACCCACGAGTAGTGGAGGCCGGCTCACATGTGCCAAATGTCCATAATAAAACTAGAGTGTTTGGTTATCAAGGCTCACTATTTGATTTTTGAGCCCTCACAATGAAGCTTCAGTGCCGAACCTTCTTTGGGGTGGGCCCGTTGCCATCTTGTTTCGAACTGTCGTCTCTCCCCTTGACGTTAGGTTGTATCCACCAACTGTAGGAGAAGGCTCAACTAAGCCCCCAAAATGAGGCTTTGGCTCTAAATCCTCTTTGGGGCTGGCCCGTTGCCATCTTTTCTTGAATTCTTACGTCTCTCGCCCTTGACATTAGGTTGTACCCACCAATTGCAAGAAAGGGCTCAAATGAGGATTCGGCGCCAAACCCTCTTTGAAGCGGGCTCGATGCCATCTTGTTTTGAACTCTCGTTTGCCCCCGTTGACGAAAGGTTGTACCCATTAGTTGTAGGATAGGGCTCAAATGGGCCCCCTAAATGAGGCTTCGGCGTTGAACCCTCTTTGGAGCTAGCCTAGGGTTAACTGGCCGCTTGACAGGCCGCCCGCCCGCCCACCCACCCATCCATGCCTGTCCGATTAGCCTCTTGCCCGCTTAAAATCCGCCTAACGTCAATCAATGACATGTTGACCTTCTTTTTTTCTCAATATAAGAGGCTTAAGTACAAATTTAGGAGTATCAAGTATGAAATTAAGAAAACTACCTCATTTGGCATGTCCTAAGTATGAATTTGAAGGCCTGTCCCTCACCTTTGACGTCAAATTGTACCCACCAGCTGTAGGAGAAGGCTCAAATGAGCCCCTAAAATGAGGCTTTGGCACCAAACCCTCTTTAGGGCAGGCCCGTTGCCATCTTGTTTTTTAAACTTTTGTCCATCCAGTGACGTGTGGATGCACCCACTAGTTTGAGAGGGGGGTTCACAAAAGCCTTGCAATGAGTATTTGGTGCCGAACTCCCTAGGTAACTTAGTGGAATTTTATTTCGATTTTTTTTTATAATGTAAAAATTACAATAAGAAATGGCCTTTGCTAAGAATTCCATGGGAAAGAAGTCTCAAAAATACAATTTTCTTCTATGAGATATTAGTCTAGTTTGATTTCATACTTTGTAGATGCCTACAACAAGGAGTTTTTATCGTTTTTAGAAATCCTTAGGTCAAGTGGTGTAGCATCCTCCCAAAATTTTAGCTCCAAATTCATAGTACTTCCAACTCCCAAAATTACAAGTGTAATATATGATCGAGGGTTCCTTTTAATTTATATATGTCACACTTGTAATTTTTGTTTTATTTCATAAGAAAAATATGAATTATATTTGGAGTAGTCATATGCACCTTCATTTCAAATTTCAACTTGTTTGCATCAATACTCTAAAAGTAGTGATTGAATGAAGATTGAGCAAACAAGTTGTGACACCAAGTAGTACAAGTCATTCTTGCATTCATCTTACAAAGTCCTAAATTTTCAAGTCTTCAACATCTCTAAGGTTTAGAAGCCGTGGTAGGAGGGTGCTAAGTACTTTGGAGTTAAGCAAAGGTAGAGAGGAATAGCTCAAGGATGGGTGACCGAGGGAAGTAGGTTGAAAAGACCTTCTTCTTCTCGCGACTTCGCCCGCGAAGCCCACGGAATTTGGGGAATTTGGGGAACCGAAAATCGAACTTTCTTTTAGGTAAACCCTAAACTGCCATCTTCACCTTCTCTACGGTTTGTTCTTTTGCCCCTTCTCTACTGTGTCGGTTTAGTTGCGCATGCTAGCTTGACTTGTCCCAGCAAGCATTTGGGACCAAATGCTTCCAGCACCTGCCTATTGTCCGTGTCGACCTGCTGTCCGCTGCGCCCTTGACCTATCCTAGCAAGCATTCAGCGCCAAATGCTCCCAACGCCCACCTATTGTCCGTATTGACCTGCGCACCCACTTGCTGTCTGTATTGACCTACGCCTGCACCCGCTTGCTATTCCAGCTGTTCGCACACTCGAGCTGTTCCAACAAGCATTCGGCGTCGAATGCTCCCAGCCCTGTTCGTTCTCCACTATCGACTTGTTGTCCCTGTTCAGTAAACATTCGGCGCCGAATACTCCCAGCGTTGGTTCCACGCAACTTCTCTCGCACCCTCGACCTGTCCACCTTTGGTTTGCACGTAGAATGGCTAGCCCCTCTATAGTAAGACTAAAATCCCAAACCCCTATACTCTTCAATTTGTATTCTTCAAAACCTAAACCTCATGTTGCTCCTTGTTTCTCAAATTACAAATGTTTTCTGATTTTGTGTAGGTTGTTGCGCATTCACAACTTAAGCATGAAGGTCTTCAATCTGAAGAGCAACTCGAAGTTCTTGATTTCATTCAGGTAATTCTCTTTATTCTTAACTCTTGGGAATGTGGCATAATCTTTGGGCATACATTATTTTTTGGGTATTAAATCTTTATTGTACATAGATTTTAATGAAGTATGTGCCTTGTCCAAGTTTTTTATTTCTCATGATTTGCATTGCCATTAATTGCATGCCAGGATTTGTCACTCTCTGATTCTGAGGATTCTACTATTCCGAAATGTCCAATCGGGCTGTGAGACTCAAAGGTAGGAGAGTAAGCAAGGAGGCTTCACCAGAAGTCTGATTTTGTGAAGGTTCTCAATAGTATGCGCATCCCATTGGATTGATTCTATGTCCCCCTCTGTAGGATGAGTCCTCTTCTAAGAGTCTGACCAATTCAAGAAGTTGATGTCGCTACCTTGGAAAAACGATTTGAGGGGGGCTACATTGACAGTGACTGTGCCATGTACATATCCATTTTTGATGACCATATGTCATCTACGGATGTCACTAAGGAACGCATGGCTTCTTGGGACCCTCATTGACGTGATGTCAATGAGCGCTTTGAAAATCAACTTCAGTCTACCCTCGACTATGTTGCATTCCGAGGGAAGATGTTTTTTGTGTGGGATGGCAATCGCAGGTTCACAACTTGGTGGCACCACATTAATACTCAACATGTCGATGATTTTCGATGGCACTATTCCGTGTTTTGCATTGTTCTCGACCCTAGAGGACGTATAACATCGTTGCTCAATTGCATGCACGATGTCAATTGGTGAACACATTTCTGTCATTTAGACTTTATTTCACTTATACTCTATTTCATATGTTGTTTAATTCACTCTAACAACTCTATTTTTCAGGTCTACCCAACACGACCACGTCAAGACTAGTTTAACTACTAAGTTGCAACGAATTCGGTACTATGGTGGACTTAACCTTGACGATTTTAAGGACCTGCTTACCGAAGAGGAGTTCAATACATGTCTCAAAGTGAAGAAGTCGCGTCCCATCTGGTTTCCTCTTATAATTGACGTGTTCATCTCTTTTCTTTACCGAGTAAGTGATTCTATTAATTCATGATTCTTACTATATTGTCTTATAATACATTTGTCATCTCTTGTTATTGTCATTGTTTTCTAAATTTCCTTTGCTTTTCATTTTTTCAGCAAGATATATCTCGTGCTGCCGATGATGCAGCCATTGAGTATCACAGAACGACACCAGTTGAGAAGATATCAGCCGAGGGAGTTTGAGATGCTATGGCATTGGCTACAGACACTATGGTGAAAGCCATAAAAGCCAAGGATTTTGTAAAGTATCTCGTCATTGCAAACCCTAAGAATGGCGAGGCTTTCTTTGATGAGGTAAATTCATTATTATCTCATATCTTTTTTTTCTTCAATTTCATCGCATTCATGATTTTCTTTATTCAGGTTTTATTAACTCTAGTTCTCTTTCATAAACAGATCAATTCTCATTTCAGCTTCTTTAAGAAGACTGAAATGACAATTGAGAAGTTTCAAAAGGTAGCAACTATAGCAGTTGAACCATGCTTCAAGACACGCTGGCTCCACTAGTGGAACTCCGGCTCCATTCTTCGAGCCTCTTTTTGCTTCCCAATTATTGATGTCAAAGAGAGCATCTTGGATACTTGGCTCAAGTGAGCTACATTCTGGGCTCAGGTACTTCCTCCACTTTTCTTTTAAATACATAGTTGTCATTCTATTTGGCTCTTTACTTTTATCGATGCCACTCTATATCTAATTTTCTCTTTCTTTGTCACTACGTAGCTCAAGGAAATGTTTATTGTGCATTTTGAAGATCATTGTGGGGGGGCGAGCTTTTGGTGAATTGGGAGGCCTCTCCTAGATTATTGAAGCTCTCAGATTATGTTGAGAGATGGCGTGTCATGTTGTAGAAGAAAGCATTCTTACCATTCCTTCATCCAAACATCAAGCATCCTTTTTTAAAGAGTACCAAGCTTGACAATGTCCTATCAACAGACCTTGCTATAAAGCGGCTACTTTACAGGTTTGTATTTTGTTTCATCATTTTTTGGGAATTTTACTCATTCTCAATACACTACACACTTCTTATGTTTTGTATAACATTTGCAATTGCTTCACTTTCTTCTCTGATTATTTACTTCTATTCTCATTTTCTTCTGTTTTTCTGTTGTAGGTATGTAATGAGAGAGTTCATGCCTAAGAATGCACTTGGACATAACAATTGCCCTCCAAGGTGATTGCAAGAAACACTTGTACTATTTGTTGCGTTTTTCAATAGTACTCATGAAATCTTTAGGACTACTTTAAAATTAGAAAACTAATTTTTAAAAAATCTTAAAAATATGACTTATGTATATACCTCTAAAATGAAGGTTTTCACTGAAGGAAATGTGTAGGAAAATTCTCTAAGTAGGAGAACTTGAAAAGTGCCAAATCTCAAGAAAATAGGATCTTTGATACAAAAATTAGTTAAAAATAGTAAAAGTAAGTAAATACAAAAAATAAAAAGTGTCCATTTTTAAGAACTTTATGAAGATGGTCATTCACCAAAAAACTTACAAAAATAATATTTTATATGTTTCAAAATGCAAGTAGAAGGAAGCTCTCTTCATAGACTTCCACACCACACAAAATTAATTATTTTTAAAAACCCTTTGGTGAAAAGTTGTATTTATATGTAAGGAAGAACTCCATATAATTTTCTTGATGTAGGGTATATGAAAAAGGTACTCAAAAGTACTAAAACCCTCCAAATTGGCAAATGTGACATTTATTTCGGGCTTACTTTTGGATAGTAAATTATTTTTGAAAATTACCAAAAAAATCAAGGAAGTTGTAGGATAGTCATGAGTACCTTCCTTGTAAATCTTAAGTCATTTGGAGTTAAAACACAAAAGTTATGGCCAAAAAACAACTCAGCCCGCAATCACCCTCCATTCTTTGGAGCATGGATTCAGCCATCTTTAGATCTTTGCATCTTCCCGCCCATGTAGTTGAGGAAGTTTTCTACTGCTCATCTCCATGGTGGTGGTTGGTATTTGGAGTGCCTTGTGAACTTCACTCCGGATGAAGAGGTGGAGCTCCGCAATAGCATTGTTTGCACTGTACCTCCACCTCCAATTCCAGATACTGAGGATGAGGTTGTATTCTTGGACCTCTCACAGTCACCTCATGCTGCAATAGAATATGGCACCTCCTTAAAGAGGAAGCACTTGAGGAAGGCTGACAAGGAGAAGGCCAACAAGGAGAAGTTAGTTAGGGATGTAGAGGAGAAAGCTGCAGCTGTCAAGAGGGCTGTGGCAGAGACACTTGTAAAAGTGGCTGCTATCAGCAGTGTTCCTTTGCCTTCTACTTCAGATATCTCTGTACCTGTTGATGTTTCTAGTTACTCTCCCCCTGTTGACTCACATGTAGCGGGGTCGAGTTATATGAAGGCTAGTTGAAACATAGTGCACAATCGTATGCAGCGCCTGCCTACTGTATCTAGGTCTTTTGCACCACTTCTTGCTACCTCTTCTGAGTCATTCATTCAGAATGCCTCGATGCATTCCATCATGGATTCTTTAGGAGACCCAAATGGCCCTCCTCCGCTTTGGACCCAGCTGCATGACTTCATCTCTCGGGTACTTTTATTAAACCTTGATCTACAATTTTTTCCTTCTTCTATTTTGTTGGTTCATTGATATTACAATTTTTTTTACTACTTATTCCTAATTGTGTCATTGATGTTACAATTTATTTTCTAATTCAAATTTCTTTTCCAGGTTGGAGCAAGGAGGTCCCGTCGTGTGTTTAATGACAAATGCAAGCACAGTGGGATTGATTTGCTCATTGCAGACATCCCAAAGAACTTGCCAGTGCTTGGGATTTCTGTACTTAGTACAGTCATTCCACCTTGGAATGTTCGACCGGAGAAATATGTTGATACCATCTTCGAATTTGCAGAGATTTACTTGTATGACGATGCAGCACTTTTCCTTTTCCATCCAAATGACCGCGATGTTCCTATCGACGTGGAGGAGTGTGCGGAGACTTACAACTTCCGCTTGGAGTGTGATTGGTGAGGCATGAATGATCTTCCGTTGGCTTCTCCACGGAATTCATCCACTAATTGTCATCTTCATCTCTTCTTTTAGTTATCATCCATTCAGTTTTTTTCTTTAATTCTCTTTTCATTTTCTTATTTATACTTTTTATACTTGTGAACATTTTTTTTAGCAGTGCACCCGTTTTTGGATTCAATTATTTGTACAGAGTGACAATGTCTAATCCAGATTCTCCATTGGCGAGAATTTTGAACATCATGACTACTTCTACAACTTTGTGAGTTTTGACTCACAACTCATGCACGGGAGTGTTCCATGGCGAGGGCCTTGGGAGAAGAATCCGGAATTTGTGAAGTCCTATATTGAGGCTCTCTTCAAAGTTGGAGATATTATATTGGATTGGAATGCCTATACATGTTACTTCTTACTCTCATTCTTTTTTTGCTACAATTTGTTCAATATCTAATTTTGCATTTCAAAATCATATCATATTTATTTTAACATTCAATTTCTACGGCAGGTGCTTCTATTCATGCTTGTCAATCTCTTGGCAGGCACATTTTGGCCTTTGAAGAAGACCCGGAGATCTTCAAGGCTCTTTTGGAACCCCTCATCTCCACCTCGATTCTTGCTTCTGTAGTTCAAAAGAGGAAAGTTATGCGGCGTGGCATGGGAGATCGTGTAGAGAAGAAGCTAAAACTCAACCGCATTCCTTCTTGTGAGTAAGTTCTTCCTTTACTTATAAATTTGTTATATTTCTTACATTTTATGGTCTCAACTTGGTTTCTTATTCTTTAGTTACTTTGCAAAGCTTTAGCATTACCCTCATCTCCTACTGCATCGATGTCTATGGTGTTTACACCATCAGCCAGCCTATTTCTTTTTTGCTCTGCAGTAGATGCGGCAATGGTGATGGAAGCTTCGACATCTCTACCTAAACAGCGATCCAAGCGCTCACTTGATAGGTGTGTTATGCAATATGTAGATGTAGAGGCTAATGAAGGTAGTTCTGAAGACGAAGGCATTATGTTGCAGCACAGGGTAAGTGAAATTCCCTATTATGCTCACAAAAACCTCTTTAAAGCATAATAAAGTGACTCTAAAGATCGAACCCAAGAGACTCTGTAAAGTGTTTTGTATTACTAGATGATTTGAGGAAAGTTTCTCAATTCCATTACTCTCCTTTATCACCCTTCTTTATCCCTCTTCACCCTTTTTCCCAAATATCGGATAATTTCCTCCTCTTCCTATAGACGGATCCGATCCAGAATAACACTGATTCGAATCACAATCGATCGACAACCCACAAGAACCAAACCGGAACTCACACTTCCGACCGAATCTCGTACTATTTTAACCAAGGACTTCCTTTCCTCAGTTTCTATTCCAGTTTTGCTTAGCCTTTGTTGACACTTCAGAGGGATCTGCCACTTATTTTCAGAGAGGTAGGCACTCCTCTCTTTCCGGTCTTTATAGTGATGGAAGATTCACTCAACTAATCTATCCTCCTATTCTAACAGGATCCGATTTGATCTTTCACAGCAAACTAGAAGTAATCCCAGTCCGTAGGTCACACAAAAATCCCCCGTACGATCCTCACTTACTACAACGACCTTACTATCTTTTGAAATCTGTACAAAACTAAGGTGGCTACAAGTACGTCTGCCCGTACCAGCACAATCTAACGCTCTTCCGTTTACTTCTTCAGATGGTGAGACCTCTCAAGTGTTCGGAGGCTAACCCAGACATTCCATCTGGTAGCTCTAGCATAGTTTGAGAATCCTTTCTCTTGCTGTCTAGCCTAGCACTGGCTATCTCACCTGGAATTATGAACTCTAACCCTACTGAGGTGTCTTGATTCACTCCCAACACTTACATCCAGTTCACATGCACCTGCAATCACAAGAAGACAACAAGGGGAGAAGATCCTCTCACACTCTACTCATCTATACTCCCTCCCTCCCTTATCCGTCCAATCTCTCCCTCCCTTATCCATCCAATTTTTGGGAAGACAAGGAAAGCAATAGACAATACACAAGAGACAGCATATGCAAAAAGGAAAAACTCCCCAATCTCAGTCTTGAGACTTGAATTATATACAAAATTTTACAAAAAGGTCTCCCCGGAAATCCGGCACTTATCCGTTCGAGATTTTCGGATCTGAACTTTTCCTAACTTTTCGGAATAAGGTCCGGTTTAACAAAATTTCCTACTCTCTAATTTCTAACTACCTATCCCTCCTACGGGGGTCCACCACTATCTGGAGTAGCTATGAAGGAGAACTCACTCAAATTTCTACTCTTATCTCCCCCTTCCGGAACTCGTTCCGGTTCTACAGGAGAAGTTACTCTTGTCATTGTTGTCGCAACCTAACTTTTTAATTTTTCTTTCTATCGAGTTCTGTAACACGGAATCCGGATTGAGTAGACCCGGATTAGCATGAAAAAGGAAAGAAAAGCCAAGGGTTAGAAAGACTAGAAACATAAGCCCTGAATGAACCAGATTAAGGAGTGGAACGGATATCGGAAACGTATCCGGTCTAAACCCCTAATCGGAGGAACGGATCCAGAATTCGCGTCCGGAAAATCGGAGAAAAGTAATGATGAGGTTTTCGGGGTATAAAAGGGACTGTTTTAGGATTTGTCCGTCATTTGCACCTAGGAGCACCAGCGTACTTGGCGCGCTCTCAGTGCTTTGAGTTGTGTCTGCAAATTGAGTATGTTTTTGTGTGAATTGTACAAAGTCTGAGAGTTGTGAGTGAACACGGTTGTTTTCTTTACACGGGCGCAGAGATTAGACTAGAATCGAGTGCATGAAGCAAGGCGGAAATTGAGAAATAAAAAGAGAGAGAGAGAGAGGAAGGGAGTATCGCAGCACTTATACATTCAGTAATTCAGCCAAGGTCGAGGGGAGAGTGTGTGAGGAAACAGGGCGTGCGGCTAGGAGAGAAGAGAGGAAGTGAGCTAAAAGAGAGACGGATGCCGTAGTTAAAGCGTAGTCGAAATCAAGGACCAGCGAATAAGGAAAGTGGCTCCTTTAGAACCCAGTAGTGAGCGGGAGAGAGTCGAATTGATGGAGGACCTCTCAGCCATGGGTTGCGCGGGATTCCTGGGGAAGCCCTGGGGTTTTCGGAGCGAGGCGATAGTGAAGGAGCTCATCGAAGGAGCCTCTAATCAGTTTGACAACACTATCCGGCCAGTTCTGCCCATGTGGACAAGGGAGATCTGGCGAAAAGTTTACGAGTTGGAGGAAGGCCGCGCGGAACAGGCCAGCAGGAAGGGAGATTTCGTGCGTGGGAAGTTCCGGGGAGCAACAAACTCCAAGGACGGGTACGCAATTGAAGACTGCGTTAGTGTGCGGCATAAGCGACTACTGGAGTTCCTGGTTCCGATTCTACATCCGGAAAAACCTACCCGGATGACTTCCACGCTCGGAAATGCGATCTTTGGGGCCCTGAGCGGAGAGAAGCGGATGGATTGGGCGGCATTCATTCAAACGCTGGTGAATGTCTTAGTCTCCAATGTGGGAAAGAGTAGGGCTACTCCGGTAAGCCCCTACCTTTTCTACCTGTACAAGAATCAGAGTCTTCTCACAGCGGAGGAGAACAAGGAGTGGAGAGCTCAGATGGCTCTCTGGACGTGTGGAGGATCGGATAAAGAATCCGAGACGGAACCGGATAGCCCAGAACCGGAGGAGAAGGGTGAGAACCCTAAGAAGAGGAATTGGGAAGAAGAGGAAGAGGAGGAAGAGGACGTTCCTCTCCACCGAAGGATGAAAAGGACGCCCAATCTGAGGGGGTCCCCTTCGGGGCTTCAGAAGGAAAAGGGACCGGAAGTAGTGGAACCGGTCGTCTCGAAGAAGCAAGAGCCGGTGGAAGCGGTCAGACCGAAACCCGTTCCATCGTCCCAGTTGTTGGACCTGACAGGTCCATACAACGACCTAATCCGGATTCTCAGTACAGTGAGAGCGGATTGGAAAGTGAAGACCACGACGTTGCGTGAAGTGGCGGATTTGGTAGGAAGTACTCCGACCAGTTCCCTGACGGAAGCCGTGGCGAACTGCATCAGCAATCCGGACGAAGTGAAGGAGTTGGAAGATAGGTTGCTGAAGCAGAACATCAACCAGCGAGAGACAGACGAGCAGATGGTCCGATTGCGAGGAGAAATCCAAAACTACCGGAGGGACTTGGATGTTGGTCGCGAACAAGTGAAGGCTGCAATGACTCTGTAGGAGGAGACCAAGACCGCAATCAACCGGATGACGGTAGTAGTAGGGGCATCCGGTGAGGTAATGGCGAAGGCCAAATTGTTTGATGAGGGGATACATAAGGATCCGAAACCTTTGGCATGGGTACCCGTATCGCTCGCATCTTGGCTGACTTCGCCGGAGAATTAGAAGAGGCAATGAAGGAATTCCGGAAGGACGCAAAGGGATTAGAGGATAGCATCCGGAAGTTCCAGAGTGGGTTAGTATCTTTATTTGGGATTTTGATCCCAGAAGAGTTCGATGAGGTAGAGATATTGGAGGGGAAGTTTGAAACTCCAATATCGAAGGAGAAGGAGGCTAGAAGAACTTCTACTTCAGAAGCTCCATGGTCGAGGATAGGACTAACTTCTCCTGTAGAACCGGAGCGAATTCCGGAAGGGGGAGATAAAAGTAGAAATTTGAGTGAGCTCTCTTCCATAGCTACTCCAGATAGTGGTGGACCCCCTCAGGAGGGATAGGTAGCTAGAAATTAGAGAATAGGAAATTTTGTTAGGTCGGACCTCGTTCCGGAAAGTTAGGAAAAGTTCAGATCCGAAAATCTCGGACGGATAAGTGCCAGATTTCCGGGGAGACCTTTTTGTAAATTCTGTATATAATTCAAGTCTCAACACTGAGACTGGGAGCTTTTTCTTCTTGCATATGCTGTCTCTTGTGCATTGTCTATTGTTTTTCTTATCTTCCCAAAGACTGGCCGGATAAGGAAGGGAGAGATTGAGTATAGATGAGTAGAGTGTGAGAGGATCTTCTCCCCTTATTGTCTTCTTGTGATTGCAGGTGCATGTGAACAGGTTGTAAGTGTTGGGAGTGAGTCAAGACACCTTAGTAGGTTTAAGATTCATAATTCCGGGTGAGATAATCAGTGCTAGGTTAGGCAGTAAGAGAAAGGATCCTCAAACTGTGCTAAGAGCTGCTAGATGGAATGTCTGGATTAGCCTCTGAACACTTGAGAGGTCTCACCATCTGAAGAAGTAAACGGAAGAACGTTAGATTATGCTAGTACGGGCAGACGCTTGTAGCCACCTTAGTTTCGCACAGATTGCAAAAGATAGTAAGGTCGTTGTAGTAAGTGAGGGTCGTACGGGGGATCTTTGTGTGACCTACAGGCTGAGATTACTTCCAGTTTGTTGTGAAAGATCAAACCGGATCCTATTAAGATAGGAGAATAGATTGGGTTAGTGAATTTTCCATCACTATAAAAACCGGAAAGAGAGGAGTGTCTACCTCTCTGAAAATAAGTGACAGATCCCTCTGAAGTGCCGACAGAGGCTAAACAGAACCGGAATAGAAGTTGAGGAAAGGAAGCTCTCGATTAAAGTAGTGCGAGATCCGGTCGGAAGTGTGAATTCCAGGTTGGTTCTTGAAGGTTGTCAATTAAGTTTGATTCGGGTCAGTGTTAGTCTAGACCGGATTAGTTTATAGGAATATTAAGAAATCATCCGGTATTTTGGGAAAAAGGTGAGAGTGGTATAATCAAGAATAATGGAATTAGGAAACTTTCCTCAAGTCACCTAGTAACACGAAACACTTCACAGAGTCTCTTGGGTTCGATCTTTAGAGTCACTTTATTATGCTTTAAAGAGGGTTTTGTGAGCATAATAGGGAATTTCACTTACCCTGTGCTATGACAATCGTCCATAGGGCTTCTAAAGTGAAAGCCCTTCCGGCCTCCTTCTCCTTTGATATTGGAGTTTTGAACTTCCCCTCCAATATCTCTACCTCATCGAACTCATCCGGGATCGAAATCCCGGATAAAGAGACTAACCCACCCTGGAATTTCCGGACGATATCCTCCAACTCCTTTGCATCCTTCCGAAATTCCTTCATTGCCTCTTCTAACCCCCCAGCAAAGTCAACCAAGATGCGAGCGATGCGGGTACCTGAAGGTTTTTGATCCTTATGTACCCCCTCATCAAACAATTTGGCCTTTGCCATTACCTCACCGGATGCCCCTACTATTGCCGTCATCCGGTTGATTGCAGCCCTGATCTCTTCCTACAAGGACATTGCAGCCTTCACTTGGTCGTGACTAGCATCCAAGTCCTTCCGGTAGCTTTGGATCTCTCCTCGCAACTGGACCACCTTCTCGTCTGTCTCTCGCTAGTTGATATTCTACTTCAGCAATCGATCTTCCAACTCCTTCACTTCATCCGGATTACTGATGTAGTTCGTCACGGCTTCCAATAGAGAACTAGTCGGAGCACTCCCCACCAAATCCGCCACCTCGCGAAGCGTCGTGGTCTTCACCTCCCAATCCGCTCTCACTGCACTGAGAATCCGGATTAGGTCGTTGTATGGACCCATGAGGTCCATCAACTGGGATGATGGAACAGGTCTCGGCTTGACCACTTCCATCGGCTCCTACTTCTTTGGGATGACCGGCTCCACTAGTTCCAGTCCCTTGTCCTTCCGAAGCCCTGAAGGAGACCCCCTTAGACTAGACGTCCTCTTCCTCTTCGGTTGAAAGGAATGTCATCTTCCTCCTCTTCCTCTTCTGTCCAATTCCTCTTTTTAGGGTTCTCACCCTTCTCCTCCGGTTTTGGGCTATCCGGTTCCGTCTCGGATTCTTCATCCGATCCACCGTACGTCCGGAGAGCCATCTAAGCCCTCTACTCCTTGTTCTCCTCTAACGTCAGGAGACTCTAATTCTTGTATAGGTAGAAAAGGTAGGGGCATACTGGAGTAGCCCTACTCTTTCCCACATTTGAGACCAAGACATTCACCAATGTCTGAATGAAGGTCGCCCAATCCATCCGCTTCTCTCCGCTTAGGGCTCCAAAGATTGCGTTTCCGAGCATGGAAGTCACCCGGGTGGATTATTTTGGATGTAGGATCGGGACCAGGAATTCAAGTAGTCGTCTGTGCCGCGAATTGATACAGTCTTCGATGGCGTACCCGTCCTTGGGGTTAGCTGCTCCCCGGAACTTTCCGTGCACGAAGTCTCCCTTCCGGTTGGCCTATTCCGCGCCGCCTTCCTCCAAGTCGTAGACTTTCCTCCAAATCTCCCTTGTCCACATAGGCGGAACCGGTCTAAGAGAGTTGTTGAACTGGTTAGGGGCTCCTTCAACGAGCTCCCTCACTATTGCCTCGCTCCGAAATCCCCAAGGTTTCTCCAGGAATCCTACGCACCCTATGGTGGAGAGGTCCTCCATCAATTCTACTCTCTCCCACTCACTATTGGGCTCTAAAGGAGCCACCTTCCTCACTCTGATTTCTATCCTCTGAGCGCTCGCCTGTACCTGATTTCGTCCGCGCTTTAACTACAGCATTCGTCTCTCTTTTAGATTGCTACCTCTCTTCTCTCCTAGCCGCACGTCCCGTTTCCTCACACACTCTTTGGTCTCAACCGAGTCGCTCAATGTACAAGTCTCGCGGTGCTCTCTCAATTTCAACCACGCTCGCGCATCCAATTCCTCTCTAATCCCTGTGCCCGTGTAAAGAAAACAAACACACTTACTCACGACTCTCAGACCTTGCATAATTCTCACACAAACATACTCAATTTGCAGACACAAACTCAAAGCACTGAGAGCGCACCAAGTACGCTGGTGCTCCCAGATGCAAATGACAGTCAAACCCTAAAACAGTCTCTTTTATACCCCGAAAACCTAATCATTATTTTTTTCCAATTTTCCGGACGCGAATCTTGGATCCGTTCCTCCGGTTATAGGACTAGACCGGATTCGTTTCTGATATCCATTCCACTCCATAATCCGGTTCATTCAGGGCTTATGTTTCTAGTCTTCCTAACTCTTGGCTTTTCCTTTTCCTTCCGTGCTAATCCGAGTCTATTTAACCCGGATTCCATGTTACAAAACACGATAGAGAGAAAAATCAAAAAGTTAGGTTGCGACACATTAGCTCTAGCATCTATAGTTAGTTTTATGATTTGCATTTGTTTTTATTTGGAATTGATATGGGTTAGACTTGGTTAGACTTGGATGTGATTTAGCTTTGATTTAATTTTCATATACGCACACTATATATATTTTACATATTTTTCCTACTCCATTGTATCATGTCTAGTACCTAATATATGTTTATTATTTCTCTAAATGTTTTGAGTATCCAAATTATCTAACATTTCAAGATCTATTTCTTCAATTTCATCTCTGACAAGGGATTCAACATAGTCCAATGGCTGAGATGGATAAAAATGATCTACAAATTCCCTGATGGTCATCCCATAGGTATAGGTTTCATCTTAAAGAATGTGTCAAAATTCACGGTCGTAGGCACTGGTATATTCATTTTTCACAGAAAAAATATTTCAAAATTACTCATTTGTTTCTGCTCACCGCTCTAGGCTCACATAATAGCAATCCCCAAGTTCTCTTTCCGAAGGCTATCAACATCAATGGAGAAAGGCGAAGGCAATTCAAAGAACGCACAGAAGGGTAGGTAGGCAAGTAGTTTTAAGTTAGGAAGTTTTCCAGAACGAGTTTCCAAACATGGATCCGGATTCCAATTTTCGAGGGACAACTAGCCAACGGCTTTTCGTTTAATCCGGAATGGTCGATTAAGCCGTTGTTTGTTTTTGTTGGTGGTTGTTGAGCCTTTTTGCGTGTATTTAATGGTTGAGCAGGTTTGTTGTCCTTCCATTCCACCTTAGCTTGTTCCACTTCAGCTCTTGTCATCTAAGTTGATTCCATTGTGTTTATATTTTGGCTTTAATTTGAGCAATCAGGCTACTGCCCTGAGAATCTTTTTCATATGGTGTTTTTCCACTTGTTCATTTGAATGTTGGAGTGTGAGAGAATACGAGTGAGAAGGGAATCCGGATCTATATCAATCCTGATCCTAGCTGAGGAGAATGGTTGATCAAAGAATTTAGGCTTATGATTGAGGACTTGCGCACGGTGATCTAGTGGTCACCTAGGAAGGATGTGGAATGCGAGTCCGGAAGTCTAAGGAGGATTTCGTGCGGAGATAAGCAACCACTAGAGGAATATTTCCACCCATCGGAAGATTTGCCAACCACATGAGCAAGTCTCGAAACTGAGTTCCGGAATCCCTCTGAGTTTTGAGTGTGTTTAGATCTGTCATTGTAGTAATAGGGGACCTAATGCAACCCTATGTGACGTGTTGTTCAATCCGAAAAGCTGTGAGGGAGCCACCCCTTGATCCAATGTATATTCTTATTGTATTTGGTATTTTTGAAGAGAGTAGAGAGTGTATGAGGGTTACGAGTGGTGAAGTCCCTACCCCTCTAAAGACCAACAGTGGATCCTTTGAAGGTAATATAAAGGCATAGAAAATCGATACGGAGTAAATTTATTTTCAAATTCTAGAATAGAATGGATCCGGATTATAGTCCAGATAGTGTTAGGATACGGAAAAAAGATGAGAAGTAAGAATGGATTGATATTTGGGTGAATAGCTCTTGGAACTAAGTAAAATTTGGATACTTGGATTTAAAACAACTTACTAGAATATCCTGGGATGATAACTCGTGTCATCTTACCACATTTGGTGTAGTAAAGATACTTACGTCTAGACAACATGTACAATAGGTACAAATGTTGCACTTTTTGCTAATAATGAGAAGCAGTCAAAGTCAGAGGATACCATAATGTATAGATTAATCTTGGACTTTGATAAGTTGGACATGAAAATGTGTGTATCTTTAATAAGCCAAGGATTGCTTTAGCAGTCTAAAGAGAATTTTCTCTAGAAACCTCAGGATCTAAATGTTCAATGGAATTTAATTGAAGAGGTTGTTTTCGATATTCACCCCTTTGCTCCTACTCTAGCAAGCACCACTAACACTCCATCTCCTTGAAGAGGAAGGGCGTCAAACGAAAATCACTAGTCGGAGCACCAAGTGACATGTGGAAGGTGAAGGCAAAAGGGTCAAGAAAGAAGAAGTCAACTCCCCTTGTCATTCATATGTGTATTAAAATGGAAGAGGTAAAAATCAGAAAGCTTGATGAGACATAGTTAAAGGCTATGAAGACCTTGTACCACAACACCTTTAACTCAATGTATAAGTGGAAAAAAGAAACCTTTAGTTGATGATAAGGGCAAGCCCATGTACGTGCATTATGACTACTTATACAGGGCTTCACTTAGGAAACTTGTTTACAGAGGGCTTAATACCAAACGGCTAATAGGAATAATGAACAAGGCTCGAATTAATGTAGACTTTGTTTTTGACACCCGATATATAACCATATGGGAGGAAATGGAATTTTCTATGTGGCTATGAGGAATAATGAAGGGAAGACAATAGATGTCATTATTAAATTATAAATTGCCAATTGAATGCAAACAAAGATTGCATTTCAAAAATAATTGAAAACCCATAAAGATCTCAAAGTTATTTTTAACAAGATGTTTATCATGTAGGATGGTAACCATTGTTTGCAAGCATGGTTGTCCATTATCAACTAAGATTTTGCAAACCACTTCTCGTAGTATTATACTATTGAAAGTATTGTTTTAAAGGTCAAGGGGGACATTGCAACTATATTGGTAGTATTTCTTGAAGTCAATTAGTAACCCCTTCAATTTCTTTATCAAATTTCATTTCATTTGACTTTGTAGTCTCTAAAGCTTATTTGCTTTTCCTAAAGCTAAAGTTAAGTAGAAGTCAAAATAAAAAATTTGGTTCACTTTGACTATTGAAGCTCTAAGTGGAATCTTAAACCATGTTCATTTCGTATTTTTTTTCATTCTTAGGTCTTCCTTACATTTTTGGTGTTAATTTGAATAAATATTTTCTTGTTTTACTATGCATAATATTTGTCATAAAAAACAACTATACTTATTTCTATAAATCATTCACTTTATACAACAAGAGTTTGGTGAAGATAACTTTTCATTCAAAATTAAACAAGAAGCTTTTCATTACAGATCTTAAGTACACCATTTCTTACTAAAAGCAAATAATGTATCATTGTGGAACTCATAATGAAAGTCTAGAGATGATTCAAGAGAAACTTTGGATATTAACAACTTCAACAATGGACATTTCTATAAAGATTCATTAGGGGTAAATACACTTATTTAGTGTATTATGTATGGCTACTATATTTATTTTAAATATTTCATATTCAAGATATTTTTGTTTTTATTTAAAAGAATAATTTTTAAAATAAAATAAAATGGATGAACCATTTTCATCATTTAAATTTGCATTAATGCTTGTGATGAAGACTACATAAATCACTTAAACATTCAAAGCATTGTTCATGATTTAGTACTTATTATATTTATAGTCCTTGTCACCAAATTTATATTTGGCCTTTCTGGCCCACTTTTGTTGCTTCTTCTATTTGAGACTTCAAAAATGTCACCCCTATAATGGTGTTATGTATTGCAATTTACATTCATGTGCTTTATAGTGAGACATCCTAAACCACTGTACCTATGTTCATTGTGTGTTTACTTATACATACTATCTTTTTTGAATATTTCTTAATTTATGAAAATATATTGGTTCAATTTTAGTACGAAATTCCATTGTAAGCATATTCATTTGTCATTCATTTGTACTATAGATTCATACATCTAATTCCATGGTCATAAGTCTTCAACAGATTCACAGATCCTAAATGGAAAAAAATAGAAGCTCACAAGTTCACAAGCTCATAGACTCATGCTCACAAACTCCTATACTAGCATCTTTGGACAATTCTCTATCATTTCAATTTCCACTAAGTCCACAATTTGTATAGGCTTTGTCTACAATTTTCAAATTTTCAAATTTAAGGAGAGTAATGGAACCTCACATCTATTTTTCTTGAGGATTGTATGATCTTTGGGACTTGATCTAGCTAGATGGTAGCGGGAAGAAAGCCACCAATTAACAACGTATACAACAACCTTGGGTTGTAATCTCAATATGAAGAATTGTTAGTTAAAAATAACCATCCCTTCAAAACACTAGTAAAAAAATTGGTGACCAAAATAGACAAAAAAATGTTGTTTACGTCAGTTGTTTTGGTCACGTTGTACCAATCAAAATTTCACTTAAATTTGTTGATTTGTTTTATTGTTTTGGTCAAATCTAGAAAATAATAATTTAGAAAAATAAATTTTTAATGAAATTTTTTATTTTTGTCCAAAAAGCTATTTTTCTAGATTGCCCCCCAAATTAATTTTTTTTGGTTGCCCAAATTTTTAGGTGACCTAAAAAAACAATTTTGGGGGCATCTATCAATTTTCAACGTAGGTAGGGCCACCTGGGTAGCCCGCCACACAAGCAGGGCCACTTAGGCCGCCACAGGCACCAAGGTTTCATCTGTAGACCTTATAGATGAGGTCCAATGACCTTGCCAATGCACCACTTCATATTCACATGAGGAGTACAATTTTATTTAACTACTTTCTTTGATTTTTTTTATTTACTTTGTGACTTCATAAGACCTTGGAGGCCATTTTGTCATAGTAAAACAATTTTTTTCAAAAAAAATTGAATTAAGAAAAGTTGTATAGTCAATCTAACTTTCATCTCTAAGAATCCATTTGAGATTTTGAGGCTCCAATCAAAAGTTATGGACAAAATTCAACCCCTCTATGAATTTTACCCATAACTTTTTATTGGAGGCTCAAAATCTCAAACGAATTTTTGGAGATGAAAGTTAGCTTGAATATACAACTTTTCTTAATTCAAAATGTTTTGAAAAAAGTTATTTTACTATGACAAAATGGCCTCCAAAGTCTACTAAGTTTAAAAAACAATGAATTGTCAATAATTAAGTTAAAAAAAAATTTCATAATGTAATGTCCTCCACAAAATCTTGCACCCACACTATGAAGTCTAATAAAAAAGTTTGTACTTTGAAGGCCATTTTTTCCTTCATACTTTGCTTATTTTTCATGAAAGTTGTTTGGAAATTGTAGCATTGAAGTTTAATTTTGTAGGTAAAATTTTCAAGTTTTTTTAGAATGTTTAGATTTATTAGCATGCACTTTATTAGAAGGTACTTTGGCTAAATATCAAATGGTGTTCTTTTTATTTGTAGTTCAAAATTCAAAATTTTAATAGTTTCACTCTAAATTTAATTAGATTTTGAAATATTAAAAATATAATAATTGACTTTTAAATAGTTCTAATTTCTATAATTGAACTTAAATAGTTGATATTGAACTTAGAACTATGTATTTAAAGTTGAATACCATAAAATGTAATATTTGAATAGTTTATAATTTCAAAGTTGAATGTCAAAAAAATAAAATTTAAATATATAAATTAGAACTTTGAATCAAATATTTTAGAGTGCAAAATGCACTCTATTTTGAAATTTGAATAATGTTGATTTAAAATTTATAATTCTAATCAAATTCAAAATGAGAATGAGAATATTCCAAAGGTACTTCTAGAAAAGGCATATTATCAAAATTATCAAAAGAAACAATCCAAACAATTCTAAAAACTAACTGGACTTATTGTATAACATTTCACAATAGAAATATAAATTAATTTTAATCAAAATAAAATTTTGCATTCTAACTAGATTATATTTTGAAGAAAGTTCAATTAAAAATGAATTGGAATTTTAATTCTAATCACATTGGAATTTAATCAAATTTATTTATTCAAATCAAATCCAGAATTCAATTCAATTCAATTAGTTCAATTAGAATTCAACCTCTATGTTCAAACTTTGAAAGAAATTACAAAAGATTCAAAAACATTCCATATAATTCTCAAAGATTCTTAAAAAAAATCCAAAATTCTATAAGATTCCTTAAGATTTTCTAAGATTCTTTGAGAAACCAAAAAAATTAGTAAAGAATTCATAAGATTTTAAGAAGATTTTCTTATATTTCCAAAAGATTCTCTTAGATTCCAAAAAGATTCCAAAAGCTTTCTAAAGAAAATGGTATTAAAAAATACAATACCCAAATCAACAAAATGAAAATCTCATTTCAATAGAAACCTGTTGATTGTTGCAACTGTTGTCCAATGGTACCTAGAACAACAGACAATTGTTAATTTTTTGTTAAATTGGTTGTGATTTTCTACTAGTGAAATGATCTATTCATCTTTTGGGTGTATTTTCACTAGATTGGGATGAAGTTTGACATAAGGCTTTTCATTGAAAGATGCAACTTTCATATGGTTAGTGTAATATAATGTGAAAGAATTCATGGTATGCAAAGATAACCCCTAGCATTTACACTAGGTGCAACTGTTGTCTTTTAGGTTGTGATATAACCTCTATATACAAATTTTTCACATATTCATAAGCTTAGAAAATTTGGAACTATGCCTAATCCATCCTCTATTACATTCAAGGGGCCTTATTTGGATCCTATGCCCATTTTGACTTTACCCAATGCATCTTTGGATCTTCAATCCCTAAATGCTTTTATGATCTTTGAACTATTTGGCCCTTTATATGAGGTTCTTTATTCTAATTAATTTAAATCTCCCATAATAATATGTTTTTTTTCTATAGCCAGTGGCCTTTAGAATTCATTCACAATGCTTTGTGAAATACACTTTTTGACTCTAAACATATAGTACAATTGAAAGCTTGGATTGGGGTTCAATAATAGCCCTAACAAGCCTCTAGTATTGGGGCTAGATTTGATTGTATCTAGATGCATTCTCTAGTTCTTGCTAGTGGAGTAGAGATCTCCATCATTTGGAACAAAAAAGGCCCTCTTCTTTGTTTGTTTAAGTAGTTTCTTTGGTTTTTGTTGGTCTTTGCTCTTATCTCTTCATTGTCTACCTCTTGGGCTTGGTTGTTGTTCTTGGTTCTTTTTTTTAATGGAATGGTTTATTTCATTTGTTAAATATTTATTTTTTTACTTTGATTATTTACAAAATTGATTCGGACAAAAGATAGACCCTTAATCTAAACCAACTATCAACCTGTAAATGATGGATTGGTGCTTGTAGAAATCATCCATTTTGATATTGTGAAAATCATTGATTCAAAAAGATCCAAAAACACTCATTAGAAGTCAAAGTACTCTAAAAGATCTCTTCTTTTCACACAAAATTTTGAGGATGAATAAGTTGCACCTCTATCCTACACTAAAAGATTCTTTGTCATCCATAGGACACCAAACGTCTGACGATTTAAGGGTTCAACATGGTTGGAGTTCCATTTTCTACATGTGACATTGTCAAAGAGTCTTTTTTGAGATGCGTCCTCAGGCAGCTCCGGGAGTGGCGGATTCCCAAATCCGTCCAGGACTTACATATGGCCGACGGTCGCCCGCGGTGTAATTGAAAGGTTCTGGTTCGTACTTGCCGAGCTGGGATGTGGTGCAATGTGGTGCAATGTTTTTTCTGTCCTATCTCCTCTGGGCGCGGTAGTCTTGCTTGAACACGCCTCATTACGCTGTCCCCTTGAAGGAATAGCGCTGCTCTTCTGGTGTCATTATTAGATTTTTCAAGAGAACGTGGTGGTGTTGGTTACCTTGACGTTTAATCTGGACTGAAGAAATTGGAGATGGAAGGTTTTTGTGTGAAAATGAAAGAGAGATATGGATGACAGTTGCATCTGGTGTGCGAAGATGGAAGACCTGAGCTGATACTTGTCCTGGACAACGATATGCTGCTCAGGACTCGAAAGTGCCTTTTTCGCGAGTTTATGTAATGCCACTGGAACTCGGGTGATGATACCGATTCGGCCCCTTTTCTGAGTTGTTGTCGCGTCTCTTCCTGTGTCCTCTTGTATGATCCAGGGTATGAAAGACCAGAAGAATCATTGAAGTCGGGGATTAAATTTACCGGCGACTATGCCTGGGACCATTCGAGTTTCAGGTTTGTGGATCATATGTCGTGTCCTGCTCATGCTCTGATTTTGGTTGTGTGACGACTGTTCAGCACACCATTCTTGTAGTGGAATTGTAAACTCATCTTTGTACATTTGGTGTCCGTTGTGTTTATATCTTGTGGTCAAGGTGCAGAATTTTGCTAGAATTTGTTGGCGTTGAACGTCCTATCAAACTCACATGTTTGCCGCAGAGGAGGTATCCAATAGTGTTTCTTTCTACATGCAGAAGCTTTCTCGTTGCGTTTCTGATCTTAAGCACTTCTCGTGAGTCGTGTTGGATATTGCTCGTCTTTTCCAATGTGGACGCTTGTATGGTGAAGTTTGGGTTATTTATGAATGACCGGTGCGCATTGAGTGTCGACATCTGGGCTCTCCTTTGATTTTTTAAGTGATCATAGAGTACCATAACTCCAGTGAAGTATTTAAGTTCTTCCTATTGCATAAATACCCCATACATTACTATAATTTTCAGCGAATATTTCGCTCTGTATAATTAATTCCGACTTACGCATTTTAAAATTAGATTTTTCTGTTTTTCAGGATAACATGCTCCTATCGTTATTTTGAGATTTGAGAGCTACACTTTTAATTGTCCTGCTGTTTGCTCTCAATAGTGCCTATTGAATGTTTGCTGATTCATTGTTCTGTTATTTCCTGAATTTTGCGCGCAGTTCTGGAGGCCGTAGATCTTCCAGAGGTGTTAACAGGTGTGGCAGCTGCTATTGGGTTACGATTTTGCTTATAGATTCATCATGAACCTCGTTCAATATGTCTGTATCTTTAATCTTGTACAGAGTTTTGTCCTACTTCAGTGCAGTTCTGATACTCTCTGTTGTTGTGACAGACGGAACCGTCAACGATGTAATTGCTAAAGGTATTCTTCTATCAAAATTTCATGCGAATTATCATCGTTGAGATCTTGTTGGCCCTGTGCCGTTCAGCACACCCGCCAAACTTTCCTTCCACTCAAACTTTCCGTCAAATTTGCCAGTAACAAACTAGGTATGGAATGGTTGGAAATTTCAGGCAGAGGCTCAAACCTATCTTCCATCTATCCTATGTGGGCACAATTTACACATTAATTGATTAAATTAAGTCCCATATTGGAATCCTTCATAAAAGGTATAAGATAAGAGTTGTTGTTGCCCCCACATCACTTTAGTAAGATGACACTCATATTATACTAATAAATAAGTACTATATTCTTATGTTTCTGTGGCTTCTAAAACCACAATTGGTTGGTTATTGGATCTGACTTCGCTTTCCTGCTGGCGATTATTTGCAAGTGCAGTCAGATTGGGGAGGAGGCAGTTCGAGACAGAATCGCGTGTGGCAGTTGAGGGGAGAATTGACTCGTGGAATTCGGCTTTTGTTTTGTAAGTTTTATTTTGGGATGTATCGATCAGTCTATGTATAATATTGTAACTTCTTTTCTTGAATTAGTTGCGTCCCTGGTAATAGTATTGAGCTCCGACATGGCATACTTATCTGATCGTGATTGTGAGTATTGAAGTACGATAATGTATCCTGGGCAGCCTTGTCACAAATTTGCGTGACAAACTGGTGGTTACCATTTGCGACAATGCGGATCAGTGCTTGACTCAAACCTGTGAGTTTTCCTTGCTGATGGTCTCTTATCCTGCCCTTTAAATTCATTGTGTGACTCTGAGGTGTCTATTCTGAATAATCAGCCTGCAAACTCTCTGTGCACTTCTCGTTTCATCTTCATCCATCCAGAGTTTTTGTAACACATATCTTATTAGTACAATCATGTGTCAGTGCTCATTCACATTATACACTTGAATGACGTAACTCTGGTTTCCATTTGTGGAGCAACGCAGCTATCGAAATTCCTTCTATCATTGAGAAAGGTTGCCGAGATGAATTTGTGGAACTCAAAGGAGGTGGACGAATTCACCTGATTATGAGCTTCGTACTTACCGATCAAGAACGGAGAAAAATTGAAACGATGGTAAGCCTTAATTATTATTGAACGCTGTTGTGGTGTTAATTATTCTGATATTATACTTCGAGGAAACGACGTTTTAGCTGGGAATTAGCTATTACAGTTAGGATTCTCACTCTCTCATCTCACCCCCAGAGACTATGCGTCCTTAAGAGACGAGAACAAGAACGTGTTAAGAGGACAATCGTGTTCCAGAATGTCCAACCCAGCGGCAAGGAGTTGAAGGCAGCAACTATGCCCGCAGTTACCATTACAGAGGTTGACGACGATCGTACGCATGGGAACGAGGATTCACGGGAAAATGCTAGCGGACCTGTAGGGTTCGGCTCGACCACGAAGCCTATGCTGATGTTTGATTATGCAAGAGCAGTTGGTTTGCAATCAAGGCAAGCGTGCCGAAGGGCAGAAAAGAGGTCGAAAATTTGGGCAACCGATGTTATGAGTAACGATTTCAAGGCAAGCATCAATGGTTTAAAATCTGATGAGCAAGTCTTGAGACAGTTTGCTGAAAAAGAATTAGGTTTTGGGTCACCTGAAAATGCTATGATGAATTCCTCGGTAATGTCAACTAGGAGCTTGCAAAGGGCTGCATCATCATTGACAAGTTCAATAGATATTGCGTCCACTCGTATTGTATCACCATCCGGGCAAGATCTTTCTTTAAGAAAGGTCACATTGGGAGATGTGAAGAACCAAGCTGAGGTTCTCTTTACTTCTTTGTCAAAGGTATTTCCAACGTAGACCTCTCATCGTGGTCCTTGAATTCTACAGTATTTTTGAAATACTATTTCTATTGCCAGGCCTACCCAGGCGAACAGGTGTGGAAGAGCTCTCTAAGTACAAGTTGTTACGTTGCAGGGGCGAGACGAACCTGGAATACCAGCAAGTGATATCGAGGAAATGAAACGGGGGATAGAAGATAAAAGAACATGTGTGCTGGAGGCCGAGGCTCCTGTCATGGCTAACTCGTTCAGTGATCAATCCACTGTGGTTGGAGAAAGTATAAAAAATAGTGGGTTTCATAGAGGTGCCACGCACTTTGCTCCGACAGGTCAGACACTAATTTGGAGCAGACATCAAGCAGTTCAGGCTCGGTCTAGTCTCAAGGACATTCCAAAATTTGAGGGTCTATCTGGACAAGGTCAACGGCTAGAGGCACGTCCAGGACCAGGGGCTAGGTGGGCCCAAAAAACGGGTCTGGAAACTAGATGGACATCTTCTGAAAAGGTACATTGTGAACTTCGTGATGAAATGTTACTCCTGGTTATCTATTTTCATCCTGGAAACAGAAAAAGTACACTGACCTCCTGGGCCCTCTTCGACCAGTAAGGAGGGTTATTTCTTATGCAGCGGACTTCGTCAACTGGTGACATTAATGTAGCGATCGTTTTTTCACGAACTTATGATTCTAGTGATATTTGCAGGCAAGGCAAATCGCCAGATGTGCGTGGAATGGTCCAATCTCAGATCCATTTAAGGCTAGGGCTAAGATTCTTAAGCTGATAAAAGCGGCATCTGCTTCACATGATATATGTGGCGATGATCAAAGGCTTGAGGAGCGTCACGGCCTCACTGATAGCATTGGGGCTGTTTTGAATAAGGTTAGCACTGTTTGACATCCTCACCCATTGCATCCATAGAACAAGCTTTAGCTCGAGAGATTTTTTGTTTTCCAAGAGACTGGATGCAAATATTTCTACAACCGGGATATACTGTATTTTTGTTTGTTGACAGATATGTAATGATTGGATAGAGTCCACTTTCCATCTCCTCGTACACATTTTTCATTATTTTGGAGACTTCATATGTATTTTCAGAAAGTTGTTTTAAGGAAGACATAGAAATCTTAAATTTAAGAGCAAATTTATCACTTTTACTAATAATTGTGCACGTGGTCAACACACTAAATATAAATGGTACTTACACTGATTCGAAACTATGTTGCTCTGACCTTTCAGGTTGTAGGTGGAGCTGCAATTTTTCTGGTAGCTCTGTTTATGATTTGGCCGATTCCTGAAGGTTCAACACATGGGTATAAATTCTTGAACTATTTGGATTTCTCAAATTTGCTACTCATCTGTGTACTTAATGATCATGAATCTTTAAAACCACTCTTTCCAAGTCATTGTTGACCTGCAGAATGCATATCTATCAACTTCTGTATTATGCCTATTAGCTGGCATTTTATTTGGCCTTTTTTAATCTCTCTTCGTGCACTACTTATACGTTGATCTTGTTGTTTGCTGTGTGAAGGAGTGACGGGTCAAATGAAGAGAACTCATGAAATACTTCAGGATCTTAAGAGTTCTAATTAATTAGAAGCTTTCCAGAGTGAGTGCTTTAAAGATACGGGGGAGATGGAGCAATCAAAAGTCCAAATTTAGTACTCGTAGTCGCAGGAGAAATTTTTCCAGGATAACCACGACTTGAGTATCCTTCCTGAAGGGGAAGCCCTAGAGTACCTCATTTCTGTAAAGGCCAATCATTTATAACCCTGAAACCTGTTTAGAGCCAGAAGGTGACTTATGAATGACTTCAGATGCTCATTACTGGATGTAGGACTGAATTTTCATCATATCTTTTTCTCTGAGATTCCATTGAATGTTTTTGTTGCAGATATCGGTGGATATTCCCTCATTGGGTTATTGTCGACTTGACTAGAGAGGAAGATGTCGACAAAACAGATCACTGAAACTGCTCATTCATTGTTTGCCCTTGATATGAATTTAACCCGTAGAGGACCAAGTGTCCATTCAAGTGTCCTTTCAAATGTTGAAAACTTGGGTAGGATCCTATGAAGTCAATTTTGGTTGCATATTCATAAAATTTTGACACATGATGTGAACATGTACCCCATCTTAGGAACATTATTATTTTTTTAATTGGGCAATCATGCTGTTTGAAAGTTTTGTTATCTGAAAGAATTTAGGCAATTAACCCTTGATTGTTCAAGGGGATCTAAAGTCGGGTTTGTATCTCCATCTAATGTTCTTTTTAGTAAAATTTGTTTCCTTGAAGTCTAATAAAGGTCTATTCCCACCTAGTGTTTGCAAATTTCATGTGTTTAACCCGTAAGTGTTCTGATGTCCAAAAAGTGGATGTTGAATAGAATTGTAGAGTGAGTGACAAGCAATGGAGAATGAAGAATTATCATTCATCTTTTTTTTGGGGGGGGTGTTGTCATGGAAGTTCTACAGCAGATAGTGTTCATGGCAATGATGATAGGTGCAAGCTACAAGAAAGTGAAACATGTCAGGATGTGGACAAAAATTTTGATATGTCATGGAATAAAGCAAGGATATTCCATGATCTTCTGAAATTTTTGTAGCAAATATGATGATGAGAAGGCTAAAGAAAATGAATCTTAGTGCCCATTGAAAGAAAATGTGGTGCTTAGTAAATGAAGGGTGTTCTTTTTAGTATTTAAAGGGTGTTCTTTTGGTGGCAACAAAGTATATATTAATGGGACTATTAGAAGTCATATGTCAAGTAATGGTAATTTTGTAGTATTTTACAGTGATGATAAGGAAATGGTGGTAGCTATTCTCAGCCTTGAACTCGTGGCTCTTCCAGCATTTGTATATGGAAGCGTCAATTTCAATGATGTGTAGTAGTACAATGTAGATGTAGTAGAAGCTGCTAATTGTTATCAACCACATTTATAAAACATATTGGCTATGAAGTAGGTGATATGTTATTCTGAATGGAGCTAAATAGTTAGGAAATGATTAGTAGGCCGCATAGCAATTATTAGCTAATCTCATAATAATTGCCAAAGGAATTTAATTCTACAATCTTACTGAACAATCGTTATGAACTGAACACACCTAAATCATAAATGGCAGCCATGTTCTCTATGCATGATGTTGTTCGTACATCAATGGAACCATTGATGCAAAATTTTGTCTAACATGGATACTTTAGCAATGGTCACAGAACTCGTGATGATCATTTGAATATTTCTTATCTACCTTTGTGTGTTTGTTTCACGATGTATGAACTCTATAGTTGCTCCAGTAGTTGTAGTGTTTAAAGTCTTTAGAAGACTTTGTTAGTATGTCGTCCTTCATCCAACACTTGAATTCAGTCCTTGTAGATGTGAACACTCCTTGCAATTCCTTGCATTCTACACATGAATATTTGCAACAACTATTTCTAGAAGATCCATGTTCAAAAGGGAGGTAAAAAGCTGAAGTATATAATAGCAATAGGGGTTCCAATTGTGTGATAGTTGAAGACATGTTCCAGTAGCATTTCCACACAAATCTCCTTTAGAAACAGTATCATCTATTTAGTCGTGCATGGTGTAGTACCACTGGTCCCCTTTTCAGAAGAGTATCGTCCACTATACGTGAGATGCAGAAAGAAGAGTGGAAGGATAATGCCCATTCTAATTGACGACAATGCTTCCATTCTTACTCGCCGGAGGTGTATACGGGTGATTGCAAGAAACACTTGTACTATTTCCTGTCACATGTTGCGGGCTGAGTTGTTTTTTGGCCATAACTTTTGTGTTTTAACTCCGAATGACTTAAGATTTACAAGGAAGGTACTCATGACTATCCTACAACTTCCTTGATTTTTTTTGGTAATTTTCAAAAATAATTTACTATCCAAAAGTAGGCCCGAAATAAATGTCACACTTGCCAATTTGGAGGGTTTTAGTACTTTTGAGTACCTTTTTCATATACCCTACATCAAGAAAATTATATGGAGTTCTTCCTTACATATAAATACAACTTTTCACCAAAGGGTTTTTAAAAATAATTAATTTTGTGTGGTGTGGAAGTCTATGAAGAGAGCTTCCTTCTACTTGCATTTTGAAACATATAAAATATTATTTTTGTAAGTTTTTTGGTGAATGACCATCTTCATAAAGTTCTTAAAAATGGACACTTTTTATTTTTTGTATTTACTTACTTTTACTATTTTTAACTAATTTTTGAATCAAAGATCCTATTTTCTTGAGATTTGGCACTTTTCAAGTTCTCCTATTTAGAGAATTTTCCTACACATTTCCTTTGGTGAAAACCTTCATTTTAGAGGTATATACATAAGTCATATTTTTAAGATTTAAAAAAAATTAGTTTTCTAATTTTAAAGTAGTCCTAAAGATTTCATGAGTACTATTGAAAAACGCAACAAATAATACAAGTGTTTCTTGCAATCACCCATACATGAGTGGACCACCACTATTTGTGCCTCTCAAAGTCAAACAAGGCGCATCCTACAACTACTCAACAAAAAAGTATTGCTGAAGAGGGCTATTAGAAAAGGTGTACATAGGGTCAACAAACCTCAATGCTTACGATTCATTTTTTACTACTATACTACAAAAATCCTAGGCTGGTGGGAATGCATTCTGGAAGGCCACCCTCACGGATTCAACATGGCCGTAAACCAAACGCTACATGATGTCCCGTGGCTAGATAGTAACGATGTTGAATGAAGGTCAACATGATGGCCAAATCATATCAAACGCTGCAAAACTCAAAACATTGTCAACATCAGCTCTTCCATCTACTAAGGAGGCAATGGTAAAGGCAATACCGAACAACCACATGTTGTGATCAACTCGCAAGAGGCATTATGAGGAAGGGCTCAATTGTCCTTACCTACTTTGAGAAGCTCAGTCTCGTACTACACGAAAGCGAAAACAACGTTTGCAACATAGAAGCACTTCCCTTGTGTGGAAACAACAAAGGTTGAGGAGTAAAGACAGTTTACTGGAAGAAGCCTACCAAGCTACGGTATTGCTTTCAAAGTTCAATGATGATGGCAACAACGGTGGCAGTTTCCCTTGCATACACAGTTCTCCGATTGCTGCAATGACACTACAATGGCAAGGAATGATATATTTAGTAGGGGGATACCTACAGCCTTCACTTCCATCCAATATAACGAACCTAATCTTTGTGCAAATACATGCATCGACTATTTCTCAAATTCCACTGTGGCTATCTAGCAGTACAAAAGGCGAGTGGCTTCTAGGCTTGGCCATTCACTGTTACCTCACCCAAGGCAGACCACAACTACAGTACATTGTACTACTAGACAACGGGAATGAAATACACCTTCCTTGTGGAGAAGTGCATCCAATTCTTCTTACCCCAATTACCGGCAATGAACACTCTCAATCAACTACAATCCACACACATGATGTTTGCTTATCTAGCCACTCATCTTCTATAGAAGTCGAACGTGGTTCAACATATTCTTCAAATAGCTACAATCAGTATAATGATGAGGAACTCTTAGAAACATAGCAACACACAACTAATGTGCCCGCATTGATTTCGACCGACATTGCTGATACAGTTACGAGCATGCGCTAGGCAAAGACACCGTCTATAATCAACTTCGCAGTAACGTTCAGTTCAGAAATGCCTTCCCTTTCAGATGCAACCCATGCCGCCTAGTTGTGTCCATCATTTTTGGTGCGCCTTCGCTACCTCCATCTATACAACTGTCTCCGAACGCTCACGTTGTGTAGACTAGTGATAGTGGCAGAGTTAGTACCTAGCCTAGCTACTCCTAGACTTTTCGCAATATTCTCAGCGATAGTTGTATCCAATTAAAATGGGCAATAGTGATAAAGAACAATTGTCGCCGATGCTGGAGAAAGCAAATGCAAAAAATAGCAAGACTTCGACCACAGTCGTTCTGAGGACGTGGAGTAGTGGCAATGGAGTTCAAGGATAGTTACATTCTGCAAGAGAACAAGTTGTCTTAATAGCTCCTATGTTCAAATGTCCAAAAGAAATGGAGTTAGAGGCGTTCCCATCAACTACCAATGTCACAACATTGAAGAGGGAGCTGTGAGATGGGAATAGGCTGTTAAACTTCCAAGTGTCCCGTAGGCCAGACTTTTGTATCCTAGGTCCAGGGACACATATCCCTCGTTCAGCACCTGTTACAGCCCTCAAAGCCGCACTTCAATGAGGGAGTGTTCAGGTTGCAGTCTCTACAATAGTGCTTGTACAGTTTGACCTCGCAGAGTCTTTGAATTCTAACCTAGTAGCCCTATAGAGATGTCACCCTTATCATTGTAAGGTACTATCGCAATCTACGACCATAGCAAAAGCACGTGCCTTTGCAGAGGCATTCTCAAAAGACAAGTGGATTATAGTCCACAACACCTTCAAACATGGTCCACTGTAGTTCTTAGGGCCTCCACCAAGACCAAAATTTTCCTTCCAACGCATGCCATCAAAACAGTCCTTGTTTGCATGTTTTTAAAGTGATAAAACCTTAGAGACGGTCTGCAAGGAGACAAATTGATATGCTAGTGAAGTAGATCCAAAGACGAGCTTACCAATGGATGGCTCTTTCTGGTGGGCATTGTGTCTAGTAAAATTGCTTGCTTTCTTAGGCATGTCTTTAATGATGGACATCAAGCGCTTGTCCAACCACAAAGATTACTAAAACAAACAATTTCCATTCCTCTATTGTCATATTATAGTCAGTACCATGCCCAAAACGCAATATGAAGACATAACGAGGTGCTTACATGTTGCAAATGATAGTACCTTCCATGAGGACGATTAGACGCCTACAACTGAGAAGTTAACCAAACTTGATTGGCTCATAACCGAGATTCAATAGAAATGCCAGTTAAACTGGAATTTGTATTGTGAAGTGATGGTTGACAAATCCATGATCCACTATAAAGGTATATATTGACCTATTCAACAATATTCGTCCAAATAACCAACAAAGTGGGGCATTAATGTGTAGTGTTTGGTTAATAAAACCACCAAGTACATTTACAACTTTGATGTGTACACTGGCTTAGCACTACGAATAGCTGAAGGAGGCGGTCCAATAAAAAGAGCGAAATCGGGGTATGAGGTTGTCACGCTCCTAATGCAAAATCTTCATGGTCAAAGCCATATTGTTTCTGACAACTTCTTTACATCCATTAACCTACTTGTCAATTTAGTTGCGCATGGAATCTACAGTGCAGGAATAGTGAAACAAAATCATTTGAAATTGTCGAAAGCCTCAACAAACAAGTAGAATTTTGTGAATCAGCCGCAGGGCACGATTGCCTAGTGAATGCACTACAATAGACAAGTTTGTTGTGTTTTGTGGGTCGATTGCAAAGCAATTCTATTGCTTTCCTCATTTTTCACACCACTCCCATAAATAGGAGAAAAATGGCCAACAATGCCTTGTAGGGTCAAAAGAGTAGAGGAACAAATTGTCACATCCCCTGTGCAGGGTAGACGTTGCGAATCAAATTAGAGGTACTTACTCTTCCCAAGTACAGAGCCACAAGTGGTGGCATCACCTATTCTACTTCTTATTGGATACATCAGTTGTCAACACCTACATTCTATACAAAGTTATCTATAAACGCTTGGTGCATGATCCTATTAGTCATGTCAACTTCCAACTTTTATTAACGAAAGCGTTATGTAAACCGTGGAGGCTTCGGAGAGGGTGCGTATCATAATTCCTATTGGAAACTTTCATAGTACATTCTCTCGTTTGTACATGCAATCACTGAAAGTGTCACTTTTGTTTTGAATGCAACCAAACAAATCTTAGGTGCTTGCAGTGTGGCAAAGTGCATTTGGATATGGGAGATTGTTTCCTACACACACATTATTCTCTATGCCACTAGAAGATAGTAAGTTCGATATTCTAGTTGTGTCTTATTTGAGTTGTGTACGTATTTGAAGCGTTACGTGGGAGGTAGATTTATTCATGTCATTCATAGAGATGAAGTATGGTATGTTGCTACACTTGCAATTTAAGGACGGACTTGTATTGACCATTATTCGACGATAGTGAATGAAGCTTAGTCTCTTACGATGTTTGTTGTGCATTGTATTGTGGCAGGTGTTCCGATAACGTCAACAGAGCCTTGTCATTGTAGCATGTATAGGAAGCGGTTCTCAACGGAGTTGCCAATTATGTGATTTTGGTAGATTGGTAGCCATTGTCTTTGGTGAAGCCTGGGATTGAAGGCGATTTTGTAGTCTGAATTCCAAGAAACTGTACGCCGATGTTTGAACTGCAGTACTTCCTACTCATACTCATGTTCAAACTCATATTCATACTATGTCATCAACATTACTGATGTGTACAAGCGTAGATGTGTATACTATTGTCTCCCCTTTCGCACGAACTCCACAAAGAACATGCCGGATGCTTGTGATAGCATTGTTGTATTGGAGACCTATACGCTAGGTAAATAAGGAAACGTATGCATTTTTCATGACATCTCCGTCATTCACATAGGATAGATCTCAGCGATAAAACTTTCCTACTATGTGTGTAGGCATAAGATGTCATTGTATTCTAAAGATGTTCACTTCTGAGACATTGAACTTCGTCACAATGTCACAAAAGAAGTTGATGTTTTATCAAGCCCTTCCATGAATCCATGTCATGAATTTCTTCTATACTGTATTAATTGCCTAATGTGTGATGGTACAGAGTCAAAATCCCATTACAGCCTTCTACAAATTGCATCGACAATGCGGTCCGGACCTCACTGCGAGGGAGTCACCACAGTCCATATCGTCTCTCATTAATCACTCTTTATGTTGAAGGCGTGCATGATCGCAATGTACATGAAAGATGGATGTGGGAGCGAGCCGCATAGATGGTAGCAATATAGCATACTAGTGTCATTTTCATATGAATATTTAGTGATCTTGTTGATAGTCCGAAGACTCTGTTGTGTCGAACTTTAGTGATCAGTAAATATGCATGTTTTGTATGTAAGTTGTTGTTTGTTTGAGCAAGTTTTTGAAATTTTTTGGCAATGTTGTGTCAACATCAACATCTACAAAAACCTATGCCAGAATACTGAATCTAACGTATTGAATAACACTACACAATGTTCTTGAGCATTTGGCAAAGTAACATCCTTCGTCGCTAAGGAATGTACCAAGTAGAATGTGTTCGTAAGAATCTCTTCCTAGCATGCACGTATGTCCCTTGAAGATCATCCAATGTGTTTTCAATATCATCCTTGATTCTCGATCCTCTTGTGGGCACTGATTCCTCATCAATCGAGACATCTCATATTCCTGGGCATCCTTGTCAACCAAGTGGTCAAGGCAGCAAAAAAATGAGAGAACCATCAAGCATTTTCAATGTCTTCCACATTGCAAGCAGCACTATTGTTGCGACCTAGAATGTCATATTTAGGTTAGTTATAATAGAATAGGATTATTTTTATTTATTTTACTTTATAAATTTTTGATTTCCTAGACCCAAAATCGGATATATAGCATAGTATTGAAATTCAAAAGATAGGAAATTCTTAAATAGATAAAGTGATTAACCAAGAAATTAGTTTTCCCCGGAACTGGAACTAGGATTACTGGACAAGCCAAGAAAATCCTATCGGCACCAAAGTTCAGGGTCGTTGGAACTAGAGGCTAAGACTAAACTATCGAAAACTAGCCAGAAGTTATGCAGGGAATTTCTACAATGTACCGGGAATTTAGGATTGGTAGTACAAACGGTCATTTTTTTGGAAAATACGGAACAGTGGAACCAACGATCACTAGTCCGGGAAATACGGAAACGGTAACTGTAGCGGGAAAATAGGAATGGTCGGATTCAATGGTCGATTGAAAGGAGCGGTGGGATCAAACAGTTGGGAAGGAAGGGCTTTTGAACGAGAAGTTTAAAAGCTGGAAAATTAGGGTTCTTGTAGCCATTCCTTACCTTTGCTTCCACATTCTGTGTCTCTGTATGCGCTTAGTGGTTTCCGGGTTTTCCTGTCATAGTTTTTAGATGCAAACGACCGTGTAGTGAACTAAGTGAGAGACTGTGAGAGAGAGGTGGTTGTCAATCATGTCTGAGAGTGAGTCTGAGGAGGAGGCCACGACCCTGAGAGTGTCATTTAAGTACATCTCGCCCGTGAATCCGGAAGATATAGCAAAGAGGACAGACTTGCAAAGAGGACTTGAGTCAAATGGATTGTATTGGATTGATGGAGCGACCGTGGAGGCAATGGTGCGGGAAGTGTTGCACCAACAGTCCAACGAGTGGAGAAAGACTATGAGAGCTGTTCCGGACAAGTGGAATGCGGGAGTTTGGTGGGCAATTTATAGGTTTCCCAAAGGAGGAGAGGGACTAGCTTTCCGGATTGACAAGTTCGTGGTAAGTAAGTTTCCGAATGCTCCCTACTCCAAGGAAGGATATACAGTGAATGAGTACAAAGACGCAAGAGAGAAGAGGGTGTTGGAATTTTTAGTTACCATCCTCAATTCAGACAGAGGCACTCGACTTACTATTACGCTAGGAAACACGATTTTTGGTACTCTGTCCGGAGACCAAAAAGTCAATTAGGGTCTAGTATTAAGGGACCATGTAGGGAAACTTTGAAAGGTAGTGGGGAAGACCAAACCTTCTGGACTTTCTCCGTTTCTCTACCATTTGTATCATGTCCACAATTGTATGAGAGAGCAGGAGAGGCATGAGTATCAGGTCCAGGAGGTTAATTTAGCCCATGGGATGAGAAGTGACTCAGAGGAAGAGGAAGAAGAGAAAGAGAAAAAACCTTCTAAGCCTACCAGAAAAAAGGAACTGAAACAGAAAACGAGGGTAGAGGTTTAGAGAGGGAAAGGAAAGGAGAAGGACCCAATCTGGGGTAGTAATCCTCTTGGGTTGGTCATCAGAGAGCTTACTTAGATCTGAGGGAAGTATAAAGAAGAGAAGAACACCTTGAAAGGGGTGTGCAAGTTGTTAGGTAATATTCCAAGGGTAGAGTGTGAGGAGCAAGTCCGGAACCTAATCTGGGACACTGAGGGGAAAGCCGGAAAGGCTGAAATCCAAGGATTAATGGATGACTTGCTTAAGATGAAGAAGGAGTTAAGTGAGTAGAAGCAGGAGAGTGAAAGGGAGAAGTAGACTTCTATCTGGTTGAATGAGACACTTGACCGGATTAGAGAGTTCATTACCCGTCCTACAAAAATGTTGAACAAGGCTAGACTCTTTGATAAGAAGGTGTTAAAAGGAGAGGGGAAACTGGGAGAGAGGATCATTAGTGTCTTGGTAACCTTCCATAAGCAAATGCAAGAGTTGCTTGTTCAGTTGGGAGAAGTGCTGGGGGAGGCCAATCAGCCTCCTAAACCGGAAACCAAACCGAAAGTGGTGAAAAAAGAGAAAAGTACACCCTCTAAGCCACCAAGGCCGGAGGTACAAAAGTCGTCACCAATAGTTTGAGAGAGGTCCAGAAAGTCCTTAGAGGATGTGGTAGTTATCACATCCACCAAGGCAAGTGATACGCAAGAATCTGGGGCTGCGCAAGGATCCACGCTCGGATCTGTACTACAAAGTAAGATCAAGGTGGAAAAACATCAATTGTTTCCTCTTCCCTGAGTGATACTGCGAGGAAAGAGAAAGTGCTGCAGTCACAAAAAAACCCAGTCCAACTGGATTTTGAAGAAGAGGACGAATCAGGAGTAGAAGAGGATGAATCCGGCTTCGAATCAGGGGAGGAGTCTGACCCTTTTTCAGACCCAGACCAGGAGTTGGCGATTCCAAGTACATTAAGGGCGAAGTTGTAGGCACAAAAGGCCAAGGCAAAGAAGAAGTGGAAGGCATTGAGGGTTTCCGGTTTTGCTTGGAAACAGACAGCTAGGAAAGTCGCTACCAAGTCGTAGGAGACTCTAACTAAGCGCCAGAAGAAGTAGCATTAGAATAGAGAGTAGGATGAGTAGGTTAATGGTCAAAAACCTAAGTTTTTGATGGAGTATAGCTCTCAATTTGCTTTTAGGTGAGTAGGACAAATTTTGATTTGCCTAGATCCGGATTGTTGAGATTCAGTTTTTGCGGCTAGTTTTGGACTTTTATGAAAGTCAACAGATGAAGAGATAAAGAAAATGGCACGTGTCATTCCCTTGCAGTTGTAGTATTATTCCCTTGGGTTGTAGATTCCTTTGGGTTGTAAAGTATTTAGGAGTAGAATTTTAGTTTGTTAGTGTGCAATCCCATACTTTGTCATCCTAGCATTGTGTAATTCAAATTAGCTTTACTGGTTCACATTTGAGGTGGTGGCATGTACTTTGATGGTTGAGTCCATTGATGTATGTTCTATAGAGTTGTAAGAATAGGTAAGGAGGGGGTGTGCTTGGAAATTGGGTTTCGTCTGGATACTTGGATTGTTAAAGTGAGTCTATATGCGAGGATGTTTTCTTGATCTCAAGCGTGATTGGTTTGTATTTTCTGGTTAGTGCGGATAGTCCCGGTCAATCTGGAATTACAACTGTTGATTTGCTAGACTAACTTCAATCTTCCGGTCGATAGGTTCTACATTAACCGGAACCGCGAAGGGCGATAAATTTCTAACTCATCCATTCCGGATTCTGCTAGGAATTTTAAGAATTCAATAGGCCGTCATTGTAGTATGAGTTAGTATTTCAGCTAGGAGTTCCTTGCGTAACCTGCTGTTTCCGATTACTATCTTATTTAGCTGTGAAGGAAAGTCTGGTTGGAATTAGAATTTTTGGTGATGTTTCTTTCTTTTTATTTTTACAGTGGATTTCTTGTCACTTTAAAACTTAGAGGGTAGGTCTTAAGCTCCCTGCCTTAAATCCAATATGCAGACCCCTCTTGATTCAGAGGTAAAACTCGATTCCGGTTACTATTGCTAGGAAACTAGATACAAGAAAGACGGATTAGCTACCCGGTTTTCCAATTCCAGTTCTGACTGTGAATAGATTGTAGATAGTGTAAAGGAGAGAGAAAGAAAGGAAGAGGTAGAATTAGGCTTAGGATAAAATAGAGTGTTTTTTTTTTGTGTTTTTCGTGATAACTATTATCCGTACTTCCGGACATTAAGAAGCTTGCTAACTAAATCTCTGTGGGAACAATAAACGAGTCACTTTAGGACCATTTCCGGTCTTAGAGAAGCAACTTGACTTTCCTGTGCTACGACAACTATCTCCGACATAATCAAAGCCAGACAACAAAATCTAGATAGATTCAATCTATACAACACGGTCTTCTTGTAGCAATTTTTCGAACATTTTTTCGATCATCTCCGTGCATTGTTCGTCGCGAAATCTGTTGTTGCCAATAGCTTTCCACTTTGGTGAACGCGGAGGTTCCGTCAATCAAAGCTTATGATCTTCATGATGTCAATAATTTCCAAGAATTCCAAAACAACATTTATTTCTTCAGTAGTTAAACGCTTTAGATCCTACGGTCACTTTAGATATCATCATCATTGACTCTTCAATGTGCTTCTTGAAAGTGTTAGCACTTCTAGACCCAAACTTGACTTCTACTGTGATTCATGTCGCTCTAGGGTTAAAGATAAAACTTTTGTATAAATTTTTTTTTAAAGATATTAATAGCTATTAGATTTCCTTAACTAGGTATAGTTCACTAGAAGAAACCCGCGTTTAACTTGACGGATTTTTTTGCGCATCATGTTACAATTTCATGTTTTTATGTCAAAAATTACGTCCAATGTAACATCTTCTAGTGGTTTTTGCATAGCTCATTTATTTAGTGTTCTTGAGGGCTTGCAGCGAAAGGTCACCTTTAGCAAAAAATAAGCTAAATTTTGAAGTTTGTATAATTTTGAAAATCAACAAGTCACCTTGCCAAATCCTAGGAAAATTAATTGTAAAAAAATTTCAAATATTAGAAACTTATCAATACAATTCATTGCCAACACATGTTCGTTAAACAATGGGTGGAAAAGTTTTTTTTTTTATAATGAAATCTTTTTTCTATTATGAATCTTCAAAGAGTATAGATCAATTTGAAGATAAGAGCATGACTTTTCATTCTTAAAACTTAAAAATTGTGTTTCATGTAGCACTTTAGATCTCAAGCAAAATATCTTTTTTTCAAGAAAATTTGAACTAAGAAAATTTGAGAAATCAAACTAATTTTTGCCTTCAAATTTTTTTTGGAAATTTTGAGCCTCTAAAAATATTTATGAACAAAATTTAGATAGGATGTTTGAAAATTTTACAAAAATGTCCTTTCCAACTCTCTTTGAATTTTGTTCCTAACTTTTGATTGGAGATTCAAAATCTCAAATTTAAATTTTGAAGATGAAATTTAGTTTGATTTTCTAAATTTTACTAATACAAAGAGTCTTATAAAAAGATATTATACTATAACTTAATGAAGTTTGAAGTTCTTCATTAAACACAATTCTTGTTTTAATTTGACTTAACTAGATATGAGTGGTTGAACTCCTACTAATTTGAAAAAACATATTTCACATAGGTTGTTTTACATCTTGTCATCTCAGTTGTGTAAAGTGATTGCCTATACATCTTCGTATCCTTGCATCAATAGAGAATTCCAAATTTATATGAGGTGGTTGTTAGAATATTTCAGTATTTTTTATTTTTCTAAGTTGGATCCTACTAATTTTTGCCTTGGACAACCATTGTTCTTATGAAATAGACTTTTAAGAGCTCCACTTGATAGGAGTGCATATCAAATGTTGAAAATTTCATTTTTAGAAGATTACAAAGTTCTTATTATGGACTACTTTTGTAATGGTATGCCAAAAGGAATTAATGGCCACAATAGTATTGTCAAGGACATGCCACCTTAGCTACCATATAGGTTTGATGAATAGCTAAGCATTTAGGTGAGGAATAGGGTTGTTTGGACATCTTGATGTCTAGAGTCACGTCTAGATGTTTAGTGTTCATGGATGCTAGCCCCTTCAACATCTTGTGACATTTGAATTTTCAAAATTTATCGGGAAGGATAAATTTCTTAACCCCATCCGTAATGGCCTTTCACTAGCATCTACAATGGCTAACTATCCCAATTGTGCCTATCCATGTTGTCATTCACTTGCCCTTCTACCAAATCCAATGACTGTGACTAGGCAAATTGTTTGGCATCCACCCCATCCGATGACTGGACCATGTACGCTTGATTAGATAGCTAGGATGAAGTGGACAATCTACCATTTGCCCAATCTGATGGTCACAACTAGGTAGAGTGTTTGGCGTCTGCCCCATCCAATGGCATAACTACATTTACCTAATTAGGTGGTTGGGATGGAGTGGATGATTTGTTCTCCATGAGATCCGATTACATTCAAAAATTTGAAATGGACTTTATAATTTCTTTTGCTCATTTCATGAAAACAATATAATGAAAAGACTATTATAGGTCCCAATTTTCAAGGCTTGCAAGCGCCATTGACTACGGAAAAAATTACCAAAAGCCACCTACTCTTTGTCTACTTTGTATTTACTATATAAATTACAAGGGTAGAAATTTTATTTTAACTGATACAATCATTTAGTGAAGGAATGTTTCTTATAAATATTTAAATGACATTTGAATCTCAAAATAATATCAAAGAATTCCAAACAATTTTAGAATCCTCTACATCATAAAGTCATACCTAATTATCTATTGTCACTTAACTATTTTATCATTTTATTTATGTTTGAAAACTTTTGTACAAAATATATAATAACTCTTTATTCCTTGAGCAGTTCAAGTTTCATAATTTGCCATAGCTAAATATAAAATATTTGTTTACTTTATAGAAAGATTCAATTTTTCCAATCTATGTTTTCATTTTTTTTACCTTCTAATATTTCATATTTTCATACCATTCTATTACAAGCTCAAACCATTGAATTTATTGATCTTTAAATCAATTCAAATAAAGGTTTCAAATAAATTGTATTTTACAAATGCAATTGTATTTTTTTAGTATTTTTTGGAAAATAATTTGGACACCTTTTTGTTTTGATTTCAATGAGAAGCTTCATAAAATCTACTCAATTTACTTTGTCCTATTATAACTATAGATGATAGATTTTACAATTTGTCAAGTAACATTGCCAACTTAACATCTATCAATAAAAAATACTACTTTTCATCAATATATATCCAATTTCACACATTGACTATACATTGCTAGTGCATATATACTATATAGTATGTACATGTAAATTCTTAACTCTACATTTATCAACTACTCCTATAGTTCTATATAGTATACTTAACCACTAATACGTATGTTAGAAGTGTTCATCTGTCATAGGTCAATTAAAAGTATCAGAAAATTGATTTATCATGTGGGCATAACTAGTTCAAGTATTGATAAAACACAATTTTTAATTAGTCATGGCTAAACATGCTCATTCTACTTGTTTCTCGTTGCAACTTGCAGTAGTCTTTTGATATACATTGTCTGTTGATCCTCTAAGATATTTGACCAACCATAGACTCCTCTAATGCACATGATAAATTTGGAATGATTTTCACATCTACATCTAATCCTAGTTCTAACTAGTTTGGGTTGATAAACACTAAATTTTGTAGAAGTAATATTATAATTTCCATTAAAATAAGAGTTCTATGATTAGATAGATCTCCATTACATTACATTCTACATAATTGTATTGTTTTGATTTCTATAATTGAACATCATGTCACATGTTGAACACCAAATCATAAACTCTATGGTTGTTTGTAAAAGGTTGTTTATAAGGGGTTGTTTATCTCATTTAGGCAGTCTAGGTTCAATTCTCGTTGAATTCACATGAACATGTGATAAAAATATATGACTTGGTTCTATTAAGTGAGCTTTGCAAGTAAGAAAGTTGTAACAACCAACCGTCCCTCTACCCAAAATGTGACAAGTGCTTAATACATTAACAAAATAAACAATGGGTATATTCACTAGTCATTTTTTCCAAATTGCAAAACAATTTCAAATAAAATTTATACAATAATAAACATATAAAAATAATAATTAAATTATAGTAAAAACAAAACTGGAGAATGTAATAGAAAGTATATTAGTATTGCTAATAAATTCCATTGTTTTGTAAACACAAAGCATACACTTCAAAACATCTATATAATAACAAACAATAAATTGAATTCAATGAACTCAAATCTATACCATCTAATATAATATATACATTCCATCTATTATATACAACATAATGATAGAAAAAACACAATTAGAAGTCTTGTACCATAATTTCATATATAACTTTGGATATCAAGTGTACAATGTGAAATATTGATTGATGACTTCAATTTGAGCTGTAAAAATCTTAATCATGTACCACACATTATCTTTTCTAATTTGAGACTTCCATACTATCATCAAGGCATTCATCTCTTTCCAAAGTGGTGGTTCAGCTTCATTGATCTTCCAATGCAAACTTCTTTTGTTGTCCCATCCTATGTAGTTGTTTTGAACATCCTCATTTTAGGATGTTGGACGAAAATACTAAATGAGCATGCAATTTATTTCTTTTTGGATTATAAAATGGAATAAATAAAGCCCTTGCAATCCAAACTAGTTGAGTATCACCATCCGTGGGTTGAATTGCAACAAATTACCCTTCAAAAAGATTCCAAGTGATTTTGGAGGATAGTTCTAAGTGACCCTATAAAAGCCTAAAGGCATCATTCTCCCCAAATTCTTCACAAACCTCCTCATCTTTGCCTAACTCATCTGTTGCAATTGCTTCAACTTGGATAGTCGACTAGAAACCATAATTCAAAAGCCATGAAGTAGCTACTAGTCCTTGCATTGCTACCTTCATGCCACACCAATAGTATATCAAATGCTTGTACCATCTTTGATATTCTTCACTCACATGTGTATCACACAAATTTTTTTAGTATTTTAGGAATCTAGATATCCCTTTACAATGTCCTCTATGCCTCTCATTGCCCTTGGTAGAATTGATGAAAGTACCCCATGAGGATATAGACTCCACCTTTCAACATCTTCTTTTCACAACTTAATAAGGCCTTATTCATTAAATTGAGACAAAATGGTCAATTTGAGACTTTAAAGAAGTGGACACGAGGGTCCATGGGATTAGAAGTTGTTGAAATTAGAGATAAATTACACTTGGGCCTCAAGAGCGGAAAGTTCTTTCAATCTATTGCCTTGAATGATGTCATACAAGTGGTTCAAAATCATTCATAGTCACACAATGTTTAAAAAAAGAAGATGCATAGAAAAGACCCCAAGTCATGAGCTGAATGGTTGGTTGGAAGGGGCTACAAATCTCATTCAGGTGGTCTGGGTTCGATCCCCGCTGAGCTTGTTTGAGCACTTGAGAGATGAACATAACTTGGTGATGCTAGTGAATTTCACAGGCAGGAAAGTTGTAACAACCAAATGGCCTCCTATCTAGAATGTGACAAGTGCTTAATATGTCAACACAATAAAAGGTGGTTATTTCCACTATCCTTTTTGTTCTACAATTTATGTCTTGCAAATACAATGTATGCAAGAAAACAAAAGACAATTATATATTGATAATAATTTAAACTAAAAATAATAGTTCTTCATTTATAAAAACAAAAAATACACTCCAAATTATAGAAGTATTACTAAACTACAAATTCAAATCAACAAAATGTAAACCTATACTGTAAAGTTGAATAGATAAACTCCATCTACTACACACAATATGCGAATGCAAAAATTAATAAAACATATACTCATATGATAGTATGGTTCTTCAAGTAAATGAAGCCAGGCTTTGGTTGATGACCTCAATTTGTATAAACGGGATTTTGATCATACACTCCACCATATTTTTTTGGATCCTAGACTTCCACGCTATCATAAAAGCATCTGTGTGTTGACAAGTGGGAGGTTCAATTTTATCTACTCTCTAATGTAGACCTCTTTTGTTGTCCCATCCAGTGTAGAAGTCTTGTACATCCTGATTCCTTGATGTTGGACGGAAATATTAAATGAGGATGCAATTCGGATTTTCAGAGCTCGAGTTCGGATTAGACAATGCCCTTCCGATCCAAAGTGGATGGGAGTCACCATTTGCAGGCCTTATTGCAACAAAATAGCCTTCAAAGAAATCTCGAGCCACTCTAAAAGACGGTCGTGGACGGTTCCATAAAGGCCCCACATAAGCATCATCCTCATCAAACTCTTCAAGGTCTTCACCGTCTTCGTCTAATTGATCCTCTTGAGTTGCTTGAACACGTGTAGTAGGCCAAAAACCATCCTTCAAAATGGTAGGATTAGGGAGTGGTTCTTCAAGCACTATCTTCACATCACACCAGTAGTGAACCAAATGCTCATACTGCCTTCAAGATTCTCCGGTAACATCTACATTGCACAATTTCTCCCAATACTTTATAAATCCTAATATGCCTTTTACAATGTTTTGTACATTGTTCATTGCATTCTATAGAACAAGCAATGGACTTCCTCTCACTACAAGGAAAACGTGTCTGCCACAACCACGTCAAGAATGACTCACTATCCCCAATGACTGTGCTATGACTAGAGCTCTGTTATCTCACACTATGCACGATGTACCAAAACTATAGTCATTTTGTAGTCATTGTGTAGTTAGAGGGATGAAGAATTCTAGGGCTGGCAGCCCGACCGTATTTCATCCATTTGTTTCTGTGACTGCGTCGTCCGATGGCGTGACGTGGACGGTTCAGAAGGTTTGTTGGATGTACTCAGTCATACATCAGTTTGGATTGACTCTGTGTCAATTGCGCTTGCTTCCATTAATGACTTTATTTTGACTACGGAATGATTGAATTCCACTGGAAAGTGACTAAGGTTGAGGTTGTTCATGCATTCATGCCTTCAATAGCTTCTTTGCCCATTTCTGTACTAGAAAGTATCCTATGGTCTTGGAAATGAACATAAAAAAATATGGAAGCAGTGAAAGAAGAAAATAGTCATGCGAAGATCGTTTTCTTCTTCTATGGTTATTTGTAAGGCACATGGAAGGGTATGCACAAAGTTTAACAAAAAATTGGATGCTTAACTAACTAGTATGCTGCATGTGCTAGTAAATTGTCCTCAGCTAACAATTCGATGGCCCCAATTAGAGACGGTACTGCTGAAGGTGTTGGCATTACTTGTGGAGCTGTAAGACCCGGAGTTTCCATAGTGGTGGTTATGAACACATTAGGGCTATCAAGGACCTCCCTTTTTGCTCGTGCTTCTTTTTGCAAAACAATTTTCCATCCTGGTTTGTTGGGCACATTTGAGAAGAAGACTTGTGTTGCCTGATTGGAAAAAATGAAGGGCTCCAACATGCGTGGTAGTGAGTGCCAGAAGTTGACCATCAAAAAGCCAACATCATCTCGGACGTATGTTGCATTGCCTCTATTGTCTATAGTCTTCATCCATTGGCATCGTAAAAGCACGATTTGTGTATGCAGTGGTCCGTAGTCAAGCTTCAATATGTCCTTCAGAACTCCAATGTAATTCATGGACACATTCCTTGCATCGTCGGTTGGTACGTAAAAAACGGAAGCTACTCTAGAATTGTATGTCCGGAAACGATGGGTATCACCATCATCCACTCTGAAATGGCTACCGAAGGACTTCAATTTGGTGTAGTATAATGCCTTCAGTGAGGGTTTTCGGATGAGCAATAGTCGATCCCTGTCGTTAAGGTTCGTCACATCAAATGGTGCGTTTTGCACTACGTTCGGGATCCAGTCCTCAAACGCTGGAATAGTCGCATCTCGCAAGCCTTTGGCCTTCCAGATCCTGAGTGTACTTTGGAACTGTTAACCTCTCATACATATAGCTCAAAATACAAATCATTCACAGAATATTGAAATGGCAAAAGAAGGCGTTCCCAGTTGACGTTGCCAGTGATCCGCGGTGGTCTATTACTCGGTTACTTCTTCATACAATCATTTCATAGTCATTTCATGGATGTTTTAGTTCACTACATTCCAACTCATTGTTAATAGTTCACTACATTCCAACTCTCATGTGACTAGATGAATGCCAAAAAAATAGACGACTCTAGCGTTGCTGATGTCCATTTTCCATTTTCACTTCATTGGAAATGAACAAGCTTTTCAAAAACTCGAGCTCACAACATACAAAAACATGACAAATAGAGAGGGCGAAGGGTCTGCTTACAAATACTTTTCTTGTAGACAAGAAACGTTGGCCAAAACGTATTGATGTGCCAAGTCCCATAGTGCAGGAGTCATGACAAAGGCTCTTCCTCCGCCTTGCACGACCTCCTCTGTGTTGCCATATTCTTTGTCGGCATCCCAGACACGCCTCTTAGTGAACTGGAAGCTATGTAGGTACTCAGTTACAAATCCGATGCTTTCATCATTGAAATATCCCTCGGCCATACAAGCTTCAGGGCGAGCCATATTTCTCACATGATTCTTCAACGTTTTCATGTACCGTTCTATTGGATACATCCACCTTGCATTCACTGGACCACATAAGTCCAACTCCTGAACCAAATGATATGCGTGATGCGTCATGATGTCAAAGAATGAGGGAGGGAACTCCATCTCTAACAAGGCCATACTCTCTGCCACATCGGCTTCCAATGAAGAAAATTCAGCGGGATTGTATACTTTATTGCAGATTCTTCGAAACACTTTGCTCATCTTCATCACAGCCATCCTAGAACCTGGTTCCATTAAACCTCTCAAAGCCAATGGTAATATTTACTGCATTAAAACATGATAATCGTGAGACTTCAGTCCACTAAAGTTTTTCTTCCGTAAGTGCTTGCTGAAGTTGGATGAATAGCCTGTCGGTGTCTTCAAAGACTCTATGCACGTCAAAAACACTTTGACCTCAGTATCCTTCAAAACATACGGCGCTGCGGGTTTCACCATCTTTGCGGGATTCCTCGGGTGCGGAGTTAGCCATAGATGCAGTCGTATATTCCGCCTTTGTAAATGCCGCCTAACTTTCACAGTGTCTTTCTTCCCAGAGATGGTTTTCAGGAAGTTCTTCGCGAGATTCATTTCGCAGTGCATGACATCTAGTGTGTAATGATTAAGCAATTTCTAAATGCACATGGTTCACAGTAGAAGGGTGAAAATGGTCAGTGCTTCGTCAGTTGGAGCAATCAAGAAATGCATATTCATTGAATAACTACAACACGACTGGGAAATGACTACATCCAGTCCATCCCCAATTTCATATGAGTCTATTCATTGAATAACTAGGCCACGTTTGGAAAATGACTACTTGCAGTCGATCCCCAGTTTCATATGAGTCACTATTGACTTGCCTCAGGTCGCCTTACTTGTGCATATGGCGCATACTCATACTTGTGCTTAGCAACTAACACATTGGAATCTTATGGCCTCAATTACAAAAAATGATATACATTGTTATCTTAAATATACAAGAGAAGAAAATGAAGATGGCTTGCATAGCAAGCTGAGGCACTTAAGTGCACCGACTTCTACATGGAATTCAAAAATGCAGAACTCTATGAAACTCTCAATCAGTAATTGTGGAACTACCATTCCTGCTGTAAAACGGAAATACCTTCCAGTAAGGCAACCTATACAGGATGCTCAATCGCTTTACACCATGCACTTTAGATGGATCCGTTGATGCAACTTTTCTATTCGAGGCTGCTTTCCACGATTCATACTCGGCTGCGTGCTGCAGCTGCTCTTCAACCGTCACAGGTGGAGGAGGAGGTCGATTGTCCACGAAACCATAAAACAAGTCTTTCATGTGAGGTGACCTGTAGTTGTGCTCTAATGGCAACCACTGTTTGGTCCCACCAAATGTCTGCTTGCCGAGCTCCACTGAGTACTACGCACCCAAATTCAATCTGTAGTGAAGACAAGCTACAAACCCCTGATGGGCAAATCCACCCACCACTCCATAGCCTGGAAAATTGTGAATTGTCTACAAGAGCATGGCTCACAAGGTGAATGCTCTTTCACTCGCCTCCTTTGCTATGTCATAAGCTGGAACACCTTCCCATAGTTGCAGTAATTTGTCCACAAGTGGATCCAAATAGACATCGAAATTCTCACAAGTGACGGACTGCCTCCTTGGGATCAATAAGGACAACATGATGAAAAACTTCTTCGTTTTCAACCAAAGTGGCAAATTGTAATTCAGTAGTAGTACCGGCCAAGTAGACCAGTTGGAACAATTTTGTTTGTAAGGGTTGACCCCATCTGCTGCCAGAGTAAAATGAACATTTCTAGGGTCACAGCCAAAAGTCGGGTCCACGTTCTGATGAAAATGTCGCCATGCCTTTGAGTCACAGGGATGGCGGACCAAACAATCCCCGCCTTCTTAATCACTCCGATTCTCCGAATGCCATACCATTAGTTTTAAAATGGTTGGGTTTCTGAACAATCTTTGTAATCTTGGTATAATTGGGAAGTGCTTCAAAACCTTTACAGGTAACGTCTTCCTCTGCTCATCTCTATACCCAGGCCCATCACATTGAAGGCACCGCATAGCATCTACGTGTAAGCCTTTGAAAAGGACGCAACCTTTTTTGTAGGCATGTATGTTGGTGTACGCAAGTCCCAATGTCTGTGTGAACGACCGCGTTGCGTGGTAGTTCTTTGGCAAACAATTATTCTCAGGGAGTATGTGATCACGCAGGATAGTGAACAACTCGTCCGCAAAGGTATTACTCACTCCATGCACGGTGCATAGATTCATAAGTAAAATAGTGGCTCCCAGCTTTGTGCACTTTGTGCCATTGTAAAGGTCTTGAATTGACTCATGCAAGTGATGAGGATCAAACCGATGGTCCTCCCAAGCTGGTTCTCCACTTTCCCCAACTAGTTGTCCGCTTTTTCCAATTGGCACGCCATCTGTGAGTGCCCATTTAGTCACTCATGATTCGGAATTGTTTTTTTTGGATTTTATAAAGTTTTGAGTGTAGTTTTATATACAAAAAGCCCTAAAAAGAGTGAATAACCAAAATGGAGATGTCACATACCAAAAGGACCATTGGTCCTAATTGAGGCATTTCTTGTTATTTGTAACCAAATCCTGCATGTAGATAGGGTAGAAATCCAGAAATTGTATAAAATAACCATGTTTAGTAGAAATTGCCCAACTTGTTTAAACTTGCCTTTTAGTGACAGATCCTAACCAAATTGGTGCAAGGGAACTATGTAAAAACCTTAGTATAGATTCCTAAAGAGAGGTTTTAGTTTTCCCATTCCATTGGCAAAATAGTAGAAACTCCAATTGTTAGCTTGCAAGTAAAGAAAACTCAAGACGAATCATAGGAGGGCATCTGCAACTTAAGTACGGTAGTTTGAAGTGGAAATCATGCCAGGAGTCCAATGGAGCAATCAGCTTGCCAAGATTCCCTTCTATTTGAAAGATTCCCTTTTTATCGGAAGTTAAAGGAGATAGCAGGATTTGATTTTCCTTCCTTAGATGTGCAAAATGAAAATATGAGTTTTCACATCCCTTGTGGAACTCCATGAGAGGTTCCATGAAAATTCTCGGTTTTTTCTGATCTTCAAAAGATCTTTTTCTGGGTAGTCAACCGTTGGAAGTAATGATGGAAAATTCCTAGAAATTACCCAAGCAGCGGTAAAATCTCATTAAAAATTAGGGTAGCTTCTTTTATGTTAATAACAAGCTCCAATAAGTTTCGTGGCATTCCGATAGTCAGAAGATGCAAAACCATCAAGATCCTCCAAAATTGACAAATTTAAAGATTAATTGTGGAGTTGACCAGCGTACGGGGAGCATACGGAATCGGATTAAGGTCGAAGCAGGGTCTTTTCTTACTCCCTTATACCTACTAAAGAGCCTAGGCTAGTTACTTTTCTTAGAAAAGTTGATCTCCAAAAGTTGGATTTTTATCCAATTTTGGTCTTCTAGTTAGCGCTAGAAATCTTTGTGATTTTGACGTAGGAAAAAGAGGTGGGGAGTTCCATTAGACTAAAAATGGCCTTTTTAAACCAATAGCGCATCCGTTTGTGATTTGGAGCATTTCTCCAAAAGTTAGGAATTTGAACTAGCGTAGAAGTGAAAATTGGGCAAATTAGATGAAAATCTTAATTGATAAGATTACCTTGTAGGAAAAGAGAGGAGGGGGGTGCCTTTGGGAGAGTATATAAGAGCACGCATTCTCCTCTCAAAACACCCCTTAGGTTCATTTTGAACTGCCTTGTTTTCATTTGGGTCCATTTAGTTGGATTTTGGCCATTTAGGCCACATTGCCAAATTTCCTTATTTTGGGAGCATTTCAAGCTCCTTTGTTGTTGTTTTTGGAGCTCTTTTGAAGGACTTGGGGTCCCTTCAAGCTTTGCTAACTTGTTTGCATATTTTTTGTTAAGTTTTTGAAGTGTTATTTTGGGTTTTTTGGGCGTTTTGTTGAATTACTAACATTTGTACTAATCCTAGAGAAAATCCCCCTCCGTACCTTGGCGATGCCGCTTAGGGGGACCTCTAGTGTTTGATTTGAAGTATTTTGTGAACTAACAATTGTACTAACCATCACAATAGAAGCTCATTGTATGGGATTTCCCATCTTTTGGAGTAAATCCCCCTACAAGCTTTGTTGGTGATAAGTCGCTTGTTGTTGTGGGTTGGGTGTGTGTCTGAATCTACTAACCATTCCAATTTGAGCTTATTGTGTGGGATTCCACAATTCTTTGTTGAAAATCCCCCTAGAGCCTTGATAATTGGAATACGTGGTCCGTGTGAGTATGTCAAGTCTTTCCGAGAAGCTTTGAGTGGGATTCAAAGTTCTCCATGTCCACGTGTGCTTATTATACCGTGTTCTTTTAAAAGAATTTGAGGTTAATCCCTCCAGTACGGTGAAGCTATCGTCCTAGGACTAATTTTTAGTAATAGAATTTTGGAGTTAAGCCCTCGGACAGCGAAGCTTCGTCCCTTGATAGAATTCCAATTTGATTTGATAGTAAAAGGTTCCCATAGGAGACCCATAGGTTGGTTTTAAATTCCAAGTGTGGATTTTAAAGAGCCAAAAATTTGTGGCAAGCAACGGCCAAAAAAGTAAACCAGTTGAGAAACCAGCAAGGCCGGACCAGCCAGCAAGGGCCGGGACAGCTAGCAGCCAGTCTGAACCAAGCAAGCAGTCGACAGTAATTGGCTAGCAGTCAACTGACAGGCTGGTAGGTCGGCCATTTTGGCCAATCGCTTGATTGAACCAAAATTCTCACATACATCATCTGGATTCCAACCAGAAAAGGGAGGATACCCAAGGCAACTTGGGTCCCAACAAAATTTGGTTTTCTCTTGTCCAACACATCTAATTTAAAAACAGGGATTGAAAATCAACAAGTGTGAGCACTGAGGGGTCGTTGAGTGATAGAAAAAAGGTGTTTGGAAATTCAAGATTAATTAGGGAACACTGAGAGTGTATTAGAGAAACAGAGCCTAATAGACAGCTTAATCCTTTACAATTGAGAGTTAATACCAACCAAAGAGAGGGTCAGGTTACAACCAGTGGTGAGTAAACGTATCCAGTCTTTGATGCTCACCAAAACTGCCAATTAAAGTGAATTAAAAACCAAAGTTTCGAAGCATTAGTGAGACTGATAGGGCCTAATTTGAATTTGAAAGTCAGAGAGAGGACGAGAGAACCAGTAGTGAGTTCAACTCAACTCAGTCACTAATTAAAACGTGAACTCACTGATTGAATAGAAATCAGACCAAATCCAAGGGCAATTCAGTTTGGTTTGCAAAACCAAACATACTAAACGTTATTGAGAGGGAAACAAGGCACAGAGTTGACACAACAACTGAATTGACCCCCCTTCTGTTTTGCCATTCAATTCTTGCTAACCTGTTGTGTACTGGAGCTCAGATTAATTACAAAATTGAGGCATACACACATAGCAGAAGTTCAAAAGCATAAGTGAAGATACAAGATATTGGAAGAAGACCTTAAGTGTGGAGGTGAAGGAGGAATGCTCACGGGTTCGAAAAATTCCATAGTTTGACTTTTTTGCCATAGAATATAGTTGTTTCAAAAGTCAATCAATAAAAACAACATAAAGAATCCATTGACTTAGAGGAAGTTCTAGACTTAGCTAAATTAGATTAAGGTTAAAAAGGGATTTCGTTGTTTTTGAGTGAATATCAACCATAGGATAGAATTTCAACAAGTTACTTTGAAATTAGGCTTTCAAAGAAAAAGAAAAGGAAAACAATAGAAAAAAAAGAAGGAAAATAGAGGTAAATCCGCCCAAAAAGATTATACACTTAGCATAGGTTGGAAAATCAACAACTTTACAACAAGGGAGAAAATTATAGAGTAATTATTATTCTATAAATTTTCAAATATCAAGAATCGAAAAGGAGAAGGCATGGAAGACGCCAACTACGGGATGGACTTCGACCTTCAAGAGGAGCATGAAACCATAGAAAACATCCAAGTAAGTGCCTAATTCCCATCATTAGTTGTGTGTTGTGTTTTCCGTCAATTGAATTAAATAGAAGGTAGGATCGGACGTAGGATTTAAATCCAGACCTTTAAAAATTTACCATTAGAGTCATTTTACCACAAAATTGATTACAAAATATTTTTAGCTTTCTAGAAAGGTATTCCACGTCAAATTTCGATAATTAACAAAGAAGTTAGAAGGAATTTGAGGTTAGCCATTAAGTGGGATGAAATTCTGAATTTCATCCAAAGGGAATATTCTGTGGAATCTCAGATTCCAAGTAGGGATCGATTTCAGAGTCAAACTAATAGGAAGTCAGGTCAAATCGATAATGAATCAAATCCCATTAGCCTAGAAGTCAAACAGATTGAATTAAAAGGAAAGAAAACCGAATTAGATAAAGAAAGAGAAATTTGATAAAGAAAAGAAAAAGAAATTAAAATTAAAATTAAAATTAAAAATATAAATAATAATAAGATAAAATAGAAAATAAAAATAAAATAAAATAGAATAAAAAGATAGAGGTAGAAGAAAACCATAACAAAACATTGAAGGAGTTTTTTATTATTTTCAAAGGAACAAAGGAAAAATAAATTCAAAACCACCTAGAGGTTTGGTTTATTTATAGGATAAAAACATCCTAACTTGCGTTGAAAGAATATAAAACTAATTCAACAATAATTAACCAACAATCCAAATTTAAAACATTTAAGTAGAAAATTCAATTAGAAGTTAACTTCAACTAGTATAGGTTTTAGAATACTTCATCATACATCGTGATTTAGCTTGAATTAAAGTTATAAGATCTATACGGTTGATTTTGAGAACAACATAGCAGGTTTTAGTGAAAAAATTCCATTGCTTGGAAGGCAGCTCGTTTACTACAGCCAATCACCTAGTTTACGTTTTAACCCAGAACCTGGTTGTGCTTGTTTGGTCTTTTTTGGGTGGAGATCAAAACACTCACACCATCATGAGCAGCATCGTCCATTTCAAGCATGCCATGCATTGACCCGCTGCTGCAGTCATCGTGAACTGAATCCGCAGTTTGGAATGCGTTTCCCACTTCTTGAAGAACTTTGTCCTCAACATCATTTGTCCCGTCTTCAAGCGTGAATGCATTCTCCAAGATTCCACGCGTATCCACTTGTGCATCTACACCGTCGGTGCGGTTTTCACGAGGGCCCTAGAAATTGTTCTTCCACTCAACATCAGACAAGTCTCGAGGGCCAGGCCCTCTCCACACCCTGAAGTCTGGGTGGTGCCCATTTCGGATGAGATGTTCGCGCACATTTCAAATGAGAAATCTCCGTCGGCCTTGGTACTCTGTGCATGGGTAGTGCATTCTTGAAGCTTTCAGTTGACGAGCTCATTGGACCTTGCGAGTCCACAATCTGTCATCTCGGAGACGTTGCCTCTGTGGATTTGAAAAGGGAATGCATGCTGGTAGCATTTTGAGCATGCATGGATTCACTGTAGTGACTGAAGGTCTATGTTAGTATGTAATGTCATTTCATAACATTGAAAGGCTAATTACATATGCAAAGACAAGGGATTCATCTTTTGTGCACAACTCATTCACCACTCGCATCGACTGCATATGACTTCAATGACTACAGTGTGACTGAGTGACAACCAAATTTGACTATGGAATGACTACAACTAAACCCATACCCAGTCTTTTCATGCCGGCTTGTCGCAGCACAGAGTAAGCAATTTCCCTATTATACTCACAAAAATCACTCTAGAGCATAACAAAATGACCCTAAAGATCGAACCCACGAGATCCTGTGAAGTAGCTAACCCTAACAAGGAACTAAACCCAATTAACTCTTAAATTCTAATTTCCGGTTCTACCTTTGAAAACCGGAACATCCAAAACCAACCGGAAGACTACGACCAGATTTTATCCTAATTCTGGTTTCACTAATTTTCCGGTTCATTGACTATCTTCCCAACTCATGACTTTACAACTTCCGGTCCTAAGTGTCCTCTTGGGCGGATCCGTTCCGGTCCACCCTTCCGTACCCGGTTTAGTTTTGCCTCTGTTTTACCATCAGAGGGTTCGCCGCTTGCTTTTGAAAGTGGTAGGCCCACCACTCCTTCCGTGACTTATAGTGGCTGAAGACCCACTCTCCTATCTACTAATCCCCTAACTAACCCAAATCCGGTTTGGTCCTTCACAGCAATCCGGATGGAAATCCGGATCACAGGTCACACAAAGACCCCCCCGTACGATTTTCTCATACTACAACGACCTTGATGTTGAATCTGTTCCGTACGAAGTTAGGTGGCTATAAGTGCACCCTTTCGTTCCAACCTCTACCAAGCTCTTCCGTTTACCAACAACGGTGGCAAGACTTCACAGGAGTCAAGATACTCAACCGGATTTTCCACCTAGGAGTTCTAGCACGGCTAAGAAATCCCTCCCTATCCGCCTAGCCTAATCAATGGCTTTCTCACCCGGAATGTAAAACTTTTGTAGATGCTGAGGATCTGGAATCCACTCCTAACTCTTTATAACCTACTCACATGTACTTGGAACCGGAAATACACATCAAAGGGAGAACTCTGTCAACACCTTCGTACATACCCTCTTACTCCAACTCCGTGCACTTCTGCCAACACTCAGGAAAAATACACAAAACTAGGTTAATAGAAAGTACGCAAAGAAATGCCAAAAGACTCCTCCAGTCTCTAGCTCAGAGATTGTTTTATATACAAAAAGCAAAAAGCAAAAAGTGAATACACGATTTCCGCCTCTGAAGGCGCTGACAATCCGGTCCTACCTTATCCTAACCGGATTCTATTCCGGTTCATACTCTATAAATCCGGTTCCTGCTTTATAACTCCTACTTTTACAACACTTCCTATTCTGCCTCATATACTCGAGATCCAATGGTAGGACTCTCATCAGGTCTCTCTAACTGCTCAAATACCTCAGTTAGATTCCGGTTCCGTTCCCCATCCGGAGGTGGAGCCGAGCGATCTTCATCAGTTTGCGGGGAGTCTAAATCGATCGGTTGCGGTCCGGTCGAGGGCGTCTTCTTCTGTGCCCTGCTTGACTGGGGCGTCTTGTCCTTTCCCGGTTCCTGAGCTGCCTCTTCCGGAAATAAGTCCGGAAGTGAAAGTTCAGAGAGTCGGACCGGAATTTCTGTCAACTTCTGGCTGCTCTCCACGATCCGGTCCGCTGACTCCTGTGCCTTGGACAGGAGCTTCTCCATCTGCTCCTCAAAATCGGTGAGGATGTGCACTACCCTTGTTCCGGATATCTTCTTTTCCTTGTGCACCTCCTCTTCGAACAGGCGCGCCTTGGTGATCGCGGCTCCGGGTCCTCCGAGCACGTCTTTCACCTCCGCGGCCAGCCTCTTCATTTCCTCCGCCATCTCCCTTGTCGCGGTGGCGTTCTCGAGCAAGGCGAAAAGCTCGGCTTTGAGGGTGTCAACCTCATCATGTTGCCGCTTGCTTTCCGCCTTCATCTTCCGGAGCTCATCCGGATTGATGACACTCTCAGCTACCCGCTGTGGCAGTTGACTGTCCGGTTCCGCTCCAATCAATTGCGCGATCTCCCCGATCGTCCGCTTTTTGATTTCCCAATCCGCCCGGATTTCGCAGAGTATCCCAACCAACTCGTCGAATGGATCTCCGGTTCCCGATCCGGATGGCATGTCTGGTCCGGCTGGAACCTCCTCTTTGCGCGGCTGGGGTTGAATCGGAGGCGTTCTTCGATTCCGGGTTGGCGTGGTCTTCTGCCTCTTGGAGGTGAACTGCGGTTCCTCCTCTTCCTCTTCCTCTTCCTCCTTGGTTTCGTTCCCGGAATCTGCTTCCTGGTCAGACTCGGATTCACCATACTTCATGGTCCGCTCCTGGGCCTTCCAAACCTTCATCTCCCCCTCCGTCAACAGTTCCTGTTGCTGGTAGAGGTGGTACATGTAAGGACACAGTGGGGTAGCCCTACTTCTCCCCACTCTTGTAGTAAGCTGGGACACTAGATCGAAAACGATCCGGCCCCAATCTACTCTCCGGTTTCCGCTCAGCGCTCCAAAGATTGTGTTACCCAGGGTGATAGTCACCCTGGTGGGCTTTTCCGGATGCAAAACCGGAACAAGGAATTGCAGCAGGCGATGCTCCCGGTCATCGATACAGTCCTCTACTACATAGCCGTCCTTCAGATTTACTACGCTTCCGAACTTGCCCTGGATGAAATCATCCTTCCGGCTGGCAAGCCCGAGTCCTCCTGTCCGGAATCCATATACGTCTCGCCACAAATCCTCGGTCCACTAGACTGGATTCCCTCTCAAGGTGTTATCGAATTGGTTCGATATGCCACTTAGGATCTCCCTAATCATTCTCTCATCTTTGAAACCCCAAGGTTTCAAGGCTAATTCCTTACAACCCATGGACGCTAAGTCCTCCCTGAGTTCTCCCTGTTCTGGTTCCTTGGTCGGCATGACCAGAACCACTTTCCTCAGCTTTACTTTACTCGGGGGCGGGGTGTTAGAGCCTGGTCTCTTCCGGTTCAGCCGCGGCATGAGGGCGGCTCTACCCGGTTTCACTCTCTACTGACCTAACAAGGGAGCGCTCACACTCTTCCGCTCCACCTACAAACCACCCTCCTTGCGCGCTCGCACTCTCAGTCTCTCACTGTTTCGTATCCGCTCGCGCTCAAGTCTCACCCACTCGCGCCGGGAGGCGATCTCTCCGTCTCACACCTCTCACTCACTACCAGGCCTTCTTGTAGTCTCCCTCCTCGCCGCCGTAAAGGGAAAAGCTTCAGGCGCTAAGACAAGAAACGACAACACGTGAAAGCCAGAGACCTGAAAATGGGCAGGGTCAGGCTTTATATAGTCCTGACGCCCTGGACTGGTCATTATGACCAGTCGGATATCCGGTCCGGTTCTTGACATCCGGTTCTCTCCAATCCGGTCAAGGAAAATCCGGTTAAAAATCCATTCCGGTTGAAAATCTAATCCGATCCACTTCTACCTAAAACCGGATTAGTTCCGTAAGGTCCTCTTGTGACTATTTTTGATTTATCTCTCTCCTTTTAGATGGATCCGGATACCTGTTTCTAATTTCCGTTCCACTTAAAAAGGTAAACGAAGAAAATAAAAAATATGAGTTGTCACACGGCTCCCACTCTTGAACTACGTATTGACTGGTAAAAAGTAATTTTTGAGGTCATTACCTTTTCCGCGTAATTGGACTAAGACGTAGTCGATGTAATGAAGATACAACGTCCACGCATGAGCAGAATTTCCCTGCCATGTTCTCCACTTCTATTTCAATTCACATGGTTTGTATGTTGGACCAAAAATTGTCAATGCAATGTTACATTTGAACCACATGACTTCGTGCACAGGAAGAAAGAAGCACACTTCAATGTTCAACAAAATGTCTTTCATGTTAGGTACAAAACAGAAGGGGAGTTTTCACACAGTCTTGCAGTACAATCATGACGTCTCTAAGCCTATCAGATGAATTCGAAGACCATGGGCAAGTATACAACCAGTTTTTGACAAAATACATATTTGTATTACTGGAAATGTATGACCACCTCCCAAGGACAATACTTGTGAAATTGATGGTTCATTTTCTTACAACTACTCGAATGAAAGGCTGGCAATGCAGCTGACCTTAATGACAATGCCACCAAAATTTCACTAAATTCACGAATGTACAATGTTCTCATGATTGGCATCCACTAGTTAAAAGAATGGCTACATAGGGTGGCCATTTATTACCATATGAGGAGTGAATTTGCAGCCGCCATTTCTTCTAAGACCGCAGAGACTAGTGCCTATTGTTTACGACACCCTCTCGCAGCTCCATTAACGGTGCAGCTAGGAAGGGTTGAGTGCAAAGACGTGGATTCAGACGCTTACCTTCTGCATGAGCGCAAGTGCTCACAGCGATGTCTAGCCTTCTTGAATTTTGTTCATTCTGTACTTCGATGAGGTGGCCTTCAACGTAGTGATCAGTCCCGCTTGAGACCGTGATGGTGATGGCCGAAGGCGTCTATGCCCTCCTTCTTTGGCGTTGCTGTCTTTCAAATACACTATCCTCAGTCGCTGTCTGTGGGCACAAGGATCCTCTCTGTACCCTTCTTTAAAAAGCAATGCAAGAAGAAGAACTACCAGTAGGAGAGGACGTGAAGTCAGTATACAAAATTGAACGAGACAAGTGTGTAGCGCTCTTGAGGCAGAAAGTGAAGCCTATGGAAGTGGCCATACATGAAATGTAAGTCTCTCATCCATGGTTCTTCGTGCAAAGGCCGTTTCCTAAAATTATTAACGTCCTTTTTGGTTTTTAGTTCAACTGCTACATTAAATATTCTCAAAAACAGAGTCCAATCATTTCATAGTGGCGTGGGAGTCACGTAGTACTTCTCATGTATGACTGTAAGTGTCGTTGTAGTAGCAATGTAGTCAATTTGTAGTCGTAAATCAGTTTTGGGGAGTCACATAACTCAATTCATATACAATTATTACAAAGCCGCCACGTTGTACACGTCAGACTGCCTTGTGGCGGCGTATAGAGGGTGAAACAACAGCCAGAACCCTAAACCTATCTTGTAGCATGGAAGGCGGATTAAGGAGTTTGTCGACCTCCACCGTCACGCGCGCTCTTGTGTATTGTCTGTTTTACCCCCTTGCATGCCATTGGAGTTTCTCAAGCGGCAAATTCGTGTTTGCAGGACTAAGGAGTTGAATCCACAGAAGAAAGTCGTTGAGGGAGCAGCTGACAACATTGTGCCCACGCAGAGTTCTAGGAAGAGCGCCAGATTGCATCTACGGAGTTGTTCGCCGCTCGGAGTGAGGGGATCAACACGAGGCAAGAGCGTTCGCGCACGGCGGAGGGGCAACATGAGTGTAGATGCGGCTTCGTCTTCTGATGAGACGAAAATTGACGATCAAGGTATAGCGGCAAGTATGATGAATCTAGCAATAGTGTGTGCACATGTTCAGGAGAATGCGGCGGAGGAGGTTCTGCCTGCAGGTAATTAGTTTTGTCGCAGTTAGGGTGTCCATGTATGATGGATAGGGTTTCCGCCGAAGACATTTTACGGGATAATAATTTTTTCTTGCAATCTATGAAGTCTACATCGTGCTTTTGCCTGTGGCCATGAAACTGATGCTTTGTGGTGGCTTCCTTCATGTTCAAATTAAATCAAACTAATGGAGAAGTCCCGCCCAACTTAGGGTTCCATTGCTTTTCCCTCACCTGCCCAATGGAGGGGTACTAATTCACATGTAGGTAATGCTGAGCAATCTTTGAATGCTTCTAAATATACAGTCGGACATGGATGCAGGCCATGCTAAAGTGCACTAGGTCTTCAACTTAGAGGACGATGACTTCGACGCTGAGGAGAAGTCCTTTGACAACCCGCAAAAGCGGAAAAGACCCCAAGGGCGACCGCGGAGCCCGATCAAGATTCACCGACTGCGTTCTCCACCACCACAGCGTCCACCAATTGCACCACGCGCGCTTGAAGCCTCGTTGCAGCAAGGACCTAGATATGACAACTAGCAGTGGGTGCCTAGTGGCAACAGCCCCCGCCAATGCAAGCAGCAACTTGGGGTGTTGTGCCTCAGCCTCCATCACTTTTGTATCCGGACAGGTGGGTAGGGCATTCTTTAGGGAATGACTTCAGTAGTGCAACTGAAATCTCTCTAGACAGTGCCACAAGGGCATCGCGGAGACTGAAATGCTACTTGTACGATGAGGGGAGAAAAGAGCACGACAAGGGAGGCAAGAAAGCCCACTACATCTCAGTCACTGATGAAGGTGAGATTGATGTAGGTTGTACGGGGAAAAATGCTTGGGATAGATTGGTCAGGACGTATGTGCCACGCATATTGGACATGAGTGTTATAGATTGGTAGAAACAGAAGCCTGACATAGTGTAGAAGCTCAGGGAGACCCTAGTCAACAACTTCGAGTATTTAGGCAATGACTTGGGCACCCTGGGCTTCAAAAATGCCATAAAGAGGTACTTGAAGATAGAGCGCTTCAGATTGAAGTCTCTTTTCTTGAACGCGGGGGAGGATGACTATCCATCCCATGTCAATCCGGATCAATGGAGTAGATTGGTTGACTATTGGGGTACAGAGATTCAATTGAAGAAATTGGCAACAATGGCCCACGCACGGAGACAAGTGAAGAACTTCTCTACGATGGGCAGGAAAGGGAAAGCAGGGAAAGAGGCAAAGTTGGTGAGTTCAAAGTTCATTAAATTTCACTAAATTAGGACGGTAGTCCTTTCCCTCTTTCCACTTGTTTGCTCTTATTTTGTATCTCTTTGTGGAGAGGAATATTACGTAATTCAGGATTCCAGTTGTCAAATCTTGTGTGTGAGGTTTAGGTAGAGAGGAATATCACGTAATTCACGATTCTTTGTACGCTGGGTGCAGAAGGAGGGAAGGCCTACAAGCCTGGGGTTAATGGACATTGCACATGCAATGCAAGTGTCACAGTACAAGGTGAGTAAATTCCCTGTTATATGCCCAAAAACTCCTTTAAAGTATAACTAAGTGACCCTAAAGATCAAACCCACAAGATCTTGTGAAGTATTTAGTGTTATTGAACGATTTAGACTAAGTAAGCACGCAAACCCAACTTCCGGTTCCAAGTTAATTACCGGAAGACATTATAATATCCGGAAAACTAAGAAATGGCTTTCTGCCACTATTCTGGTCCTACTAACTATCCGGTCTATATAACAATTACAACCCTAGGAGGCTACAATTTCTGATTCCGGTTACTCCTGTAGACTGATCCACTTCAGCCTACCAACATTCTTCTTGATCCCATTCGGTTTAATTTAGCCTCTGTTTTACCATCAGAGGGGGCGCCCCTTGGTTTTCAGAGTGGTAGGCCCACCACTCCTTCAGTAACTTATAGTGGCTGAAGATTCACTTATCCTATTCTCTAATCTCCTACTTACTACGGATCTGATTTAGTCCCTCACAACAATCTGGGTATTAATCCAGATTGTAGGTCACACAAAGACTCCCCGTATGATCCTCTGATACTACAACAACCTTGGGCAACCTTTTCTATTCGTGCGAAGCTAGGTGGTTACAAGTGAAACCCGTTCATTCCAACACTTACTAGAGTTATTCTGTTTACCAACGATGGCAGCAAGACCTCACAAGAGATTAGACACTCAACCGGATTTCCCACCTAGGAGTTCTAGCACAAGTAGGGAATCCCTCCCTATCCCCCTAGCCTAACAACGGTTTTCACACCCGGAATCTCAAACTCTAGACACGCTGAGGAACTGAAGTGCACTCCCAACTCTTTCACTGCCTGCTCACGTACACTGGAAATTGAAAAACGGAATGCATCAAGGAGAGGAATTATCAACTCTCACTCCAACTCTTGTTCTCCTTTCTTCCGGTCATATAGCAATCATATACACTCACATGACACCCACCCACGATAGAGAAGCAAAAGAAAAGTGTGGGAGCACAGGAATCCAGTCTTTAGGTTTAGAAGGGAAATAAGGGGAATAGAGCTTCTTACTCCCTATTTTTTTTCGTTTTTCGTTAGAAAAGTAGACCGTAAGTAGTTAGGAATCGGATACCGGAATAGGGTTACTTTAGAATAGATAATAGTATTAACAAAAGTAACCGGAAACCGAAAGTCCGGAAACGGCATAGATAGGTCAAGAGTAGGTCAGAGTGATTTTTATTAGAAACCGGAAACCGAAAGAAAATAAAGGACCGGAGACCGGAAACGGATGGCAGGCAATCCGAGCAAAGTTATCAACAAAGCAATGTTGTTTGACGAGAAGGTGATGGAGACCGGAAAGCAAATTCCAGCCAACTTGATGATGGCATTAGTGTCCTACCACCGCAAGATGGAGGCAATAGTGGAGCCACTACGCGAAGTGATGAAGGAGGTAGAAGAACGAAGAGAACGGGAGCAGGGACCGGAAACGGAACCGGAACTCGCACCAGCACCCCTTCCGGTCATCGAAGAAGAAGTACAAGCGAAGGACAAGGTGAAGGACGTGCCAAGCTCTTCCATCCGGTCGGAGCCTAAAGGAGAAATGACTTCCCTACTGGGGGAAGTAACTGACGTTGCTCTTAATGTAGCGCGAGCAGTAGAAGCTGCTGAGGAAGAGAAGACTGGAGAAGTGGAGACAACAAGCAAGGCGAGGAAACCATCGGAGGAGGTGAAGGTCGCAACTGAAGAGAAGACGAGATCTGGACCGGAATCGTCCGAGAAGAAAAACGTGTCCAAACCAGGGCTGAGCACCAAGTTTATCGACCTAAGTGAGTTATCTCCAGTCTCTCCAACTCCTCCTGCAAAGACACAAAAGGTATTTCCTTCCACCCCACTCAACTTAGCTTTGGGAAGCGAAACTGGGTCAAGGGAGGAAAGGAAGACCGGATCACAGGGGCAAGGATCCGGGAAGGGTAGAACGATTGAGGAAACCACCCCTCAGAGTGCTAGGGCCAATGTTCCGCCCACACCAACCACGCAGAAGAAGAAGCCTCCAATTATGTCAACATAGAAGAAGAGGACGATTCTAGAGGACAATGACGAGGAAGAAGAAGAAGAAGACTAAGACAGGACATCCCTTAACAGGGCTCCATCTTTTCAAAACCTCACTTTTTGGCCAAACGAGAATCATAGCATATCTCTAGTAAAATGTAGAATAGTACAAAGTAATCTCAGGCAATCCCAATAGCATCATAAATGTCAAAAAGTATCACTGTGGTACACCATGGTGTTAATATAGTCACATCTACATTGTAAACTCAAGTGTAATCCAAGTGTAATAGAATAATCCTTGTCCAAACACATAAGAGGATGGTAAGATATCCCATGTGCTAGAAAAAACTTTGCTCCATGTACTCCAAAAGTGGAAATTTTAGATCTGAAGGCTGAGCCTCACCTGTGCTCGTCCCAATCACAAACACAAACCAATGTGATGTTAGTGAGGATGCACCAGGTGTCTACAGCTCAAGCCAATTGCTATCTATGTCACAGATCTGCAAAAACCAAAAAGGAGCCAAATGTGTCAAAACAATGAATAAAAAGGTAAGCAAAATTCCAAAAACAATCCAAAGTCACTCCAAAAACCTTTGCCATTCTCGTGAGATGTAAGCACTAGAAGATGAAGAGTCGCCCACACAAACACTCTAAGTTGCCAAACTTCAATCGTCACAGTGAGAGGCGCAAACTATGGCAAGGAGGCCGCTTTTACATAAGCTCACTAGTTTGAATTTGGGAGGGAAAACACACAAAAGTGGTCATAAAGAAGTCCTATGACGTTTCCCAATAGGTAAATGAACCACATGTAGTGGTCATTGCAGCTTAATGACATCTCACCCTTAGTGGGTGGGTGGGTGGTACACCTCACTAGTCAGGCTATTGTAGAATTAGGGTCCCAAAGTTTACCAAATAGGTTACAATAAGGTGTAGTGGGATTAACACATGTAACAACAAAAAATTACTTGCGGTTACCAAAATTTTAAATTTTTGGTGCCTAAGTTTTCTATCTCACTGGATTTACAAACATATCATGTGGGACTCTCATACTATGAGTGCAAAAGTAGACAAATTTGAAAAATAACAAAACTAGGGCATCATAATGGTAAAAATTAATCAATAAATTGAGAATTTTTCCTGGCCCTTTAGAAAATGTGAAATGGTCAAAGGGACTACTTTAGGTTAATTTAGCCTAAAATACTGAACTAAAAATAAATAGTTCAAAGGCTAAAAAAGAAACTAAGACAAAACACCCCAATACTGGGCCTCATCTTTCCAAAACCTAACTATAGCCAAATCAAAATCAAGGCATAATTTTGTGAATAGTACAAAACATCCTCAATCTGGCCCAAAAATGTCAAAGTAAGACACCCACAAGGTAGGTACAAGTTTCTAAATTAAATATATGTACCCAAGTGCTTAACAAAAATTATCCAAGTAAAAAGAACATAGACAAAAATGTTCAAATGCTAGAATAAGCTTGCTCCAAATATTCCAAAATTGGGAAGTCTTGACCTGAAGGCTCAGCCTCACCTGTGCCCGTCCCAATCACAAACACAAACCAATGTGATGTTAGTGAGGATGCACGAGGTGTCTTCAGCTGAAAGCCAATTGCTATCTATGTCACAGGTCAACAAACATCAAAAAGTGAGAAGATTGTTGCAAATTAGTGAGCAAAGGAGTCACAATCACAATCATAATCTGAAGCAAAATGTATATTTCCAATGACCTTTGCCATTCCCTTGGACTGTAAGCACGTTTGAAGTAGAAGATGAAGAGTTTCCCACAAGACTACTCAAAGCCACCGCAAATCAAACGCCGCAATGAGAACACCGTAAGAGAGAGCAAAACAAGGGCAGAGAAGCCACTATATTGTGCACTAGTTTGAATTTGGGAGGGAAAGGCCAGAGAAGTGGCCATAAAGTGGAAGTTTGAATTTAGGAGGGAAAGGCCAGAGAAGTGGCCATAAAGTGGAAGTCGGGCTTAATTATGAGGCCACATGTAGTGGTTGATTAAGCCCTTATGGAAACTCAAATTAAAAAATCTAAAAATCCAAAAAATTTTGTCACCCATAGTGGGTGGGTGGGAGGTATCCTCACCAGTCAACTTAGTTGTACAATTTGAACCCAAATACTATAAGGTAGTTTACATCAAAGAGATGTGTTGGGAATTAAAATATTCACCCATTACATATGTGAAATATGTATGGTCCATATCTTGAGTCTATGGATTTAGAATTATATATTGAATATCTTATGTTAAACATGGAAATAAAAATAATAAATAATAAATAATAAAAAATACATATATAGTGCTTTTGTAGAAAGTTTTGACCATAAATAATCATTTAAGGTGCAAAAAAGGAAAATTGGCAGGGAACTAAATATATTAATTAGAGGCAAAATTCATAGTGAAAATACGAAATTTTCTTTTTGCCATATAGAGATGTGAAACAAAGGCTTAGAGGTCAAAGGGACTACTTTACATGAAATAGCCTTACTATAATTCAAAGATTATTTGAACCAAAATTGTTCAATGGCTAAAGACGACTAAGACAGGACATCCCTTTACAGGGCTCCATCTTTTCAAAACCTCACTTTTTGCCCAACAAGTGTCAAAACATGTCTCAAAAATATATAATAGTACAAATCACAATCAAACAATCCACAGCTCAGTGTCACAGTAATACACCATGGTATTGTGTCATATCTAAATCACCATCTCAATTGTGACCCAAGTGAAATAAAAATAATCCTTGTTAATGTGCACAACAAGATGGCAAAATGTGCCATGTGCAAATCAAAACTTTGCTCCATGTTCTTCAAAAGTGGAAAACTTAGATCTGAAGGCTGAGCCTCACCTGTGCCCGTCCCAATCACAAACACAAACCAATGTGATGTCAGTGAGGATGCACGAGGTGTCTACAGCTCAAACCAATTGCTATCTATGTCACAGATCTGCAAAAACCAACAATGTTTCAAAACAATGAGCAAAAAGGTAAGCAAAACATCCAAAAACAAGCCCAAGTTACTCCAAAAACCTTTGCCATTCTTGTGAGATGGAAGCACTGGGAAGATGAAAAGCCGCCCACACACAAACTCTAAGTTGCCAAATTTCCAAATGTCACAGTGAGAGGAACACACTATGGCACAAAAGCCACTATAAGCCTCACTAGTTTGAATTTTGGGAGGGAAACACATGAAAGTGGTCATAAATGAGTCCTATGACATTTCCCCATGAATAAATAAATTACATTTAGTGGTCATTGTAACTTACTGACATCTCACCCTTAGTGGGTGGGTGGGTGGTATACCCCATCAGTTAAGTTAAAATAGACTTAGGTTCCCAAATTTTAACCAAATAGGTCACATCACAATGTGGTGGGATTAATATATCATTGTCTCCAAAATTTTAAATTTTGGTGCCTAAATTTAATATTAGACTAAAGAATGCTATGTAGGGCTTTCATACCATGAGTGCATAAAAATAGACTTAATAGACTAAGGGCATACTTCATAGTAAAAATTAGTCAACTTTTTGAGAATTTTTACTAACCCTTCTAAACATGGTCAAAGGAACTACTTTAAACAAATTTAGCCCAAGGATGCTTTTGAACCTTGTTTGAACTAAAAATAAATAGTTCAAAGGCTGAAGAAGAAGAAGAAGAAGAAGAAGAAGAAGAAGACCCTCCACCACCCTTGGTGATGCTACCACTATAGAAGTTAGGCACTGGTATGCCACACTCCTATAGAGGTGCATACCAGGCTCAAACTTCATGGTAATTCTTACAAACTTCTTAAATCATAATAATAATAATAAAGTAGTGGGAGAGTCTTACAGGGAAGCTCGTATATTTTGGATGTTGACTCGGACCGCTGGGAAGGGTCCATTGTCCAGAAATTTGCAAATATTCTTGGTTAAGCGTTCTTGCTTGAATCCATTGTTTGTCATGGTTTGGATTATAATTTTTATCTCCTCAATAGCTACCAAGTCTGTACTGGAGATATATAGCACTGGGAGTACTTGAGAAATAGCGATGTTGTATGCCTGATGGATTGGCCTGTTGGAGCGAAATTTGATATACTGCGTGTACTTAAACGGAAGGCTCCTTCTCTTATCATACTTTCGGAAAGAATATCCAAATGGATCTGTTTCATGTGCTGTGATCTCAATGTTCATAAAATGAGCTGAAATGCCACGTTCAGGGTCATTGCTTGCAAAACAGGAAGTTTCCTCTTTGATACAGAGGATGTGCAAAGGGTAAATCCAGAACAGATTTGTTTCAGTACGAGGCTGGTTCGGTGACAAGAACTTGCGTGGGTTACCGACATTAATAAGGCACAAATCATCAATATAGCGGAACGCTGTCTGGAACTTGGACAGGATGTCTCGTTTCCCTAGTTTCGCTACTCGTTGGATGAATCGAATTTCATAGGCAAGTAGATACATGTTGCACCAGACTGGGGAGCAGGAGAATCCCATGGGAATCCCCATACATTGCCGCCAAACGCGGTCCCCCAAGGTAATATAACAATGGCTCATTAACCAATCGTGTAATTGTAAGAGGCGTTCAATATTGAGCGAGATCCAGTTTGCACTAGACGGCTGTGATGTCGCCCATTTCGCTGCTGCTGGCACCCCATCTCTGTTTAGACGAACCTACATGGAAGTAGAGGCTCGTGGATGCAGGTTGCTCTCATAGCGAAATGCTGTACGAGTGATAAAGGAGATTGCTTCAAGCAAGTTATCGGATCCTTGTAATGGAATTGATTCATAGCAGCAAGTGATATCGCCAACAAATATATCATGAATTTTGTCTGGTAGATTGAGGGTAGCATCTTGTATTGAATCAATGCCCCAGTAGAGACTGGTTTTGGCACGTAGAAAATTTGCATACCCTTTTTCCGTGACTGCCGCCCATTGCTTGATGGATTCAAGCGTGGCATTGGATGCCAATGTTAGGAGGGTGGCAATACTTGAAAAAATAGTGTGGAATGCGTTCGTAATCCACCTATATTTTGCCTTGTGTTGTTTGTAAGAAGCCATCAGATATGGTAATGCCTGGAACGGCGGGGGGCATTCCGGCAAAATCTGAATCAATTCCGTGTTCAGTTGGTCAAGAATGCTCGTCGGGAGAGCCCAGATATTATTATCTTTACAAGGAGTGAAATCCTTGCCACTTAGGCGCTCCAGAGCTTGGAATCTGATATGTCTAACGCATATGAAGCATGCGTTGTTGCTTGCCTTGTCTAGGCCCGAACAATACAAATGTTTAGTCAGCCATTGGATTTCGTTTTGTACTACTGGTAGACTCAGTATGGGAGGACTTGAGCTTCTCAATCCATACTTGTTGATTTTCGATGCTTGCTTGAGGGTATCGAGGCACTGTCTGTGTAGCAGTGTTCTAGCTTCATCGACAGGAAATTCTGAGGAGTCTAAATGCAGGATTGGAACTAGCTGATCGTACGCATTCATGATAGTTGCGATGGCTTGTCCAATATCGGTGGGTTGCAACGGGATGTGATTCAAACCCTGTGCTACAGCGTTCCTGAGACCACTGTACTGTATAATCGACAAGTCCATTGTCCGAACGTGTGAATCAGATTTGGTGAACATGGAGACCTCATTCTCAGTGAGTGGGTCTCTGAACTTTCGTAGTCGTGCAAAGGTGTTACAAGCACATTGACTAGTTTCATCAAATAGCTGAACGAAAGAGAAGTGCTTAAAAACTGCTGACGGTTTGTATAACACCGTAGCTATGTTATTTATGTAAGACCATGCGAATACAACGTCCTCAAGGATGGGACAGAGATGGTCGAAATGAAACCAGACCAGAAGGTCATGAAATATTTGCCTAAAGTTAAGCCATTCCAAAGCACGGTTGCAGTATCGTAGTTTGACAAAACCGGTCTTCCTCCGTGAGGAAGCACGCTGGATCTTGTACCGTCCGTAGCTATCTGTCGTAAGAACTCGACCTGCTTCTGTATCACAAGTTTCACAACATGAATCAGTTACATGTTGTCCCAGTTTAGAATCCTTCCTTGAAAGGGGGAAGACCGGGACTTTGGTCGGTTATCGATGTGGTTTGCTGATGATGGGGTGTTCTCCAGCCTCAGGAATTCCGATCGTCCTGATGTCACAGGAGTCTGTTCTTGGATCCGTGGGTTGTTTCCAAAGAATTGGAATCCACCTGGTGATCGGTAATTCCTGTTGTAGTTTCCACGCCCTCCGCTTCCACGTCCTGAGCCTCGTCCACCATTGCGATTATGCTGGTGAGTTGGGGGAGTACGCTGTTGCACCGCTGGTGCCTTGCGAGGAAGACATTCATGTTCAAACGGCGCCGTTTCTGAGGAGGAGTCGGGGCAGTATTGATCGAGAATGAGGCCGGCTTGAACAGCCTCTCAATTTTGCGAGCCCCTGGGGCTTCATAATGCTTGCTCAGAAGCTTTTGCGATGGGTCCGTGGCGAACTCCAACGCAGCTGCCTCCATCAACTTGCGCACCGCAGCAAAAGTGATCTGTGTTTTGACTGCGTACCGAGCTGCACTCTTCATCCACGTGAGGAACGCTCCATATTTTGAGGGCAGAGATGGATAGGTACTGTCTGGAAAAAACCTCGCAAGGTTATTAATCATAAACCAGATGCTGTGGTCGAACCACAACATGTTTCCCTTACAACCCGTCTTGGCGTTCTGGCTACACTTACAGCGAATGTAAGGTCGTTGGCAATTCCACAACTGAGACGTATATTTAGGGTTCCTAGGAGCGCAAGTGAGCACATCTAGCTTGACATGCACGTTGATTGCAGCCGTTGTACATTTGTGGTGATCGTATAATGCTATTGGGAAAGCATTAATCAGCTCCACTGGTTTTTCGTGGAGACCGGTACAACTGAGGGCCTTCTCCTCGCATGCTGCTACCTCCTGATCTGAGAGATCGGCCCAAAGTTTCCACATTGGAACTGTGATTGGGGCTAGCAAATTGATATTTGCCAGACACCATGTGCGGTGGGCGCGAGAAGCGAGTTGATCCTCCACTGCCCGTGGTGGGAGAAATGGTATCGAAGGGCCCTTTCCTGATGCGTCTAACGTGGATAGTTCTTTCTCGGTCTGCGTGGTTTGTATGGACTCGTACAGGTCCTCTATAGCTGCTTTATGGGTAGGTGCTATATTCAACTTGGACAGCAAAGGATGGAGAGCATTGGTCGTTACTGGCTCTGTCTGCGAGAGATCCACCGATGGTGGGGCATCGGCCCACTCTTCGTGGAGATTGGCTGTGCGTAAAGCAGTCTCCACCCTCCTCGTATTGCCCGCAGCCTCCACAAACTCCAATTCGTCACGTTCCAGGAGGAGTCCTAGTGCCTGGTGAGCTTCTCGTAACCGTTCCAGGCCCTTATTTTTATCAACAACTGCAGCCATCATAATAGCTGTCCAGTGTGACAAATCCAGAATAGACAACAAAAGAGGGGCAGGCTCACCCTCTTCATCACGATCGAGAAGTGCTGCGTTGTCCGATGTCTGGATAAAGTTATGGATCTCTGGCTCAGCAATTGTAGCAATAACCGATTGTACCGCAGGTGATGGTGAGGGCAACGGACCACTGTAGCCAAGGGCTACAAGGTCCTGTAACCATCCATTTTGTGGTTCCTATAAAATACAGATAGCAAAACAGAGCGGTCAAATCACTGGTTTCAGTCAAGGCTTCAAAGTTTTAAGGTTAAGTAAAGGTGAAGACAGATGCTCACCACATCTGTATGGATAGAACACAAAAGAAGACTAAGACAGGACATCCCTTTACAGGGCTCCATCTTTTCAAAACCTCACTTTTTGCCCAACAAGTGTCAAAACATGTCTCAAAAATATATAATAGTACAAATCACAATCAAACAATCCACAGCTCAGTGTCACAGTAATACACCATGGTATTGTGTCATATCTAAATCACCATCTCAATTGTGACCCAAGTGAAATAAAAATAATCCTTGTTAATGTGCACAACAAGATGGCAAAATGTGCCATGTGCAAATCAAAACTTTGCTCCATGTTCTTCAAAAGTGGAAAACTTAGATCTGAAGGCTGAGCCTCACCTGTGCCTGTCCCAATCACAAACACAAACCAATGTGATGTTAGTGAGGATGCACGAGGTGTCTACAGCTCAAACCAATTGCTATCTATGTCACAGATCTGCAAAAACCAACAATGTTTCAAAACAATGAGCAAAAAGGTAAGCAAAACATCCAAAAACAAGCCCAAGTTACTCCAAAAACCTTTGCCATTCTTGTGAGATGGAAGCACTGGGAAGATGAAAAGCCGCCCACACACAAACTCTAAGTTGCCAAATTTCCAAATGTCACAGTGAGAGGAACACACTATGGCACAAAAGCCACTATAAGCCTCACTAGTTTGAATTTTGGGAGGGAAACACATGAAAGTGGTCATAAATGAGTCCTATGACATTTCCCCATGAATAAATAAATTACATTTAGTGGTCATTGTAACTTACTGACATCTCACCCTTAGTGGGTGGGTGGGTGGTATACCCCATCAGTTAAGTTAAAATAGACTTAGGTTCCCAAATTTTAACCAAATAGGTCACATCACAATGTGGTGGGATTAATATATCATTGTCTCCAAAATTTTAAATTTTGGTGCCTAAATTTAATATTAGACTAAAGAATGCTATGTAGGGCTTTCATACCATGAGTGCATAAAAATAGACTTAATAGACTAAGGGCATACTTCATAGTAAAAATTAGTCAACTTTTTGAGAATTTTTACTAACCCTTCTAAACATGGTCAAAGGAACTACTTTAAACAAATTTAGCCCAAGGATGCTTTTGAACCTTGTTTGAACTAAAAATAAATAGTTCAAAGGCTGAAGAAGAAGAAGAAGAAGAAGACGAGGATGAAGAATCCGTTATTGAGGAAGACTCGGAGCCGTATTCTGACCTGGATCAAGCACTGGCAAAGACTCGGGCAACCAAGGCTGCAGCATCCAAGAAGAAGAAGCTCGCTGCTCGAGGTAAGGTACACCAAGGACAGAAGACCGGAACCGGAAAGAAGCTGGCCATGAAGAAGTTAAAAACTTAGAAAGTTACGTAGGGTAAATTTCTGAGGATAGGGTGGTGAAAATCTGAAGTTTTGGGATAGTTGTACTGTCGTACGCGCAGTTAGCCGTAAGTATCCTTACAACAACAAATGGTTGCAAGATGACACGAATTATCGTTCCAGGGAACTCTAGTATGATATCGATTGAATTAGAAGTATCCGGATTGTGACTACTCACTTAATCTCCCTTATTTCACTTACCCTATCTCGTTCCGGAAACTTAGTACATTCTGGATTCCGTTCCGGATCCGGACACACCCGGATCTGAGTTCTGTCTTTCTTCCGCCACTGGTTTTTGTTGCCTCTGTTTTACCCTCAGAGGGTCCGCCCTTGATCTAGAAAGGGGTGGGGACTCACCACTTGTACAATTATCCTCTCTGTACTCTAAATCTACTAAACAACACACCCAAAACAACACAGTTGTAGGAGGAGGGAGGAGTATTCTCTCACAGTTTCCGGATTGGCCGATCCGGAATCAAGTCACACAGAGCACTTTTCACACCTCTCTTACTACAACGACGGATCAGAACTTATAGACCCAAAAGAATAGAATCTCAAGGAGAAGACAATTTACCAAGGGGGAGGTTGGCAGACTTTCCGAAGTAGCGGGAGATCCTTTCCTTTGGCGGTTGCTTAACTCCGCACAGAACCCTCCTGGTTCCGGACTCGCACGGACCTCTACCCTCTATTCCGGATTGTTGTTCCGGCAGTTTAAAAGCATGTTGCACTTGCACTCCCTTACTCAGCTTTGCATTCCTTCTCACTAGCTCCACCCCCAAACGATCCGTAGCTCAAGATCTGGATTCCTTCTCTCCCTCCCTTCTCTTTCTCCAGTACCAAATCATACACCCATGCATACACCCAGCCCAAAAGACCCTGTCTAAGCAAAAGTGCAACTAAAGGTATCCTGGCTGACTTAGATTAAGAAAAGAAAATTGTAATACATACGTGAAAGCACGAAAATCCAATGGAGTGGGATGGAATGGAATGGCAGACAACTAACTTGCCTGCCCTTAAAATACTAACACAAAAACCCAAAGTCAACTCCTAAAAGCCTAAAAAGGAAACCTGGAAATCCAGGCCACCAATCCCTGAACCTCCCGAAATATCCGGAAAGATTGCTAACAACCGTCCGAGATAACCAGATTTCCTTACTATCCGCCTAAAATTTCGGAAACCGGATCCAAGCTCGGAACCCCATTCCGGATCCTATACTTCTTCTTCTACCAATCCTAATGTCTTGGCTTCCGTCCTTTCTTTGAACGACTCCCCGCTTGGCTGGTAGGTGTCCCCTTCGTGTTCTTGGCTGGCGTAGTTTTTGCTGTGGCCCGAGTCTGGATATGGCTCGTTGCTGGAGACGGATCGCTGTCGCCTTCGGTTCCGAAAGTGGAGTGGGCACTCTCCTCGTCAGAATCTTCAATAACTTGGACTTCCTTCTCCTTCTCTGGTGTTGTATCCTCCAATGTTGCGGGTTCGCTTCCTTTTTCCGGCGTGGTCTCTTGCATGTGCACAAATCCTTTCGGATTAGTCCGAGCTGGATTGGTCATCCCACTGATCCGGTTGATGAGATCTCCCCTAATCTGCTATCCCGGAACCTTGAATGATCCGGTCATCAAATTTGGCATTGTTTGTGCCTTGGAAACTTCCGGAGTTGAGAACTTAGATGGCACCGGAACCGTTTTCGCGCTAGACTCCGGTTCCGATTCCGAGGCTGGCCTCAGATTCAACTCTGTCATCCGTATCTTACTGGCGGAAGGCTCGGCTGGTGTGAGTATCCCCCTCAGGCCCTCCATCCGGGTTGCTTGATCCGCCACTGGCTTCCCTGGGGTACCTGCGACAAGAGGAAGTTCCGGAAAGGTGGAGAAATCCATCGCATGGTTTGGGTCGATGGCTGCCAACAACTTCTGGATCTCCTTGAAAACTCGCTCTATTCTCTCGGTGAAGTCTACGAGGATGGTAACTACCTTGGTTCCGGTAATGTGGCCTTCTGATATCATCTTTGAGTCAAACAAGGCAGATTTTGTGATGATGTCGGCTTTGATGTTGACTGCCCCAGTTAGATTCTTGACCAGAACGAGAGTCTCCTTCTCTTTCTCTTTCGCAGCTACCATTTCCCCTTCCGCCCAATTCACCCGGGTCTGGAGTAGGTTCCGTTCCGCCTCCAACTCCTGGATCCGCTCATCCCTCTTCTTCAGATCCTCCGGCTTGGGCAGTCGCTTGACAGCTTCCACGATCTGATCCGGATCCACCTTCAATACTTCCGCGGTATCTATCACCAAATCCGACAACCCGTCGTGAAGTACCTTGGCTTCACGTATCCACTCAAGCCCCGCATTGAAAAATGCGGATTCTGTTTCCATCTCAGGTCCCTTGCTGGACTCCCCCCTCTCCATTGTCGGTGGCTTGATTCTCGACCCCGGATCAGTTAACTTCCTCTTCTTGGTCCTTGGGTCGGTCAAACATTCCTCGGGAAGTTCCTCCGGTTCAGACTCGACCGGATCTTCCGCTTCCTCCCCGGAAAGTCCGTATGACAGGAGTGTCTTTCCGGTGTCATACTGAATTATTTCCGCCGCACTCAAAAGTTCCTGTTGATAGTATAGATGAAACAAATACGTGCTAACTGGACTCGCCTTAGCTCGTGTCACATGATCCGCTAATTTAGCCACTATCCCGGCTATGACCCTACCCCATTGCACTATTCGGTTCTCCATAGCCCCAAAGATAGTATTGGCCACCGTAATGGTAACCCCCATTGGCTTTTCCGGATATAAGATCGGAATCAGAAACTCTAGGATCTGCCTATGTTTCTCGTCCTTACACTCGTTGATAGCAAATCCGTCCTTAGGGTTTGCAGTCCCGGTGAACTTCCCGGCTACAAAACGGTCCGTCCTCGATGCTAAACCGTTCCCACTCTTCCGAAACTGATAAACATCCGCCCAGATGTCCTCGGTCCACGCGACTGGTCGTCCTCTCAAAGTAAGCTCATACTGATTCGGAACACCGTGAAGTAGTTCTTGAATCATCTCCTCACTCTTGAGATTCCACGGTCGGTGCAGTAAACCGACACATCCTAACCTAGTCAAGTCCTCCTCTAACTGTTTGTGTAGTTCCGGGCTATCCGGAATGGCCGGAGAGATAACCCGGGCAGATACCGCTATCTTCCGTATTGGTCCGGATGCCATAAGATCTAAGTGAGAACGAAGGGAAAGTAGTTCTACCTCAGTCGCTAACTCACCACTCTTTCTCTCAACTACTCACACAAACAGTCTCGGGTACACAGAACAGAAAAGTGAAGAGGAAACCCTAGGAAGACGGCTTAAGTACTAAACTGTCTCTCTACGGTCTTAAGGACAACGGCTACAGGTCCGTTGTCTCAACGGTATCCTACTTCCGTAGCTACGGGACCTATACGGTAGGTTCCTGTGTTCCGGATGAGTCCGGATTCCGGATCCGGATAAGTTCCGGTTACGGGTGGTGCTGGAACGCTTATTTCCTAATTCAAGTTATCTGGTCCAAAAATCACACTCTAACTATTATTTTTTTTATTTTTTTAAATTTTTCGCACCTATTTCTTGCATTATTGATCCGTTTCCGGATTTCGGATTCCCACATGTACATAATTAGGAAAATTATTTTTTTGAGTGACACGGCCACTAGCAGTTGGAAAGTGACCAGGTCTGTAATTATAGGATCTGAGATCCACTTTTAGCGGAAGTAGTGGGAGTTTGAGTGAAAGTCAACAGGGCTAGAAAATAGTAAGGGAATGAAATGTGTTGAGCCCTGATTGGCTGGAGCGTTACTTTTAGGTTAGGATTTTGAGGGAGTAGTTTAGTATTTAAATCCGGGACTTCTTTGGTCCTGGTATGCATCTTTATCTTACCTTCTTATATTCATGAGTACCTGGGAGTTTGCTCTTGGCATAATTGAAAGAAATCATAGTTGTGTGTACTTAACACTTGTCCGTGTTTTGGAAGTCCAGGCTGGAAAGTGAGTGTAAGTGGATACAAGGTGTATCCGGATGCTGAGTTTATCCGGTCCAGTATTGAATTAGTGCGTGTGGATGGAGGTAGAAGGGATTTCTAGTGTGGACTAGGAATGGACTCGAAAGGGAGTACGGATTGAGGACCACTCTCCGGAAAGAGTAAGGATTAGCATGCCTCCGGGCGCTCGTTTCCCCTCTCTTCCCCGTTAGTTCAGACCGAATTTAGGACTAACTCAGTAGGTTGTCGTTGTAGCATTGGTTATAAGGAATTAGACTGGCTTGCGTGACCTGCTGGACACGACTGCGTTTCCTTTCCAGTTGTGAGGACGGTCTGTTTTCTCATTTGTAGGATTTGAAAGTTTATTTTTGAAAGTTTGATCACATAGTGAATCTTTTGACACTTTAAAATCGGAGGGTAGGAGTTAAGCTTCCTTCCTAAATCCCAATTAAGCGGATCCCTCTTCGAGAGGTTAAAATCGACATGGTTACAAGTAGAGATCTGGACCGGATGTGAATACTAGAGGTTAAGGTTAGATCTGTGGAAATGCGGATTCCAGTTACGGTCTGTAAAACATAAATACATGTAACTACCAAAGGTATGTGAATAGAAGTGTTGGGAGAGTTACAGGGTAGTGTAAAGCTGTGGTGTAGTAAACTAACCAATTAGAGAGTCTGTGTGATAAACAAGTGGGTGTTAGACCGAAATCAATCCGGTCAGTGTTGTTAGATCGGGAAGATCCGGTCTAAAGTGTATTAGTAATTGTTGGACCGGAGGGATCCGGTCGTGTTTGTCCAAGGAAACAAGGAAGTCAAGTGGAAGTTCCGGTCTATTGTTTTGCTTGGGGTTTTGTGTTTGTGTGTTTCGTGACCATCACTCTACCATTTTTCGGTAATTGTGAACCTAGGAAATTTGATCTTCGTGGGAACGATACTCAAGTCACTTTAAGGCCTCTTTTAAGAAATATTGAGCCTTAGAGAAGGATTTTTGCTTTCCTGTGCTACGACAGAAAGACACAAGGGAATTTGCAAAAGAAGACTTTTTTTCTCCCCCTCCCTATCCCAAGGCAGGTTTATATACAAAACCAAAAAAGTGCAAAAAAGCAAAAAGCGTCACGGAATCCGGCCGCATTTCCAGGCTGAACTTCCGATCCTACCTACCTACTATCGGATAGAATCCGGTTCCGTTCTAACTTCTCTAGTATGTACAAACTTTACTAACCTACAATCCTAACCCTAAGGTAGGACTCTTCGGCTCGGCTTCCATCCCCTCAAAGATTTCAGTCAAGTTCTGATTCCGTTCTCCTTCCATAGGCTTTGGAACTGGATCGCCTTGACCGGAATCGGGTGTGGATTCAAGATCGATGGCGGATTCTAGGGTGTTGGCCGGTTTAGACGTTTGTGTCATCTTGGACTTGGGAGTCTTATCCTTCCCCTCTTTAGCGGCTAATACATCTGGGAATGATTCCGGTAGCGAGAGCTCTAACAGATGGATCTCCTTAGTTAGAACACGTGGCTCCCATTAGTTTTTGGCTTCTTTCTTCAATCCGGTCCGCTAAAATCCGTGCCTCCCTCACTACCATCTCAACCCGCTCCGCATAGTCCGTGAGAATCCTTACTATCCTAGCACCGGATAGTTTCTTCTCCTTATGGACTTCGTCATTGAATAGCTTGGCCTTGGTGGCGGCCGTCCCGGATACTCCAAGTACGTCCTTCACCTGCTCCGCTATCCTTCGCGTTTCCTCGGCTATCTTCCTCGTGGCGGTTGCCTCCTCCTTCAAGCCGAAGTTTTCCGCCTTGAAGGTATCCACCTCCGTCTGAAGTCGGACTACTTCTTCCTCCCGCCTTCGGTACTCAACCGGATCAGTGATATAGTCGGCTACCTTCGCTGGTAGCTAACTGTCTGGCGGCGCATCCACCAGTTTTCCGATCGCCTGCAGGGTCAGATACTTCACTTCCCAATCCGTCCAGACACTGGAGAGAATAGCAATCAAGTTATTGAATGGACCCCGTGGATCCATTTCTTCTTCTATAACAGCTTTCCGTTTCTCATCCGGAGTTGACGGGCCATGACTTGGAGGTGTTCCTTGCCTATGGAGAGGAGTTGTTTTCTATCGCTTGATTGGCGGCAGTAACTCTTCCTCCTCTTCTTCCGTTTCCGGATCCGAATTTGGAACCGATTCCGCTTCTTTGTCTTCTTCTGATTTCCCATATTTTAGAAGAGCTCCCTGAGCCTTCCACTCCTTCTCTTCCTCGTTCATCAAGAGTTGGTGGTTATGGTACAAGTGATACAACTCCATGCATATGGGGGTAGCTCTACTCTTCCCTACCCTCCCAATGAGCTGGGTTACCAAATCAAAAATGATCTAGGCCCAATCCATGTTCCGGGTTTCGCTCAAAGAACCAAAAATGGTATTTCCTAGGGTGATTGTCACCCTCGTTGATTTCTCCGGATGGAGGATCGGAATCAGAAACCTCAAAAGACGACGGTGTCGATCGTCTATGCAATCGTCAACTGCGTATCTGTCTTTAGGGTTGGGAACGCCATGGAATTTACCCTGGATGAATTCATCCTTCTGACCGGCCATTCCAAGACCCCTTATACGGAAATTGTACACTCCTCTCTAGACTTCCTCGGTCCAGAGGGACGAATTCCCTCTCAAGGTGTTATCGAACTCATTGGACAATTTGTCCAAGAGTTCCTTCACTATTCTCTCTTCCCGGAATCCCTAGGGTTTCTCAGTGAACCCCTGGCAACCCATAGAAGTTAAGTCTTCTATGAGTTGGGCCTTCTCCCGTTCGTCTGAGGGACTCACCGGAAATATCTTTCGGAGTTTCACCTCGACCAGAACGGAACCCGCCGACCCGCTCTCTTCCGACGTAGCAGCAGCATAGGGTGGATTACCTCTCACACGGATTTCCTCACCGATTCTACCTCACCTGCTCCTAGCTGCACGTCCCATTCCTTTCTTCTCTCTCCGATCTCAATCGGAAGTAAAAATTCTACTAAGGCACTCTCTCCTTATACGAGGGTACCAAATGTTGTAAACAACATGAGGAGCGCCTAATCTCGCGAGGAAATGAAAGAGGTAAGACTGACAATCTTGGTCCTTAAATAGCCCCAAGACTCTGCCATGGTCATCATGACCATTTCCGGTTTGGGGGCTTGATGTCTGGTCCAACCCTAATTCGGTTTTTAGGTTGATTTCAGATGGGTTTCCGATCCCTACCAATTTGAAACTTTTAACTAAATTGAATCCGGTCTACTTGCTATTTCATTTTCTGTATATATATATATCCGGTTTTCCTACAACTGACATTCCGATCCGGTTCTTCTTAACTAGTTTCTGCTCTAATTTCTAGATAAATTGAACGAAACAAAAATTCACGTTGCGACATTACCCCCTCCTCATTTGTGAGCGTCCCCGCAAACACTACTTCGCTTCATCAGAAGAAGTAACAACAATGTACTTTTTCACCCTTGATCCGTTCACGTGAGTATTGAGCCATTGGCCTTGCAGGTTTTCAAGCTGCAGAGATCCGTTTGGAAATACTTGAATGACTTTGAAAGGTCCCATCCACCGGGTATGTAATTTATTTGGAAAATCCCTATGCCAATTGTCGTAGAGAAGGACAAGTCCTCCCTCTTGGATCCTGTGGTCCGACGGAAGTTTCCTATCATAGTCTTCCTTCCGCTTAGACTGTATTCCCATAGTTCGTTTCAAAGCAGTGTTCCGGGGCTCCTCTAATTCTTCAATTGCAAGAAGTCACGGAAGCATGTCCATTCTTGATTCTGCATTCCATGGCGCCATGACTCTGAAGGTTTCCACTTCTAATTCCACCCCATGAACTGCATTCTGTCCAAAAATAAGAAAATATGGTGTCTGTCTGATCGTATTTTTCTCCACGGTGTTGTATGCATAAACAGCCGATGGTAGTTTCCGGTCCCAATCCGTTTTGTGAGCAGAAACCATCTTGTTCAGGATCTTAGTACCAATAATCCCATTGGCCCGCTCTGTCAATCCGTTTGCCTTTGGATTATACGGAGTCGTCTTCTGGTGTTTGATAAGGTATTTGTTGATGAAGTCCGCGATGACATCATTGAGGAAGTGAGTCCCCCTATCACTGACTAGTTCCAAAGGGTGACCAAATTGCATGAGAATCTCTTCAAACAAAAAGGCTGCGGAGGTCTCGGCATCGTTCTTCCGTGTTGCTTTGGCTTCCACCCACTTAGTTGCGTAGTCAGTAGCCAGGATAATGTACCTCTTTTTCCTAGCACTGACCGGAAAAATGGGTCCAATAAAATCTATTCCCCATTTTTCAAAAGGAACTAAAGGAATAATAGGAGTGAGCGGCCAATGATTCCGGAAGGATGGTGCTCTCGTCTGCTGACATTGATCACAACTCCGGACAAAATTCCGGACATCTCGATGTAAATACAGCCACCAATATCCAGCTGACCGGATCCTATTTACTGTACTTACAAAGGCAAAGTGTCCTCCCAAACTCCCGGCATGGAGTGCCTGGATAACTTTTTTTTGGTCTGGGAGTTCTATGCATCGCCTAAGGATGTCATCCACTCCTAACTTAAAAAGGACCTACCTAATCAGAGTGTAAGGAGCTACCTTTCTTTGAAAAATTTCTTTCTCTTCTCGGTTCATCTGCTCCGAATATCTAGATTCTACTAAGTAATCTATGATATCTTGAAATTTGAAAACAAACTCGTTACTAAAGTGGAAGACCCCTACCAAGGGCGAATCCGAGAATTCATCCAAAAACTCAACGGAAATATCCGCTACGGATTCCTATCCCCTTTGCCTGGAGAGGTAATCCGCGTTTGAATTCGCCTTTCCGGGTTTTACTACAACTTCGTAGTTAAATTCTTGTAAAAGCAAAATCCATCTAGCAATTTGTCCTGATAGATCCGGTTTGTTCACAAGGTATTTCAAAGAGTCATGATCCGTGTGAAAAATTACCTTGTATCCCAACAAGTAGTGTTGGAATTTCTTGCAAGAGTACACCACCGCCAACGCTTCTCGTTCCCTGGTTGTGTAATTCCGTTCCGCCAAACTCATTTGTCTACTTGGGTAGTAAATTGGATTCTCACGCTTCTCCATATCATATTGCCACAAAATAGACCCTCAACACCAACCGGATGCATCGATAGTAATGTGGAATTCCTTCGCCCAATCTGGTACGGATAGGATCGGTGCTTTGACTAGCTGAGTTTTAAGATCCTCAAAGGCGTGCTATCGCTTTCCGGTCCACATAAATTCTGCGTCTTTCTTGAGAAGTTCCGTGAGGGGTATATCCCTCTTGGCATATCCATCGATGAATCGGCGGTAGTAACCCACACATCCAAGAAATCCTCGGATCTCCTTTACGTTGGTTGGGGGTAGTAAGGCTAGAACCACAGAGCTAACCTTCTCTATGTCCACTTGTAATCCGGATTGGCTTACTACATGTCCGAGTAAAATTTCGGAAGTCATCCCAAGAAAACATTTCCTTGGGTGCAACTTCAAGTTGGTTTCCCAGCAACTTTGAAATGTCTTCCGTAGGTATTCAAGATGACCTTTCTGGTCACTGAAAACTGCAAAATCATCTATAAATACCTCAAGGAAATGCCTAAAGAAATCTTTGAAAATGTCCATCATTAGCTTCTGGAAAGTTCCGGGTGCATTGCACAAACCAAATGGCATCCGTGTAAAAGCGAAGGTTCCCCATTCGGTGGTGAATGTGGTCTTCAATTGATCACGCCAGCGAATGAACACCTCGTTATAACCGGAAAATCCGTCTTAAAAGCTATAACACTCATGTCCGGCCACATGGTCCAAAATAATATCAGTAAAGGGAAGAGGGAAGTATTCCTTCTTCGTGGCCGCGTTCAATTTCCGGAAGTCTTGGCAAATCCGGATCTTGACTTTTCCATCCGTCCCTACTTTTTTTGGAACCACCACAATGGGAGAAATCCATTCGGAGTTGTTGACCGGGTAAATGAATCCGGCTTCTAATAGTTGATCGATTTCCTCCTTGACCATTAACGAATACTTGGGGTTCAGTCGATGTGGCACTCTAGTGAGAAAGAAGGATTACTTTATGACGAAAATAGAGTAAGGGGACCCATTACTAGCATATTTTTTTGGTTAGGATAAATTATTCAGCCTTTAAAATGCTAGATTCAGACTTAAGGACCTTCGGAATTCCTTAATATGATAAAGTAGTTAAAAAGGAAGATAGTCCATTCGAAATCGGAAACCGGATTATAGTCCTTTTCCAGGAAATTCAATTAAGACTGGAATTAAGAATAACGGCGAAATAGACTTACGAGCTAATCCTACCGGAAGCCTATGATTAACTTTAATCTCCTAGCTGGAATGATGGGTTACCAGGGAAATCCTATCCATTAGAAAAGTACCAACAGTAGGAACCTTAACGGACACAGGGACTGGAATTCGAGGAAAGGGAAAAAGGGAAATTCTTTTCCGTTCTGGATCATTCTGGGTTGTCAACTTTCCGTAATTCCGAGGTGAGCTCTGAGCAAGAGAGAGAGGGAATTCTATTCCGGATTCTCGAGAGAGAGAAGTGAGGTGATTTATTCGTCTTGTCCAAAATAGAGTTGTATGTTTTTGGAGCAGTTGGAGGAATTGTTAGTCGCCATGAGTGATAGGGAGAGCTCTGAGGATGTGAGTGTCGCAGCACAGAGTAAGCAATTTCCCTATTATACTCACAAAAATCACCGTAGAGCATAACAAAATGACCCTAAAGATCGAACCCACGAGATCCTGTGAAGTAGCTAACTCTAACAAGGAGATAAATCCAATTAAATCCTTCAATTCTACTTTCCGGTTCTACCTTTGAAAACCGGAACATCCAAAACCAACCGGAAAACTACGACCGGACTGTATCCTACTTCCGGTTTTACTAGTTCCACGGTCTCTGGACTAACTTCTCAATTCTGAACTCTACAACTTTCGGTCCTAAGTACCCTCCTGGGCGGATCCGGTCCGGTCCACCCTTCCGTACCCGGTTTAGTTTTGCCTCTGTTTTACCATCAGAGGGTTCGCCGCTTGCTTTTGAAAGTGGTAGGCCCACCACTCCTTCCGTGACTTATAGTGGCTGAAGACCCACTCTCCTATCCACTGATCCCCTAATTAACACAGATCCGGTTTGGCCCTTCACAGCAATCCGGATAGCAATCCGGATCACAGGTCACATAAAGACCCCCCGTACGATCCTCTCATACTACAACAACCTTGACGCTGATCCGTTCCATACTAATTTAGGTGGCTACAAGTGCACCCGTCCGTTCCAACACCTACAAAAGTTCTTCCGTTCACCCACAACGGTGGCAAGACCTCACAGGGGTCAGGATACTCGACCGGATTTCCCACCCAGGAGTTCTAGCGCAGCTAAGGAATCCCTCCCTATCCGCCTAGCCTAATCAACGGATTTCTTACCCGGAATACTAAACTTCTGCAGCTGCTGAGGCACTGGAATCCACTCCTAATTCTTCATAACCTACTCACCTGTACTTAGAACCGGAAACACGCATCAAAGGGAGAACTCTACCAACACCTCCGTACCTACCTTCTTACTCCAACTCTGTGCACTCCTGCCAACACTCGGGAAGAGTACACAAAATCAAGTCAATGGAAAGTGCACAAGGAAATGCCAAAAGAACTCTCCCAGTCTCCAGCTCAGAGACTATTTTATATACAAAAAGCAAAAAAGCAAAAAGTGAATACATGATTTCCACCTCTAAAGGCGCTGACAATCCGGTTCCACCTATAAATCCTAACCGGATTCTATTCCGGTTTCTATTCTATAATTCCTATTTTTACAACCCTTCTTGTTCCGTTTCATACACTCGGGATCCAATGGTAGGGCTCTCGTCAGGCCTCTCCAACTGTTCAAACACCTCACTTAGATTCCGGTTCCGTTCCCCATCCGTAGGTGGAGCCGGGTGATCTTCCTCAGTTTCCGGGGAGTCTAAATTGATCGGCTGCGGTCCGGTCGAGGGCGTCTTCTTCTGTGCCCTACTGGACTGGGGCGTTTTGTCCTTTCCCGGTTCGTGAGCTACGTCTTCCGGAAACAAGTCCGGAAGAGAAATTTCAGAAAGCCGGATCGGAATCTCTGTCAACTTCTGGCTGCTCTTGACGATCCGGTCCGCTGACTCCCGTGCCTTGGATAGGAGCTTCTCCATCTACTCCTCAAAATCGGTGAGGATGTGCACCACCCTGGTTCCGGATATCTTCTTGTCCTTATGCACCTCCTCTTCGAACAGGCGCGCCTTGGTGATCGCGGCTTCGGGTTCTCCGAGCACGTCCTTCACCTCTATGGCCAGCCTCTTCATTTCCTCCGCCATCTCCTTTGTCGCGGTGGCGTTCTCGAGCAAGGTGAAAAATTTGGCCTTGAGGGTGTCCACCTCATCGTGCTGCCCCTTGCTTTCCTCTTTCATCTTCCGGAGCTCATCCGGATTGATGATACTCTCAGCTACCCGCTGCGGCAACTAACTGTCCGGTTCCGCTCCAATTAATTGCGCGATCTCCCTGAGCGTCCGCTTCTTAACTTCCCAATCTGCCCGGATTCCGCAGAGTATCCCAACCAACTCATCAAACGGATCTCCGGTTCCCGATCCAGATGCCACATCCGGTCCGGTTGGAGTCTCCTCTTTGTGCGGATGGGTTTGAACCGGAGACGTCCTTTGATTCCGGATCGGCGTGGTCTTCTGCCTCTTGGAGGGGACATACGGTTCCTCCTCTTCCTCTTCTTTTTCTTCCTCCTCCTCGGTTTCATTTCCGGAATCCGCTTCTTGGTCGGACTCGGATTCACCGTACTTCATAGTCCGCTCCTGGGCCTTCCACACCTTCAGCTCCACTTCCGTCAGCAGTTCCTGTTGCTGGTAGAGGTGGTACACATAAGGGCACAATGGGGTAGCCCTACTTCTCCCCACTCTTGTAGTAAGCTGGGACACCAGATCAAAGAAAATCCGGCCCTAGTCTACTTTCCAGGTTCCGCTTAGCGCTCCGAAGATCGTGTTAGCCAAGGTGATGGTCACCCTGGTGGGCTTTTCCGGATGCAAAACCGGAACCAGAAACTGGAGCAGGCAACGCTCCCGATCATTGAGGCAGTCCTCTATCGCGTAGCCATCCTTCGGATTTACAACACTTCCGAACTTGCCCTGGACAAAATCGTCCTTCCGGTTGGCAAACCCGAGTCCTCCCGGCCGGAATCCGTATACGTCCCGCCACAAAGCCTCAATCCATTGGACCGGATTCCCTCTCAGGGTGTTATCGAATTGATTCGATATGCCACTCAGGAGTTCTTCAACCATCCTCTCGTCTTTGAAACTCCAAGGTTTCAAGGCTAATCCCTGACAACCCATTGACGATAAATCCTCCCTGAGCTCTCCTTATTCCGGTTCCTTGGTCGGCATGACCGGAACCACTTTTCTCAGCTTTACTTCACTCGGGGGCAGGGTGCTAGAGCCTGGCCTCTTCTGGTTCAGCCGCAGCATGAGGGTAGCTCTACCTGGTTTCGCTCTCTACAGTCCTACAAGAGAGCGCTCACACTCTGATAATTCGCTCCACCTGCAAACCAACCTCCTGGTGCGCTCACACTCTCAATCTCTCACGGTTCCGTATCCGCTCGCACTCAATGTCTCACCCACTCGTGCCCGGAGGCGATCTCTCCGTCTCACACCCCTCACTCACTACCAGGCCCTCTTGTACTTTCCCTCCTTGCTGCGGTAAACTGAAAAACGTCAGTCGCTAAGACAAGAAACGACAACACGTGAAAAACCAGAGACCTGAAAATGGGCAGGGTCAGGCTTTATATAGTCCTGGCGCCTTGGATTGTCTTTATGACCAGTCGGATATCCGGTCCGGTTCTTGACATCCGGTTCTCTCCAATCCAATCAAGGAGAATCCGGTTGGAAATACAATCCGGTTGGAAATCTAATCCGATCCGCTTCTACCTAAAACCGGATTAGTTCCGTAAGGTCCTCTTGTGACTATTTTTGATTTATCTTTCTCCCTTTAGATGAATCCGGGTACCTATTTCTAATTTCTGTTCCACTCAAAAAGGTAAACAAAGAAAAATAAAAAATATGAGTTATCATAGTGAGCAGTGAGGAAGGAGTACTGTTAGCACTCCAGACGGTAGTTCCTATCATTCCGGAAGATGAGAACAAGAAGGCGCAGTTGGAGGAGGATCTTACTCGCATTGGCTGCTTAGGACTACTCAAGGTGCCCTGGAACCTGCGGGATGAAGTGATGGTGCAGGAGCTACTCGAGGAGACAACTGAGGAGATGACAAGTACAATCCGGGGGCAGCCAAGAAGGTGGACGGCGGAGCACTGGGAGAAGGCGTATGGCTTCACCGCATCCGGAGAGGGTTTGAACACGCAACGGGACAAGTACAAGGGTAAGTATACCCGAACCATTCACGCAAAGAATGGGTATATGATCGCGCATTGTAGGGATGAGTGTGAGCGGAGAGTCTTAGAATTTCTGGCTCCGATTATCAATCCGGACAGGCCGACCTAGCTTACAGTCACCCTGTCCAACTGCATTTTTGATGCACTAACCGGAGCGAGAGAGATAAGGTGGGGGGTAGTGATCAAGGAGACAGTGAGGAAGATGGTCGCTGCTGTAGGGAAAACTAAACCCTCCGGTTTAACATCCTTCCTCTACCACCTCTATGATTCCTTAGGATTCCTAAGTGAGAAGGAATATGAGACTTACCAATCTGCCGTAGTGATGTTAGAGTTTGATATTAAAGATGAGCAGAAAGGGAAAGAGAGAGATCCAACTCCGGAATCGGAATCCAAGGAACTGAAACCCAGTCGTAAGGATAAGGGTCCAGAGGTAGGAACTAAGAAAGATGAGCCGGCATGGGATTCAGTCCGGAAGGGAGACGCCTTAGGGCAGATCATTGGGGAGTCAACCAAGATCCGCCAACACATAGCCAAAGAATGGGAAACCATTCAAAGGATCAGCAAGGCGTTAGGAGTAGATCCCTCCCAACTCACGAGGGAAGTAGATACTTTGCTACCCGGGAAGAGTGTCCGGAAGTTGGAAAGTAAAATAGAAGAGTTGACCGGGACTATAGGAGAGCTCCAGAATCAGGTCAAGGAGAAAACAGATGAATTAGAGAGGAGTAAGAAACTCTCTGCTGAATCTGTGGACTTGCTTGGGCGGATTGGGGAATTCCTTGGGAATATCGGAGATGTGGTGAATCGGGCCCGGTTGTTTGATGAGGGCGTTCACAAAGAAGGAACGCAACTGGGGCCAAAGTTGGTTTCAGTTCTGGTTAGTTATGGTGCAAGGATGGAAAAGACTTTAAGTGAGATGAGAGACCTGTTGGGATTAAATCAACCGGGAAAAGGAATTGGAGGAACCAGTGGTGCCACCCCCTCCAAGGCTCATTCTCCTTCTCCCATATCATCCAAGAAGGGGAAAGGGATTGAATTCACCCCTCCCCGAATTCCACCATATGAGAAGATGGGGTCTAAGGCCAGCAAAGATTCAACACCCGGATCGCACACCCGAAGTCACTCAAGGTTGGACGAAAGTTTGGACTCTCCGGTCAGCAAGAAGCCGGACTAGACTTCATGGACGATGGAGAACATGATTTTGGAAGATGTGGAGCTAAACCCGGGGGACTATCCACCACCCCATCATCAACAGGCTTTAGGGAGAAGTCCATTGTCGAATTTGCAGTGGCAGACGAACACATGAAGTTTTCTGTACTCAGAATTAGATTCTACCCGTAGTCGGAGAATGAATCAGCTGATGCAGTGCACGGAAGACTGGTGTGCCGAACAAGAGAAGACGACGTTCCCAAATTCTAAGAAAAGAAAGAGATTAGAACAATTCAAACAAAAATTGTAACTATAATTACATTTACAAGTAAACTCCAATAACAAATATGCAGTTTAGGAAGTCCTGGCCATCGAATGAGGTCAATCCGACCTAAATTGGAGGAAGAAGAAAATACAGAAAGGTATTCATGAAAAAAATATATTATAGAAATTACGTATTTTTCTAACCATACATGCGAATGCACGAGCCATTAAGGTCGAGGCGAGCTGAAGTTCACTAGGAACTCAGAGAACAATAAACATGCCATTCAAGACGACTCAACTTGATCTAAGGCAATAATTAAACTACCCTCTCGTAACGCCGATTAGACGATGACATAGTCATTGCATCGACGTGGTTGATGAACAGCAATGAAATGCAGTGCGCTATCGGTACGCTGAAGACACTCTGACAACATCCATAAGACTATTGTACATGCCACGATTTCTCTCGTCATACAACATCTTCCGCCCAATCTTCCCCGCACTACTCTTGTGAAATGATTTGAACCCTTCTTCTCGAGCTACGTGAAGTCGCCTGAGCCAGGGTGTGGGAATGCGATCCCACATACTAGACCCACAATACTAGCATATGACGGAAAAATTCAAAAATTGTCTCCTTCAAAAAGAAAGTTTTTGAGTTCTCCTAGGAAGTTAGGTCAATTTAGGAAAACCGGATTTCCGGATCTGGTAAAATTTCATTAGGGCTAAAAACCTAATTCCGGAACCCTAGAAAGTTCCGGAAATCGAATGACGGAGCCGGCCCTAAAAACCGGAAACCAGATCCGTACTAGGGATAGGGTTTTGCCGCCAAAACCTGTCTCGTACATCGGGCCAGTATAAGAGGGGGACTATAGCCGGTAGTGGGCACGTGTAACTCTTTGTTTGTTCTCCCGCCGGTGTATTCCATCTTCCTAGTTTTGTAAGAATTCCGGTAGATTGAGGGACTGTATGAATTGCGATCGTACAGGGGTTATCGGAGTGAAAGTTTGTGAGCAGGAGAGGTAGGGAGAGATTGTGTAAGGGTTGTTTGTAAGCACGATGACTTCCAGGGCAAGCCGGCGGAAGTTGAAGGATCTGCCCGAGGACTCGGAGGACGAGATGCCGCCACCGGTGCCCCGATCGAGGACCATTCCGGTAATGAAGGTGGTTCCGGAGGTTCCGATAGAGGAGGACCAATTGATGCGCCTGCGGGAGAACCTCAACAACATGTGGTGTGATGGGCTTCTGGAGGTGTTGTGGGGGATCCGGGAGGAGAGTCTGGTGTCTGACATACTTCGTCCGGAAAGTGGCATCTTGGATACCACCATCCGGGCGAAGCCAGACCTATGGACGGTGGACACATGGAGGGCCGTCTACAAGTTCCGGGAAGCACCGGACAAGGTTATGGAGAAGAATCAGGAGGTGATGGAGGGCGAATTCCGGGTGCCCGCCAACCCGAAGGAAGGTCACTAGGTTTCCGACCTGGTGAATCCGAAGTAGCGGGATGTGATAGCATTTCTTAATCCTATCCTCCATCCCACCAAGCCGCGGCAAGTAGTAGCGAAGGTGGCCTCCGCCATCTTGGGGAGCCTCCAGGGTAAAATGATGATGGATTGGGCAACCGTCATCCATGAGTTGATCGGGGACTTGGTGCGTTCCCTCCGGTCTGGGAAGAAGGGTCAGAGTCCCCTTCCGGCGTATCTGTCCCATCTATACGCTCATCACTCTCTGCTCAAGGCAAACGAGGAGAGTGCCTATCAAGACCTAGTCCAACTCCAGCAGTACGGGGGAGAAGAACCCTTGCCTCGAGGCGGACCGAACGATGAGGAGACGGAGGACGAGCAGCCGCCCTCTCCTCTAAAGAAGAGGCAACGACGGAATAGGACGCCACCGGTGAATCTGTCAGAAGAGCCTCCCGCTCCGAAGCCAAAGGAGGAGAAGTTCAGGAGCAGAAGACGGAGACCGGATCAGCCCTAAAAGAAGTCCGACCTTCCATGCAACTGGTTGGGCCAGTACGACCGTACATTGTTACCACTCAGGCCGAGGCCGGACTCTCCCGAACCAAGAGGAGGGAGACAGGACCACCAAGCGAATGGGAGGGACGCCCTTAAAGGACATCTAGGAGATGGCTCAGCACCTGGTGTGGCGGGCAGATCATGACCTCACCCAGATCTGCGAGAACTACGATGGGACTCTTAAACGGGTGTACCGGAAGATGGCACTAACCGATCGGAATGCCATCTTCCGGAGGACGGATGCATTGGTAGTAGCGGAGCAGCAAAACGGCCTCCTCATAGAACATTAGAAGAAAAAGCAGGGTTTTGCGACTGCGGTTTGCGACTAGTTTGTAGTCGTATCGGACGTTTACGACTTGGTGATATTCTGGAGTCCGCAGTCGCAGTGGACAAGTTGCATGAGTTGCACTGCAGTCGCGAGGTTGTTTGTCATTCGATAGGCAATGGAGAACTTTGTCGATGAACTGCTGTGACGTGGTTGCTGATGTGGAAGTTATTTCACTTATTTGTGTGCAACTAGTTTGCGACTAATGTGCAACTGGTTTGCGATTGACATACAACTGATGTGCAACTAGTTTGCGATTGATGTGCAACTCGTTTGTGACTAGAGTGCAACTGGTTTGCGATTGACATACAACTGGTTTGCAATTGGTGTGCAACTAGTTTGCGATTGATGTGCAACTTGTTTGTGATTGATGTGCAACTCGTTTGCGACTAGTGTGCAACTAGTTTGCGATTGACATACAACTAGTTTGCAACTAGTGTGTAACTAGTTTGCAATTGATGTGCAACTCGTTTGCGATTAGTGTGCAACTAGTTTGCGATTGACATACAACTAGTTTGCAACTTGGTTATAATTTATAGAATTGTAGATTATAGAAATCTACAAATTGTAGAAATCTACAAAGTGTAAAAATCTACAAAATATATAAATATTAGAATTTCACTATCAAAATTCATTACACAAGAATGCTATAACTTACCATTCTTATCTGTTCAAGCTGATGGTATTCTTGACAATCGATATGGGACAATTGAATCGATTTTCAGTCATGTTCTAGTTGCATTGCACTTGTTCTCTAGTTGCATTTGAATCGTTTTTTAGTTGCACTGTAGTCGGGCTCTAGTTGCATTATAGTTGATTCTTAGTTGCATTTGAGTCATTTCTAAGTTGCAATCTTCTAGTTTTTAGTTGCAGCCTTTAATCAGAGCGATTGCATTTTTCCACGGTGGACTCTACTTCGCGGATAGCTGTCCACATGGACAACTGCGATGAATACTGAATGTAGAATACCTCATGTCAGTTCTTCTGTTACAATATCGTAACCCTATTCTTCATTTTCCGACTACTTTGCGACTACAACTACATACACGTGAAATTTGGTGCAAATACAGAGGGCTACAGTCGCATCTCAGTTGTATAGGACACATAGTCGCATCTCAGTGGGTTGCAACGGACACGTTTTTCTTCTAGTGGAAGAACGAAAGAAGTTGGTAACGGAGCTGGGAACGTTGCGCGTAGAGAACTGGACGTTGCGGGACCAAGTCCGGGACTCAGAATCCAGATGTGTGGATTTGGAGAGCACTCTCCGCATAGCCCAGGAAACGGCCCGACTCATAGAAGAGGACCATCGCCGGCAGATAGCGACCTTGTGTCAAGGAATAGTTCGGCTCCGGAGCTCTTTGGACGTACCGGTAGATTGTATCATCAAAGCCCGGTTGTTTGAAGCCAACCTCGATACAACCGCCAGCTCAAGCTGGGTTCAAATCATCAAGTGCTTGTTAGAGCAGGCGAAACGGATGGATGCATCTCGGGCCGAGATGAGGGAGATGATGGAGTATTTGGCTCCCACTAAGTCGGATCCAATACCTCAGTCTCTCCCCTCCACGCAAACTCTGGTGGTTTTGGAAGGCAGCAATCCGGAACCTATGGTTACTGAAGTATCACCGGTGGTACCGGTGAATCTGGAACTTTCACCACCAGCCGGAAGGCCAGAAGGAGTGGACTGGAGAGCCGTGGTACCTCAAGGAAGCAAAGACCTACTTCCGATGACTCCGACTATCGACTTAACAGGTACTTCTCCGGAAGCTTACGCCAGTTGGACGGTACAATCTTCTCCTCATCATAAGAAGACCCAGAAGGATTCCCAGGGGAGTCTAGAAGTTCCGGTAGTCGGGACCCGGAGTGTAGACAGGGACACCAATATCGTAGAAGTCCAAAAATGGGGACAAAAGGGTCCAAATCTGTTTTCTCCGGAGAGTAGCCGGAAGGAGGTAAAGCTGGATTTACTGAAGGACTATGTTCTTCCCAAGGTTCCGGATTCCAAGGAATAGTATGCAGTAGTGTAGTATAGCGGCAATATTGGAGTCTGACCGTCAAAGCCGGAAAAATAGGATCTGGGATTTACCGGAAACCTAGCGGGCCAATAGGAATGTTTTGTAGGATTTTTAGGATGATGTTAGTCTTAGTACAAGTAGGAGTTTTGATGGCCTTTCTGGTCATTCGCATCCATTCCATAGTTCTAGCATTGTACCTTTTTGAGCTGAATTTCAAATGTTTAGAGTATTCATTCTCTTATCCTTTTATATGTGGTACATGTTTGTAGGAGGTGTGGGTCCATTCTTGCGTTTTCGGAAATTGAGAACTTACCTTGTGTAGCAAGAGTCGATTTCGTGAAAGTATCCGGATGTACTAACTTGAGGGGAAGATCCATCGGATGGTTCCGACAGTAGTGTTAGTGTAGTACTGCTCGGATGCCAGTATAGCCTGCGCGTAGGATACAGCCTTAGGTGAAAGGGGTATCTAAGAGGCTGCTAGCAACTTTCGTGTATAGAAGTATTGCAAGACGTGCCCGAATTCCGGATTGCCGGAATTCCCCGTAGAACAGAGTCAAAGCCCCGGCGTAAGCCCAAGAGAGTATAGGAAAAACCACCCGGTCAACGAGAGGCTCAGTGCTCGATTAAAGGTTAGAATGTCGTTGTAGTCCTTGACCATCCCTACGTGACCCAATCCGGAAATCCTTCCGGATTTGTGAGGCGACGGAATAAGAGGACACTTCCGGTCCTTGAAAAGTTAAGTTAGTGCTAGTGTTAGAGAGAGAGAAAGAAAGAGAGCGTGTTTCCGGATACGGTAAGCATCCGGACGGTGGATCTGGCCACTCGTCACCCAAACCCAGGGATCCCGGAAGGAGTACTAAACGGGTTCCGGAAGAATCCGGAAACCCATCCGACACTAGTGGCCGAACTGAACCTATAGTCCGGAGTAGTCTGACGAAGAGAAAGTGAATGCTTAGATTGGGTTATCCTATAGATCTGTAATCCGCAAGTCCTTGTGGGAACGATTTCGGAGCGGTTTACTCTAAATGGGTGTTTGATGCAAATTAAGGGCTAACTGGAGGAATAATGGTCCGACTAATCGCTACACAGGGCAAAAGGACCATGTCCAAATATGAGTCCCTGGGGCCGTTACCCTTGGGAGACCAACTGATGGGGAAAACGACGTTCTCCGACTTGTTCATGAAGTGCTTCATAGAACTGTCGTCAACTATGACAGTATTCTCTCAAAGAAATTGCCCATTGAAATTATTAAATAAGGTGTTCGCGTCCTTCACGAACAGGTCCTTAGTAGTGCTTGGCTCCCTGAATGTGACTATCTGGCCTTGTTCCTCACACTTGAGCGTCGTGCAAGACTCCTACCCAAGTATAATGCGGGGCTTATCCAGACTGACAAAAAGATAATCGATGATTTTTTGAACGGTAAACTTCTTCATCGAGCTCCAAATAGAAACGTGTGCTATCAATCCTAGCTCACAAAAGAAAATGAGCACAATTCGGGCGGACAAAGACCGCCTTCGGTCCCACAATCGTAGGAATCGTGGCGGAGTGCGGTTGGTCTGCATTCTTGACGTGCACAGCCCACCCCTTGTACTTGGCGTCTTCACAGACACACAAGACTCCATTCAAGTCCAGGACAACATTCAGCCACTTCTCGGCGACGGTCACCCTAGACGTCAATGGAATCTCAACATCCTTCGACGTATCTCCACTTTCAAATGGGGGAACCGATCCTTGCTATCAAACGGACAAATGTGCACCCAGTTACTAAGCTGCACTGACACATTTCGAAACTCAAGGAAAAAGGCAAAATCCAATTGTCGCAGACTATATATGAACACAGAGGTACCTATTAGCGTAGAGATCAAGGACGCATGGGCATGAGGTTACCTTTTCCCGCAAAGACAACGCCGGTCCAACAGGGTCTGGCATTTCAATCTCGAGAAGTTGAGCGTCGGGAATAGAGACGTCATCATCTAAGTGCATGGACTCAGATTCAGATGCACCACTACTTGTAGCTTCCATACTGCCACAACCAAATGGTGTACATTGTACATGCTGTATAGGAGCAATAGATTTTGGAAGATCATTCGGTCCAATTGAGATAGCCATCAGAGGAGGTTCTGCAATTTAGGAAGGGCCAGACAAACAAGACTTAAAATTTTTACTGAAAAATCCGTATAATTGATTAATAAAATTAAGTACAAAAAGGTCATCATCTTACATGAAGATATGGATTAGCCAAAAAATTGTTTTCTATCAAAAAGTATTGTCTTCCATACTAAAGGCCTCTATCTAAGTACAACCTATGACACAAATTAGCTCGAGTCGAGCTAATTCTATACAAATGACATCGAGTGATTGTGTGGTCAACGTGATAGTGCATCCTGGCCATCCAATGCATGACTCCGATTATCATCAATGATGATGGCAGGATCCGCGGGCATCTTCGGGTTGGACTCTATGGTCTCTGAGGACCTGCCACCATCAAGTGGAACTCGTGCCATGTCCTCGTCATCAAGTGGAGGTGCAGGGGTCGAGGGGCACTCCTCAGTAGGAGGAGGAGCTGGAGGAGCTGCGGAACCTACAAGAGGAGCGAGAGAGACAAAAGGCACCCCAGTCAATCGTGGAGTGGTGGGTATTAAGCTTGAGGTTCCACTCATCGTTGGTCTTGTTGGTGCTTCCTGAAGCAAAAGCTCTTGGTCAACCTGAGACGGTTGCACGGATGCTAGAGGCATGGCCCCACCAAGACTGTTGATAATGGCCTCCAGTTTGGAGTCGTTCTTTTGTGACATTGCCACCATAAACTATCACAACTCCGCCATCTCTTTGGCCTGCTTGTCAAACATCATCTGATCCAGTTCCCGCCTCCTCTTCAGCTCTGCAATTTCTACATCATAGTCGGCGGCGGCTTGCGATCTTGCCCTCTTTTGCTTCTCCCTAGAGGCAGAAGACGGCATGGTAGAGGTGTCAGGTGGTTGACCCGACGACGCTGATGACCCCCGGATGCTTTGAGAGCGGATCATTAGAGGGGTGCTCCGATCCATGGGAACGTCGTGGTCGTCGTCGTCATCACCGGCTGCCCCATCGCTGTCGGAGGACTCACACAATATGATTGCAGATGACCTCCGACCGGACGGCGTGCTTGTCTCTTCAGTTGCCTTCCCCTTGCGCTTTGATGACGACGGCGTGCTTGACCCCAATGGTCGGCATGGGAATTTGCCCTCATCAACAAAGTATCCCTCTGGAAGAAAATCGTTCTTATCCAATTTCTTTGCAGTGGTTGCAATTTCAGTCCACTGGTCAGACTCCTCCGAGTCCCCCACAACAAACACATTAACCCCATTCATCTGCAAAGTCACACAGAGCTCCATCAGACTACAATGGTATGAAAATTCCCTAACGAGGATACAATGGCATTTCAAATAATGTCAGCAGTAGGTTGTGTCAGGTCGACCCGACCTGAAGCTGAGTCTTGGGCACTCAATGCCACCGGACAAGTCGAACCGACCTACGGAACAACTCACTCCTGTCAATGCTACATGTCAGGTCGACCCGACCTGACTTCTATCACCTTATATTTACAAGATCGAAATACATTTTCATTTTATTCAAGTCGAATCGACCTTAACCATAGCCAAAACATAACATTGTGAAATTAATTGCGTTCAGGCTTACCATCGCAGCACATGTGAACTTCGACCAACCGAAGAATGACATTACGCTTTGTCCAAGAGCGCAAAATTTCCTCACAAGATTGAGGAAAAACTCCATCCGTAGCTCAGTATTGTTAATCCTGAACTCTAGCTCGTTGTAAGCCCCTGGCCTCGTAAATGTTTCAGTGTTAGGAGCATCATAGGAAGACCTCATCTTCACCGTCCTAGCGTTGCTTGGGCTCTGCAGAATGGTCAGATAAATTGGTTCCACCGCCTTCTTGCTTTGTGCAGACAAGTCACTGATACGCTCATTGGGTGAGGGCATGTAGTTAGAGAAACTCATGGAGTACTCCTTCAACGCAAGATTGCTGTCTATGAAGTAGAGTGCCAACGTTTGCTCGGTGAGGTCGGAACAAATGAGCACCCACACCGGAATGTCCTCGAGAAGGGATTGACCCTTTTCTTGGAAGGACTCGACAACTACTGCGAAGTATAGATCGGCTGGCGCACACTTAGACTTTGACACGACATTTGTGGTGTAACGCAGGTCCCACACTCCAAGCTTGATGTCCTTCACGTTCTCTACAGTGAGCACGCCTCTAGGTCAATCCTGGTGCATCTTATACATAACGTCAGATGGACGATAGTATGCAGTGGATTTTGGGGGCACAAAGTTGTTTCTCTGCTGCAGGAAGACCCGAAAGAACTCAGCCACGTACATTGACATCTCCTCAACGCTCTTCCCCTTTGCTCTTGACTGCTTCGCCTCCATCCAGTATTCGTTCCCTGGCTGCTCTAGCAGCACGTTCATGGTGGCACTCGTGAAGTTCCGACTTCGTTTGAACTCCCTCCACTTCTCGTGGTTCAGCTCGTTCAAAGAGGTCATGAGCCCGAGGCTTGCGTCCAGGGCGTGGAGCTCCATCTTCACCTTGTGCTTGCACTTCCTTCTCTCCACCCACTCCCTAGCAGTGTAGCAGCTCTCCTGTACAACAGAGAGAAGCTTGATTGTGACCTTCGGGTATTCCTTATTCTTGCTTCCTGGATTCTGAACGTAATATTCATTAAAATGAGAGTATTCCACCGAAATGAGAGTTACAGAAGTTTAATTTCATTTGAAAACGAAAAAGAGAATTCCTCAAACAATATTCAAATCATACAAGAATTAAAATCAGATGAACACAAGTAGGAATCAAATATCATAATCACAAGGTAAACGTTCATATTGACCTTTCACTTGTACACCATGAGTTGTTCCATACATCTTCAACTATGCTTGGCTAGGTCCAGTGACACTATATTACAGGCAACGAACTATAAAGGCCAGTAATGTAGTTCATTACATTGTTCTGCGTACATTGTAAAAGCTACGAGTGTGATTCACTCGAGCTCTGAGTTCTTTTGTAATATGCACATTGAGCTTTCATGAAGCATGAATGTATGACTCTACACTATGAACAAGTACTATACGTGTCATTTACTCTTGAGCTCCACGATTGCCTTCGTCATCTTCGGCCTGTGGTTGTACTTGCTTGTAATTCATGAGCTTGGAAAGCCCATATACTTCCTTGAACATCCGAAGAAGGACCCACGTCCTCACCATATAGTTTCCGCTGTGTTGCTCTATCGCAAGGTGAGGACGACATCGGTGTAGCAAAAACATCGCTAGACTTCATGGGCGATGGAGAACATGATTTTGGACGATGTGGAGCTGAACCCGGGGGACTATCCACCACCCCATCATCAACGGGCTTTAGGGAGAAGTCCATTGTCGAATTTGCAGTGGCAGCCGAACACATGAAGTTTCCTGTACTCAAAATTAGATTCTGCCCGTAGTCGGAGAAAGAGTCAGCTAATGCAATGCACAGAAGACTGGTGTGCCCAACTAGAGAGGACGACATTCCCAAATTCTAAGAAAACAAAGAGATTAGAACAATTTAATCAAAAACTGTAACTATCATTACATTTACAAGTAAACTCCAATAGCAAATTTGCAGTCTAGGAAGTCCTGGCCATCGAATGAGGTCGACCCGACCTAAACTGGAGGAAGAAGAAAATACAAAAAGGTATTCATAAAAAAATTATATTACAGAAATTACGTATATCTCTAACCATACATGCGAATGCACGAGCCATTAAGGTCGAGGCGAGCTGAAGTTCACTAGGAACTCAGAGAACAATCCACATGCCATTCAGCACGACTCGACCTGAACTAAAGCAATAAATAAACTACCCTCTCGTAACGCTGATTAGACGATGACACAGTCACTGCATCCATGTGGCTCATGAACAACAATGAAATGCAGTGCGCTATCGGTACGCTGAAGACACTCTGACTGCATCCATACGACTATTGTACATGCCATGATTTCTCTCGTTATACCACATCTTCCGCCCAATTTTCCCCGCACTACTCTTGCGAAATGATTTCAACCCTTCATCTCGAGCTACGTGAAGTCGCTTGAGCCAGGGCAAAAGGACCATGTCCAAATATGAGTCCTTGGGGCCGTTACCCTTGGGAGACCAACTGATGGGGAAAACGACGTTCTCCGACTTGTTCATGAAGTGCTTCATAGGACTATCGTCAACTATGACAGTATTCTCTCAAAGAAATTGCCCATTGAAATTATTAAATAAGGTGTTCGCGTCCTTCACGAACAGGTCCTTGGTGGTGCCTAGCTCCCTGAATGTGACTATCCAGCCCTGTTCCTCACACTTGAGCGTCGTGCAAGACTCCTGCCCAAGTATAATGCGAGGCTTATCCAGACCGACAAAAAGATAATCGATGATTTTTTGAACGATAAACTTCTTCATCGAGCTCCAAATAGAAACGTGTGCTATCAATCCTAGCTCACGAAGGAAATGAGCGCAATTTGGGCGGACAAAGACCGCCTTCGGTCCCACAATCGCAGGAATCATGGCGGAGTGCGGTTGGTCTGCATTCTTGACGTGCACAGCCCACCCCTTGTACTTGGCGTCTTCACAGACACACAAGACTCCATTCAAGTCCAGGACAATATTCAGCCACTTCTCGGCGACGGTCACCCTAGACGTCAATGGAATCTCAACATCCTTCGACGTATCTCCACTTTCAAATGGGGGAACCGATCCCTACTATCAAACGGACAAATGTGCAGCCAGTTACTAAGCTGCATTGACACATTTCGAAACTCAAGGAAAAAGGCAAAATCCAATTGTCGCAGACTATATATGAACACAGAGGTACCTATTAGCGCAGGGTTGCTATTGTGCGAGCTTGGAGCAGGAGCCTGTGAGCCTGTGAGCGGGAAGTTTTTTTGATGAGAAAACTTGTGGAAAAATTTGTATATGATAGGGGGAAGTTGTGATTAACCCATGACCGTGGACTTGGAGTCAACCGAGGTTCTATGACCGTGGATGTCATTCATAATTATATGTATGTAAGTTAAGGGTCATTTGTAGACTCTTAGAGGCACTACCACTATTGTGGAGAACAATTTTCACATAAATAAGAATTAATTTGTTGTCACACATGAAGTAGTCTAAGAATGGGAAGGAAAATGAATGAGCCCAAGATCTAGCATCTTTTTTTTTATCAACTATTGATTGTTTACCATTGAAGATCATTTTTCTTTACTTCATTTCTCATGTACATTGAATATCAAACGAGAAGCACAATGCTTGCAGCTTGTAGCCATAAAACACACAAAATCAAATCAACATAGAAATCAATACACATAATTCAACTCATAAGATATGTCAATCTTATGAGTCTAAGTGGCGGTGGAGTTGGCCATAGAAACCTCACTGGAGGATGACTCTGGAGTCTCCTCACCTTCAGAAGCTGAAACGTCTAAAAAATGAACTACGTTTGCAGCATACTTGGGTTTGGAAGGCTTAGGCTCTCTACAACCATGTCGTTCATACTATGATGCCATCTTCTCGGCATACATTGGAAGATCGTAAGACTTCTCGGGACTCAAAATAAGTCTTCTGATCTTCTTCATACAATGTTCATCCATCACTCCTTTGTTCCTTCAAAAACAAACAATGCAACGTTAGTCATATTGATTTATGAAATGCAATACTTGTTGAAAACAAAAATCTACATGTCTTCCAAAAGTGAAACTTACTTACTAGGTCTAATGTTGCGTGTAAACACCATTGGTTCCACGTGCACGGCATCCAAATCAAGAGCGGCAAAAACTTCTGCCGAAGCTTCTGTCATTTCTTGCACTGGAGCGGCTTTTTTCATTGGCAAGAGAACCCCCTTGAAGATATTCTCATCCTCCTCCAAAGCCACAATATGCCGTTCAGTGCCACGACATGCAAGAATCGATGCACCTATAGTACAACCATGCAAGCATTAGAAGTTCACAGATTTTACATACACACAAACATTTTAATTTAGGACTCTCATTTCAAAGTATTAAATCACCTGTAGTAGTGGTGCAGTCCAAAACTACATCTTCTTCATCCGAGCAACCTTCGATGAAAAATTGTAGGAACCTTGCATCTTTCTCTCGCAACCCGCGCCAAGGCTTTTTTGATTCCTTGTTGACTAACATTGTCTCCTCGGTGATATAATTGATGTCCATGTCCTTCCTCTGAAGATTCCACTTTGCTTTCGTCATGATTTCCACTTTGCTTTCGTCATTTCGCTTTGCTTTGATTCCACTTTGCTTTTTGACTTCCACAATGGATCCCACTTTGCTATCTCCTCTTTTGTGAACTGTGAGCTTTCTCCAGCCTCATCTGTAGTAGTGACGTAGAAAACTGCCGCTCCTTCTCTGTAACCCTTGCTGAACTCATGCTCCAGGAAATCAAGATCACACGAGAGGGTAGGTCTCACCATGGGCATGGGAACCATTCGGCAAAGCGGGATTTGGAGTCGAAAGAGGTGAAGTGGCTTCATCCTCAATGAAGCAATGGTATTCACGGAGTCCACCTTGTGATATTGTCGGAGATCGTCTTCCAACAAGTCCTTATCATCGGCCAGCAATAGGTCATCCAGAACGTCCTCCTCCATTGCGTCTCCCTCTTCTTCACCATCACCTTCACCTGCAATGGGCGGTTGCGTTGAATCATCGGTGTTTGGCGTTTCCAGAATAGTCTCCTCGTGCCACAGGTTTGTAGGAGTCGCATCCATCTGCAAGGCTCAAACATAAAACTAAGCAGCATGCTTGGACTTTTATCAATGGATCCAAATTCCCCTACAAACAGAAACATACTGGTATTCTAAAAACAAATGATTGCAAGAGAAATGACGCAGCTCAGGCAAAAGATTTAGTAACAAAGAACATGCATTGTATAAGACATGCTCACAAGCGATGTGTCTTTGAAGGAAATCCAATACAATGGGATCACTCTATCTCTACATCATCCTCTAAGTCAGTGCTGAGATGGATGATGACGACTTCTTCTAAACCTTGGAGTGAACTACGTGCACAATCGTGGGTCTCCTCCATCGGTGGCCCATCAATGGTGATGGACCCCTGCGTCTTTGAGGAATACTCAGTGTCCGAACTCTCGGGAGACATACACTGCAGTGGGCGGTTTCTAGCCATCTCAAGTATAACTTGAAGACGTCTACGATTCTGTGCGGGCGTAAAGTGGCGTGCATGTCTCGGCGCTTGGGTGTCACTCACCCGACTGAGTTTAGAACTCTCAAAGGCATCGACAGCGTGATCAACTGCGTCCATAACATCATCAAAACTTACCAACTACTCTTCATCAACTTGATCTTCCTCAGTGTCTTTGTCTTCATCAGAATCGTGAAGAACCTCTAGAGTCTCCTTCACTGGTGTGAGAGCCTAAGATGGTCCTGCCTCATGGGTGCCCATGACATGAGGAGGTGCCGAGGTCGATGAAGAGACATTTTGGCCATGTCGAACCTTCTTTACATTGCAACATTATTGAAGTTAGAAGTGCCTCATCAGAATCAAGCAGAGCCACATTGAGCTTGAGGAATGAGGAGTTTTGTACAATGAAAGTAAAGTTTCAAAGTACAAAAGAAATAAAAGAGTTCCACCAATGCTGGTGAAGATGTACATGGTTTTAGACATAGAAGGTACAATGTAATCGATCGTATCCATTTTTTTATGCTTTCTAGACAATCATAAGGATCATAAATCAGTTGGATTCCTCACGTGGAACGGGAAGCGCCCTTCTTGAATCAGTGGGATTCAAGAGAATTCCACGTCTGGAGGGGGTCGACATCCATCACCGAGGGCAACCAGTCCCAAGAAATTATCAAACAAAAACGAATTTTCCAAAAAAGTGGGGGTCCCAGTGCCTCACCGGCAACATGCCTCGGATCCGAGGCTGCACCTGGAGCTCTCGGCGGGACCCCCTCAGCTCTGAGATTACAGGCCGCTTAGATTACCCTGTGGGCATTTCAATCAGCAAAAACAAGACCACCGAATTCCTGAAATTGGGGACATCAAGGCAGATTGGCCTCAACCGTCTAGCTGTGGAAGCAGGTAAGGATGCCAACATTATCTCGGAGGTGGACTTGAATTACCAATAAGGAGTCCAGAATTGAAGGAATCGAGACGGGGGACATGCAATCAAATTCTGACTCCTACAAGGTGAACATGCAGTTGCACAGCCTCACAAGAGCAATTCCCAAGTCGGGAGCAGTTGGATTCCTCACATGGAACGGGAAGCGCCCTTCTTGAATCAGTGGGATTCAAGAGAATTCCACGTTTGGAGGGGGTCGACATCCATCACCGAGGGCAACCAGTCCCAAGAAATTATCAAACAAAAACGAATTTTCCAAAAAAGTGGGGGTCCCAGTGCCTCACCAGCAACATGCCTCGGATCCGAGGTTGAACCTGGAGCTCTCGGCGGGACCCCCCTCAGCTCTGAGCATCATGGAAACTAGTGGAGAATCTCGAATCTAGAAACAATTCTTTGGGACCCCGTGTGGCGGATAGGTCGAGCACAATGAGGATTACGGGAAGACTGTTGTGGCAATCTTGCTTAAGAAATTTCGGAATGGAGGTTTACAGAACCCATTTTGGATTTGAGCTTCTGTAAGTGGCATCGAGGTTTTCAAATCCCATTCTGAACAGCGCCCCAAAGTCGTGATGGAAACAGGACGAATGCAACAAAGTGGTTCCAACTCAGAAGCCAAAAATGGTGGAGAACCAAGGGAAATCAACAGTTCATGAGGTCACCGATTGAATGAAAGAGAGAATTTGAAGAATACCTTGGCGATTCTCCTGTCCAGCGGAAGAACGACACCTTCATCTTGAACTCCGCCCGTGCGGCTCCGTGTAGTCCTCGTCATCTCGTGCTGCTACCAAGAACGTGCAAAAGGAACTCAAATGAAGAAAACCAAGCATTCACAGAGGGAATGGTAGTGCCAGTGGCCGGTGCAGTCGCAAGGGCAAGGCCAAAGCGCGCCATGCTGCCCCGGAAACCGCAATTTTGGAATCTCAATTCTAATTTTAGGAATCATGCACCTTCGGAAATCCAATGCACCTTCCTGCCATCAATATAGGATTCCTCGCGACCTCGCACGGTTGAAGAATGAGCACATCCGAGTGTATTTGAAATTTCCAGAAAATGATTCGGCGAGATGACACAGTCAGTCCTCCCAAATCTCAAAATTTCGGAAGTGCACAACATCAGAGGAAAATAGAAATTGCTAAAAATTAATCTACCTGAGATGCCCTCTCTGATGAAGGTCACGGGAAATTTAGAAAAGGAATGCACATACCACATTCCGGATTGCATCGCAGGAAGAATCTACAGAATAACGAGGAGATCCATTTCCTCGAGTTTTTTTGGATATGGTAGAAATATGGAGCCGTGGATGACTCGTCAGAATCAACGGTCCATTTTGAATTTGGATTGTCGGGAGCTGGGATAGCTACTGATGTTGACACGTGGCCTCAGATGACACGTTCAAGTCAAAATAAGTCACCAGAAGATGTTTTGAAAATCCTAACGAAGTTGACAATCGCAATCTAATATAAGCAATAGGAATGCTAAATTGCCCCTTCGGTCTATTGAAAGGAGAGATTTATATTATTTTCTCCTAAATGCCTAAGGCACTCTACAGATGCATTTCCTAGAGAAACAATGTAAGGGGTTATCATTGTCTTCAATAAAACGAAGTTATTTCTTTTAAAAGTCTGGCAATGAAGGTGTTGAGAGAGCTTCCATACTTTTACTAATGTTGAGTCTGTAATTCTAAAGGAGCACTGTCATGGTAAGAAATGAAGTGATTATTTTTTTTTTTAAATCCTATCATTCACCACAATGTCTTCGAAATTTGGAAATCAATGTTCTTTAGAATCGGAGGTGACATGAACATCTAGATATCGCCTAAACACACCGAAGTGCGCATTCACAAAAGTTATTGTAACATGAGAAGCTATCAAATTCATTGTACTTTATACCTTGGCATTGATGGAATGCAACTGATTGTATAAAAGGATAGGGAATTTGACCAAATTGATACTTCTATATTTGACACTTTCACTGAAGTGCTAAGGGGCTAACTAAGATTTTGAAAGAAAATCTCTATTCTTGAAGGAAAACTTCTTTTACAATCAAACTGAGCGGGTCTGAATGAATAGAAGGTTTTTAGCTACCCATGTCTTGCAATCCGCTTATTCCTACTACTTATACAGTTAGACCATTACAATGACGCACTGGAGTTTGCTAGAAAATTGTCTATACTCTTGCGTTCCTGCTAAACCACGAAAAGGAAAGAAGGAATACAAAATGAGCAGTTTCAAAGCTTCTTACCATGGCGTTCGCTGCCCGTCTACCGCGTTGGGAACTTGGATTTAACAAGGACACCTCTAGCGTTGCGTCAACATCGGCAGCATGCACATCCTCCTCACGAGTAGTACTCCCACCTTCATATCGAAGAACTCTCCGCAAATCGACTAGTACTGGTTCGGTAGTCTTTTGTGCCGCTCTCCCTCCTCTCGTCATTCTAGATCGCCGTAATGCCTTGGACGATGAGAAATATATGGAACCTCGTCTCTTCCCTCTCTTTCTAGGTCTCAGACTAATGAACTCCTTAACTAAGTTGTCTACAAGCATGAAGGGGGAGCTCAGATAGCCTATACATCAACGCTCTCAACTACGACACAAACAATGAAAGCCAAACCAGTTGAATGAGGAAAAATAATACAACTGGTGGTTCTTATATTCTACACAGTACTATGCTTGCATGGGCCGCCACATCCTCATTTAGTAATTCTGACACACGTGACAAGAGGATGCAGAAGTCGGCGCGTGGCAGGTTCCTTAATGTGCCCACGAATTCAAATCTAGAGGTTCACTGACAGTGCAAGCGGAGCCTACATTAAAGATGATGCCGCCAATCCAAACTGACGGCGATGCAATTAAAAAGGGGTCTAATTCTGTACGCACAAGCTTCAATACTCGCACATGCTGGAGCTTGACGACAATCCTGTGCATTAAGAAACAAAATTTTGTACATTGTGAAAGACCTAATTCTCAATTTTTGTATTGAGAATAGGCCCTGCAGACTTGGTATGTTTTTCTTTGTGCATGAAATCATTTCAAGGAATGTATAGCAATATAACAGTATTATGATATTTGCCCCATATTTTAGACCTTCAGCAGGTAAGTTATTTGTAGGTAATTTTACATATTTATACTCCAATTTATACTCCAATATTTATACATTTTTCATTTTGATCTATGTTGGAGGTGTTGAAAGAAATTAGATTAGAGGAGTGCTAATGTGTGATTACATGGAATAGACTTTTCTGAAATTGTTTTTACCTATGTATGACAAGGACATTTTACGTGTGCATTTGTAATGAGCATTCACATTAATTGAGAAGAGAAAACCTTTAAATATTTTATTTTTAATGGCACTGAAATCCTAGGGATTCGTTAGGATGTAATTAATTGATTCCTAGGGGAGCTTCACTAGGTTTAACAATGAAGTAGTTTTTTGAATTCAATATACATGGAAGACATTATTGTTTAATGGCAATTGCCATGTCATGGAAGTAAATGTCTGAGGAAGAAGAATACGGCACAATTATTTGGTTCAACCCTGAGTCTGTAAGACTACCCTAGACTAAAGGATTTCCGGAATCTTAATCATTCAAAAGCCAAAGCTCTGTTGTTGTTTACCTCTTCTCCTTGCTTGCATTTAGATTTTCGGCATTCTTTGAGTGCCTCCTCCAGTTGCAACAATGGCGTCGATGAGAGTTGATGGTTATGACGTTCCTCTTGTATTCCCGGTTGGTGATGATGGACGCGCTAGAGTCCCTTGTCACCTCCTACACGTCCGATTCAAATTTGTAGAGTCCTCCATCTATGTCGAGGAAGAAAAAAGGTCGGAATCAGGTGAAGTGCTTCAGTCTATTCCGCTAGTGAAGTCGGAGGAGGATGGAACGTGTTGTTGGTATCTTACTCCTGGGAACTACAGAGCGTATGGACTTCCACTCTCCATGCTAGGTGCGTCTACAGAAATCCAGAGTCGCCAGTCAGATAATTCTACAGTGGATATGCCATGTAGTCCTTCTGCCCTATCACCTACTCCAACTAGAAAAGCTCTACGAGTCCCACTCATGCCTCCAGTACTTCTTGATGTGAAAGTGGAGAGGTTAGATCCAATTATAGAGTTGTCCACCGAATCTGAAGGAGAGTCTCCCAATGTCCATGCTCCAAATCAAAGTTGTTCTGTCCAGATTGCATCTGGAGAGACAGGCATTGGGAAATCACTATCTAGTACCCCGTCAAGAAGTCTCTCTAATTCGTCAATGTCACTACCTCCAATACAAACACAGGTACAAGCAAAAGCAAGCATCATGGAGTGTTTGAGAAGACTTGCCACTATGCATCGCTCTCGAAATGAATTGTCAACAATGGATTTGAGCACTGTGAAGCACCAAAGGGTTCCGTTTCTCCCACCTGTATACGACGGGGATGTCATCTTCGAATTGCCTCCTTGTGGAACATCTTCATCTTCAACGGGGGCCAAGCACTTGGAAGGAATGGACAAGCGCTACGATGGACATCTGTGGTGCAAGCTCGTGACCACAAACATCCACAACTCCGACAATCTCAAATTCCGTAAGTCCTACTGCGCTAGCCATCTCGTTTGTGAGAGTGCCAACTGTCAATATTTGAAAAGAGCCTCACGGCAAAATGAAACTGAGTGGAGTGGCTACACTGTGTTTCCTTTCACTGTTGGCGGGTGTCCCCCAAAAGAATCCACCCTAGTTTGCAAGGTTTGCAGGATGCCACCGACGTGTTTTAGTACATGCAAGGCTAGGATATACTTTGCGTATACTGATAATCCAGAAATGACTAGGGCTGCTATTCACCTTGGAGAGCATGGCCCCCCTGTTGCTAGAGGTATGTATAGAGATTCTACTAAAGTGATTTGCGGACTCATCGCGGAGCAAGTGGCCAAAACACCCACAGCCACAAACTCCGCAATTGCTCTCTCTACTAGTAAAGACTTTCTCGGGAACTATCTATTTCACAATGGAGAGGGGGAGAAGAAGATGTTGAAAGCAGAGGAAATGGAGGAGGTCATGGATCGCTTCCAATATTTGAGTAGTCCAAGTATTCGCAACGTTATCTCTTCTTTCTGTTCTAACAACTATGGAAGGATAATCGACAACATTATGACCATGAAGAGAGAATCGAAGTTTGAGTTCATACATGACAGCGTCTTCCCAGGTCAAGGCAAGGAAAAGGTATACATTTTCAAGATGCTTACAGAAGGACCCGGAAGTGGAGTGGACCTCGTCAGGCGGATGCAGCCAATAGGGGACTTGGAAAATGCATGGTTGATGTTTGACCATGTGAAGCGCGTGAAGGACTGGACCACAATGGCTTGCCACGTGTATGATACGGAGTATAAAAAGGTGATGACTATTGCAATGTGCGATATGCAATCCGAAGATACAGAAGTTCAAGTACAATTTTGGCGGAGCCTGAACGCTGTCATGCATCGCCATGGAGTGGCAAATCCTAACTTTAAGGGATTCATGGAAGATAGCGCCATGGCCAACTGGAATGCGGTTCGCATTGTGTATGGCAGTGGCTCTGCCAGTGATGAAATGGAGAATCGCGAGAGGACATGTTTGTTACATTGGAGTACCTCTCTTCACAAGCATACGCAGAAGTACATCAAGGAAGCATTCCAACAGCAACATATTACTTTGTGTAAACAATACAAAGATTCGGAAAACATGGTCCAAGCTGAGGTCCGCTACCTCGCAATACGGTCTTGGTGGTTGTCCTCTAGAGCTGCTGGCGAAGAAGGTCTACATCACCTAGACCATTGGCTAGCATTTTGGCATTTCTGATACCGTCAATGGGGAGGCTTCATGGACATGGTGAGTGAATTGTGAATTTTAATGTGTACTATGACTAAAGGTTTTGAAGCTCATTTTGTTATAGGAAACTCTACATTCTAGACAGTATTTTAATTTTGTCTTTTATTTTTATTGGGATTTTGGAATATTTTCCTCCACACTACCAAAATGGGGGGGTCCTACAAACACCATAGAAACATGCCTCGGATCCGACTGACGTTTTGGAGGTGTCATCATGACCCCCTCATTTTCGTTAAATGTAAAGGATAATTGAGTGCTGGTAATAGCAAATGCTAAATATTTTTCTTTACAGGAAAAGAAGTTGGAAGAAATGACTTCATTATGTCTACAGGCATAATTATATTCCTACCAATAGGAGTGATTACAAGGGTGTCACCTTCTGGAATTACACAAGGAACCAAGATACACGGTCAGGAATTTGGAAGTTCACACAATTGTACATATGAATTACTAATTCTATTATTCTCTTGCGTGGAATTTGTAGAAATTAAACTTGGAGGAGATGTTGGACTTGCCATCATGCAATTTATCCGAAACGGTGCATAACAAGTGGCTACAAATGTCTGGAAAACGAGGAAACAACTTGTTTGACGCCACATGTGATGATAGTATCCGGGCTTGGATGCAAATGACCAACTACCGTGCATACTTGAAGGGATATGCATCAGGATCAGGGCCATCAAAGGGGGAGCTGAGGTTGAGAGCTGCTAGGAGAAGTGGAGATCCCAAAAAAATCGCAGAGGCATTGAACACATTGCCTGGAGCAAAGGGTGTGGGAACTAGAGTGCTACACTTGGAAGGAGAAGAGATTTTTGGGAGCACTAAGAGGAAATTGGACGTGCCCATTGGTGATGCAGGAGACTCCCATAGACCAGACAAGATCAACTTTTCTCAACCCCGCATGAGAAGGAGGTCCACCACAAGTGCCTCTCAATCTTCTGAAGACAAGGGTAAACAACTTCAGCCAAATACTTCTCGTCATGTTGCGGTAGCATTTGAAAGCGATTGCGACACATCAAAATGGCACATTGCTAGAATCAACCACAAATCCAACGCAAGATGCCAAGCCCAACAACATAGATCGAACATCAAGTGCACCAGCAAAATTGCAAAAGGGAAGAAGGGTACTCCAGCTCCTACTTACCGTGGTCGAAAAGAAGAGTATGGGAGTAAGCGAGAGGTGGTGGCTGATTTCTGGTTTTGTTGGGATGACATTGAACGATGCGTGAAAGGAACAAAGCGGAAGTGGGTTCTTGATTGGCCGGAGGTGCCGGAGGTTTGGCCAGTCTTGTCCGGAACTAACTTAAACCGAGAGGAGACATTGTTGCTACAGCACGCACGATTTCGACTCCAAAAACGACCAGTCCTGTCACCACGTCGGTTGTTCAACATGTCGAAGGTTTTTAATCCTATTTTGTATGAGCAGCCGTTACCGAAGAACTCGGATGTGTATCCAACAATGAGGAACAGCAGAGCCATTCGAAGGATTGCAAATGCACCTACTGCCGAACAACGGAACAAGTGGGAAAGTGCAGGTAATGTTAGAGGGCAAATTGTAGGAGTAACACTACTCCCTCTTCCAGGCCTTGGTGCGATTGTGGAGTTGGAGACAGGGCCTGACTCTAACAAAAATGCATATCGAGTTACAATGGGCCAATTTCCCACTTGCACGTGCCCAGATTTCGTAAATATGGCAGTGTCTGTTATTGGAGGTCGGCAGCAATACGTCAATTGCAAGCACTTGTACTACTTATATAGGTACTTCTGCAAAATGGATGTCAACAAAGACAAATTCATTCATGCACCAAGTTATAGCTTCAATGAGTTGAAAAAACTCCTAGTTCGAGCTGGAATGATCACACTTCCAGAATAGACATGGCCACAGTTTGCAATGCATTTCAATTGTAATGCGTTCTTTTGTATATGACAATTGAAATGATTTGATGCACAGTTTCTGTGGGATAGAGTGAGGAGACCAATGTTGTAGGGTTCCTATTTATGTGTCCTAAAGCATATGTTCAGAGCTTACTTCGCAGCCTTCAGTTGCCCCATAACGAATGGCATTTAAAAATGAGTCATTATATAAGCTGTCATCTTCAATGAACAATCATGACTAGAGAATTGTTTGGGGGAATAGGGATTGGCCTTAACTGTGTGGCATATTATATTCCCAACAGTTCTCTCGCTTTTTGCTTAGGATTAATTATGGCATGTGTACTTTGTATTTACCCAACTCCATAATTAGGGGAGAAAACGGTGAGTGAAGGAGTTGTCCTTCATTTAAAATTGTGGAGGATTATGTGTTCACTGGAGTTGCTTGGCTTTCACAACCTGTAGGAAAAAAAATATCGTGAATAATGGCATTGGCCCCCCACCCTAAATTCGTGGATGAATTTGTAGTCAACACTGGAGTTGCTTGGCTTTTACAACCTCTAGGAAAAAAAATATCGTGAATAATGGCATTGGCCCCCCATTAAAATTAGTGAATGAATTTGTGTTCAGCGGTGGTACTTGACTTTCACTACCTCTAGGAAAAAAAAAATGGGGAATGATGGAATTGCCCCCCCCCATTAAAATTAGTAGATGAAATTGTGTTCATCGGTGGTACTTGACTTTCAGAACCTCTAGGGAAACAAATACGGTGAGTGATGGAATTGCCCCCCAATTTCCAATAAATTTTCATCAAATCCACGGTTATAGGGGACATGGTAATAGGTCAAAAATTAGACATTTCTCCTCTTTTTTCACAAAAAAATTGGAGAAAAAACATTTGGGAGTACAAATTTCCATTTTTGGGGGTTTAGGGGCTCCATGCTCACAAACTCCACGCTCCATGCTCACAAGCTCCACGCTCCCGCTCGCACGCTAGCGTCGTTGCCTATTAGCGCAGAGATCAAGGACACATGGGCACGAGATTACCTTTTCCGGCAAAGACAGCGTCGGTCCAATAGGGTCTGGCATTTCAATCTCGAGAAGCTGAGCATCGGGAATAGAGACGTCATCATCTAAGTGCATGGACTCAGATTCCGGTGCACCTCCACTTGTAGCTTCTATAATGCCACAACCAAATGTTGGACATTGTACATGCTGTACAGGAGCAATAGATTTCGGAAGATCATTCGGTCCAGTTGAGATAGCCATCAGAGGAGGTTCTGCAATTTAGGAAGGGCCAGACAAACAAGACTTAAAATTTTTACTGAAAAATCCGTATAATTGATTAATAAAATTAAGTACAAAAAAGTTATCATCTTACATGAAGATATGGATTTGTCAAAAGATTGTTTTCTATCAAAAAGTATTGTCTTCCACACTAAGGGCCTCTATCTAAGTCCAACCTATGACATAAATCAGCTCAAGTCGAACTAATTCTATACAAATGACATCGAGTGATTGTGTGGTCAACCTAATGGTGCATCCTGGCCATCCAATGCATGACTCCGATCATCATCAATGGTGATGGCAGGATCCGCGGGCATCTTCGGGCTAGACTCCAAGGTCTTTGAGGACCTGCCACCATCAAGTGGAACTCGAGCCATGTCCTCGTCATCAGGTGGAGGTGGAGGGGCACTCCTCAGTAGGAGGAGGAGCTGGAGGATCTGCGGAACCTGCAAGTGGAGTGAGAGAGATAGAAGGCACCCCAGTCAATCGTAGAGTAGAGGGTAAGCTTGAGGTTCCACTCATCATTGGTCTTGTTGGTGCTAACTACAGCAAAAGCACTTGGTCAACCTGAGACGGCTGTACGGATGCTAGAGGCATGGCCCCACCAAGACTGTTGATAATGGCCTCTAGTTTGGAGTCGTTCTTTTGTGACATTGCCACCATAAACTGTCGCAACTCCGCCATCTCCCCGGCCTGCCTGTCAAACATCATCTGATCCAATCCCCGCCTCCTCTTCAGCTCTGCAATTTCTGCATCATAGTCGGCGGCGGCTTACGATCTTCCCCTCTTCCGCTTCTCCTTGGAGGCTGGAGACGGCATGGCAGAGGTGTTAGGTGGTTGACCCGACGACGCTGATGATCCCCGGATGCTTTGAGAGCGGATCATTGGAGGGGTGCTCCAATCCATGGGAACGTCGTCGTCGTCGTCATCATCACCGGCTGCCCCATCGCTGTCGGAGGACTCACACAATATGATTGCAGATGACCTCCGACCGGATGGCGTGCTTGCCTCTCCAGTTGACTTCCCCTTGCGCTTTGATGACGAAGGCGTGCTTGACCCTGATGGTCGGCGCGAGAATTTGCCCTCATCGACAAAGTATCCCTCTGGAAGAAAATCGTTCTTATCCAATTTCTTTGCAGTGGTTGCAATTTCAGTCCACTAGTCAGACTCCTCCGAGTCCCCCACAGCAAACACATTAACCCCACTCATCTGCAAAGTCACACACAGCGTCACATACTATTAGATTACGATAGTATGAAAATTCCCTAACGAGGATACAATGGTATTTCATATAACGTTAGCAGTAGATTGGGTCAGGTCGACCCGACCTGAAGTTCACTCTCGGGCACTCAATGGCACCGGTCAGGTCGAGCCAAACTATGGAGGAACACAATCCAGTCAATGCTACGAGTCAGGTCGACCCGACCTGGTTTCTATCACCTTATAATTTCAAGAAGAAATACATGTCCATTTTATTCAGGTCGAATCGACCTTAACCATAGCCAAAACATTACATTGTGGAATTCATTGTGTTCAGGCTTACCATCGCAGCACACGTGAACTTCGACCCAACGAAGAATGACATTACGCTTTCTCCAGGAGCGCAGAATTTCCTCACAAGATTGAGGAAGAACTCCATCCGTAGCTCAATATTATTAATCCTGAACTCTAGCTCGTTGTAAGCCCTGGGCCTCGTAAATGTTTTAGTATTGGGAGCATCATAAGAAGACCTCATTCTCACCGTCCTAGCATTGCTTGGGCTTTGCAGGATGGTCAGGTAAATTGGTTCCACCGCCTTCTTGCTTCGTGCAGACAAGTCACCGATACGCTCACTGGGTGAGGGCATGTAGTTAGAGAAACTCATGGAGTACTCCTTCAACGTAGGATTGCTGTCTATGAAATGAAGTGCTTGCGTTTGCTCGGTGTGGTCGAAACAAATGAGCACCCACACCGGAATGTCCTCGAGAAGGGGCTGGCCCTTTTCTTGGAAGGACTCGATAACTCCAGCGAAGTATGGATCGGCTGGCGTACACTTAGACTTTGACACCACATTCGGGGTGTAACGCAGGTCCCACACTCCAAGCTTGATGTCCTTGACGTTCTCTGCAGTGAGCACGCCTCTAGGCCAATCCTGGTGCATCTTATACATAACGTCATATGGACGATAGTATGCAGTGGATTTTGGGGGCACAAAATTGTTTCTCTGCTGCAGGAAGACCCGAAAGAACTCAGCCGCGTACATTGACATCTCCTCAGCGCTCTTCCCTTTTGCTCTTGACTGCTTCGCCTCCATCCAGTATTCGTTCCCTGGCTGCTCTAGCAGCACGTTCATGGTGGCACTCGTGAAGTTCCGACTTCGTTTGAACTCCCTCCACCTCTCGCGGTTCAACTTGTTCAAGGAGGACATGAGCCCGAGGCTTGCGTCCAGGGCATGAAGCTCCATCTTCACCTTGTGCTTGCGCTTCCTTCTCTCCACCCACTCCCTAGCAGTGTAGCAGATCTCCTGTACAGCAGATAGAAGCTTGATTGTGACCTTCGGGTAGTCCTTGTTCTTGCTCCCTGGATTTTGATGCAGAATATGTTTGGCCAGCTTCGACAAGTCATTGAAGGAAAGGTTTCCAAGCACTTTGAAGAACTCATGTGTCAGATTCCCTTGCTCGGGCTTCCAAGTGGCCTTCTCGTTGTACTTCAGTCTAGTATTGGGGTCTATCAACTCCCCATGCGCAGCACTAGAAATGACCTCGCTCCACAGGTTGTACACGTCGTCCGGAGTTGTGATTATCTTCAGCTCGTTTCGGATCTCGAGCTTCTCCTTGGCGTCCTTGCCTTTTGCAGCCTTCTGGGCCTTCAGTACATCTAGCAAAGCGAACCGCTTGTACATTGCCGATGAGAATTCCTGCAACGCAATTTTGTATGTCATAGTCAATTTGGAGCTCTCTATTCAGCTCGGACCGACCTAAACTACACATTTCATTTTTAACGTCAAATGCACCTTTGACGTTCTACTTATTTCGAACTCTTCATTCATTATCACGTGAAGAGTATCAAAACATCACCTATTGTGGCTGGAACACTAGGTGGCAGACGACATTCACAGATCAAGTCGACTCGACCTGAATCTCTTACCATGAATTTCTTCTTATTTGCTGTACTCTCAGCGTTTCGCCTGACGTTGGACATTATCGCTATTGGGGCCGCTTCCCTCGGATTGCGTGGCCTCCCCATAAATTCCCACACTTTTCTGGCTCCCAGAATGTTTGTTGACCACGAGGACTTCTGCGCCACGAAGTAGTTGACCCTATTGTAGTACGCCGATATGTCGCGTAGTTTCTAAGCATCTGTGGACCAGACCACGTAGCAATCCCATTGACGAAAGTTCTTGACAATCTCTTCGTCAAGGTTTTGGTCTACCATCATTTTGCTGGCAGTCACACTGTACTGCCCATTGATGATGTAGAAGTTCTTCCTTTCAAGTGCTGGCCAGTCCTCCGGCTTTGGCTTCTCGAAGCAATCCACTGGCATGACATACAATGTTTGTTTTGTGGACTTATCTGGCATTTCCCAAAGGTATGTCATCATGTCCTCCGCGAGCTTTATTTCATGGCTACGGATGTTTAAGTCCTCTGGGGCCTTGATGAGCTGCTCAATGGAAATTGTCTTCTTATCCTCCAGGCCAAAGATGTAGGCGTCCGTGCAGTGCTTCCAGTAGGCCTTGTATGCCTCCGCGGACGCAATGTAATCGTGCGATTTCTTGGCGTCATAAGGGACCGGGACCTCAGTTATCGCAGATACAAAACTCAGCTCCCCTGGTAAAACTGCACTAGGGTCTTGCGCTGCTGTTGCCGCCGCTGAGGCTGATGCCAACTTACTTTTCCTGGGAGCTCGTGCTGGAATAGCGGCCTGCATGGACTTTCTTGTCCCCCGACTTTGTTGGGTTCCAGGTGTACCCATTGAGCTCTGTCCCTCCACGTTACTTGGAAACTCCTGGGAGACAGTTCTGACAGTCATGTCTTTCTTCTTCAGCTCAAGTTTTGTCTTCAGAATTGTGAAGTCGTTGAAGAGTGTCTTCAGGCGAGAGTATAGGGCCTTCCCCGTTGCCAACTTCCCGTCCTTTGTCTTGAAGTAGTTGTGGTCAACTTTCTTCTCAAGGTCAGGAATCTCTGTTCTGTACTCAGTTGGTTCCAGCATTGACAGGAAGTGCGATATGTTGAAGGCACATCTTGAGGAGTCTAAGCGAATAGTGAAGTGGTACTGCTCGCTTTCGGGCTGTCCTGTCACAGCTGTAACACACCGAATTTTCAAGAATGGACCACTGTCGTGGGCAACGTCCTTTATCTTCTCATCAAAGGATATGTTGAAGAAATGGTCGGTGTCTTTGAACTTTGCAGCGAAGCAAATGAGGTTCTTGAAAGGAATCATGTGGAGACTCCAACTCTCAACCTTTTCGGGATTTTTGAATTCCCAGTAGTCTCCGTCATTGTCAAAGTCGTCCCCTTCCTCCCTAGAGGATTCGTGCGCACAGCGTACGTAGAAGGCCTCTAGCTTCTCAATTTGGTCATCCATTATGCATTCATTTTTTAAACGGGATGTTGTTAGAACAAGAGTTGTTGCTATGTTGATTTAGATCGACCCGACCTAAAAACCAATACATGGAGCTTCTACATTTCATCTTCTATGTGTTTGATCTACTTGGACTCGGTTCGTTTTGCTTCATACGCTTCAGGTCGACTGGACGTGAAGTTCTAGTCGGAATATGCAAATATTTCTGCTATTGTGATGGCCTCAATGTTATTGATTAATGTTATCGGATCGTCCTAGTACGTATTGTTCTCATTTTGGAACTGGCAGTTCAGGTCGGTCCGACCTGAATTGCATGCGGTAGTGTTGTCATGTTTGTTGTTGGTAAATGGATGTTTATTAGAAATGTGTCTTTTGGTCAATTTGTTAATTATACTAGGTGTCTAATATCCTCATATAAATATGTATGTTGGTGAAGGGAATACGTATTTGCTGTGCCAGATTGCAGAGGGTCTTCCTTGCAGTTCAGGTCGGACCGACTTGATCTGCATTTAATTTTGACGATCATGTTATTTCTCTTCTGAGATGTTAGTGACAATGTCTGCTACTCAGTTGCTTCCCTTGTACTGACGATGCTAGTAGGTGTACATTTCAGGTCGGACCGACCTGAAATGCATGTTCATCTCATGTCAACATTGTCCATGAAATAGCACGGACAAATGGAGAGATTTGGGAGAGGATATGATTTATGGGGCTCTGCAATTCAAGTCGCATCAACCTGAATTGTAGTGTGGGTCATGTGACGTACATTACCGGTACGTTAATGAATTCATTTATTAGTCAACTTGTTTACAAATAGGTGTCTAATATCGTGATAGTAATTTATTTGTTGGTCTTACAAATTATTTGACACGTCAGATTGCAGAGGGTCTTCCTTGCAGTTCAGGTCGAACCGACCTGATCTACATTTAATTTTGACGATCATGTTATTTCTCTTCTGGGATGTTAATGGTAATGTCTGCTACTCAGTTGCTTGCCTTGTACTGACAATGCTAGTAGGTGTACATTTCAGGTCGGACCGACCTGAAATGCATGTTCATCTCATGTCAACATTGTCCATGAAATAGCACGGACAAATGGAGAGATTTGGGAGAGGATATGATTTATGGGGCTCTGCAATTCAAGTCGCATCAACCTGAATTGTAGTGTGGGTCATGTGACGTACATTACCGGTACGTTAATGAATTCATTTATTAGTCAACTTGTTTACAAATAGGTGTCTAATATCGTGATAGTAATTTATTTGTTGGTCTTACAAATTATTTGACACGTCAGATTGCAGAGGGTCTTCCTTGCAGTTCAGGTCGAACCGACCTGATCTACATTTAATTTTGACGATCATGTTATTTCTCTTCTGGGATGTTAATGGTAATGTCTGCTACTCAGTTGCTTGCCTTGTACTGACAATGCTAGTAGGTGTACATTTCAGGTCGGTCCGACTTGAAATGCATGTTCATCTCATGTCAACATTGTCCATGAAATAACACGGACAAATGAAAAGATTTGGGAGAGGATATGATTTATGGGGCTCTGCAATTCAGGTCGATGCGACCTGAATTGTAGTGTGGGTCATATAACGTACATTACCGACACGTTAATGAACTCATTTATTAGTCCATTTGTTTATAAATAGGTGTCTAATATCGTGATACTTATTTATTTGTTGGTCTTACAACTTATTTGACACGTCAGATTGCATAGGGTGTTCTTTGCAGTTCAGGTCGGACCGACCTGATCTGCATTGAATTTGGATGACTTTGTTATTTGTCTTCTGACATGTTAGTGCAATTCCCTTCCATTTAGTTGCCTTCTTTGTACAGAAAATGTTAGTAGGTGTACATTTCAGGTCACACCGACCTGAAATGCAGGTTTATCTCATCTGAAAATTTTCATGGAACTTGCCCGGACCTAGGATATGTGTTTGAAGGGATATGTAATTCAGGTCGATGCGACCTGAATTGCAGTTTCGTTCAGGCGCCTTACATTCGTGGTACGTTTAGGAATTCAGTGTGACAAGATAATACCCGGGTAGTATTGGGCTGATTCTGGGGAATTTGTGTGGTTGTGGCTGGTCATTTCTTTCCTTGACATTCTGAATTCTAATTCGTAGACCTTAAGGAAACCCTAAACCCTAAGCAATGGACCCTAAAAAAAACCTGGACCCTAAGCACTGAACCCTAAACAAACCCTGGAACTGAAGTACTAGACCCTAAACAATGAATGCCATTTTCTGAACCCTAAACCCTAAACGAAGTCCTGTGCATTATAACTCACCTCGGGAATTAAAAAATGAGGATCTTGAAATGCAATGCAGATGGATTAATCTCCTAAACTTGCAATATTATCCACATTTTCAACAAATTCAAGAGTTGAAAAAAGCCAAAGAAATCAAAAACATCTCAAACCAGCAGACCACCTAAACCTAAAACCAAAAAGTCATTGTACAAACCTACAACATCCCAAACAAGCATGTTTCCATCTAGAAACTCCCAAACCATGAATTCTAACAGAAAACAACAAACCTCACGAGAACTAAAAAAGGAACGTACGCACACGATACATCCCGCAAGTTAAACCCCATTGGACATTGCAGCTAGCTTTACAACAATCACAGAAATCACTATTCAAAGCTGAGATGGTGCAAGAGAATTGAAATTAATACATACCTGAGTTTCTACAAGCAAGCGCTATGCAACTTCAGCCTCAACTTAGCTCCTACTTTCAGTGTAGCTGCTTATTATGGACTCCACAATCTTGTAACTCCAGTGCTACAATTGTCAATCTGAAATGCAAAAAACAAACCAATTTTAAAAAACTTACATTGCAAACCAAATGCCAAGAAACAAACTGCAAACATATTCCAAGCAACCACATTCCTTCCAACAATTACAAAGAAAGATCCAATCTGTTGGGAGCAAATACCACCCAACAGAATACACAACTCTTATCTCCAGAAGCTCATTTTCTAGAATAAATTGTGCAACCACATGTGAGCAAGGAAAAACAAACAATGAAGTTCTAGATACTAACCTCGTTGTTGTTGTTGTAGCTTATCCACCAGTACCTATTCTTTGAAGTAGAATAAGGTTACACAACCTTGCTCTTCAGAACCTTGGCAAAGTGCTCTGGCACAATACAATCCCCACACAAGTACAATGAGGATTCACACAATACTTGATTCAGCTAGAGTCATACGCTGTGACAACTCATATTTTTTATTTTTATTTGTTTACCCTTTTGAGAGAATCGGAAATTAGAAATAGGTATCCGGATTCATCTAGAAAGAAAAATAAATCCAAAAATAGTCACCAAAATTACCTTACGGAACTAATCCTGTTTTAGGTCAAAGCGGAACAGATTAGATTTATAACCGGATAGTATTTCCAACCGGAATCTTGTTGACCGGATTAGGAGGTAACCAGATGTCAAGAACCGGACCGGATGTCCGACTGGTCATAAAGACAGTCCAGGGCGTCAGGACTATATAAAGCCTGGCCCTGCCCATTTTCAGGTCTCTGATTTTCCACGTGTTGTTGTGTCCTGATTTAGCGCCTAACGTTTCTATCGTTGACCACGGCCAGGGAGAAGAAGTACAAGAGGGTACGGAAGTGAGAGAAGGGTGTGAGACGGAGAGATCTCCTCCGGACATGAGTGGGTGAGACCTTGAATGCGAGCGGATACGTGAGAGGCTAAGAGAGTGAGCACGCCGGTAAGGTAGTTTACAGGCGGAGCGGAACATCTGAGTATCACGCGCTCCCCTTTTAGGACTGTAGAAGAGTGAAAACCGGGTAGAGCTACCCCCATGCCGCGACTGAACCGGAAGAGAGGTTCTAACACCCTGCCCCCAAGTGAAGTAAAGCTTAGAAAAGTAGTTCCGGTCATGCCGACCAAGGAACCAGAACAGGGAGAGCTCAGAGAGGATTTGTCGTTGATGGGTTATCAAGGATTAGCTTTGAAACCATGGGGTTTCAAAGATGAGAGGATGGTTAGAGAACTCCTGAGTGGCGTGTCGAATCAGTTCGATAACACCCTGAGGGGGAATCCGGTCCAATGGTCCGAGGCTTTGTGGCGGGACGTATACGGATTCCGGCCACGAGGACTCGGCCTTGCCAACCGGAAGGATGATTTCGTCCAGGGCAAGTTCGGGAGCGTAGTAAATCCGAAGGATGGCTACGCGGTCGAAGACTGCCTTGATGATCGGGAGCGACGTCTGCTCCAGTTCCTGGTTCCGGTTTTGCATTCGGAAAAGCCTACCAGGGTGACTATCACCTTGGCTAACACGATTTTTGGAGCGCTGAGCGGAACCCGGAAAGTAGACTGGAGCCGGATCTTCTTTGATCTGGTGTCCCAACTTACTACGAGAGTGGGGAGAAGTAGGGCTACCCCACTGTGCCCTTATGTGTACCACCTCTACCAGCAACAGGAACTGTTGACGGAAGTGGAGCTGAAGGTATGGAAGGCCCAAGAGCGGACCATGAAGTACGGCGAATCCGAGTCCGACCAAGAAGCGGATTCCGGAAACGAAACCGAGGAGGAGGAAGAAGCAGAAGAAGAAGAGGAAGAGGAGGAACCTTATGTTCCCAACAAGAGGCAGAAGACCACTCCGACTCGGAATTGAGGAACGCCTCCGGGACATCATAGGCCGTGCAGAAGTGAGACTCCAACCGGACCAGATGTGGCATCCGGATCCGAGACCAAAGATCTGTTCGACAAGTTGGTTGGGATCCTCTGTGGAATCCGGGCGGATTGGGAGATTAAGAAGCAGGCGCTCGGAGAGATTGCGGAATTGATCGGAGCGGAACCGGACAGTCAATTGCCGCGGAAGGTAGCTGAATGTGTTATCAATCCGGAAGAGCTCCGGAAGATGAAGGAGGAAAGCAAGCGGCAACACGATGAGGTGGATACCCTCAAGGCCGAACTTTTCGCGTTGATTGAGAACGCCACCGCGACAAAGGAGATGGCGGAGGAAATGAAGAAGTTGGCCACGGAAGTGAAGGACGTGCTTGGAGAACCTGGAGCCGCAGTCACCAAGGCGCGCCTGTTCGAAGAGGAGGTGCACAAGGACAAGAAGATATCCGGAACCAGGGTGGTGCACATCCTCACCGATTTTGAGGAGCAAATAGAGAAGCTCCTATCCAAGGCACGGGAGTCAGCGGACCGGATCGTGGAGAGTAGCCAGAAGTTAACAGAAGTTCCGGTCCGGCTCTCAGAAATTTCTCTTCCGGACTTGTTTCCGGAAGACGTAGCTCAGGAGCCGGGAAAGGACAAGACGCCTCAGTCAAGCAGGGCCAAGAAGGATACACCCTCGACCGGACATCAGCCGATAGATTTGGACTCCCCGGAAGCTGAGGAAGAACATCCGGTTCTACCTACGAATGGAGAACGGAACCGGAATCTAAATGAGGTCTTCGAGCAGTTGGAGAGACCTGATGAGAGCCCTACCATTGGATCTCGAGTGTATGAGACGGAACAGGAAGGATTGTAAAAATAGGATTTATAGATAGGAACCGGAATAGAATCCGGTTAGGATAAGGTAGGACCGGATTGTCAGCGCCTTCAGAGGCGGAAATCATATAGTCACTTTTTGCTTTTTGCTTTTTGTATATAAAACAGTCTCTGAGCTGGAGACAGAGAGAGTTCTTTTGGCATTTCCTTGTGTACTTTCCTTTAAACTAACCTTTGTGTATTTTTCCCAAGTATTGGCAAGAGTGCACTGAGTCAGAATAGGAAGGTGAGTACGGAGGTGTTAGTAGAGATTCTCCCCTTGATGTATGTTTCCGGTTCTAGGTACATGTGAGTAGGTTATGAAGAGTTAGAAGTGGATTCCAGTGCCTCAACAGCTACAGAAGTTTAGCATTCCGGGTGAGAGATCCGTTGATCAGGCTAGGCGGATAGGGAGGGATTCCTTAGCTGCGCTAGAACTCCTGGGTGGGAAATCCGGTCGAGTATCCTGACTCCTGTGAGGTCTTGCTACCGTTGTTGGTGAACGGCAGAACTTTCGTGGCCGTTGGAACGGACAAATGCACTTGTAGCCACCGAACTTCGTACGAAACGGATCAATGTCAAGGTCGTTGTAGTATGGGAGGATCGTACGGGGGGTCTTTGTGTGACCGGTGATTCGGGTTGCTATCCGGATTATTGTGAAGGACCAAACCGGATCCGTGTTAGTTAGGAGATCTGTGGATAGGAAAGTGGGTCTTCAGCCACTATAAGTCACGGAAGGAGTGGTGGGCCTACCACTTTCAAAAGCAAGCGACGAACCCTCTGATGGTAAAACGGAGGTAAAACTAAACCGGATACGGAAGGAGGGACCGGATCGGATCCGCCCAGGAAGTTATATAGGATCGGAAGAAGCAGGGTCCAGAATTGATAAGTCAGTCCATAAATCGGTGAATTAGTAAAACCGGAAGTAGGATACAGTCCGATCGAAGTTTTCCGGTTGGTTTTGGTTGTTCCGGTCGTTAGAGGCAGAACCGGAAAAGTGGAATTAAGGGGTTTAATTGAGTTTATCTCCTTGTTAGAGTTAGCTACTTCACAGGATCTCGTGGGTTCGATCTTTAGGGTCATTTTGTTATGCTCTAGAGTGATTTTTGTGAGTATAATAGGGAAATTGCTTACTCTGTGCTGCGACATACGCATCTAAAATTCCATCGAGACCAAGGGAGATGTATACAATCCGGTACAATCCAAGATCCGAAATCCAACAATGTAGAAACGCAGACAATAACATCTTATGCATACAAATCATGAAATGTCGTGAAAGTACCTCCTCCATTATTTTGAATTCAACACTTCAGAGGAAATGCAACAGTATTCCCAACACAAAGCAAAAAAACCAATCCCAAACCCTAAGTGTCCAAAGAAGCAGAAGTGCCACTTTCACATCAATACCCTAAGAGGAACAGAGACTCCAATCTTAAGAACAGGAACACTCCCAAGACCGACCTGGACTTCACTGGAAACCTCCTCGCATCAGTAGACGCCATAGCCATGGCTCACACACACAAATTCTCGAAGATGGTCCGCTTTACTGGACACAAACTCTCGAAGAAAGACTCTCCCAAGTGGATCAAGCCTCCTTTAGACAATTGTGAAAATTCACAGTAACAAAAATTCAGAACACAAAAACAAGACTCCTATTGCGCGAAATCCTAGCGTCGTTGAGCACAGAACTGATAGACCTTGGAGGAATTGAGAAAAGACCCAAGAGAACCCTTAAACAGACCTAAACCCTTAAACACGCCTAAACAGAACTAACAGACCTAAACCCTTAAACACGCCTAAACAGAACTAACAGACCTAAACCCTTAAACACGCCTCAAGAGAACCATTGCACTCCTACAACAGTGATGAATGGAGTCAGGTTTTTACCTCAAACCCCAAACCCTGCTTTAAGCTGCACCTCCTTCAAATGCAAACACACAGCACCACCCAGCAGCTTCAAGTCCCCCCAATCGAATGGAACTCCAAAATCACACAGAAAACAATGCTCAAGGTCCGCTTCTTCACGACGCCCGCCTTGAGGTCCGCTTCTTCACAGCTTCAAGTCCCCCCAATTGAATCGAACTCCAAAGTCACACAAATCAATGCGGAAAACAAGGTCCTCTTCTTCACGACGCCCATGCTAAAAAATGCGCGTCAACTGCCGGCAAGTGCAAAATGCACAAACAACGAAGATGCAACAAAAATGCACCCAAAGAACAGCGGAATGCACGAAAATAGAGCAGAATGCACAAGAGAACAACGGAGATTTACGAGGGAACAGTAGAGGTGCACGACAAAACAGCAGACATGCACGAAAATGTGCGGACACCAAACCCTAGGTTTCCAGAACTCTACAGGCATATACCCGGTGGTCTAGGTACCCGGCTCTTCCTGGTGATTTTAGGTACCCGGCCTTCTTCAATACCCGCCTTTGGTACCCAACCATCTTCAATACCCGTCTCAAGTACTTGGACCGTGATATATCCCTTTTTGTAGCCTAAACATAATAATAGATACCCTTTTCCCAAAATTTGGTTTGTTTATCATACTACTAAAATCATAAGTCTCTCTGTAATATCACAAATGCTATCATTAATACTAGGGGCTCGTGCTTGCTATGCTACGCATTCATTGTATTACATATTAGTAAAAATTTGATATATTTGAATAGATTGCATGATAATGATTTCAATAAGTCTGTAAAATAATTATTTTAAATATTATGTAAAAATATTGTCAATCATGCATACATAGAGATTGTATTTTTACACAATGTGATATCATAGAAATAGAGTAGCAGTTTGCAATCACTTCTATAATATCACTTTTTACAAAGGGTGATATTATAGAAATAATATAGTTGTTGCAATTAAGGTGATATTAGAGAGGATCCATATGATGATATTATAGAGAAGGCAAATCCATTGCTTCTCTTGGCTTTACACTTCTTTGCATTTCTATGATTTTGTGCTTTTGTGAGCTTTGAGCTTTCATGATTTCAATTTTCTATTGCTACTACCAAATGATTTTGAAAAATTTATTCAATTGAAATGATTTTGGATTCCACAACAATTGAGTTGTTTAAAAAGCTTTTAAGATTTATAAATTTTTCTTTTCAATTCTTCAATTTGGATTGCCATTTTTTGTAACAATGGAGTCAAATTTTTAATGCATTCTAATGTATGTGTATCTTTTATAGTATTTACCATTGCATATGTTTCATTCATCATTCAATAAATTTCTATTGTACATTTCAATGTATGCTTACTTTTTAAAAAAATTATATAAAGATTTTAGTCATTTTTATTTGAAGATTTATTGAAATTTTTGTTCTGCATTCTATCTAATATATAAAAAAATTATAAAATTATAATGATGAATGCGTAGCATAGCAAGCGCCAACCTCTAGTTGAAACAAAAATACTAAAAAGTTTGTTTACAAACATGAATATCACAAAACTTCATTTGAATAACGTAACATTTTTTGTACTTAACCACGATAGTCAATCCTTCAAATTCAATCCCAATGATACCTAAAAGCTTCCTCACATGAAAACCTATGTAGAATACATATTTTCATTCCTGAATTTTTTAACGGGAATTGGAAGTGAATCCTTTACCTTTTAATCTTTAAATACTGATTTCTTCATTTGGAAATCATTCTTTTTTTCACTATCTAAATCATTGGCTTTAGTAAGGTGTACGAACTTTCATTTGTATACTGACTACTGCCAGAGACCTCCCATTTTAACAAAAAAAATTTGATCATTATTAGTTGCAATTTTGTTCTAGGCATTAAGTGCATACTATAAGAACGATTGACTAATAGTTTCCTTAGATGAATTGGTATTGACTGTAGTAATTACCCCTTTTTATTGTGTAACATAATTGATGTAATTCTAAAAAAATTGAAAGAGTACTTATGAATTCCATATAAAAACTTAACTGACACCCTTGGTCAAAGAGCTTCAGACCACTGTCTTGTTCCTAAAGATTTCAATATAAATGTTTAGGGAAACTTCATTTATAATTTGAATTATACATATGAATTTCTTTATGGCGGTAGAATTCTTAGCTTATTTATAATTATTCACCATCCTAGCACTCTTCACGATGAACCTTGGAGTGACTAGCCATCAAAACACTCCTATATACAAATTCTTATTGATTACTTTGAAATAACACAAAAACAATCACCACAAATTTTGCTCACTATTAGTCATAACGTAATATTCATTAAAATGAGAGTATTCCACCGAAATGAGAGTTACAGAAGTCTAATTTCATTTGAAAACGGAGAAGAGAATTCCTCAAACAATATTCAAATCATACAAGAATTAAAATCAGATGAACACAAGTAGGAATCAAATATCATAACCACAAGGTAAACGTTCATATTGACCTTTCACTTGTACACCATGAGTTGATCTCCAACAATCACTTTTATAATATTACTTTTTCCACCGAGTGATATTATAGACATAATATAGTTGTTGAAATGAAGGTGATATTAAAGAGGATCCATAGAATGATATTATAGAGGTAGCAAATCCATTGCTTCTCATGGCTATACACTCCTGTGCACTTCTATGATTTTGTTCTTTTGTGAACTGTGAGTTTTCATGATTTCAATCTTCTATTGCTACTACTAAATAATTTTGAGAAATTCATTCAATTGAAGTGATTTTGGATTCCAAAAGAATTAAGTTCTTCAGAAAGTTTTTGAGATTTTTATTTGAAGATTTATTTGAAAGTTTTACACAACAATTCTTATAAAATTCTAATAATGAATGGATGGCATAGCAATCGCCAACCCATTTCTAGCTCTGCATTTTATCTAATACATAAAAATTCTACTGAAATTTTGAGGATGAATTCATCGGGTAGGATTCATTGGAAAAATTATTTTAAGAGAACCGTATTGCTTTCCTACACTTCTTCAATTGAAATGGATTTCAAAACAAATACTCTAAAAATCATGCTGTATTTAATAGAACCCAAACCAATAAATTATATTGGTTTGACGTGGAAGCATGTCCAAAAATGTAACACACAAGTTGCAAATCTTCAAAATAATTAGGATTCATGGAAAAACTTAATTTTAAGACAACCCTATTGCTTCCCTACACTTTTTCAACAGGAACGAGTTTAAAAAAAGCACTCTAAAAATCATGCTCTATTTAATAGAACCCAAACGAATAAATCATATCGGGTTGACGTCGAAGCATATCCAAAAACGTAACACACAAGTTGCAAATCTTCAAAATAATTGGGATTCATGGAAAAACTTAATTTTAAGACAACCCTATTGCTTTCCCACACTTTTTTAATTGGAATGGATTTAAAAAAATCACTCTAAAAATCATGCTCTATTTAATAGAACCCAACCCAATATATTATATCGGTTTGACGTGGAAGCATGTCCAAAAACGTAACACACAAGTTGCAAATGTTCAAAATAATTGGGATTCATGGAAAAACTTAATTTTAAGACAACCCTATTGCTTTCCTACACTATCTTCTTCATATGAAATGGATTTCAAAACAAATACTCTAAAAATCATGCTGTATTTAATAGAACCCAAACCAATAAACCATATCGGGTTGACGTGGAAGCATGTCCAAAAACGTAACACACAAGTTGCAAATCTACAAATTAATTGGGATTCATGGAAAAACTTAATTTTAAGACAACCCTATGGCTTTCCTACACTGCCTTGTTCATATGAAATGGATTTCAAAACAAATACTCTAAAAATCATGCTGTATTTAATAGAACCCAAACCAATAAATCATATTGGGTTGACGTGCAAGCATGTCCAAAAACGTAACACACAAGTTGCAAATCTTCAAAATAATTGGAATTCATGGAAAAACTTAATTTTAAGACAACCCTATTGCTTTCCTACATTGTCTTCTTCATATGAAATGGATTTCAAAACAAATACTCTAAAAATCATGCTCTATTTAATAGAACCCAAACCAATAAATCATATCGGGTTGACGTGGAAGCATGTCCAAAAACGTAACACACAAGTTGCAAATCTTCAAAATAATTGGGATTCATGGAAAAACTTAATTTTAAGACAACCCTATTGCTTTCCTACACTGTCTTCTTCATATGAAATGGATTTCAAAACAAATACTCTAAAAATCCTGCTGTATTTAATAGAACCCAAACCAATAAATCATATCGGGTTGACGTGGAAGCATGTCCAAAAACGTAACACACAAGTTGCAAATCTTCAAAATAATTAGGATTCATGGAAAAACTTCATTTTAAGACAACCCTATTGGTTTCCTACACTGTCTTCTTCATATGAAATGGATTGCAAAACAAATACTCTAAAAATCATGCTGTATTTAATAGAACCAAACCAATAAATCTTATCGGGTTGACGTGCAAGCATGTCCAAAAACGTAACACACAAGTTGCAAATCTTCAAAATAATTGGGATTCATGGAAAAACTTAATTTTAAGACAACCCTATTGCTTTCCTACACTCTCTTCTTCATGTGAAATGGATTTCAAAACAAGTACTCTAAAAATCCTGCTGTATTTAATAGAACCCAAACCAATAAATCATATCGGGTTGACGTGGAAGCATGTCCAAAAACGTAACACACAAGTTGCAAATCTTCAAAATAATTAGGATTCATGGAAAAACTTAATTTCAAGACAACCCTATTGCTTTCCTACATTGTCTTCTTCATATGAAATGGATTTCAAAACAAATACTCTAAAAATCATGCTGTATTTAATAGAACCCAAACCAATAAATCATATCGGGTTGACGTGGAAGCATGTCCAAAAACGTAACACACAAGTTGCAAATCTTCAAAATAATTAGGATTCATGGAAAAACTTAATTTCAAGACAACCCTATTGCTTTCCTACATTGTCTTCTTCATATGAAATGGATTTCAAAACAAATACTCTAAAAATCATGCTGTATTTAATAGAACCCAAACCAATAAATCATATCGGGTTGACGTGGAAGCATGTCCAAAAACGTAACACACAAGTTGCAAATCTTCAAAATAATTAGGATTCATGGAAAAACTTCATTTGAAGACAACCCTATTGCTTTCCTACACTGTCTTCTTCATATGAAATGGATTTCAAAACAAATACTCTAAAAATCATGCTCTATTTAATAGAACCCAAACCAATAAACCATATCGGGTTGACGTGGAAGCATGTCCAAAAACGTAACACACAAGTTGCAAATCTACAAATTAATTGGGATTCATGGAAAAACTTAATTTTAAGACAACCCTATTGCTTCCCTACACTTTTTCAATTGGAATGGGTTTAAAAAAAGCACTCTAAAAATCATGCTGTATTTAATAGAACCCAAACCAATAAATTATATCGGGTTGACGTGGAAGCATGTCCAAAAACGTAACACACAAGTTGCAAATCTTCAAAATAATTGGGATTCATGGAAAAACTTCATTTTAAGACAACCCTATTGCTTTCCTACACTGTCTTCTTCATATGAAATGGATTTCAAAACAAATACTCTAAAAATCATGCTCTATTTAATAGAACCCAAACCAATAAATCATATCGGGTTGACGTGGAAGCATGTCCAAAAACGTAACACACAAGTTGCAAATCTTCAAAATAATTAGGATTCATGGAAAAACTTAATATCAAGACAACCCTATTGCTTTCCTACACTCTCTTCTTCATGTGAAATGGATTTCAAAACAAATACTCTAAAAATCATGCTGTATTTAATAGAACCCAAACCAATAAATCAAATCGGTTTGACGTGCAAGCATGTCCAAAAACGTAATACACAAGTTGCAAATCTTCAAAATAATTGCGATTCATGGAAAAACTTCATTTTAAGACAACCCTATGGCTTTCCTACACTGTCTTCTTCATATGAAATGGATTTCAAAACAAGTACTCTAAAAATCCTGCTGTATTTAATAGAACCCAAACCAATAAATCATATCGGGTTGACGTGGAAGCATGTCCAAAAACGTAACACACAAGTTGCAAATCTTCAAAATAATTAGGATTCATGGAAAAACTTAATTTCAAGACAACCCTATTGCTTTCCTACACTATCTTCTTCATATGAAATGGATTTCAAAACAAATACTCTAAAAATCATGCTGTATTTAATAGAACCCAAACCAATAAACCATATCGGGTTGACGTGGAAGCATGTCCAAAAACGTAACACACAAGTTGCAAATCTTCAAAATAATTGGGATTCATGGAAAAACTTAATTTTAAGACAACCCTATGGCTTTCCTACACTGTCTTCTTCATATGAAATGGATTTCAAAACAAGTACTCTAAAAATCCTGCTGTATTTAATAGAATCCAAACCAATAAATCATATCGGGTTGACGTGGAAGCATGTCCAAAAACGTAACACACAAGTTGCAAATCTTCAAAATAATTAGGATTCATGGAAAAACTTAATTTCAAGACAACCCTATTGCTTTCCTACACTCTCTTCTTCATGTGAAATGGATTTCAAAACAAATACTCTAAAAATCATGCTGTATTTAATAGAACCCAAACCAATAAATCAAATTGGTTTGACGTGCAAGCATGTCCAAAAACGTAACACACAAGTTGCAAATCTTCAAAATAATTGGGATTCATGGAAAAACTTCATTTTAAGACAACCCTATTGGTTTCCTACACTGTCTCATTCATATGAAATGGATTTCAAAACAAGTACTCTAAAAATCCTGCTGTATTTAATAGAACCCAAACCAATAAATCATATCGGGTTGACGTGGAAGCATGTCCAAAAACGTAACACACAAGTTGCAAATCTTCAAAATAATTCGGATTCATGGAAAAACTTAATTTCAAGACAACCCTATTGCTTTCCTACATTGTCTTCTTCATATGAAATGGATTTCAAAACAAATACTCTAAAAATCATGCTCTATTTAATAGAACCCAAACCAATAAATCATATCGGGTTGACGTGGAAGCATGTCCAAAAACGTAACACACAAGTTGCAAATCTTCAAAATAATTAGGATTCATGGAAAAACTTAATTTCAAGACAACCCTATTGCTTTCCTACACTATCTTCTTCATATGAAATGGATTTCAAAACAAATACTCTAAAAATCATGCTGTATTTAATAGAACCCAAACCAATAAACCATATCGGGTTGACGTGGAAGCATGTCCAAAAACGTAACACACAAGTTGCAAATCTACAAATTAATTGGGATTCATGGAAAAACTTAATTTTAAGACAACCCTATGGCTTTCCTACACTGTCTTCTTCATATGAAATGGTTTTCAAAACAAGTACTCTAAAAATCCTGCTGTATTTAATAGAACCCAAACCAATAAATCATATCGGGTTGACGTGGAATCATGTCCAAAAACGTAACACACAAGTTGCAAATGTTCAAAATAATTGGGATTCATGGAAAAACTTAATTTTAAGACAACCCTATTGCTTTCCTACACTGTCTTCTTCATATGAAATGGATTTCAAAACAAGTACTCTAAAATTCCTGCTGTATTTAATAGAACCCAAACCAATAAATCATATCGGGTTGACGTGGAAGCATGTCCAAAAACCTAACACACAAGTTGCAAATCTTCAAAATAATTCGGATTCATGGAAAAACTTAATTTCAAGACAACCCTATTGCTTTCCTACATTGTCTTCTTCATATGAAATGGATTTCAAAACAAGTACTCTAAAAATCCTGCTGTATTTAATAGAACCCAAACCAATAAATCATATCGGGTTGACGTGGAAGCATGTCCAAAAACGTAACACACAAGTTGCAAATCTTCAAAATAATTAGGATTCATGGAAAAACTTAATTTCAAGACAACCCTATTGCTTTCCTACACTATCTTCTTCATATGAAATGGATTTCAAAACAAATACTCTAAAAATCATGCTGTATTTAATAGAACCCAAACCAATAAACCATATCGGGTTGACGTGGAAGCATGTCCAAAAACGTAACACACAAGTTGCAAATCTACAAATTAATTGGGATTCATGGAAAAACTTAATTTTAAGACAACCCTATGGCTTTCCTACACTGTCTTCTTCATATGAAATGGATTTCAAAACAAGTACTCTAAAAATCCTGCTGTATTTAATAGAACCCAAACCAATAAATCATATCGGGTTGACGTGGAAGCATGTCCAAAAACGTAACACACAAGTTGCAAATCTTCAAAATAATTAGGATTCATGGAAAAACTTAATTTCAAGACAACCCTATTGCTTTCCTACATTGTCTTCTTCATATGAAATGGATTTCAAAACAAATACTCTAAAAATCATGCTGTATTTAATAGAACCCAAACCAATAAATCATATCGGGTTGACGTGGAAGCATGTCCAAAAACGTAACACACAAGTTGCAAATCTTCAAAATAATTAGGATTCATGGAAAAACTTCATTTGAAGACAACCCTATTGCTTTCCTACACTGTCTTCTTCATATGAAATGGAATTCAAAACAAATACTCTAAAAATCATGCTCTATTTAATAGAACCCAAACCAATAAACCATATCGGGTTGACGTGGAAGCATGTCCAAAAACGTAACACACAAGTTGCAAATCTACAAATTAATTGGGATTCATGGAAAAACTTAATTTTAAGACAACCCTATTGCTTCCCTACACTTTTTCAATTGGAATGGGTTTAAAAAAAGCACTCTAAAAATCATGCTGTATTTAATAGAACCCAAACCAATAAATTATATCGGGTTGACGTGGAAGCATGTCCAAAAACGTAACACACAAGTTGCAAATCTTCAAAATAATTGGGATTCATGGAAAAACTTAATTTTAAGACAACCCTATTGCTTTCCTACACTGTCTTCTTCATATGAAATGGATTTCAAAACAAATACTCTAAAAATCATGCTCTATTTAATAGAACCCAAACCAATAAATCATATCGGGTTGACGTGGAAGCATGTCCAAAAACGTAACACACAAGTTGCAAATCTTCAAAATAATTAGGATTCATGGAAAAACTTCATTTGAAGACAACCCTATTGCTTTCCTACACTGTCTTCTTCATATGAAATGGAATTCAAAACAAATACTCTAAAAATCATGCTCTATTTAATAGAACCCAAACCAATAAACCATATCGGGTTGACGTGGAAGCATGTCCAAAAACGTAACACACAAGTTGCAAATCTTCAAAATAATTAGGATTCATGGAAAAACTTAATATCAAGACAACCCTATTGCTTTCCTACACTCTCTTCTTCATGTGAAATGGATTTCAAAACAAATACTCTAAAAATCATGCTGTATTTAATAGAACCCAAACCAATAAATCAAATCGGTTTGACGTGCAAGCATGTCCAAAAACGTAATACACAAGTTGCAAATCTTCAAAATAATTGGGATTCATGGAAAAACTTAATTTTAAGACAACCCTATGGCTTTCCTACACTGTCTTCTTCATATGAAATGGATTTCAAAACAAGTACTCTAAAAATCCTGCTGTATTTAATAGAATCCAAACCAATAAATCATATCGGGTTGACGTGGAAGCATGTCCAAAAACGTAACACACAAGTTGCAAATCTTCAAAATAATTAGGATTCATGGAAAAACTTAATTTCAAGACAACCCTATTGCTTTCCTACACTCTCTTCTTCATGTGAAATGGATTTCAAAACAAATACTCTAAAAATCATGCTGTATTTAATAGAACCCAAACCAATAAATCAAATTGGTTTGACGTGCAAGCATGTCCAAAAACGTAACACACAAGTTGCAAATCTTCAAAATAATTGGGATTCATGGAAAAACTTCATTTTAAGACAACCCTATTGGTTTCCTACACTGTCTCATTCATATGAAATGGATTTCAAAACAAGTACTCTAAAAATCCTGCTGTATTTAATAGAACCCAAACCAATAAATCATATCGGGTTGACGTGGAAGCATGTCCAAAAACGTAACACACAAGTTGCAAATCTTCAAAATAATTCGGATTCATGGAAAAACTTAATTTCAAGACAACCCTATTGCTTTCCTACATTGTCTTCTTCATATGAAATGGATTTCAAAACAAATACTCTAAAAATCATGCTCTATTTAATAGAACCCAAACCAATAAATCATATCGGGTTGACGTGGAAGCATGTCCAAAAACGTAACACACAAGTTGCAAATCTTCAAAATAATTAGGATTCATGGAAAAACTTAATTTCAAGACAACCCTATTGCTTTCCTACACTATCTTCTTCATATGAAATGGATTTCAAAACAAATACTCTAAAAATCATGCTGTATTTAATAGAACCCAAACCAATAAACCATATCGGGTTGACGTGGAAGCATGTCCAAAAACGTAACACACAAGTTGCAAATCTACAAATTAATTGGGATTCATGGAAAAACTTAATTTTAAGACAACCCTATGGCTTTCCTACACTGTCTTCTTCATATGAAATGGTTTTCAAAACAAGTACTCTAAAAATCCTGCTGTATTTAATAGAACCCAAACCAATAAATCATATCGGGTTGACGTGGAATCATGTCCAAAAACGTAACACACAAGTTGCAAATGTTCAAAATAATTGGGATTCATGGAAAAACTTAATTTTAAGACAACCCTATTGCTTTCCTACACTGTCTTCTTCATATGAAATGGATTTCAAAACAAGTACTCTAAAATTCCTGCTGTATTTAATAGAACCCAAACCAATAAATCATATCGGGTTGACGTGGAAGCATGTCCAAAAACCTAACACACAAGTTGCAAATCTTCAAAATAATTCGGATTCATGGAAAAACTTAATTTCAAGACAACCCTATTGCTTTCCTACATTGTCTTCTTCATATGAAATGGATTTCAAAACAAGTACTCTAAAAATCCTGCTGTATTTAATAGAACCCAAACCAATAAATCATATCGGGTTGACGTGGAAGCATGTCCAAAAACGTAACACACAAGTTGCAAATCTTCAAAATAATTAGGATTCATGGAAAAACTTAATTTCAAGACAACCCTATTGCTTTCCTACACTATCTTCTTCATATGAAATGGATTTCAAAACAAATACTCTAAAAATCATGCTGTATTTAATAGAACCCAAACCAATAAACCATATCGGGTTGACGTGGAAGCATGTCCAAAAACGTAACACACAAGTTGCAAATCTACAAATTAATTGGGATTCATGGAAAAACTTAATTTTAAGACAACCCTATGGCTTTCCTACACTGTCTTCTTCATATGAAATGGATTTCAAAACAAGTACTCTAAAAATCCTGCTGTATTTAATAGAACCCAAACCAATAAATCATATCGGGTTGACGTGGAAGCATGTCCAAAAACGTAACACACAAGTTGCAAATCTTCAAAATAATTAGGATTCATGGAAAAACTTAATTTCAAGACAACCCTATTGCTTTCCTACATTGTCTTCTTCATATGAAATGGATTTCAAAACAAATACTCTAAAAATCATGCTGTATTTAATAGAACCCAAACCAATAAATCATATCGGGTTGACGTGGAAGCATGTCCAAAAACGTAACACACAAGTTGCAAATCTTCAAAATAATTAGGATTCATGGAAAAACTTCATTTGAAGACAACCCTATTGCTTTCCTACACTGTCTTCTTCATATGAAATGGAATTCAAAACAAATACTCTAAAAATCATGCTCTATTTAATAGAACCCAAACCAATAAACCATATCGGGTTGACGTGGAAGCATGTCCAAAAACGTAACACACAAGTTGCAAATCTACAAATTAATTGGGATTCATGGAAAAACTTAATTTTAAGACAACCCTATTGCTTCCCTACACTTTTTCAATTGGAATGGGTTTAAAAAAAGCACTCTAAAAATCATGCTGTATTTAATAGAACCCAAACCAATAAATTATATCGGGTTGACGTGGAAGCATGTCCAAAAACGTAACACACAAGTTGCAAATCTTCAAAATAATTGGGATTCATGGAAAAACTTAATTTTAAGACAACCCTATTGCTTTCCTACACTGTCTTCTTCATATGAAATGGATTTCAAAACAAATACTCTAAAAATCATGCTCTATTTAATAGAACCCAAACCAATAAATCATATCGGGTTGACGTGGAAGCATGTCCAAAAACGTAACACACAAGTTGCAAATCTTCAAAATAATTAGGATTCATGGAAAAACTTCATTTGAAGACAACCCTATTGCTTTCCTACACTGTCTTCTTCATATGAAATGGAATTCAAAACAAATACTCTAAAAATCATGCTCTATTTAATAGAACCCAAACCAATAAACCATATCGGGTTGACGTGGAAGCATGTCCAAAAACGTAACACACAAGTTGCAAATCTTCAAAATAATTAGGATTCATGGAAAAACTTAATATCAAGACAACCCTATTGCTTTCCTACACTCTCTTCTTCATGTGAAATGGATTTCAAAACAAATACTCTAAAAATCATGCTGTATTTAATAGAACCCAAACCAATAAATCAAATCGGTTTGACGTGCAAGCATGTCCAAAAACGTAATACACAAGTTGCAAATCTTCAAAATAATTGCGATTCATGGAAAAACTTCATTTTAAGACAACCCTATGGCTTTCCTACACTGTCTTCTTCATATGAAATGGATTTCAAAACAAGTACTCTAAAAATCATGCTGTATTTAATAGAACCCAAACCAATAAATCATATCGGGTTGACGTGGAAGCATGTCCAAAAACGTAACACACAAGTTGCAAATCTTCAAAATAATTAGGATTCATGGAAAAACTTAATATCAAGACAACCCTATTGCTTTCCTACACTCTCTTCTTCATGTGAAATGGATTTCAAAACAAATACTCTAAAAATCATGCTGTATTTAATAGAACCCAAACCAATAAATCAAATCGGTTTGACGTGCAAGCATGTCCAAAAACGTAATACACAAGTTGCAAATCTTCAAAATAATTGCGATTCATGGAAAAACTTCATTTTAAGACAACCCTATGGCTTTCCTACACTGTCTTCTTCATATGAAATGGATTTCAAAACAAGTACTCTAAAAATCCTGCTGTATTTAATAGAACCCAAACCAATAAATCATATCGGGTTGACGTGGAAGCATGTCCAAAAACGTAACACACAAGTTGCAAATCTTCAAAATAATTAGGATTCATGGAAAAACTTAATTTCAAGACAACCCTATTGCTTTCCTACACTATCTTCTTCATATGAAATGGATTTCAAAACAAATACTCTAAAAATCATGCTGTATTTAATAGAACCCAAACCAATAAACCATATCGGGTTGACGTGGAAGCATGTCCAAAAACGTAACACACAAGTTGCAAATCTTCAAAATAATTGGGATTCATGGAAAAACTTAATTTTAAGACAACCCTATGGCTTTCCTACACTGTCTTCTTCATATGAAATGGATTTCAAAACAAGTACTCTAAAAATCCTGCTGTATTTAATAGAATCCAAACCAATAAATCATATCGGGTTGACGTGGAAGCATGTCCAAAAACGTAACACACAAGTTGCAAATCTTCAAAATAATTAGGATTCATGGAAAAACTTAATTTCAAGACAACCCTATTGCTTTCCTACACTCTCTTCTTCATGTGAAATGGATTTCAAAACAAATACTCTAAAAATCATGCTGTATTTAATAGAACCCAAACCAATAAATCAAATCGGTTTGACGTGCAAGCATGTCCAAAAACGTAATACACAAGTTGCAAATCTTCAAAATAATTGCGATTCATGGAAAAACTTCATTTTAAGACAACCCTATGGCTTTCCTACACTGTCTTCTTCATATGAAATGGATTTCAAAACAAGTACTCTAAAAATCATGCTGTATTTAATAGAACCCAAACCAATAAATCATATCGGGTTGACGTGGAAGCATGTCCAAAAACGTAACACACAAGTTGCAAATCTTCAAAATAATTAGGATTCATGGAAAAACTTAATATCAAGACAACCCTATTGCTTTCCTACACTCTCTTCTTCATGTGAAATGGATTTCAAAACAAATACTCTAAAAATCATGCTGTATTTAATAGAACCCAAACCAATAAATCAAATCGGTTTGACGTGCAAGCATGTCCAAAAACGTAATACACAAGTTGCAAATCTTCAAAATAATTGCGATTCATGGAAAAACTTCATTTTAAGACAACCCTATGGCTTTCCTACACTGTCTTCTTCATATGAAATGGATTTCAAAACAAGTACTCTAAAAATCCTGCTGTATTTAATAGAACCCAAACCAATAAATCATATCGGGTTGACGTGGAAGCATGTCCAAAAACGTAACACACAAGTTGCAAATCTTCAAAATAATTAGGATTCATGGAAAAACTTAATTTCAAGACAACCCTATTGCTTTCCTACACTATCTTCTTCATATGAAATGGATTTCAAAACAAATACTCTAAAAATCATGCTGTATTTAATAGAACCCAAACCAATAAACCATATCGGGTTGACGTGGAAGCATGTCCAAAAACGTAACACACAAGTTGCAAATCTTCAAAATAATTGGGATTCATGGAAAAACTTAATTTTAAGACAACCCTATGGCTTTCCTACACTGTCTTCTTCATATGAAATGGATTTCAAAACAAGTACTCTAAAAATCCTGCTGTATTTAATAGAATCCAAACCAATAAATCATATCGGGTTGACGTGGAAGCATGTCCAAAAACGTAACACACAAGTTGCAAATCTTCAAAATAATTAGGATTCATGGAAAAACTTAATTTCAAGACAACCCTATTGCTTTCCTACACTCTCTTCTTCATGTGAAATGGATTTCAAAACAAATACTCTAAAAATCATGCTGTATTTAATAGAACCCAAACCAATAAATCAAATTGGTTTGACGTGCAAGCATGTCCAAAAACGTAACACACAAGTTGCAAATCTTCAAAATAATTGGGATTCATGGAAAAACTTCATTTTAAGACAACCCTATTGGTTTCCTACACTGTCTCATTCATATGAAATGGATTTCAAAACAAGTACTCTAAAAATCCTGCTGTATTTAATAGAACCCAAACCAATAAATCATATCGGGTTGACGTGGAAGCATGTCCAAAAACGTAACACACAAGTTGCAAATCTTCAAAATAATTGGGATTCATGGAAAAACTTAATTTTAAGACAACCCTATTGCTTTCCTACACTGTCTTCTTCATATGAAATGGATTTCAAAACAAATACTCTAAAAATCATGCTCTATTTAATAGAACCCAAACCAATAAATCATATCGGGTTGACGTGGAAGCATGTCCAAAAACGTAACACACAAGTTGCAAATCTTCAAAATAATTAGGATTCATGGAAAAACTTAATTTCAAGACAACCCTATTGCTTTCCTACACTATCTTCTTCATATGAAATGGATTTCAAAACAAATACTCTAAAAATCATGCTGTATTTAATAGAACCCAAACCAATAAACCATATCGGGTTGACGTGGAAGCATGTCCAAAAACGTAACACACAAGTTGCAAATCTACAAATTAATTGGGATTCATGGAAAAACTTAATTTTAAGACAACCCTATGGCTTTCCTACACTGTCTTCTTCATATGAAATGGTTTTCAAAACAAGTACTCTAAAAATCCTGCTGTATTTAATAGAACCCAAACCAATAAATCATATCGGGTTGACGTGGAATCATGTCCAAAAACGTAACACACAAGTTGCAAATGTTCAAAATAATTGGGATTCATGGAAAAACTTAATTTTAAGACAACCCTATTGCTTTCCTACACTGTCTTCTTCATATGAAATGGATTTCAAAACAAGTACTCTAAAATTCCTGCTGTATTTAATAGAACCCAAACCAATAAATCATATCGGGTTGACGTGGAAGCATGTCCAAAAACCTAACACACAAGTTGCAAATCTTCAAAATAATTCGGATTCATGGAAAAACTTAATTTCAAGACAACCCTATTGCTTTCCTACATTGTCTTCTTCATATGAAATGGATTTCAAAACAAGTACTCTAAAAATCCTGCTGTATTTAATAGAACCCAAACCAATAAATCATATCGGGTTGACGTGGAAGCATGTCCAAAAACGTAACACACAAGTTGCAAATCTTCAAAATAATTAGGATTCATGGAAAAACTTAATTTCAAGACAACCCTATTGCTTTCCTACACTATCTTCTTCATATGAAATGGATTTCAAAACAAATACTCTAAAAATCATGCTGTATTTAATAGAACCCAAACCAATAAACCATATCGGGTTGACGTGGAAGCATGTCCAAAAACGTAACACACAAGTTGCAAATCTACAAATTAATTAGGATTCATGGAAAAACTTAATTTCAAGACAACCCTATTGCTTTCCTACATTGTCTTCTTCATATGAAATGGATTTCAAAACAAATACTCTAAAAATCATGCTGTATTTAATAGAACCCAAACCAATAAATCATATCGGGTTGACGTGGAAGCATGTCCAAAAACGTAACACACAAGTTGCAAATCTTCAAAATAATTAGGATTCATGGAAAAACTTCATTTGAAGACAACCCTATTGCTTTCCTACACTGTCTTCTTCATATGAAATGGAATTCAAAACAAATACTCTAAAAATCATGCTCTATTTAATAGAACCCAAACCAATAAACCATATCGGGTTGACGTGGAAGCATGTCCAAAAACGTAACACACAAGTTGCAAATCTACAAATTAATTGGGATTCATGGAAAAACTTAATTTTAAGACAACCCTATTGCTTCCCTACACTTTTTCAATTGGAATGGGTTTAAAAAAAGCACTCTAAAAATCATGCTGTATTTAATAGAACCCAAACCAATAAATTATATCGGGTTGACGTGGAAGCATGTCCAAAAACGTAACACACAAGTTGCAAATCTTCAAAATAATTGGGATTCATGGAAAAACTTAATTTTAAGACAACCCTATTGCTTTCCTACACTGTCTTCTTCATATGAAATGGATTTCAAAACAAATACTCTAAAAATCATGCTCTATTTAATAGAACCCAAACCAATAAACCATATCGGGTTGACGTGGAAGCATGTCCAAAAACGTAACACACAAGTTGCAAATCTACAAATTAATTAGGATTCATGGAAAAACTTAATTTCAAGACAACCCTATTGCTTTCCTACATTGTCTTCTTCATATGAAATGGATTTCAAAACAAATACTCTAAAAATCATGCTGTATTTAATAGAACCCAAACCAATAAATCATATCGGGTTGACGTGGAAGCATGTCCAAAAACGTAACACACAAGTTGCAAATCTTCAAAATAATTAGGATTCATGGAAAAACTTCATTTGAAGACAACCCTATTGCTTTCCTACACTGTCTTCTTCATATGAAATGGAATTCAAAACAAATACTCTAAAAATCATGCTCTATTTAATAGAACCCAAACCAATAAACCATATCGGGTTGACGTGGAAGCATGTCCAAAAACGTAACACACAAGTTGCAAATCTACAAATTAATTGGGATTCATGGAAAAACTTAATTTTAAGACAACCCTATTGCTTCCCTACACTTTTTCAATTGGAATGGGTTTAAAAAAAGCACTCTAAAAATCATGCTGTATTTAATAGAACCCAAACCAATAAATTATATCGGGTTGACGTGGAAGCATGTCCAAAAACGTAACACACAAGTTGCAAATCTTCAAAATAATTGGGATTCATGGAAAAACTTAATTTTAAGACAACCCTATTGCTTTCCTACACTGTCTTCTTCATATGAAATGGATTTCAAAACAAATACTCTAAAAATCATGCTCTATTTAATAGAACCCAAACCAATAAATCATATCGGGTTGACGTGGAAGCATGTCCAAAAACGTAACACACAAGTTGCAAATCTTCAAAATAATTAGGATTCATGGAAAAACTTCATTTGAAGACAACCCTATTGCTTTCCTACACTGTCTTCTTCATATGAAATGGAATTCAAAACAAATACTCTAAAAATCATGCTCTATTTAATAGAACCCAAACCAATAAACCATATCGGGTTGACGTGGAAGCATGTCCAAAAACGTAACACACAAGTTGCAAATCTACAAATTAATTGGGATTCATGGAAAAACTTAATTTTAAGACAACCCTATTGCTTCCCTACACTTTTTCAATTGGAATGGGTTTAAAAAAAGCACTCTAAAAATCATGCTGTATTTAATAGAACCCAAACCAATAAATTATATCGGGTTGACGTGGAAGCATGTCCAAAAACGTAACACACAAGTTGCAAATCTTCAAAATAATTGGGATTCATGGAAAAACTTAATTTTAAGACAACCCTATTGCTTTCCTACACTGTCTTCTTCATATGAAATGGATTTCAAAACAAATACTCTAAAAATCATGCTCTATTTAATAGAACCCAAACCAATAAATCATATCGGGTTGACGTGGAAGCATGTCCAAAAACGTAACACACAAGTTGCAAATCTTCAAAATAATTAGGATTCATGGAAAAACTTAATATCAAGACAACCCTATTGCTTTCCTACACTCTCTTCTTCATGTGAAATGGATTTCAAAACAAATACTCTAAAAATCATGCTGTATTTAATAGAACCCAAACCAATAAATCATATCGGGTTGACGTGGAATCATGTCCAAAAACGTAACACACAAGTTGCAAATGTTCAAAATAATTGGGATTCATGGAAAAACTTAATTTTAAGACAACCCTATTGCTTTCCTACACTGTCTTCTTCATATGAAATGGATTTCAAAACAAGTACTCTAAAAATCCTGCTGTATTTAATAGAACCCAAACCAATAAATCATATCGGGTTGACGTGGAAGCATGTCCAAAAACCTAACACACAAGTTGCAAATCTTCAAAATAATTCGGATTCATGGAAAAACTTAATTTCAAGACAACCCTATTGCTTTCCTACATTGTCTTCTTCATATGAAATGGATTTCAAAACAAGTACTCTAAAAATCCTGCTGTATTTAATAGAACCCAAACCAATAAATCATATCGGGTTGACGTGGAAGCATGTCCAAAAACGTAACACACAAGTTGCAAATCTTCAAAATAATTAGGATTCATGGAAAAACTTAATTTCAAGACAACCCTATTGCTTTCCTACACTATCTTCTTCATATGAAATGGATTTCAAAACAAATACTCTAAAAATCATGCTGTATTTAATAGAACCCAAACCAATAAACCATATCGGGTTGACGTGGAAGCATGTCCAAAAACGTAACACACAAGTTGCAAATCTACAAATTAATTGGGATTCATGGAAAAACTTAATTTTAAGACAACCCTATGGCTTTCCTACACTGTCTTCTTCATATGAAATGGATTTCAAAACAAGTACTCTAAAAATCCTGCTGTATTTAATAGAACCCAAACCAATAAATCATATCGGGTTGACGTGGAAGCATGTCCAAAAACGTAACACACAAGTTGCAAATCTTCAAAATAATTAGGATTCATGGAAAAACTTAATTTCAAGACAACCCTATTGCTTTCCTACATTGTCTTCTTCATATGAAATGGATTTCAAAACAAATACTCTAAAAATCATGCTGTATTTAATAGAACCCAAACCAATAAATCATATCGGGTTGACGTGGAAGCATGTCCAAAAACGTAACACACAAGTTGCAAATCTTCAAAATAATTAGGATTCATGGAAAAACTTCATTTGAAGACAACCCTATTGCTTTCCTACACTGTCTTCTTCATATGAAATGGAATTCAAAACAAATACTCTAAAAATCATGCTCTATTTAATAGAACCCAAACCAATAAACCATATCGGGTTGACGTGGAAGCATGTCCAAAAACGTAACACACAAGTTGCAAATCTACAAATTAATTGGGATTCATGGAAAAACTTAATTTTAAGACAACCCTATTGCTTCCCTACACTTTTTCAATTGGAATGGGTTTAAAAAAAGCACTCTAAAAATCATGCTGTATTTAATAGAACCCAAACCAATAAATTATATCGGGTTGACGTGGAAGCATGTCCAAAAACGTAACACACAAGTTGCAAATCTTCAAAATAATTGGGATTCATGGAAAAACTTAATTTTAAGACAACCCTATTGCTTTCCTACACTGTCTTCTTCATATGAAATGGATTTCAAAACAAATACTCTAAAAATCATGCTCTATTTAATAGAACCCAAACCAATAAATCATATCGGGTTGACGTGGAAGCATGTCCAAAAACGTAACACACAAGTTGCAAATCTTCAAAATAATTAGGATTCATGGAAAAACTTCATTTGAAGACAACCCTATTGCTTTCCTACACTGTCTTCTTCATATGAAATGGAATTCAAAACAAATACTCTAAAAATCATGCTCTATTTAATAGAACCCAAACCAATAAACCATATCGGGTTGACGTGGAAGCATGTCCAAAAACGTAACACACAAGTTGCAAATCTACAAATTAATTGGGATTCATGGAAAAACTTAATTTTAAGACAACCCTATTGCTTCCCTACACTTTTTCAATTGGAATGGGTTTAAAAAAAGCACTCTAAAAATCATGCTGTATTTAATAGAACCCAAACCAATAAATTATATCGGGTTGACGTGGAAGCATGTCCAAAAACGTAACACACAAGTTGCAAATCTTCAAAATAATTGGGATTCATGGAAAAACTTAATTTTAAGACAACCCTATTGCTTTCCTACACTGTCTTCTTCATATGAAATGGATTTCAAAACAAATACTCTAAAAATCATGCTCTATTTAATAGAACCCAAACCAATAAATCATATCGGGTTGACGTGGAAGCATGTCCAAAAACGTAACACACAAGTTGCAAATCTTCAAAATAATTAGGATTCATGGAAAAACTTAATATCAAGACAACCCTATTGCTTTCCTACACTCTCTTCTTCATGTGAAATGGATTTCAAAACAAATACTCTAAAAATCATGCTGTATTTAATAGAACCCAAACCAATAAATCAAATCGGTTTGACGTGCAAGCATGTCCAAAAACGTAATACACAAGTTGCAAATCTTCAAAATAATTGCGATTCATGGAAAAACTTCATTTTAAGACAACCCTATGGCTTTCCTACACTGTCTTCTTCATATGAAATGGATTTCAAAACAAGTACTCTAAAAATCCTGCTGTATTTAATAGAACCCAAACCAATAAATCATATCGGGTTGACGTGGAAGCATGTCCAAAAACGTAACACACAAGTTGCAAATCTTCAAAATAATTAGGATTCATGGAAAAACTTAATTTCAAGACAACCCTATTGCTTTCCTACACTATCTTCTTCATATGAAATGGATTTCAAAACAAATACTCTAAAAATCATGCTGTATTTAATAGAACCCAAACCAATAAACCATATCGGGTTGACGTGGAAGCATGTCCAAAAACGTAACACACAAGTTGCAAATCTTCAAAATAATTGGGATTCATGGAAAAACTTAATTTTAAGACAACCCTATGGCTTTCCTACACTGTCTTCTTCATATGAAATGGATTTCAAAACAAGTACTCTAAAAATCCTGCTGTATTTAATAGAATCCAAACCAATAAATCATATCGGGTTGACGTGGAAGCATGTCCAAAAACGTAACACACAAGTTGCAAATCTTCAAAATAATTAGGATTCATGGAAAAACTTAATTTCAAGACAACCCTATTGCTTTCCTACACTCTCTTCTTCATGTGAAATGGATTTCAAAACAAATACTCTAAAAATCATGCTGTATTTAATAGAACCCAAACCAATAAATCAAATTGGTTTGACGTGCAAGCATGTCCAAAAACGTAACACACAAGTTGCAAATCTTCAAAATAATTGGGATTCATGGAAAAACTTCATTTTAAGACAACCCTATTGGTTTCCTACACTGTCTCATTCATATGAAATGGATTTCAAAACAAGTACTCTAAAAATCCTGCTGTATTTAATAGAACCCAAACCAATAAATCATATCGGGTTGACGTGGAAGCATGTCCAAAAACGTAACACACAAGTTGCAAATCTTCAAAATAATTAGGATTCATGGAAAAACTTCATTTTAAGACAACCCTATTGGTTTCCTACACTGTCTTCTTCATATGAAATGGATTTCAAAACAAATACTCTAAAAATCATGCTCTATTTAATAGAACCCAAACCAATAAATCATATCGGGTTGACGTGGAAGCATGTCCAAAAACGTAACACACAAGTTGCAAATCTTCAAAATAATTAGGATTCATGGAAAAACTTAATTTCAAGACAACCCTATTGCTTTCCTACACTATCTTCTTCATATGAAATGGATTTCAAAACAAATACTCTAAAAATCATGCTGTATTTAATAGAACCCAAACCAATAAACCATATCGGGTTGACGTGGAAGCATGTCCAAAAACGTAACACACAAGTTGCAAATCTACAAATTAATTGGGATTCATGGAAAAACTTAATTTTAAGACAACCCTATGGCTTTCCTACACTGTCTTCTTCATATGAAATGGTTTTCAAAACAAGTACTCTAAAAATCCTGCTGTATTTAATAGAACCCAAACCAATAAATCATATCGGGTTGACGTGGAATCATGTCCAAAAACGTAACACACAAGTTGCAAATGTTCAAAATAATTGGGATTCATGGAAAAACTTAATTTTAAGACAACCCTATTGCTTTCCTACACTGTCTTCTTCATATGAAATGGATTTCAAAACAAGTACTCTAAAAATCCTGCTGTATTTAATAGAACCCAAACCAATAAATCATATCGGGTTGACGTGGAAGCATGTCCAAAAACCTAACACACAAGTTGCAAATCTTCAAAATAATTCGGATTCATGGAAAAACTTAATTTCAAGACAACCCTATTGCTTTCCTACATTGTCTTCTTCATATGAAATGGATTTCAAAACAAGTACTCTAAAAATCCTGCTGTATTTAATAGAACCCAAACCAATAAATCATATCGGGTTGACGTGGAAGCATGTCCAAAAACGTAACACACAAGTTGCAAATCTTCAAAATAATTAGGATTCATGGAAAAACTTAATTTCAAGACAACCCTATTGCTTTCCTACACTATCTTCTTCATATGAAATGGATTTCAAAACAAATACTCTAAAAATCATGCTGTATTTAATAGAACCCAAACCAATAAACCATATCGGGTTGACGTGGAAGCATGTCCAAAAACGTAACACACAAGTTGCAAATCTACAAATTAATTGGGATTCATGGAAAAACTTAATTTTAAGACAACCCTATGGCTTTCCTACACTGTCTTCTTCATATGAAATGGATTTCAAAACAAGTACTCTAAAAATCCTGCTGTATTTAATAGAACCCAAACCAATAAATCATATCGGGTTGACGTGGAAGCATGTCCAAAAACGTAACACACAAGTTGCAAATCTTCAAAATAATTAGGATTCATGGAAAAACTTAATTTCAAGACAACCCTATTGCTTTCCTGCACTCTCTTCTTCATGTGAAATGGATTTCAAAACAAATACTCTAAAAATCATGCTGTATTTAATAGAACCCAAACCAATAAATCAAATCGGTTTGACGTGCAAGCATGTCCAAAAACGTAACACACAAGTTGCAAATCTTCAAAATAATTGGGATTCATGGAAAAACTTAATTTTAAGACAACCCTATTGGTTTCCTACACTGTCTCATTCATATGAAATGGATTTCAAAACAAGTACTCTAAAAATCCTGCTGTATTTAATAGAACCCAAACCAATAAATCATATCGGGTTGACGTGGAAGCATGTCCAAAAACGTAACACACAAGTTGCAAATCTTCAAAATAATTCGGATTCATGGAAAAACTTAATTTCAAGACAACCCTATTGCTTTCCTACATTGTCTTCTTCATATGAAATGGATTTCAAAACAAATACTCTAAAAATCATGCTCTATTTAATAGAACCCAAACCAATAAATCATATCGGGTTGACGTGGAAGCATGTCCAAAAACGTAACACACAAGTTGCAAATCTTCAAAATAATTAGGATTCATGGAAAAACTTAATTTCAAGACAACCCTATTGCTTTCCTACACTATCTTCTTCATATGAAATGGATTTCAAAACAAATACTCTAAAAATCATGCTGTATTTAATAGAACCCAAACCAATAAACCATATCGGGTTGACGTGGAAGCATGTCCAAAAACGTAACACACAAGTTGCAAATCTACAAATTAATTGGGATTCATGGAAAAACTTAATTTTAAGACAACCCTATGGCTTTCCTACACTGTCTTCTTCATATGAAATGGATTTCAAAACAAGTACTCTAAAAATCCTGCTGTATTTAATAGAACCCAAACCAATAAATCATATCGGGTTGACGTGGAAGCATGTCCAAAAACGTAACACACAAGTTGCAAATGTTCAAAATAATTGGGATTCATGGAAAAACTTAATTTTAAGACAACCCTATTGCTTTCCTACACTATCTTCTTCATATGAAATGGATTTCAAAACAAATACTCTAAAAATCATGTTGTATTTAATAGAACCCAAACCAATAAACCATATCGGGTTGACGTGGAAGCATGTCCAAAAACGTAACACACAAGTTGCAAATCTTCAAAATAATTAGGATTCATGGAAAAACTTCATTTCAAGACAACCCTATTGCTTTCCTACACTCTCTTCTTCATGTGAAATGGATTTCAAAACAAATACTCTAAAAATCATGCTGTATTTAATAGAACCCAAACCAATAAATCATATCGGATTGACGTGGAAGCATGCCCAAAAACGTAACACACAAGTTGCAAATCTTCAAAATAATTGGAATTCATGGAAAAACTTAATTTTAAGACAACCCTATCGCTTTCCTACATTGTCTTCTTCATATGAAATGGATTTCAAAACAAATACTCTAAAAATCATGCTCTATTTAATAGAACCCAAACCAATAAATCATATCGGGTTGACGTGGAAGCATGTCCAAAAACGTAACACACAAGTTGCAAATGTTCAAAATAATTGGGATTCATGGAAAAACTTAATTTTAAGACAACCCTATCGCTTTCCTACACTATCTTCTTCATATGAAATGGATTTCAAAACAAATACTCTAAAAATCATGTTGTATTTAATAGAACCCAAACCAATAAACCATATCGGGTTGACGTGGAAGCATGTCCAAAAACGTAACACACAAGTTGCAAATCTACAAATTAATTGGGATTCATGGAAAAACTTAATTTTAAGACAACCCTATGGCTTTCCTACACTGCCTTCTTCATATGAAATGCATTTCAAAACAAATACTCTAAAAATCATGCTGTATTTAATAGAACCCAAACCAATAAATCATATTGGGTTGACGTGCAAGCATGTCCAAAAACGTAACACACAAGTTGCAAATCTTCAAAATAATTGGAATTCATGGAAAAACTTAATTTTAAGACAACCCTATTGCTTTCCTACATTGTCTTCTTCATATGAAATGGATTTCAAAACAAATACTCTAAAAATCATGCTCTATTTAATAGAACCCAAACCAATAAATCATATCGGGTTGACGTGGAAGCATGTCCAAAAACGTAACACACAAGTTGCAAATGTTCAAAATAATTGGGATTCATGGAAAAACTTAATTTTAAGACAACCCTATTGCTTTCCTACACTATCTTCTTCATATGAAATGGATTTCAAAACAAATACTCTAAAAATCATGTTGTATTTAATAGAACCCAAACCAATAAACCATATCGGGTTGACGTGGAAGCATGTCCAAAAACGTAACACACAAGTTGCAAATCTTCAAAATAATTGGAATTCATGGAAAAACTTAATTTTAAGACAACCCTATTGCTTTCCTACATTGTCTTCTTCATATGAAATGGATTTCAAAACAAATACTCTAAAAATCATGCTCTATTTAATAGAACCCAAACCAATAAATCATATCGGGTTGACGTGGAAGCATGTCCAAAAACGTAACACACAAGTTGCAAATCTTCAAAATAATTAGGATTCATGGAAAAACTTAATTTCAAGACAACCCTATTGCTTTCCTACACTCTCTTCTTCATGTGAAATGGATTTCAAAACAAATACTCTAAAAATCATGCTCTATTTAATAGAACCCAAACCAATAAATCATATCGGGTTGACGTGGAAGCATGTCCAAAAACGTAACACACAAGTTGCAAATCTTCAAAATAATTAGGATTCATGGAAAAACTTCATTTCAAGACAACCCTATTGCTTTCCTACACTCTCTTCTTCATGTGAAATGGATTTCAAAACAAATACTCTAAAAATCATGCTGTATTTAATAGAACCCAAACCAATAAATCATATCGGATTGACGTGGAAGCATGCCCAAAAACGTAACACACAAGTTGCAAATCTTCAAAATAATTGGAATTCATGGAAAAACTTAATTTTAAGACAACCCTATTGCTTTCCTACATTGTCTTCTTCATATGAAATGGATTTCGAAACAAATACTCTAAAAATCATGCTCTATTTAATAGAACCCAAACCAATAAATCATATCGGGTTGACGTGGAAGCATGTCCAAAAACGTAACACACAAGTTGCAAATCTTCAAAATAATTGGGATTCATGGAAAAACTTAATTTTAAGACAACCCTATTGCTTTCCTACACTGTCTTCTTCATATGAAATGGATTTCAAAACAAATACTCTAAAAATCATGCTCTATTTAATAGAACCCAAACCAATAAATCATATCGGGTTGACGTGGAAGCATGTCCAAAAACGTAACACACAAGTTGCAAATCTTCAAAATAATTAGGATTCATGGAAAAACTTAATTTCAAGACAACCCTATTGCTTTCCTACACTCTCTTCTTCATGTGAAATGGATTTCAAAACAAATACTCTAAAAATCATGCTCTATTTAATAGAACCCAAACCAATAAATCATATCGGGTTGACGTGGAAGCATGTCCAAAAACGTAACACACAAGTTGCAAATCTTCAAAATAATTAGGATTCATGGAAAAACTTCATTTCAAGACAACCCTATTGCTTTCCTACACTCTCTTCTTCATGTGAAATGGATTTCAAAACAAATACTCTAAAAATCATGCTGTATTTAATAGAACCCAAACCAATAAATCAAATCGGTTTGACGTGCAAGCATGTCCAAAAACGTAACACACAAGTTGCAAATCTTCAAAATAATTGGGATTCATGGAAAAACTTCATTTGAAGACAACCCTATTGCTTTCCTACACTGCCTTCTTCATATGAAATGGATTTCAAAACAAATACTCTAAAAATCATGTTGTATTTAATAGAACCCAAACCAATAAACCATATCGGGTTGACGTGGAAGCATGTCCAAAAACGTAACACACAAGTTGCAAATCTACAAATTAATTGGGATTCATGGAAAAACTTAATTTTAAGACAACCCTATGGCTTTCCTACACTATCTTCTTCATATGAAATGGATTTCAAAACAAATACTCTAAAAATCATGTTGTATTTAATAGAACCCAAACCAATAAATCATATCGGGTTGACGTGCAAGCATGTCCAAAAACGTAACACACAAGTTGCAAATCTTCAAAATAATTGGAATTCATGGAAAAACTTAATTTTAAGACAACCCTATTGCTTTCCTACATTGTCTTCTTCATATGAAATGGATTTCAAAACAAATACTCTAAAAATCATGCTCTATTTAATAGAACCCAAACCAATAAATCATATCGGGTTGACGTGGAAGCATGTCCAAAAACGTAACATACAAGTTGCAAATCTTCAAAATAATTGGGATTCATGGAAAAACTTCATTTTAAGACAACCCTATTGCTTTCCTACACTGTCTTCTTCATATGAAATGGATTTCAAAACAAATACTCTAAAAATCATGCTCTATTTCATAGAACCCAAACCAATAAATCATATCGGGTTGACGTGGAAGCATGTCCAAAAACCTAACACACAAGTTGCAAATCTTCAAAATAATTGCGATTCATGGAAAAACTTCATTTTAAGACAACCCTATGGCTTTCCTACACTGTCTTCTTCATATGAAATGGATTTCAAAACAAGTACTCTAAAAATCCTGCTGTATTTAATAGAACCCAAACCAATAAATCATATCGGGTTGACGTGGAAGCATGTCCAAAAACGTAACACACAAGTTGCAAATCTTCAAAATAATTAGGATTCATGGAAAAACTTAATTTCAAGACAACCCTATTGCTTTCCTACACTATCTTCTTCATATGAAATGGATTTCAAAACAAATACTCTAAAAATCATGCTGTATTTAATAGAACCCAAACCAATAAACCATATCGGGTTGACGTGGAAGCATGTCCAAAAACGTAACACACAAGTTGCAAATCTACAAATTAATTGGGATTCATGGAAAAACTTAATTTTAAGACAACCCTATGGCTTTCCTACAATGTCTTCTTCATATGAAATGGATTTCAAAACAAGTACTCTAAAAATCCTGCTGTATTTAATAGAACCCAAACCAATAAATCATATCGGGTTGACGTGGAAGCATGTCCAAAAACGTAACACACAAGTTGCAAATCTTCAAAATAATTAGGATTCATGGAAAAACTTAATTTCAAGACAACCCTATTGCTTTCCTACACTCTCTTCTTCATGTGAAATGGATTTCAAAACAAATACTCTAAAAATCATGCTGTATTTAATAGAACCCAAACCAATAAATCAAATCAGTTTGACGTGCAAGCATGTCCAAAAACGTAACACACAAGTTGCAAATCTTCAAAATAATTGGGATTCATGGAAAAACTTAATTTTAAGACAACCCTATTGGTTTCCTACACTGTCTCATTCATATGAAATGGATTTCAAAACAAGTACTCTAAAAATCCTGCTGTATTTAATAGAACCCAAACCAATAAATCATATCGGGTTGACGTGGAAGCATGTCCAAAAACGTAACACACAAGTTGCAAATCTTCAAAATAATTAGGATTCATGGAAAAACTTAATTTCAAGACAACCCTATTGCTTTCCTACATTGTCTTCTTCATATGAAATGGATTTCAAAACAAATACTCTAAAAATCATGCTCTATTTAATAGAACCCAAACCAATAAATCATATCGGGTTGACGTGGAAGCATGTCCAAAAACGTAACACACAAGTTGCAAATCTTCAAAATAATTAGGATTCATGGAAAAACTTAATTTCAAGACAACCCTATTGCTTTCCTACACTATCTTCTTCATATGAAATGGATTTCAAAACAAATACTCTAAAAATCATGCTGTATTTAATAGAACCCAAACCAATAAACCATATCGGGTTGACGTGGAAGCATGTCCAAAAACGTAACACACAAGTTGCAAATCTACAAATTAATTGGGATTCATGGAAAAACTTAATTTTAAGACAACCCTATGGCTTTCCTACACTGTCTTCTTCATATGAAATGGATTTCAAAACAAGTACTCTAAAAATCCTGCTGTATTTAATAGAACCCAAACCAATAAATCATATCGGGTTGACGTGGAAGCATGTCCAAAAACGTAACACACAAGTTGCAAATCTTCAAAATAATTGGGATTCATGGAAAAACTTCATTTTAAGACAACCCTATTGCTTTCCTACACTGTCTTCTTCATATGAAATGGATTTCAAAACAAATACTCTAAAAATCATGCTGTATTTAATAGAACCCAAACCAATAAACCATATCGGGTTGACGTGGAAGCATGTCCAAAAACGTAACACACAAGTTGCAAATCTACAAATTAATTGGGATTCATGGAAAAACTTAATTTTAAGACAACCCTATGGCTTTCCTACACTGTCTTCTTCATATGAAATGGATTTCAAAACAAGTACTCTAAAAATCCTGCTGTATTTAATAGAACCCAAACCAATAAATCATATCGGGTTGACGTGGAAGCATGTCCAAAAACGTAACACACAAGTTGCAAATCTTCAAAATAATTGGGATTCATGGAAAAACTTAATTTTAAGACAACCCTATTGCTTTCCTACACTGTCTTCTTCATATGAAATGGATTTCAAAACAAATACTCTAAAAATCATGCTCTATTTAATAGAACCCAAACCAATAAATCATATCGGGTTGACGTGGAAGCATGTCCAAAAACGTAACACACAAGTTGCAAATCTTCAAAATAATTAGGATTCATGGAAAAACTTAATTTCAAGACAACCCTATTGCTTTCCTACACTCTCTTCTTCATGTGAAATGGATTTCAAAACAAATACTCTAAAAATCATGCTCTATTTAATAGAACCCAAACCAATAAATCATATCGGGTTGACGTGGAAGCATGTCCAAAAACGTAACACACAAGTTGCAAATCTTCAAAATAATTAGGATTCATGGAAAAACTTCATTTCAAGACAACCCTATTGCTTTCCTACACTCTCTTCTTCATGTGAAATGGATTTCAAAACAAATACTCTAAAAATCATGCTGTATTTAATAGAACCCAAACCAATAAATCAAATCGGTTTGACGTGCAAGCATGTCCAAAAACGTAACACACAAGTTGCAAATCTTCAAAATAATTGGGATTCATGGAAAAACTTCATTTGAAGACAACCCTATTGCTTTCCTACACTGCCTTCTTCATATGAAATGGATTTCAAAACAAATACTCTAAAAATCATGTTGTATTTAATAGAACCCAAACCAATAAACCATATCGGGTTGACGTGGAAGCATGTCCAAAAACGTAACACACAAGTTGCAAATCTACAAATTAATTGGGATTCATGGAAAAACTTAATTTTAAGACAACCCTATGGCTTTCCTACACTATCTTCTTCATATGAAATGGATTTCAAAACAAATACTCTAAAAATCATGTTGTATTTAATAGAACCCAAACCAATAAATCATATCGGGTTGACGTGCAAGCATGTCCAAAAACGTAACACACAAGTTGCAAATCTTCAAAATAATTGGAATTCATGGAAAAACTTAATTTTAAGACAACCCTATTGCTTTCCTACATTGTCTTCTTCATATGAAATGGATTTCAAAACAAATACTCTAAAAATCATGCTCTATTTAATAGAACCCAAACCAATAAATCATATCGGGTTGACGTGGAAGCATGTCCAAAAACGTAACATACAAGTTGCAAATCTTCAAAATAATTGGGATTCATGGAAAAACTTCATTTTAAGACAACCCTATTGCTTTCCTACACTGTCTTCTTCATATGAAATGGATTTCAAAACAAATACTCTAAAAATCATGCTCTATTTCATAGAACCCAAACCAATAAATCATATCGGGTTGACGTGGAAGCATGTCCAAAAACCTAACACACAAGTTGCAAATCTTCAAAATAATTGCGATTCATGGAAAAACTTCATTTTAAGACAACCCTATGGCTTTCCTACACTGTCTTCTTCATATGAAATGGATTTCAAAACAAGTACTCTAAAAATCCTGCTGTATTTAATAGAACCCAAACCAATAAATCATATCGGGTTGACGTGGAAGCATGTCCAAAAACGTAACACACAAGTTGCAAATCTTCAAAATAATTAGGATTCATGGAAAAACTTAATTTCAAGACAACCCTATTGCTTTCCTACACTATCTTCTTCATATGAAATGGATTTCAAAACAAATACTCTAAAAATCATGCTGTATTTAATAGAACCCAAACCAATAAACCATATCGGGTTGACGTGGAAGCATGTCCAAAAACGTAACACACAAGTTGCAAATCTACAAATTAATTGGGATTCATGGAAAAACTTAATTTTAAGACAACCCTATGGCTTTCCTACAATGTCTTCTTCATATGAAATGGATTTCAAAACAAGTACTCTAAAAATCCTGCTGTATTTAATAGAACCCAAACCAATAAATCATATCGGGTTGACGTGGAAGCATGTCCAAAAACGTAACACACAAGTTGCAAATCTTCAAAATAATTAGGATTCATGGAAAAACTTAATTTCAAGACAACCCTATTGCTTTCCTACACTCTCTTCTTCATGTGAAATGGATTTCAAAACAAATACTCTAAAAATCATGCTGTATTTAATAGAACCCAAACCAATAAATCAAATCAGTTTGACGTGCAAGCATGTCCAAAAACGTAACACACAAGTTGCAAATCTTCAAAATAATTGGGATTCATGGAAAAACTTAATTTTAAGACAACCCTATTGGTTTCCTACACTGTCTCATTCATATGAAATGGATTTCAAAACAAGTACTCTAAAAATCCTGCTGTATTTAATAGAACCCAAACCAATAAATCATATCGGGTTGACGTGGAAGCATGTCCAAAAACGTAACACACAAGTTGCAAATCTTCAAAATAATTAGGATTCATGGAAAAACTTGATTTCAAGACAACCCTATTGCTTTCCTACATTGTCTTCTTCATATGAAATGGATTTCAAAACAAATACTCTAAAAATCATGCTCTATTTAATAGAACCCAAACCAATAAATCATATCGGGTTGACGTGGAAGCATGTCCAAAAACGTAACACACAAGTTGCAAATCTTCAAAATAATTAGGATTCATGGAAAAACTTAATTTCAAGACAACCCTATTGCTTTCCTACACTATCTTCTTCATATGAAATGGATTTCAAAACAAATACTCTAAAAATCATGCTGTATTTAATAGAACCCAAACCAATAAACCATATCGGGTTGACGTGGAAGCATGTCCAAAAACGTAACACACAAGTTGCAAATCTACAAATTAATTGGGATTCATGGAAAAACTTAATTTTAAGACAACCCTATGGCTTTCCTACACTGTCTTCTTCATATGAAATGGATTTCAAAACAAGTACTCTAAAAATCCTGCTGTATTTAATAGAACCCAAACCAATAAATCATATCGGGTTGACGTGGAAGCATGTCCAAAAACGTAACACACAAGTTGCAAATGTTCAAAATAATTGGGATTCATGGAAAAACTTAATTTTAAGACAACCCTATTGCTTTCCTACACTATCTTCTTCATATGAAATGGATTTCAAAACAAATACTCTAAAAATCATGTTGTATTTAATAGAACCCAAACCAATAAACCATATCGGGTTGACGTGGAAGCATGTCCAAAAACGTAACACACAAGTTCCAAATCTACAAATTAATTGGGATTCATGGAAAAACTTAATTTTAAGACAACCCTATGGCTTTCCTACACTGCCTTCTTCATATGAAATGGATTTCAAAACAAATACTCTAAAAATCATGCTGTATTTAATAGAACCCAAACCAATAAATCATATCGGGTTGACGTGCAAGCATGTCCAAAAACGTAACACACAAGTTGCAAATCTTCAAAATAATTGGAATTCATGGAAAAACTTAATTTTAAGACAACCCTATTGCTTTCCTACATTGTCTTCTTCATATGAAATGGATTTCAAAACAAATACTCTAAAAATCATGCTCTATTTAATAGAACCCAAACCAATAAATCATATCGGGTTGACGTGGAAGCATGTCCAAAAACGTAACACACAAGTTGCAAATCTTCAAAATAATTGGGATTCATGGAAAAACTTAATTTTAAGACAACCCTATTGCTTTCCTACACTGTCTTCTTCATATGAAATGGATTTCAAAACAAATACTCTAAAAATCATGCTCTATTTAATAGAACCCAAACCAATAAATCATATCGGGTTGACGTGGAAGCATGTCCAAAAACGTAACACACAAGTTGCAAATCTTCAAAATAATTAGGATTCATGGAAAAACTTAATTTTAAGACAACCCTATTGCTTTCCTACATTGTCTTCTTCATATGAAATGGATTTCAAAACAAATACTCTAAAAATCATGCTCTATTTAATAGAACCCAAACCAATAAATCATATCGGGTTGACGTGGAAGCATGTCCAAAAACGTAACACACAAGTTGCAAATCTTCAAAATAATTGGGATTCATGGAAAAACTTAATTTTAAGACAACCCTATTGCTTTCCTACACTGTCTTCTTCATATGAAATGGATTTCAAAACAAATACTCTAAAAATCATGCTCTATTTAATAGAACCCAAACCAATAAATCATATCGGGTTGACGTGGAAGCATGTCCAAAAACGTAACACACAAGTTGCAAATCTTCAAAATAATTAGGATTCATGGAAAAACTTAATTTCAAGACAACCCTATTGCTTTCCTACACTCTCTTCTTCATGTGAAATGGATTTCAAAACAAATACTCTAAAAATCATGCTCTATTTAATAGAACCCAAACCAATAAATCATATCGGGTTGACGTGGAAGCATGTCCAAAAACGTAACACACAAGTTGCAAATCTTCAAAATAATTAGGATTCATGGAAAAACTTCATTTCAAGACAACCCTATTGCTTTCCTACACTCTCTTCTTCATGTGAAATGGATTTCAAAACAAATACTCTAAAAATCATGCTGTATTTAATAGAACCCAAACCAATAAATCAAATCGGTTTGACGTGCAAGCATGTCCAAAAACGTAACACACAAGTTGCAAATCTTCAAAATAATTGGGATTCATGGAAAAACTTCATTTGAAGACAACCCTATGGCTTTCCTACACTGCCTTCTTCATATGAAATGGATTTCAAAACAAATACTCTAAAAATCATGCTGTATTTAATAGAACCCAAACCAATAAATCATATTGGGTTGACGTGCAAGCATGTCCAAAAACGTAACACACAAGTTGCAAATCTTCAAAATAATTGGAATTCATGGAAAAACTTAATTTTAAGACAACCCTATTGCTTTCCTACATTGTCTTCTTCATATGAAATGGATTTCAAAACAAATACTCTAAAAATCATGCTCTATTTAATAGAACCCAAACCAATAAATCATATCGGGTTGACGTGGAAGCATGTCCAAAAACGTAACACACAAGTTGCAAATCTTCAAAATAATTGGGATTCATGGAAAAACTTAATTTTAAGACAACCCTATTGCTTTCCTACACTGTCTTCTTCATATGAAATGGATTTCAAAACAAATACTCTAAAAATCATGCTCTATTTAATAGAACCCAAACCAATAAATCATATCGGGTTGACGTGGAAGCATGTCCAAAAACGTAACACACAAGTTGCAAATCTTCAAAATAATTAGGATTCATGGAAAAACTTAATTTTAAGACAACCCTATTGCTTTCCTACATTGTCTTCTTCATATGAAATGGATTTCAAAACAAATACTCTAAAAATCATGCTCTATTTAATAGAACCCAAACCAATAAATCATATCGGGTTGACGTGGAAGCATGTCCAAAAACGTAACACACAAGTTGCAAATCTTCAAAATAATTGGGATTCATGGAAAAACTTAATTTTAAGACAACCCTATTGCTTTCCTACACTGTCTTCTTCATATGAAATGGATTTCAAAACAAATACTCTAAAAATCATGCTCTATTTAATAGAACCCAAACCAATAAATCATATCGGGTTGACGTGGAAGCATGTCCAAAAACGTAACACACAAGTTGCAAATCTTCAAAATAATTAGGATTCATGGAAAAACTTAATTTCAAGACAACCCTATTGCTTTCCTACACTCTCTTCTTCATGTGAAATGGATTTCAAAACAAATACTCTAAAAATCATGCTCTATTTAATAGAACCCAAACCAATAAATCATATCGGGTTGACGTGGAAGCATGTCCAAAAACGTAACACACAAGTTGCAAATCTTCAAAATAATTAGGATTCATGGAAAAACTTCATTTCAAGACAACCCTATTGCTTTCCTACACTCTCTTCTTCATGTGAAATGGATTTCAAAACAAATACTCTAAAAATCATGCTGTATTTAATAGAACCCAAACCAATAAATCAAATCGGTTTGACGTGCAAGCATGTCCAAAAACGTAACACACAAGTTGCAAATCTTCAAAATAATTGGGATTCATGGAAAAACTTCATTTGAAGACAACCCTATTGCTTTCCTACACTGCCTTCTTCATATGAAATGGATTTCAAAACAAATACTCTAAAAATCATGTTGTATTTAATAGAACCCAAACCAATAAACCATATCGGGTTGACGTGGAAGCATGTCCAAAAACGTAACACACAAGTTGCAAATCTACAAATTAATTGGGATTCATGGAAAAACTTAATTTTAAGACAACCCTATGGCTTTCCTACACTATCTTCTTCATATGAAATGGATTTCAAAACAAATACTCTAAAAATCATGTTGTATTTAATAGAACCCAAACCAATAAATCATATCGGGTTGACGTGCAAGCATGTCCAAAAACGTAACACACAAGTTGCAAATCTTCAAAATAATTGGAATTCATGGAAAAACTTAATTTTAAGACAACCCTATTGCTTTCCTACATTGTCTTCTTCATATGAAATGGATTTCAAAACAAATACTCTAAAAATCATGCTCTATTTAATAGAACCCAAACCAATAAATCATATCGGGTTGACGTGGAAGCATGTCCAAAAACGTAACATACAAGTTGCAAATCTTCAAAATAATTGGGATTCATGGAAAAACTTCATTTTAAGACAACCCTATTGCTTTCCTACACTGTCTTCTTCATATGAAATGGATTTCAAAACAAATACTCTAAAAATCATGCTCTATTTCATAGAACCCAAACCAATAAATCATATCGGGTTGACGTGGAAGCATGTCCAAAAACGTAACACACAAGTTGCAAATCTTCAAAATAATTAGGATTCATGGAAAAACTTAATTTCAAGACAACCCTATTGCTTTCCTACACTCTCTTCTTCATGTGAAATGGATTTCAAAACAAATACTCTAAAAATCATGCTCTATTTAATAGAACCCAAACCAATAAATCATATCGGGTTGACGTGGAAGCATGTCCAAAAACGTAACACACAAGTTGCAAATCTTCAAAATAATTAGGATTCATGGAAAAACTTAATTTCAAGACAACCCTATTGCTTTCCTACACTCTCTTCTTCATGTGAAATGGATTTCAAAACAAATACTCTAAAAATCATGCTGTATTTAATAGAACCCAAACCAATAAATCAAATCGGTTTGACGTGCAAGCATGTCCAAAAACGTAACACACAAGTTGCAAATCTTCAAAATAATTGGGATTCATGGAAAAACTTCATTTGAAGACAACCCTATTGCTTTCCTACACTGTCTTCTTCATATGAAATGGATTTCAAAACAAATACTCTAAAAATCCTGCTGTATTTAATAGAACCCAAACCAATAAATCATATCGGATTGACGTGGAAGCATGCCCAAAAACGTAACACACAAGTTGCAAATCTTCAAAATAATTGGGATTCATGGAAAAACTTCATTTGAAGACAACCCTATTGCTTTCCTACACTGTCTTCTTCATATGAAATGGATTTCAAAACAAATACTCTAAAAATCCTGCTGTATTTAATAGAACCCAAACCAATAAATCATATCGGGTTGACGTGGAAGCATGTCCAAAAACGTAACACACAAGTTGCAAATCTTCAAAATAATTAGGATTCATGGAAAAACTTAATTTCAAGACAACCCTATGGCTTTCCTACACTCTCTTCTTCATGTGAAATGGATTTCAAAACAAATACTCTAAAAATCATGCTCTATTTAATAGAACCCAAACCAATAAATCATATCGGGTTGACGTGGAAGCATGTCCAAAAACGTAACACACAAGTTGCAAATCTTCAAAATAATTAGGATTCATGGAAAAACTTAATTTCAAGACAACCCTATTGCTTTCCTACACTCTCTTCTTCATGTGAAATGGATTTCAAAACAAATACTCTAAAAATCATGCTGTATTTAATAGAATCCAAACCAATAAATCAAATCGGTTTGACGTGCAAGCATGTCCAAAAACGTAACACACAAGTTGCAAATCTTCAAAATAATTGGGATTCATGGAAAAACTTCATTTGAAGACAACCCTATTGCTTTCCTACACTGTCTTCTTCATATGAAATGGATTTCAAAACAAATACTCTAAAAATCCTGCTGTATTTAATAGAACCCAAACCAATAAATCATATCGGGTTGACGTGGAAGCATGCCCAAAAACGTAACACACAAGTTGCAAATCTTCAAAATAATTAGGATTCATGGAAAAACTTAATTTCAAGACAACCCTATGGCTTTCCTACACTGTCTTCCTCATATGAAATGGATTTCAAAACAAATACTCTAAAAATCATGTTGTATTTAATAGAACCCAAACCAATAAACCATATCGGGTTGACGTGGAAGCATGTCCAAAAACGTAACACACAAGTTGCAAATCTTCAAAATAATTGGGATTCATGGAAAAACTTCATTTTAAGGCAACCCTATGGCTTTCCTACACTGTCTTCTTCATATGAAATGGATTTCAAAACAAATACTCTAAAAATCCTGCTGTATTTAATAGAACCCAAACCAATAAATCATATCGGGTTGACGTGGAAGCATGTCCAAAAACGTAACACACAAGTTGCAAATCTTCAAAATAATTAGGATTCATGGAAAAACTTCATTTTAAGACAACCCTATTGGTTTCCTACACTGTCTTCTTCATATGAAATGGATTGCAAAACAAATACTCTAAAAATCATGCTGTGTTTAATAGAACCCAAACCAATAAATCTTATCGGGTTGACGTGCAAGCATGTCCAAAAACGTAACACACAAGTTGCAAATCTTCAAAATAATTGGGATTCATGGAAAAACTTCATTTGAAGACAACCCTATTGCTTTCCTACACTGTCTTCTTCATATGAAATGGATTTCAAAACAAATACTCTACAAATCATGCTGTATTTAATAGAACCCAAACCAATAAATCATATCGGGTTGACGTGGAAGCATGTCCAAAAACGTAACACACAAGTTGCAAATCTTCAAAATAATTAGGATTCATGGAAAAACTTAATTTCAAGACAACCCTATTGCTTTCCTACACTCTCTTCTTCATGTGAAATGGATTTCAAAACAAATACTCTAAAAATCATGCTGTATTTAATAGAACCCAAACCAATAAATCAAATCGGTTTGACGTGCAAGCATGTCCAAAAACGTAACACACAAGTTGCAAATCTTCAAAATAATTGGGATTCATGGAAAAACTTAATTTTAAGACAACCCTATTGGTTTCCTACACTGTCTTCTTCATATGAAATGGATTTCAAAACAAGTACTCTAAAAATCCTGCTGTATTTAATAGAACCCAAACCAATAAATCATATCGGGTTGACGTGGAAGCATGCCCAAAAACGTAACACACAAGTTGCAAATCTTCAAAATAATTAGGATTCATGGAAAAACTTAATTTCAAGACAACCCTATTGCTTTCCTACATTGTCTTCTTCATATGAAATGGATTTCAAAACAAATACTCTAAAAATCATGCTCTATTTAATAGAACCCAAACCAATAAACCATATCGGGTTGACGTGGAAGCATGTCCAAAAACGTAACACACAAGTTGCAAATCTACAAATTAATTGGGATTCATGGAAAAACTTAATTTTAAGACAACCCTATGGCTTTCCTACACTGCCTTCTTCATATGAAATGGATTTCAAAACAAATACTCTAAAAATCATGCTCTATTTAATAGAACCCAAACCAATAAATCATATCGGGTTGACGTGGAAGCATGTCCAAAAACGTAACACACAAGTTGCAAATCTTCAAAATAATTGGGATTCATGGAAAAACTTCATTTGAAGACAACCCTATTGCTTTCCTACACTGTCTTCTTCATATGAAATGGATTTCAAAACAAATACTCTAAAAATCCTGCTGTATTTAATAGAACCCAAACCAATAAATCATATCGGGTTGACGTGGAAGCATGCCCAAAAACGTAACACACAAGTTGCAAATCTTCAAAATAATTGGGATTCATGGAAAAACTTAATTTCAAGACAACCCTATGGCTTTCCTACACTGTCTTCTTCATATGAAATGGATTTCAAAACAAATACTCTAAAAATCATGTTGTATTTAATAGAACCCAAACTAATAAATCATATCGGGTTGACGTGGAAGCATGTCCAAAAACGTAACACACAAGTTGCAAATCTTCAAAATAATTGGGATTCATGGAAAAACTTCATTTTAAGGCAACCCTATGGCTTTCCTACACTGTCTTCTTCATATGAAATGGATTTCAAAACAAATACTCTAAAAATCCTGCTGTATTTAATAGAACCCAAACCAATAAATCATATCGGGTTGACGTGGAAGCATGTCCAAAAACGTAACACACAAGTTGCAAATCTTCAAAATAATTAGGATTCATGGAAAAACTTAATTTTAAGACAACCCTATTGGTTTCCTACACTGTCTTCTTCATATGAAATGGATTGCAAAACAAATACTCTAAAAATCATGCTGTATTTAATAGAACCCAAACCAACAAATCAAATCGGTTTGACGTGCAAGCATGTCCAAAAACGTAACACACAAGTTGCAAATCTTCAAAATAATTAGGATTCATGGAAAAACTTCATTTGAAGACAACCCTATTGGTTTCCTACACTGTCTTCTTCATATGAAATGGATTTCAAAACAAGTACTCTAAAAATCCTGCTGTATTTAATAGAACCCAAACCAATAAATCATATCGGGTTGACGTGGAAGCATGTCCAAAAACGTAACACACAAGTTGCAAATCTTCAAAATAATTAGGATTCATGGAAAAACTTAATTTCAAGACAACCCTATTGCTTTCCTACACTCTCTTCTTCATGTGAAATGGATTTCAAAACAAATACTCTAAAAATCATGCTGTATTTAATAGAACCCAAACCAACAAATCAAATCGGTTTGACGTGCAAGCATGTCCAAAAACGTAACACACAAGTTGCAAATCTTCAAAATAATTAGGATTCATGGAAAAACTTCATTTTAAGACAACCCTATTGGTTTCCTACACTGTCTTCTTCATATGAAATGGATTGCAAAACAAATACTCTAAAAATCATGCTGTGTTTAATAGAACCCAAACCAATAAATCTTATCGGGTTGACGTGCAAGCATGTCCAAAAACGTAACACACAAGTTGCAAATCTTCAAAATAATTGGGATTCATGGAAAAACTTCATTTGAAGACAACCCTATTGCTTTCCTACACTGTCCTCTTCATATGAAATGGATTTCAAAACAAATACTCTACAAATCATGCTGTATTTAATAGAACCCAAACCAATAAATCATATCGGGTTGACGTGGAAGCATGTCCAAAAACGTAACACACAAGTTGCAAATCTTCAAAATAATTAGGATTCATGGAAAAACTTAATTTCAAGACAACCCTATTGCTTTCCTACACTCTCTTCTTCATGTGAAATGGATTTCAAAACAAATACTCTAAAAATCATGCTGTATTTAATAGAACCCAAACCAATAAATCAAATCGGTTTGACGTGGAAGCATGTCCAAAAACGTAACACACAAGTTGCAAATCTTCAAAATAATTGGGATTCATGGAAAAACTTCATTTTAAGACAACCCTATTGGTTTCCTACACTGTCTTCTTCATATGAAATGGATTTCAAAACAAGTACTCTAAAAATCCTGCTGTATTTAATAGAACCCAAACCAATAAATCATATCGGGTTGACGTGGAAGCATGTCCAAAAACGTAACACACAAGTTGCAAATCTTCAAAATAATTAGGATTCATGGAAAAACTTAATTTCAAGACAACCCTATTGCTTTCCTACACTCTCTTCTTCATGTGAAATGGATTTCAAAACAAATACTCTAAAAATCATGCTCTATTTAATAGAACCCAAACCAATAAATCATATCGGGTTGACGTGGAAGCATGTCCAAAAACGTAACACACAAGTTGCAAATCTTCAAAATAATTAGGATTCATGGAAAAACTTCATTTCAAGACAACCCTATTGCTTTCCTACACTCTCTTCTTCATGTGAAATGGATTTCAAAACAAATACTCTAAAAATCATGCTGTATTTAATAGAACCCAAACCAATAAATCAAATCGGTTTGACGTGCAAGCATGTCCAAAAACGTAACACACAAGTTGCAAATCTTCAAAATAATTGGGATTCATGGAAAAACTTCATTTTAAGACAACCCTATTGCTTTCCTACACTGTCTTCTTCATATGAAATGGATTTCAAAACAAATACTCTAAAAATCATGCTGTATTTAATAGAACCCAAACCAATAAATCATATCGGGTTGACGTGGAAGCATGCCCAAAAACGTAACACACAAGTTGCAAATCTTCAAAATAATTGGGATTCATGGAAAAACTTAATTTCAAGACAACCCTATGGCTTTCCTACACTGTCTTCTTCATATGAAATGGATTTCAAAACAAATACTCTAAAAATCATGTTGTATTTAATAGAACCCAAACCAATAAATCATATCGGGTTGACGTGGAAGCATGTCCAAAAACGTAACACACAAGTTGCAAATCTTCAAAATAATTGGGATTCATGGAAAAACTTCATTTGAAGACAACCCTATTGCTTTCCTACACTGTCTTCTTCATATGAAATGGATTTCAAAACAAATACTCTACAAATCATGCTATATTTAATAGAACCCAAACCAACAAATCAAATCGGTTTGACGTGCAAGCATGTCCAAAAACGTAACACACAAGTTGCAAATCTTCAAAATAATTAGGATTCATGGAAAAACTTAATTTCAAGACAACCCTATTGCTTTCCTACACTCTCTTCTTCATGTGAAATGGATTTCAAAACAAATACTCTAAAAATCATGCTGTATTTAATAGAACCCAAACCAATAAATCAAATCGGTTTGACGTGCAAGCATGTCCAAAAACGTAACACACAAGTTGCAAATCTTCAAAATAATTGGGATTCATGGAAAAACTTAATTTTAAGACAACCCTATTGGTTTCCTACACTGTCTTCTTCATATGAAATGGATTTCAAAACAAGTACTCTAAAAATCCTGCTGTATTTAATAGAACCCAAACCAATAAATCATATCGGGTTGACGTGGAAGCATGTCCAAAAACGTAACACACAAGTTGCAAATCTTCAAAATAATTAGGATTCATGGAAAAACTTAATTTCAAGACAACCCTATTGCTTTCCTACACTCTCTTCTTCATGTGAAATGGATTTCAAAACAAATACTCTAAAAATCATGCTGTATTTAATAGAACCCAAACCAACAAATCAAATCGGTTTGACGGGCAAGCATGTCCAAAAACGTAACACACAAGTTGCAAATCTTCAAAATAATTAGGATTCATGGAAAAACTTCATTTTAAGACAACCCTATTGGTTTCCTACACTGTCTTCTTCATATGAAATGGATTGCAAAACAAATACTCTAAAAATCATGCTGTGTTTAATAGAACCCAAACCAATAAATCTTATCGGGTTGACGTGCAAGCATGTCCAAAAACGTAACACACAAGTTGCAAATCTTCAAAATAATTGGGATTCATGGAAAAACTTCATTTGAAGACAACCCTATTGCTTTCCTACACTGTCTTCTTCATATGAAATGGATTTCAAAACAAATACTCTACAAATCATGCTGTATTTAATAGAACCCAAACCAATAAATCATATCGGGTTGACGTGGAAGCATGTCCAAAAACGTAACACACAAGTTGCAAATCTTCAAAATAATTAGGATTCATGGAAAAACTTAATTTCAAGACAACCCTATTGCTTTCCTACACTCTCTTCTTCATGTGAAATGGATTTCAAAACAAATACTCTAAAAATCATGCTGTATTTAATAGAACCCAAACCAATAAATCATATCGGGTTGACGTGGAAGCATGTCCAAAAACGTAACACACAAGTTGCAAATCTTCAAAATAATTAGGATTCATGGAAAAACTTAATTTCAAGACAACCCTATTGCTTTCCTACACTCTCTTCTTCATGTGAAATGGATTTCAAAACAAATACTCTAAAAATCATGCTCTATTTAATAGAACCCAAACCAATAAATCATATCGGGTTGACGTGGAAGCATGTCCAAAAACGTAACACACAAGTTGCAAATCTTCAAAATAATTAGGATTCATGGAAAAACTTCATTTCAAGACAACCCTATTGCTTTCCTACACTCTCTTCTTCATGTGAAATGGATTTCAAAACAAATACTCTAAAAATCATGCTGTATTTAATAGAACCCAAACCAATAAATCAAATCGGTTTGACGTGCAAGCATGTCCAAAAACGTAACACACAAGTTGCAAATCTTCAAAATAATTGGGATTCATGGAAAAACTTCATTTTAAGACAACCCTATTGCTTTCCTACACTGTCTTCTTCATATGAAATGGATTTCAAAACAAATACTCTAAAAATCCTGCTGTATTTAATAGAACCCAAACCAATAAATCATATCGGGTTGACGTGGAAGCATGCCCAAAAACGTAACACACAAGTTGCAAATCTTCAAAATAATTGGGATTCATGGAAAAACTTAATTTCAAGACAACCCTATGGCTTTCCTACACTGTCTTCTTCATATGAAATGGATTTCAAAACAAATACTCTAAAAATCATGTTGTATTTAATAGAACCCAAACCAATAAATCATATCGGGTTGACGTGGAAGCATGTCCAAAAACGTAACACACAAGTTGCAAATCTTCAAAATAATTGGGATTCATGGAAAAACTTCATTTGAAGACAACCCTATTGCTTTCCTACACTGTCTTCTTCATATGAAATGGATTTCAAAACAAATACTCTACAAATCATGCTATATTTAATAGAACCCAAACCAACAAATCAAATCGGTTTGACGTGCAAGCATGTCCAAAAACGTAACACACAAGTTGCAAATCTTCAAAATAATTAGGATTCATGGAAAAACTTAATTTCAAGACAACCCTATTGCTTTCCTACACTCTCTTCTTCATGTGAAATGGATTTCAAAACAAATACTCTAAAAATCATGCTGTATTTAATAGAACCCAAACCAATAAATCAAATCGGTTTGACGTGCAAGCATGTCCAAAAACGTAACACACAAGTTGCAAATCTTCAAAATAATTGGAATTCATGGAAAAACTTAATTTTAAGACAACCCTATTGGTTTCCTACACTGTCTTCTTCATATGAAATGGATTTCAAAACAAGTACTCTAAAAATCCTGCTGTATTTAATAGAACCCAAACCAATAAATCATATCGGGTTGACGTGGAAGCATGTCCAAAAACGTAACACACAAGTTGCAAATCTTCAAAATAATTAGGATTCATGGAAAAACTTAATTTCAAGACAACCCTATTGCTTTCCTACACTCTCTTCTTCATGTGAAATGGATTTCAAAACAAATACTCTAAAAATCATGCTGTATTTAATAGAACCCAAACCAACAAATCAAATCGGTTTGACGGGCAAGCATGTCCAAAAACGTAACACACAAGTTGCAAATCTTCAAAATAATTAGGATTCATGGAAAAACTTCATTTTAAGACAACCCTATTGGTTTCCTACACTGTCTTCTTCATATGAAATGGATTGCAAAACAAATACTCTAAAAATCATGCTGTGTTTAATAGAACCCAAACCAATAAATCTTATCGGGTTGACGTGCAAGCATGTCCAAAAACGTAACACACAAGTTGCAAATCTTCAAAATAATTGGGATTCATGGAAAAACTTCATTTGAAGACAACCCTATTGCTTTCCTACACTGTCTTCTTCATATGAAATGGATTTCAAAACAAATACTCTACAAATCATGCTGTATTTAATAGAACCCAAACCAATAAATCATATCGGGTTGACGTGGAAGCATGTCCAAAAACGTAACACACAAGTTGCAAATCTTCAAAATAATTAGGATTCATGGAAAAACTTAATTTCAAGACAACCCTATTGCTTTCCTACACTCTCTTCTTCATGTGAAATGGATTTCAAAACAAATACTCTAAAAATCATGCTGTATTTAATAGAACCCAAACCAATAAATCAAATCGGTTTGACGTGGAAGCATGTCCAAAAACGTAACACACAAGTTGCAAATCTTCAAAATAATTGGGATTCATGGAAAAACTTCATTTTAAGACAACCCTATTGGTTTCCTACACTGTCTTCTTCATATGAAATGGATTTCAAAACAAGTACTCTAAAAATCCTGCTGTATTTAATAGAACCCAAACCAATAAATCATATCGGGTTGACGTGGAAGCATGTCCAAAAACGTAACACACAAGTTGCAAATCTTCAAAATAATTAGGATTCATGGAAAAACTTCATTTGAAGACAACCCTATTGCTTTCCTACACTCTCTTCTTCATGTGAAATGGATTTCAAAACAAATACTCTAAAAATCATGCTCTATTTAATAGAACCCAAACCAATAAATCATATCGGGTTGACGTGGAAGCATGTCCAAAAACGTAACACACAAGTTGCAAATCTTCAAAATAATTAGGATTCATGGAAAAACTTAATTTCAAGACAACCCTATTGCTTTCCTACACTCTCTTCTTTATGTGAAATGGATTTCAAAACAAATACTCTAAAAATCATGCTGTATTTAATAGAACCCAAACCAATAAATCAAATCGGTTTGACGTGCAAGCATGTCCAAAAACGTAACACACAAGTTGCAAATCTTCAAAATAATTGGGATTCATGGAAAAACTTCATTTTAAGACAACCCTATTGCTTTCCTACACTGTCTTCTTCATATGAAATGGATTTCAAAACAAATACTCTAAAAATCCTGCTGTATTTAATAGAACCCAAACCAATAAATCATATCGGGTTGACGTGGAAGCATGCCCAAAAACGTAACACAGAAGTTGCAAATCTTCAAAATAATTGGGATTCATGGAAAAACTTAATTTCAAGACAACCCTATGGCTTTCCTACACTGTCTTCTTCATATGAAATGGATTTCAAAACAAATACTCTAAAAATCATGTTGTATTTAATAGAACCCAAACCAATAAATCATATCGGGTTGACGTGGAAGCATGTCCAAAAACGTAACACACAAGTTGCAAATCTTCAAAATAATTGGGATTCATGGAAAAACTTCATTTTAAGGCAACCCTATGGCTTCCCTACACTGTCTTCTTCATATGAAATGGATTTCAAAACAAATACTCTAAAAATCATGCTGTGTTTAATAGAACCCAAACCAATAAATCTTATCGGGTTGACGTGCAAGCATGTCCAAAAACGTAACACACAAGTTGCAAATCTTCAAAATAATTAGGATTCATGGAAAAACTTCATTTTAAGACAACCCTATTGGTTTCCTACACTGTCTTCTTCATATGAAATGGATTTCAAAACAAGTACTCTAAAAATCATGTTGTATTTAATAGAACCCAAACTAATAAATCATATCGGGTTGACGTGGAAGCATGTCCAAAAACGTAACACACAAGTTGCAAATCTTCAAAATAATTGGGATTCATGGAAAAACTTCATTTTAAGGCAACCCTATGGCTTTCCTACACTGTCTTCTTCATATGAAATGGATTTCAAAACAAATACTCTAAAAATCCTGCTGTATTTAATAGAACCCAAACCAATAAATCATATCGGGTTGACGTGGAAGCATGTCCAAAAACGTAACACACAAGTTGCAAATCTTCAAAATAATTAGGATTCATGGAAAAACTTCATTTTAAGACAACCCTATTGGTTTCCTACACTGTCTTCTTCATATGAAATGGATTGCAAAACAAATACTCTAAAAATCATGCTGTGTTTAATAGAACCCAAACCAATAAATCTTATCGGATTGACGTGCAAGCATGTCCAAAAACGTAACACACAAGTTGCAAATCTTCAAAATAATTGGGATTCATGGAAAAACTTCATTTGAAGACAACCCTATTGCTTTCCTACACTGTCTTCTTCATATGAAATGGATTGCAAAACAAATACTCTACAAATCATGCTGTATTTAATAGAACCCAAACCAATAAATCATATCGGGTTGACGTGGAAGCATGTCCAAAAACGTAACACACAAGTTGCAAATCTTCAAAATAATTAGGATTCATGGAAAAACTTAATTTCAAGACAACCCTATTGCTTTCCTACACTCTCTTCTTCATGTGAAATGGATTTCAAAACAAATACTCTAAAAATCATGCTGTATTTAATAGAACCCAAACCAATAAATCAAATCGGTTTGACGTGCAAGCATGTCCAAAAACGTAACACACAAGTTGCAAATCTTCAAAATAATTGGGATTCATGGAAAAACTTAATTTTAAGACAACCCTATTGGTTTCCTACACTGTCTTCTTCATATGAAATGGATTTCAAAACAAGTACTCTAAAAATCCTGCTGTATTTAATAGAACCCAAACCAATAAATCATATCGGGTTGACGTGGAAGCATGTCCAAAAACGTAACACACAAGTTGCAAATCTTCAAAATAATTAGGATTCATGGAAAAACTTAATTTCAAGACAACCCTATTGCTTTCCTACACTCTCTTCTTCATGTGAAATGGATTTCAAAACAAATACTCTAAAAATCATGCTGTATTTAATAGAACCCAAACCAACAAATCAAATCGGTTTGACGTGCAAGCATGTCCAAAAACGTAACACACAAGTTGCAAATCTTCAAAATAATTAGGATTCATGGAAAAACTTCATTTTAAGACAACCCTATTGGTTTCCTACACTGTCTTCTTCATATGAAATGGATTGCAAAACAAATACTCTAAAAATCATGCTGTGTTTAATAGAACCCAAACCAATAAATCTTATCGGGTTGACGTGCAAGCATGTCCAAAAACGTAACACACAAGTTGCAAATCTTCAAAATAATTGGGATTCATGGAAAAACTTCATTTGAAGACAACCCTATTGCTTTCCTACACTGTCTTCTTCATATGAAATGGATTTCAAAACAAATACTCTACAAATCATGCTCTATTTAATAGAACCCAAACCAATAAATCATATCGGGTTGACGTGGAAGCATGTCCAAAAACGTAACACACAAGTTGCAAATCTTCAAAATAATTAGGATTCATGGAAAAACTTAATTTCAAGACAACCCTATTGCTTTCCTACACTCTCTTCTTCATGTGAAATGGATTTCAAAACAAATACTCTAAAAATCATGCTGTATTTAATAGAACCCAAACCAATAAATCAAATCGGTTTGACGTGGAAGCATGTCCAAAAACGTAACACACAAGTTGCAAATCTTCAAAATAATTGGGATTCATGGAAAAACTTCATTTTAAGACAACCCTATTGGTTTCCTACACTGTCTTCTTCATATGAAATGGATTTCAAAACAAGTACTCTAAAAATCCTGCTGTATTTAATAGAACCCAAACCAATAAATCATATCGGGTTGACGTGGAAGCATGTCCAAAAACGTAACACACAAGTTGCAAATCTTCAAAATAATTAGGATTCATGGAAAAACTTCATTTGAAGACAACCCTATTGCTTTCCTACACTCTCTTCTTCATGTGAAATGGATTTCAAAACAAATACTCTAAAAATCATGCTCTATTTAATAGAACCCAAACCAATAAATCATATCGGGTTGACGTGGAAGCATGTCCAAAAACGTAACACACAAGTTGCAAATCTTCAAAATAATTAGGATTCATGGAAAAACTTCATTTCAAGACAACCCTATTGCTTTCCTACACTCTCTTCTTCATGTGAAATGGATTTCAAAACAAATACTCTAAAAATCATGCTGTATTTAATAGAACCCAAACCAATAAATCAAATCGGTTTGACGTGCAAGCATGTCCAAAAACGTAACACACAAGTTGCAAATCTTCAAAATAATTGGGATTCATGGAAAAACTTCATTTTAAGACAACCCTATTGCTTTCCTACACTGTCTTCTTCATATGAAATGGATTTCAAAACAAATACTCTAAAAATCCTGCTGTATTTAATAGAACCCAAACCAATAAATCATATCGGGTTGACGTGGAAGCATGCCCAAAAACGTAACACAGAAGTTGCAAATCTTCAAAATAATTGGGATTCATGGAAAAACTTAATTTCAAGACAACCCTATGGCTTTCCTACACTGTCTTCTTCATATGAAATGGATTTCAAAACAAATACTCTAAAAATCATGTTGTATTTAATAGAACCCAAACCAATAAATCATATCGGGTTGACGTGGAAGCATGTCCAAAAACGTAACACACAAGTTGCAAATCTTCAAAATAATTGGGATTCATGGAAAAACTTCATTTTAAGGCAACCCTATGGCTTCCCTACACTGTCTTCTTCATATGAAATGGATTTCAAAACAAATACTCTAAAAATCATGCTGTGTTTAATAGAACCCAAACCAATAAATCTTATCGGGTTGACGTGCAAGCATGTCCAAAAACGTAACACACAAGTTGCAAATCTTCAAAATAATTAGGATTCATGGAAAAACTTCATTTTAAGACAACCCTATTGGTTTCCTACACTGTCTTCTTCATATGAAATGGATTTCAAAACAAGTACTCTAAAAATCATGTTGTATTTAATAGAACCCAAACTAATAAATCATATCGGGTTGACGTGGAAGCATGTCCAAAAACGTAACACACAAGTTGCAAATCTTCAAAATAATTGGGATTCATGGAAAAACTTCATTTTAAGGCAACCCTATGGCTTTCCTACACTGTCTTCTTCATATGAAATGGATTTCAAAACAAATACTCTAAAAATCCTGCTGTATTTAATAGAACCCAAACCAATAAATCATATCGGGTTGACGTGGAAGCATGTCCAAAAACGTAACACACAAGTTGCAAATCTTCAAAATAATTAGGATTCATGGAAAAACTTCATTTTAAGACAACCCTATTGGTTTCCTACACTGTCTTCTTCATATGAAATGGATTGCAAAACAAATACTCTAAAAATCATGCTGTGTTTAATAGAACCCAAACCAATAAATCTTATCGGATTGACGTGCAAGCATGTCCAAAAACGTAACACACAAGTTGCAAATCTTCAAAATAATTGGGATTCATGGAAAAACTTCATTTGAAGACAACCCTATTGCTTTCCTACACTGTCTTCTTCATATGAAATGGATTGCAAAACAAATACTCTACAAATCATGCTGTATTTAATAGAACCCAAACCAATAAATCATATCGGGTTGACGTGGAAGCATGTCCAAAAACGTAACACACAAGTTGCAAATCTTCAAAATAATTAGGATTCATGGAAAAACTTAATTTCAAGACAACCCTATTGCTTTCCTACACTCTCTTCTTCATGTGAAATGGATTTCAAAACAAATACTCTAAAAATCATGCTGTATTTAATAGAACCCAAACCAATAAATCAAATCGGTTTGACGTGGAAGCATGTCCAAAAACGTAACACACAAGTTGCAAATCTTCAAAATAATTGGGATTCATGGAAAAACTTCATTTTAAGACAACCCTATTGGTTTCCTACACTGTCTTCTTCATATGAAATGGATTTCAAAACAAGTACTCTAAAAATCCTGCTGTATTTAATAGAACCCAAACCAATAAATCATATCGGGTTGACGTGGAAGCATGTCCAAAAACGTAACACACAAGTTGCAAATCTTCAAAATAATTAGGATTCATGGAAAAACTTAATTTCAAGACAACCCTATTGCTTTCCTACACTCTCTTCTTCATGTGAAATGGATTTCAAAACAAATACTCTAAAAATCATGCTCTATTTAATAGAACCCAAACCAATAAATCATATCGGGTTGACGTGGAAGCATGTCCAAAAACGTAACACACAAGTTGCAAATCTTCAAAATAATTAGGATTCATGGAAAAACTTCATTTCAAGACAACCCTATTGCTTTCCTACACTCTCTTCTTCATGTGAAATGGATTTCAAAACAAATACTCTAAAAATCATGCTGTATTTAATAGAACCCAAACCAATAAATCAAATCGGTTTGACGTGCAAGCATGTCCAAAAACGTAACACACAAGTTGCAAATCTTCAAAATAATTGGGATTCATGGAAAAACTTAATTTTAAGACAACCCTATTGGTTTCCTACACTGTCTTCTTCATATGAAATGGATTTCAAAACAAGTACTCTAAAAATCCTGCTGTATTTAATAGAACCCAAACCAATAAATCATATCGGGTTGACGTGGAAGCATGTCCAAAAACGTAACACACAAGTTGCAAATCTTCAAAATAATTAGGATTCATGGAAAAACTTCATTTCAAGACAACCCTATTGCTTTCCTACACTCTCTTCTTCATGTGAAATGGATTTCAAAACAAATACTCTAAAAATCATGCTGTATTTAATAGAACCCAAACCAACAAATCAAATCGGTTTGACGTGCAAGCATGTCCAAAAACGTAACACACAAGTTGCAAATCTTCAAAATAATTAGGATTCATGGAAAAACTTCATTTTAAGACAACCCTATTGGTTTCCTACACTGTCTTCTTCATATGAAATGGATTGCAAAACAAATACTCTAAAAATCATGCTGTGTTTAATAGAACCCAAACCAATAAATCTTATCGGGTTGACGTGCAAGCATGTCCAAAAACGTAACACACAAGTTGCAAATCTTCAAAATAATTGGGATTCATGGAAAAACTTCATTTGAAGACAACCCTATTGCTTTCCTACACTGTCTTCTTCATATGAAATGGATTTCAAAACAAATACTCTACAAATCATGCTCTATTTAATAGAACCCAAACCAATAAATCATATCGGGTTGACGTGGAAGCATGTCCAAAAACGTAACACACAAGTTGCAAATCTTCAAAATAATTAGGATTCATGGAAAAACTTAATTTCAAGACAACCCTATTGCTTTCCTACACTCTCTTCTTCATGTGAAATGGATTTCAAAACAAATACTCTAAAAATCATGCTGTATTTAATAGAACCCAAACCAATAAATCAAATCGGTTTGACGTGGAAGCATGTCCAAAAACGTAACACACAAGTTGCAAATCTTCAAAATAATTGGGATTCATGGAAAAACTTCATTTTAAGACAACCCTATTGGTTTCCTACACTGTCTTCTTCATATGAAATGGATTTCAAAACAAGTACTCTAAAAATCCTGCTGTATTTAATAGAACCCAAACCAATAAATCATATCGGGTTGACGTGGAAGCATGTCCAAAAACGTAACACACAAGTTGCAAATCTTCAAAATAATTAGGATTCATGGAAAAACTTAATTTCAAGACAACCCTATTGCTTTCCTACACTCTCTTCTTCATGTGAAATGGATTTCAAAACAAATACTCTAAAAATCATGCTCTATTTAATAGAACCCAAACCAATAAATCATATCGGGTTGACGTGGAAGCATGTCCAAAAACGTAACACACAAGTTGCAAATCTTCAAAATAATTAGGATTCATGGAAAAACTTCATTTCAAGACAACCCTATTGCTTTCCTACACTCTCTTCTTCATGTGAAATGGATTTCAAAACAAATACTCTAAAAATCATGCTGTATTTAATAGAACCCAAACCAATAAATCAAATCGGTTTGACGTGCAAGCATGTCCAAAAACGTAACACACAAGTTGCAAATCTTCAAAATAATTGGGATTCATGGAAAAACTTCATTTTAAGACAACCCTATTGGTTTCCTACACTGTCTTCTTCATATGAAATGGATTTCAAAACAAGTACTCTAAAAATCCTGCTGTATTTAATAGAACCCAAACCAATAAATCATATCGGGTTGACGTGGAAGCATGTCCAAAAACGTAACACACAAGTTGCAAATCTTCAAAATAATTAGGATTCATGGAAAAACTTAATTTCAAGACAACCCTATTGCTTTCCTACACTCTCTTCTTCATGTGAAATGGATTTCAAAACAAATACTCTAAAAATCATGCTCTATTTAATAGAACCCAAACCAATAAATCATATCGGGTTGACGTGGAAGCATGTCCAAAAACGTAACACACAAGTTGCAAATCTTCAAAATAATTAGGATTCATGGAAAAACTTCATCTCAAGACAACCCTATTGCTTTCCTACACTGTCTTCTTCATATGAAATGGATTTCAAAACAAATACTCTAAAAATCATGCTCTATTTAATAGAACCCAAACCAATAAACCATATCGGGTTGACGTGGAAGCATGTCCAAAAACGTAACACACAAGTTGCAAATCTACAAATTAATTGGGATTCATGGAAAAACTTAATTTTAAGACAACCCTATGGCTTTCCTACACTGCCTTCTTCATATGAAATGGATTTCAAAACAAATACTCTACAAATCATGCTCTATTTAATAGAACCCAAACCAATAAATCATATCGGGTTGACGTGGAAGCATGTCCAAAAACGTAACACACAAGTTGCAAATCTACAAAATAATTGGAATTCATGGAAAAACTTAATTTTAAGACAACCCTATTGCTTCCCTACACTTTTTCAATTGGAATGGGTTTAAAAAAAGCACTCTAAAAATCATGCTGTATTTAATAGAACCCAAACCAATAAATCATATCGGGTTGACGTGGAAGCATGTCCAAAAACGTAACACACAAGTTGCAAATCTTCAAAATAATTAGGATTCATGGAAAAACTTCATTTTAAGACAACCCTATTGGTTTCCTACACTGTCTTCTTCATATGAAATGGATTTCAAAACAAATACTTTAAAAATCATGCTGTGTTTAATAGAACCCAAACCAATAAATCTTATCGGGTTGACGTGCAAGCATGTCCAAAAACGTAACACACAAGTTGCAAATCTTCAAAATAATTGGGATTCATGGAAAAACTTAATTTCAAGACAACCCTATTGCTTTCCTACACTCTCTTCTTCATATGAAATGGATTTCAAAACAAGTACTCTAAAAATCCTGCTGTATTTAATAGAACCCAAACCAATAAATCATATCGGGTTGACGTGGAAGCATGTCCAAAAACGTAACACACAAGTTGCAAATCTTCAAAATAATTAGGATTCATGGAAAAACTTAATTTCAAGACAACCCTATTGCTTTCCTACACTCTCTTCTTCATGTGAAATGGATTTCAAAACAAATACTCTAAAAATCATGCTCTATTTAATAGAACCCAAACCAATAAATCATATCGGGTTGACGTGGAAGCATGTCCAAAAACGTAACACACAAGTTGCAAATCTTCAAAATAATTAGGATTCATGGAAAAACTTCATCTCAAGACAACCCTATTGCTTTCCTACACTGTCTTCTTCATATGAAATGGATTTCAAAACAAATACTCTAAAAATCATGCTCTATTTAATAGAACCCAAACCAATAAACCATATCGGGTTGACGTGGAAGCATGTCCAAAAACGTAACACACAAGTTGCAAATCTACAAATTAATTGGGATTCATGGAAAAACTTAATTTTAAGACAACCCTATGGCTTTCCTACACTGCCTTCTTCATATGAAATGGATTTCAAAACAAATACTCTACAAATCATGCTCTATTTAATAGAACCCAAACCAATAAATCATATCGGGTTGACGTGGAAGCATGTCCAAAAACGTAACACACAAGTTGCAAATCTACAAAATAATTGGAATTCATGGAAAAACTTAATTTTAAGACAACCCTATTGCTTCCCTACACTTTTTCAATTGGAATGGGTTTAAAAAAAGCACTCTAAAAATCATGCTGTATTTAATAGAACCCAAACCAATAAATCATATCGGGTTGACGTGGAAGCATGTCCAAAAACGTAACACACAAGTTGCAAATCTTCAAAATAATTAGGATTCATGGAAAAACTTCATTTTAAGACAACCCTATTGGTTTCCTACACTGTCTTCTTCATATGAAATGGATTTCAAAACAAATACTTTAAAAATCATGCTGTGTTTAATAGAACCCAAACCAATAAATCTTATCGGGTTGACGTGCAAGCATGTCCAAAAACGTAACACACAAGTTGCAAATCTTCAAAATAATTGGGATTCATGGAAAAACTTAATTTCAAGACAACCCTATTGCTTTCCTACACTCTCTTCTTCATGTGAAATGGATTTCAAAACAAATACTCTAAAAATCATGCTGTATTTAATAGAACCCAAACCAATAAATCAAATCGGTTTGACGTGCAAGCATGTCCAAAAACGTAACACACAAGTTGCAAATCTTCAAAATAATTGGGATTCATGGAAAAACTTCATTTTAAGACAACCCTATTGGTTTCCTACACTCTCTTCTTCATATGAAATGGATTTCAAAACAAGTACTCTAAAAATCCTGCTGTATTTAATAGAACCCAAACCAATAAATCATATCGGGTTGACGTGGAAGCATGTCCAAAAACGTAACACACAAGTTGCAAATCTTCAAAATAATTAGGATTCATGGAAAAACTTAATTTCAAGACAACCCTATTGCTTTCCTACACTATCTTCTTCATATGAAATGGATTTCAAAACAAATACTCTAAAAATCATGCTGTATTTAATAGAACCCAAACCAATAAACCATATCGGGTTGACGTGGAAGCATGTCCAAAAACGTAACACACAAGTTGCAAATCTACAAATTAATTGGGATTCATGGAGAAACTTAATTTTAAGACAACCCTATGGCTTTCCTACACTGTCTTCTTCATATGAAATGGATTTCAAAACAAGTACTCTAAAAATCCTGCTTTATTTAATAGAACCCAAACCAATAAATCATATCGGGTTGACGTGGAAGCATGTCCAAAAACGTAACACACAAGTTGCAAATCTTCAAAATAATTAGGATTCATGGAAAAACTTAATTTCAAGACAACCCTATTGGTTTCCTACACTGTCTTCTTCATATGAAATGGATTGCAAAACAAATACTCTAAAAATCATGCTGTGTTTAATAGAACCCAAACCAATAAATCTTATCGGGTTGACGTGCAAGCATGTCCAAAAACGTAACACACAAGTTGCAAATCTTCAAAATAATTGGGATTCATGGAAAAACTTCATTTTAAGACAACCCTATTGCTTTCCTACACTGTCTTCTTCATATGAAATGGATTTCAAAACAAATACTCTACAAATCATGCTGTATTTAATAGAACCCAAACCAATAAATCATATCGGGTTGACGTGGAAGCATGTCCAAAAACGTAACACACAAGTTGCAAATCTTCAAAATAATTAGGATTCATGGAAAAACTTCATTTCAAGACAACCCTATTGCTTTCCTACACTCTCTTCTTCATGTGAAATGGATTTCAAAACAAATACTCTAAAAATCATGCTGTATTTAATAGAACCCAAACCAATAAATCAAATCGGTTTGACGTGCAAGCATGTCCAAAAACGTAACACACAAGTTGCAAATCTTCAAAATAATTGGGATTCATGGAAAAACTTCATTTTAAGACAACCCTATTGGTTTCCTACACTGTCTTCTTCATATGAAATGGATTTCAAAACAAGTACTCTAAAAATCATGCTCTATTTAATAGAACCCAAACCAATAAATCATATCGGGTTGACGTGGAAGCATGTCCAAAAACGTAACACACAAGTTGCAAATCTTCAAAATAATTAGGATTCATGGAAAAACTTCATTTCAAGACAACCCTATTGCTTTCCTACACTCTCTTCTTCATGTGAAATGGATTTCAAAACAAATACTCTAAAAATCATGCTGTATTTAATAGAACCCAAACCAACAAATCAAATCGGTTTGACGTGCAAGCATGTCCAAAAACGTAACACACAAGTTGCAAATCTTCAAAATAATTAGGATTCATGGAAAAACTTCATTTTAAGACAACCCTATTGGTTTCCTACACTGTCTTCTTCATATGAAATGGATTGCAAAACAAATACTCTAAAAATCATGCTGTGTTTAATAGAACCCAAACCAATAAATCTTATCGGGTTGACGTGCAAGCATGTCCAAAAACGTAACACACAAGTTGCAAATCTTCAAAATAATTGGGATTCATGGAAAAACTTCATTTGAAGACAACCCTATTGCTTTCCTACACTGTCTTCTTCATATGAAATGGATTTCAAAACAAATACTCTACAAATCATGCTCTATTTAATAGAACCCAAACCAATAAATCATATCGGGTTGACGTGGAAGCATGTCCAAAAACGTAACACACAAGTTGCAAATCTTCAAAATAATTAGGATTCATGGAAAAACTTAATTTCAAGACAACCCTATTGCTTTCCTACACTATCTTCTTCATGTGAAATGGATTTCAAAACAAATACTCTAAAAATCATGCTGTATTTAATAGAACCCAAACCAATAAATCAAATCGGTTTGACGTGGAAGCATGTCCAAAAACGTAACACACAAGTTGCAAATCTTCAAAATAATTGGGATTCATGGAAAAACTTCATTTTAAGACAACCCTATTGGTTTCCTACACTGTCTTCTTCATATGAAATGGATTTCAAAACAAGTACTCTAAAAATCCTGCTGTATTTAATAGAACCCAAACCAATAAATCATATCGGGTTGACGTGGAAGCATGTCCAAAAACGTAACACACAAGTTGCAAATCTTCAAAATAATTAGGATTCATGGAAAAACTTAATTTCAAGACAACCCTATTGCTTTCCTACACTCTCTTCTTCATGTGAAATGGATTTCAAAACAAATACTCTAAAAATCATGCTCTATTTAATAGAACCCAAACCAATAAATCATATCGGGTTGACGTGGAAGCATGTCCAAAAACGTAACACACAAGTTGCAAATCTTCAAAATAATTAGGATTCATGGAAAAACTTCATTTCAAGACAACCCTATTGCTTTCCTACACTCTCTTCTTCATGTGAAATGGATTTCAAAACAAATACTCTAAAAATCATGCTGTATTTAATAGAACCCAAACCAATAAATCAAATCGGTTTGACGTGCAAGCATGTCCAAAAACGTAACACACAAGTTGCAAATCTTCAAAATAATTGGGATTCATGGAAAAACTTCATTTTAAGACAACCCTATTGGTTTCCTACACTGTCTTCTTCATATGAAATGGATTTCAAAACAAGTACTCTAAAAATCCTGCTGTATTTAATAGAACCCAAACCAATAAATCATATCGGGTTGACGTGGAAGCATGTCCAAAAACGTAACACACAAGTTGCAAATCTTCAAAATAATTAGGATTCATGGAAAAACTTAATTTCAAGACAACCCTATTGCTTTCCTACACTCTCTTCTTCATGTGAAATGGATTTCAAAACAAATACTCTAAAAATCATGCTCTATTTAATAGAACCCAAACCAATAAATCATATCGGGTTGACGTGGAAGCATGTCCAAAAACGTAACACACAAGTTGCAAATCTTCAAAATAATTGGGATTCATGGAAAAACTTCATTTGAAGACAACCCTATTGCTTTCCTACACTGTCTTCTTCATATGAAATGGATTTCAAAACAAATACTCTACAAATCATGCTCTATTTAATAGAACCCAAACCAATAAATCATATCGGGTTGACGTGGAAGCATGTCCAAAAACGTAACACACAAGTTGCAAATCTTCAAAATAATTAGGATTCATGGAAAAACTTAATTTCAAGACAACCCTATTGCTTTCCTACACTATCTTCTTCATGTGAAATGGATTTCAAAACAAATACTCTAAAAATCATGCTGTATTTAATAGAACCCAAACCAATAAATCAAATCGGTTTGACGTGGAAGCATGTCCAAAAACGTAACACACAAGTTGCAAATCTTCAAAATAATTGGGATTCATGGAAAAACTTCATTTTAAGACAACCCTATTGGTTTCCTACACTGTCTTCTTCATATGAAATGGATTTCAAAACAAGTACTCTAAAAATCCTGCTGTATTTAATAGAACCCAAACCAATAAATCATATCGGGTTGACGTGGAAGCATGTCCAAAAACGTAACACACAAGTTGCAAATCTTCAAAATAATTAGGATTCATGGAAAAACTTAATTTCAAGACAACCCTATTGCTTTCCTACACTCTCTTCTTCATGTGAAATGGATTTCAAAACAAATACTCTAAAAATCATGCTCTATTTAATAGAACCCAAACCAATAAATCATATCGGGTTGACGTGGAAGCATGTCCAAAAACGTAACACACAAGTTGCAAATCTTCAAAATAATTAGGATTCATGGAAAAACTTCATTTCAAGACAACCCTATTGCTTTCCTACACTCTCTTCTTCATGTGAAATGGATTTCAAAACAAATACTCTAAAAATCATGCTGTATTTAATAGAACCCAAACCAATAAATCAAATCGGTTTGACGTGCAAGCATGTCCAAAAACGTAACACACAAGTTGCAAATCTTCAAAATAATTGGGATTCATGGAAAAACTTCATTTTAAGACAACCCTATTGGTTTCCTACACTGTCTTCTTCATATGAAATGGATTTCAAAACAAGTACTCTAAAAATCCTGCTGTATTTAATAGAACCCAAACCAATAAATCATATCGGGTTGACGTGGAAGCATGTCCAAAAACGTAACACACAAGTTGCAAATCTTCAAAATAATTAGGATTCATGGAAAAACTTAATTTCAAGACAACCCTATTGCTTTCCTACACTCTCTTCTTCATGTGAAATGGATTTCAAAACAAATACTCTAAAAATCATGCTCTATTTAATAGAACCCAAACCAATAAATCATATCGGGTTGACGTGGAAGCATGTCCAAAAACGTAACACACAAGTTGCAAATCTTCAAAATAATTAGGATTCATGGAAAAACTTCATTTCAAGACAACCCTATTGCTTTCCTACACTGTCTTCTTCATATGAAATGGATTTCAAAACAAATACTCTAAAAATCATGCTCTATTTAATAGAACCCAAACCAATAAACCATATCGGGTTGACGTGGAAGCATGTCCAAAAACGTAACACACAAGTTGCAAATCTACAAATTAATTGGGATTCATGGAAAAACTTAATTTTAAGACAACCCTATGGCTTTCCTACACTGCCTTCTTCATATGAAATGGATTTCAAAACAAATACTCTACAAATCATGCTCTATTTAATAGAACCCAAACCAATAAATCATATCGGGTTGACGTGGAAGCATGTCCAAAAACGTAACACACAAGTTGCAAATCTACAAAATAATTGGAATTCATGGAAAAACTTAATTTTAAGACAACCCTATTGCTTCCCTACACTTTTTCAATTGGAATGGGTTTAAAAAAAGCACTCTAAAAATCATGCTGTATTTAATAGAACCCAAACCAATAAATCATATCGGGTTGACGTGGAAGCATGTCCAAAAACGTAACACACAAGTTGCAAATCTTCAAAATAATTAGGATTCATGGAAAAACTTCATTTTAAGACAACCCTATTGGTTTCCTACACTGTCTTCTTCATATGAAATGGATTTCAAAACAAATACTTTAAAAATCATGCTGTGTTTAATAGAACCCAAACCAATAAATCTTATCGGGTTGACGTGCAAGCATGTCCAAAAACGTAACACACAAGTTGCAAATCTTCAAAATAATTGGGATTCATGGAAAAACTTAATTTCAAGACAACCCTATTGCTTTCCTACACTCTCTTCTTCCTGTGAAATGGATTTCAAAACAAATACTCTAAAAATCATGCTGTATTTAATAGAACCCAAACCAATAAATCAAATCGGTTTGACGTGCAAGCATGTCCAAAAACGTAACACACAAGTTGCAAATCTTCAAAATAATTGGGATTCATGGAAAAACTTCATTTTAAGACAACCCTATTGGTTTCCTACACTGTCTTCTTCATATGAAATGGATTGCAAAACAAATACTCTAAAAATCATGCTGTGTTTAATAGAACCCAAACCAATAAATCTTATCGGGTTGACGTGCAAGCATGTCCAAAAACGTAACACACAAGTTGCAAATCTTCAAAATAATTGGGATTCATGGAAAAACTTCATTTTAAGACAACCCTATTGGTTTCCTACACTGTCTTCTTCATATGAAATGGATTGCAAAACAAATACTCTAAAAATCATGCTGTGTTTAATAGAACCCAAACCAATAAATCTTATCGGGTTGACGTGCAAGCATGTCCAAAAACGTAACACACAAGTTGCAAATCTTCAAAATAATTGGGATTCATGGAAAAACTTCATTTTAAGACAACCCTATTGCTTTCCTACACTGTCTTCTTCATATGAAATGGATTTCAAAACAAATACTCTAAAAATCCTGCTGTATTTAATAGAACCCAAACCAATAAATCATATCGGGTTGACGTGGAAGCATGTCCAAAAACGTAACACACAAGTTGCAAATCTTCAAAATAATTAGGATTCATGGAAAAACTTAATTTCAAGACAACCCTATTGCTTTCCTACACTCTCTTCTTCATGTGAAATGGATTTCAAAACAAATACTCTAAAAATCATGCTGTATTTAATAGAACCCAAACCAATAAATCAAATCGGTTTGACGTGCAAGCATGTCCAAAAACGTAACACACAAGTTGCAAATCTTCAAAATAATTGGGATTCATGGAAAAACTTAATTTTAAGACAACCCTATTGGTTTCCTACACTGTCTTCTTCATATGAAATGGATTTCAAAACAAGTACTCTAAAAATCATGCTCTATTTAATAGAACCCAAACCAATAAATCATATCGGGTTGACGTGGAAGCATGTCCAAAAACGTAACACACAAGTTGCAAATCTTCAAAATAATTAGGATTCATGGAAAAACTTAATTTCAAGACAACCCTATTGCTTTCCTACACTCTCTTCTTCATGTGAAATGGATTTCAAAACAAATACTCTAAAAATCATGCTCTATTTAATAGAACCCAAACCAACAAATCAAATCGGTTTGACGTGCAAGCATGTCCAAAAACGTAACACACAAGTTGCAAATCTTCAAAATAATTAGGATTCATGGAAAAACTTCATTTTAAGACAACCCTATTGGTTTCCTACACTGTCTTCTTCATATGAAATGGATTGCAAAACAAATACTCTAAAAATCATGCTGTGTTTAATAGAACCCAAACCAATAAATCTTATCGGGTTGACGTGCAAGCATGTCCAAAAACGTAACACACAAGTTGCAAATCTTCAAAATAATTGGGATTCATGGAAAAACTTCATTTTAAGACAACCCTATTGCTTTCCTACACTGTCTTCTTCATATGAAATGGATTTCAAAACAAATACTCTACAAATCATGCTGTATTTAATAGAACCCAAACCAATAAATCATATCGGGTTGACGTGGAAGCATGTCCAAAAACGTAACACACAAGTTGCAAATCTTCAAAATAATTAGGATTCATGGAAAAACTTAATTTCAAGACAACCCTATTGCTTTCCTACACTCTCTTCTTCATGTGAAATGGATTTCAAAACAAATACTCTAAAAATCATGCTGTATTTAATAGAACCCAAACCAATAAATCAAATCGGTTTGACGTGCAAGCATGTCCAAAAACGTAACACACAAGTTGCAAATCTTCAAAATAATTGGGATTCATGGAAAAACTTAATTTTAAGACAACCCTATTGGTTTCCTACACTGTCTTCTTCATATGAAATGGATTTCAAAACAAGTACTCTAAAAATCATGCTCTATTTAATAGAACCCAAACCAATAAATCATATCGGGTTGACGTGGAAGCATGTCCAAAAACGTAACACACAAGTTGCAAATCTTCAAAATAATTAGGATTCATGGAAAAACTTAATTTCAAGACAACCCTATTGCTTTCCTACACTCTCTTCTTCATGTGAAATGGATTTCAAAACAAATACTCTAAAAATCATGCTCTATTTAATAGAACCCAAACCAACAAATCAAATCGGTTTGACGTGCAAGCATGTCCAAAAACGTAACACACAAGTTGCAAATCTTCAAAATAATTAGGATTCATGGAAAAACTTCATTTTAAGACAACCCTATTGGTTTCCTACACTGTCTTCTTCATATGAAATGGATTGCAAAACAAATACTCTAAAAATCATGCTGTGTTTAATAGAACCCAAACCAATAAATCTTATCGGGTTGACGTGCAAGCATGTCCAAAAACGTAACACACAAGTTGCAAATCTTCAAAATAATTGGGATTCATGGAAAAACTTAATTTCAAGACAACCCTATTGCTTTCCTACACTGTCTTCTTCATATGAAATGGATTTCAAAACAAATACTCTACAAATCATGCTGTATTTAATAGAACCCAAACCAATAAATCATATCGGGTTGACGTGGAAGCATGTCCAAAAACGTAACACACAAGTTGCAAATCTTCAAAATAATTAGGATTCATGGAAAAACTTAATTTCAAGACAACCCTATTGCTTTCCTACACTCTCTTCTTCATGTGAAATGGATTTCAAAACAAATACTCTAAAAATCATGCTGTATTTAATAGAACCCAAACCAATAAATCAAATCGGTTTGACGTGCAAGCATGTCCAAAAACGTAACACACAAGTTGCAAATCTTCAAAATAATTGGGATTCATGGAAAAACTTAATTTTAAGACAACCCTATTGGTTTCCTACACTGTCTTCTTCATATGAAATGGATTTCAAAACAAGTACTCTAAAAATCATGCTCTATTTAATAGAACCCAAACCAATAAATCATATCGGGTTGACGTGGAAGCATGTCCAAAAACGTAACACACAAGTTGCAAATCTTCAAAATAATTAGGATTCATGGAAAAACTTAATTTCAAGACAACCCTATTGCTTTCCTACACTCTCTTCTTCATGTGAAATGGATTTCAAAACAAATACTCTAAAAATCATGCTCTATTTAATAGAACCCAAACCAACAAATCAAATCGGTTTGACGTGCAAGCATGTCCAAAAACGTAACACACAAGTTGCAAATCTTCAAAATAATTAGGATTCATGGAAAAACTTCATTTTAAGACAACCCTATTGGTTTCCTACACTGTCTTCTTCATATGAAATGGATTGCAAAACAAATACTCTAAAAATCATGCTGTGTTTAATAGAACCCAAACCAATAAATCTTATCGGGTTGACGTGCAAGCATGTCCAAAAACGTAACACACAAGTTGCAAATCTTCAAAATAATTGGGATTCATGGAAAAACTTAATTTCAAGACAACCCTATTGCTTTCCTACACTGTCTTCTTCATATGAAATGGATTTCAAAACAAATACTCTACAAATCATGCTGTATTTAATAGAACCCAAACCAATAAATCATATCGGGTTGACGTGGAAGCATGTCCAAAAACGTAACACACAAGTTGCAAATCTTCAAAATAATTAGGATTCATGGAAAAACTTAATTTCAAGACAACCCTATTGCTTTCCTACACTCTCTTCTTCATGTGAAATGGATTTCAAAACAAATACTCTAAAAATCATGCTGTATTTAATAGAACCCAAACCAATAAATCAAATCGGTTTGACGTGCAAGCATGTCCAAAAACGTAACACACAAGTTGCAAATCTTCAAAATAATTGGGATTCATGGAAAAACTTAATTTTAAGACAACCCTATTGGTTTCCTACACTGTCTTCTTCATATGAAATGGATTTCAAAACAAGTACTCTAAAAATCATGCTCTATTTAATAGAACCCAAACCAATAAATCATATCGGGTTGACGTGGAAGCATGTCCAAAAACGTAACACACAAGTTGCAAATCTTCAAAATAATTAGGATTCATGGAAAAACTTAATTTCAAGACAACCCTATTGCTTTCCTACACTCTCTTCTTCATGTGAAATGGATTTCAAAACAAATACTCTAAAAATCATGCTCTATTTAATAGAACCCAAACCAACAAATCAAATCGGTTTGACGTGCAAGCATGTCCAAAAACGTAACACACAAGTTGCAAATCTTCAAAATAATTAGGATTCATGGAAAAACTTCATTTTAAGACAACCCTATTGGTTTCCTACACTGTCTTCTTCATATGAAATGGATTGCAAAACAAATACTCTAAAAATCATGCTGTGTTTAATAGAACCCAAACCAATAAATCTTATCGGGTTGACGTGCAAGCATGTCCAAAAACGTAACACACAAGTTGCAAATCTTCAAAATAATTGGGATTCATGGAAAAACTTCATTTTAAGACAACCCTATTGCTTTCCTACACTGTCTTCTTCATATGAAATGGATTTCAAAACAAATACTCTACAAATCATGCTGTATTTAATAGAACCCAAACCAATAAATCATATCGGGTTGACGTGGAAGCATGTCCAAAAACGTAACACACAAGTTGCAAATCTTCAAAATAATTAGGATTCATGGAAAAACTTAATTTCAAGACAACCCTATTGCTTTCCTACACTCTCTTCTTCATGTGAAATGGATTTCAAAACAAATACTCTAAAAATCATGCTGTATTTAATAGAACCCAAACCAATAAATCAAATCGGTTTGACGTGCAAGCATGTCCAAAAACGTAACACACAAGTTGCAAATCTTCAAAATAATTGGGATTCATGGAAAAACTTAATTTTAAGACAACCCTATTGGTTTCCTACACTGTCTTCTTCATATGAAATGGATTTCAAAACAAGTACTCTAAAAATCATGCTCTATTTAATAGAACCCAAACCAATAAATCATATCGGGTTGACGTGGAAGCATGTCCAAAAACGTAACACACAAGTTGCAAATCTTCAAAATAATTAGGATTCATGGAAAAACTTAATTTCAAGACAACCCTATTGCTTTCCTACACTCTCTTCTTCATGTGAAATGGATTTCAAAACAAATACTCTAAAAATCATGCTCTATTTAATAGAACCCAAACCAACAAATCAAATCGGTTTGACGTGCAAGCATGTCCAAAAACGTAACACACAAATTGCAAATCTTCAAAATAATTAGGATTCATGGAAAAACTTCATTTTAAGACAACCCTATTGGTTTCCTACACTGTCTTCTTCATATGAAATGGATTGCAAAACAAATACTCTAAAAATCATGCTGTGTTTAATAGAACCCAAACCAATAAATCTTATCGGGTTGACGTGCAAGCATGTCCAAAAACGTAACACACAAGTTGCAAATCTTCAAAATAATTGGGATTCATGGAAAAACTTCATTTGAAGACAACCCTATTGCTTTCCTACACTGTCTTCTTCATATGAAATGGATTTCAAAACAAATACTCTACAAATCATGCTCTATTTAATAGAACCCAAACCAATAAATCATATCGGGTTGACGTGGAAGCATGTCCAAAAACGTAACACACAAGTTGCAAATCTTCAAAATAATTAGGATTCATGGAAAAACTTAATTTCAAGACAACCCTATTGCTTTCCTACACTATCTTCTTCATGTGAAATGGATTTCAAAACAAATACTCTAAAAATCATGCTGTATTTAATAGAACCCAAACCAATAAATCAAATCGGTTTGACGTGCAAGCATGTCCAAAAACGTAACACACAAGTTGCAAATCTTCAAAATAATTGGGATTCATGGAAAAACTTCATTTTAAGACAACCCTATTGGTTTCCTACACTGTCTTCTTCATATGAAATGGATTTCAAAACAAGTACTCTAAAAATCCTGCTGTATTTAATAGAACCCAAACCAATAAATCATATCGGGTTGACGTGGAAGCATGTCCAAAAACGTAACACACAAGTTGCAAATCTTCAAAATAATTAGGATTCATGGAAAAACTTAATTTCAAGACAACCCTATTGCTTTCCTACACTCTCTTCTTCATGTGAAATGGATTTCAAAACAAATACTCTAAAAATCATGCTCTATTTAATAGAACCCAAACCAATAAATCATATCGGGTTGACGTGGAAGCATGTCCAAAAACGTAACACACAAGTTGCAAATCTTCAAAATAATTGGGATTCATGGAAAAACTTCATTTGAAGACAACCCTATTGCTTTCCTACACTGTCTTCTTCATATGAAATGGATTTCAAAACAAATACTCTACAAATCATGCTCTATTTAATAGAACCCAAACCAATAAATCATATCGGGTTGACGTGGAAGCATGTCCAAAAACGTAACACACAAGTTGCAAATCTTCAATATAATTAGGATTCATGGAAAAACTTCATTTCAAGACAACCCTATTGCTTTCCTACACTCTCTTCTTCATGTGAAATGGATTTCAAAACAAATACTCTAAAAATCATGCTGTATTTAATAGAACCCAAACCAATAAATCAAATCGGTTTGACGTGCAAGCATGTCCAAAAACGTAACACACAAGTTGCAAATCTTCAAAATAATTGGGATTCATGGAAAAACTTCATTTCAAGACAACCCTATTGCTTTCCTACACTGTCTTCTTCATATGAAATGGATTTCAAAACAAATACTCTACAAATCATGCTCTATTTAATAGAACCCAAACCAATAAATCATATCGGGTTGACGTGGAAGCATGTCCAAAAACGTAACACACAAGTTGCAAATCTTCAAAATAATTAGGATTCATGGAAAAACTTCATTTCAAGACAACCCTATTGCTTTCCTACACTGTCTTCTTCATATGAAATGGATTTCAAAACAAATACTCTAAAAATCATGCTCTATTTAATAGAACCCAAACCAATAAACCATATCGGGTTGACGTGGAAGCATGTCCAAAAACGTAACACACAAGTTGCAAATCTACAAATTAATTGGGATTCATGGAAAAACTTAATTTTAAGACAACCCTATGGCTTTCCTACACTGCCTTCTTCATATGAAATGGATTTCAAAACAAATACTCTACAAATCATGCTGTATTTAATAGAACCCAAACCAATAAATCATATCGGGTTGACGTGGAAGCATGTCCAAAAACGTAACACACAAGTTGCAAATCTACAAAATAATTGGAATTCATGGAAAAACTTAATTTTAAGACAACCCTATTGCTTCCCTACACTTTTTCAATTGGAATGGGTTTAAAAAAAGCACTCTAAAAATCATGCTGTATTTAATAGAACCCAAACCAATAAATCATATCGGGTTGACGTGGAAGCATGTCCAAAAACGTAACACACAAGTTGCAAATCTTCAAAATAATTAGGATTCATGGAAAAACTTCATTTTAAGACAACCCTATTGGTTTCCTACACTGTCTTCTTCATATGAAATGGATTTCAAAACAAATACTTTAAAAATCATGCTGTGTTTAATAGAACCCAAACCAATAAATCTTATCGGGTTGACGTGCAAGCATGTCCAAAAACGTAACACACAAGTTGCAAATCTTCAAAATAATTGGGATTCATGGAAAAACTTAATTTCAAGACAACCCTATTGCTTTCCTACACTCTCTTCTTCATGTGAAATGGATTTCAAAACAAATACTCTAAAAATCATGCTGTATTTAATAGAACCCAAACCAATAAATCAAATCGGTTTGACGTGCAAGCATGTCCAAAAACGTAACACACAAGTTGCAAATCTTCAAAATAATTGGGATTCATGGAAAAACTTCATTTTAAGACAACCCTATTGGTTTCCTACACTCTCTTCTTCATATGAAATGGATTTCAAAACAAGTACTCTAAAAATCCTGCTGTATTTAATAGAACCCAAACCAATAAATCATATCGGGTTGACGTGGAAGCATGTCCAAAAACGTAACACACAAGTTGCAAATCTTCAAAATAATTAGGATTCATGGAAAAACTTAATTTCAAGACAACCCTATTGCTTTCCTACACTCTCTTCTTCATGTGAAATGGATTTCAAAACAAATACTCTAAAAATCATGCTCTATTTAATAGAACCCAAACCAATAAATCATATCGGGTTGACGTGGAAGCATGTCCAAAAACGTAACACACAAGTTGCAAATCTTCAAAATAATTAGGATTCATGGAAAAACTTCATTTCAAGACAACCCTATTGCTTTCCTACACTCTCTTCTTCATGTGAAATGGATTTCAAAACAAATACTCTAAAAATCCTGCTGTATTTAATAGAACCCAAACCAATAAATCAAATCGGTTTGACGTGCAAGCATGTCCAAAAACGTAACACACAAGTTGCAAATCTTCAAAATAATTGGGATTCATGGAAAAACTTCATTTTAAGACAACCCTATTGGTTTCCTACACTGTCTTCTTCATATGAAATGGATTTCAAAACAAATACTCTAAAAATCATGCTCTATTTAATAGAACCCAAACCAATAAACCATATCGGGTTGACGTGGAAGCATGTCCAAAAACGTAACACACAAGTTGCAAATCTACAAATTAATTGGGATTCATGGAAAAACTTAATTTTAAGACAACCCTATGGCTTTCCTACACTGCCTTCTTCATATGAAATGGATTTCAAAACAAATACTCTACAAATCATGCTCTATTTAATAGAACCCAAACCAATAAATCATATCGGGTTGACGTGGAAGCATGTCCAAAAACGTAACACACAAGTTGCAAATCTACAAAATAATTGGAATTCATGGAAAAACTTAATTTTAAGACAACCCTATTGCTTCCCTACACTTTTTCAATTGGAATGGGTTTAAAAAAAGCACTCTAAAAATCATGCTGTATTTAATAGAACCCAAACCAATAAATCATATCGGGTTGACGTGGAAGCATGTCCAAAAACGTAACACACAAGTTGCAAATCTTCAAAATAATTAGGATTCATGGAAAAACTTCATTTTAAGACAACCCTATTGGTTTCCTACACTGTCTTCTTCATATGAAATGGATTTCAAAACAAATACTTTAAAAATCATGCTGTGTTTAATAGAACCCAAACCAATAAATCTTATCGGGTTGACGTGCAAGCATGTCCAAAAACGTAACACACAAGTTGCAAATCTTCAAAATAATTGGGATTCATGGAAAAACTTAATTTCAAGACAACCCTATTGCTTTCCTACACTCTCTTCTTCATGTGAAATGGATTTCAAAACAAATACTCTAAAAATCATGCTGTATTTAATAGAACCCAAACCAATAAATCAAATCGGTTTGACGTGCAAGCATGTCCAAAAACGTAACACACAAGTTGCAAATCTTCAAAATAATTGGGATTCATGGAAAAACTTCATTTTAAGACAACCCTATTGGTTTCCTACACTCTCTTCTTCATATGAAATGGATTTCAAAACAAGTACTCTAAAAATCCTGCTGTATTTAATAGAACCCAAACCAATAAATCATATCGGGTTGACGTGGAAGCATGTCCAAAAACGTAACACACAAGTTGCAAATCTTCAAAATAATTAGGATTCATGGAAAAACTTAATTTCAAGACAACCCTATTGCTTTCCTACACTATCTTCTTCATATGAAATGGATTTCAAAACAAATACTCTAAAAATCATGCTGTATTTAATAGAACCCAAACCAATAAACCATATCGGGTTGACGTGGAAGCATGTCCAAAAACGTAACACACAAGTTGCAAATCTACAAATTAATTGGGATTCATGGAGAAACTTAATTTTAAGACAACCCTATGGCTTTCCTACACTGTCTTCTTCATATGAAATGGATTTCAAAACAAGTACTCTAAAAATCCTGCTTTATTTAATAGAACCCAAACCAATAAATCATATCGGGTTGACGTGGAAGCATGTCCAAAAACGTAACACACAAGTTGCAAATCTTCAAAATAATTAGGATTCATGGAAAAACTTAATTTCAAGACAACCCTATTGGTTTCCTACACTGTCTTCTTCATATGAAATGGATTGCAAAACAAATACTCTAAAAATCATGCTGTGTTTAATAGAACCCAAACCAATAAATCTTATCGGGTTGACGTGCAAGCATGTCCAAAAACGTAACACACAAGTTGCAAATCTTCAAAATAATTGGGATTCATGGAAAAACTTCATTTGAAGACAACCCTATTGCTTTCCTACACTCTCTTCTTCATATGAAATGGATTTCAAAACAAATACTCTACAAATCATGCTCTATTTAATAGAACCCAAACCAATAAATCATATCGGGTTGACGTGGAAGCATGTCCAAAAACGTAACACACAAGTTGCAAATCTTCAAAATAATTAGGATTCATGGAAAAACTTAATTTCAAGACAACCCTATTGCTTTCCTACACTCTCTTCTTCATGTGAAATGGATTTCAAAACAAATACTCTAAAAATCATGCTGTATTTAATAGAACCCAAACCAATAAATCAAATCGGTTTGACGTGCAAGCATGTCCAAAAACGTAACACACAAGTTGCAAATCTTCAAAATAATTGGAATTCATGGAAAAACTTCATTTTAAGACAACCCTATTGGTTTCCTACACTGTCTTCTTCATATGAAATGGATTTCAAAACAAGTACTCTAAAAATCCTGCTGTATTTAATAGAACCCAAACCAATAAATCATATCGGGTTGACGTGGAAGCATGTCCAAAAACGTAACACACAAGTTGCAAATCTTCAAAATAATTGGGATTCATGGAAAAACTTCATTTGAAGACAACCCTATTGGTTTCCTACACTCTCTTCTTCATATGAAATGGATTTCAAAACAAGTACTCTAAAAATCCTGCTGTATTTAATAGAACCCAAACCAATAAATCATATCGGGTTGACGTGGAAGCATGTCCAAAAACGTAACACACAAGTTGCAAATCTTCAAAATAATTAGGATTCATGGAAAGACTTCATTTGAAGACAACCCTATTGCTTTCCTACACTGTCTTCTTCATATGAAATGGATTTCAAAACAAGTACTCTAAAAATCCTGCTGTATTTAATAGAACCCAAACCAATAAATCATATCGGGTTGACGTGGAAGCATGTCCAAAAACGTAACACACAAGTTGCAAATCTACAAAATAATTGGAATTCATGGAAAAACTTAATTTTAAGACAACCCTATTGCTTCCCTACACTTTTTCAATTGGAATGGGTTTAAAAAAAGCACTCTAAAAATCATGCTGTATTTAATAGAACCCAAACCAATAAATCATATCGGGTTGACGTGGAAGCATGTCCAAAAACGTAACACACAAGTTGCAAATCTTCAAAATAATTAGGATTCATGGAAAAACTTCATTTTAAGACAACCCTATTGGTTTCCTACACTGTCTTCTTCATATGAAATGGATTGCAAAACAAATACTCTAAAAATCATGCTGTGTTTAATAGAACCCAAACCAATAAATCTTATCGGGTTGACGTGCAAGCATGTCCAAAAACGTAACACACAAGTTGCAAATCTTCAAAATAATTGGGATTCATGGAAAAACTTAATTTCAAGACAACCCTATTGCTTTCCTACACTCTCTTCTTCATGTGAAATGGATTTCAAAACAAATACTCTAAAAATCATGCTGTATTTAATAGAACCCAAACCAATAAATCAAATCGGTTTGACGTGCAAGCATGTCCAAAAACGTAACACACAAGTTGCAAATCTTCAAAATAATTGGGATTCATGGAAAAACTTCATTTTAAGACAACCCTATTGGTTTCCTACACTCTCTTCTTCATATGAAATGGATTTCAAAACAAGTACTCTAAAAATCCTGCTGTATTTAATAGAACCCAAACCAATAAATCATATCGGGTTGACGTGGAAGCATGTCCAAAAACGTAACACACAAGTTGCAAATCTTCAAAATAATTAGGATTCATGGAAAAACTTAATTTCAAGACAACCCTATTGCTTTCCTACACTATCTTCTTCATATGAAATGGATTTCAAAACAAATACTCTAAAAATCATGCTGTATTTAATAGAACCCAAACCAATAAACCATATCGGGTTGACGTGGAAGCATGTCCAAAAACGTAACACACAAGTTGCAAATCTACAAATTAATTGGGATTCATGGAGAAACTTAATTTTAAGACAACCCTATGGCTTTCCTACACTGTCTTCTTCATATGAAATGGATTTCAAAACAAGTACTCTAAAAATCCTGCTTTATTTAATAGAACCCAAACCAATAAATCATATCGGGTTGACGTGGAAGCATGTCCAAAAACGTAACACACAAGTTGCAAATCTTCAAAATAATTAGGATTCATGGAAAAACTTAATTTCAAGACAACCCTATTGGTTTCCTACACTGTCTTCTTCATATGAAATGGATTGCAAAACAAATACTCTAAAAATCATGCTGTGTTTAATAGAACCCAAACCAATAAATCTTATCGGGTTGACGTGCAAGCATGTCCAAAAACGTAACACACAAGTTGCAAATCTTCAAAATAATTGGGATTCATGGAAAAACTTCATTTGAAGACAACCCTATTGCTTTCCTACACTCTCTTCTTCATATGAAATGGATTTCAAAACAAATACTCTACAAATCATGCTCTATTTAATAGAACCCAAACCAATAAATCATATCGGGTTGACGTGGAAGCATGTCCAAAAACGTAACACACAAGTTGCAAATCTTCAAAATAATTAGGATTCATGGAAAAACTTAATTTCAAGACAACCCTATTGCTTTCCTACACTCTCTTCTTCATGTGAAATGGATTTCAAAACAAATACTCTAAAAATCATGCTGTATTTAATAGAACCCAAACCAATAAATCAAATCGGTTTGACGTGCAAGCATGTCCAAAAACGTAACACACAAGTTGCAAATCTTCAAAATAATTGGAATTCATGGAAAAACTTCATTTTAAGACAACCCTATTGGTTTCCTACACTGTCTTCTTCATATGAAATGGATTTCAAAACAAGTACTCTAAAAATCCTGCTGTATTTAATAGAACCCAAACCAATAAATCATATCGGGTTGACGTGGAAGCATGTCCAAAAACGTAACACACAAGTTGCAAATCTTCAAAATAATTGGGATTCATGGAAAAACTTCATTTGAAGACAACCCTATTGGTTTCCTACACTCTCTTCTTCATATGAAATGGATTTCAAAACAAGTACTCTAAAAATCCTGCTGTATTTAATAGAACCCAAACCAATAAATCATATCGGGTTGACGTGGAAGCATGTCCAAAAACGTAACACACAAGTTGCAAATCTTCAAAATAATTAGGATTCATGGAAAGACTTCATTTGAAGACAACCCTATTGCTTTCCTACACTGTCTTCTTCATATGAAATGGATTTCAAAACAAGTACTCTAAAAATCCTGCTGTATTTAATAGAACCCAAACCAATAAATCATATCGGGTTGACGTGGAAGCATGTCCAAAAACGTAACACACAAGTTGCAAATCTACAAAATAATTGGAATTCATGGAAAAACTTAATTTTAAGACAACCCTATTGCTTCCCTACACTTTTTCAATTGGAATGGGTTTAAAAAAAGCACTCTAAAAATCATGCTGTATTTAATAGAACCCAAACCAATAAATCATATCGGGTTGACGTGGAAGCATGTCCAAAAACGTAACACACAAGTTGCAAATCTTCAAAATAATTAGGATTCATGGAAAAACTTCATTTTAAGACAACCCTATTGGTTTCCTACACTGTCTTCTTCATATGAAATGGATTGCAAAACAAATACTCTAAAAATCATGCTGTGTTTAATAGAACCCAAACCAATAAATCTTATCGGGTTGACGTGCAAGCATGTCCAAAAACGTAACACACAAGTTGCAAATCTTCAAAATAATTGGGATTCATGGAAAAACTTAATTTCAAGACAACCCTATTGGTTTCCTACACTGTCTTCTTCATATGAAATGGATTGCAAAACAAATACTCTAAAAATCATGCTGTGTTTAATAGAACCCAAACCAATAAATCTTATCGGGTTGACGTGCAAGCATGTCCAAAAACGTAACACACAAGTTGCAAATCTTCAAAATAATTGGGATTCATGGAAAAACTTCATTTGAAGACAACCCTATTGCTTTCCTACACTCTCTTCTTCATATGAAATGGATTTCAAAACAAATACTCTACAAATCATGCTCTATTTAATAGAACCCAAACCAATAAATCATATCGGGTTGACGTGGAAGCATGTCCAAAAACGTAACACACAAGTTGCAAATCTTCAAAATAATTAGGATTCATGGAAAAACTTCATTTCAAGACAACCCTATTGCTTTCCTACACTCTCTTCTTCATGTGAAATGGATTTCAAAACAAATACTCTAAAAATCATGCTGTATTTAATAGAACCCAAACCAATAAATCAAATCGGTTTGACGTGCAAGCATGTCCAAAAACGTAACACACAAGTTGCAAATCTTCAAAATAATTGGGATTCATGGAAAAACTTCATTTTAAGACAACCCTATTGGTTTCCTACACTGTCTTCTTCATATGAAATGGATTTCAAAACAAGTACTCTAAAAATCCTGCTGTATTTAATAGAACCCAAACCAATAAATCATATCGGGTTGACGTGGAAGCATGTCCAAAAACGTAACACACAAGTTGCAAATCTTCAAAATAATTGGGATTCATGGAAAAACTTAATTTCAAGACAACCCTATTGGTTTCCTACACTGTCTTCTTCATATGAAATGGATTTCAAAACAAGTACTCTAAAAATCCTGCTGTATTTAATAGAACCCAAACCAATAAATCATATCGGGTTGACGTGGAAGCATGTCCAAAAACGTAACACACAAGTTGCAAATCTTCAAAATAATTAGGATTCATGGAAAGACTTCATTTGAAGACAACCCTATTGCTTTCCTACACTGTCTTCTTCATATGAAATGGATTTCAAAGCAAGTACTCTAAAAATCCTGCTGTATTTAATAGAACCCAAACCAATAAATCATATCGGGTTGACGTGGAAGCATGTCCAAAAACGTAACACACAAGTTGCAAATCTACAAAATAATTGGAATTCATGGAAAAACTTAATTTTAAGACAACCCTATTGCTTCCCTACACTTTTTCAATTGGAATGGGTTTAAAAAAAGCACTCTAAAAATCATGCTGTATTTAATAGAACCCAAACCAATAAATCATATCGGGTTGACGTGGAAGCATGTCCAAAAACGTAACACACAAGTTGCAAATCTTCAAAATAATTAGGATTCATGGAAAAACTTCATTTTAAGACAACCCTATTGGTTTCCTACACTGTCTTCTTCATATGAAATGGATTGCAAAACAAATACTCTAAAAATCATGCTGTGTTTAATAGAACCCAAACCAATAAATCTTATCGGGTTGACGTGCAAGCATGTCCAAAAACGTAACACACAAGTTGCAAATCTTCAAAATAATTGGGATTCATGGAAAAACTTAATTTCAAGACAACCCTATTGCTTTCCTACACTGTCTTCTTCATGTGAAATGGATTTCAAAACAAATACTCTAAAAATCATGCTGTATTTAATAGAACCCAAACCAATAAATCAAATCGGTTTGACGTGCAAGCATGTCCAAAAACGTAACACACAAGTTGCAAATCTTCAAAATAATTGGGATTCATGGAAAAACTTCATTTGAAGACAACCCTATTGGTTTCCTACACTCTCTTCTTCATATGAAATGGATTTCAAAACAAGTACTCTAAAAATCCTGCTGTATTTAATAGAACCCAAACCAATAAATCATATCGGGTTGACGTGGAAGCATGTCCAAAAACGTAACACACAAGTTGCAAATCTTCAAAATAATTAGGATTCATGGAAAAACTTAATTTCAAGACAACCCTATTGCTTTCCTACACTATCTTCTTCATATGAAATGGATTTCAAAACAAATACTCTAAAAATCATGCTGTATTTAATAGAACCCAAACCAATAAACCATATCGGGTTGACGTGGAAGCATGTCCAAAAACGTAACACACAAGTTGCAAATCTACAAATTAATTGGGATTCATGGAGAAACTTAATTTTAAGACAACCCTATGGCTTTCCTACACTGTCTTCTTCATATGAAATGGATTTCAAAACAAGTACTCTAAAAATCCTGCTTTATTTAATAGAACCCAAACCAATAAATCATATCGGGTTGACGTGGAAGCATGTCCAAAAACGTAACACACAAGTTGCAAATCTTCAAAATAATTAGGATTCATGGAAAAACTTAATTTCAAGAGAACCCTATTGGTTTCCTACACTGTCTTCTTCATATGAAATGGATTTCAAAACAAATACTCTAAAAATCATGCTGTGTTTAATAGAACCCAAACCAATAAATCTTATCGGGTTGACGTGCAAGCATGTCCAAAAACGTAACACACAAGTTGCAAATCTTCAAAATAATTGGGATTCATGGAAAAACTTCATTTGAAGACAACCCTATTGCTTTCCTACACTCTCTTCTTCATATGAAATGGATTTCAAAACAAATACTCTACAAATCATGCTCTATTTAATAGAACCCAAACCAATAAATCATATCGGGTTGACGTGGAAGCATGTCCAAAAACGTAACACACAAGTTGCAAATCTTCAAAATAATTAGGATTCATGGAAAAACTTAATTTCAAGACAACCCTATTGCTTTCCTACACTCTCTTCTTCATGTGAAATGGATTTCAAAACAAATACTCTAAAAATCATGCTGTATTTAATAGAACCCAAACCAATAAATCAAATCGGTTTGACGTGCAAGCATGTCCAAAAACGTAACACACAAGTTGCAAATCTTCAAAATAATTAGGATTCATGGAAAAACTTCATTTTAAGACAACCCTATTGGTTTCCTACACTGTCTTCTTCATATGAAATGGATTTCAAAACAAGTACTCTAAAAATCCTGCTGTATTTAATAGAACCCAAACCAATAAATCATATCGGGTTGACGTGGAAGCATGTCCAAAAACGTAACACACAAGTTGCAAATCTTCAAAATAATTAGGATTCATGGAAAAACTTAATTTCAAGACAACCCTATTGCTTTCCTACATTGTCTTCTTCATATGAAATGGATTTCAAAACAAATACTCTAAAAATCATGCTCTATTTAATAGAACCCAAACCAATAAATCATATCGGGTTGACGTGGAAGCATGTCCAAAAACGTAACACACAAGTTGCAAATCTTCAAAATAATTAGGATTCATGGAAAAACTTCATTTGAAGACAACCCTATTGCTTTCCTACACTGTCTTCTTCATATGAAATGGATTTCAAAACAAGTACTCTAAAAATCCTGCTGTATTTAATAGAACCCAAACCAATAAATCATATCGGGTTGACGTGGAAGCATGTCCAAAAACGTAACACACAAGTTGCAAATCTTCAAAATAATTAGGATTCATGGAAAAACTTAATTTCAAGACAACCCTATTGCTTTCCTACATTGTCTTCTTCATATGAAATGGATTTCAAAACAAATACTCTAAAAATCATGCTCTATTTAATAGAACCCAAACCAATAAATCATATCGGGTTGACGTGGAAGCATGTCCAAAAACGTAACACACAAGTTGCAAATCTTCAAAATAATTAGGATTCATGGAAAAACTTCATTTGAAGACAACCCTATTGCTTTCCTACACTGTCTTCTTCATATGAAATGGATTTCAAAACAAATACTCTAAAAATCATGCTCTATTTAATAGAACCCAAACCAATAAACCATATCGGGTTGACGTGGAAGCATGTCCAAAAACGTAACACACAAGTTGCAAATCTTCAAAATAATTAGGATTCATGGAAAAACTTAATTTCAAGACAACCCTATTGCTTTCCTACACTCTCTTCTTCATGTGAAATGGATTTCAAAACAAATACTCTAAAAATCATGCTGTATTTAATAGAACCCAAACCAATAAATCAAATCGGTTTGACGTGCAAGCATGTCCAAAAACGTAACACACAAGTTGCAAATCTTCAAAATAATTGGGATTCATGGAAAAACTTAATTTTAAGACAACCCTATTGCTTTCCTACACTGTCTTCTTCATATGAAATGGATTTCAAAACAAATACTCTAAAAATCATGCTGTATTTAATAGAACCCAAACCAATAAATCATATCGGGTTGACGTGGAAGCATGTCCAAAAACGTAACACACAAGTTGCAAATCTTCAAAATAATTAGGATTCATGGAAAAACTTAATTTCAAGACAACCCTATTGCTTTCCTACACTCTCTTCTTCATGTGAAATGGATTTCAAAACAAATACTCTAAAAATCATGCTGTATTTAATAGAACCCAAACCAATAAATCAAATCGGTTTGACGTGCAAGCATGTCCAAAAACGTAACACACAAGTTGCAAATCTTCAAAATAATTGGGATTCATGGAAAAACTTCATTTTAAGACAACCCTATTGGTTTCCTACACTGTCTTCTTCATATGAAATGGATTTCAAAACAAATACTCTAAAAATCATGCTGTATTTAATAGAACCCAAACCAATAAATCATATCGGGTTGACGTGGAAGCATGTCCATAAACGTAACACACAAGTTGCAAATCTTCAAAATAATTAGGATTCATGGAAAAACTGAATTTCAAGACAACCCTATTGCTTTCCTACACTATCTTCTTCATATGAAATGGATTTCAAAACAAATACTCTAAAAATCCTGCTGTATTTAATAGAACCCAAACCAATAAACCATATCGGGTTGACGTGGAAGCATGTCCAAAAACGTAACACACAAGTTGCAAATCTACAAATTAATTGGGATTCATGGAGAAACTTAATTTTAAGACAACCCTATGGCTTTCCTACACTGTCTTCTTCATATGAAATGGATTTCAAAACAAGTACTCTAAAAATCCTGCTGTATTTAATAGAACCCAAACCAATAAATCATATCGGGTTGACGTGGAAGCATGTCCAAAAACGTAACACACAAGTTGCAAATCTTCAAAATAATTGGAATTCATGGAAAAACTTAATTTTAAGGCAACCCTATGGCTTTCCTACACTGTCTTCTTCATATGAAATGGATTTCAAAACAAGTACTCTAAAAATCCTGCTGTATTTAATAGAACCCAAACCAATAAATCATATCGGGTTGACGTGGAAGCATGTCCAAAAACGTAACACACAAGTTGCAAATCTTCAAAATAATTAGGATTCATGGAAAAACTTCATTTTAAGACAACCCTATTGGTTTCCTACACTGTCTTCTTCATATGAAATGGATTGCAAAACAAATACTCTAAAAATCATGCTGTGTTTAATAGAACCCAAACCAATAAATCTTATCGGGTTGACGTGCAAGCATGTCCAAAAACGTAACACACAAGTTGCAAATCTTCAAAATTATTGGGATTCATGGAAAAACTTCATTTGAAGACAACCCTATTGCTTTCCTACACTGTCTTCTTCATATGAAATGGATTTCAAAACAAATACTCTACAAATCATGCTCTATTTAATAGAACCCAAACCAATAAATCATATCGGGTTGACGTGGAAGCATGTCCAAAAACGTAACACACAAGTTGCAAATCTTCAAAATAATTAGGATTCATGGAAAAACTTAATTTCAAGACAACCCTATTGCTTTCCTACACTCTCTTCTTGATGTGAAATGGATTTCAAAACAAATACTCTAAAAATCATGCTGTATTTAATAGAACCCAAACCAATAAATCAAATCGGTTTGACGTGCAAGCATGTCCAAAAACGTAACACACAAGTTGCAAATCTTCAAAATAATTGGGATTCATGGAAAAACTTCATTTTAAGACAACCCTATTGGTTTCCTACACTGTCTTCTTCATATGAAATGGATTTCAAAACAAGTACTCTAAAAATCCTGCTGTATTTAATAGAACCCAAACCAATAAATCATATCGGGTTGACGTGGAAGCATGTCCAAAAACGTAACACACAAGTTGCAAATCTTCAAAATAATTGGGATTCATGGAAAAACTTCATTTTAAGACAACCCTATTGGTTTCCTACACTGTCTTCTTCATATGAAATGGATTTCAAAACAAATACTCTACAAATCATGCTCTATTTAATAGAACCCAAACCAATAAATCATATCGGGTTGACGTGGAAGCATGTCCAAAAACGTAACACACAAGTTGCAAATCTTCAAAATAATTGGGATTCATGGAAAAACTTCATTTTAAGACAACCCTATTGGTTTCCTACACTGTCTTCTTCATATGAAATGGATTTCAAAACAAGTACTCTAAAAATCCTGCTGTATTTAATAGAACCCAAACCAATAAATCATATCGGGTTGACGTGGAAGCATGTCCAAAAACGTAACACACAAGTTGCAAATCTTCAAAATAATTAGGATTCATGGAAAAACTTCATTTTAAGACAACCCTATTGGTTTCCTACACTGTCTTCTTCATATGAAATGGATTTCAAAACAAATACTCTACAAATCATGCTGTATTTAATAGAACCCAAACCAATAAATCATATCGGGTTGACGTGGAAGCATGTCCAAAAACGTAACACACAAGTTGCAAATCTTCAAAATAATTGGGATTCATGGAAAAACTTCATTTTAAGACAACCCTATTGGTTTCCTACACTGTCTCATTCATATGAAATGGATTTCAAAACAAGTACTCTAAAAATCCTGCTGTATTTAATAGAACCCAAACCAATAAATCATATCGGGTTGACGTGGAAGCATGTCCAAAAACGTAACACACAAGTTGCAAATCTTCAAAATAATTGGGATTCATGGAAAAACTTAATTTTAAGGCAACCCTATTGCTTTCCTACACTGCCTTCTTCATATGAAATGGATTTCAAAACAAATACTCTAAAAATCATGCTGTATTTAATAGAACCCAAACCAATAAATCATATTGGGTTGACGTGCAAGCATGTCCAAAAACGTAACACACAAGTTGCAAATCTTCAAAATAATTGGAATTCATGGAAAAACTTAATTTTAAGACAACCCTATTGCTTCCCTACACTTTTTCAATTGGAATGGGTTTAAAAAAAGCACTCTAAAAATCATGCTGTATTTAATAGAACCCAAACCAATAAATCATATCGGGTTGACGTGGAAACATGTCCAAAAACGTAACACACAAGTTGCAAATCTTCAAATTAATTCGGATTCATGGAAAAACTTAATTTTAAGACAACCCTATTGCTTCCCTACACTTTTTCAATTGGAATGGGTTTAAAAAAAGCACTCTAAAAATCATGCTGTATTTAATAGAACCCAAACCAATAAATTATATCGGGTTGACGTGGAAGCATGTCCAAAAACGTAATACACAAGTTGCAAATCTTCAAAATAATTGGGATTCATGGAAAAACTTAATTTTAAGACAACCCTATTGGTTTCCTACACTGTCTCATTCATATGAAATGGATTTCAAAACAAGTACTCTAAAAATCCTGCTGTATTTAATAGAACCCAAACCAATAAATCATATCGGGTTGACGTGGAAGCATGTCCAAAAACGTAACACACAAGTTGCAAATCTACAAATTAATTAGGATTCATGGAAAAACTTAATTTCAAGACAACCCTATTGCTTTCCTACATTGTCTTCTTCATATGAAATGGATTTCAAAACAAATACTCTAAAAATCATGCTCTATTTAATAGAACCCAAACCAATAAATCATATCGGGTTGACGTGGAAGCATGTCCAAAAACGTAACACACAAGTTGCAAATCTTCAAATTAATTCGGATTCATGGAAAAACTTAATTTTAAGACAACCCTATTGCTTCCCTACACTTTTTCAATTGGAATGGGTTTAAAAAAAGCACTCTAAAAATCATGCTGTATTTAATAGAACCCAAACCAATAAATCATATCGGGTTGACGTGGAAACATGTCCAAAAACGTAACACACAAGTTGCAAATCTTCAAATTAATTCGGATTCATGGAAAAACTTAATTTTAAGACAACCCTATTGCTTCCCTACACTTTTTCAATTGGAATGGGTTTAAAAAAAGCACTCTAAAAATCATGCTGTATTTAATAGAACCCAAACCAATAAATTATATCGGGTTGACGTGGAAGCATGTCCAAAAACGTAATACACAAGTTGCAAATCTTCAAAATAATTGGGATTCATGGAAAAACTTCATTTTAAGACAACCCTATTGGTTTCCTACACTGTCTCATTCATATGAAATGGATTTCAAAACAAGTACTCTAAAAATCCTGCTGTATTTAATAGAACCCAAACCAATAAATCATATCGGGTTGACGTGGAAGCATGTCCAAAAACGTAACACACAAGTTGCAAATCTTCAAAATAATTGGGATTCATGGAAAAACTTAATTTTAAGGCAACCCTATTGCTTTCCTACACTGCCTTCTTCATATGAAATGGATTTCAAAACAAATACTCTAAAAATCATGCTGTATTTAATAGAACCCAAACCAATAAATCATATTGGGTTGACGTGCAAGCATGTCCAAAAACGTAACACACAAGTTGCAAATCTTCAAAATAATTGGAATTCATGGAAAAACTTAATTTTAAGACAACCCTATTGCTTCCCTACACTTTTTCAATTGGAATGGGTTTAAAAAAAGCACTCTAAAAATCATGCTGTATTTAATAGAACCCAAACCAATAAATCATATCGGGTTGACGTGGAAACATGTCCAAAAACGTAACACACAAGTTGCAAATCTTCAAATTAATTCGGATTCATGGAAAAACTTAATTTTAAGACAACCCTATTGCTTCCCTACACTTTTTCAATTGGAATGGGTTTAAAAAAAGCACTCTAAAAATCATGCTGTATTTAATAGAACCCAAACCAATAAATTATATCGGGTTGACGTGGAAGCATGTCCAAAAACGTAATACACAAGTTGCAAATCTTCAAAATAATTGGGATTCATGGAAAAACTTAATTTTAAGACAACCCTATTGGTTTCCTACACTGTCTCATTCATATGAAATGGATTTCAAAACAAGTACTCTAAAAATCCTGCTGTATTTAATAGAACCCAAACCAATAAATCATATCGGGTTGACGTGGAAGCATGTCCAAAAACGTAACACACAAGTTGCAAATCTACAAATTAATTAGGATTCATGGAAAAACTTAATTTCAAGACAACCCTATTGCTTTCCTACATTGTCTTCTTCATATGAAATGGATTTCAAAACAAATACTCTAAAAATCATGCTCTATTTAATAGAACCCAAACCAATAAATCATATCGGGTTGACGTGGAAGCATGTCCAAAAACGTAACACACAAGTTGCAAATCTTCAAATTAATTCGGATTCATGGAAAAACTTAATTTTAAGACAACCCTATTGCTTCCCTACACTTTTTCAATTGGAATGGGTTTAAAAAAAGCACTCTAAAAATCATGCTGTATTTAATAGAACCCAAACCAATAAATCATATCGGGTTGACGTGGAAACATGTCCAAAAACGTAACACACAAGTTGCAAATCTTCAAATTAATTCGGATTCATGGAAAAACTTAATTTTAAGACAACCCTATTGCTTCCCTACACTTTTTCAATTGGAATGGGTTTAAAAAAAGCACTCTAAAAATCATGCTGTATTTAATAGAACCCAAACCAATAAATTATATCGGGTTGACGTGGAAGCATGTCCAAAAACGTAATACACAAGTTGCAAATCTTCAAAATAATTGGGATTCATGGAAAAACTTAATTTTAAGACAACCCTATCGCTTTCCTACACTGTCTTCTTCATATGAAATGGATTTCAAAACAAATACTCTAAAAATCATGCTCTATTTAATAGAACCCAAACCAATAAATCATATCGGGTTGACGTGGAAGCATGTCCAAAAACGTAACACACAAGTTGCAAATCTTCAAAATAATTAGGATTCATGGAAAAACTTAATTTCAAGACAACCCTATTGCTTTCCTATACTATCTTCTTCATATGAAATGGATTTCAAAACAAATACTCTAAAAATCATGCTGTATTTAATAGAACCCAAACCAATAAACCATATCGGGTTGACGTGGAAGCATGTCCAAAAACGTAACACACAAGTTGCAAATCTACAAATTAATTGGGATTCATGGAAAAACTTAATTTTAAGACAACCCTATGGCTTTCCTACACTGTCTTCTTCATATGAAATGGATTTCAAAACAAGTACTCTAAAAATCCTGCTGTATTTAATAGAACCCAAACCAATAAATCATATCGGGTTGACGTGGAAGCATGTCCAAAAACGTAACACACAAGTTGCAAATCTTCAAAATAATTAGGATTCATGGAAAAACTTCATTTCAAGACAACCCTATTGCTTTCCTACACTCTCTTCTTCATGTGAAATGGATTTCAAAACAAATATTCTAAAAATCATGCTGTATTTAATAGAACCCAAACCAATAAATCAAATCGGTTTGACGTGCAAGCATGTCCAAAAACGTAACACACAAGTTGCAAATCTTCAAAATAATTGGGATTCATGGAAAAACTTCATTTTAAGACAACCCTATTGGTTTCCTACACTGTCTCATTCATATGAAATGGATTTCAAAACAAGTACTCTAAAAATCCTGCTGTATTTAATAGAACCCAAACCAATAAATCATATCGGGTTGACGTGGAAGCATGTCCAAAAACGTAACACACAAGTTGCAAATCTTCAAAATAATTAGGATTCATGGAAAAACTTAATTTCAAGACAACCCTATTGCTTTCCTACATTGTCTTCTTCATATGAAATGGATTTCAAAACAAATACTCTAAAAATCATGCTCTATTTAATAGAACCCAAACCAATAAATCATATCGGGTTGACGTGGAAGCATGTCCAAAAACGTAACACACAAGTTGCAAATCTTCAAAATAATTAGGATTCATGGAAAAACTTAATTTCAAGACAACCGTATTGCTTTCCTACACTATCTTCTTCATATGAAATGGATTTCAAAACAAATACTCTAAAAATCATGCTCTATTTAATAGAACCCAAACCAATAAACCATATCGGGTTGACGTGGAAGCATGTCCAAAAACGTAACACACAAGTTGCAAATCTACAAATTAATTGGGATTCATGGAAAAACTTAATTTTAAGACAACCCTATGGCTTTCCTACACTGTCTTCTTCATATGAAATGGATTTCAAAACAAGTACTCTAAAAATCCTGCTGTATTTAATAGAACCCAAACCAATAAATCATATCGGGTTGACGTGGAAGCATGTCCAAAAACGTAACACACAAGTTGCAAATCTTCAAAATAATTAGGATTCATGGAAAAACTGAATTTCAAGACAACCCTATTGCTTTCCTACACTCTCTTCTTCATGTGAAATGGATTGCAAAACAAATACTCTAAAAATCATGCTGTATTTAATAGAACCCAAACCAATAAATCATATCGGGTTGACGTGCAAGCATGTCCAAAAACGTAACACACAAGTTGCAAATCTTCAAAATAATTGGGATTCATGGAAAAACTTAATTTTAAGACAACCCTATTGGTTTCCTACACTGTCTCATTCATATGAAATGGATTTCAAAACAAGTACTCTAAAAATCCTGCTGTATTTAATAGAACCCAAACCAATAAATCATATCGGGTTGACGTGGAAGCATGTCCAAAAACGTAACACACAAGTTGCAAATCTTCAAAATAATTGGGATTCATGGAAAAACTTAATTTTAAGGCAACCCTATTGCTTTCCTACACTGCCTTCTTCATATGAAATGGATTTCAAAACAAATACTCTAAAAATCATGCTGTATTTAATAGAACCCAAACCAATAAATCATATTGGGTTGACGTGCAAGCATGTCCAAAAACGTAACACACAAGTTGCAAATCTTCAAAATAATTGGAATTCATGGAAAAACTTAATTTTAAGACAACCCTATTGCTTCCCTACACTTTTTCAATTGGAATGGGTTTAAAAAAAGCACTCTAAAAATCATGCTGTATTTAATAGAACCCAAACCAATAAATCATATCGGGTTGACGTGGAAACATGTCCAAAAACGTAACACACAAGTTGCAAATCTTCAAATTAATTCGGATTCATGGAAAAACTTAATTTTAAGACAACCCTATTGCTTCCCTACACTTTTTCAATTGGAATGGGTTTAAAAAAAGCACTCTAAAAATCATGCTGTATTTAATAGAACCCAAACCAATAAATTATATCGGGTTGACGTAGAAGCATGTCCAAAAACGTAACACACAAGTTGCAAATCTTCAAAATAATTGGGATTCATGGAAAAACTTCATTTTAAGACAACCCTATTGCTTTCCTACACTGTCTTCTTCATATGAAATGGATTTCAAAACAAATACTCTAAAAATCATGCTGTATTTAATAGAACCCAAACCAATAAACCATATCGGGTTGACGTGGAAGCATGTCCAAAAACATAACACAGAAGTTGCAAATCTTCAAATAATTAGGATTCATGGAAAAACTTAATTTCAAGACAACCCTATTGCTTTCCTACACTATCTTCTTCATATGAAATGGATTTCAAAACAAATACTCTAAAAATCATGCTGTATTTAATAGAACCCAAACCAATAAACCATATCGGGTTGACGTGGAAGCATGTCCAAAAACGTAACACACAAGTTGCAAATCTACAAATTAATTGGGATTCATGGAAAAACTTAATTTTAAGACAACCCTATGGCTTTCCTACACTGTCTTCTTCATATGAAATGGATTTCAAAACAAGTACTCTAAAAATCCTGCTGTATTTAATAGAACCCAAACCAATAAATCATATCGGGTTGACGTGGAAGCATGTCCAAAAACGTAACACACAAGTTGCAAATCTTCAAAATAATTAGGATTCATGGAAAAACTGAATTTCAAGACAACCCTATTGCTTTCCTACACTCTCTTCTTCATGTGAAATGGATTGCAAAACAAATACTCTAAAAATCATGCTGTATTTAATAGAACCCAAACCAATAAATTAAATCGGTTTGACGTGCAAGCATGTCCAAAAACGTAACACACAAGTTGCAAATCTACAAATTAATTGGGATTCATGGAAAAACTTAATTTTAAGACAACCCTATGGCTTTCCTACACTGCCTTCTTCATATGAAATTGATTTCAAAACAAATACTCTAAAAATCATGCTGTATTTAATAGAACCCAAACCAATAAATCATATTGGGTTGACGTGCAAGCATGTCCAAAAACGTAACACACAAGTTGCAAATCTTCAAAATAATTGGAATTCATGGAAAAACTTAATTTTAAGACAACCCTATTGCTTCCCTACACTTTTTCAATTGGAATGGGTTTAAAAAAAGCACTCTAAAAATCATGCTGTATTTAATAGAACCCAAACCAATAAATCATATCGGGTTGACGTGGAAACATGTCCAAAAACGTAACACACAAGTTGCAAATCTTCAAATTAATTCGGATTCATGGAAAAACTTAATTTTAAGACAGCCCTATTGCTTCCCTACACTTTTTCAATTGGAATGGGTTTAAAAAAAGCACTCTAAAAATCATGCTGTATTTAATAGAACCCAAACCAATAAATTATATCGGGTTGACGTGGAAACATGTCCAAAAACGTAACACACAAGTTTCAAATCTTCAAAATAATTGGGATTCATGGAAAAACTTCATTTCAAGACAACCCTATTGGTTTCCTACACTGTCTTCTTCATATGAAATGGATTTCAAAACAAATATTCTAAAAATCCTGCTGTATTTAATAGAACCCAAACCAATAAATCATATCGGGTTGACGTGAAAGCATGTCCAAAAACGTAACACACAAGTTGCAAATCTTCAAAATAATTAGGATTCATGGAAAAACTTCATTTTAAGACAACCCTATTGCTTTCCTACACTCTCTTCTTCATATGAAATGGATTTCAAAACAAATACTCTAAAAATCATGTTGTATTTAATAGAACCCAAACCAATAAATCATATCGGGTTGACGTGAAAGCATGTCCAAAAACGTAACACACAAGTTGCAAATCTTCAAGATAATTGATATTCATGGAAAAACTTAATTTTAAGACAACCCTATAGCTTTCCTACACTGTCTTCTTCATATGAAATGGATTTCAAAACAAGTACTCTAAGAATCATGCTGTATTTAATAGAACCCAAACCAATAAATCATATCGGGTTGACGTGAAAGCATGTCCAAAAACGTAACACACAAGTTGCAAATCTTCAAAATAATTGGGATTCATGGAAAAACTTAATTTTAAGACAACCCTATTGCTTTCCTACACTCTCTTCTTCATATGAAATGGATTTCAAAACAAATACTCTAAAAATCATGTTGTATTTAATAGAACCCAAACCAATAAATCATATCGGGTTGACGTGAAAGCATGTCCAAAAACGTTACACACAAGTTGCAAATCTTCAAGATAATTGATATTCATGGAAAAACTTAATTTTAAGACAACCCTATAGCTTTCCTACACTGTCTTCTTCATATGAAATGGATTTCAAAACAAATACTCTAAAAATCATGCTATATTTAATAGAACCCAAACCAATAAATCATATTGGGTTGACGTGGAAGCATGTCCAAAAACGTAACACACAAGTTGCAAATCTTCAAAATAATTGGAATTCATGGAAAAACTTAATTTTAAGACAACCCTATTGCTTCCCTACACTTTTTCAATTGGAATGGGTTTAAAAAAAGCACTCTAAAAATCATGCTGTATTTAATAGAACCCAAACCAATAAATCATATCGGGTTGACGTGGAAACATGTCCAAAAACGTAACACACAAGTTGCAAATCTTCAAAATAATTAGGATTCATGGAAAAACATAATTTCAAGACAACCCTATGGCTTTCCTACACTGCCTTCTTCATATGAAATGGATTTCAAAACAAATACTCTAAAAATCATGCTGTATTTAATAGAACCCAAACCAATAAATCATATCGGGTTGACGTGGAAGCATGTCCAAAAACGTAACACACAAGTTGCAAATCTTCAAATTAATTCGGATTCATGGAAAAACTTAATTTTAAGACAACCCTATTGCTTCCCTACACTTTTTCAATTGGAATGGGTTTAAAAAAAGCACTCTAAAAATCATGCTGTATTTAATAGAACCCAAACCAATAAATTATATCGGGTTGACGTGGAAGCATGTCCAAAAACGTAACACACAAGTTGCAAATCTTCAAAATAATTGGGATTCATGGAAAAACTTAATTTTAAGACAACCCTATTGCTTTCCTACACTGTCTTCTTCATATGAAATGGATTTCAAAACAAATACTCTAAAAATCATGCTCTATTTAATAGAACCCAAACCAATAAATCATATCGGGTTGACGTGGAAGCATGTCCAAAAACGTAACACACAAGTTGCAAATCTTCAAAATAATTAGGATTCATGGAAAAACTTAATTTCAAGACAACCCTATTGCTTTCCTACACTCTCTTCTTCATGTGAAATGGATTTCAAAACCAATACTCCAAAAATCCTGCTGTATTTAATAGAACCCAAACCAATAAACCATATCGGGTTGACGTGGAAGCATGTCCAAAAACGTAACACACAAGTTGCAAATCTACAAATTAATTGGGATTCATGGAGAAACTTAATTTTAAGACAACCCTATGGCTTTCCTAGACTGTCTTCTTCATATGAAATGGATTTCAAAACAAGTACTCTAAAAATCCTGCTGTATTTAATAGAACCCAAACCAATAAATCATATCGGTTTGACGTGCAAGCATGTCCAAAAACGTAACACACAAGTTGCAAATCTACAAATTAATTGGGATTCATGGAAAAACTTAATTTTAAGACAACCCTATTGCTTCCCTACACTTTTTCAATTGGAATGGGTTTAAAAAAAGCACTCTAAAAATCCTGCTGTATTTAATAGAACCCAAACCAATAAATCATATCGGGTTGACGTGGAAGCATGTCCAAAAACGTAACACACAAGTTGCAAATCTTCAAAATAATTAGGATTCATGGAAAAACTTAATTTCAAGACAACCCTATTGCTTTCCTACACTCTCTTCTTCATGTGAAATGGATTTCAAAACAAATACTCTAAAAATCATGCTGTATTTAATAGAACCCAAACCAATAAATCAAATCGGTTTGACGTGCAAGCATGTCCAAAAACGTAACACACAAGTTGCAAATCTTCAAAATAATTGGGATTCATGGAAAAACTTCATTTTAAGACAACCCTATTGGTTTCCTACACTGTCTTCTTCATATGAAATGGATTTCAAAACAAGTACTCTAAAAATCCTGCTGTATTTAATAGAACCCAAACCAATAAATCATATCGGGTTGACGTGGAAGCATGTCCAAAAACGTAACACACAAGTTGCAAATCTTCAAAATAATTAGGATTCATGGAAAAACTTAATTTCAAGACAACCCTATTGCTTTCCTACATTGTCTTCTTCATATGAAATGGATTTCAAAACAAATACTCTAAAAATCATGCTCTATTTAATAGAACCCAAACCAATAAATCATATCGGGTTGACGTGGAAGCATGTCCAAAAACGTAACACACAAGTTGCAAATCTTCAAAATAATTAGGATTCATGGAAAAACTTAATTTCAAGACAACCCTATTGCTTTCCTACACTATCTTCTTCATATGAAATGGATTTCAAAACAAATACTCTAAAAATCATGCTGTATTTAATAGAACCCAAACCAATAAACCATATCGGGTTGACGTGGAAGCATGTCCAAAAACGTAACACACAAGTTGCAAATCTACAAATTAATTGGGATTCATGGAAAAACTTAATTTTAAGACAACCCTATGGCTTTCCTACACTGTCTTCTTCATATGAAATGGATTTCAAAACAAGTACTCTAAAAATCCTGCTGTATTTAATAGAACCCAAACCAATAAATCATATCGGGTTGACGTGGAAGCATGTCCAAAAACGTAACACACAAGTTGCAAATCTTCAAAATAATTAGGATTCATGGAAAAACTGAATTTCAAGACAACCCTATTGCTTTCCTACACTCTCTTCTTCATGTGAAATGGATTTCAAAACAAATACTCTAAAAATCATGCTGTATTTAATAGAACCCAAACCAATAAATCAAATCGGTTTGACGTGCAAGCATGTCCAAAAACGTAACACACAAGTTGCAAATCTTCAAAATAATTGGGATTCATGGAAAAACTTCATTTTAAGACAACCCTATTGGTTTCCTACACTGTCTCATTCATATGAAATGGATTTCAAAACAAGTACTCTAAAAATCCTGCTGTATTTAATAGAACCCAAACCAATAAATCATATCGGGTTGACGTGGAAGCATGTCCAAAAACGTAACACACAAGTTGCAAATCTTCAAAATAATTGGAATTCATGGAAAAACTTAATTTTAAGACAACCCTATTGCTTCCCTACACTTTTTCAATTGGAATGGGTTTAAAAAAAGCACTCTAAAAATCATGCTCTATTTAATAGAACCCAAACCAATAAATCATATCGGGTTGACGTGGAAACATGTCCAAAAACGTAACACACAAGTTGCAAATCTTCAAATTAATTCGGATTCATGGAAAAACTTAATTTTAAGACAACCCTATTGCTTCCCTACACTTTTTCAATTGGAATGGGTTTAAAAAAAGCACTCTAAAAATCATGCTGTATTTAATAGAACCCAAACCAATAAATTATATCGGGTTGACGTAGAAGCATGTCCAAAAACGTAACACACAAGTTGCAAATCTTCAAAATAATTGGGATTCATGGAAAAACTTAATTTTAAGACAACCCTATTGCTTTCCTACACTGTCTTCTTCATATGAAATGGATTTCAAAACAAATACTCTAAAAATCATGCTGTATTTAATAGAACCCAAACCAATAAACCATATCGGGTTGACGTGGAAGCATGTCCAAAAACGTAACACACAAGTTGCAAATCTTCAAAATAATTAGGATTCATGGAAAAACTTAATTTCAAGACAACCCTATTGCTTTCCTACACTATCTTCTTCATATGAAATGGATTTCAAAACAAATACTCTAAAAATCATGCTGTATTTAATAGAACCCAAACCAATAAACCATATCGGGTTGACGTGGAAGCATATCCAAAAACGTAACACACAAGTTGCAAATCTACAAATTAATTGGGATTCATGGAAAAACTTAATTTTAAGACAACCCTATGGCTTTCCTACACTCTCTTCTTCATGTGAAATGGATTTCAAAACAAATACTCTAAAAATCATGCTGTATTTAATAGAACCCAAACCAATAAATCAAATCGGTTTGACGTGCAAGCATGTCCGAAAACGTAACACACAAGTTGCAAATCTACAAATTAATTGGGATTCATGGAAAAACTTAATTTTAAGACAACCCTATGGCTTTCCTACACTGCCTTCTTCATATGAAATGGATTTCAAAACAAAAGTACTCTAAAAATCATGCTGTATTTAATAGAACCCAAACCAATAAATCATATTGGGTTGACGTGCAAGCATGTCCAAAAACGTAACACACAAGTTGCAAATCTTCAAAATAATTGGAATTCATGGATAAACTTAATTTTAAGACAACCCTATTGCTTCCCTACACTTTTTCAATTGGAATGGGTTTAAAAAAAGCACTCTAAAAATCATGCTGTATTTAATAGAACCCAAACCAATAAATCATATCGGGTTGACGTGGAAACATGTCCAAAAACGTAACACACAAGTTGCAAATCTTCAAATTAATTCGGATTCATGGAAAAACTTAATTTTAAGACAGCCCTATTGCTTCCCTACACTTTTTCAATTGGAATGGGTTTAAAAAAAGCACTCTAAAAATCATGTTGTATTTAATAGAACCCAAACCAATAAATTATATCGGGTTGACGTAGAAGCATGTCCAAAAACGTAACACACAAGTTGCAAATCTTCAAAATAATTGGGATTCATGGAAAAACTTAATTTTAAGACAACCCTATTGCTTTCCTACACTGTCTTCTTCATATGAAATGGATTTCAAAACAAATACTCTAAAAATCATGCTCTATTTAATAGAACCCAAACCAATAAATCATATCGGGTTGACGTGGAAGCATGTCCAAAAACGTAACACACAAGTTGCAAATCTTCAAAATAATTAGGATTCATGGAAAAACTTAATTTCAAGACAACCCTATTGCTTTCCTACACTCTCTTCTTCATGTGAAATGGATTTCAAAACAAATACTCTAAAAATCATGCTGTATTTAATAGAACCCAAACCAATAAATCAAATCGGTTTGACGTGCAAGCATGTCCAAAAACGTAACACACAAGTTGCAAATCTTCAAAATAATTGCGATTCATGGAAAAACTTCATTTTAAGACAACCCTATTGCTTTCCTACACTGTCTTCTTCATATGAAATGGATTTCAAAACAAGTACTCTAAAAATCCTGCTGTATTTAATAGAACCCAAACCAATAAATCATATCGGGTTGACGTGGAAGCATGTCCAAAAACGTAACACACAAGTTGCAAATCTTCAAAATAATTAGGATTCATGGAAAAACTTAATTTCAAGACAACCCTATTGCTTTCCTACACTATCTTCTTCATATGAAATGGATTTCAAAACAAATACTCTAAAAATCATGCTGTATTTAATAGAACCCAAACCAATAAATCATATCGGTTTGACGTGCAAGCATGTCCAAAAACGTAACACACAAGTTGCAAATCTTCAAAATAATTGGGATTCATGGAAAAACTTCATTTCAAGACAACCCTATTGGTTTCCTACACTGTCTTCTTCATATGAAATGGATTTCAAAACAAATACTCTAAAAATCCTGCTGTATTTAATAGAACCCAAACCAATAAATCATATCGGGTTGACGTGAAAGCATGTCCAAAAACGTAACACACAAGTTGCAAATCTGCAAAATAATTAGGATTCATGGAAAAACTTCATTTTATGACAACCCTATTGGTTTCCTACACTGTCTTCTTCATATGAAATGGATTTCAAAACAAATACTCTAAAAATCATGCTGTATTTAATAGAACCCAAATCAATAAATCTTATCGGGTTGACGTGCAAGCATGTCCAAAAACGTAACACACAAGTTGCAAATCTTCAAGATAATTGGTATTCATGGAAAAACTTCATTTTAAGACAACCCTATGGCTTTCCTACACTGTCTTCTTCATATGAAATGAATTTCAAAACAAATATTCTAAAAATCATGTTGTATTTAATAGAACCCAAACCAATAAATCATATCGGGTTGACGTGAAAGCATGTCCAAAAACGTAACACACAAGTTGCAAATCTTCAAGATAATTTATATTCATGGAAAAACTTAATTTTAAGACAACCCTATAGCTTTCCTACACTGTCTTCTTCATATGAAATGGATTTCAAAACAAGTACTCTAAAAATCATGCTGTATTTAATAGAACCCAAACCAATAAATCATATCGGGTTGACGTGAAAGCATGTCCAAAAACGTAACACACAAGTTGCAAATCTTCAAAATAATTAGGATTCATGGAAAAACTTAATTTTAAGACAACCCTATGGCTTTCCTACACTGTCTTCTTCATATGAAATGGATTTCAAAACAAATACTCTAAAAATCCTGCTGTATTTAATAGAACCCAAACCAATAAATCATATCGGGTTGACGTGGAAGCATGTCCAAAAACGTAACACACAAGTTGCAAATCTTCAAAATAATTGGGATTCATGGAAAAACTTCATTTTAAGACAACCCTATTGGTTTCCTACAATGTCTTCTTCATATGAAATGGATTACAAAACAAATACTCTAAAAATCATGCTCTATTTTATAGAACCCAAACCAATAAATCATATCGGGTTGACGTGGAAGCATGTCCAAAAACGTAACACACAAGTTGCAAATCTTCAAAATAATTAGGATTCATGGCAAAACATAATTTCAAGACAACCCTATTGCTTTCCTACACTCTCTTCTTCATGTGAAATGGATTTCAAAACAAATACTCTAAAAATCATGCTATATTTAATAGAACCCAAACCAATAAATCATATTGGGTTGACGTGGAAGCATGTCCAAAAACGTAACACACAAGTTGCAAATCTTCAAAATAATTGGAATTCATGGAAAAACTTAATTTTAAGACAACCCTATTGCTTCCCTACACTTTTTCAATTGGAATGGGTTTAAAAAAAGCACTCTAAAAATCCTGCTGTATTTAATAGAACCCAAACCAATAAATCATATCGGGTTGACGTGGAAGCATGTCCAAAAACGTAACACACAAGTTGCAAATCTTCAAAATAATTAGGATTCATGGAAAAACATAATTTCAAGACAACCCTATGGCTTTCCTACACTGCCTTCTTCATATGAAATGGATTTCAAAACAAATACTCTAAAAATCATGCTGTATTTAATAGAACCCAAACCAATAAATCATATTGGGTTGACGTGCAAGCATGTCCAAAAACGTAACACACAAGTTGCAAATCTTCAAAATAATTGGAATTCATGGAAAAACTTAATTTTAAGACAACCCTATTGCTTCCCTACACTTTTTCAATTGGAATGGGTTTAAAAAAAGCACTCTAAAAATCATGCTGTATTTAATAGAACCCAAACCAATAAATCATATCGGGTTGACGTGGAAGCATGTCCAAAAACGTAACACACAAGTTGCAAATCTTCAAAATAATTAGGATTCATGGAAAAACTTAATTTCAAGACAACCCTATTGCTTTCCTACACTCTCTTCTTCATGTGAAATGGATTACAAAACAAATACTCTAAAAATCATGCTGTATTTAATAGAACCCAAACCAATAAATCAAATCGGTTTGACGTGCAAGCATGTCCAAAAACGTAACACACGAGTTGCAAATCTTCAAAATAATTGAGATTCATGGAAAAACTTCATTTTAAGACAACCCTATGGCTTTCCTACAATGTCTTCTTCATATGAAATGGATTTCAAAACAAATACTCTAAAAATCATGTTGTATTTAATAGAACCCAAACCAATAAATCATATCGGGTTGACGTGGAAGTATGTCCAAAAACGTAACACACAAGTTGCAAATCTTCAAGATAATTGATATTCATGGAAAAACTTAATTTTAAGACAACCCTATTGGTTTCCTACACTGTCTTCTTCATATGAAATGGATTTCAAAACAAGTACTCTAAAAATCATGCTGTATTTAATAGAACCCAAACCAATAAATCATATCGGGTTGACCTGGAAGCATGTCCAAAAATGTAACACACAAGTTGCAAATCTTCAAAATAATTAGGATTCATGGAAAAACTTCATTTTAAGACAACCCTATTGGTTTCCTACACTGTCTTCTTCATATGAAATGGATTGCAAAACAAATACTCTAAAAATCATGCTGTATTTAATAGAACCCAAACCAATAAATCTTATCGGGTTGACGTGCAAGCATGTCCAAAAACGTAACACACAAATTGCAAATCTTCAAAATAATTAGGATTCATGGAAAAACTTAATTTCAAGACAACCCTATTGGTTTCCTACACTGTCTTCTTCATATGAAATGGATTTCAAAACAAATACTCTAAAAATCATGCTCTATTTAATAGAACCCAAACCAATAAATCATATCGGGTTGACGTGCAAGCATGTCCAAAAACGTAACACACAAGTTGCAAATCTTCAAAATAATTAGGATTCATGGAAAAACTTAATTTCAAGACAACCCTATTGCTTTCCTACACTATCTTCTTCATATGAAATGGATTTCAAAACAAATACTCTAAAAATCATGCTGTATTTAATAGAACCCAAACCAATAAATCATATCGGTTTGACGTGCAAGCATGTCCAAAAACGTAACACACAAGTTGCAAATCTACAAATTAATTGGGATTCATGGAAAAACTGAATTTCAAGACAACCCTATTGCTTTCCTACACTATCTTCTTCATATGAAATGGATTTCAAAACAAATACTCTAAAAATCCTGCTGTATTTAATAGAACCCAAACCAATAAATCATATCGGTTTGACGTGGAAGCATGCCCAAAAACGTAACACACAAGTTGCAAATCTTCAAAATAATTGGGATTCATGGAAAAACTTAATTTCAAGACAACCCTATTGCTTTCCTACACTATCTTCTTCATATGAAATGGATTTCAAAACAAATACTCTAAAAATCATGCTCTATTTAATAGAACCCAAACCAATAAACCATATCGGGTTGACGTGGAAGCATGTCCAAAAACGTAACACACAAGTTGCAAATCTACAAATTAATTGGGATTCATGGAAAAACTTAATTTTAAGACAACCCTATGGCTTTCCTACACTGCCTTCTTCATATGAAATGGATTTCAAAACAAATACTCTAAAAATCATGCTGTATTTAATAGAACCTAAACTAATAAATCATATTGGGTTGACGTGCAAGCATGTCCAAAAACGTAACACACAAGTTGCAAATCTTCAAAATAATTGGAATTCATGGAAAAACTTAATTTTAAGACAACCCTATTGCTTCCCTACACTTTTTCAATTGGAATGGATTTAAAAAAAGCACTCTAAAAATCATGCTGTATTTAATAGAACCCAAACCAATAAATTATATCGGGTTGACGTGGAAGCATGTCCAAAAACGTAACACACAAGTTGCAAATCTTCAAAATAATTGGGATTCATGGAAAAACTTAATTTTAAGACAACCCTATTGCTTTCCTACACTGTCTTCTTCATATGAAATGGATTTCAAAACAAATACTCTAAAAATCATGCTCTATTTAATACAACCCAAACCAATAAACCATATCGGGTTGACGTGGAAGCATGTCCAAAAACGTAACACACAAGTTGCAAATCTACAAATTAATTGGGATTCATGGAAAAACTTAATTTTAAGACAACCCTATGGCTTTCCTACACTGCCTTCTTCATATGAAATGGATTTCAAAACAAATACTCTAAAAATCATGCTGTATTTAATAGAACCCAAACCAATAAATCATATTGGGTTGACGTGCAAGCATGTCCAAAAACGTAACACACAAGTTGCAAATCTTCAAAATAATTGGAATTCATGGAAAAACTTAATTTTAAGACAACCCTATTGCTTCCCTACACTTTTTCAATTGGAATGGGTTTAAAAAAAGCACTCTAAAAATCATGCTGTATTTAATAGAACCCAAACCAATAAATTATATCGGGTTGACGTGGAAGCATGTCCAAAAACGTAACACACAAGTTGCAAATCTTCAAAATAATTGGGATTCATGGAAAAACTTAATTTTAAGACAACCCTATTGCTTTCCTACACTGTCTTCTTCATATGAAATGGATTTCAAAACAAATACTCTAAAAATCCTGCTGTATTTAATAGAACCCAAACCAATAAATCATATCGGGTTGACGTGCAAGCATGTCCAAAAACGTAACACACAAGTTGCAAATCTTCAAAATAATTAGGATTCATGGAAAAACTTAATTTCAAGACAACCCTATCGCTTTCCTACACTCTCTTCTTCATGTGAAATGGATTTCAAAACAAATACTCTAAAAATCATGCTGTATTTAATAGAACCCAAACCAATAAATCAAATCGGTTTGACGTGCAAGCATGTCCAAAAACGTAACACACAAGTTGCAAATCTTCAAAATAATTGGGATTCATGGAAAAACTTCATTTTAAGACAACCCTATTGGTTTCCTACACTGTCTCATTCATATGAAATGGATTTCAAAACAAGTACTCTAAACATCCTGCTGTATTTAATAGAACCCAAACCAATAAATCATATCGGGTTGACGTGGAAGCATGTCCAAAAACGTAACACACAAGTTGCAAATCTTCAAAATAATTAGGATTCATGGAAAAACTTAATTTCAAGACAACCCTATTGCTTACCTACATTGTCTTCTTCATATGAAATGGATTTCAAAACAAATACTCTAAAAATCATGCTCTATTTAATAGAACCCAAACCAATAAATCATATCGGGTTGACGTGGAAGCATGTCCAAAAACGTAACACACAAGTTGCAAATCTACAAATTAATTGGGATTCATGGAAAAACTTAATTTTAAGACAACCCTATGGCTTTCCTACACTGCCTTCTTCATATGAAATGGATTTCAAAACAAATACTCTAAAAATCATGCTGTATTTAATAGAACCCAAACCAATAAATCATATTGGGTTGACGTGCAAGCATGTCCAAAAACGTAACACACAAGTTGCAAATCTTCAAAATAATTGGAATTCATGGAAAAACTTAATTTTAAGACAACCCTATTGCTTCCCTACACTTTTTCAATTGGAATGGGTTTAAAAAAAGGACTCTAAAAATCATGCTGTATTTAATAGAACCCAAACCAATAAATCATATCGGGTTGACGTGGAAACATGTCCAAAAACGTAACACACAAGTTGCAAATGTTCAAATTAATTCGGATTCATGGAAAAACTTAATTTTAAGACAACCCTATTGCTTCCCTACACTTTTTCAATTGGAATGGGTTTAAAAAAAGCACTCTAAAAATCATGCTGTATTTAATAGAACCCAAACCAATAAATTATATCGGGTTGACGTGGAAGCATGTCCAAAAACGTAACACACAAGTTGCAAATCTTCAAAATAATTGGGATTCATGGAAAAACTTAATTTTAAGACAACCCTATTGCTTTCCTACACTGTCTTCTTCATATGAAATGGATTTCAAAACAAATACTCTAAAAATCATGCTGTATTTAATAGAACCCAAACCAATAAATCATATCGGGTTGACGTGGAAGCATGTCCAAAAACGTAACACACAAGTTGCAAATCTTCAAAATAATTAGGATTCATGGAAAAACTGAATTTCAAGACAACCCTATTGCTTTCCTACACTCTCTTCTTCATGTGAAATGGATTTCAAAACAAATACTCTAAAAATCATGCTGTATTTAATAGAACCCAAACCAATAAATCAAATCGGTCTGACGTGCAAGCATGTCCAAAAACGTAACACACAAGTTGCAAATCTTCAAAATAATTGCGATTCATGGAAAAACTTCATTTTAAGACAACCCTATGGCTTTCCTACACTGTCTTCTTCATATGAAATGGATTTCAAAACAAGTACTCTAAAAATCCTGCTGTATTTAATAGAACCCAAACCAATAAATCATATCGGGTTGACGTGGAAGCATGTCCAAAAACGTAACACACAAGTTGCAAATCTTCAAAATAATTAGGATTCATGGAAAAACTTAATTTCAAGACAACCCTATCGCTTTCCTACACTATCTTCTTCATATGAAATGGATTTCAAAACAAATACTCTAAAAATCATGCTGTATTTAATAGAACCCAAACCAATAAATCATATCGGTTTGACGTGCAAGCATGTCCAAATACGTAACACACAAGTTGCAAATCTTCAAAATAATTGGGATTCATGGAAAAACTTCATTTCAAGACAACCCTATTGGTTTCCTACACTATCTTCTTCATATGAAATGGATTTCAAAACAAATACTCTAAAAATCCTGCTGTATTTAATAGAACCCAAACCAATAAATCATATCGGGTTGACGTGAAAGCATGTCCAAAAACGTAACACACAAGTTGCAAATCTTCAAAATAATTAGGATTCATGGAAAAACTTCATTTTAAGACAACCCTATTGGTTTCCTACACTGTCTTCTTCATATGAAATGGATTTCGAAACAAATACTCTAAAAATCATGCTGTATTTAATAGAACCCAAATCAATAAATCTTATCGGGTTGACGTGCAAGCATGTCCAAAAACGTAACACACAAGTTGCAAATCTTCAAGATAATTGGTATTCATGGAAAAACTTCATTTTAAGACAACCCTATGGCTTTCCTACACTGTCTTCTTCATATGAAATGGATTTCAAAACAAATACTCTAAAAATCATGTTGTATTTAATAGAACCCAAACCAATAAATCATATCGGGTTGACGTGAAAGCATGTCCAAAAACGTAACACACAAGTTGCAAATCTTCAAAATAATTGGGATTCATAGAAAAACTTCATTTTAAGACAACCCTATTGGTTTCCTACACTGTCTTCTTCATATGAAATGGATTTCAAAACAAATACTCTAAAAATCATGCTGTATTTAATAGAACCCAAACCAATAAATCATATTGGGTTGACGTGCAAGCATGTCCAAAAACGTAACACACAAGTTGCAAATCTTCAAAATAATTGGGATTCATAGAAAAACTTCATTTTAAGACAACCCTATTGGTTTCCTACACTGTCTTCTTCATATGAAATGGATTTCAAAACAAATACTCTAAAAATCATGCTGTATTTAATAGAACCCAAACCAATAAATCATATCGGGTTGACGTGGAAGCATGTCCAAAAACGTAACACACAAGTTGCAAATCTTCAAAATAATTAGGATTCATGGAAAAACATAATTTCAAGACAACCCTATTGCTTTCCTACACTCTCTTCTTCATGTGAAATGGATTTCAAAACAAATACTCTAAAAATCATGCTGTATTTAATAGAACCCAAACCAATAAATCATATTGGGTTGACGTGCAAGCATGTCCAAAAACGTAACACACAAGTTGCAAATCTTCAAAATAATTGGAATTCATGGAAAAACTTAATTTTAAGACAACCCTATTGCTTCCCTACACTTTTTCAATTGGAATGGGTTTAAAAAAAGCACTCTAAAAATCATGCTGTATTTAATAGAACCCAAACCAATAAATCATATCGGGTTGACGTGGAAGCATGTCCAAAAACGTAACACACAAGTTGCAAATCTTCAAAATAATTAGGATTCATGGAAAAACTTAATTTCAAGACAACCCTATTGCTTTCCTACATTGTCTTCTTCATATGAAATGGATTTCAATTCAAATACTCTAAAAATCCTGCTGTATTTAATAGAACCCAAACCAATAAATCATATCGGGTTGACGTGGAAGCATGTCCAAAAACGTAACACACAAGTTGCAAATCTTCAAAATAATTAGGATTCATGGAAAAACTTAATTTCAAGACAACCCTATCGCTTTCCTACACTATCTTCTTCATATGAAATGGATTTCAAAACAAATACTCTAAAAATCATGCTGTATTTAATAGAACCCAAACCAATAAATCATATCGGTTTGACGTGCAAGCATGTCCAAAAACGTAACACACAAGTTGCAAATCTTCAAAATAATTGGGATTCATGGAAAAACTTCATTTCAAGACAACCCTATTGGTTTCCTACACTGTCTTCTTCATATGAAATGGATTTCAAAACAAATACTCTAAAAATCCTGCTGTATTTAATAGAACCCAAACCAATAAATCATATCGGGTTGACGTGAAAGCATGTCCAAAAACGTAACACACAAGTTGCAAATCTTCAAAATAATTAGGATTCATGGAAAAACTTCATTTTAAGACAACCCTATTGGTTTCCTACACTGTCTTCTTCATATGAAATGGATTTCAAAACAAATACTCTAAAAATCATGCTGTATTTAATAGAACCCAAACCAATAAATCTTATCGGGTTGACGTGCAAGCATGTCCAAAAACGTAACACACAAGTTGCAAATCTTCAAGATAATTGGTATTCATGGAAAAACTTCATTTTAAGACAACCCTATGGCTTTCCTACACTGTCTTCTTGATATGAAATGGATTTCAAAACAAATACTCTAAAAATCATGTTGTATTTAATAGAACCCAAACCAATAAATCATATCGGGTTGACGTGAAAGCATGTCCAAAAACGTAACACACAAGTTGCAAATCTTCAAGATAATTGATATTCATGGAAAAACTTAATTTTAAGACAACCCTATTGCTTTCCTACACTATCTTCTTCATATGAAATGGATTTCAAAACAAATACTCTAAAAATCATGCTGTATTTAATAGAACCCAAACCAATAAATCATATTGGGTTGACGTGCAAGCATGTCCAAAAACGTAACACACAAGTTGCAAATCTTCAAAATAATTGGGATTCATAGAAAAACTTCATTTTAAAACAACCCTATTGGTTTCCTACACTGTCTTCTTCATATGAAATGGATTTCAAAACAAATACTCTAAAAATCATGCTGTATTTAATAGAACCCAAACCAATAAATCAAATCGGGTTGACGTGCAAGCATGTCCAAAAACGTAACACACAAGTTGCAAATCTTCAAAATAATTAGGATTCATGGAAAAACTTAATTTCAAGACAACCCTATTGCTTTCCTACACTCTCTTCTTCATGTGAAATGGATTTCAAAACAAATACTCTAAAAATCATGCTGTATTTAATAGAACCCAAACCAATAAATCATATCGGGTTGACGTGGAAGCATGTCCAAAAACGTAACACACAAGTTGCAAATCTACAAATTAATTGGGATTCATGGAAAAACTTAATTTTAAGACAACCCTATGGCTTTCCTACACTGCCTTCTTCATATGAAATGGATTTCAATTCAAATACTCTAAAAATCCTGCTGTATTTAATAGAACCCAAACCAATAAATCATATCGGGTTGACGTGGAAGCATGTCCAAAAACGTAACACACAAGTTGCAAATCTTCAAAATAATTAGGATTCATGGAAAAACTTAATTTCAAGACAACCCTATCGCTTTCCTACACTATCTTCTTCATATGAAATGGATTTCAAAACAAATACTCTAAAAATCATGCTCTATTTAATAGAACCCAAACCAATAAATCATATCGGTTTGACGTGCAAGCATGTCCAAAAACATAACACACAAGTTGCAAATCTTCAAAATAATTGGGATTCATGGAAAAACTTCATTTCAAGACAACCCTATTGGTTTCCTACACTGTCTTCTTCATATGAAATGGATTTCAAAACAAATACTCTAAAAATCCTGCTGTATTTAATAGAACCCAAACCAATAAATCATATCGGGTTGACGTGGAAGCATGTCCAAAAACGTAACACACAAGTTGCAAATCTTCAAAATAATTAGGATTCATGGAAAAACATAATTTCAAGACAACCCTATTGCTTTCCTACACTCTCTTCTTCATGTGAAATGGATTTCAAAACAAATACTCTAAAAATCATGCTGTATTTAATAGAACCCAAACCAATAAATCATATTGGGTTGACGTGCAAGCATGTCCAAAAACGTAACACACAAGTTGCAAATCTTCAAAATAATTAGGATTCATGGAAAAACTTCATTTTAAGACAACCCTATTGGTTTCCTACACTGTCTTCTTCATATGAAATGGATTTCAAAACAAATACTCTAAAAATCATGCTGTATTTAATAGAACCCAAATCAATAAATCTTATCGGGTTGACGTGCAAGCATGTCCAAAAACGTAACACACAAGTTGCAAATCTTCAAGATAATTGGTATTCATGGAAAAACTTCATTTTAAGACAACCCTATGGCTTTCCTACACTGTCTTCTTCATATGAAATGGATTTCAAAACAAATACTCTAAAAATCATGTTGTATTTAATAGAACCCAAACCAATAAATCATATCGGGTTGACGTGAAAGCATGTCCAAAAACGTAACACACAAGTTGCAAATCTTCAAGATAATTGATATTCATGGAAAAACTTAATTTTAAGACAACCCTATTGCTTTCCTACACTGTCTTCTTCATGTGAAATGGATTTCAAAACAAATACTCTAAAAATCATGCTGTATTTAATAGAACCCAAACCAATAAATCAAATCGGGTTGACGTGCAAGCATGTCCAAAAACGTAACACACAAGTTGCAAATCTTCAAAATAATTAGGATTCATGGAAAAACTTAATTTCAAGACAACCCTATTGCTTTCCTACACTCTCTTCTTCATGTGAAATGGATTTCAAAACAAATACTCTAAAAATCATGCTGTATTTAATAGAACCCAAACCAATAAATCAAATCGGGTTGACGTGCAAGCATGTCCAAAAACGTAACACACGAGTTGCAAATCCTCAAAATAATTGAGATTCATGGAAAAACTTCATTTTAAGACAACCCTATGGCTTTCCTACACTGTCTTCTTCATATGAAATGGATTTCAAAACAAATACTCTAAAAATCATGTTGTATTTAATAGAACCCAAACCAATAAATCATATCGGGTTGACGTGGAAGTATGTCCAAAAACGTAACACACAAGTTGCAAATCTTCAAGATAATTGATATTCATGGAAAAACTTAATTTTAAGACAACCCTATTGCTTTCCTACACTGTCTTCTTCATATGAAATGGATTTCAAAACAAGTACTCTAAAAATCATGCTGTATTTAATAGAACCCAAACCAATAAATCATATCGGGTTGACGTGGAAGCATGTCCAAAAACGTAACACACAAGTTGCAAATCTTCAAAATAATTAGGATTCATGGAAAAACATAATTTCAAGACAACCCTATTGCTTTCCTACACTCTCTTCTTCATGTGAAATGGATTTCAAAACAAATACTCTAAAAATCATGCTGTATTTAATAGAACCCAAACCAATAAATCATATTGGGTTGACGTGCAAGCATGTCCAAAAACGTAACACACAAGTTGCAAATCTTCAAAATAATTGGAATTCATGGAAAAACTTAATTTTAAGACAACCCTATTGCTTCCCTACACTTTTTCAATTGGAATGGGTTTAAAAAAAGCACTCTAAAAATCATGCTGTATTTAATAGAACCCAAACCAATAAATCATATCGGGTTGACGTGGAAGCATGTCCAAAAACGTAACACACAAGTTGCAAATCTTCAAAATAATTAGGATTCATGGAAAAACTTAATTTCAAGACAACCCTATTGCTTTCCTACATTGTCTTCTTCATATGAAATGGATTTCAAAACAAATACTCTAAAAATCATGCTCTATTTAATAGAACCCAAACCAATAAATCATATCGGGTTGACGTGGAAGCATGTCCAAAAACGTAACACACAAGTTGCAAATCTACAAATTAATTGGGATTCATGGAAAAACTTAATTTTAAGACAACCCTATGGCTTTCCTACACTGCCTTCTTCATATGAAATGGATTTCAATTCAAATACTCTAAAAATCCTGCTGTATTTAATAGAACCCAAACCAATAAATCATATCGGGTTGACGTGGAAGCATGTCCAAAAACGTAACACACAAGTTGCAAATCTTCAAAATAATTAGGATTCATGGAAAAACTTAATTTCAAGACAACCCTATCGCTTTCCTACACTATCTTCTTCATATGAAATGGATTTCAAAACAAATACTCTAAAAATCATGCTGTATTTAATAGAACCCAAACCAATAAATCATATCGGTTTGACGTGCAAGCATGTCCAAAAACGTAACACACAAGTTGCAAATCTTCAAAATAATTGGGATTCATGGAAAAACTTCATTTCAAGACAACCCTATTGGTTTCCTACACTGTCTTCTTCATATGAAATGGATTTCAAAACAAATACTCTAAAAATCCTGCTGTATTTAATAGAACCCAAACCAATAAATCATATCGGGTTGACGTGAAAGCATGTCCAAAAACGTAACACACAAGTTGCAAATCTTCAAAATAATTAGGATTCATGGAAAAACTTCATTTTAAGACAACCCTATTGGTTTCCTACACTGTCTTCTTCATATGAAATGGATTTCAAAACAAATACTCTAAAAATCATGCTGTATTTAATAGAACCCAAATCAATAAATCTTATCGGGTTGACGTGCAAGCATGTCCAAAAACGTAACACACAAGTTGCAAATCTTCAAGATAATTAGTATTCATGGAAAAACTTCATTTTAAGACAACCCTATGGCTTTCCTACACTGTCTTCTTCATATGAAATGGATTTCAAAACAAATACTCTAAAAATCCTGCTGTATTTAATAGAACCCAAACCAATAAATCATATCGGGTTGACGTGGAAGCATGTCCAAAAACGTAACACACAAGTTGCAAATCTTCAAGATAATTGATATTCATGGAAAAACTTAATTTTAAGACAACCCTATTGCTTTCCTACACTGTCTTCTTCATATGAAATGGATTTCAAAACAAATACTCTAAAAATCATGCTGTATTTAATAGAACCCAAACCAATAAATCATATTAGGTTGACGTGCAAGCATGTCCAAAAACGTAACACACAAGTTGCAAATCTTCAAAATAATTGGGATTCATAGAAAAACTTCATTTTAAGACAACCCTATTGGTTTCCTACACTGTCTTCTTCATATGAAATGGATTTCAAAACAAATACTCTAAAAATCATGCTGTATTTAATAGAACCCAAACCAATAAATCATATCGGGTTGACGTGGAAGCATGTCCAAAAACGTAACACACAAGTTGCAAATCTTCAAAATAATTAGGATTCATGGAAAAACATAATTTCAAGACAACCCTATTGCTTTCCTACACTGTCTTCTTCATGTGAAATGGATTTCAAAACAAATACTCTAAAAATCATGCTGTATTTAATAGAACCCAAACCAATAAATCATATTGGGTTGACGTGCAAGCATGTCCAAAAACGTAACACACAAGTTGCAAATCTTCAAAATAATTAGGATTCATGGAAAAACTTCATTTTAAGACAACCCTATTGGTTTCCTACACTGTCTTCTTCATATGAAATGGATTTCAAAACAAATACTCTAAAAATCATGCTGTATTTAATAGAACCCAAATCAATAAATCTTATCGGGTTGACGTGCAAGCATGTCCAAAAACGTAACACACAAGTTGCAAATCTTCAAGATAATTGGTATTCATGGAAAAACTTCATTTTAAGACAACCCTATGGCTTTCCTACACTGTCTTCTTCATATGAAATGGATTTCAAAACAAATACTCTAAAAATCATGTTGTATTTAATAGAATCCAAACCAATAAATCATATTGGGTTGACGTGCAAGCATGTCCAAAAACGTAACACACAAGTTGCAAATCTTCAAAATAATTGGGATTCATGGAAAAACTTAATTTCAAGACAACCCTATTGCTTTCCTACACTCTCTTCTTCATGTGAAATGGATTTCAAAACAAATACTCTAAAAATCATGCTGTATTTAATAGAACCCAAACCAATAAATCATATTGGGTTGACGTGCAAGCATGTCCAAAAACGTAACACACAAGTTGCAAATCTTCAAAATAATTGGAATTCATGGAAAAACTTAATTTTAAGACAACCCTATTGCTTCCCTACACTTTTTCAATTGGAATGGGTTTAAAAAAAGCACTCTAAAAATCATGCTGTATTTAATAGAACCCAAACCAATAAATCATATCGGGTTGACGTGGAAGCATGTCCAAAAACGTAACACACAAGTTGCAAATCTTCAAAATAATTAGGATTCATGGAAAAACTTAATTTCAAGACAACCCTATTGCTTTCCTACACTCTCTTCTTCATGTGAAATGGATTTCAAAACAAATACTCTAAAAATCATGCTGTATTTAATAGAACCCAAACCAATAAATCAAATCGGGTTGACGTGCAAGCATGTCCAAAAACGTAACACACGAGTTGCAAATCCTCAAAATAATTGAGATTCATGGAAAAACTTCATTTTAAGACAACCCTATGGCTTTCCTACACTGTCTTCTTCATATGAAATGGATTTCAAAACAAATACTCTAAAAATCATGTTGTATTTAATAGAATCCAAACCAATAAATCATATTGGGTTGACGTGCAAGCATGTCCAAAAACGTAACACACAAGTTGCAAATCTTCAAAATAATTGGGATTCATGGAAAAACTTAATTTCAAGACAACCCTATTGCTTTCCTACACTCTCTTCTTCATGTGAAATGGATTTCAAAACAAATACTCTAAAAATCATGCTGTATTTAATAGAACCCAAACCAATAAATCATATTGGGTTGACGTGCAAGCATGTCCAAAAACGTAACACACAAGTTGCAAATCTTCAAAATAATTGGAATTCATGGAAAAACTTAATTTTAAGACAACCCTATTGCTTCCCTACACTTTTTCAATTGGAATGGGTTTAAAAAAAGCACTCTAAAAATCATGCTGTATTTAATAGAACCCAAACCAATAAATCATATCGGGTTGACGTGGAAGCATGTCCAAAAACGTAACACACAAGTTGCAAATCTTCAAAATAATTAGGATTCATGGAAAAACTTAATTTCAAGACAACCCTATTGCTTTCCTACACTCTCTTCTTCATGTGAAATGGATTTCAAAACAAATACTCTAAAAATCATGCTGTATTTAATAGAACCCAAACCAATAAATCAAATCGGGTTGACGTGCAAGCATGTCCAAAAACGTAACACACGAGTTGCAAATCCTCAAAATAATTGAGATTCATGGAAAAACTTCATTTTAAGACAACCCTATGGCTTTCCTACACTGTCTTCTTCATATGAAATGGATTTCAAAACAAATACTCTAAAAATCATGTTGTATTTAATAGAACCCAAACCAATAAATCATATCGGGTTGACGTGGAAGTATGTCCAAAAACGTAACACACAAGTTGCAAATCTTCAAGATAATTGATATTCATGGAAAAACTTAATTTTAAGACAACCCTATTGCTTTCCTACACTGTCTTCTTCATATGAAATGGATTTCAAAACAAGTACTCTAAAAATCATGCTGTATTTAATAGAACCCAAACCAATAAATCATATCGGGTTGACGTGGAAGCATGTCCAAAAACGTAACACACAAGTTGCAAATCTTCAAAATAATTAGGATTCATGGAAAAACTTCATTTTAAGACAACCCTATTGGTTTCCTACACTGTCTTCTTCATATGAAATGGATTGCAAAACAAATACTCTAAAAATCATGCTCTATTTAATAGAACCCAAACCAATAAATCATATCGGGTTGACGTGGAAGCATGTCCAAAAACGTAACACACAAGTTGCAAATCTTCAAAATAATTAGGATTCATGGAAAAACTTAATTTCAAGACAACCCTATTGCTTTCCTACACTATCTTCTTCATATGAAATGGATTTCAAAACAAATACTCTAAAAATCATGCTGTATTTAATAGAACCCAAACCAATAAATCATATCGATTTGACATGCAAGCATGTCCAAAAACGTAACACACAAGTTGCAAATCTGCAAAATAATTGGGATTCATGGAAAAACTTCATTTTAAGACAACCCTATTGCTTTCCTACACTGTCTTCTTCATATGAAATGGATTTCAAAACAAATACTCTAAAAATCATGCTCTATTTAATAGAACCCAAACCAATAAATCAAATCGGGTTGACGTGGAAGCATGTCCAAAAACGTAACACACAAGTTGCAAATCTTCAAAATAATTAGGATTCATGGAAAAACTTAATTTCAAGACAACCCTATTGCTTTCCTACACTCTCTTCTTCATGTGAAATGGATTTCAAAACAAATACTCTAAAAATCATGCTGTATTTAATAGAACCCAAACCAATAAATCAAATCGGTTTGACGTGCAAGCATGTCCAAAAACGTAACACACAAGTTGCAAATCTTCAAAATAATTGGGATTCATGGAAAAACTTAATTTTAAGACAACCCTATTGCTTTCCTACACTGTCTTCTTCATATGAAATGGATTGCAAAACAAATACTCTAAAAATCATGCTCTATTTAATAGAACCCAAACCAATAAATCATATCGGGTTGACGTGGAAGCATGTCCAAAAACATAACACACAAGTTGCAAATCTTCAAAATAATTGGGATTCATGGAAAAACTGAATTTCAAGACAACCCTATTGCTTTCCTAAACTATCTTCTTCATATGAAATGGATTTCAAAACAAATACTCTAAAAATCCTGCTGTATTTAATAGAACCCAAACCAATAAATCATATCGGTTTGACGTGGAAGCATGCCCAAAAACGTAACACACAAGTTGCAAATCTTCAAAATAATTGGGATTCATGGAAAAACTTAATTTTAAGACAACCCTATTGGTTTCCTACACTCTCTTCTTCATATGAAATGGATTGCAAAACAAATACTCTAAAAATCATGCTGTATTTAATAGAACCCAAACCAATAAATCTTATCGGGTTGACGTGCAAGCATGTCCAAAAACGTAACACACAAGTTGCAAATCTTCAAAATAATTGGGATTCATGGAAAAACTTAATTTTAAGACAACCCTATTGCTTTCCTACACTGTCTTCTTCATATGAAATGGATTTCAAAACAAATACTCTAAAAATCATGCTCTATTTAATAGAACCCAAACGAATAAATCATATCGGGTTGACGTGGAAGCATGTCCAAAAACGTAACACACAAGTTGCAAATCTTCAAAATAATTAGGATTCATGGAAAAACTTAATTTCAAGACAACCCTATTGCTTTCCTACACTCTCTTCTTCATGTGAAATGGATTTCAAAACAAATACTCTAAAAATCATGCTGTATTTAATAGAACCCAAACCAATAAATCAAATCGGTTTGACGTGCAAGCATGTCCAAAAACGTAACACACAAGTTGCAAATCTTCAAAATAATTGGGATTCATGGAAAAACTTAATTTTAAGACAACCCTATTGCTTTCCTACACTGTCTTCTTCATATGAAATGGATTTCAAAACAAATACTCTAAAAATCATGCTCTATTTAATAGAACCCAAACCAATAAATCAAATCGGGTTGACGTGGAAGCATGTCCAAAAACGTAACACACAAGTTGCAAATCTTCAAAATAATTAGGATTCATGGAAAAACTTAATTTCAAGACAACCCTATTGCTTTCCTACACTCTCTTCTTCATGTGAAATGGATTTCAAAACAAATACTCTAAAAATCATGCTGTATTTAATAGAACCCAAACCAATAAATCATATCGGGTTGACGTGGAAGCATGTCCAAAAACATAACACACAAGTTGCAAATCTTCAAAATAATTGGGATTCATGGAAAAACTGAATTTCAAGACAACCCTATTGCTTTCCTACACTATCTTCTTCATATGAAATGGATTTCAAAACAAATACTCTAAAAATCCTGCTGTATTTAATAGAACCCAAACCAATAAATCATATCGGTTTGACGTGGAAGCATGCCCAAAAACGTAACACACAAGTTGCAAATCTTCAAAATAATTGGGATTCATGGAAAAACTTAATTTTAAGACAACCCTATTGCTTTCCTACACTGTCTTCTTCATATGAAATGGATTTCAAAACAAATACTCTAAAAATCATGCTGTATTTAATAGAACCCAAACCAATAAATCATATCGGGTTGACGTGGAAGCATGTCCAAAAACGTAACACACAAGTTGCAAATCTTCAAAATAATTAGGATTCATGGAAAAACTTAATTTCAAGACAACCCTATTGCTTTCCTACACTCTCTTCTTCATGTGAAATGGATTTCAAAACAAATACTCTAAAAATCATGCTGTATTTAATAGAACCCAAACCAATAAATCAAATCGGTTTGACGTGCAAGCATGTCCAAAAACGTAACACACAAGTTGCAAATCTTCAAAATAATTGGGATTCATGGAAAAACTTAATTTTAAGACAACCCTATTGCTTTCCTACACTGTCTTCTTCATATGAAATGGATTTCAAAACAAATACTCTAAAAATCATGCTCTATTTAATAGAACCCAAACCAATAAATCATATCGGGTTGACGTGGAAGCATGTCCAAAAACGTAACACACAAGTTGCAAATCTTCAAAATAATTGGGATTCATGGAAAAACTGAATTTCAAGACAACCCTATTGCTTTCCTACACTATCTTCTTCATATGAAATGGATTTCAAAACAAATACTCTAAAAATCATGCTGTATTTAATAGAACCCAAACCAATAAATCATATCGGGTTGACGTGCAAGCATGTCCAAAAACGTAACACACAAGTTGCAAATCTTCAAGATAATTAATATTCATGGAAAAACTTAATTTTAAGACAACCCTATTGCTGTCCTACACTGTCTTCTTCATATGAAATGGATTTCAAAACAAGTACTCTAAAAATCATGCTGTATTTAATAGAACCCAAACCAATAAATCATATCGGGTTGACGTGAAAGCATGTCCAAAAACGTAACACACAAGTTGCAAATCTTCAAAATAATTGGGATTCATGGAAGAACTTAATTTCAAGACAACCCTATTGCTTTCCTACACTATCTTCTTCATATGAAATGGATTTCAAAACAAATACTCTAAAAATCATGCTGTATTTAATAGAACCCAAACCAATAAATCATATTGGTTTGACGTGGAAGCATGCCCAAAAACGTAACACACAAGTTGCAAATCTTCAAAATAATTGGGATTCATGGAAAAACTTAATTTCAAGACAACCCTATTGCTTTCCTACACTATCTTCTTCATATGAAATGGATTTCAAAACAAATACTCTAAAAATCATGCTGTATTTAATAGAACCCAAACCAATAAATCATATCGGGTTGACGTGCAAGCATGTCCAAAAACGTAACACACAAGTTGCAAATCTTCAAGATAATTAATATTCATGGAAAAACTTAATTTTAAGACAACCCTATTGCTGTCCTACACTGTCTTCTTCATATGAAATGGATTTCAAAACAAGTACTCTAAAAATCATGCTGTATTTAATAGAACCCAAACCAATAAATCATATCGGGTTGACGTGAAAGCATGTCCAAAAACGTAACACACAAGTTGCAAATCTTCAAATTAATTGGGATTCATGGAAAAACTTAATTTTAAGACAACCCTATTGCTTTCCTACACTGTCTTCTTCATATGAAATGGATTTCAAAACAAATACTCTAAAAATCATGCTCTATTTAATAGAACCCAAACCAATAAATCATATCGGGTTGACGTGGAAGCATGTCCAAAAACGTAACACACAAGTTGCAAATCTTCAAAATAATTGGGATTCATGGAAAAACTGAATTTCAAGACAACCCTATTGCTTTCCTACACTATCTTCTTCATATGAAATGGATTTCAAAACAAATACTCTAAAAATCATGCTGTATTTAATAGAACCCAAACCAATAAATCATATCGATTTGACATGCAAGCATGTCCAAAAACGTAACACACAAGTTGCAAATCTGCAAAATAATTGGGATTCATGGAAAAACTTCATTTTAAGACAACCCTATTGCTTTCCTACACTGTCTTCTTCATATGAAATGGATTTCAAAACAAATACTCTAAAAATCATGCTCTATTTAATAGAACCCAAACCAATAAATCAAATCGGGTTGACGTGGAAGCATGTCCAAAAACGTAACACACAAGTTGCAAATCTTCAAAATAATTGGGATTCATGGAAAAACTGAATTTCAAGACAACCCTATTGCTTTCCTACACTATCTTCTTCATATGAAATGGATTTCAAAACAAATACTCTAAAAATCATGCTGTATTTAATAGAACCCAAACCAATAAATCATATTGGTTTGACGTGGAAGCATGCCCAAAAACGTAACACACAAGTTGCAAATCTTCAAAATAATTGGGATTCATGGAAAAACTTAATTTCAAGACAACCCTATTGCTTTCCTACACTATCTTCTTCATATGAAATGGATTTCAAAACAAATACTCTAAAAATCATGCTGTATTTAATAGAACCCAAACCAATAAATCATATCGGGTTGACGTGCAAGCATGTCCAAAAACGTAACACACAAGTTGCAAATCTTCAAGATAATTAATATTCATGGAAAAACTTAATTTTAAGACAACCCTATTGCTGTCCTACACTGTCTTCTTCATATGAAATGGATTTCAAAACAAGTACTCTAAAAATCATGCTGTATTTAATAGAACCCAAACCAATAAATCATATCGGGTTGACGTGAAAGCATGTCCAAAAACGTAACACACAAGTTGCAAATCTTCAAATTAATTGGGATTCATGGAAAAACTTAATTTTAAGACAACCCTATTGCTTTCCTACACTGTCTTCTTCATATGAAATGGATTTCAAAACAAATACTCTAAAAATCATGCTCTATTTAATAGAACCCAAACCAATAAATCATATCGGGTTGACGTGGAAGCATGTCCAAAAACGTAACACACAAGTTGCAAATCTTCAAAATAATTGGGATTCATGGAAAAACTGAATTTCAAGACAACCCTATTGCTTTCCTACACTATCTTCTTCATATGAAATGGATTTCAAAACAAATACTCTAAAAATCATGCTGTATTTAATAGAACCCAAACCAATAAATCATATCGGGTTGACGTGCAAGCATGTCCAAAAACGTAACACACAAGTTGCAAATCTTCAAGATAATTAATATTCATGGAAAAACTTAATTTTAAGACAACCCTATTGCTGTCCTACACTGTCTTCTTCATATGAAATGGATTTCAAAACAAGTACTCTAAAAATCATGCTGTATTTAATAGAACCCAAACCAATAAATCATATCGGGTTGACGTGAAAGCATGTCCAAAAACGTAACACACAAGTTGCAAATCTTCAAAATAATTGGGATTCATGGAAGAACTTAATTTCAAGACAACCCTATTGCTTTCCTACACTATCTTCTTCATATGAAATGGATTTCAAAACAAATACTCTAAAAATCATGCTGTATTTAATAGAACCCAAACCAATAAATCATATTGGTTTGACGTGGAAGCATGCCCAAAAACGTAACACACAAGTTGCAAATCTTCAAAATAATTGGGATTCATGGAAAAACTTAATTTCAAGACAACCCTATTGCTTTCCTACACTATCTTCTTCATATGAAATGGATTTCAAAACAAATACTCTAAAAATCATGCTGTATTTAATAGAACCCAAACCAATAAATCATATCGGGTTGACGTGAAAGCATGTCCAAAAACGTAACACACAAGTTGCAAATCTTCAAGATAATTGATATTCATGGAAAAACTTCATTTTAAGACAACCCTATTGGTTTCCTACACTGTCTTCTTCATATGAAATGGATTTCAAAACAAATACTCTAAAAATCATGCTGTATTTAATAGAACCCAAACCAATAAATCATATCGGGTTGACCTGGAAGCATGTCCAAAAACGTAACACACAAGTTGCAAATCTTCAAAATAATTAGGATTCATGGAAAAACTTCATTTTAAGACAACCCTATTGGTTTCCTACACTGTCTTCTTCATATGAAATGGATTGCAAAACAAATACTCTAAAAATCATGCTGTATTTAATAGAACCCACACCAATAAATCTTATCGGGTTGACGTGCAAGCATGTCCAAAAACGTAACACACAAGTTGCAAATCTTCAAAATAATTAGGATTCATGGAAAAAATTCATTTCAAGACAACCCTATTGCTTTCCTACACTATCTTCTTCATATGAAATGGATTTCAAAACACATAATCTAAAAATCCTGCTGTATTTAATAGAACCCAAACCAATAAATCATATCTGGTTGACGTGCAAGCATGTCCAAAAACGTAACACACAAGTTGCAAATCTTCAAAATAATTGGGATTCATGGAAAAACTTAATTTTAAAACAACCCTATTGCTGTCCTACACTGTCTTCTACATATGAAATGGATTTCAAAACAAACACTCTAAAAATCCTGCTGTATTTAATAGAACCCAAACCAATAAACCATATCGGGTTGACGTGGAAGCATGTCCAAAAACGTAACACACAAGTTGCAAATCTTCAAAATAATTGGGATTCATGGAAGAACTTAATTTCAAGACAACCCTATTGCTTTCCTACACTATCTTCTTCATATGAAATGGATTTCAAAACAAATACTCTAAAAATCATGCTGTATTTAATAGAACCCAAACCAATAAATCATATTGGTTTGACGTGGAAGCATGCCCAAAAACGTAACACACAAGTTGCAAATCTTCAAAATAATTGGGATTCATGGAAAAACTTAATTTCAAGACAACCCTATTGCTTTCCTACACTATCTTCTTCATATGAAATGGATTTCAAAACAAATACTCTAAAAATCATGCTGTATTTAATAGAACCCAAACCAATAAATCATATCGGGTTGACGTGCAAGCATGTCCAAAAACGTAACACACAAGTTGCAAATCTTCAAGATAATTAATATTCATGGAAAAACTTAATTTTAAGACAACCCTATTGCTGTCCTACACTGTCTTCTTCATATGAAATGGATTTCAAAACAAGTACTCTAAAAATCATGCTGTATTTAATAGAACCCAAACCAATAAATCATATCGGGTTGACGTGAAAGCATGTCCAAAAACGTAACACACAAGTTGCAAATCTTCAAAATAATTGGGATTCATGGAAAAACTTAATTTTAAAACAACCCTATTGCTTTCCTACACTGTCTTCTACATATGAAATGGATTTCAAAACAAACACTCTAAAAATCCTGCTGTATTTAATAGAACCCAAACCAATAAACCATATCGGGTTGACGTGGAAGCATGTCCAAAAACGTAACACACAAGTTGCAAATCTTCAAAATAATTAGGATTCATGGAAAAACTTAATTTCAAGACAACCCTATTGCTTTCCTACACTATCTTCTTCATATGAAATGGATTTCAAAACAAATACTCTAAAAATCATGCTGTATTTAATAGAACCCAAACCAATAAATCATATCGGGTTGACGTGCAAGCATGTCCAAAAACGTAACACACAAGTTGCAAATCTTCAAGATAATTAATATTCATGGAAAAAATTCATTTCAAGACAACCCTATTGCTTTCCTACACTATCTTCTTCATATGAAATGGATTTCAAAACACATAATCTAAAAATCCTGCTGTATTTAATAGAACCCAAACCAATAAATCATATCTGGTTGACGTGCAAGCATGTCCAAAAACGTAACACACAAGTTGCAAATCTTCAAAATAATTGGGATTCATGGAAAAACTTAATTTTAAAACAACCCTATTGCTTTCCTACACTGTCTTCTACATATGAAATGGATTTCAAAACAAACACTCTAAAAATCCTGCTGTATTTAATAGAACCCAAACCAATAAACCATATCGGGTTGACGTGGAAGCATGTCCAAAAACGTAACACACAAGTTGCAAATCTTCAAAATAATTGGGATTCATGGAAGAACTTAATTTCAAGACAACCCTATTGCTTTCCTACACTATCTTCTTCATATGAAATGGATTTCAAAACAAATACTCTAAAAATCATGCTGTATTTAATAGAACCCAAACCAATAAATCATATTGGTTTGACGTGGAAGCATGCCCAAAAACGTAACACACAAGTTGCAAATCTTCAAAATAATTGGGATTCATGGAAAAACTTAATTTCAAGACAACCCTATTGCTTTCCTACACTATCTTCTTCATATGAAATGGATTTCAAAACAAATACTCTAAAAATCATGCTGTATTTAATAGAACCCAAACCAATAAATCATATCGGGTTGACGTGCAAGCATGTCCAAAAACGTAACACACAAGTTGCAAATCTTCAAGATAATTAATATTCATGGAAAAACTTAATTTTAAGACAACCCTATTGCTGTCCTACACTGTCTTCTTCATATGAAATGGATTTCAAAACAAGTACTCTAAAAATCATGCTGTATTTAATAGAACCCAAACCAATAAATCATATCGGGTTGACGTGAAAGCATGTCCAAAAACGTAACACACAAGTTGCAAATCTTCAAAATAATTGGGATTCATGGAAAAACTTAATTTTAAGACAACCCTATTGCTTTCCTACACTGTCTTCTTCATATGAAATGGATTTCAAAACAAATACTCTAAAAATCATGCTCTATTTAATAGAACCCAAACCAATAAATCATATTGGTTTGACGTGGAAGCATGCCCAAAAACGTAACACACAAGTTGCAAATCTTCAAAATAATTGGGATTCATGGAAAAACTGAATTTCAAGACAACCCTATTGCTTTCCTACACTATCTTCTTCATATGAAATGGATTTCAAAACAAATACTCTAAAAATCATGCTGTATTTAATAGAACCCAAACCAATAAATCATATTGGTTTGACGTGGAAGCATGTCCAAAAACGTAACACACAAGTTGCAAATCTTCAAGATAATTAATATTCATGGAAAAACTTAATTTTAAGACAACCCTATTGCTGTCCTACACTGTCTTCTTCATATGAAATGGATTTCAAAACAAGTACTCTAAAAATCATGCTGTATTTAATAGAACCCAAACCAATAAATCATATCGGGTTGACGTGAAAGCATGTCCAAAAACGTAACACACAAGTTGCAAATCTTCAAAATAATTGGGATTCATGGAAGAACTTAATTTCAAGACAACCCTATTGCTTTCCTACACTATCTTCTTCATATGAAATGGATTTCAAAACAAATACTCTAAAAATCATGCTGTATTTAATAGAACCCAAACCAATAAATCATATTGGTTTGACGTGGAAGCATGCCCAAAAACGTAACACACAAGTTGCAAATCTTCAAAATAATTGGGATTCATGGAAAAACTTAATTTCAAGACAACCCTATTGCTTTCCTACACTATCTTCTTCATATGAAATGGATTTCAAAACAAATACTCTAAAAATCATGCTGTATTTAATAGAACCCAAACCAATAAATCATATCGGGTTGACGTGAAAGCATGTCCAAAAACGTAACACACAAGTTGCAAATCTTCAAGATAATTGATATTCATGGAAAAACTTCATTTTAAGACAACCCTATTGGTTTCCTACACTGTCTTCTTCATATGAAATGGATTTCAAAACAAATACTCTAAAAATCATGCTGTATTTAATAGAACCCAAACCAATAAATCATATCGGGTTGACCTGGAAGCATGTCCAAAAACGTAACACACAAGTTGCAAATCTTCAAAATAATTAGGATTCATGGAAAAACTTCATTTTAAGACAACCCTATTGGTTTCCTACACTGTCTTCTTCATATGAAATGGATTGCAAAACAAATACTCTAAAAATCCTGCTGTATTTAATAGAACCCACACCAATAAATCTTATCGGGTTGACGTGCAAGCATGTCCAAAAACGTAACACACAAGTTGCAAATCTTCAAAATAATTAGGATTCATGGAAAAACTTAATTTTAAGACAACCCTATTGCTTTCCTACACTATCTTCTTCATATGAAATGGATTTCAAAACAAATACTCTAAAAATCCTGCTGTATTTAATAGAACCCAAACCAATAAATCATATCGGTTTGACGTGGAAGCATGTCCAAAAACGTAACACACATGTTGCAAATCTTCAAAATAATTAGGATTCATGGAAAAACTTCATTTTAAGACAACGCTATTGCTTTCCTACACTGTCTTCTTCATATGAAATGGATTTCAAAACAAATATTCTAAAAATCATGCTCTATTTAATAGAACCCAAACCAATAAATCACATCGGGTTGACGTGGAAGCATGTCCAAAAACGTAACACACAAGTTGCAGATCTTCAAAATAATTAGGATTCCTAGAAAAACTTAATTTTAAGACAACCCTATTGCTTCCCTACACTTTTTCAATTGGAATGGGTTTAAAAAAAGCACTCTAAAAATCATGCTGTATTTAATAGAACCCAAACCAATAAATCATATCGGGTTGACGTGGAAGCATGTCCAAAAACGTAACACACGAGTTGCAAATCTTCAAAATAATTGGGATTCATGGAAAAACTTAATTTCAAGACAACCCTATTGCTTTCCTACACTATCTTCTTCATATGAAATGGATTTCAAAACAAATACTCTAAAAATCATGCTGTATTTAATAGAACCCAAACCAATAAATCAAATCGGTTTGACGTGCAAGCATGTCCAAAAACGTAACACACAAGTTGCAAATCTTCAAAATAATTGGGATTCATGGAAAAACTTAATTTTAAAACAACCCTATTGCTTTCCTACACTGTCTTCTACATATGAAATGGATTTCAAAACAAACACTCTAAAAATCCTGCTGTATTTAATAGAACCCAAACCAATAAATCATATCGGTTTGACGTGGAAGCATGTCCAAAAACGTAACACACAAGTTGCAAATCTTCAAAATAATTAGGATTCATGGAAAAACTTAATTTCAAGACAACCCTATTGCTTTCCTACACTCTCTTCTTCATGTGAAATGGATTTCAAAAAAAATACTCTAAAAATCATGCTGTATTTAATAGAACCCAAACCAATAAATCAAATCGGTTTGACGTGCAAGCATGTCCAAAAACGTAACACACGAGTTGCAAATCTTCAAAATAATTGAGATTCATGGAAAAACTTCATTTTAAGACAACCCTATGGCTTTCCTACACTGTCTTCTTCATATGAAATGGATTTCAAAACAAATACTCTAAAAATCATGTTGTATTTAATAGAACCCAAACCAATAAATCATATCGGGTTGACGTGGAAGTATGTCCAAAAACGTAACACAAGTTGCAAATCTTCAAGATAATTGATATTCATGGAAAAACCTAATTTTAAGACAACCCTATTGCTTTCCTACACTGTCTTCTTCATATGAAATGGATTTCAAAACAAGTACTCTAAAAATCATGCTGTATTTAATAGAACCCAAACCAATAAATCATATCGGGTTGACGTGGAAGCATGTCCAAAAACGTAACACACAAGTTGCAAATCTTCAAAATAATTAGGATTCATGGAAAAACTTAATTTTAAGACAACCCTATTGCTTTCCTACACTCTCTTCTTCATGTGAAATGGATTTCAAAACAAATACTCTAAAAATCATGCTGTATTTAATAGAACCCAAACCAATAAATCATATCGGGTTGACGTGGAAGCATGTCCAAAAACGTAACACACAAGTTGCAAATGTTCAAAATAATTAGGATTCATGGAAAAACTTCATTTTAAGACAACCCTACTGGTTTCCTACACTGTCTTCTTCATATGAAATGGATTGCAAAACAAATACTCTAAAAATCATGTTGTATTTAATAGAATCCAAACCAATAAATCAAATCGGTTTGACGTGCAAGCATGTCCAAAAACGTAACACACAAGTTGCAAATCTTCAAAATAATTGGGATTCATGGAAAAACTTCATTTTAAGACAACCCTATTGCTTTCCTACACTGTCTTCTTCATATGAAATGGATTTCAAAACAAATACTCTAAAAATCATGCTCTATTTAATAGAACCCAAACCAATAAATCATATCGGGTTGACGTGGAAGCATGTCCAAAAACGTAACACACAAGTTGCAAATCTTCAAAATAATTAGGATTCATGGAAAAACTTAATTTCAAGACAACCCTATTGCTTTCCTACACTGTCTTCTTCATATGAAATGGATTTCAAAACAAATACTCTAAAAATCCTGCTGTATTTAATAGAACCCAAACCAATAAATCATATCGGGTTGACGTGGAAGCATGTCCAAAAACGTAACACACAAGTTGCAAATGTTCAAAATAATTAGGATTCATGGAAAAACTTCATTTTAAGACAACCCTACTGGTTTCCTACACTGTCTTCTTCATATGAAATGGATTGCAAAACAAATACTCTAAAAATCATGTTGTATTTAATAGAATCCAAACCAATAAATCAAATCGGTTTGACGTGCAAGCATGTCCAAAAACGTAACACACAAGTTGCAAATCTTCAAATTAATTCGGATTCATGGAAAAACTTCATTTTAAGACAACCCTATTGCTTTCCTACACTGTCTTCTTCATATGAAATGGATTTCAAAACAAGTACTCTAAAAATCATGCTGTATTTAATAGAACCCAAACCAATAAATCATATCGGGTTGACGTGGAAGCATGTCCAAAAACGTAACACACAAGTTGCAAATCTTCAAAATAATTAGGATTCATGGAAAAACTTAATTTTAAGACAACCCTATTGCTTTCCTACACTCTCTTCTTCATGTGAAATGGATTTCAAAACAAATACTCTAAAAATCATGCTGTATTTAATAGAACCCAAACCAATAAATCAAATCGGTTTGACGTGCAAGCATGTCCAAAAACGTAACACACAAGTTGCAAATCTTCAAAATAATTGGGATTCATGGAAAAACTTCATTTTAAGACAACCCTATTGCTTTCCTACACTGTCTTCTTCATATGAAATGGATTTCAAAACAAATACTCTAAAAATCATGCTCTATTTAATAGAACCCAAACCAATAAATCATATCGGGTTGACGTGGAAGCATGTCCAAAAACGTAACACACAAGTTGCAAATCTTCAAAATAATTAGGATTCATGGAAAAACTTAATTTCAAGACAACCCTATTGCTTTCCTACACTGTCTTCTTCATATGAAATGGATTTCAAAACAAATACTCTAAAAATCCTGCTGTATTTAATAGAACCCAAACCAATAAATCATATCGGGTTGACGTGGAAGCATGTCCAAAAACGTAACACACAAGTTGCAAATGTTCAAAATAATTAGGATTCATGGAAAAACTTCATTTTAAGACAACCCTACTGGTTTCCTACACTGTCTTCTTCATATGAAATGGATTGCAAAACAAATACTCTAAAAATCATGTTGTATTTAATAGAATCCAAACCAATAAATCAAATCGGTTTGACGTGCAAGCATGTCCAAAAACGTAACACACAAGTTGCAAATCTTCAAATTAATTCGGATTCATGGAAAAACTTCATTTTAAGACAACCCTATTGCTTTCCTACACTGTCTTCTTCATATGAAATGGATTTCAAAACAAGTACTCTAAAAATCATGCTGTATTTAATAGAACCCAAACCAATAAATCATATCGGGTTGACGTGGAAGCATGTCCAAAAACGTAACACACAAGTTGCAAATCTTCAAAATAATTAGGATTCATGGAAAAACTTAATTTTAAGACAACCCTATTGCTTTCCTACACTCTCTTCTTCATGTGAAATGGATTTCAAAACAAATACTCTAAAAATCATGCTGTATTTAATAGAACCCAAACCAATAAATCAAATCGGTTTGACGTGCAAGCATGTCCAAAAACGTAACACACAAGTTGCAAATCTTCAAAATAATTGGGATTCATGGAAAAACTTCATTTTAAGACAACCCTATTGCTTTCCTACACTGTCTTCTTCATATGAAATGAATTTCAAAACAAATACTCTAAAAATCATGCTCTATTTAATAGAACCCAAACCAATAAATCATATCGGGTTGACGTGGAAGCATGTCCAAAAACGTAACACACAAGTTGCAAATCTTCAAAATAATTAGGATTCATGGAAAAACTTAATTTCAAGACAACCCTATTGCTTCCCTACACTTTTTCAATTGGAATGGGTTTAAAAAAAGCACTCTAAAAATCATGCTGTATTTAATAGAACCCAAACCAATAAATCATATCGGGTTGACGTGGAAGCATGTCCAAAAACGTAACACACAAGTTGCAAATGTTCAAAATAATTAGGATTCATGGAAAAACTTCATTTTAAGACAACCCTACTGGTTTCCTACACTGTCTTCTTCATATGAAATGGATTGCAAAACAAATACTCTAAAAATCATGTTGTATTTAATAGAATCCAAACCAATAAATCAAATCGGTTTGACGTGCAAGCATGTCCAAAAACGTAACACACAAGTTGCAAATCTTCAAAATAATTGGGATTCATGGAAAAACTTCATTTTAAGACAACCCTATTGCTTTCCTACACTGTCTTCTTCATATGAAATGGATTTCAAAACAAATACTCTAAAAATCCTACTGTATTTAATAGAACCCAAACCAATAAATCATATCGGGTTGACGTGGAAGCATGTCCAAAAACGTAACACACAAGTTGCAAATCTTCAAAATAATTAGGTTTCATGGAAAAACTTAATTTCAAGACAACCCTATTGCTTTCCTACACTAGCTTCTTCATATGAAATGGATTTCAAAACAAATACTTTAAAAATCATGCTGTATTTAATAGAACCCAAACCAATAAATCATATCGGGTTGACGTGCAAGCATGTCCAAAAACGTAACACACAAGTTGCAAGTCTTCAAAATAATTGGGATTCATAGAAAAACTTCATTTTAAGACAACCCTATTGGTTTCCTACACTGTCTTCTTCATATGAAATGGATTTAAAAACAAATACTCTAAAAATCCTGCTGTATTTAATAGAACCCAAACCAATAAATCATATCGGGTTGACGTGCAAGCATGTCCAAAAACGTAACACACAAGTTGCAAATCTTCAAGATAATTGATATTCATGGAAAAACTTAATTTTAAGACAACCCTATTGCTTTCCTACACTGTCTTCTTCATATGAAATGGATTTCAAAACAAGTACTCTAAAAATCATGCTGTATTTAATAGAACCCAAACCAATAAATCATATCGGTTTGACGTGGAAGCATGCCCAAAAACGTAACACACAAGTTGCAAATCTTCAAAATAATTGGGATTCATGGAAAAACTTCATTTTAAGACAACCCTATTGCTTTCCTACACTATCTTCTTCATATGAAATGGATTGCAAAACAAATACTCTAAAAATCATGCTGTATTTAATTGAACCCAAACCAATAAATCATATCGGGTTGACGTGAAAGCATGTCCAAAAACGTAACACACAAGTTGCAAATCTTCAAGATAATTGATATTCATGGAAAAACTTCATTTTAAGACAACCCTATTGGTTTCCTACACTGTCTTCTTCATATGAAATGGATTTCAAAACAAATACTCTAAAAATCATGCTGTATTTAATAGAACCCACACCAATAAATCTTATCGGGTTGACGTGCAAGCATGTCCAAAAACGTAACACACAAGTTGCAAATCTTCAAAATAATTAGGATTCATGGAAAAAATTCATTTCAGGACAACCCTATTGCTTTCCTACACTATCTTCTTCATATGAAATGGATTTCAAAACACATACTCTAAAAATCCTGCTGTATTTAATAGAACCCAAACCAATAAATCATATCGGGTTGACGTGAAAGCATGTCCAAAAACGTAACACACAAGTTGCAAATCTTCAAAATAATTAGGATTCATGGAAAAACTTAATTTCAAGACAACCCTATTGCTTTCCTACACTATCTTCTTCATATGAAATGGATTTCAAAACAAATACTCTAAAAATGATGCTGTATTTAATAGAACCCAAACCAATAAATCAAATCGGTTTGACGTGCAAGCATGTCCAAAAACGTAACACACAAGTTGCAAATCTTCAAAATAATTGGGATTCATGGAAAAACTTAATTTTAGAACAACCCTATTGCTTTCCTACACTGTCTTCTACATATGAAATGGATTTCAAAACAAACACTCTAAAAATCCTGCTGTATTTAATAGAACCCAAACCAATAAATCATATCGGTTTGACGTGGAAGCATGTCCAAAAATGTAGCACACATGTTGCAAATCTTCAAAACAATTAGGATTGATGGAAAAACATAATTTTAAAGCAACCCTATTACTTCCCCACAGTTTTTCAATTGGAATGGGTTTAAAAAAAGCACTCTAAAAATCATGCTCTATTTAATAGAACCCAAACCAATAAATCATATCGGATTGACGTGGAACCATGTCCAAAAACGTAACACACAAGTTGCAAACCTTCAAAATAATTAGGATTCATGGAAAAACTTCATTTGAAGACAACCCTATTGCTTTCCTACACTGTCTTCTTCATATGAAATGGATTTCAAAACAAATACTCTAAAAATCATGCTGTATTTAATAGAACTCGAACCAATAAATCTTATCGGGTTGACGTGGAAGCATGTCCAAAAACGTAACACACAAGTTGCAAATCTTCAAAATAATTAGGATTCCTAGAAAAACTTAATTTTAAGACAACCCTATTGCTTTCCTACATTGGCTTCTTCATATGAAATGGATTTCAAAACAAATACTCTAAAAATCATGCTGTATTTAATAGAACCCAAACCAATAAATTATATGGGTTTGACGTGCAAGCATGCCCAAAAACGTAACACACAAGTTGCAAATCTTCAAAATAATTGGGATTCATGGAAAAACTTCATTTTAAGACAACCCTATTGCTTTCCTACACTATCTTCTTCATATGAAATGGATTTCAAAACAAATACTCTAAAAATCATGCTGTATTTAATAGAACCCAAACCAATAAATCATATCGGGTTGACGTGCAAGCATGTCCAAAAACGTAACACACAAGTTGCAAATCTTCAAGATAATTGATATTCATGGAAAAACTTAATTTTAAGACAACCCTATTGCTTTCCTACACTGTCTTCTTCATATGAAATGGATTTCAAAACAAGTACTCTAAAAATTATGCTGTATTTAATAGAACCCAAACCAATAAATCATATCGGGTTGACGTGCAAGCATGTCCAAAAACGTAACACACAAGTTGCAAATCTTCAAGATAATTGGTATTCATGGAAAAACTTCATTTTAAAACAACCCTATTGCTTTCCTACACTATCTTCTTCATATGAAATGGATTGCAAAACAAATACTCTAAAAATCATGCTGTATTTAATTGAACCCAAACCAATAAATCATATCGGGTTGACGTGAAAGCATGTCCAAAAACGTAACACACAAGTTGCAAATCTTCAAGATAATTGATATTCATGGAAAAACTTCATTTTAAGACAACCCTATTGGTTTCCTACACTGTCTTCTTCATATGAAATGGATTTCAAAACAAATACTCTAAAAATCATGCTGTATTTAATAGAACCCACACCAATAAATCTTATCGGGTTGACGTGCAAGCATGTCCAAAAACGTAACACACAAGTTGCAAATCTTCAAAATAATTAGGATTCATGGAAAAAATTCATTTCAGGACAACCCTATTGCTTTCCTACACTATCTTCTTCATATGAAATGGATTTCAAAACACATACTCTAAAAATCCTGCTGTATTTAATAGAACCCAAACCAATAAATCATATCGGGTTGACGTGAAAGCATGTCCAAAAACGTAACACACAAGTTGCAAATCTTCAAAATAATTAGGATTCATGGAAAAACTTAATTTCAAGACAACCCTATTGCTTTCCTACACTATCTTCTTCATATGAAATGGATTTCAAAACAAATACTCTAAAAATGATGCTGTATTTAATAGAACCCAAACCAATAAATCAAATCGGTTTGACGTGCAAGCATGTCCAAAAACGTAACACACAAGTTGCAAATCTTCAAAATAATTGGGATTCATGGAAAAACTTAATTTTAGAACAACCCTATTGCTTTCCTACACTGTCTTCTACATATGAAATGGATTTCAAAACAAACACTCTAAAAATCCTGCTGTATTTAATAGAACCCAAACCAATAAATCATATCGGTTTGACGTGGAAGCATGTCCAAAAATGTAGCACACATGTTGCAAATCTTCAAAACAATTAGGATTGATGGAAAAACATAATTTTAAAGCAACCCTATTACTTCCCCACAGTTTCTCAATTGGAATGGGTTTAAAAAAAGCACTCTAAAAATCATGCTCTATTTAATAGAACCCAAACCAATAAATCATATCGGATTGACGTGGAACCATGTCCAAAAACGTAACACACAAGTTGCAAACCTTCAAAATAATTAGGATTCATGGAAAAACTTCATTTGAAGACAACCCTATTGCTTTCCTACACTGTCTTCTTCATATGAAATGGATTTCAAAACAAATACTCTAAAAATCATGCTGTATTTAATAGAACTCGAACCAATAAATCTTATCGGGTTGACGTGGAAGCATGTCCAAAAACGTAACACACAAGTTGCAGATCTTCAAAATAATTAGGATTCCTAGAAAAACTTAATTTTAAGACAACCCTATTGCTTTCCTACATTGGCTTCTTCATATGAAATGGATTTCAAAACAAATACTCTAAAAATCCTGCTGTATTTAATAGAACCCAAACCAATAAATCAAATCGGTTTGACGTGCAAGCATGTCCAAAAACGTAACACACAAGTTGCAAATCTTCAAGATAATTGGTATTCATGGAAAAACTTCATTTTAAAACAACCCTATTGCTTTCCTACACTATCTTCTTCATATGAAATGGATTTCAAAACAAGTACTCTAAAAATCATGCTGTATTTAATAGAACCCAAACCAATAAATCATATCGGGTTGACGTGCAAGCATGTCCAAAAACGTAACACACAAGTTGCAAATCTTCAAGATAATTGGTATTCATGGAAAAACTTAATTTTAAGACAACCCTATTGCTTTCCTACACTGTCTTCTTCATATGAAATGGATTTCAAAACAAGTACTCTGAAAATTATGCTGTATTTAATAGAACCCAAACCAATAAATCTTATCGGGTTGACGTGCAAGCATGTCCGAAAACGTAACACACAAGTTGCAAATCTTCAAAATAATTGGGATTCATGGAAAACTTAATTTTAAGACAACCCTATTGCTTCCTTACACTTTTTCAATTGGAATGGGTTTAAAAAAAGCACTCTAAAAATCATGCTGTATTTAATAGAACCCAAACCAATAAATCATATCGGGTTGACGTGGAAGCATGTCCAAAAACGTAACACACAAGTTGCAAATCTTCAAAATAATTGGGATTCATGGAAAACTTAATTTTAAAACAACCCTATTGCTTTCCTACACTGTCTTCTTCATATGAAATGGATTTCAAAACAAACACTCTAAAAATCCTGTTGTATTTAATAGAACCCAAACCAATAAATCATATCGGGTTGAGGTGCAAGCATGTCCAAAAACGTAACACACAAGTTGCAAATCTTTAAAATAATTGGGATTCATGGAAAAACTTAATTTTAAGACAACCCTATTGCTTTCCTACACTATCTTCTTCATATGAAATGGATTTCAAAACAAGTACTCTAAAAATCATGCTGTATTTAATAGAATCCAAACCAAAAAATCAAATCGGTTTGATTTGCAAGCATGTCCGAAAACGTAACACACAAGTTGCAAATCTTCAAAATAATTGGGATTCATGGAAAACTTAATTTTAAAACAACCCTATTGCTTTCCTACACTGTCTTCTTCATATGAAATGGATTTCAAAACAAACACTCTAAAAATCCTGTTGTATTTAATAGAACCCAAACCAATAAATCATATCGGGTTGAGGTGCAAGCATGTCCAAAAACGTAACACACAAGTTGCAAATCTTTAAAATAATTGGGATTCATGGAAAAACTTAATTTTAAGACAACCCTATTGCTTTCCTACACTGTCTTCTTCATATGAAATGGATTTCAAAACAAGTATTCTAAAAATCATGCTGTATTTAATAGAACCCAAACCAATAAATCTTATCGGGTTGACGTGCAAGCATGCCCAAAAACGTAACACACAAGTTGCAAATCTTCAAAATAATTAGGATCCATGGAAAAACTTCATTTTAAGACAACCCTATTGCTTCCTTACACTTTTTCAATTGGAATGGGTTTAAAAAAAGCACTCTAAAAATCATGCTGTATTTAATAGAACCCAAACCAATAAATCATATCGGGTTGACGTGGAAGCATGTCCAAAAACGTAACACACAAGTTGCAAATCTTCAAAATAATTGGGATTCATGGAAAAACTTCATTTTAAGACAACCCTATTGGTTTCCTACACTGTCTTCTTCATATGAAATGGATTTCAAAACAAGTACTCTAAAAATCATGCTGTATTTAATAGAACCCAAACCAATAAATCATATCGGGTTGACGTGGAAGCATGTCCAAAAACGTAACACACAAGTTGCAAATCTTCAAAATAATTGGGATTCATGGAAAAACTGAATTTTAAGACAACCCTATTGCTTTCCTACACTGTCTTCTTCATATGAAATGGATTTCAAAACAAGTACTCTAAAAATCATGTTGTATTTAATAGAACCCAAACCAATAAATCATATCGGGTTGACGTGCAAGCATGTCCAAAAACGTAACACACAAGTTGCAAATCTTCAAAATAATTGGTATTCATGGAAAAACTTCATTTTAAGACAACCCTATTGCTTTCCTACACTGTCTTCTTCATATGAAATGGATTTCAAAACAAGTACTCTAAAAATTATGCTGTACTTAATAGAACCCAAACCAATAAATTATATGGGTTTGACGTGCAAGCATGCCCAAAAACGTAACACACAAGTTGCAAATGTTCAAAATAATTAGGATTCATGGAAAAACTTCATTTTAAGACAACCCTATTGCTTTCCTACACTGTCTTCTTCATATGAAATGGATTTCAAAGCAAGTACTCTAAAAATCATGCTGTATTTAATAGAACCCAAACCAATAAATCATATCGGGTTGACGTGCAAGCATGTCCAAAAACGTAACACACAAGTTGCAAATCTTCAAAATAATTAGGATTCATGGAAAAACTTCATTTGAAGACAACCCTATTGCTTTCCTACACTATCTTCTTCATATGAAATGGATTTCAAAACAAATACTCTAAAAATCATGCTGTATTTAATAGAACCCAAACCAATAAATCATATCGGGTTGACGTGGAAGCATGTCCAAAAACGTAACACACAAGTTGCAAATCTTCAAAATAATTGGGATTCATGGGAAAACTTCATTTTAAGACAAGCCTATTGCTTTCCTACACTGTCTTCTTCATATGAAATGGATTTGAAAACAAGTACTCTAAAAATAATGCTGTATCTAATAGAACCCAAACCAATAAATCATATCGGGTTGACGTGAAAGCATGTCCAAAAACGTAACACACAAGTTGCAAATCTTCAAGATAATTGGTATTCATGGAAAAACTTAATTTTAAGACAACGCTATTGCTATCCTACACTGTCTTCTTCATATGAAATGGATTTCAAAACAAGTACTCTAAAAATCCTGCTGTATTTAATAGAACCCAAACCAATAAATCATATCGGGTAGACGTGCAAGCATGCCCAAAAACGTAACACACAAGTTGCAAATGTTCAAAATAATTAGGATCCATGGAAAAACTTCATTTTAAAACAACCCTATTGCTTCCTTACACTTTTTCAATTGGAATGGGTTTAAAAAAAGCACTCTAAAAATCATGCTGTATCTAATAGAACCCAAACCAACAAATCATATCCGATTGACATGGAAGCATGTCCAAAAACGTAACACACAAGTTGCAAATCTTCAAAATAATTAGGATTCATGGAAAAAATTCATTTTAAGACAACCCTATTGCTTTCCTACACTATCTTCTTCATATGAAATGGATTTCAAAACAAATATTCTAAAAATCATACTGTATTTAATAGAACCCAAACCAATAAATCATATCGGGTTGACGTGGAAGCATGTCCAAAAACGTAACACACAAGTTGCAAATCTTCAAAATAATTAGGATTCATGGAAAAACTTCATTTTAAGACAACCCTATTGCTTTCCTACACTATCTTCTTCATATGAAATGGATTTCAAAACAAATATTCTAAAAATCATGATGTATTTAATAGAACCCAAACCAATAAATCATATCGGGTTGACGTGCAAGCATGTCCAAAAACGTAACACACAAGTTGCAAATCTTCAAAATAATTGGTATTCATGGAAAAACTTCATTTTAAGACAACCCTATTGCTTTCCTACACTGTCTTCTTCATATGAAATGGATTTCAAAACAAGTACTCTAAAAATTATGCTGTACTTAATAGAACCCAAACCAATAAATTATATGGGTTTGACATGCAAGCATGCCCAAAAACGTAACACACAAGTTGCAAATGTTCAAAATAATTAGGATTCATGGAAAAACTTCATTTTAAGACAACCCTATTGCTTTCCTACACTGTCTTCTTCATATGAAATGGATTTCAAAGCAAGTACTCTAAAAATCATGCTGTATTTAATAGAACCCAAACCAATAAATCATATCGGGTTGACGTGCAAGCATGTCCAAAAACGTAACACACAAGTTGCAAATCTTCAAAATAATTAGGATTCATGGAAAAACTTCATTTTAAGACAACCCTATTGCTTTCCTACACTGTCTTCTTCATATGAAATGGATTTCAAAACAAATATTCTAAAAATCATACTGTATTTAATAGAACCCAAACCAATAAATCATATCGGGTTGACGTGGAAGCATGTCCAAAAACGTAACACACAAGTTGCAAATCTTCAAAATAATTGGGATTCATGGAAAACTTAATTTTAAAACAACCCTATTGCTTTCCTACACTGTCTTCTTCATATGAAATGGATTTCAAAACAAACACTCTAAAAATCCTGTTGTATTTAATAGAACCCAAACCAATAAATCATATCGGGTTGAGGTGCAAGCATGTCCAAAAACGTAACACACAAGTTGCAAATCTTTAAAATAATTGGGATTCATGGAAAAACTTAATTTTAAGACAACCCTATTGCTTTCCTACACTATCTTCTTCATATGAAATGGATTTCAAAACAAGTACTCTAAAAATCATGCTGTATTTAATAGAATCCAAACCAAAAAATCAAATCGGTTTGATTTGCAAGCATGTCCGAAAACGTAACACACAAGTTGCAAATCTTCAAAATAATTGGGATTCATGGAAAACTTAATTTTAAAACAACCCTATTGCTTTCCTACACTGTCTTCTTCATATGAAATGGATTTCAAAACAAACACTCTAAAAATCCTGTTGTATTTAATAGAACCCAAACCAATAAATCATATCGGGTTGAGGTGCAAGCATGTCCAAAAACGTAACACACAAGTTGCAAATCTTTAAAATAATTGGGATTCATGGAAAAACTTAATTTTAAGACAACCCTATTGCTTTCCTACACTGTCTTCTTCATATGAAATGGATTTCAAAACAAACACTCTAAAAATCCTGTTGTATTTAATAGAACCCAAACCAATAAATCATATCGGGTTGACGTGCAAGCATGTCCAAAAACGTAACACACAAGTTGCAAATCTTCAAAATAATTGGTATTCATGGAAAAACTTCATTTTAAGACAACCCTATTGCTTTCCTACACTGTCTTCTTCATATGAAATGGATTTCAAAACAAGTACTCTAAAAATTATGCTGTACTTAATAGAACCCAAACCAATAAATTATATGGGTTTGACGTGCAAGCATGCCCAAAAACGTAACACACAAGTTGCAAATGTTCAAAATAATTAGGATTCATGGAAAAACTTCATTTTAAGACAACCCTATTGCTTTCCTACACTGTCTTCTTCATATGAAATGGATTTCAAAGCAAGTACTCTAAAAATCATGCTGTATTTAATAGAACCCAAACCAATAAATCATATCGGGTTGACGTGCAAGCATGTCCAAAAACGTAACACACAAGTTGCAAATCTTCAAAATAATTAGGATTCATGGAAAAACTTCATTTGAAGACAACCCTATTGCTTTCCTACACTATCTTCTTCATATGAAATGGATTTCAAAACAAATACTCTAAAAATCATGCTGTATTTAATAGAACCCAAACCAATAAATCATATCGGGTTGACGTGGAAGCATGTCCAAAAACGTAACACACAAGTTGCAAATCTTCAAAATAATTGGGATTCATGGGAAAACTTCATTTTAAGACAAGCCTATTGCTTTCCTACACTGTCTTCTTCATATGAAATGGATTTGAAAACAAGTACTCTAAAAATAATGCTGTATCTAATAGAACCCAAACCAATAAATCATATCGGGTTGACGTGAAAGCATGTCCAAAAACGTAACACACAAGTTGCAAATCTTCAAGATAATTGGTATTCATGGAAAAACTTAATTTTAAGACAACGCTATTGCTATCCTACACTGTCTTCTTCATATGAAATGGATTTCAAAACAAGTACTCTAAAAATCCTGCTGTATTTAATAGAACCCAAACCAATAAATCATATCGGGTAGACGTGCAAGCATGCCCAAAAACGTAACACACAAGTTGCAAATGTTCAAAATAATTAGGATCCATGGAAAAACTTCATTTTAAAACAACCCTATTGCTTCCTTACACTTTTTCAATTGGAATGGGTTTAAAAAAAGCACTCTAAAAATCATGCTGTATCTAATAGAACCCAAACCAACAAATCATATCCGATTGACATGGAAGCATGTCCAAAAACGTAACACACAAGTTGCAAATCTTCAAAATAATTAGGATTCATGGAAAAAATTCATTTTAAGACAACCCTATTGCTTTCCTACACTATCTTCTTCATATGAAATGGATTTCAAAACAAATATTCTAAAAATCATACTGTATTTAATAGAACCCAAACCAATAAATCATATCGGGTTGACGTGGAAGCATGTCCAAAAACGTAACACACAAGTTGCAAATCTTCAAAATAATTAGGATTCATGGAAAAACTTCATTTTAAGACAACCCTATTGCTTTCCTACACTATCTTCTTCATATGAAATGGATTTCAAAACAAATATTCTAAAAATCATGATGTATTTAATAGAACCCAAACCAATAAATCATATCGGGTTGACGTGCAAGCATGTCCAAAAACGTAACACACAAGTTGCAAATCTTCAAAATAATTGGTATTCATGGAAAAACTTCATTTTAAGACAACCCTATTGCTTTCCTACACTGTCTTCTTCATATGAAATGGATTTCAAAACAAGTACTCTAAAAATTATGCTGTACTTAATAGAACCCAAACCAATAAATTATATGGGTTTGACATGCAAGCATGCCCAAAAACGTAACACACAAGTTGCAAATGTTCAAAATAATTAGGATTCATGGAAAAACTTCATTTTAAGACAACCCTATTGCTTTCCTACACTGTCTTCTTCATATGAAATGGATTTCAAAGCAAGTACTCTAAAAATCATGCTGTATTTAATAGAACCCAAACCAATAAATCATATCGGGTTGACGTGCAAGCATGTCCAAAAACGTAACACACAAGTTGCAAATCTTCAAAATAATTAGGATTCATGGAAAAACTTCATTTTAAGACAACCCTATTGCTTTCCTACACTGTCTTCTTCATATGAAATGGATTTCAAAACAAATATTCTAAAAATCATACTGTATTTAATAGAACCCAAACCAATAAATCATATCGGGTTGACGTGGAAGCATGTCCAAAAACGTAACACACAAGTTGCAAATCTTCAAAATAATTGGGATTCATGGAAAACTTAATTTTAAAACAACCCTATTGCTTTCCTACACTGTCTTCTTCATATGAAATGGATTTCAAAACAAGTACTCTAAAAATTATGCTGTACTTAATAGAACCCAAACCAATAAATTATATGGGTTTGACATGCAAGCATGCCCAAAAACGTAACACACAAGTTGCAAATGTTCAAAATAATTAGGATTCATGGAAAAACTTCATTTTAAGACAACCCTATTGCTTTCCTACACTGTCTTCTTCATATGAAATGGATTTCAAAGCAAGTACTCTAAAAATCATGCTGTATTTAATAGAACCCAAACCAATAAATCATATCGGGTTGACGTGCAAGCATGTCCAAAAACGTAACACACAAGTTGCAAATCTTCAAAATAATTAGGATTCATGGAAAAACTTCATTTTAAGACAACCCTATTGCTTTCCTACACTGTCTTCTTCATATGAAATGGATTTCAAAACAAATATTCTAAAAATCATACTGTATTTAATAGAACCCAAACCAATAAATCATATCGGGTTGACGTGGAAGCATGTCCAAAAACGTAACACACAAGTTGCAAATCTTCAAAATAATTGGGATTCATGGAAAACTTAATTTTAAAACAACCCTATTGCTTTCCTACACTGTCTTCTTCATATGAAATGGATTTCAAAACAAACACTCTAAAAATCCTGTTGTATTTAATAGAACCCAAACCAATAAATCATATCGGGTTGAGGTGCAAGCATGTCCAAAAACGTAACACACAAGTTGCAAATCTTTAAAATAATTGGGATTCATGGAAAAACTTAATTTTAAGACAACCCTATTGCTTTCCTACACTATCTTCTTCATATGAAATGGATTTCAAAACAAGTACTCTAAAAATCATGCTGTATTTAATAGAATCCAAACCAAAAAATCAAATCGGTTTGATTTGCAAGCATGTCCGAAAACGTAACACACAAGTTGCAAATCTTCAAAATAATTGGGATTCATGGAAAACTTAATTTTAAAACAACCCTATTGCTTTCCTACACTGTCTTCTTCATATGAAATGGATTTCAAAACAAACACTCTAAAAATCCTGTTGTATTTAATAGAACCCAAACCAATAAATCATATCGGGTTGAGGTGCAAGCATGTCCAAAAACGTAACACACAAGTTGCAAATCTTTAAAATAATTGGGATTCATGGAAAAACTTAATTTTAAGACAACCCTATTGCTTTCCTACACTGTCTTCTTCATATGAAATGGATTTCAAAACAAACACTCTAAAAATCCTGTTGTATTTAATAGAACCCAAACCAATAAATCATATCGGGTTGACGTGCAAGCATGTCCAAAAACGTAACACACAAGTTGCAAATCTTCAAAATAATTGGTATTCATGGAAAAACTTCATTTTAAGACAACCCTATTGCTTTCCTACACTGTCTTCTTCATATGAAATGGATTTCAAAACAAGTACTCTAAAAATTATGCTGTACTTAATAGAACCCAAACCAATAAATTATATGGGTTTGACGTGCAAGCATGCCCAAAAACGTAACACACAAGTTGCAAATGTTCAAAATAATTAGGATTCATGGAAAAACTTCATTTTAAGACAACCCTATTGCTTTCCTACACTGTCTTCTTCATATGAAATGGATTTCAAAGCAAGTACTCTAAAAATCATGCTGTATTTAATAGAACCCAAACCAATAAATCATATCGGGTTGACGTGCAAGCATGTCCAAAAACGTAACACACAAGTTGCAAATCTTCAAAATAATTAGGATTCATGGAAAAACTTCATTTGAAGACAACCCTATTGCTTTCCTACACTATCTTCTTCATATGAAATGGATTTCAAAACAAATACTCTAAAAATCATGCTGTATTTAATAGAACCCAAACCAATAAATCATATCGGGTTGACGTGGAAGCATGTCCAAAAACGTAACACACAAGTTGCAAATCTTCAAAATAATTGGGATTCATGGGAAAACTTCATTTTAAGACAAGCCTATTGCTTTCCTACACTGTCTTCTTCATATGAAATGGATTTGAAAACAAGTACTCTAAAAATAATGCTGTATCTAATAGAACCCAAACCAATAAATCATATCGGGTTGACGTGAAAGCATGTCCAAAAACGTAACACACAAGTTGCAAATCTTCAAGATAATTGGTATTCATGGAAAAACTTAATTTTAAGACAACGCTATTGCTATCCTACACTGTCTTCTTCATATGAAATGGATTTCAAAACAAGTACTCTAAAAATCCTGCTGTATTTAATAGAACCCAAACCAATAAATCATATCGGGTAGACGTGCAAGCATGCCCAAAAACGTAACACACAAGTTGCAAATGTTCAAAATAATTAGGATCCATGGAAAAACTTCATTTTAAAACAACCCTATTGCTTCCTTACACTTTTTCAATTGGAATGGGTTTAAAAAAAGCACTCTAAAAATCATGCTGTATCTAATAGAACCCAAACCAACAAATCATATCCGATTGACATGGAAGCATGTCCAAAAACGTAACACACAAGTTGCAAATCTTCAAAATAATTAGGATTCATGGAAAAAATTCATTTTAAGACAACCCTATTGCTTTCCTACACTATCTTCTTCATATGAAATGGATTTCAAAACAAATATTCTAAAAATCATACTGTATTTAATAGAACCCAAACCAATAAATCATATCGGGTTGACGTGGAAGCATGTCCAAAAACGTAACACACAAGTTGCAAATCTTCAAAATAATTAGGATTCATGGAAAAACTTCATTTTAAGACAACCCTATTGCTTTCCTACACTATCTTCTTCATATGAAATGGATTTCAAAACAAATATTCTAAAAATCATGATGTATTTAATAGAACCCAAACCAATAAATCATATCGGGTTGACGTGCAAGCATGTCCAAAAACGTAACACACAAGTTGCAAATCTTCAAAATAATTGGTATTCATGGAAAAACTTCATTTTAAGACAACCCTATTGCTTTCCTACACTGTCTTCTTCATATGAAATGGATTTCAAAACAAGTACTCTAAAAATTATGCTGTACTTAATAGAACCCAAACCAATAAATTATATGGGTTTGACATGCAAGCATGCCCAAAAACGTAACACACAAGTTGCAAATGTTCAAAATAATTAGGATTCATGGAAAAACTTCATTTTAAGACAACCCTATTGCTTTCCTACACTGTCTTCTTCATATGAAATGGATTTCAAAGCAAGTACTCTAAAAATCATGCTGTATTTAATAGAACCCAAACCAATAAATCATATCGGGTTGACGTGCAAGCATGTCCAAAAACGTAACACACAAGTTGCAAATCTTCAAAATAATTAGGATTCATGGAAAAACTTCATTTTAAGACAACCCTATTGCTTTCCTACACTGTCTTCTTCATATGAAATGGATTTCAAAACAAATATTCTAAAAATCATACTGTATTTAATAGAACCCAAACCAATAAATCATATCGGGTTGACGTGGAAGCATGTCCAAAAACGTAACACACAAGTTGCAAATCTTCAAAATAATTGGGATTCATGGAAAACTTAATTTTAAAACAACCCTATTGCTTTCCTACACTGTCTTCTTCATATGAAATGGATTTCAAAACAAACACTCTAAAAATCCTGTTGTATTTAATAGAACCCAAACCAATAAATCATATCGGGTTGAGGTGCAAGCATGTCCAAAAACGTAACACACAAGTTGCAAATCTTTAAAATAATTGGGATTCATGGAAAAACTTAATTTTAAGACAACCCTATTGCTTTCCTACACTATCTTCTTCATATGAAATGGATTTCAAAACAAGTACTCTAAAAATCATGCTGTATTTAATAGAATCCAAACCAAAAAATCAAATCGGTTTGATTTGCAAGCATGTCCGAAAACGTAACACACAAGTTGCAAATCTTCAAAATAATTGGGATTCATGGAAAACTTAATTTTAAAACAACCCTATTGCTTTCCTACACTGTCTTCTTCATATGAAATGGATTTCAAAACAAACACTCTAAAAATCCTGTTGTATTTAATAGAACCCAAACCAATAAATCATATCGGGTTGAGGTGCAAGCATGTCCAAAAACGTAACACACAAGTTGCAAATCTTTAAAATAATTGGGATTCATGGAAAAACTTAATTTTAAGACAACCCTATTGCTTTCCTACACTGTCTTCTTCATATGAAATGGATTTCAAAACAAGTATTCTAAAAATCATGCTGTATTTAATAGAACCCAAACCAATAAATCTTATCGGGTTGACGTGCAAGCATGCCCAAAAACGTAACACACAAGTTGCAAATCTTCAAAATAATTAGGATCCATGGAAAAACTTCATTTTAAGACAACCCTATTGCTTCCTTACACTTTTTCAATTGGAATGGGTTTAAAAAAAGCACTCTAAAAATCATGCTGTATTTAATAGAACCCAAACCAATAAATCATATCGGGTTGACGTGGAAGCATGTCCAAAAACGTAACACACAAGTTGCAAATCTTCAAAATAATTGGGATTCATGGAAAAACTTCATTTTAAGACAACCCTATTGGTTTCCTACACTGTCTTCTTCATATGAAATGGATTTCAAAACAAGTACTCTAAAAATCATGCTGTATTTAATAGAACCCAAACCAATAAATCATATCGGGTTGACGTGGAAGCATGTCCAAAAACGTAACACACAAGTTGCAAATCTTCAAAATAATTGGGATTCATGGAAAAACTTCATTTTAAGACAACCCTATTGCTTTCCTACACTGTCTTCTTCATATGAAATGGATTTCAAAACAAGTACTCTAAAAATCATGTTGTATTTAATAGAACCCAAACCAATAAATCATATCGGGTTGACGTGCAAGCATGTCCAAAAACGTAACACACAAGTTGCAAATCTTCAAAATAATTGGTATTCATGGAAAAACTTCATTTTAAGACAACCCTATTGCTTTCCTACACTGTCTTCTTCATATGAAATGGATTTCAAAACAAGTACTCTAAAAATTATGCTGTACTTAATAGAACCCAAACCAATAAATTATATGGGTTTGACGTGCAAGCATGCCCAAAAACGTAACACACAAGTTGCAAATGTTCAAAATAATTAGGATTCATGGAAAAACTTCATTTTAAGACAACCCTATTGCTTTCCTACACTGTCTTCTTCATATGAAATAGATTTCAAAGCAAGTACTCTAAAAATCATGCTGTATTTAATAGAACCCAAACCAATAAATCATATCGGGTTGACGTGCAAGCATGTCCAAAAACGTAACACACAAGTTGCAAATCTTCAAAATAATTAGGATTCATGGAAAAACTTCATTTGAAGACAACCCTATTGCTTTCCTACACTATCTTCTTCATATGAAATGGATTTCAAAACAAATACTCTAAAAATCATGCTGTATTTAATAGAACCCAAACCAATAAATCATATCGGGTTGACGTGGAAGCATGTCCAAAAACGTAACACACAAGTTGCAAATCTTCAAAATAATTGGGATTCATGGGAAAACTTCATTTTAAGACAAGCCTATTGCTTTCCTACACTGTCTTCTTCATATGAAATGGATTTGAAAACAAGTACTCTAAAAATAATGCTGTATCTAATAGAACCCAAACCAATAAATCATATCGGGTTGACGTGAAAGCATGTCCAAAAACGTAACACACAAGTTGCAGATCTTCAAGATAATTGGTATTCATGGAAAAACTTAATTTTAAGACAACGCTATTGCTATCCTACACTGTCTTCTTCATATGAAATGGATTTCAAAACAAGTACTCTAAAAATCCTGCTGTATTTAATAGAACCCAAACCAATAAATCATATCGGGTAGACGTGCAAGCATGCCCAAAAACGTAACACACAAGTTGCAAATGTTCAAAATAATTAGGATCCATGGAAAAACTTCATTTTAAAACAACCCTATTGCTTCCTTACACTTTTTCAATTGGAATGGGTTTAAAAAAAGCACTCTAAAAATCATGCTGTATCTAATAGAACCCAAACCAACAAATCATATCCGATTGACATGGAAGCATGTCCAAAAACGTAACACACAAGTTGCAAATCTTCAAAATAATTAGGATTCATGGAAAAAATTCATTTTAAGACAACCCTATTGCTTTCCTACACTATCTTCTTCATATGAAATGGATTTCAAAACAAATATTCTAAAAATCATACTGTATTTAATAGAACCCAAACCAATAAATCATATCGGGTTGACGTGGAAGCATGTCCAAAAACGTAACACACAAGTTGCAAATCTTCAAAATAATTAGGATTCATGGAAAAACTTCATTTTAAGACAACCCTATTGCTTTCCTACACTATCTTCTTCATATGAAATGGATTTCAAAACAAATATTCTAAAAATCATGATGTATTTAATAGAACCCAAACCAATAAATCATATCGGGTTGACGTGCAAGCATGTCCAAAAACGTAACACACAAGTTGCAAATCTTCAAAATAATTGGTATTCATGGAAAAACTTCATTTTAAGACAACCCTATTGCTTTCCTACACTGTCTTCTTCATATGAAATGGATTTCAAAACAAGTACTCTAAAAATTATGCTGTACTTAATAGAACCCAAACCAATAAATTATATGGGTTTGACGTGCAAGCATGCCCAAAAACGTAACACACAAGTTGCAAATGTTCAAAATAATTAGGATTCATGGAAAAACTTCATTTTAAGACAACCCTATTGCTTTCCTACACTGTCTTCTTCATATGAAATGGATTTCAAAGCAAGTACTCTAAAAATCATGCTGTATTTAATAGAACCCAAACCAATAAATCATATCGGGTTGACGTGCAAGCATGTCCAAAAACGTAACACACAAGTTGCAAATCTTCAAAATAATTAGGATTCATGGAAAAACTTCATTTGAAGACAACCCTATTGCTTTCCTACACTATCTTCTTCATATGAAATGGATTTCAAAACAAATACTCTAAAAATCATGCTGTATTTAATAGAACCCAAACCAATAAATCATATCGGGTTGACGTGGAAGCATGTCCAAAAACGTAACACACAAGTTGCAAATCTTCAAAATAATTGGGATTCATGGGAAAACTTCATTTTAAGACAAGCCTATTGCTTTCCTACACTGTCTTCTTCATATGAAATGGATTTGAAAACAAGTACTCTAAAAATAATGCTGTATCTAATAGAACCCAAACCAATAAATCATATCGGGTTGACGTGGAAGCATGTCCAAAAACGTAACACACAAGTTGCAAATCTTCAAAATAATTGGGATTCATGGAAAAACTTCATTTTAAGACAACCCTATTGCTTTCCTACACTGTCTTCTTCATATGAAATGGATTTCAAAACAAGTACTCTAAAAATCATGTTGTATTTAATAGAACCCAAACCAATAAATCATATCGGGTTGACGTGCAAGCATGTCCAAAAACGTAACACACAAGTTGCAAATCTTCAAAATAATTGGTATTCATGGAAAAACTTCATTTTAAGACAACCCTATTGCTTTCCTACACTGTCTTCTTCATATGAAATGGATTTCAAAACAAGTACTCTAAAAATTATGCTGTACTTAATAGAACCCAAACCAATAAATTATATGGGTTTGACGTGCAAGCATGCCCAAAAACGTAACACACAAGTTGCAAATGTTCAAAATAATTAGGATTCATGGAAAAACTTCATTTTAAGACAACCCTATTGCTTTCCTACACTGTCTTCTTCATATGAAATAGATTTCAAAGCAAGTACTCTAAAAATCATGCTGTATTTAATAGAACCCAAACCAATAAATCATATCGGGTTGACGTGCAAGCATGTCCAAAAACGTAACACACAAGTTGCAAATCTTCAAAATAATTAGGATTCATGGAAAAACTTCATTTGAAGACAACCCTATTGCTTTCCTACACTATCTTCTTCATATGAAATGGATTTCAAAACAAATACTCTAAAAATCATGCTGTATTTAATAGAACCCAAACCAATAAATCATATCGGGTTGACGTGGAAGCATGTCCAAAAACGTAACACACAAGTTGCAAATCTTCAAAATAATTGGGATTCATGGGAAAACTTCATTTTAAGACAAGCCTATTGCTTTCCTACACTGTCTTCTTCATATGAAATGGATTTGAAAACAAGTACTCTAAAAATAATGCTGTATCTAATAGAACCCAAACCAATAAATCATATCGGGTTGACGTGAAAGCATGTCCAAAAACGTAACACACAAGTTGCAAATCTTCAAGATAATTGGTATTCATGGAAAAACTTAATTTTAAGACAACGCTATTGCTATCCTACACTGTCTTCTTCATATGAAATGGATTTCAAAACAAGTACTCTAAAAATCCTGCTGTATTTAATAGAACCCAAACCAATAAATCATATCGGGTAGACGTGCAAGCATGCCCAAAAACGTAACACACAAGTTGCAAATGTTCAAAATAATTAGGATCCATGGAAAAACTTCATTTTAAAACAACCCTATTGCTTCCTTACACTTTTTCAATTGGAATGGGTTTAAAAAAAGCACTCTAAAAATCATGCTGTATCTAATAGAACCCAAACCAACAAATCATATCCGATTGACATGGAAGCATGTCCAAAAACGTAACACACAAGTTGCAAATCTTCAAAATAATTAGGATTCATGGAAAAAATTCATTTTAAGACAACCCTATTGCTTTCCTACACTATCTTCTTCATATGAAATGGATTTCAAAACAAATATTCTAAAAATCATACTGTATTTAATAGAACCCAAACCAATAAATCATATCGGGTTGACGTGGAAGCATGTCCAAAAACGTAACACACAAGTTGCAAATCTTCAAAATAATTAGGATTCATGGAAAAACTTCATTTTAAGACAACCCTATTGCTTTCCTACACTATCTTCTTCATATGAAATGGATTTCAAAACAAATATTCTAAAAATCATGATGTATTTAATAGAACCCAAACCAATAAATCATATCGGGTTGACGTGCAAGCATGTCCAAAAACGTAACACACAAGTTGCAAATCTTCAAAATAATTGGTATTCATGGAAAAACTTCATTTTAAGACAACCCTATTGCTTTCCTACACTGTCTTCTTCATATGAAATGGATTTCAAAACAAGTACTCTAAAAATTATGCTGTACTTAATAGAACCCAAACCAATAAATTATATGGGTTTGACGTGCAAGCATGCCCAAAAACGTAACACACAAGTTGCAAATGTTCAAAATAATTAGGATTCATGGAAAAACTTCATTTTAAGACAACCCTATTGCTTTCCTACACTGTCTTCTTCATATGAAATGGATTTCAAAGCAAGTACTCTAAAAATCATGCTGTATTTAATAGAACCCAAACCAATAAATCATATCGGGTTGACGTGCAAGCATGTCCAAAAACGTAACACACAAGTTGCAAATCTTCAAAATAATTAGGATTCATGGAAAAACTTCATTTGAAGACAACCCTATTGCTTTCCTACACTATCTTCTTCATATGAAATGGATTTCAAAACAAATACTCTAAAAATCATGCTGTATTTAATAGAACCCAAACCAATAAATCATATCGGGTTGACGTGGAAGCATGTCCAAAAACGTAACACACAAGTTGCAAATCTTCAAAATAATTGGGATTCATGGGAAAACTTCATTTTAAGACAAGCCTATTGCTTTCCTACACTGTCTTCTTCATATGAAATGGATTTGAAAACAAGTACTCTAAAAATAATGCTGTATCTAATAGAACCCAAACCAATAAATCATATCGGGTTGACGTGAAAGCATGTCCAAAAACGTAACACACAAGTTGCAAATCTTCAAGATAATTGGTATTCATGGAAAAACTTAATTTTAAGACAACGCTATTGCTATCCTACACTGTCTTCTTCATATGAAATGGATTTCAAAACAAGTACTCTAAAAATCCTGCTGTATTTAATAGAACCCAAACCAATAAATCATATCGGGTAGACGTGCAAGCATGCCCAAAAACGTAACACACAAGTTGCAAATGTTCAAAATAATTAGGATCCATGGAAAAACTTCATTTTAAAACAACCCTATTGCTTCCTTACACTTTTTCAATTGGAATGGGTTTAAAAAAAGCACTCTAAAAATCATGCTGTATCTAATAGAACCCAAACCAACAAATCATATCCGATTGACATGGAAGCATGTCCAAAAACGTAACACACAAGTTGCAAATCTTCAAAATAATTAGGATTCATGGAAAAAATTCATTTTAAGACAACCCTATTGCTTTCCTACACTATCTTCTTCATATGAAATGGATTTCAAAACAAATATTCTAAAAATCATACTGTATTTAATAGAACCCAAACCAATAAATCATATCGGGTTGACGTGGAAGCATGTCCAAAAACGTAACACACAAGTTGCAAATCTTCAAAATAATTAGGATTCATGGAAAAACTTCATTTTAAGACAACCCTATTGCTTTCCTACACTATCTTCTTCATATGAAATGGATTTCAAAACAAATATTCTAAAAATCATGATGTATTTAATAGAACCCAAACCAATAAATCATATCGGGTTGACGTGCAAGCATGTCCAAAAACGTAACACACAAGTTGCAAATCTTCAAAATAATTGGTATTCATGGAAAAACTTCATTTTAAGACAACCCTATTGCTTTCCTACACTGTCTTCTTCATATGAAATGGATTTCAAAACAAGTACTCTAAAAATTATGCTGTACTTAATAGAACCCAAACCAATAAATTATATGGGTTTGACGTGCAAGCATGCCCAAAAACGTAACACACAAGTTGCAAATGTTCAAAATAATTAGGATTCATGGAAAAACTTCATTTTAAGACAACCCTATTGCTTTCCTACACTGTCTTCTTCATATGAAATGGATTTCAAAGCAAGTACTCTAAAAATCATGCTGTATTTAATAGAACCCAAACCAATAAATCATATCGGGTTGACGTGCAAGCATGTCCAAAAACGTAACACACAAGTTGCAAATCTTCAAAATAATTAGGATTCATGGAAAAACTTCATTTTAAGACAACCCTATTGCTTTCCTACACTATCTTCTTCATATGAAATGGATTTCAAAACAAATACTCTAAAAATCATGCTGTATTTAATAGAACCCAAACCAATAAATCATATCGGGTTGACGTGGAAGCATGTCCAAAAACGTAACACACAAGTTGCAAATCTTCAAAATAATTGGGATTCATGGGAAAACTTCATTTTAAGACAAGCCTATTGCTTTCCTACACTGTCTTCTTCATATGAAATGGATTTGAAAACAAGTACTCTAAAAATAATGCTGTATCTAATAGAACCCAAACTAATAAATCATATCGGGTTGACGTGAAAGCATGTCCAAAAACGTAACACACAAGTTGCAAATCTTCAAGATAATTGGTATTCATGGAAAAACTTAATTTTAAGACAACGCTATTGCTATCCTACACTGTCTTCTTCATATGAAATGGATTTCAAAACAAGTACTCTAAAAATCCTGCTGTATTTAATAGAACCCAAACCAATAAATCATATCGGGTAGACGTGCAAGCATGCCCAAAAACGTAACACACAAGTTGCAAATGTTCAAAATAATTAGGATCCATGGAAAAACTTCATTTTAAAACAACCCTATTGCTTCCTTACACTTTTTCAATTGGAATGGGTTTAAAAAAAGCACTCTAAAAATCATGCTGTATCTAATAGAACCCAAACCAACAAATCATATCCGATTGACATGGAAGCATGTCCAAAAACGTAACACACAAGTTGCAAATCTTCAAAATAATTAGGATTCATGGAAAAAATTCATTTTAAGACAACCCTATTGCTTTCCTACACTATCTTCTTCATATGAAATGGATTTCAAAACAAATATTCTAAAAATCATACTGTATTTAATAGAACCCAAACCAATAAATCATATCGGGTTGACGTGGAAGCATGTCCAAAAACGTAACACACAAGTTGCAATTGTTTAAAATAATTAGGATTCATGGAAAAACTTCATTTTAAGACAACCCTATTGCTTTCCTACACTATCTTCTTCATATGAAATGGATTTCAAAACAAATATTCTAAAAATCATGATGTATTTAATAGAACCCAAACCAATAAATCATATCGGGTTGACGTGCAAGCATGTCCAAAAACGTAACACACAAGTTGCAATTGTTCAAAATAATTAGGATTCATGGAAAAACTTAATTTGTAGACAACCCGGCCTATTGATCTGGTACACTGTCTTGTTCATATGAAATGGATTTCAAAGCAAATACTCTAAAAATCATGCTGTATTTAATAGAAACCAAACCAATAAATTATATCGGTTTGACGTGCAAGGATGTCCAAAAACGTAACATACAAGTTGCAATTGTTCAAAATAATTAGGATTCATGGAAAAACTTAACATTAAGACAACCAAGCCTATTGCTTTCATACACTGTCTTGTTCATATGAAATGGATTTCAAAACAAATACTCTATAAATCATGTTGTATTCAATAGAAACCAAACCAATAAATTATATCGGTTTGACGTGCAAGCATGTCCAAAAACGTAACACACAAGTTGCAATTGTTCAAAAAAATTAGGATTCATGGAAAAACTTAACTTTAAGACAACCCAGCCTATTGCTTTCCTACACTGCCTTGTTCATATGAAATGGATTTCAAAACAAATACTCTATAAATCATGTTGTATTTAATAGAAACCAAACCAATAAATTATATCGGTTTGACGTGCAAGCATGTCCAAAAACGTAACACACAAGTTGCAATTGTTCAAAAAAATTAGGATTCATGGAAAAACTTAACTTTAAGACAACCCAGCCTATTGCTTTCCTACACTGTCTTGTTCATATGAAATGGATTTCAAAACAAATACTCTAAAAATCATGCTGTATTAAATAGAAACCAAACCAATAAATTATATCGGTTTGACGTGCAAGCATGTCCAAAAACGTAACATACAAGCTGCAATTGTTCAAAATAATTAGGATTCATGGAAAAACTTAACATTAAGACAACCAAGCCTATTGCTTTCCTACACTGTCTTGTTCATATGAAATGGATTTCAAAACAAATACTCTATAAATCATGTTGTATTCAATAGAAACCAAACCAATAAATTATATCGGTTTGACGTGCAAGCATGTCCAAAAACGTAACACACAAGTTGCAATTGTTCAAAAAAATTAGGATTCATGGAAAAACTTAACTTTAAGACAACCCAGCCTATTGCTTTCCTACACTGTCTTGTTCATATGAAATGGATTTCAAAACAAATACTCTAAAAATCATGCTGTATTTAATAGAAACCAAACCAATAAATTATATCGGTTTGACGTGCAAGCATGTCCAAAAACGTAACATACAAGTTGCAATTGTTCAAAATAATTAGGATTCATGGAAAAACTTAACATTAAGACAACCCAGCCTATTGCTTTCATACACTGTCTTGTTCATATGAAATGGATTTCAAAACAAATACTCTAGAAATCATGCTGTATTTAATAGAAACCAAACCAATAAATTATATCGGTTTGACGTGCAAGCATGTCCAAAAACGTAACACACAAGTTGCAATTGTTCAAAATAATTACGATTCATGGAAAAACTTAACATTAAGACAACCAAGCCTATTGCTTTCATACACTGTCTTGTTCATATGAAATGGATTTCAAAACAAATACTCTAGAAATCATGCTGTATTTAATAGTAACCAAACCAATAAATTATATCGGTTTGACGCGCAAGCATGTCCAAAAACGTAACACACAAGTTGGAATTGTTCAAAATAATTAGGATTCATGGAAAAACTTAATTTGTAGACAACCCGGCCTATTGCTTTGGTACACTGTCTTGTTCATATGAAATGGATTTCAAAGCAAATACTCTAAAAATCATGCTGTATTTAATAGAAACCAAACCAATAAATTATATCGGTTTGACGTGCAAGCATGTCCAAAAACGTAACACACAAGTTGCAATTGTTCAAAATAATTAGGATTCATTGAAAAACTTAACTTTAAGACAACCCAGCCTATTGATTTGGTACACTGTCTTGTTCATATGAAATGGATTTCAAAACAAATACTCTAGAAATCATGCTGTTTTTAATAGAATCCAAACCAATAAATTATATCGGTTTGACGTGCAAGGATGTCCAAAAACGTAACATACAAGTTGCAATTGTTCAAAATAATTAGGATTCATGGAAAAACTTAACATTAAGACAACCCAGCCTATTGCTTTCATACACTGTCTTGTTCATATGAAATGGATTTCAAAACAAATACTCTAGAAATCATGCTGTATTTAATAGAATCCAAACCAATAAATTATATCGGTTTGACGTGCAAGCATGTCCAAAAACGTAACACACAAGTTGCAATTGTTCAAAATAATTAGGATTCATGGAAAAACTTAATTTGTAGACAACCCGGCCTATTGATTTGGTACACTGTCTTGTTCATATGAAATGGATTTCAAAGCAAATACTCTAAAAATCATGCTGTATTTAATAGAAACCAAACCAATAAATTATATCGGTTTGACGTGCAAGGATGTCCAAAAACGTAACATACAAGTTGCAATTGTTCAAAATAATTAGGATTCATGGAAAAACTTAACATTAAGACAACCAAGCCTATTGCTTTCATACACTGTCTTGTTCATATGAAATGGATTTCAAAACAAATACTCTATAAATCATGTTGTATTCAATAGAAACCAAACCAATAAATTATATCGGTTTGACGTGCAAGCATGTCCAAAAACGTAACACACAAGTTGCAATTGTTCAAAAAAATTAGGATTCATGGAAAAACTTAACTTTAAGACAACCCAGCCTATTGCTTTCCTACACTGCCTTGTTCATATGAAATGGATTTCAAAACAAATACTCTATAAATCATGTTGTATTTAATAGAAACCAAACCAATAAATTATATCGGTTTGACGTGCAAGCATGTCCAAAAACGTAACACACAAGTTGCAATTGTTCAAAAAAATTAGGATTCATGGAAAAACTTAACTTTAAGACAACCCAGCCTATTGCTTTCCTACACTGTCTTGTTCATATGAAATGGATTTCAAAACAAATACTCTAAAAATCATGCTGTATTAAATAGAAACCAAACCAATAAATTATATCGGTTTGACGTGCAAGCATGTCCAAAAACGTAACATACAAGCTGCAATTGTTCAAAATAATTAGGATTCATGGAAAAACTTAACATTAAGACAACCCAGCCTATTGCTTTCATACACTGTCTTGTTCATATGAAATGGATTTCAAAACAAATACTCTAGAAATCATGCTGTATTTAATAGAAACCAAACCAATAAATTATATCGGTTTGACGTGCAAGCATGTCCAAAAACGTAACACACAAGTTGCAATTGTTCAAAATAATTACGATTCATGGAAAAACTTAACATTAAGACAACCAAGCCTATTGCTTTCATACACTGTCTTGTTCATATGAAATGGATTTCAAAACAAATACTCTAGAAATCATGCTGTATTTAATAGTAACCAAACCAATAAATTATATCGGTTTGACGCGCAAGCATGTCCAAAAACGTAACACACAAGTTGGAATTGTTCAAAATAATTAGGATTCATGGAAAAACTTAATTTGTAGACAACCCGGCCTATTGATTTGGTACACTGTCTTGTTCATATGAAATGGATTTCAAAACAAATACTCTAAAAATCATGCTGTATTTAATAGAAACCAAACCAATAAATTATATCGGTTTGACGTGCAAGCATGTCCAAAAACGTAACACACAAGTTGCAATTGTTCAAAATAATTAGGATTCATTGAAAAACTTAACTTTAAGACAACCCAGCCTATTGATTTGGTACACTGTCTTGTTCATATGAAATGGATTTCAAAACAAATACTCTAGAAATCATGCTGTTTTTAATAGAATCCAAACCAATAAATTATATCGGTTTGACGTGCAAGGATGTCCAAAAACGTAACATACAAGTTGCAATTGTTCAAAATAATTAGGATTCATGGAAAAACTTAACATTAAGACAACCAAGCCTATTGCTTTCATACACTGTCTTGTTCATATGAAATGGATTTCAAAACAAATACTCTAAAAATCATGCTGTATTAAATAGAAACCAAACCAATAAATTATATCGGTTTGACGTGCAAGCATGTCCAAAAACGTAACACACAAGTTGCAATTGTTCAAAAAAATTAGGATTCATGGAAAAACTTAACTTTAAGACAACCCAGCCTATTGCTTTCCTACACTGCCTTGTTCATATGAAATGGATTTCAAAACAAATACTCTATAAATCATGTTGTATTTAATAGAAACCAAACCAATAAATTATATCGGTTTGACGTGCAAGCATGTCCAAAAACGTAACACACAAGTTGCAATTGTTCAAAAAAATTAGGATTCATGGAAAAACTTAACTTTAAGACAACCCAGCCTATTGCTTTCCTACACTGTCTTGTTCATATGAAATGGATTTCAAAACAAATACTCTAAAAATCATGCTGTATTAAATAGAAACCAAACCAATAAATTATATCGGTTTGACGTGCAAGCATGTCCAAAAACGTAACATACAAGCTGCAATTGTTCAAAATAATTAGGATTCATGGAAAAACTTAACATTAAGACAACCCAGCCTATTGCTTTCATACACTGTCTTGTTCATATGAAATGGATTTCAAAACAAATACTCTAGAAATCATGCTGTATTTAATAGAAACCAAACCAATAAATTATATCGGTTTGACGTGCAAGCATGTCCAAAAACGTAACACACAAGTTGCAATTGTTCAAAATAATTACGATTCATGGAAAAACTTAACATTAAGACAACCAAGCCTATTGCTTTCATACACTGTCTTGTTCATATGAAATGGATTTCAAAACAAATACTCTAGAAATCATGCTGTATTTAATAGTAACCAAACCAATAAATTATATCGGTTTGACGCGCAAGCATGTCCAAAAACGTAACACACAAGTTGGAATTGTTCAAAATAATTAGGATTCATGGAAAAACTTAATTTGTAGACAACCCGGCCTATTGATTTGGTACACTGTCTTGTTCATATGAAATGGATTTCAAAACAAATACTCTAAAAATCATGCTGTATTTAATAGAAACCAAACCAATAAATTATATCGGTTTGACGTGCAAGCATGTCCAAAAACGTAACACACAAGTTGCAATTGTTCAAAATAATTAGGATTCATTGAAAAACTTAACTTTAAGACAACCCAGCCTATTGATTTGGTACACTGTCTTGTTCATATGAAATGGATTTCAAAACAAATACTCTAGAAATCATGCTGTTTTTAATAGAATCCAAACCAATAAATTATATCGGTTTGACGTGCAAGGATGTCCAAAAACGTAACATACAAGTTGCAATTGTTCAAAATAATTAGGATTCATGGAAAAACTTAACATTAAGACAACCAAGCCTATTGCTTTCATACACTGTCTTGTTCATATGAAATGGATTTCAAAACAAATACTCTATAAATCATGTTGTATTCAATAGAAACCAAACCAATAAATTATATCGGTTTGACGTGCAAGCATGTCCAAAAACGTAACACACAAGTTGCAATTGTTCAAAAAAATTAGGATTCATGGAAAAACTTAACTTTAAGACAACCCAGCCTATTGCTTTCCTACACTGTCTTGTTCATATGAAATGGATTTCAAAACAAATACTCTAAAAATCATGCTGTATTTAATAGAAACCAAACCAATAAATTATATCGGTTTGACGTGCAAGCATGTCCAAAAACGTAACATACAAGTTGCAATTGTTCAAAATAATTAGGATTCATGGAAAAACTTAACATTAAGACAACCCAGCCTATTGCTTTCATACACTGTCTTGTTCATATGAAATGGATTTCAAAACAAATACTCTAGAAATCATGCTGTATTTAATAGAAACCAAACCAATAAATTATATCGGTTTGACGTGCAAGCATGTCCAAAAACGTAACACACAAGTTGCAATTGTTCAAAATAATTACGATTCATGGAAAAACTTAACATTAAGACAACCAAGCCTATTGCTTTCATACACTGTCTTGTTCATATGAAATGGATTTCAAAACAAATACTCTAGAAATCATGCTGTATTTAATAGTAACCAAACCAATAAATTATATCGGTTTGACGCGCAAGCATGTCCAAAAACGTAACACACAAGTTGGAATTGTTCAAAATAATTAGGATTCATGGAAAAACTTAATTTGTAGACAACCCGGCCTATTGCTTTGGTACACTGTCTTGTTCATATGAAATGGATTTCAAAGCAAATACTCTAAAAATCATGCTGTATTTAATAGAAACCAAACCAATAAATTATATCGGTTTGACGTGCAAGCATGTCCAAAAACGTAACACACAAGTTGCAATTGTTCAAAATAATTAGGATTCATTGAAAAACTTAACTTTAAGACAACCCAGCCTATTGATTTGGTACACTGTCTTGTTCATATGAAATGGATTTCAAAACAAATACTCTAGAAATCATGCTGTTTTTAATAGAATCCAAACCAATAAATTATATCGGTTTGACGTGCAAGGATGTCCAAAAACGTAACATACAAGTTGCAATTGTTCAAAATAATTAGGATTCATGGAAAAACTTAACATTAAGACAACCCAGCCTATTGCTTTCATACACTGTCTTGTTCATATGAAATGGATTTCAAAACAAATACTCTAGAAATCATGCTGTATTTAATAGAATCCAAACCAATAAATTATATCGGTTTGACGTGCAAGCATGTGAAAAAACGTAACACACAAGTTGCAATTGTTCAAAATAATTACGATTCATGGAAAAACTTAACATTAAGACAACCCAGCCTATTGCTTTCATACACTGTCTTGTTCATATGAAATGGATTTCAAAACAAATACTCTAGAAATCATGCTGTTTTTAATAGAAACCAAACCAGTAAATTATATCGGTTTGACGTGCAAACATGTCCAAAAACGTAAAACACAAGTTGCAATTGTTCAAAATAATTAGGATTCATGGAAAAACTTAATTTTGAGACAACCCGGCCTATTGCTTTGGTACACTGTCTTCTTCATTTGAAATGGATTTCAAAACAAATACTCTAGAAATCATGCTGTATTTAATAGAAACCAAACCAATAAATTATATCGGTTTGACGTGCAAGCATGTCCAAAAACGTAACACACAAGTTGCAATTGTTCAAAATAATTAGGATTCATGGAAAAACTTAATTTGTAGACAACCCGGCCTATTGATTTGGTACACTGTCTTGTTCATATGAAATGGATTTCAAAACAAATACTCTAGAAATCATGCTGTATTTAATAGAAACCAAACCAATAAATTATATCGGTTTGACGTGCAAGCATGTCCAAAAACGTAACACACAAGTTGCAATTGTTCAAAATAATTACGATTCATGGAAAAACATAACTTTAAGACAACCCAGCCTATTGCTTTCCTACACTGCCTTGTTCATATGAAATGGATTTCAAAACAAATACTCTAGAAATCATGTTGTATTTAATAGAAACCAAACCAATAAATTATATCGGTTTGACGTGCAAGCATGTCCAAAAACGTAACACACAAGTTGCAATTGTTCAAAAAAATTAGGATTCATGGAAAAACTTTATTTTGAGACAACCCGGCCTATTGCTTTCCTACACTGTCTTGTTCATATGAAATGGATTTCAAAACAAATACTCTAGAAATCATGCTGTATTTAATAGAAACCAAACCAATAAATTATATCGGTTTGACGTGCAAGTATGTCCAAAAACGTAACATACAAGTTGCAATTGTTCAAAATAATTAGGATTCATGGAAAAACTTAACATTAAGACAGCCCAGCCTATTGCTTTCATACACTGTCTTGTTCATATGAAATGGATTTCAAAACAAATACTCTAGAAATCATGCTGTATTTAATAGAAACCAAACCAATAAATTATATCGGTTTGACGTGCAAGCATGTCCAAAAACGTAACACACAAGTTGCAATTGTTCAAAATAATTACGATTCATGGAAAAACTTAACTTTAAGACAACCAAGCCTATTGCTTTCATACACTGTCTTGTTCATATGAAATGGATTTCAAAACAAATACTCTAGAAATCATGCTGTATTTAATAGTAACCAAACCAATAAATTATATCGGTTTGACGCGCAAGCATGTCCAAAAACGTAACACACAAGTTGGAATTGTTCAAAATAATTAGGATTCATGGAAAAACTTAATTTGTAGACAACCCGGCCTATTGATTTGGTACACTGTCTTGTTCATATGAAATGGATTTCAAAACAAATACTCTAAAAATCATGCTGTATTTAATAGAAACCAAACCAATAAATTATATCGGTTTGACGTGCAAGCATGTCCAAAAACGTAACACACAAGTTGCAATTGTTCAAAATAATTAGGATTCATTGAAAAACTTAACTTTAAGACAACCCAGCCTATTGATTTGGTACACTGTCTTGTTCATATGAAATGGATTTCAAAACAAATACTCTAGAAATCATGCTGTTTTTAATAGAATCCAAACCAATAAATTATATCGGTTTGACGTGCAAGGATGTCCAAAAACGTAACATACAAGTTGCAATTGTTCAAAATAATTACGATTCATGGAAAAACTTAACATTAAGACAACCCAGCCTATTGCTTTCATACACTGTCTTGTTCATATGAAATGGATTTCAAAACAAATACTCTAGAAATCATGCTGTATTTAATAGAATCCAAACCAATAAATTATATCGGTTTGACGTGCAAGCATGTGAAAAAACGTAACACACAAGTTGCAATTGTTCAAAATAATTACGATTCATGGAAAAACTTAACATTAAGACAACCCAGCCTATTGCTTTCATACACTGTCTTGTTCATATGAAATGGATTTCAAAACAAATACTCTAGAAATCATGCTGTTTTTAATAGAATCCAAACCAATAAATTATATCGGTTTGACGTGCAAGCATGTCCAAAAACGTAACATACAAGTTGCAATTGTTCAAAATAATTAGGATTCATGGAAAAACTTAACATTAAGACAACCCAGCCTATTGCTTTCATACACTGTCTTGTTCATATGAAATGGATTTCAAAACAAATACTCTAGAAATCATGCTGTTTTTAATAGAATCCAAACCAATAAATTATATCGGTTTGACGTGCAAGCATGTGAAAAAACGTAACACACAAGTTGCAATTGTTCAAAATAATTACGATTCATGGAAAAACTTAACATTAAGACAACCAAGCCTATTGCTTTCATACACTGTCTTGTTCATATGAAATGGATTTCAAAACAAATACTCTAGAAATCATGCTGTATTTAATAGTAACCAAACCAATAAATTATATCGGTTTGACGCGCAAGCATGTCCAAAAACGTAACACACAAGTTGGAATTGTTCAAAATAATTAGGATTCATGGAAAAACTTAATTTGTAGACAACCCGGCCTATTGCTTTGGTACACTGTCTTGTTCATATGAAATGGATTTCAAAGCAAATACTCTAAAAATCATGCTGTATTTAATAGAAACCAAACCAATAAATTATATCGGTTTGACGTGCAAGCATGTCCAAAAACGTAACACACAAGTTGCAATTGTTCAAAATAATTAGGATTCATTGAAAAACTTAACTTTAAGACAACCCAGCCTATTGATTTGGTACACTGTCTTGTTCATATGAAATGGATTTCAAAACAAATACTCTAGAAATCATGCTGTTTTTAATAGAATCCAAACCAATAAATTATATCGGTTTGACGTGCAAGGATGTCCAAAAACGTAACATACAAGTTGCAATTGTTCAAAATAATTAGGATTCATGGAAAAACTTAACATTAAGACAACCCAGCCTATTGCTTTCATACACTGTCTTGTTCATATGAAATGGATTTCAAAACAAATACTCTAGAAATCATGCTGTATTTAATAGAATCCAAACCAATAAATTATATCGGTTTGACGTGCAAGCATGTGAAAAAACGTAACACACAAGTTGCAATTGTTCAAAATAATTACGATTCATGGAAAAACTTAACATTAAGACAACCCAGCCTATTGCTTTCATACACTGTCTTGTTCATATGAAATGGATTTCAAAACAAATACTCTAGAAATCATGCTGTTTTTAATAGAAACCAAACCAGTAAATTATATCGGTTTGACGTGCAAGCATGTCCAAAAACGTAACATACAAGTTGCAATTGTTCAAAATAATTAGGATTCATGGAAAAACTTAATTTTGAGACAACCCGGCCTATTGCTTTGGTACACTGTCTTCTTCATTTGAAATGGATTTCAAAACAAATACTCTAGAAATCATGCTGTATTTAATAGAAACCAAACCAATAAATTATATCGGTTTGACGTGCAAGCATGTCCAAAAACGTAACACACAAGTTGCAATTGTTCAAAATAATTAGGATTCATGGAAAAACTTAACATTAAGACAACCAAGCCTATTGCTTTCATACACTGTCTTGTTCAAATGAAATGGATTTCAAAACAAATACTCTAGAAATCATGCTGTATTTAATAGAAACCAAACCAATAAGTTATATCGGTTTGACGCGCAAGCATGTCCAAAAACGTAACACACAAGTTGCAATTGTTCAAAATAATTAGGATTCATGGAAAAACTTAATTTGTAGACAACCCGGCCTATTGATTTGGTACACTGTCTTGTTCATATGAAATGGATTTCAAAACAAATACTCTAGAAATCATGCTGTATTTAATAGAAACCAAACCAATAAATTATATCGGTTTGACGTGCAAGCATGTCCAAAAACGTAACACACAAGTTGCAATTGTTCAAAATAATTACGATTCATGGAAAAACATAACTTTAAGACAACCCAGCCTATTGCTTTCCTACACTGCCTTGTTCATATGAAATGGATTTCAAAACAAATACTCTATAAATCATGTTGTATTTAATAGAAACCAAACCAATAAATTATATCGGTTTGACGTGCAAGCATGTCCAAAAACGTAACACACAAGTTGCAATTGTTCAAAAAAATTAGGATTCATGGAAAAACTTAACTTTAAGACAACCCAGCCTATTGCTTTCCTACACTGTCTTGTTCATATGAAATGGATTTCAAAACAAATACTCTAGAAATCATGCTGTATTTAATAGAAACCAAACCAATAAATTATATCGGTTTGACGTGCAAGCATGTCCAAAAACGTAACATACAAGTTGCAATTGTTCAAAATAATTAGGATTCATGGAAAAACTTAACATTAAGACAACCCAGCCTATTGCTTTCATACACTGTCTTGTTCATATGAAATGGATTTCAAAACAAATACTCTAGAAATCATGCTGTATTTAATAGAAACCAAACCAATAAATTATATCGGTTTGACGTGCAAGCATGTCCAAAAACGTAACACACAAGTTGCAATTGTTCAAAATAATTACGATTCATGGAAAAACTTAACATTAAGACAACCAAGCCTATTGCTTTCCTACACTGCCTTGTTCATATGAAATGGATTTCAAAACAAATACTCTATAAATCATGTTGTATTTAATAGAAACCAAACCAATAAATTATATCGGTTTGACGCGCAAGCATGTCCAAAAACGTAACACACAAGTTGCAATTGTTCAAAATAATTAGGATTCATGGAAAAACTTAATTTGTAGACAACCCGGCCTATTGCTTTGGTACACTGTCTTCTTCATATGAAATGGATTTCAAAACAAATACTCTAGAAATCATGCTGTATTTAATAGAAACCAAACCAATAAATTATATCGCTTTGAAGTGCAAGCATGTCCAAAAACGTAACACACAAGTTGCAATTGTTCAAAATAATTAGGATTCATGGAAAAACTTAACATTAAGACAACCCAGCCTATTGCTTTCATACACTGTCTTGTTCATATGAAATGGATTTCAAAACAAATACTCTAGAAATCATGCTGTATTTAATAGAAACCAAACCAATAAATTATATCGGTTTGACGTGCAAGCATGTCCAAAAACGTAACACACAAGTTGCAATTGTTCAAAATAGTTAGGATTCATTGAAAAACTTAATTTTGAGACAACCCGGCCTATTGCTTTGGTACACTGTCTTCTTCATTTCAAATGGATTTCAAAACAAATACTCTAGAAATCATGCTGTATTTAATAGAAACCAAACCAATAAATTATATCGGTTTGACGTGCAAGCATGTCCAAAAACGTAACACACAAGTTGCAATTGTTCAAAATAATTACGATTCATGGAAAAACTTAATTTTGAGACAACCCGGCCTATTGCTTTGGTACACTGTCTTCTTCATTTGAAATGGATTTCAAAACAAATACTCTAGAAATCATGCTGTATTTAATAGAATCCAAACCAATAAATTATATCGGTTTGACGTGCAAGCATGTCCAAAAATGTAACACACAAGTTGCAATTGTTCAAAATAATTACGATTCATGGAAAAACTTAATTTTGAGACAACCCAGCCTATTGCTTTCATACACTGTCTTGTTCATATGAAATGGATTTCAAAACAAATACTCTAGAAATCATGCTGTATTTAATAGAAACCAAACCAATAAATTATATCGGTTTGACGTGCAAGCATGTCCAAAAACGTAACACACAAGTTGCAATTGTTCAAAATAATTACGATTCATGGAAAAACTTAACATTAAGACAACCCAGCCTATTGCTTTCCTACACTGTCTTGTTCATATGAAATGGATTTCAAAACAAATACTCTAGAAATCATGCTGTATTTAATAGAAACCAAACCAATAAATTATATCGGTTTGACGTGCAAGCATGTCCAAAAACGTAACATACAAGTTGCAATTGTTCAAAATAATTAGGATTCATGGAAAAACTTAACATTAAGACAACCCAGCCTATTGCTTTCCTACACTGTCTTGTTCATATGAAATGGATTTCAAAACAAATACTCTAGAAATCATGCTGTATTTAATAGAAACCAAACCAATAAATTATATCGGTTTGACGTGCAAGCATGTGAAAAAACGTAACACACAAGTTGCAATTGTTCAAAATAATTACGATTCATGGAAAAACTTAACTTTAAGACAACCCAGCCTATTGCTTTCCTACCCAATCTTCTTCATTTGAAATGGATTTCAAAACAAATACTCTAGAAATCATGCTGTATTTAATAGAAACCAAACCAATAAATTATATCGGATTGACGCGCAAGCATGTCCAAAAACGTAACACACAAGTTGCAATTGTTCAAAATAATTAGGATTCATGGAAAAACTTAATCTGTAGACAACCCGGCCTATTGATTTGGTACACTGTCTTGTTCATATGAAATGGATTTCAAAACAAATACTCTAGAATTCATGCTGTATTTAATAGAAACCAAACCAATAAATTATATCGGTTTGACGTGCAAGCATGTGAAAAAACGTAACACACAAGTTGCAATTGTTCAAAATAATTACGATTCATGGAAAAACTTAACTTTAAGACAACCCAGCCTATTGCTTTCCTACACTGTCTTGTTCATATGAAATGGATTTCAAAACAAATACTCTAGAAATCATGTTGTATTTAATAGAAACCAAACCAATAAATTATATCGGTTTGACGTGCAAGCATGTCCAAAAACGTAACACACAAGTTGCAATTGTTCAAAATAGTTAGGATTCATTGAAAAACTTAATTTTGAGACAACCCGGCCTATTGCTTTGGTACACTGTCTTCTTCATTTCAAATGGATTTCAAAACAAATACTCTAGAAATCATGCTGTATTTAATAGAAACCAAACCAATAAATTATATCGGTTTGACGTGCAAGCATGTCCAAAAACGTAACACACAAGTTGCAATTGTTCAAAATAATTACGATTCATGGAAAAACTTAATTTTGAGACAACCCGGCCTATTGCTTTGGTACACTGTCTTCTTCATTTGAAATGGATTTCAAAACAAATACTCTAGAAATCATGCTGTATTTAATAGAATCCAAACCAATAAATTATATCGGTTTGACGTGCAAGCATGTCCAAAAATGTAACACACAAGTTGCAATTGTTCAAAATAATTACGATTCATGGAAAAACTTAATTTTGAGACAACCCAGCCTATTGCTTTCATACACTGTCTTGTTCATATGAAATGGATTTCAAAACAAATACTCTAGAAATCATGCTGTATTTAATAGAAACCAAACCAATAAATTATATCGGTTTGACGTGCAAGCATGTCCAAAAACGTAACACACAAGTTGCAATTGTTCAAAATAATTACGATTCATGGAAAAACTTAACATTAAGACAACCCAGCCTATTGCTTTCCTACACTGTCTTGTTCATATGAAATGGATTTCAAAACAAATACTCTAGAAATCATGCTGTATTTAATAGAAACCAAACCAATAAATTATATCGGTTTGACGTGCAAGCATGTCCAAAAACGTAACATACAAGTTGCAATTGTTCAAAATAATTAGGATTCATGGAAAAACTTAACATTAAGACAACCCAGCCTATTGCTTTCCTACACTGTCTTGTTCATATGAAATGGATTTCAAAACAAATACTCTAGAAATCATGCTGTATTTAATAGAAACCAAACCAATAAATTATATCGGTTTGACGTGCAAGCATGTGAAAAAACGTAACACACAAGTTGCAATTGTTCAAAATAATTACGATTCATGGAAAAACTTAACTTTAAGACAACCCAGCCTATTGCTTTCCTACCCAATCTTCTTCATTTGAAATGGATTTCAAAACAAATACTCTAGAAATCATGCTGTATTTAATAGAAACCAAACCAATAAATTATATCGGATTGACGCGCAAGCATGTCCAAAAACGTAACACACAAGTTGCAATTGTTCAAAATAATTAGGATTCATGGAAAAACTTAATCTGTAGACAACCCGGCCTATTGATTTGGTACACTGTCTTGTTCATATGAAATGGATTTCAAAACAAATACTCTAGAATTCATGCTGTATTTAATAGAAACCAAACCAATAAATTATATCGGTTTGACGTGCAAGCATGTGAAAAAACGTAACACACAAGTTGCAATTGTTCAAAATAATTACGATTCATGGAAAAACTTAACTTTAAGACAACCCAGCCTATTGCTTTCCTACACTGTCTTGTTCATATGAAATGGATTTCAAAACAAATACTCTAGAAATCATGTTGTATTTAATAGAAACCAAACCAATAAATTATATCGGTTTGACGTGCAAGCATGTCCAAAAACGTAACACACAAGTTGCAATTGTTCAAAAAAATTAGGATTCATGGAAAAACTTAACTTTAAGACAACCCAGCCTATTGCTTTGGTACACTGTCTTCTTCATTTGAAATGGATTTCAAAACAAATATTCTAGAAATCATGTTGTAGTTAATAGAACCCCAAAAAATAAATTATATCGGTTTGACGTGCAAGCATGTCCAAAAACGTAACACACAAGTTGCAATTGTTCAAAATAATTAGGATTCATGGAAAAACTTAATTTTGAGACAACCCGGCCTATTGCTTTGGTACACTGTCTTGTTCATATGAAATAGATTTCAAAACAAATACTCTAGAAATCATGCTGTATTTAATAGAATCCAAACCAATAAATTATATCGGTTTGACGTGCAAGCATGTCTAAAAACGTAACACACAAGTTGCAATTGTTCAAAATAATTACGATTCATGGAAAAACTTAACTTTAAGACAACCCAGCCTATTGCTTTCATACACTGTCTTGTTCATATGAAATGGATTTCAAAACAAATACTCTAGAAATCATGCTGTATTTAATAGAAACCAAACCAATAAATTATATCGGTTTGACATGCAAGCATGTCCAAAAACGTAACACACAAGTAGCAATTGTTCAAAATAATTAGGATTCATGGAAAAACTTAATTTTGAGACAACCCGGCCTATTGCTTTGGTACACTGTCTTCTTCATTTCAAATGGATTTCAAAACAAATATTCTAGAAATCATGTTGTAGTTACTAGAACCCCAAAAAATAAAATATATCGGTTTAACGTGCAAGCATGTCCAAAAACGTAACACACAAGTTGCAATTGTTCAAAATAATTACGATTCATGGAAAAACTTAACTTTAAGACAACCCAGCCTATTGCTTTCCTACCCTATCTTCTTCATTTGAAATGGATTTCAAAACAAATACTCTAGAAATCATGCTGTATTTAATAGAAACCAAACCAATAAATTATATCGGTTTGACGTGCAAGCATGTCTAAAAACGTAACACACAAGTTGCAATTGTTCAAAATAATTACGATTCATGGAAAAACTTAACTTTAAGACAACCCAGCCTATTGCTTTCATACACTGTCTTGTTCATATGAAATGGATTTCAAAACAAATACTCTAGAAATCATGCTGTATTTAATAGAAACCAAACCAATAAATTATATCGGTTTGACGTGCAAGCATGTCTAAAAACGTAACACACAAGTTGCAATTGTTCAAAATAATTACGATTCATGGAAAAACTTAACTTTAAGACAACCCAGCCTATTGCTTTCCTACACTGTCTTGTTCATCTGAAATGGATTTCAAAACAAATACTCTAGAAATCATGTTGTATTTAATAGAAACCAAACCAATAAATTATATCGGTTTGACGTGCAAGCATGTCTAAAAACGTAACACACAAGTTGCAATTGTTCAAAATAATTACGATTCATGGAAAAACTTAACTTTAAGACAACCCAGCCTATTGCTTTCATACACTGTCTTGTTCATATGAAATGGATTTCAAAACAAATACTCTAGAAATCATGCTGTATTTAATAGAAACCAAACCAATAAATTATATCGGTTTGACGTGCAAGCATGTCCAAAAACGTAACACACAAGTTGCAATTGTTCAAAATAATTAGGATTCATGGAAAAACTTAACATTAAGACAACCAAGCCTATTGCTTTCATACACTGTCTTGTTCAAATGAAATGGATTTCAAAACAAATACTCTAGAAATCATGCTGTATTTAATAGAAACCAAACCAATAAGTTATATCGGTTTGACGCGCAAGCATGTCCAAAAACGTAACACACAAGTTGCAATTGTTCAAAATAATTAGGATTCATGGAAAAACTTAATTTGTAGACAACCCGGCCTATTGATTTGGTACACTGTCTTGTTCATATGAAATGGATTTCAAAACAAATACTCTAGAAATCATGCTGTATTTAATAGAAACCAAACCAATAAATTATATCGGTTTGACGTGCAAGCATGTCCAAAAACGTAACACACAAGTTGCAATTGTTCAAAATAATTACGATTCATGGAAAAACATAACTTTAAGACAACCCAGCCTATTGCTTTCCTACACTGCCTTGTTCATATGAAATGGATTTCAAAACAAATACTCTATAAATCATGTTGTATTTAATAGAAACCAAACCAATAAATTATATCGGTTTGACGTGCAAGCATGTCCAAAAACGTAACACACAAGTTGCAATTGTTCAAAAAAATTAGGATTCATGGAAAAACTTAACTTTAAGACAACCCAGCCTATTGCTTTCCTACACTGTCTTGTTCATATGAAATGGATTTCAAAACAAATACTCTAGAAATCATGCTGTATTTAATAGAAACCAAACCAATAAATTATATCGGTTTGACGTGCAAGCATGTCCAAAAACGTAACATACAAGTTGCAATTGTTCAAAATAATTAGGATTCATGGAAAAACTTAACATTAAGACAACCCAGCCTATTGCTTTCATACACTGTCTTGTTCATATGAAATGGATTTCAAAACAAATACTCTAGAAATCATGCTGTATTTAATAGAAACCAAACCAATAAATTATATCGGTTTGACGTGCAAGCATGTCCAAAAACGTAACACACAAGTTGCAATTGTTCAAAATAATTACGATTCATGGAAAAACTTAACATTAAGACAACCAAGCCTATTGCTTTCCTACACTGCCTTGTTCATATGAAATGGATTTCAAAACAAATACTCTATAAATCATGTTGTATTTAATAGAAACCAAACCAATAAATTATATCGGTTTGACGCGCAAGCATGTCCAAAAACGTAACACACAAGTTGCAATTGTTCAAAATAATTAGGATTCATGGAAAAACTTAATTTGTAGACAACCCGGCCTATTGCTTTGGTACACTGTCTTCTTCATATGAAATGGATTTCAAAACAAATACTCTAGAAATCATGCTGTATTTAATAGAAACCAAACCAATAAATTATATCGCTTTGAAGTGCAAGCATGTCCAAAAACGTAACACACAAGTTGCAATTGTTCAAAATAATTAGGATTCATGGAAAAACTTAACATTAAGACAACCCAGCCTATTGCTTTCATACACTGTCTTGTTCATATGAAATGGATTTCAAAACAAATACTCTAGAAATCATGCTGTATTTAATAGAAACCAAACCAATAAATTATATCGGTTTGACGTGCAAGCATGTCCAAAAACGTAACACACAAGTTGCAATTGTTCAAAATAGTTAGGATTCATTGAAAAACTTAATTTTGAGACAACCCGGCCTATTGCTTTGGTACACTGTCTTCTTCATTTCAAATGGATTTCAAAACAAATACTCTAGAAATCATGCTGTATTTAATAGAAACCAAACCAATAAATTATATCGGTTTGACGTGCAAGCATGTCCAAAAACGTAACACACAAGTTGCAATTGTTCAAAATAATTACGATTCATGGAAAAACTTAATTTTGAGACAACCCGGCCTATTGCTTTGGTACACTGTCTTCTTCATTTGAAATGGATTTCAAAACAAATACTCTAGAAATCATGCTGTATTTAATAGAATCCAAACCAATAAATTATATCGGTTTGACGTGCAAGCATGTCCAAAAATGTAACACACAAGTTGCAATTGTTCAAAATAATTACGATTCATGGAAAAACTTAATTTTGAGACAACCCAGCCTATTGCTTTCATACACTGTCTTGTTCATATGAAATGGATTTCAAAACAAATACTCTAGAAATCATGCTGTATTTAATAGAAACCAAACCAATAAATTATATCGGTTTGACGTGCAAGCATGTCCAAAAACGTAACACACAAGTTGCAATTGTTCAAAATAATTACGATTCATGGAAAAACTTAACTTTAAGACAACCCAGCCTATTGCTTTCCTACCCTATCTTCTTCATTTGAAATGGATTTCAAAACAAATACTCTAGAAATCATGCTGTATTTAATAGAAACCAAACCAATAAATTATATCGGTTTGACGTGCAAGCATGTCTAAAAACGTAACACACAAGTTGCAATTGTTCAAAATAATTACGATTCATGGAAAAACTTAACTTTAAGACAACCCAGCCTATTGCTTTCATACACTGTCTTGTTCATATGAAATGGATTTCAAAACAAATACTCTAGAAATCATGCTGTATTTAATAGAAACCAAACCAATAAATTATATCGGTTTGACGTGCAAGCATGTCTAAAAACGTAACACACAAGTTGCAATTGTTCAAAATAATTACGATTCATGGAAAAACTTAACTTTAAGACAACCCAGCCTATTGCTTTCCTACACTGTCTTGTTCATCTGAAATGGATTTCAAAACAAATACTCTAGAAATCATGTTGTATTTAATAGAAACCAAACCAATAAATTATATCGGTTTGACGTGCAAGCATGTCTAAAAACGTAACACACAAGTTGCAATTGTTCAAAATAATTACGATTCATGGAAAAACTTAACTTTAAGACAACCCAGCCTATTGCTTTCATACACTGTCTTGTTCATATGAAATGGATTTCAAAACAAATACTCTAGAAATCATGCTGTATTTAATAGAAACCAAACCAATAAATTATATCGGTTTGACGTGCAAGCATGTCCAAAAACGTAACACACAAGTTGCAATTGTTCAAAATAATTAGGATTCATGGAAAAACTTAACATTAAGACAACCAAGCCTATTGCTTTCATACACTGTCTTGTTCAAATGAAATGGATTTCAAAACAAATACTCTAGAAATCATGCTGTATTTAATAGAAACCAAACCAATAAGTTATATCGGTTTGACGCGCAAGCATGTCCAAAAACGTAACACACAAGTTGCAATTGTTCAAAATAATTAGGATTCATGGAAAAACTTAATTTGTAGACAACCCGGCCTATTGATTTGGTACACTGTCTTGTTCATATGAAATGGATTTCAAAACAAATACTCTAGAAATCATGCTGTATTTAATAGAAACCAAACCAATAAATTATATCGGTTTGACGTGCAAGCATGTCCAAAAACGTAACACACAAGTTGCAATTGTTCAAAATAATTACGATTCATGGAAAAACATAACTTTAAGACAACCCAGCCTATTGCTTTCCTACACTGCCTTGTTCATATGAAATGGATTTCAAAACAAATACTCTATAAATCATGTTGTATTTAATAGAAACCAAACCAATAAATTATATCGGTTTGACGTGCAAGCATGTCCAAAAACGTAACACACAAGTTGCAATTGTTCAAAAAAATTAGGATTCATGGAAAAACTTAACTTTAAGACAACCCAGCCTATTGCTTTCCTACACTGTCTTGTTCATATGAAATGGATTTCAAAACAAATACTCTAGAAATCATGCTGTATTTAATAGAAACCAAACCAATAAATTATATCGGTTTGACGTGCAAGCATGTCCAAAAACGTAACATACAAGTTGCAATTGTTCAAAATAATTAGGATTCATGGAAAAACTTAACATTAAGACAACCCAGCCTATTGCTTTCATACACTGTCTTGTTCATATGAAATGGATTTCAAAACAAATACTCTAGAAATCATGCTGTATTTAATAGAAACCAAACCAATAAATTATATCGGTTTGACGTGCAAGCATGTCCAAAAACGTAACACACAAGTTGCAATTGTTCAAAATAATTACGATTCATGGAAAAACTTAACATTAAGACAACCAAGCCTATTGCTTTCCTACACTGCCTTGTTCATATGAAATGGATTTCAAAACAAATACTCTATAAATCATGTTGTATTTAATAGAAACCAAACCAATAAATTATATCGGTTTGACGCGCAAGCATGTCCAAAAACGTAACACACAAGTTGCAATTGTTCAAAATAATTAGGATTCATGGAAAAACTTAATTTGTAGACAACCCGGCCTATTGCTTTGGTACACTGTCTTCTTCATATGAAATGGATTTCAAAACAAATACTCTAGAAATCATGCTGTATTTAATAGAAACCAAACCAATAAATTATATCGCTTTGAAGTGCAAGCATGTCCAAAAACGTAACACACAAGTTGCAATTGTTCAAAATAATTAGGATTCATGGAAAAACTTAACATTAAGACAACCCAGCCTATTGCTTTCATACACTGTCTTGTTCATATGAAATGGATTTCAAAACAAATACTCTAGAAATCATGCTGTATTTAATAGAAACCAAACCAATAAATTATATCGGTTTGACGTGCAAGCATGTCCAAAAACGTAACACACAAGTTGCAATTGTTCAAAATAGTTAGGATTCATTGAAAAACTTAATTTTGAGACAACCCGGCCTATTGCTTTGGTACACTGTCTTCTTCATTTCAAATGGATTTCAAAACAAATACTCTAGAAATCATGCTGTATTTAATAGAAACCAAACCAATAAATTATATCGGTTTGACGTGCAAGCATGTCCAAAAACGTAACACACAAGTTGCAATTGTTCAAAATAATTACGATTCATGGAAAAACTTAATTTTGAGACAACCCGGCCTATTGCTTTGGTACACTGTCTTCTTCATTTGAAATGGATTTCAAAACAAATACTCTAGAAATCATGCTGTATTTAATAGAATCCAAACCAATAAATTATATCGGTTTGACGTGCAAGCATGTCCAAAAATGTAACACACAAGTTGCAATTGTTCAAAATAATTACGATTCATGGAAAAACTTAATTTTGAGACAACCCAGCCTATTGCTTTCATACACTGTCTTGTTCATATGAAATGGATTTCAAAACAAATACTCTAGAAATCATGCTGTATTTAATAGAAACCAAACCAATAAATTATATCGGTTTGACGTGCAAGCATGTCCAAAAACGTAACACACAAGTTGCAATTGTTCAAAATAATTACGATTCATGGAAAAACTTAACATTAAGACAACCCAGCCTATTGCTTTCCTACACTGTCTTGTTCATATGAAATGGATTTCAAAACAAATACTCTAGAAATCATGCTGTATTTAATAGAAACCAAACCAATAAATTATATCGGTTTGACGTGCAAGCATGTCCAAAAACGTAACATACAAGTTGCAATTGTTCAAAATAATTAGGATTCATGGAAAAACTTAACATTAAGACAACCCAGCCTATTGCTTTCCTACACTGTCTTGTTCATATGAAATGGATTTCAAAACAAATACTCTAGAAATCATGCTGTATTTAATAGAAACCAAACCAATAAATTATATCGGTTTGACGTGCAAGCATGTGAAAAAACGTAACACACAAGTTGCAATTGTTCAAAATAATTACGATTCATGGAAAAACTTAACTTTAAGACAACCCAGCCTATTGCTTTCCTACCCAATCTTCTTCATTTGAAATGGATTTCAAAACAAATACTCTAGAAATCATGCTGTATTTAATAGAAACCAAACCAATAAATTATATCGGATTGACGCGCAAGCATGTCCAAAAACGTAACACACAAGTTGCAATTGTTCAAAATAATTAGGATTCATGGAAAAACTTAATCTGTAGACAACCCGGCCTATTGATTTGGTACACTGTCTTGTTCATATGAAATGGATTTCAAAACAAATACTCTAGAATTCATGCTGTATTTAATAGAAACCAAACCAATAAATTATATCGGTTTGACGTGCAAGCATGTGAAAAAACGTAACACACAAGTTGCAATTGTTCAAAATAATTACGATTCATGGAAAAACTTAACTTTAAGACAACCCAGCCTATTGCTTTCCTACACTGTCTTGTTCATATGAAATGGATTTCAAAACAAATACTCTAGAAATCATGTTGTATTTAATAGAAACCAAACCAATAAATTATATCGGTTTGACGTGCAAGCATGTCCAAAAACGTAACACACAAGTTGCAATTGTTCAAAAAAATTAGGATTCATGGAAAAACTTAACTTTAAGACAACCCAGCCTATTGCTTTGGTACACTGTCTTCTTCATTTGAAATGGATTTCAAAACAAATATTCTAGAAATCATGTTGTAGTTAATAGAACCCCAAAAAATAAATTATATCGGTTTGACGTGCAAGCATGTCCAAAAACGTAACACACAAGTTGCAATTGTTCAAAATAATTAGGATTCATGGAAAAACTTAATTTTGAGACAACCCGGCCTATTGCTTTGGTACACTGTCTTGTTCATATGAAATAGATTTCAAAACAAATACTCTAGAAATCATGCTGTATTTAATAGAATCCAAACCAATAAATTATATCGGTTTGACGTGCAAGCATGTCTAAAAACGTAACACACAAGTTGCAATTGTTCAAAATAATTACGATTCATGGAAAAACTTAACTTTAAGACAACCCAGCCTATTGCTTTCATACACTGTCTTGTTCATATGAAATGGATTTCAAAACAAATACTCTAGAAATCATGCTGTATTTAATAGAAACCAAACCAATAAATTATATCGGTTTGACATGCAAGCATGTCCAAAAACGTAACACACAAGTAGCAATTGTTCAAAATAATTAGGATTCATGGAAAAACTTAATTTTGAGACAACCCGGCCTATTGCTTTGGTACACTGTCTTCTTCATTTCAAATGGATTTCAAAACAAATATTCTAGAAATCATGTTGTAGTTACTAGAACCCCAAAAAATAAAATATATCGGTTTAACGTGCAAGCATGTCCAAAAACGTAACACACAAGTTGCAATTGTTCAAAATAATTACGATTCATGGAAAAACTTAACTTTAAGACAACCCAGCCTATTGCTTTCCTACCCTATCTTCTTCATTTGAAATGGATTTCAAAACAAATACTCTAGAAATCATGCTGTATTTAATAGAAACCAAACCAATAAATTATATCGGTTTGACGTGCAAGCATGTCTAAAAACGTAACACACAAGTTGCAATTGTTCAAAATAATTACGATTCATGGAAAAACTTAACTTTAAGACAACCCAGCCTATTGCTTTCATACACTGTCTTGTTCATATGAAATGGATTTCAAAACAAATACTCTAGAAATCATGCTGTATTTAATAGAAACCAAACCAATAAATTATATCGGTTTGACGTGCAAGCATGTCTAAAAACGTAACACACAAGTTGCAATTGTTCAAAATAATTACGATTCATGGAAAAACTTAACTTTAAGACAACCCAGCCTATTGCTTTCCTACACTGTCTTGTTCATCTGAAATGGATTTCAAAACAAATACTCTAGAAATCATGTTGTATTTAATAGAAACCAAACCAATAAATTATATCGGTTTGACGTGCAAGCATGTCTAAAAACGTAACACACAAGTTGCAATTGTTCAAAATAATTACGATTCATGGAAAAACTTAACTTTAAGACAACCCAGCCTATTGCTTTCATACACTGTCTTGTTCATATGAAATGGATTTCAAAACAAATACTCTAGAAATCATGCTGTATTTAATAGAAACCAAACCAATAAATTATATCGGTTTGACGTGCAAGCATGTCCAAAAACGTAACACACAAGTAGCAATTGTTCAAAATAATTAGGATTCATGGAAAAACTTAATTTTGAGACAACCCGGCCTATTGCTTTGGTACACTGTCTTCTTCATTTGAAATGGATTTCAAAACAAATATTCTAGAAATCATGTTGTAGTTACTAGAACCCCAAAAAATAAATTATATCGGTTTAACGTGCAAGCATGTCCAAAAACGTAACACACAAGTTGCAATTGTTCAAAATAATTACGATTCATGGAAAAACTTAATTTTGAGACAACCCGGCCTATTGCTTTGGTACACTATCTTCTTCATTTGAAATGGATTTCAAAACAAATACTCTAGAAATCATGCTGTATTTAATAGAATCCAAACCAATAAATTATATCGGTTTGACGTGCAAGCATGTCTAAAAACGTAACACACAAGTTGCAATTGTTCAAAATAATTACGATTCATGGAAAAACTTAACTTTAAGACAACCCAGCCTATTGCTTTCCTACACTGTCTTGTTCATATGAAATGGATTTCAAAACAAATACTCTAGAAATCATGTTGTATTTAATAGAAACCAAACCAATAAATTATATCGGTTTGACGTGCAAGCATGTCTAAAAACGTAACACACAAGTTGCAATTGTTCAAAATAATTACGATTCATGGAAAAACTTAACTTTAAGACAACCCAGCCTATTGCTTTTATACACTGTCTTGTTCATATGAAATGGATTTCAAAACAAATACTCTAGAAATCATGCTGTATTTAATAGAAACCAAACCAATAAATTATATCGGTTTGACGTGCAAGCATGTCCAAAAACGTAACACACAAGTAGCAATTGTTCAAAATAATTAGGATTCATGGAAAAACTTAATTTTGAGACAACCCGGCCTATTGCTTTGGTACACTGTCTTCTTCATTTGAAATGGATTTCAAAACAAATATTCTAGAAATCATGTTGTAGTTAATAGAACCCCAAAAACTAAATTATATCGGTTTGACGTGCAAGCATGTCCAAAAACGTAACACACAAGTTGCAATTGTTCAAAATAATTACGATTCATGGAAAAACTTAATTTTGAGACAACCCGGCCTATTGCTTTGGTACACTGTCTTCTTCATTTGAAATGGATTTCAAAACAAATACTCTAGAAATCATGCTGTATTTAATAGAATCCAAACCAATAAATTATATCGGTTTGACGTGCAAGCATGTCCAAAAACGTAACACACAAGTTGCAATTGTTCAAAATAATTAGGATTCATGGAAAAACTTAACATTAAGACAACCCAGCCTATTGCTTTCATACACTGTCTTGTTCATATGAAATGGATTTCAAAACAAATACTCTAGAAATCATGCTGTATTTAATAGAAACCAAACCAATAAATTATATCGGTTTGACGTGCAAGCATGTCCAAAAACGTAACACACAAGTTGCAATTGTTCAAAATAATTACGATTCATGGAAAAACTTAACATTAAGACAACCCAGCCTATTGCTTTCCTACACTGTCTTGTTCATATGAAATGGATTTCAAAACAAATACTCTAGAAATCATGCTGTATTTAATAGAATCCAAACCAATAAATTATATCGGTTTGACGTGCAAGCATGTCCAAAAACGTAACACACAAGTTGCAATTGTTCAAAATAATTAGGATTCATGGAAAAACTTAACATTAAGACAACCCAGCCTATTGCTTTCCTACACTGTCTTGTTCATATGAAATGGATTTCAAAACAAATACTCTAGAAATCATGCTGTATTTAATAGAAACCAAACCAATAAATTATATCGGTTTGACGTGCAAGCATGTGAAAAAACGTAACACACAAGTTGCAATTGTTCAAAATAATTACGATTCATGGAAAAACTTAACTTTAAGACAACCCAGCCTATTGCTTTCCTACCCTATCTTCTTCATTTGAAATGGATTTCAAAACAAATACTCTAGAAATCATGCTGTATTTAATAGAAACCAAACCAATAAATTATATCAGTTTGACGCGCAAGCATGTCCAAAAACGTAACACACAAGTTGCAATTGTTCAAAATAATTAGGATTCATGGAAAAACTTAATTTGTAGACAACCCGGCCTATTGATTTGGTACACTGTCTTGTTCATATGAAATGGATTTCAAAACAAATACTCTAGAAATCATGCTGTATTTAATAGAAACCAAACCAATAAATTATATCGCTTTGAAGTGCAAGCATGTCCAAAAACGTAACACACAAGTTGCAATTGTTCAAAATAATTACGATTCATGGAAAAACTTAATTTTGAGACAACCCGGCCTATTGCTTTGGTACACTGTCTTCTTCATTTGAAATGGATTTCAAAACAAATACTCTAGAAATCATGCTGTATTTAATAGAATCCAAACCAATAAATTATATCGGTTTGACGTGCAAGCATGTCCAAAAACGTAACACACAAGTTGCAATTGTTCAAAATAATTACGATTCATGGAAAAACTTAACATTAAGACAACCCAGCCTATTGCTTTCATACACTGTCTTGTTCATATGAAATGGATTTCAAAACAAATACTCTAGAAATCATGCTGTATTTAATAGAAACCAAACCAATAAATTATATCGGTTTGACGTGCAAGCATGTCCAAAAACGTAACACACAAGTTGCAATTGTTCAAAATAATTACGATTCATGGAAAAACTTAACATTAAGACAACCCAGCCTATTGCTTTCCTACACTGTCTTGTTCATATGAAATGGATTTCAAAACAAATACTCTAGAAATCATGCTGTATTTAATAGAATCCAAACCAATAAATTATATTGGTTTGACGTGCAAGCATGTCCAAAAACGTAACACACAAGTTGCAATTGTTCAAAATAATTAGGATTCATGGAAAAACTTAACATTAAGACAACCCAGCCTATTGCTTTCATACACTGTCTTGTTCATATGAAATGGATTTCAAAACAAATACTCTAGAAATCATGCTGTATTTAATAGAAACCAAACCAATAAATTATATCGGTTTGACGTGCAAGCATGTGAAAAAACGTAACACACAAGTTGCAATTGTTCAAAATAATTACGATTCATGGAAAAACTTAACTTTAAGACAACCCAGCCTATTGCTTTCCTACCCTATCTTCTTCATTTGAAATGGATTTCAAAACAAATACTCTAGAAATCATGCTGTATTTAATAGAAACCAAACCAATAAATTATATCGGTTTGACGCGCAAGCATGTCCAAAAACGTAACACACAAGTTGCAATTGTTCAAAATAATTAGGATTCATGGAAAAACTTAATTTGTAGACAACCCGGCCTATTGATTTGGTACACTGTCTTGTTCATATGAAATGGATTTCAAAACAAATACTCTAGAAATCATGCTGTATTTAATAGAAACCAAACCAATAAATTATATCGCTTTGAAGTGCAAGCATGTCCAAAAACGTAACACACAAGTTGCAATTGTTCAAAATAATTACGATTCATGGAAAAACTTAACTTTAAGACAACCCAGCCTATTGCTTTCATACACTGTCTTGTTCATATGAAATGGATTTCAAAACAAATACTCTAGAAATCATGCTGTATTTAATAGAAACCAAACCAATAAATTATATCGGTTTGACGTGCAAGCATGTCCAAAAACGTAACACACAAGTTGCAATTGTTCAAAATAATTACGATTCATGGAAAAACTTAACTTTAAGACAACCCAGCCTATTGCTTTCCTACACTGTCTTGTTCATATGAAATGGATTTCAAAACAAATACTCTAGAAATCATGCTGTATTTAATAGAAACCAAACCAATAAATTATATCGGCTTGACGTGCAAGCATGTCCAAAAACGTAACACACAAGTTGCAATTGTTCAAAATAATTAGGATTCATTGAAAAACTTAATTTTGAGACAACCCGGCCTATTGCTTTGGTACACTGTCTTGTTCATATGAAATGGATTTCAAAACAAATACTCTAGAAATCATGCTGTATTTAATAGAATCCAAACCAATAAATTATATCGGTTTTGACGTGCAAGCATGTCTAAAAACGTAACACACAAGTTGCAATTGTTCAAAATAATTAGGATTCACGGAAAAACTTAATTTTGAGACAACCCGGCCTATTGCTTTGGTACACTGTCTTCTTCATTTGAAATGGATTTCCAAACAAATACTCTAGAAATCATGCTGTATTTAATAGAAACCAAACCAATAAATTATATCGGTTTGACGCGCAAGCATGTCCAAAAACGTAACACACAAGTTGCAATTGTTCAAAATAATTAGGATTCATGGAAAAACTTAATTTGTAGACAACCCGGCCTATTGATTTGGTACACTGTCTTGTTCATATGAAATGGATTTCAAAACAAATACTCTAGAAATCATGCTGTATTTAATAGAAACCAAACCAATAAATTATATCGCTTTGAAGTGCAAGCATGTCCAAAAACGTAACACACAAGTTGCAATTGTTCAAAATAATTACGATTCATGGAAAAACTTAACTTTCAGACAACCCAGCCTATTGCTTTCATACACTGTCTTGTTCATATGAAATGGATTTCAAAACAAATACTCTAGAAATCATGTTGTATTTAATAGAAACCAAACCAATAAATTATATCGGTTTGACGTGCAAGCATGTCCAAAAACGTAACACACAAGTTGCAATTGTTCAAAATAATTACGATTCATGGAAAAACTTAACTTTAAGACAACCCAGCCTATTGCTTTCCTACACTGTCTTGTTCATATGAAATGGATTTCAAAACAAATACTCTAGAAATCATGCTGTATTTAATAGAAACCAAACCAATAAATTATATCGGTTTGACGTGCAAGCATGTCCAAAAACGTAACACACAAGTTGCAATTGTTCAAAATAATTAGGATTCATTGAAAAACTTAATTTTGAGACAACCCGGCCTATTGCTTTGGTACACTGTCTTCTTCATTTGAAATGGATTTCAAAACAAATATTCTAGAAATCATGTTGTAGTTAATAGAACCCCAAAAAATAAATTATATCGGTTTGACGTGCAAGCATGTCCAAAAACGTAACACACAAGTTGCAATTGTTCAAAATAATTAGGATTCATGGAAAAACTTAACATTAAGACAACCCAGCCTATTGCTTTCATACACTGTCTTGTTCATATGAAATGGATTTCAAAACAAATACTCTAGAAATCATGCTGTATTTAATAGAAACCAAACCAATAAATTATATCGGTTTGACGTGCAAGCATGTGAAAAAACGTAACACACAAGTTGCAATTGTTCAAAATAATTACGATTCATGGAAAAACTTAACTTTAAGACAACCCAGCCTATTGCTTTCCTACCCTATCTTCTTCATTTGAAATGGATTTCAAAACAAATACTCTAGAAATCATGCTGTATTTAATAGAATTCAAACCAATAAATTATATCGGTTTGACGCGCAAGCATGTCCAAAAACGTAACACACAAGTTGCAATTGTTCAAAATAATTAGGATTCATGGAAAAACTTAATTTGTAGACAACCCGGCCTATTGATTTGGTACACTGTCTTGTTCATATGAAATGGATTTCAAAACAAATACTCTAGAAATCATGCTGTATTTAATAGAAACCAAACCAATAAATTATATCGGTTTGACGTGCAAGCATGTCCAAAAACGTAACACACAAGTTGCAATTGTTCAAAATAATTACGATTCATGGAAAAACTTAACTTTAAGACAACCCAGCCTATTGCTTTCCTACACTGTCTTGTTCATATGAAATGGATTTCAAAACAAATACTCTAGAAATCATGCTGTATTTAATAGAAACCAAACGAATAAATTATATCGGCTTGACGTGCAAGCATGTCCAAAAACGTAACACACAAGTTGCAATTGTTCAAAATAATTAGGATTCATTGAAAAACTTAATTTTGAGACAACCCGGCCTATTGCTTTGGTACACTGTCTTGTTCATATGAAATGGATTTCAAAACAAATACTCTAGAAATCATGCTGTATTTAATAGAATCCAAACCAATAAATTATATCGGTTTTGACGTGCAAGCATGTCTAAAAACGTAACACACAAGTTGCAATTGTTCAAAATAATTAGGATTCATGGAAAAACTTAATTTTGAGACAACCCGGCCTATTGCTTTGGTACACTGTCTTGTTCATTTGAAATGGATTTCCAAACAAATACTCTAGAAATCATGCTGTATTTAATAGAAACCAAACCAATAAATTATATCGGTTTGACGCGCAAGCATGTCCAAAAACGTAACACACAAGTTGCAATTGTTCAAAATAATTAGGATTCATGGAAAAACTTAATTTGTAGACAACCCGGCCTATTGATTTGGTACACTGTCTTGTTCATATGAAATGGATTTCAAAACAAATACTCTAGAAATCATGCTGTATTTAATAGAAACCAAACCAATAAATTATATCGCTTTGAAGTGCAAGCATGTCCAAAAACGTAACACACAAGTTGCAATTGTTCAAAATAATTACGATTCATGGAAAAACTTAACTTTCAGACAACCCAGCCTATTGCTTTCCTACACTGTCTTGTTCATATGAAATGGATTTCAAAACAAATACTCTAGAAATCATGCTGTATTTAATAGAAACCAAACCAATAAATTATATCGGTTTGACGTGCAAGCATGTCCAAAAACGTAACACACAAGTTGCAATTGTTCAAAATAATTACGATTCATGGAAAAACTTAACTTTAAGACAACCCAGCCTATTGCTTTCCTACACTGTCTTGTTCATATGAAATGGATTTCAAAACAAATACTCTAGAAATCATGCTGTATTTAATAGAAACCAAACCAATAAATTATATCGGTTTGACGTGCAAGCATGTCCAAAAACGTAACACACAAGTTGCAATTGTTCAAAATAATTAGGATTCATTGAAAAACTTAATTTTGAGACAACCCGGCCTATTGCTTTGGTACACTGTCTTCTTCATTTGAAATGGATTTCAAAACAAATATTCTAGAAATCATGTTGTAGTTAATAGAACCCCAAAAAATAAATTATATCGGTTTGACGTGCAAGCATGTCCAAAAACGTAACACACAAGTTGCAATTGTTCAAAATAATTACGATTCATGGAAAAACTTAATTTTGAGACAACCCGGCCTATTGCTTTGGTACACTGTCTTGTTCATATGAAATGGATTTCAAAACAAATACTCTAGAAATCATGCTGTATTTAATAGAATCCAAACCAATAAATTATATCGGTTTGACGTGCAAGCATGTGAAAAAACGTAACACACAAGTTGCAATTGTTCAAAATAATTACGATTCATGGAAAAACTTAACATTAAGACAACCCAGCCTATTGCTTTCATACACTGTCTTGTTCATATGAAATGGATTTCAAAACAAATACTCTAGAAATCATGCTGTTTTTAATAGAATCCAAACCAATAAATTATATCGGTTTGACGTGCAAGCATGTGAAAAAACGTAACACACAAGTTGCAATTGTTCAAAATAATTACGATTCATGGAAAAACTTAACTTTAAGACAACCCAGCCTATTGCTTTCCTACCCTATCTTCTTCATTTGAAATGGATTTCAAAACAAATACTCTAGAAATCATGCTGTATTTAATAGAATTCAAACCAATAAATTATATCGGTTTGACGCGCAAGCATGTCCAAAAACGTAACACACAAGTTGCAATTGTTCAAAATAATTAGGATTCATGGAAAAACTTAATTTGTAGACAACCCGGCCTATTGATTTGGTACACTGTCTTGTTCATATGAAATGGATTTCAAAACAAATACTCTAGAAATCATGCTGTATTTAATAGAAACCAAACCAATAAATTATATCGGTTTGACGTGCAAGCATGTCCAAAAACGTAACACACAAGTTGCAATTGTTCAAAATAATTACGATTCATGGAAAAACTTAACTTTAAGACAACCCAGCCTATTGCTTTCCTACACTGTCTTGTTCATATGAAATGGATTTCAAAACAAATACTCTAGAAATCATGCTGTATTTAATAGAAACCAAACGAATAAATTATATCGGCTTGACGTGCAAGCATGTCCAAAAACGTAACACACAAGTTGCAATTGTTCAAAATAATTAGGATTCATTGAAAAACTTAATTTTGAGACAACCCGGCCTATTGCTTTGGTACACTGTCTTGTTCATATGAAATGGATTTCAAAACAAATACTCTAGAAATCATGCTGTATTTAATAGAATCCAAACCAATAAATTATATCGGTTTTGACGTGCAAGCATGTCTAAAAACGTAACACACAAGTTGCAATTGTTCAAAATAATTAGGATTCATGGAAAAACTTAATTTTGAGACAACCCGGCCTATTGCTTTGGTACACTGTCTTCTTCATTTGAAATGGATTTCCAAACAAATACTCTAGAAATCATGCTGTATTTAATAGAAACCAAACCAATAAATTATATCGGTTTGACGCGCAAGCATGTCCAAAAACGTAACACACAAGTTGCAATTGTTCAAAATAATTAGGATTCATGGAAAAACTTAATTTGTAGACAACCCGGCCTATTGATTTGGTACACTGTCTTGTTCATATGAAATGGATTTCAAAACAAATACTCTAGAAATCATGCTGTATTTAATAGAAACCAAACCAATAAATTATATCGCTTTGAAGTGCAAGCATGTCCAAAAACGTAACACACAAGTTGCAATTGTTCAAAATAATTACGATTCATGGAAAAACTTAACTTTCAGACAACCCAGCCTATTGCTTTCCTACACTGTCTTGTTCATATGAAATGGATTTCAAAACAAATACTCTAGAAATCATGCTGTATTTAATAGAAACCAAACCAATAAATTATATCGGTTTGACGTGCAAGCATGTCCAAAAACGTAACACACAAGTTGCAATTGTTCAAAATAATTACGATTCATGGAAAAACTTAACTTTAAGACAACCCAGCCTATTGCTTTCCTACACTGTCTTGTTCATATGAAATGGATTTCAAAACAAATACTCTAGAAATCATGCTGTATTTAATAGAAACCAAACCAATAAATTATATCGGTTTGACGTGCAAGCATGTCCAAAAACGTAACACACAAGTTGCAATTGTTCAAAATAATTAGGATTCATTGAAAAACTTAATTTTGAGACAACCCGGCCTATTGCTTTGGTACACTGTCTTCTTCATTTGAAATGGATTTCAAAACAAATATTCTAGAAATCATGTTGTAGTTAATAGAACCCCAAAAAATAAATTATATCGGTTTGACGTGCAAGCATGTCCAAAAACGTAACACACAAGTTGCAATTGTTCAAAATAATTACGATTCATGGAAAAACTTAATTTTGAGACAACCCGGCCTATTGCTTTGGTACACTGTCTTGTTCATATGAAATGGATTTCAAAACAAATACTCTAGAAATCATGCTGTATTTAATAGAATCCAAACCAATAAATTATATCGGTTTGACGTGCAAGCATGTGAAAAAACGTAACACACAAGTTGCAATTGTTCAAAATAATTACGATTCATGGAAAAACTTAACATTAAGACAACCCAGCCTATTGCTTTCATACACTGTCTTGTTCATATGAAATGGATTTCAAAACAAATACTCTAGAAATCATGCTGTTTTTAATAGAATCCAAACCAATAAATTATATCGGTTTGACGTGCAAGCATGTCCAAAAACGTAACATACAAGTTGCAATTGTTCAAAATAATTAGGATTCATGGAAAAACTTAACATTAAGACAACCCAGCCTATTGCTTTCCTACACTGTCTTGTTCATATGAAATGGATTTCAAAACAAATACTCTAGAAATCATGCTGTTTTTAATAGAATCCAAACCAATAAATTATATCGGTTTGACGTGCAAGCATGTGAAAAAACGTAACACACAAGTTGCAATTGTTCAAAATAATTACGATTCATGGAAAAACTTAACATTAAGACAACCCAGCCTATTGCTTTCATACACTGTCTTGTTCATATGAAATGGATTTCAAAACAAATACTCTAGAAATCATGCTGTTTTTAATAGAATCCAAACCAATAAATTATATCGGTTTGACGTGCAAGCATGTGAAAAAACGTAACACACAAGTTGCAATTGTTCAAAATAATTACGATTCATGGAAAAACTTAACTTTAAGACAACCCAGCCTATTGCTTTCCTACCCTATCTTCTTCATTTGAAATGGAATTCAAAACAAATACTCTAGAAATCATGCTGTATTTAATAGAAACCAAACCAATAAATTATATCGGTTTGACGCGCAAGCATGTCCAAAAACGTAACACACAAGTTGCAATTGTTCAAAATAATTAGGATTCATGGAAAAACTTAATTTGTAGACAACCCGGCCTATTGATTTCGTACACTGTCTTCTTCATATGAAATGGATTTCAAAACAAATACTCTAGAAATCATGCTGTATTTAATAGAAACCAAACCAATAAATTATATCGCTTTGAAGTGCAAGCATGTCCAAAAACGTAACACACAAGTTGCAATTGTTCAAAATAATTACGATTCATGGAAAAACTTAACTTTCAGACAACCCAGCCTATTGCTTTCCTACACTGTCTTGTTCATATGAAATGGATTTCAAAACAAATACTCTAGAAATCATGCTGTATTTAATAGAAACCAAACCAATAAATTATATCGGTTTGACGTGCAAGCATGTCCAAAAACGTAACACACAAGTTGCAATTGTTCAAAATAATTACGATTCATGGAAAAACTTAACTTTAAGACAACCCAGCCTATTGCTTTCCTACACTGTCTTGTTCATATGAAATGGATTTCAAAACAAATACTCTAGAAATCATGCTGTATTTAATAGAAACCAAACCAATAAATTATATCGGTTTGACGTGCAAGCATGTCCAAAAACGTAACACACAAGTTGCAATTGTTCAAAATAATTAGGATTCATTGAAAAACTTAATTTTGAGACAACCCGGCCTATTGCTTTGGTACACTGTCTTCTTCATTTGAAATGGATTTCAAAACAAATATTCTAGAAATCATGTTGTAGTTAATAGAACCCCAAAAAATAAATTATATCGGTTTGACGTGCAAGCATGTCCAAAAACGTAACACACAAGTTGCAATTGTTCAAAATAATTACGATTCATGGAAAAACTTAATTTTGAGACAACCCGGCCTATTGCTTTGGTACACTGTCTTGTTCATATGAAATGGATTTCAAAACAAATACTCTAGAAATCATGCTGTATTTAATAGAATCCAAACCAATAAATTATATCGGTTTGACGTGCAAGCATGTGAAAAAACGTAACACACAAGTTGCAATTGTTCAAAATAATTACGATTCATGGAAAAACTTAACATTAAGACAACCCAGCCTATTGCTTTCATACACTGTCTTGTTCATATGAAATGGATTTCAAAACAAATACTCTAGAAATCATGCTGTTTTTAATAGAATCCAAACCAATAAATTATATCGGTTTGACGTGCAAGCATGTCCAAAAACGTAACATACAAGTTGCAATTGTTCAAAATAATTAGGATTCATGGAAAAACTTAACATTAAGACAACCCAGCCTATTGCTTTCCTACACTGTCTTGTTCATATGAAATGGATTTCAAAACAAATACTCTAGAAATCATGCTGTTTTTAATAGAATCCAAACCAATAAATTATATCGGTTTGACGTGCAAGCATGTGAAAAAACGTAACACACAAGTTGCAATTGTTCAAAATAATTACGATTCATGGAAAAACTTAACATTAAGACAACCCAGCCTATTGCTTTCATACACTGTCTTGTTCATATGAAATGGATTTCAAAACAAATACTCTAGAAATCATGCTGTTTTTAATAGAATCCAAACCAATAAATTATATCGGTTTGACGTGCAAGCATGTGAAAAAACGTAACACACAAGTTGCAATTGTTCAAAATAATTACGATTCATGGAAAAACTTAACTTTAAGACAACCCAGCCTATTGCTTTCCTACCCTATCTTCTTCATTTGAAATGGAATTCAAAACAAATACTCTAGAAATCATGCTGTATTTAATAGAAACCAAACCAATAAATTATATCGGTTTGACGCGCAAGCATGTCCAAAAACGTAACACACAAGTTGCAATTGTTCAAAATAATTAGGATTCATGGAAAAACTTAATTTGTAGACAACCCGGCCTATTGATTTCGTACACTGTCTTCTTCATATGAAATGGATTTCAAAACAAATACTCTAGAAATCATGCTGTATTTAATAGAAACCAAACCAATAAATTATATCGCTTTGAAGTGCAAGCATGTCCAAAAACGTAACACACAAGTTGCAATTGTTCAAAATAATTACGATTCATGGAAAAACTTAACTTTCAGACAACCCAGCCTATTGCTTTCCTACACTGTCTTGTTCATATGAAATGGATTTCAAAACAAATACTCTAGAAATCATGCTGTATTTAATAGAAACCAAACCAATAAATTATATCGGTTTGACGTGCAAGCATGTCCAAAAACGTAACACACAAGTTGCAATTGTTCAAAATAATTAGGATTCATGGAAAAACTTAACTTTAAGACAACCCAGCCTATTGCTTTCCTACACTGTCTTGTTCATATGAAATGGATTTCAAAACAAATACTCTAGAAATCATGTTGTATTTAATAGAAACCAAACCAATAAATTATATCGGTTTGACGTGCAAGCATGTCCAAAAACGTAACATACAAGTTGCAATTGTTCAAAATAGTTAGGATTCATTGAAAAACTTAATTTTGAGACAACCCGGCCTATTGCTTTGGTACACTGTCTTCTTCATTTGAAATGGATTTCCAAACAAATACTCTAGAAATCATGCTGTATTTAATAGAAACCAAACCAATAAATTATATCGGTTTGACGTGCAAGCATGTCCAAAAACGTAACACACAAGTTGCAATTGTTCAAAATAATTAGGATTCATGGAAAAACTTAACATTAAGACAACCCAGCCTATTGCTTTCATACACTGTCTTGTTCATATGAAATGGATTTCAAAACAAATACTCTAGAAATCATGCTGTATTTAATAGAAACCAAACCAATAAATTATATCGGTTTGACGTGCAAGCATGTCCAAAAACGTAACACACAAGTTGCAATTGTTCAAAATAGTTAGGATTCATGGAAAAACTTAATTTTGAGTCAACCCGGCCTATTGCTTTGGTACACTGTCTTCTTCATTTGAAATGGATTTCAAAACAAATACTCTAGAAATCATGCTGTATTTAATAGAATCCAAACCAATAAATTATATCGGTTTGACGTCCAAGCATGTCCAAAAACGTAACACACAAGTTGCAATTGTTCAAAATAATTAGGATTCATGGAAAAACTTAACATTAAGACAACCCAGCCTATTGCTTTCATACACTGTCTTGTTCATATGAAATGGATTTCAAAACAAATACTCTAGAAATCATGCTGTATTTAATAGAATCCAAACCAATAAATTATATCGGTTTGACGTCCAAGCATGTCCAAAAACGTAACATACAAGTTGCAATTGTTCAAAATAATTAGGATTCATGGAAAAACTTAACATTAAGACAACCCAGCCTATTGCTTTCCTACACTGTCTTGTTCATATGAAATGGATTTCAAAACAAATACTCTAGAAATCATGCTGTATTTAATAGAAACCAAACCAATAAATTATATCGGTTTGACGTGCAAGCATGTGAAAAAACGTAACACACAAGTTGCAATTGTTCAAAATAATTACGATTCATGGAAAAACTTAACTTTAAGACAACCCAGCCTATTGCTTTCCTACCCTATCTTCTTCATTTGAAATGGATTTCAAAACAAATACTCTAGAAATCATGCTGTATTTAATAGAAACCAAACCAATAAATTATATCGGTTTGACGCGCAAGCATGTCCAAAAACGTAACACACAAGTTGCAATTGTTCAAAATAATTAGGATTCATGGAAAAACTTAATTTGTAGACAACCCGGCCTATTGATTTGGTACACTGTCTTGTTCATATGAAATGGATTTCAAAACAAATACTCTAGAATTCATGCTGTATTTAATAGAAACCAAACCAATAAATTATATCGGTTTGACGTGCAAGCATGTGAAAAAACGTAACACACAAGTTGCAATTGTTCAAAATAATTACGATTCATGGAAAAACTTAACTTTAAGACAACCCAGCCTATTGCTTTCCTACACTGTCTTGTTCATATGAAATGGATTTCAAAACAAATACTCTAGAAATCATGTTGTATTTAATAGAAACCAAACCAATAAATTATATCGGTTTGACGTGCAAGCATGTCCAAAAACGTAACACACAAGTTGCAATTGTTCAAAAAAATTAGGATTCATGGAAAAACTTAACTTTAAGACAACCCAGCCTATTGCATTGGTACACTGTCTTGTTCATTTGAAATGGATTTCAAAACAAATATTCCAGAAATCATGTTGTAGTTAATAGAACCCCAAAAAATAAATTATATCGGTTTGACGTGCAAGCATGTCCAAAAACGTAACACACAAGTTGCAATTGTTCAAAATAATTAGGATTCATGGAAAAACTTAATTTTGAGACAACCCGGCCTATTGCTTTGGTACACTGTCTTGTTCATATGAAATAGATTTCAAAACAAATACTCTAGAAATCATGCTGTATTTAATAGAATCCAAACCAATAAATTATATCGGTTTGACGTGCAAGCATGTGAAAAAACGTAACACACAAGTTGCAATTGTTCAAAATAATTACGATTCATGGAAAAACTTAACTTTAAGACAACCCAGCCTATTGCTTTCCTACCCTATCTTCTTCATTTGAAATGGATTTCAAAACAAATACTCTAGAAATCATGCTGTATTTAATAGAAACCAAACCAATAAATTATATCGGTTTGACGCGCAAGCATGTCCAAAAACGTAACACACAAGTTGCAATTGTTCAAAATAATTAGGATTCATGGAAAAACTTAATTTGTAGACAACCCGGCCTATTGATTTGGTACACTGTCTTGTTCATATGAAATGGATTTCAAAACAAATACTCTAGAATTCATGCTGTATTTAATAGAAACCAAACCAATAAATTATATCGGTTTGACGTGCAAGCATGTGAAAAAACGTAACACACAAGTTGCAATTGTTCAAAATAATTACGATTCATGGAAAAACTTAACTTTAAGACAACCCAGCCTATTGCTTTCCTACACTGTCTTGTTCATATGAAATGGATTTCAAAACAAATACTCTAGAAATCATGTTGTATTTAATAGAAACCAAACCAATAAATTATATCGGTTTGACGTGCAAGCATGTCCAAAAACGTAACACACAAGTTGCAATTGTTCAAAAAAATTAGGATTCATGGAAAAACTTAACTTTAAGACAACCCAGCCTATTGCATTGGTACACTGTCTTGTTCATTTGAAATGGATTTCAAAACAAATATTCCAGAAATCATGTTGTAGTTAATAGAACCCCAAAAAATAAATTATATCGGTTTGACGTGCAAGCATGTCCAAAAACGTAACACACAAGTTGCAATTGTTCAAAATAATTAGGATTCATGGAAAAACTTAATTTTGAGACAACCCGGCCTATTGCTTTGGTACACTGTCTTGTTCATATGAAATAGATTTCAAAACAAATACTCTAGAAATCATGCTGTATTTAATAGAATCCAAACCAATAAATTATATCGGTTTGACGTGCAAGCATGTGAAAAAACGTAACACACAAGTTGCAATTGTTCAAAATAATTACGATTCATGGAAAAACTTAACTTTAAGACAACCCAGCCTATTGCTTTCCTACCCTATCTTCTTCATTTGAAATGGATTTCAAAACAAATACTCTAGAAATCATGCTGTATTTAATAGAAACCAAACCAATAAATTATATCGGTTTGACGCGCAAGCATGTCCAAAAACGTAACACACAAGTTGCAATTGTTCAAAATAATTAGGATTCATGGAAAAACTTAATTTGTAGACAACCCGGCCTATTGATTTGGTACACTGTCTTGTTCATATGAAATGGATTTCAAAACAAATACTCTAGAATTCATGCTGTATTTAATAGAAACCAAACCAATAAATTATATCGGTTTGACGTGCAAGCATGTGAAAAAACGTAACACACAAGTTGCAATTGTTCAAAATAATTACGATTCATGGAAAAACTTAACTTTAAGACAACCCAGCCTATTGCTTTCCTACACTGTCTTGTTCATATGAAATGGATTTCAAAACAAATACTCTAGAAATCATGTTGTATTTAATAGAAACCAAACCAATAAATTATATCGGTTTGACGTGCAAGCATGTCCAAAAACGTAACACACAAGTTGCAATTGTTCAAAAAAATTAGGATTCATGGAAAAACTTAACTTTAAGACAACCCAGCCTATTGCATTGGTACACTGTCTTGTTCATTTGAAATGGATTTCAAAACAAATATTCCAGAAATCATGTTGTAGTTAATAGAACCCCAAAAAATAAATTATATCGGTTTGACGTGCAAGCATGTCCAAAAACGTAACACACAAGTTGCAATTGTTCAAAATAATTAGGATTCATGGAAAAACTTAATTTTGAGACAACCCGGCCTATTGCTTTGGTACACTGTCTTGTTCATATGAAATAGATTTCAAAACAAATACTCTAGAAATCATGCTGTATTTAATAGAATCCAAACCAATAAATTATATCGGTTTGACGTGCAAGCATGTGAAAAAACGTAACACACAAGTTGCAATTGTTCAAAATAATTACGATTCATGGAAAAACTTAACTTTAAGACAACCCAGCCTATTGCTTTCATACACTGTCTTGTTCATATGAAATGGATTTCAAAACAAATACTCTAGAAATCATGCTGTATTTAATAGAAACCAAACCAATAAATTATATCGGTTTGACGTGCAAGCATGTCCAAAAACGTAACACACAAGTAGCAATTGTTCAAAATAATTAGGATTCATGGAAAAACTTAATTTTGAGACAACCCGGCCTATTGCTTTGGTACACTGTCTTGTTCATATGAAATGGATTTCAAAACAAATACTCTAGAATTCATGCTGTAGTTAATAGAACCCCAAAAAGTAAATTATATCGGTTTGACGTGCAAGCATGTCCAAAAACGTAACACACAAGTTGCAATTGTTCAAAATAATTACGATTCATGGAAAAACTTAATTTTGAGACAACCCGGCCTATTGCTTTGGTACACTGTCTTCTTCATTTGAAATGGATTTCAAAACAAATACTCTAGAAATCATGCTGTATTTAATAGAATCCAAACCAATAAATTATATCGGTTTGACGTGCAAGCATGTCTAAAAACGTAACACACAAGTTGCAATTGTTCAAAATAATTACGATTCATGGAAAAACTTAACTTTAAGACAACCCAGCCTATTGCTTTCCTACACTGTCTTGTTCATATGAAATGGATTTCAAAACAAATACTCTAGAAATCATGTTGTATTTAATAGAAACCAAACCAATAAATTATATCGGTTTGACGTGCAAGCATGTCCAAAAACGTAACACACAAGTTGCAATTGTTCAAAATAATTACGATTCATGGAAAAACTTAACTTTAAGACAACCCAGCCTATTGCTTTCCTACACTGTCTTGTTCATATGAAATGGATTTCAAAACAAATACTCTAGAAATCATGTTGTATTTAATAGAAACCAAACCAATAAATTATATCGGTTTGACGTGCAAGCATGTCCAAAAACGTAACACACAAGTTGCAATTGTTCAAAATAATTAGGATTCATGGAAAAACTTAATTTTGAGACAACCCGGCCTATTGCTTTGGTACACTGTCTTCTTCATTTGAAATGGATTTCAAAACAAATACTCTAGAAATCATGCTGTATTTAATAGAAACCAAACCAATAAATTATATCGGCTTGACGTGCAAGCATGTCCAAAAACGTAACACACAAGTTGCAATTGTTCAAAATAATTAGGATTCATGGAAAAACTTAACTTTAAGAAAACCCAGCCTATTGCTTTCATACACTGTCTTGTTCATATGAAATGGCTTTCAAAACAAATATTCTAGAAATCATGCTGTATTTAATAGAATCCAAACCAATAAATTATATCGGTTTGACGTGCAAGCATGTCCAAAAACGTGACACACAAGTGGCAATTGTTCAAAATAATTAGGATTCATGGAAAAACTTAACATTAAGACAACCCAGCCTATTGCTTTCCTACACTGTCTTGTTCATATGAAATGGATTTCAAAACAAATACTCTAGAAATCATGTTGTATTTAATAGAAACCAAACCAATAAATTATATCGGTTTGACGTGCAAGCATGTCCAAAAACGTAACACACAAGTGGCAATTGTTCAAAATAATTAGGATTCATGGAAAAACTTAACATTAAGACAACCCAGCCTATTGCTTTCCTACACTGTCTTGTTCATATGAAATGGATTTCAAAACAAATACTCTAGAAATCATGTTGTATTTAATAGAAACCAAACCAATAAATTATATCGGTTTGACGTGCAAGCATGTCCAAAAACGTAACACACAAGTGGCAATTGTTCAAAATAATTAGGATTCATGGAAAAACTTAACATTAAGACAACCCAGCCTATTGCTTTCCTACACTGTCTTGTTCATATGAAATGGATTTCAAAACAAATACTCTAGAAATCATGTTGTATTTAATAGAAACCAAACCAATAAATTATATCGGTTTGACGTGCAAGCATGTCCAAAAACGTAACACACAAGTTGCAATTGTTCAAAATAATTAGGATTCATGGAAAAACTTAATTTTGAGACAACCCGGCCTATTGCTTTGGTACACTGTCTTCTTCATTTGAAATGGATTTCAAAACAAATATTCTAGAAATCATGTTGTAGTTAATAGAACCCCAAAAAATAAATTATATTGGTTTGACGTGCAAGCATGTCCAAAAACGTAACACACAAGTTGCAATTGTTCAAAATAATTACGATTCATGGAAAAACTTAATTTTGAGACAACCCGGCCTATTGCTTTGGTACACTGTCTTCTTCATTTGAAATGGATTTCAAAACAAATACTCTAGAAATCATGCTGTATTTAATAGAATCCAAACCAATAAATTATATCGGTTTGACGTGCAAGCATGTCTAAAAACGTAACACACAAGTTGCAATTGTTCAAAATAATTACGATTCATGGAAAAACTTAACTTTAAGACAACCCAGCCTATTGCTTTCCTACACTGTCTTGTTCATATGAAATGGATTTCAAAACAAATACTCTAGAAATCATGCTGTATTTAATAGAATCCAAACCAATAAATTATATGGGTTTGACGTGCAAGCATGTCCAAAAACGTAACACACAAGTGGCAATTGTTCAAAATAATTAGGATTCATGGAAAAACTTAACATTAAGACAACCCAGCCTATTGCTTTCCTACACTGTCTTGTTCATATGAAATGGATTTCAAAACAAATACTCTAGAAATCATGCTGTATTTAATAGAAACCAAACCAATAAATTATATCGGCTTGACGTGCAAGCATGTCCAAAAACGTAACACACAAGTTGCAATTGTTCAAAATAATTAGGATTCATGGAAAAACTTAACTTTAAGACAACCCAGCCTATTGCTTTCATACACAGTCTTGTTGATATGAAATGGATTTCAAAACAAATACTCTAGAAATCATGCTGTATTTAATAGAATCCAAACCAATAAATTATATCGGTTTGACGTGCAAGCATGTCCAAAAACGTAACACACAAGTGGCAATTGTTCAAAATAATTAGGATTCATGGAAAAACTTAACTTTAAGACAACCCAGCCTATTGCTTTCCTACACTGTCTTGTTCATATGAAATGGATTTCAAAACAAATACTCTAGAAATCATGCTGTATTTAATAGAAACCAAACCAATAAATTATATCGGTTTGACGTGCAAGCATGTCCAAAAACGTAACACACAAGTTGCAATTGTTCAAAATAATTACGATTCATGGAAAAACTTAATTTTGAGACAACCCGGCCTATTGCTTTGGTACACTGTCTTCTTCATTTGAAATGGATTTCAAAACAAATACTCTAGAAATCATGCTGTATTTAATAGAATCCAAACCAATAAATTATATCGGTTTTGACGTGCAAGCATGTCTAAAAACGTAACACACAAGTTGCAATTGTTCAAAATAATTAGGATTCATGGAAAAACTTAATTTTGAAACAACCCGGCCTATTGCTTTGGTACACTGTCTTCTTCATTTGAAATGGATTTCAAAACAAATACTCTAGAAATCATGCTGTATTTAATAGAATCCAAACCAATAAATTATATCGGTTTGACGTGCAAGCATGTCCAAAAACGTAACACACAAGTTGCAATTGTTCAAAATAATTACGATTCATGGAAAAACTTAACTTTAAGACAACCCAGCCTATTGCTTTGGGACACTGTCTTCTTCATTTGAAATGGATTTCAAAACAAATACTCTAGAAATCATGCTGTATTTAATAGAATCCAAACCAATAAATTATATCGGTTTGACGTGCAAGCATGTCTAAAAACGTAACACACAAGTTGCAATTGTTCAAAATAATTATGATTCATGGAAAAACTTAATTTTGAGACAACCCGGCCTATTGCTTTGGTTCACTGTCTTCTTCATTTGAAATGGATTTCAAAACAAATACTCTAGAAATCATGCTGTATTTAATAGAATCCAAACCAATAAATTATATCGGTTTTGACGTGCAAGCATGTCTAAAAACGTAACACACAAGTTGCAATTGTTCAAAATAATTAGGATTCATGGAAAAACTTAATTTTGAGACAACCCGGCCTATTGCTTTGGTACACTGTCTTCTTCATTTGAAATGGATTTCAAAACAAATACTCTAGAAATCATGCTGTATTTAATAGAAACCAAACCAATAAATTATATCGGTTTTGACGTGCAAGCATGTCTAAAAACGTAACACACAAGTTGCAATTGTCAAAATAATTATGATTCATGGAAAAACTTAATTTTGAGACAACCCGGCCTATTGCTTTTGTACACTGTCTTCTTCATTTGAAATGGATTTCAAAACAAATACTCTAGAAATCATGCTGTATTTAATAGAAACCAAACCAATAAATTATATCGGTTTGACGTGTAAGCATGTTCAAAGACGTAACACACAAGTTGCAATTGTTCAAAATAATTAGGATTCATGGAAAAACTTAATTTTGAGACAACCCGACCTATTGCTTTGGTACACTGTCTTCTTCATTTGAAATGGATTTCAAAACAAATACTCTAGAAATCATGCTGTATTTAATAGAAACCAAACCAATAAATTATATCGGTTTGACGTGTAAGCATGTCCAAAGACGTAACACACAAGTTGCAATTGTTCAAAATAATTAGGATTCATGGAAAAACTTAATTTTGAGACAACCCGGCCTATTGCTTTGGTACACTATCTTCTTCATTTGAAATGGATTTCAAAACAAATACTCTAGAAATCATGCTGTATTTAATAGAATCCAAACCAATAAATTATATCGGTTTGACGTGCAAGCATGTCCAAAAACGTAACACACAAGTTGCAATTGTTCAAAATAATTACGATTCATGGAAAAACTTAACTTTAAGACAACCCAGCCTATTGCTTTGGGACACTGTCTTCTTCATTTGAAATGGATTTCAAAACAAATACTCTAGAAATCATGCTGTATTTAATAGAATCCAAACCAATAAATTATATCGGTTTGACGTGCAAGCATGTCCAAAAACGTAACACACAAGTTGCAATTGTTCAAAATAATTACGATTCAGGGAAAAACTTAACTTTAAGACAACCCAGCCTATTGCTTTGGGACACTGTCTTCTTCATTTGAAATGGACTTCAAAACAAATACTCTAGAAATCATGCTGTATTTAATAGAATCCAAACCAATAAATTATATCGGTTTGACGTGCAAGCATGTCTAAAAACGTAACACACAAGTTGCAATTGTTCAAAATAATTATGATTCATGGAAAAACTTAATTTTGAGACAACCCGGCCTATTGCTTTGGTTCACTGTCTTCTTCATTTGAAATGGATTTCAAAACAAATACTCTAGAAATCATGCTGTATTTAATAGAATCCAAACCATTAAATTATATCGGTTTGACGTGCAAGCATGTCCAAAAACGTAACACACAAGTTGCAATTGTTCAAAATAATTACGATTCATGGAAAAACTTAACTTTAAGACAACCCAGCCTATTGCTTTGGGACACTGTCTTCTTCATTTGAAATGGATTTCAAAACAAATACTCTAGAAATCATGCTGTATTTAATAGAAACCAAACCAATAAATTATATCGGTTTGACGTGCAAGCATGTCCAAAAACGTAACACACAAGTTGCAATTGTTCAAAATAATTACGATTCATGGAAAAACTTAACTTTAAGACAACCCGGCCTATTGCTTTGAGACACTGTCTTCTTCATTTGAAATGGATTTCATAACAAATACTCTAGAAATCATGCTGTATTTAATAGAATCCAAACCAATAAATTATATCGGTTTTGACGTGCAAGCATGTCTAAAAACGTAACACACAAGTTGCAATTGTTCAAAATAATTAGGATTCATGGAAAAACTTAATTTTGAGACAACCCGGCCTATTGCTTTGTTACACTGTCTTCTTCATTTGAAATGGATTTCATAACAAATACTCTAGAAATCATGCTGTATTTAATAGAATCCAAACCAATAAATTATATCGGTTTGACGTGCAAGTATGTCCAAGAACGTAACACACAAGTTGCAATTGTTCAAAATAATTACGATTCATGGAAAAACTTAACTTTAAGACAACCCAGCCTATTGCTTTGGGACACTGTCTTCTTCATTTGAAATGGATTTCAAAACAAATACTCTAGAAATCATGCTGTATTTAATAGAATCCAAACCAATAAATTATATCGGTTTGACGTGCAAGCATGTCTAAAAACGTAACACACAAGTTGCAATTGTTCAAAATAATTAGGATTCATGGAAAAACTTAATTTTGAGACAACCCGGCCTATTGCTTTGGTACACTGTCTTCTTCATTTGAAATGGATTTCAAAACAAATACTCTAGAAATCATGCTGTATTTAATAGAATCCAAACCAATAAATTATATCGGTTTTGACGTGCAAGCATGTCTAAAAACGTAACACACAAGTTGCAATTGTTCAAAATAATTATGATTCATGGAAAAACTTAATTTTGAGACAACCCGGCCTATTGCTTTGGTACACTGTCTTCTTCATTTGAAATGGATTTCAAAACAAATACTCTAAAAATCATGCTGTATTTAATAGAAACCAAACCAATAAATTATATCGGTTTGACGTGCAAGCATGTCCAAAAACGTAACACACAAGTTGCAATTGTTCAAAATAATTACGATTCATGGAAAAACTTAACTTTAAGACAACCCAGCCTATTGCTTTGGGACACTGTCTTCTTCATTTGAAATGGATTTCAAAACAAATACTCTAGAAATCATGCTGTATTTAATAGAATCCAAACCAATAAATTATATCGGTTTGACGTGCAAGCATGTCCAAAAACGTAACACACAAGTTGCAATTGTTCAAAATAATTACGATTCAGGGAAAAACTTAACTTTAAGACAACCCAGCCTATTGCTTTGGGACACTGTCTTCTTCATTTGAAATGGACTTCAAAACAAATACTCTAGAAATCATGCTGTATTTAATAGAATCCAAACCAATAAATTATATCGGTTTGACGTGCAAGCATGTCTAAAAACGTAACACACAAGTTGCAATTGTTCAAAATAATTATGATTCATGGAAAAACTTAATTTTGAGACAACCCGGCCTATTGCTTTGGTTCACTGTCTTCTTCATTTGAAATGGATTTCAAAACAAATACTCTAGAAATCATGCTGTATTTAATAGAAACCAAACCAATAAATTATATCGGTTTGACGTGCAAGCATGTCCAAAAACGTAACACACAAGTTGCAATTGTTCAAAATAATTACGATTCATGGAAAAACTTAACTTTAAGACAACCCGGCCTATTGCTTTGAGACACTGTCTTCTTCATTTGAAATGGATTTCATAACAAATACTCTAGAAATCATGCTGTATTTAATAGAATCCAAACCAATAAATTATATCGGTTTTGACGTGCAAGCATGTCTAAAAACGTAACACACAAGTTGCAATTGTTCAAAATAATTAGGATTCATGGAAAAACTTAATTTTGAGACAACCCGGCCTATTGCTTTGTTACACTGTCTTCTTCATTTGAAATGGATTTCATAACAAATACTCTAGAAATCATGCTGTATTTAATAGAATCCAAACCAATAAATTATATCGGTTTGACGTGCAAGTATGTCCAAAAACGTAACACACAAGTTGCAATTGTTCAAAATAATTACGATTCATGGAAAAACTTAACTTTAAGACAACCCAGCCTATTGCTTTGGGACACTGTCTTCTTCATTTGAAATGGATTTCAAAACAAATACTCTAGAAATCATGCTGTATTTAATAGAATCCAAACCAATAAATTATATCGGTTTGACGTGCAAGCATGTCTAAAAACGTAACACACAAGTTGCAATTGTTCAAAATAATTAGGATTCATGGAAAAACTTAATTTTGAGACAACCCGGCCTATTGCTTTGGTACACTGTCTTCTTCATTTGAAATGGATTTCAAAACAAATACTCTAGAAATCATGCTGTATTTAATAGAATCCAAACCAATAAATTATATCGGTTTTGACGTGCAAGCATGTCTAAAAACGTAACACACAAGTTGCAATTGTTCAAAATAATTATGATTCATGGAAAAACTTAATTTTGAGACAACCCGGCCTATTGCTTTGGTACACTGTCTTCTTCATTTGAAATGGATTTCAAAACAAATACTCTAAAAATCATGCTGTATTTAATAGAAACCAAACCAATAAATTATATCGGTTTGACGTGTAAGCATGTCCAAAGACGTAACACACAAGTTGCAATGGTTCAAAATAATTACGATTCATGGAAAAACTTAATTTTGAGACAACCCGGCCTATTGCTTTGGGACACTGTCTTCTTCATTTGAAATGGATTTCAAAACAAATACTCTAGAAATCATGCTGTATTTAATAGAAACCAAACCAATAAATTATATCGGTTTGACGTGCAAGCATGTCCAAAAACGTAACACACAAGTTGCAATGGTTCAAAATAATTACGATTCATGGAAAAACTTAATTTTGAGACAACCCGGCCTATTGCTTTGGTACACTGTCTTCTTCATTTGAAATGGATTTCAAAACAAATACTCTAGAAATCATGCTGTATTTAATAGAATCCAAACCAATAAATTATATCGGTTTGACGTGCAAGCATGTCCAAAAACGTAACACACAAGTTGCAATTGTTCAAAATAATTACGATTCATGGAAAAACTTAATTTTGAGACAACCCGGCCTATTGCTTTGGTACACTGTCTTCTTCATTTGAAATGGATTTCAAAACAAATACTCTAAAAATCATGCTGTATTTAATAGAAACCAAACCAATAAATTATATCGGTTTGACGTGTAAGCATGTCCAAAGACGTAACACACAAGTTGCAATGGTTCAAAATAATTACGATTCATGGAAAAACTTAATTTTGAGACAACCCGGCCTATTGCTTTGGTACACTGTCTTCTTCATTTGAAATGGATTTCAAAACAAATACTCTAGAAATCATGCTGTATTTAATAGAAACCAAACCAATAAATTATATCGGTTTGACGTGCAAGCATGTCCAAAAACGTAACACACAAGTTGCAATTGTTCAAAATAATTACGATTCATGGAAAAACTTAATTTTGAGACAACCCGGCCTATTGCTTTGGTACACTGTCTTCTTCATTTGAAATGGATTTCAAAACAAATACTCTAGAAATCATGCTGTATTTAATAGAATCCAAACCAATAAATTATATCGGTTTTGACGTGCAAGCATGTCTAAAAACGTAACACACAAGTTGCAATTGTTCAAAATAATTAGGATTCATGGAAAAACTTAATTTTGAAACAACCCGGCCTATTGCTTTGGTACACTGTCTTCTTCATTTGAAATGGATTTCAAAACAAATACTCTAGAAATCATGCTGTATTTAATAGAATCCAAACCAATAAATTATATCGGTTTGACGTGCAAGCATGTCCAAAAACGTAACACACAAGTTGCAATTGTTCAAAATAATTACGATTCATGGAAAAACTTAACTTTAAGACAACCCAGCCTATTGCTTTGGGACACTGTCTTCTTCATTTGAAATGGATTTCAAAACAAATACTCTAGAAATCATGCTGTATTTAATAGAATCCAAACCAATAAATTATATCGGTTTGACGTGCAAGCATGTCTAAAAACGTAACACACAAGTTGCAATTGTTCAAAATAATTATGATTCATGGAAAAACTTAATTTTGAGACAACCCGGCCTATTGCTTTGGTTCACTGTCTTCTTCATTTGAAATGGATTTCAAAACAAATACTCTAGAAATCATGCTGTATTTAATAGAATCCAAACCAATAAATTATATCGGTTTTGACGTGCAAGCATGTCTAAAAACGTAACACACAAGTTGCAATTGTTCAAAATAATTAGGATTCATGGAAAAACTTAATTTTGAGACAACCCGGCCTATTGCTTTGTTACACTGTCTTCTTCATTTGAAATGGATTTCAAAACAAATACTCTAGAAATCATGCTGTATTTAATAGAAACCAAACCAATAAATTATATCGGTTTTGACGTGCAAGCATGTCTAAAAACGTAACACACAAGTTGCAATTGTCAAAATAATTATGATTCATGGAAAAACTTAATTTTGAGACAACCCGGCCTATTGCTTTTGTACACTGTCTTCTTCATTTGAAATGGATTTCAAAACAAATACTCTAGAAATCATGCTGTATTTAATAGAAACCAAACCAATAAATTATATCGGTTTGACGTGTAAGCATGTTCAAAGACGTAACACACAAGTTGCAATTGTTCAAAATAATTAGGATTCATGGAAAAACTTAATTTTGAGACAACCCGACCTATTGCTTTGGTACACTGTCTTCTTCATTTGAAATGGATTTCAAAACAAATACTCTAGAAATCATGCTGTATTTAATAGAAACCAAACCAATAAATTATATCGGTTTGACGTGTAAGCATGTCCAAAGACGTAACACACAAGTTGCAATTGTTCAAAATAATTAGGATTCATGGAAAAACTTAATTTTGAGACAACCCGGCCTATTGCTTTGGTACACTATCTTCTTCATTTGAAATGGATTTCAAAACAAATACTCTAGAAATCATGCTGTATTTAATAGAATCCAAACCAATAAATTATATCGGTTTGACGTGCAAGCATGTCCAAAAACGTAACACACAAGTTGCAATTGTTCAAAATAATTACGATTCATGGAAAAACTTAACTTTAAGACAACCCAGCCTATTGCTTTGGGACACTGTCTTCTTCATTTGAAATGGATTTCAAAACAAATACTCTAGAAATCATGCTGTATTTAATAGAATCCAAACCAATAAATTATATCGGTTTGACGTGCAAGCATGTCCAAAAACGTAACACACAAGTTGCAATTGTTCAAAATAATTACGATTCAGGGAAAAACTTAACTTTAAGACAACCCAGCCTATTGCTTTGGGACACTGTCTTCTTCATTTGAAATGGACTTCAAAACAAATACTCTAGAAATCATGCTGTATTTAATAGAATCCAAACCAATAAATTATATCGGTTTGACGTGCAAGCATGTCTAAAAACGTAACACACAAGTTGCAATTGTTCAAAATAATTATGATTCATGGAAAAACTTAATTTTGAGACAACCCGGCCTATTGCTTTGGTTCACTGTCTTCTTCATTTGAAATGGATTTCAAAACAAATACTCTAGAAATCATGCTGTATTTAATAGAATCCAAACCATTAAATTATATCGGTTTGACGTGCAAGCATGTCCAAAAACGTAACACACAAGTTGCAATTGTTCAAAATAATTACGATTCATGGAAAAACTTAACTTTAAGACAACCCAGCCTATTGCTTTGGGACACTGTCTTCTTCATTTGAAATGGATTTCAAAACAAATACTCTAGAAATCATGCTGTATTTAATAGAAACCAAACCAATAAATTATATCGGTTTGACGTGCAAGCATGTCCAAAAACGTAACACACAAGTTGCAATTGTTCAAAATAATTACGATTCATGGAAAAACTTAACTTTAAGACAACCCGGCCTATTGCTTTGAGACACTGTCTTCTTCATTTGAAATGGATTTCATAACAAATACTCTAGAAATCATGCTGTATTTAATAGAATCCAAACCAATAAATTATATCGGTTTTGACGTGCAAGCATGTCTAAAAACGTAACACACAAGTTGCAATTGTTCAAAATAATTAGGATTCATGGAAAAACTTAATTTTGAGACAACCCGGCCTATTGCTTTGTTACACTGTCTTCTTCATTTGAAATGGATTTCATAACAAATACTCTAGAAATCATGCTGTATTTAATAGAATCCAAACCAATAAATTATATCGGTTTGACGTGCAAGTATGTCCAAAAACGTAACACACAAGTTGCAATTGTTCAAAATAATTACGATTCATGGAAAAACTTAACTTTAAGACAACCCAGCCTATTGCTTTGGGACACTGTCTTCTTCATTTGAAATGGATTTCAAAACAAATACTCTAGAAATCATGCTGTATTTAATAGAATCCAAACCAATAAATTATATCGGTTTGACGTGCAAGCATGTCTAAAAACGTAACACACAAGTTGCAATTGTTCAAAATAATTAGGATTCATGGAAAAACTTAATTTTGAGACAACCCGGCCTATTGCTTTGGTACACTGTCTTCTTCATTTGAAATGGATTTCAAAACAAATACTCTAGAAATCATGCTGTATTTAATAGAATCCAAACCAATAAATTATATCGGTTTTGACGTGCAAGCATGTCTAAAAACGTAACACACAAGTTGCAATTGTTCAAAATAATTAGGATTCATGGAAAAACTTAATTTTGAGACAACCCGGCCTATTGCTTTGGGACACTGTCTTCTTCATTTGAAATGGATTTCATAACAAATACTCTAGAAATCATGCTGTATTTAATAGAATCCAAACCAATAAATTATATCGGTTTGACGTGCAAGCATGTCCAAAAACGTAACACACAAGTTGCAATTGTTCAAAATAATTACGATTCATGGAAAAACTTAACTTTAAGACAACCCAGCCTATTGCTTTGGGACACTGTCTTCTTCATTTGAAATGGATTTCAAAACAAATACTCTAGAAATCATGCTGTATTTAATAGAATCCAAACCAATAAATTATATCGGTTTGACGTGCAAGCATGTCCAAAAACGTAACACACAAGTTGCAATTGTTCAAAATAATTACGATTCATGGAAAAACTTAACTTTAAGACAACCCAGCCTATTGCTTTGGGACACTGTCTTCTTCATTTGAAATGGATTTCAAAACAAATACTCTAGAAATCATGCTGTATTTAATAGAATCCAAACCAATAAATTATATCGGTTTGACGTGCAAGCATGTCTAAAAACGTAACACACAAGTTGCAATTGTTCAAAATAATTAGGATTCATGGAAAAACTTAATTTTGAGACAACCCGGCCTATTGCTTTGGTACACTGTCTTCTTCATTTGAAATGGATTTCAAAACAAATACTCTAGAAATCATGCTGTATTTAATAGAATCCAAACCAATAAATTATATCGGTTTGACGTGTAAGCATGTCCAAAGACGTAACACACAAGTTGCAATTGTTCAAAATAATTACGATTCATGGAAAAACTTAACTTTAAGACAACCCAGCCTATTGCTTTGGGACACTGTCTTCTTCATTTGAAATGGATTTCAAAACAAATACTCTAGAAATCATGCTGTATTTAATAGAATCCAAACCAATAAATTATATCGGTTTGACGTGCAAGCATGTCCAAAAACGTAACACACAAGTTGCAATTGTTCAAAATAATTACGATTCAGGGAAAAACTTAACTTTAAGACAACCCAGCCTATTGCTTTGGGACACTGTCTTCTTCATTTGAAATGGATTTCAAAACAAATACTCTAGAAATCATGCTGTATTTAATAGAATCCAAACCAATAAATTATATCGGTTTTGACGTGCAAGCATGTCTAAAAACGTAACACACAAGTTGCAATTCTTCAAAATAATTAGGATTCATGGAAAAACTTAATTTTGAGACAACCCGGCCTATTGCTTTGGTACACTGTCTTCTTCATTTGAAATGGATTTCAAAACAAATACTCTAGAAATCATGCTGTATTTAATAGAATCCAAACCAATAAATTATATCGGTTTGACGTGTAAGCATGTCCAAAGACGTAACACACAAGTTGCAATTGTTCAAAATAATTAGGATTCATGGAAAAACTTAATTTTGAGACAACCCGGCCTATTGCTTTGGTACACTGTCTTCTTCATTTGAAATGGATTTCAAAACAAATACTCTAGAAATCATGCTGTATTTAATAGAAACCAAACCAATAAATTATATCGGTTTGACGTGCAAGCATGTCCAAAAACGTAACACACAAGTTGCAATTGTTCAAAATAATTAGGATTCATGGAAAAACTTAATTTTGAGACAACCCGGCCTATTGCTTTGGTACACTGTCTTCTTCATTTGAAATGGATTTCAAAACAAATACTCTAGAAATCATGCTGTATTTAATAGAATCCAAACCAATAAATTATATCGGTTTGACGTGTAAGCATGTCCAAAGACGTAACATACAAGTTGCAAATGTTCAAAATAATTACGATTCATGGAAAAACTTAATTTTGAGACAACCCGGCCTATTGCTTTGGTACACTGTCTTCTTCATTTGAAATGGATTTCAAAACAAATACTCTAGAAATCATGCTGTATTTAATAGAAACCAAACCAATAAATTATATCGGTTTGACGTGCAAGCATGTCCAAAAACGTAACACACAAGTTGCAATTGTTCAAAATAATTAGGATTCATGGAAAAACTTAATTTTGAGACAACCCGGCCTATTGCTTTGGGACACTGTCTTCTTCATTTGAAATGGATTTCAAAACAAATACTCTAGAAATCATGCTGTATTTAATAGAATCCAAACCAATAAATTATATCGGTTTGACGTGCAAGCATGTCTAAAAACGTAACACACAAGTTGCAATTGTTCAAAATAATTATGATTCATGGAAAAACTTAATTTTGAGACAACCTGGCCTATTGCTTTGGTACACTGTCTTCTTCATTTGAAATGGATTTCATAACAAATACTCTAGAAATCATGCTGTATTTAATAGAATCCAAACCAATAAATTATATCGGTTTGACGTGCAAGCATGTCTAAAAACGTAACAAACAAGTTGCAATTGTTCAAAATAATTAGGATTCATGGAAAAACTTAACTTTAAGACAACCCAGCCTATTGCTTTCCTACACTGTCTTGTTCATATGAAATGGATTTCAAAACAAATACTCTAGAAATCATGCTGTATTTAATAGAAACCAAACCAATAAATTATATCGGTTTGACGTGCAAGCATGTCTAAAAACGTAACACACAAGTTGCAATTGTTCAAAATAATTAGGATTCATGGAAAAACTTAATTTTGACACAACCCGGCCTATTGCTTTGGTACACTGTCTTCTTCATTTGAAATGGATTTCAAAACAAATACTCTAGAAATCATGCTGTATTTAATAGAATCCAAACCAATAAATTATATCGGTTTTGACGTGCAAGCATGTCTAAAAACGTAACACACAAGTTGCAATTGTTCAAAATAATTAGGATTCATGGAAAAACTTAATTTTGAGACAACCCGGCCTATTGGTTTGGTACACTCTCTTCTTCATTTGAAATGGATTTCATAACAAATACTCTAGAAATCATGCTGTATTTAATAGAATCCAAACCAATAAATTATATCGGTTTGACGTGCAAGCATGTCCAAAAACGTAACACACAAGTTGCAATTGTTCAAAATAATTATGATTCATGGAAAAACTTAATTTTGAGATAACCCGGCCTATTGCTTTGGTACACTATCTTCTTCATTTGAAATGGATTTCAAAACAAATACTCTAGAAATCATGCTGTATTTAATAGAATCCAAACCAATAAATTATATCGGTTTGACGTGCAAGCATGTCCAAAAACGTAACACACAAGTTGCAATTGTTCAAAATAATTACGATTCATGGAAAAACTTAATTTTGAGACAACCCGGCCTATTGCTTTGGGACACTGTCTTCTTCATTTGAAATGGATTTCAAAACAAATACTCTAGAAATCATGCTGTATTTAATAGAATCCAAACCAATAAATTATATCGGTTTTGACGTGCAAGCATGTCTAAAAACGTAACACACAAGTTGCAATTGTTCAAAATAATTACGATTCATGGAAAAACTTAATTTTGAGACAACCCGGCCTATTGCTTTGGTACACTATCTTCTTCATTTGAAATGGATTTCATAACAAATACTCTAGAAATCATGCTGTATTTAATAGAATCCAAACCAATAAATTATATCGGTTTGACGTGCAAGCATGTCTAAAAACGTAACACACAAGTTGCAATTGTTCAAAATAATTACGATTCATGGAAAAACTTAATTTTGAGACAACCCGGCCTATTGCTTTGGTTCACTGTCTTCTTCATTTGAAATGGATTTCAAAACAAATACTCTAGAAATCATGCTGTATTTAATAGAAACCAAACCAATAAATTATATCGGTTTGACGTGCAAGCATGTCCAAAAACGTAACACACAAGTTGCAATTGTTCAAAATAATTACGATTCATGGAAAAACTTAACTTTAAGACAACCCAGCCTATTGCTTTCCTACACTATCTTCTTCATTTGAAATGGATTTCAAAACAAATACTCTAGAAATCATGCTGTATTTAATAGAATCCAAACCAATAAATTATATCGGTTTGACGTGCAAGCATGTCTAAAAACGTAACACACAAGTTGCAATTGTTCAAAATAATTAGGATTCATGGAAAAACTTAATTTTGAGACAACCCGGCCTATTGCTTTGGGACACTGTCTTCTTCATTTGAAATGGATTTCAAAACAAATACTCTAGAAATCATGCTGTATTTAATAGAATCCAAACCAATAAATTATATCGGTTTTGACGTGCAAGCATGTCTAAAAACGTAACACACAAGTTGCAATTGTTCAAAATAATTATGATTCATGGAAAAACTTAATTTTGAGACAACCCGGCCTATTGCTTTGGTACACTGTCTTCTTCATTTGAAATGGATTTCATAACAAATACTCTAGAAATCATGCTGTATTTAATAGAATCCAAACCAATAAATTATATCGGTTTGACGTGCAAGCATGTCTAAAAACGTAACACACAAGTTGCAATTGTTCAAAATAATTAGGATTCATGGAAAAACTTAATTTTGAGACAACCCGGCCTATTGCTTTGGGACACTGTCTTCTTCATTTGAAATGGATTTCAAAACAAATACTCTAGAAATCATGCTGTATTTAATAGAATCCAAACCAATAAATTATATCGGTTTTGACGTGCAAGCATGTCTAAAAACGTAACACACAAGTTGCAATTGTTCAAAATAATTATGATTCATGGAAAAACTTAATTTTGAGACAACCCGGCCTATTGCTTTGGTACACTGTCTTCTTCATTTGAAATGGATTTCATAACAAATACTCTAGAAATCATGCTGTATTTAATAGAATCCAAACCAATAAATTATATCGGTTTGACGTGCAAGCATGTCTAAAAACGTAACACACAAGTTGCAATTGTTCAAAATAATTAGGATTCATGGAAAAACTTAATTTTGAGACAACCCGGCCTATTGCTTTGGTACACTGTCTTCTTCATTTGAAATGGATTTCAAAACAAATACTCTAGAAATCATGCTGTATTTAATAGAATCCAAACCAATAAATTATATCGGTTTGACGTGCAAGCATGTCCAAAAACGTAACACACAAGTTGCAATTGTTCAAAATAATTAGGATTCATGGAAAAACTTAATTTTGAGACAACCCGGCCTATTGCTTTGGTACACTGTCTTCTTCATTTGAAATGGATTTCATAACAAATACTCTAGAAATCATGCTGTATTTAATAGAATCCAAACCAATAAATTATATCGGTTTGACGTGCAAGCATGTCTAAAAACGTAACACACAAGTTGCAATTGTTCAAAATAATTAGGATTCATGGAAAAACTTAATTTTGAGACAACCCGGCCTATTGCTTTGGGACACTGTCTTCTTCATTTGAAATGGATTTCAAAACAAATACTCTAGAAATCATGCTGTATTTAATAGAATCCAAACCAATAAATTATATCGGTTTTGACGTGCAAGCATGTCTAAAAACGTAACACACAAGTTGCAATTGTTCAAAATAATTATGATTCATGGAAAAACTTAATTTTGAGACAACCCGGCCTATTGCTTTGGTACACTGTCTTCTTCATTTGAAATGGATTTCATAACAAATACTCTAGAAATCATGCTGTATTTAATAGAATCCAAACCAATAAATTATATCGGTTTGACGTGCAAGCATGTCTAAAAACGTAACACACAAGTTGCAATTGTTCAAAATAATTAGGATTCATGGAAAAACTTAATTTTGAGACAACCCGGCCTATTGCTTTGGTACACTGTCTTCTTCATTTGAAATGGATTTCAAAACAAATACTCTAGAAATCATGCTGTATTTAATAGAATCCAAACCAATAAATTATATCGGTTTTGACGTGCAAGCATGTCTAAAAACGTAATACACAAGTTGCAATTGTTCAAAATAATTACGATTCATGGAAAAACTTAATTTTGAGACAACCCGGCCTATTGCTTTGGGACACTGTCTTCTTCATTTGAAATGGATTTCAAAACAAATACTCTAGAAATCATGCTGTATTTAATAGAATCCAAACCAATAAATTATATCGGTTTTGACGTGCAAGCATGTCTAAAAACGTAACACACAAGTTGCAATTGTTCAAAATAATTAGGATTCATGGAAAAACTTAATTTTGAGACAACCCGGCCTATTGCTTTGGTACACTGTCTTCTTCATTTGAAATGGATTTCATAACAAATACTCTAGAAATCATGCTGTATTTAATAGAATCCAAACCAATAAATTATATCGGTTTGACGTGCAAGCATGTCTAAAAACGTAACACACAAGTTGCAATTGTTCAAAATAATTAGGATTCATGGAAAAACTTAATTTTGAGACAACCCGGCCTATTGCTTTGGGACACTGTCTTCTTCATTTGAAATGGATTTCAAAACAAATACTCTAGAAATCATGCTGTATTTAATAGAATCCAAACCAATAAATTATATCGGTTTTGACGTGCAAGCATGTCTAAAAACGTAACACACAAGTTGCAATTGTTCAAAATAATTATGATTCATGGAAAAACTTAATTTTGAGACAACCCGGCCTATTGCTTTGGTACACTGTCTTCTTCATTTGAAATGGATTTCATAACAAATACTCTAGAAATCATGCTGTATTTAATAGAATCCAAACCAATAAATTATATCGGTTTGACGTGCAAGCATGTCTAAAAACGTAACACACAAGTTGCAATTGTTCAAAATAATTAGGATTCATGGAAAAACTTAATTTTGAGACAACCCGACCTATTGCTTTGGTACACTGTCTTCTTCATTTGAAATGGATTTCATAACAAATACTCTAGAAATCATGCTGTATTTAATAGAATCCAAACCAATAAATTATATCGGTTTGACGTGCAAGCATGTCTAAAAACGTAACACACAAGTTGCAATTGTTCAAAATAATTAGGATTCATGGAAAAACTTAATTTTGAGACAACCCGGCCTATTGCTTTGGGACACTGTCTTCTTCATTTGAAATGGATTTCAAAACAAATACTCTAGAAATCATGCTGTATTTAATAGAATCCAAACCAATAAATTATATCGGTTTTGACGTGCAAGCATGTCTAAAAACGTAACACACAAGTTGCAATTGTTCAAAATAATTAGGATTCATGGAAAAACTTAATTTTGAGACAACCCGGCCTATTGCTTTGGTACACTGTCTTCTTCATTTGAAATGGATTTCATAACAAATACTCTAGAAATCATGCTGTATTTAATAGAATCCAAACCAATAAATTATATCGGTTTGACGTGCAAGCATGTCTAAAAACGTAACACACAAGTTGCAATTGTTCAAAATAATTAGGATTCATGGAAAAACTTAATTTTGAGACAACCCGGCCTATTGCTTTGGTACACTGTCTTCTTCATTTGAAATGGATTTCAAAACAAATACTCTAGAAATCATGCTGTATTTAATAGAATCCAAACCAATAAATTATATCGGTTTTGACGTGCAAGCATGTCTAAAAACGTAACACACAAGTTGCAATTGTTCAAAATAATTACGATTCATGGAAAAACTTAATTTTGAGACAACCCGGCCTATTGCTTTGGGACACTGTCTTCTTCATTTGAAATGGATTTCAAAACAAATACTCTAGAAATCATGCTGTATTTAATAGAATCCAAACCAATAAATTATATCGGTTTTGACGTGCAAGCATGTCTAAAAACGTAACACACAAGTTGCAATTGTTCAAAATAATTATGATTCATGGAAAAACTTAATTTTGAGACAACCCGGCCTATTGCTTTGGTACACTGTCTTCTTCATTTGAAATGGATTTCATAACAAACACTCTAGAAATCATGCTGTATTTAATAGAATCCAAACCAATAAATTATATCGGTTTGACGTGCAAGCATGTCTAAAAACGTAACACACAAGTTGCAATTGTTCAAAATAATTAGGATTCATGGAAAAACTTAATTTTGAGACAACCCGGCCTATTGCTTTGGTACACTGTCTTCTTCATTTGAAATGGATTTCATAACAAATACTCTAGAAATCATGCTGTATTTAATAGAATCCAAACCAATAAATTATATCGGTTTGACGTGCAAGCATGTCTAAAAACGTAACACACAAGTTGCAATTGTTCAAAATAATTAGGATTCATGGAAAAACTTAATTTTGAGACAACCCGGCCTATTGCTTTGGGACACTGTCTTCTTCATTTGAAATGGATTTCAAAACAAATACTCTAGAAATCATGCTGTATTTAATAGAATCCAAACCAATAAATTATATCGGTTTTGACGTGCAAGCATGTCTAAAAACGTAACACACAAGTTGCAATTGTTCAAAATAATTATGATTCATGGAAAAACTTAATTTTGAGACAACCCGGCCTATTGCTTTGGTACACTGTCTTCTTCATTTGAAATGGATTTCATAACAAATACTCTAGAAATCATGCTGTATTTAATAGAATCCAAACCAATAAATTATATCGGTTTGACGTGCAAGCATGTCTAAAAACGTAACACACAAGTTGCAATTGTTCAAAATAATTAGGATTCATGGAAAAACTTAATTTTGAGACAACCCGGCCTATTGCTTTGGGACACTGTCTTCTTCATTTGAAATGGATTTCAAAACAAATACTCTAGAAATCATGCTGTATTTAATAGAATCCAAACCAATAAATTATATCGGTTTTGACGTGCAAGCATGTCTAAAAACGTAACACACAAGTTGCAATTGTTCAAAATAATTATGATTCATGGAAAAACTTAATTTTGAGACAACCCGGCCTATTGCTTTGGTACACTGTCTTCTTCATTTGAAATGGATTTCATAACAAACACTCTAGAAATCATGCTGTATTTAATAGAATCCAAACCAATAAATTATATCGGTTTGACGTGCAAGCATGTCTAAAAACGTAACACACAAGTTGCAATTGTTCAAAATAATTAGGATTCATGGAAAAACTTAATTTTGAGACAACCCGGCCTATTGCTTTGGTACACTGTCTTCTTCATTTGAAATGGATTTCAAAACAAATACTCTAGAAATCATGCTGTATTTAATAGAATCCAAACCAATAAATTATATCGGTTTGACGTGCAAGCATGTCCAAAAACGTAACACACAAGTTGCAATTGTTCAAAATAATTAGGATTCATGGAAAAACTTAATTTTGAGACAACCCGGCCTATTGCTTTGGTACACTGTCTTCTACATTTGAAATGGATTTCATAACAAATACTCTAGAAATCATGCTGTATTTAATAGAATCCAAACCAATAAATTATATCGGTTTGACGTGCAAGCATGTCCAAAAACGTAACACACAAGTTGCAATTGTTCAAAATAATTAGGATTCATGGAAAAACTTAATTTTGAGACAACCCGGCCTATTGCTTTGGGACACTGTCTTCTTCATTTGAAATGGATTTCAAAACAAATACTCTAGAAATCATGCTGTATTTAATAGAATCCAAACCAATAAATTATATCGGTTTTGACGTGCAAGCATGTCTAAAAACGTAACACACAAGTTGCAATTGTTCAAAATAATTATGATTCATGGAAAAACTTAATTTTGAGACAACCCGGCCTATTGCTTTGGTACACTGTCTTCTTCATTTGAAATGGATTTCATAACAAATACTCTAGAAATCATGCTGTATTTAATAGAATCCAAACCAATAAATTATATCGGTTTGACGTGCAAGCATGTCTAAAAACGTAACACACAAGTTGCAATTGTTCAAAATAATTAGGATTCATGGAAAAACTTAATTTTGAGACAACCCGGCCTATTGCTTTGGTACACTGTCTTCTTCATTTGAAATGGATTTCAAAACAAATACTCTAGAAATCATGCTGTATTTAATAGAATCCAAACCAATAAATTATATCGGTTTGACGTGCAAGCATGTCCAAAAACGTAACACACAAGTTGCAATTGTTCAAAATAATTAGGATTCATGGAAAAACTTAATTTTGAGACAACCCGGCCTATTGCTTTGGTACACTGTCTTCTTCATTTGAAATGGATTTCATAACAAATACTCTAGAAATCATGCTGTATTTAATAGAATCCAAACCAATAAATTATATCGGTTTGACGTGCAAGCATGTCCAAAAACGTAACACACAAGTTGCAATTGTTCAAAATAATTAGGATTCATGGAAAAACTTAATTTTGAGACAACCCGGCCTATTGCTTTGGGACACTGTCTTCTTCATTTGAAATGGATTTCAAAACAAATACTCTAGAAATCATGCTGTATTTAATAGAATCCAAACCAATAAATTATATCGGTTTTGACGTGCAAGCATGTCTAAAAACGTAACACACAAGTTGCAATTGTTCAAAATAATTAGGATTCATGGAAAAACTTAATTTTGAGACAACCCGGCCTATTGCTTTGGTACACTGTCTTCTTCATTTGAAATGGATTTCATAACAAATACTCTAGAAATCATGCTGTATTTAATAGAATCCAAACCAATAAATTATATCGGTTTGACGTGCAAGCATGTCTAAAAACGTAACACACAAGTTGCAATTGTTCAAAATAATTACGATTCATGGAAAAACTTAATTTTGAGACAACCCGGCCTATTGCTTTGGTACACTGTCTTCTTCATTTGAAATGGATTTCAAAACAAATACTCTAGAAATCATGCTGTATTTAATAGAATCCAAACCAATAAATTATATCGGTTTTGACGTGCAAGCATGTCTAAAAACGTAACACACAAGTTGCAATTGTTCAAAATAATTACGATTCATGGAAAAACTTAATTTTGAGACAACCCGGCCTATTGCTTTGGGACACTGTCTTCTTCATTTGAAATGGATTTCAAAACAAATACTCTAGAAATCATGCTGTATTTAATAGAATCCAAACCAATAAATTATATCGGTTTTGACGTGCAAGCATGTCTAAAAACGTAACACACAAGTTGCAATTGTTCAAAATAATTAGGATTCATGGAAAAACTTAATTTTGAGACAACCCGGCCTATTGCTTTGGTACACTGTCTTCTTCATTTGAAATGGATTTCATAACAAATACTCTAGAAATCATGCTGTATTTAATAGAATCCAAACCAATAAATTATATCGGTTTGACGTGCAAGCATGTCCAAAAACGTAACACACAAGTTGCAATTGTTCAAAATAATTACGATTCATGGAAAAACTTAACTTTAAGACAACCCAGCCTATTGCTTTGGGACACTGTCTTCTTCATTTGAAATGGATTTCAAAACAAATACTCTAGAAATCATGCTGTATTTAATAGAATCCAAACCAATAAATTATATCGGTTTTGACGTGCAAGCATGTCTAAAAACGTAACACACAAGTTGCAATTGTTCAAAATAATTATGATTCATGGAAAAACTTAATTTTGAGACAACCCGGCCTATTGCTTTGGTACACTGTCTTCTTCATTTGAAATGGATTTCATAACAAATACTCTAGAAATCATGCTGTATTTAATAGAATCCAAACCAATAAATTATATCGGTTTGACGTGCAAGCATGTCTAAAAACGTAACACACAAGTTGCAATTGTTCAAAATAATTAGGATTCATGGAAAAACTTAATTTTGAGACAACCCGGCCTATTGCTTTGGTACACTGTCTTCTTCATTTGAAATGGATTTCATAACAAATACTCTAGAAATCATGCTGTATTTAATAGAATCCAAACCAATAAATTATATCGGTTTGACGTGCAAGCATGTCTAAAAACGTAACACACAAGTTGCAATTGTTCAAAATAATTAGGATTCATGGAAAAACTTAATTTTGAGACAACCCGGCCTATTGCTTTGGTACACTGTCTTCTTCATTTGAAATGGATTTCAAAACAAATACTCTAGAAATCATGCTGTATTTAATAGAATCCAAACCAATAAATTATATCGGTTTGACGTGCAAGCATGTCTAAAAACGTAACACACAAGTTGCAATTGTTCAAAATAATTACGATTCATGGAAAAACTTAACTTTAAGACAACCCAGCCTATTGCTTTCCTACACTATCTTCTTCATTTGAAATGGATTTCAAAACAAATACTCTAGAAATTATGCTGTATTTAATAGAATCCAAACCAATTAATTATATCGGTTTGACGTGCAAGCATGTCTAAAAACGTAACACACAAGTTGCAATTGTTCAAAATAATTACGATTCATGGAAAAACTTAACTTTAAGACAACCCAGCCTATTGCTTTCCTACACTATCTTCTTCATTTGAAATGGATTTCAAAACAAATACTCTAGAAATCATGCTGTATTTAATAGAATCCAAACCAATAAATTATATCGGTTTGACGTGCAAGCATGTCTAAAAACGTAACACACAAGTTGCAATTGTTCAAAATAATTATGATTCATGGAAAAACTTAATTTTGAGACAACCCGGCCTATTGCTTTGGTACACTGTCTTCTTCATTTGAAATGGATTTCATAACAAATACTCTAGAAATCATGCTGTATTTAATAGAATCCAAACCAATAAATTATATCGGTTTGACGTGCAAGCATGTCCAAAAACGTAACACAGAAGTTGCAATTGTTCAAAATAATTATGATTCATGGAGAAACTTAATTTTGAGACAACCCGGCCTATTGCTTTGGTACACTGTCTTCTTCATTTGAAATGGATTTCAAAACAAATACTCTAGAAATCATGCTGTATTTAATAGAATCCAAACCAATAAATTATATCGGTTTGACGTGCAAGCATGTCTAAAAACGTAAAACACAAGTTGCAATTGTTCAAAATAATTAGGATTCATGGAAAAACTTAACTTTAAGACAACCCAGCCTATTGCTTTCCTACACTGTCTTGTTCATATGAAATGGATTTCAAAACAAATACTCTAGAAATCATGCTGTATTTAATAGAAACCAAACCAATAAATTATATCGGTTTGACGTGCAAGCATGTCTAAAAACGTAACACACAAGTTGCAATTGTTCAAAATAATTAGGATTCATGGAAAAACTTAATTTTGAGACAACCCGGCCTATTGCTTTGGGACACTGTCTTCTTCATTTGAAATGGATTTCAAAACAAATACTCTAAAAATCATGCTGTATTTAATAGAAACCAAACCAATAAATTATATCGGTTTGACGTGTAAGCATGTCCAAAGACGTAACACACAAGTTGCAATTGTTCAAAATAATTACGATTCATGGAAAAACTTAATTTTGAGACAACCCGGCCTATTGCTTTGGTACACTGTCTTCTTCATTTGAAATGGATTTCAAAACAAATACTCTAGAAATCATGCTGTATTTAATAGAAACCAAACCAATAAATTATATCGGTTTGACGTGCAAGCATGTCCAAAAACGTAACACACAAGTTGCAATTGTTCAAAATAATTATGATTCATGGAAAAACTTAATTTTGAGACAACCCGGCCTATTGCTTTGGTACACTGTCTTCTTCATTTGAAATGGATTTCAAAACAAATACTCTAGAAATCATGCTGTATTTAATAGAAACCAAACCAATAAATTATATCGGTTTGACGTGCAAGCATGTCCAAAAACGTAACACACAAGTTGCAATTGTTCAAAATAATTATGATTCATGGAAAAACTTAATTTTGAGACAACCCGGCCTATTGCTTTGGTACACTGTCTTCTTCATTTGAAATGGATTTCAAAACAAATACTCTAGAAATCATGCTGTATTTAATAGAAACCAAACCAATAAATTATATCGGTTTGACGTGCAAGCATGTCCAAAAACGTAACACACAAGTTGCAATTGTTCAAAATAATTAGGATTCATGGAAAAACTTAATTTTGAGACAACCCGGCCTATTGCTTTGGTACACTGTCTTCTTCATTTGAAATGGATTTCAAAACAAATACTCTAGAAATCATGCTGTATTTAATAGAATCCAAACCAATAAATTATATCGGTTTGACGTGCAAGCATGTCCAAAAACGTAACACACAAGTTGCAATTGTTCAAAATAATTAGGATTCATGGAAAAACTTAATTTTGAGACAACCCGGCCTATTGCTTTGGGACACTGTCTTCTTCATTTGAAATGGATTTCAAAACAAATACTCTAGAAATCATGCTGTATTTAATAGAATCCAAACCAATAAATTATATCGGTTTTGACGTGCAAGCATGTCTAAAAACGTAACACACAAGTTGCAATTGTTCAAAATAATTAGGATTCATGGAAAAACTTAATTTTGAGACAACCCGGCCTATTGCTTTGGGACACTATCTTCTTCATTTGAAATGGATTTCATAACAAATACTCTAGAAATCATGCTGTATTTAATAGAATCCAAACCAATAAATTATATCGGTTTGACGTGCAAGCATGTCTAAAAACGTAACACACAAGTTGCAATTGTTCAAAATAATTACGATTCATGGAAAAACTTAACTTTAAGACAACCCAGCCTATTGCTTTCCTACACTATCTTCTTCATTTGAAATGGATTTCAAAACAAATACTCTAGAAATCATGCTGTATTTAATAGAATCCAAACCAATAAATTATATCGGTTTGACGTGCAAGCATGTCTAAAAACGTAACACACAAGTTGCAATTGTTCAAAATAATTACGATTCATGGAAAAACTTAACTTTAAGACAACCCAGCCTATTGCTTTCCTACACTATCTTCTTCATTTGAAATGGATTTCAAAACAAATACTCTAGAAATCATGCTGTATTTAATAGAATCCAAACCAATAAATTATATCGGTTTGACGTGCAAGCATGTCTAAAAACGTAACACACAAGTTGCAATTGTTCAAAATAATTATGATTCATGGAAAAACTTAATTTTGAGACAACCCGGCCTATTGCTTTGGGACACTGTCTTCTTCATTTGAAATGGATTTCAAAACAAATACTCTAGAAATCATGCTGTATTTAATAGAAACCAAACCAATAAATTATATCGGTTTGACGTGTAAGCATGTCCAAAGACGTAACACACAAGTTGCAATTGTTCAAAATAATTAGGATTCATGGAAAAACTTAATTTTGAGACAACCCGGCCTATTGCTTTGGTACACTGTCTTCTTCATTTGAAATGGATTTCATAACAAATACTCTAGAAATCATGCTGTATTTAATAGAATCCAAACCAATAAATTATATCGGTTTGACGTGCAAGCATGTCTAAAAACGTAACACACAAGTTGCAATTGTTCAAAATAATTAGGATTCATGGAAAAACTTAATTTTGAGACAACCCGGCCTATTGCTTTGGGACACTGTCTTCTTCATTTGAAATGGATTTCAAAACAAATACTCTAGAAATCATGCTGTATTTAATAGAATCCAAACCAATAAATTATATCGGTTTGACGTGCAAGCATGTCTAAAAACGTAAAACACAAGTTGCAATTGTTCAAAATAATTAGGATTCATGGAAAAACTTAACTTTAAGACAACCCAGCCTATTGCTTTCCTACACTGTCTTGTTCATATGAAATGGATTTCAAAACAAATACTCTAGAAATCATGCTGTATTTAATAGAAACCAAACCAATAAATTATATCGGTTTGACGTGCAAGCATGTCTAAAAACGTAACACACAAGTTGCAATTGTTCAAAATAATTATGATTCATGGAGAAACTTAATTTTGAGACAACCCGGCCTATTGCTTTGGTACACTGTCTTCTTCATTTGAAATGGATTTCAAAACAAATACTCTAGAAATCATGCTGTATTTAATAGAAACCAAACCAATAAATTATATCGGTTTGACGTGTAAGCATGTCCAAAGACGTAACACACAAGTTGCAATTGTTCAAAATAATTACGATTCATGGAAAAACTTAATTTTGAGACAACCCGGCCTATTGCTTTGGTACACTGTCTTCTTCATTTGAAATGGATTTCAAAACAAATACTCTAGAAATCATGCTGTATTTAATAGAAACCAAACCAATAAATTATATCGGTTTGACGTGCAAGCATGTCCAAAAACGTAACACACAAGTTGCAATTGTTCAAAATAATTATGATTCATGGAAAAACTTAATTTTGAGACAACCCGGCCTATTGCTTTGGTACACTGTCTTCTTCATTTGAAATGGATTTCAAAACAAATACTCTAGAAATCATGCTGTATTTAATAGAATCCAAACCAATAAATTATATCGGTTTGACGTGCAAGCATGTCTAAAAACGTAACACACAAGTTGCAATTGTTCAAAATAATTAGGATTCATGGAAAAACTTAATTTTGAGACAACCCGGCCTATTGCTTTGGTACACTGTCTTCTTCATTTGAAATGGATTTCATAACAAATACTCTAGAAATCATGCTGTATTTAATAGAATCCAAACCAATAAATTATATCGGTTTTGACGTGCAAGCATGTCTAAAAACGTAACACACAAGTTGCAATTGTTCAAAATAATTACGATTCATGGAAAAACTTAATTTTGAGACAACCCGGCCTATTGCTTTGGTACACTGTCTTCTTCATTTGAAATGGATTTCAAAACAAATACTCTAGAAATCATGCTGTATTTAATAGAAACCAAACCAATAAATTATATCGGTTTGACGTGCAAGCATGTCCAAAAACGTAACACACAAGTTGCAATTGTTCAAAATAATTAGGATTCATGGAAAAACTTAATTTTGAGACAACCCGGCCTATTGCTTTGGTACACTGTCTTCTTCATTTGAAATGGATTTCATAACAAATACTCTAGAAATCATGCTGTATTTAATAGAATCCAAACCAATAAATTATATCGGTTTGACGTGCAAGCATGTCTAAAAACGTAACACACAAGTTGCAATTGTTCAAAATAATTAGGATTCATGGAAAAACTTAATTTTGAGACAACCCGGCCTATTGCTTTGGGACACTGTCTTCTTCATTTGAAATGGATTTCAAAACAAATACTCTAGAAATCATGCTGTATTTAATAGAATCCAAACCAATAAATTATATCGGTTTGACGTGCAAGCATGTCTAAAAACGTAAAACACAAGTTGCAATTGTTCAAAATAATTAGGATTCATGGAAAAACTTAACTTTAAGACAACCCAGCCTATTGCTTTCCTACACTGTCTTGTTCATATGAAATGGATTTCAAAACAAATACTCTAGAAATCATGCTGTATTTAATAGAAACCAAACCAATAAATTATATCGGTTTGACGTGCAAGCATGTCTAAAAACGTAACACACAAGTTGCAATTGTTCAAAATAATTATGATTCATGGAGAAACTTAATTTTGAGACAACCCGGCCTATTGCTTTGGTACACTGTCTTCTTCATTTGAAATGGATTTCAAAACAAATACTCTAGAAATCATGCTGTATTTAATAGAAACCAAACCAATAAATTATATCGGTTTGACGTGTAAGCATGTCCAAAGACGTAACACACAAGTTGCAATTGTTCAAAATAATTACGATTCATGGAAAAACTTAATTTTGAGACAACCCGGCCTATTGCTTTGGTACACTGTCTTCTTCATTTGAAATGGATTTCAAAACAAATACTCTAGAAATCATGCTGTATTTAATAGAAACCAAACCAATAAATTATATCGGTTTGACGTGCAAGCATGTCCAAAAACGTAACACACAAGTTGCAATTGTTCAAAATAATTATGATTCATGGAAAAACTTAATTTTGAGACAACCCGGCCTATTGCTTTGGTACACTGTCTTCTTCATTTGAAATGGATTTCAAAACAAATACTCTAGAAATCATGCTGTATTTAATAGAATCCAAACCAATAAATTATATCGGTTTGACGTGCAAGCATGTCTAAAAACGTAACACACAAGTTGCAATTGTTCAAAATAATTAGGATTCATGGAAAAACTTAATTTTGAGACAACCCGGCCTATTGCTTTGGTACACTGTCTTCTTCATTTGAAATGGATTTCATAACAAATACTCTAGAAATCATGCTGTATTTAATAGAATCCAAACCAATAAATTATATCGGTTTTGACGTGCAAGCATGTCTAAAAACGTAACACACAAGTTGCAATTGTTCAAAATAATTACGATTCATGGAAAAACTTAATTTTGAGACAACCCGGCCTATTGCTTTGGTACACTGTCTTCTTCATTTGAAATGGATTTCAAAACAAATACTCTAGAAATCATGCTGTATTTAATAGAAACCAAACCAATAAATTATATCGGTTTGACGTGCAAGCATGTCCAAAAACGTAACACACAAGTTGCAATTGTTCAAAATAATTAGGATTCATGGAAAAACTTAATTTTGAGACAACCCGGCCTATTGCTTTGGTACACTGTCTTCTTCATTTGAAATGGATTTCATAACAAATACTCTAGAAATCATGCTGTATTTAATAGAATCCAAACCAATAAATTATATCGGTTTGACGTGCAAGCATGTCTAAAAACGTAACACACAAGTTGCAATTGTTCAAAATAATTAGGATTCATGGAAAAACTTAATTTTGAGACAACCCGGCCTATTGCTTTGGTACACTGTCTTCTTCATTTGAAATGGATTTCATAACAAATACTCTAGAAATCATGCTGTATTTAATAGAATCCAAACCAATAAATTATATCGGTTTGACGTGCAAGCATGTCTAAAAACGTAACACACAAGTTGCAATTGTTCAAAATAATTAGGATTCATGGAAAAACTTAATTTTGAGACAACCCGGCCTATTGCTCTGGTACACTGTCTTCTTCATTTGAAATGGATTTCAAAACAAATACTCTAGAAATCATGCTGTATTTAATAGAAACCAAACCAATAAATTATATCGGTTTGACGTGTAAGCATGTCCAAAGACGTAACACACAAGTTGCAATTGTTCAAAATAATTACGATTCATGGAAAAACTTAATTTTGAGACAACCCGGCCTATTGCTTTGGGACACTGTCTTCTTCATTTGAAATGGATTTCAAAACAAATACTCTAGAAATCATGCTGTATTTAATAGAATCCAAACCAATAAATTATATCGGTTTGACGTGCAAGCATGTCTAAAAACGTAAAACACAAGTTGCAATTGTTCAAAATAATTAGGATTCATGGAAAAACTTAACTTTAAGACAACCCAGCCTATTGCTTTCCTACACTGTCTTGTTCATATGAAATGGATTTCAAAACAAATACTCTAGAAATCATGCTGTATTTAATAGAAACCAAACCAATAAATTATATCGGTTTGACGTGCAAGCATGTCTAAAAACGTAACACACAAGTTGCAATTGTTCAAAATAATTATGATTCATGGAGAAACTTAATTTTGAGACAACCCGGCCTATTGCTTTGGGACACTGTCTTCTTCATTTGAAATGGATTTCAAAACAAATACTCTAGAAATCATGCTGTATTTAATAGAAACCAAACCAATAAATTATATCGGTTTGACGTGTAAGCATGTCCAAAGACGTAACACACAAGTTGCAATTGTTCAAAATAATTACGATTCATGGAAAAACTTAATTTTGAGACAACCCGGCCTATTGCTTTGGTACACTGTCTTCTTCATTTGAAATGGATTTCAAAACAAATACTCTAGAAATCATGCTGTATTTAATAGAAACCAAACCAATAAATTATATCGGTTTGACGTGCAAGCATGTCCAAAAACGTAACACACAAGTTGCAATTGTTCAAAATAATTATGATTCATGGAAAAACTTAATTTTGAGACAACCCGGCCTATTGCTTTGGGACACTGTCTTCTTCATTTGAAATGGATTTCAAAACAAATACTCTAGAAATCATGCTGTATTTAATAGAAACCAAACCAATAAATTATATCGGTTTGACGTGTAAGCATGTCCAAAGACGTAACACACAAGTTGCAATTGTTCAAAATAATTAGGATTCATGGAAAAACTTAATTTTGAGACAACCCGGCCTATTGCTTTGGTACACTGTCTTCTTCATTTGAAATGGATTTCATAACAAATACTCTAGAAATCATGCTGTATTTAATAGAATCCAAACCAATAAATTATATCGGTTTGACGTGCAAGCATGTCTAAAAACGTAACACACAAGTTGCAATTGTTCAAAATAATTAGGATTCATGGAAAAACTTAATTTTGAGACAACCCGGCCTATTGCTTTGGGACACTGTCTTCTTCATTTGAAATGGATTTCAAAACAAATACTCTAGAAATCATGCTGTATTTAATAGAATCCAAACCAATAAATTATATCGGTTTGACGTGCAAGCATGTCTAAAAACGTAAAACACAAGTTGCAATTGTTCAAAATAATTAGGATTCATGGAAAAACTTAACTTTAAGACAACCCAGCCTATTGCTTTCCTACACTGTCTTGTTCATATGAAATGGATTTCAAAACAAATACTCTAGAAATCATGCTGTATTTAATAGAAACCAAACCAATAAATTATATCGGTTTGACGTGCAAGCATGTCTAAAAACGTAACACACAAGTTGCAATTGTTCAAAATAATTATGATTCATGGAGAAACTTAATTTTGAGACAACCCGGCCTATTGCTTTGGTACACTGTCTTCTTCATTTGAAATGGATTTCAAAACAAATACTCTAGAAATCATGCTGTATTTAATAGAAACCAAACCAATAAATTATATCGGTTTGACGTGTAAGCATGTCCAAAGACGTAACACACAAGTTGCAATTGTTCAAAATAATTACGATTCATGGAAAAACTTAATTTTGAGACAACCCGGCCTATTGCTTTGGTACACTGTCTTCTTCATTTGAAATGGATTTCAAAACAAATACTCTAGAAATCATGCTGTATTTAATAGAAACCAAACCAATAAATTATATCGGTTTGACGTGCAAGCATGTCCAAAAACGTAACACACAAGTTGCAATTGTTCAAAATAATTATGATTCATGGAAAAACTTAATTTTGAGACAACCCGGCCTATTGCTTTGGTACACTGTCTTCTTCATTTGAAATGGATTTCAAAACAAATACTCTAGAAATCATGCTGTATTTAATAGAATCCAAACCAATAAATTATATCGGTTTGACGTGCAAGCATGTCTAAAAACGTAACACACAAGTTGCAATTGTTCAAAATAATTAGGATTCATGGAAAAACTTAATTTTGAGACAACCCGGCCTATTGCTTTGGTACACTGTCTTCTTCATTTGAAATGGATTTCATAACAAATACTCTAGAAATCATGCTGTATTTAATAGAATCCAAACCAATAAATTATATCGGTTTTGACGTGCAAGCATGTCTAAAAACGTAACACACAAGTTGCAATTGTTCAAAATAATTACGATTCATGGAAAAACTTAATTTTGAGACAACCCGGCCTATTGCTTTGGTACACTGTCTTCTTCATTTGAAATGGATTTCAAAACAAATACTCTAGAAATCATGCTGTATTTAATAGAAACCAAACCAATAAATTATATCGGTTTGACGTGCAAGCATGTCCAAAAACGTAACACACAAGTTGCAATTGTTCAAAATAATTATGATTCATGGAAAAACTTAATTTTGAGACAACCCGGCCTATTGCTTTGGGACACTGTCTTCTTCATTTGAAATGGATTTCAAAACAAATACTCTAGAAATCATGCTGTATTTAATAGAATCCAAACCAATAAATTATATCGGTTTGACGTGCAAGCATGTCTAAAAACGTAACACACAAGTTGCAATTGTTCAAAATAATTATGATTCATGGAAAAACTTAATTTTGAGACAACCCGGCCTATTGCTTTGGTACACTGTCTTCTTCATTTGAAATGGATTTCAAAACAAATACTCTAGAAATCATGCTGTATTTAATAGAAACCAAACCAATAAATTATATCGGTTTGACGTGCAAGCATGTCCAAAAACGTAACACACAAGTTGCAATTGTTCAAAATAATTAGGATTCATGGAAAAACTTAATTTTGAGACAACCCGGCCTATTGCTTTGGTACACTGTCTTCTTCATTTGAAATGGATTTCATAACAAATACTCTAGAAATCATGCTGTATTTAATAGAATCCAAACCAATAAATTATATCGGTTTGACGTGCAAGCATGTCTAAAAACGTAACACACAAGTTGCAATTGTTCAAAATAATTAGGATTCATGGAAAAACTTAATTTTGAGACAACCCGGCCTATTGCTTTGGTACACTGTCTTCTTCATTTGAAATGGATTTCATAACAAATACTCTAGAAATCATGCTGTATTTAATAGAATCCAAACCAATAAATTATATCGGTTTGACGTGCAAGCATGTCTAAAAACGTAACACACAAGTTGCAATTGTTCAAAATAATTAGGATTCATGGAAAAACTTAATTTTGAGACAACCCGGCCTATTGCTCTGGTACACTGTCTTCTTCATTTGAAATGGATTTCAAAACAAATACTCTAGAAATCATGCTGTATTTAATAGAAACCAAACCAATAAATTATATCGGTTTGACGTGCAAGCATGTCCAAAAACGTAACACACAAGTTGCAATTGTTCAAAATAATTAGGATTCATGGAAAAACTTAATTTTGAGACAACCCGGCCTATTGCTTTGGTACACTGTCTTCTTCATTTGAAATGGATTTCAAAACAAATACTCTAGAAATCATGCTGTATTTAATAGAATCCAAACCAATAAATTATATCGGTTTGACGTGCAAGCATGTCTAAAAACGTAACACACAAGTTGCAATTGTTCAAAATAATTAGGATTCATGGAAAAACTTAATTTTGAGACAACCCGGCCTATTGCTTTGGTACACTGTCTTCTTCATTTGAAATGGATTTCAAAACAAATACTCTAGAAATCATGCTGTATTTAATAGAATCCAAACCAATAAATTATATCGGTTTTGACGTGCAAGCATGTCTAAAAACGTAACACACAAGTTGCAATTGTTCAAAATAATTAGGATTCATGGAAAAACTTAATTTTGAGACAACCCGGCCTATTGCTTTGGTACACTATCTTCTTCATTTGAAATGGATTTCAAAACAAATACTCTAGAAATCATGCTGTATTTAATAGAAACCAAACCAATAAATTATATCGGTTTGACGTGCAAGCATGTCCAAAAACGTAACACACAAGTTGCAATTGTTCAAAATAATTAGGATTCATGGAAAAACTTAATTTTGAGACAACCCGGCCTATTGCTTTGGTACACTGTCTTCTTCATTTGAAATGGATTTCATAACAAATACTCTAGAAATCATGCTGTATTTAATAGAATCCAAACCAATAAATTATATCGGTTTGACGTGCAAGCATGTCCAAAAACGTAACACACAAGTTGCAATTGTTCAAAATAATTATGATTCATGGAAAAACTTAATTTTGAGACAACCCGGCCTATTGCTTTGGTACACTGTCTTGTTCATATGAAATGGATTTCAAAACAAATATTCTAGAAATCATGCTGTATTTAATAGAAACCAAACCAATAAATTATATCGGTTTGACGTGCAAGCATGTCTAAAAACGTAACACACAAGTTGCAATTGTTCAAAATAATTAGGATTCATGGAAAAACTTAATTTTGAGACAACCCGGCCTATTGCTTTGGGACACTGTCTTCTTCATTTGAAATGGATTTCAAAACAAATACTCTAGAAATCATGCTGTATTTAATAGAAACCAAACCAATAAATTATATCGGTTTGACGTGTAAGCATGTCCAAAGACGTAACACACAAGTTGCAATTGTTCAAAATAATTACGATTCATGGAAAAACTTAATTTTGAGACAACCCGGCCTATTGCTTTGGTACACTGTCTTCTTCATTTGAAATGGATTTCAAAACAAATACTCTAGAAATCATGCTGTATTTAATAGAATCCAAACCAATAAATTATATCGGTTTGACGTGCAAGCATGTCTAAAAACGTAACACACAAGTTGCAATTGTTCAAAATAATTAGGATTCATGGAAAAACTTAATTTTGAGACAACCCGGCCTATTGCTTTGGTACACTGTCTTCTTCATTTGAAATGGATTTCATAACAAATACTCTAGAAATCATGCTGTATTTAATAGAATCCAAACCAATAAATTATATCGGTTTGACGTGCAAGCATGTCTAAAAACGTAACACACAAGTTGCAATTGTTCAAAATAATTAGGATTCATGGAAAAACTTAATTTTGAGACAACCCGGCCTATTGCTTTGGTACACTGTCTTCTTCATTTGAAATGGATTTCAAAACAAATACTCTAGAAATCATGCTGTATTTAATAGAATCCAAACCAATAAATTATATCGGTTTGACGTGCAAGCATGTGTAAAAACGTAACACACAAGTTGCAATTGTTCAAAATAATTATGATTCATGGAAAAACTTAATTTTGAGACAACCCGGCCTATTGCTTTGGTACACTGTCTTCTTCATTTGAAATGGATTTCAAAACAAATACTCTAGAAATCATGCTGTATTTAATAGAATCCAAACCAATAAATTATATCGGTTTGACGTGCAAGCATGTCTAAAAACGTAACACACAAGTTGCAATTGTTCAAAATAATTATGATTCATGGAAAAACTTAATTTTGAGACAACCCGGCCTATTGCTTTGGTACACTGTCTTCTTCATTTGAAATGGATTTCAAAACAAATACTCTAGAAATCATGCTGTATTTAATAGAATCCAAACCAATAAATTATATCGGTTTGACGTGCAAGCATGTGTAAAAACGTAACACACAAGTTGCAATTGTTCAAAATAATTATGATTCATGGAAAAACTTAATTTTGAGACAACCCGGCCTATTGCTTTGGTACACTGTCTTCTTCATTTGAAATGGATTTCATAACAAATACTCTAGAAATCATGCTGTATTTAATAGAATCCAAACCAATAAATTATATCGGTTTGACGTGCAAGCATGTCTAAAAACGTAACACACAAGTTGCAATTGTTCAAAATAATTAGGATTCATGGAAAAACTTAACTTTAAGACAACCCAGCCTATTGCTTTCCTACACTGTCTTGTTCATATGAAATGGATTTCAAAACAAATACTCTAGAAATCATGCTGTATTTAATAGAAACCAAACCAATAAATTATATCGGTTTGACGTGCAAGCATGTCTAAAAACGTAACACACAAGTTGCAATTGTTCAAAATAATTAGGATTCATGGAAAAACTTAATTTTGAGACAACCCGGCCTATTGCTTTGGTACACTGTCTTCTTCATTTGAAATGGATTTCAAAACAAATACTCTAGAAATCATGCTGTATTTAATAGAAACCAAACCAATAAATTATATCGGTTTGACGTGTAAGCATGTCCAAAGACGTAACACACAAGTTGCAATTGTTCAAAATAATTACGATTCATGGAAAAACTTAATTTTGAGACAACCCGGCCTATTGCTTTGGTACACTGTCTTCTTCATTTGAAATGGATTTCAAAACAAATACTCTAGAAATCATGCTGTATTTAATAGAAACCAAACCAATAAATTATATCGGTTTGACGTGCAAGCATGTCCAAAAACGTAACACACAAGTTGCAATTGTTCAAAATAATTATGATTCATGGAAAAACTTAATTTTGAGACAACCCGGCCTATTGCTTTGGTACACTGTCTTCTTCATTTGAAATGGATTTCAAAACAAATACTCTAGAAATCATGCTGTATTTAATAGAATCCAAACCAATAAATTATATCGGTTTGACGTGCAAGCATGTCTAAAAACGTAACACACAAGTTGCAATTGTTCAAAATAATTAGGATTCATGGAAAAACTTAATTTTGAGACAACCCGGCCTATTGCTTTGGGACACTGTCTTCTTCATTTGAAATGGATTTCAAAACAAATACTCTAGAAATCATGCTGTATTTAATAGAATCCAAACCAATAAATTATATCGGTTTTGACGTGCAAGCATGTCTAAAAACGTAACACACAAGTTGCAATTGTTCAAAATAATTAGGATTCATGGAAAAACTTAATTTTGAGACAACCCGGCCTATTGCTTTGGTACACTGTCTTCTTCATTTGAAATGGATTTCATAACAAATACTCTAGAAATCATGCTGTATTTAATAGAATCCAAACCAATAAATTATATCGGTTTGACGTGCAAGCATGTCTAAAAACGTAACACACAAGTTGCAATTGTTCAAAATAATTAGGATTCATGGAAAAACTTAATTTTGAGACAACCCGGCCTATTGCTTTGGTACACTGTCTTCTTCATTTGAAATGGATTTCAAAACAAATACTCTAGAAATCATGCTGTATTTAATAGAATCCAAACCAATAAATTATATCGGTTTGACGTGCAAGCATGTGTAAAAACGTAACACACAAGTTGCAATTGTTCAAAATAATTATGATTCATGGAAAAACTTAATTTTGAGACAACCCGGCCTATTGCTTTGGTACACTGTCTTCTTCATTTGAAATGGATTTCAAAACAAATACTCTAGAAATCATGCTGTATTTAATAGAATCCAAACCAATAAATTATATCGGTTTGACGTGCAAGCATGTCTAAAAACGTAACACACAAGTTGCAATTGTTCAAAATAATTATGATTCATGGAAAAACTTAATTTTGAGACAACCCGGCCTATTGCTTTGGTACACTGTCTTCTTCATTTGAAATGGATTTCAAAACAAATACTCTAGAAATCATGCTGTATTTAATAGAATCCAAACCAATAAATTATATCGGTTTGACGTGCAAGCATGTGTAAAAACGTAACACACAAGTTGCAATTGTTCAAAATAATTATGATTCATGGAAAAACTTAATTTTGAGACAACCCGGCCTATTGCTTTGGTACACTGTCTTCTTCATTTGAAATGGATTTCATAACAAATACTCTAGAAATCATGCTGTATTTAATAGAATCCAAACCAATAAATTATATCGGTTTGACGTGCAAGCATGTCTAAAAACGTAACACACAAGTTGCAATTGTTCAAAATAATTAGGATTCATGGAAAAACTTAACTTTAAGACAACCCAGCCTATTGCTTTCCTACACTGTCTTGTTCATATGAAATGGATTTCAAAACAAATACTCTAGAAATCATGCTGTATTTAATAGAAACCAAACCAATAAATTATATCGGTTTGACGTGCAAGCATGTCTAAAAACGTAACACACAAGTTGCAATTGTTCAAAATAATTAGGATTCATGGAAAAACTTAATTTTGAGACAACCCGGCCTATTGCTTTGGTACACTGTCTTCTTCATTTGAAATGGATTTCAAAACAAATACTCTAGAAATCATGCTGTATTTAATAGAAACCAAACCAATAAATTATATCGGTTTGACGTGTAAGCATGTCCAAAGACGTAACACACAAGTTGCAATTGTTCAAAATAATTACGATTCATGGAAAAACTTAATTTTGAGACAACCCGGCCTATTGCTTTGGTACACTGTCTTCTTCATTTGAAATGGATTTCAAAACAAATACTCTAGAAATCATGCTGTATTTAATAGAAACCAAACCAATAAATTATATCGGTTTGACGTGCAAGCATGTCCAAAAACGTAACACACAAGTTGCAATTGTTCAAAATAATTATGATTCATGGAAAAACTTAATTTTGAGACAACCCGGCCTATTGCTTTGGTACACTGTCTTCTTCATTTGAAATGGATTTCAAAACAAATACTCTAGAAATCATGCTGTATTTAATAGAATCCAAACCAATAAATTATATCGGTTTGACGTGCAAGCATGTCTAAAAACGTAACACACAAGTTGCAATTGTTCAAAATAATTAGGATTCATGGAAAAACTTAATTTTGAGACAACCCGGCCTATTGCTTTGGGACACTGTCTTCTTCATTTGAAATGGATTTCAAAACAAATACTCTAGAAATCATGCTGTATTTAATAGAATCCAAACCAATAAATTATATCGGTTTTGACGTGCAAGCATGTCTAAAAACGTAACACACAAGTTGCAATTGTTCAAAATAATTAGGATTCATGGAAAAACTTAATTTTGAGACAACCCGGCCTATTGCTTTGGTACACTGTCTTCTTCATTTGAAATGGATTTCATAACAAATACTCTAGAAATCATGCTGTATTTAATAGAATCCAAACCAATAAATTATATCGGTTTGACGTGCAAGCATGTCTAAAAACGTAACACACAAGTTGCAATTGTTCAAAATAATTAGGATTCATGGAAAAACTTAATTTTGAGACAACCCGGCCTATTGCTTTGGTACACTGTCTTCTTCATTTGAAATGGATTTCAAAACAAATACTCTAGAAATCATGCTGTATTTAATAGAATCCAAACCAATAAATTATATCGGTTTGACGTGCAAGCATGTGTAAAAACGTAACACACAAGTTGCAATTGTTCAAAATAATTATGATTCATGGAAAAACTTAATTTTGAGACAACCCGGCCTATTGCTTTGGTACACTGTCTTCTTCATTTGAAATGGATTTCATAACAAATACTCTAGAAATCATGCTGTATTTAATAGAATCCAAACCAATAAATTATATCGGTTTTGACGTGCAAGCATGTCTAAAAACGTAACACACAAGTTGCAATTGTTCAAAATAATTAGGATTCATGGAAAAACTTAATTTTGAGACAACCCGGCCTATTGCTTTGGTACACTGTCTTCTTCATTTGAAATGGATTTCAAAACAAATACTCTAGAAATCATGCTGTATTTAATAGAATCCAAACCAATAAATTATATCGGTTTGACGTGCAAGCATGTCTAAAAACGTAACACACAAGTTGCAATTGTTCAAAATAATTAGGATTCATGGAAAAACTTAATTTTGAGACAACCCGGCCTATTGCTTTGGGACACTGTCTTCTTCATTTGAAATGGATTTCAAAACAAATACTCTAGAAATCATGCTGTATTTAATAGAATCCAAACCAATAAATTATATCGGTTTTGACGTGCAAGCATGTCTAAAAACGTAACACACAAGTTGCAATTGTTCAAAATAATTAGGATTCATGGAAAAACTTAATTTTGAGACAACCCGGCCTATTGCTTTGGGACACTGTCTTCTTCATTTGAAATGGATTTCAAAACAAATACTCTAGAAATCATGCTGTATTTAATAGAATCCAAACCAATAAATTATATCGGTTTTGACGTGCAAGCATGTCTAAAAACGTAACACACAAGTTGCAATTGTTCAAAATAATTAGGATTCATGGAAAAACTTAATTTTGAGACAACCCGGCCTATTGCTTTGGTACACTGTCTTCTTCATTTGAAATGGATTTCATAACAAATACTCTAGAAATCATGCTGTATTTAATAGAATCCAAACCAATAAATTATATCGGTTTGACGTGCAAGCATGTCTAAAAACGTAACACACAAGTTGCAATTGTTCAAAATAATTAGGATTCATGGAAAAACTTAATTTTGAGACAACCCGGCCTATTGCTTTGGTACACTGTCTTCTTCATTTGAAATGGATTTCAAAACAAATACTCTAGAAATCATGCTGTATTTAATAGAATCCAAACCAATAAATTATATCGGTTTGACGTGCAAGCATGTGTAAAAACGTAACACACAAGTTGCAATTGTTCAAAATAATTATGATTCATGGAAAAACTTAATTTTGAGACAACCCGGCCTATTGCTTTGGTACACTGTCTTCTTCATTTGAAATGGATTTCATAACAAATACTCTAGAAATCATGCTGTATTTAATAGAATCCAAACCAATAAATTATATCGGTTTTGACGTGCAAGCATGTCTAAAAACGTAACACACAAGTTGCAATTGTTCAAGATAATTAGGATTCATGGAAAAACTTAACTTTAAGACAACCCAGCCTATTGCTTTCCTACACTGTCTTGTTTCTATGAAATGGATTTCAAAACAAATACTCTAGAAATCATGCTGTATTTAATAGAAACCAAATCAATAAATTATATCGGTTTGACGTGTAAGCATGTCCAAAGACGTAACACACAAGTTGCAATTGTTCAAAATAATTACGATTCATGGAAAAACTTAATTTTGAGACAACCCGGCCTATTGCTTTGGTACACTGTCTTCTTCATTTGAAATGGATTTCATAACAAATACTCTAGAAATCATGCTGTATTTAATAGAATCCAAACCAATAAATTATATCGGTTTGACGTGCAAGCATGTCTAAAAACGTAACACACAAGTTGCAATTGTTCAAAATAATTATGATTCATGGAAAAACTTAATTTTGAGACAACCCGGCCTATTGCTTTGGGACACTGTCTTCTTCATTTGAAATGGATTTCAAAACAAATACTCTAGAAATCATGCTGTATTTAATAGAATCCAAACCAATAAATTATATCGGTTTTGACGTGCAAGCATGTCTAAAAACGTAACAAACAAGTTGCAATTGTTCAAAATAATTAGGATTCATGGAAAAACTTAATTTTGAGACAACCCGGCCTATTGCTTTGGTACACTGTCTTCTTCATTTGAAATGGATTTCATAACAAATACTCTAGAAATCATGCTGTATTTAATAGAATCCAAACCAATAAATTATATCGGTTTGACGTGCAAGCATGTCTAAAAACGTAACACACAAGTTGCAATTGTTCAAAATAATTAGGATTCATGGAAAAACTTAATTTTGAGACAACCCGGCCTATTGCTTTGGGACACTGTCTTCTTCATTTGAAATGGATTTCAAAACAAATACTCTAGAAATCATGCTGTATTTAATAGAATCCAAACCAATAAATTATATCGGTTTGACGTGCAAGCATGTCTAAAAACGTAACACACAAGTTGCAATTGTTCAAAATAATTAGGATTCATGGAAAAACTTAATTTTGAGACAACCCGGCCTATTGCTTTGGGACACTGTCTTCTTCATTTGAAATGGATTTCATAACAAATACTCTAGAAATCATGCTGTATTTAATAGAATCCAAACCAATAAATTATATCGGTTTTGACGTGCAAGCATGTCTAAAAACGTAACACACAAGTTGCAATTGTTCAAAATAATTATGATTCATGGAAAAACTTAATTTTGAGACAACCCGGCCTATTGCTTTGGTACACTGTCTTCTTCATTTGAAATGGATTTCATAACAAATACTCTAGAAATCATGCTGTATTTAATAGAATCCAAACCAATAAATTATATCGGTTTGACGTGCAAGCATGTCTAAAAACGTAACACACAAGTTGCAATTGTTCAAAATAATTAGGATTCATGGAAAAACTTAACTTTAAGACAACCCAGCCTATTGCTTTCCTACACTGTCTTGTGCATATGAAATGGATTTCAAAACAAATACTCTAGAAATCATGCTGTATTTAATAGAAACCAAACCAATAAATTATATCGGTTTGACGTGCAAGCATGTCTAAAAACGTAACACACAAGTTGCAATTGTTCAAAATAATTAGGATTCATGGAAAAACTTAATTTTGAGACAACCCGGCCTATTGCTTTGGGACACTGTCTTCTTCATTTGAAATGGATTTCATAACAAATACTCTAGAAATCATGCTGTATTTAATAGAATCCAAACCAATAAATTATATCGGTTTTGACGTGCAAGCATGTCTAAAAACGTAACACACAAGTTGCAATTGTTCAAAATAATTATGATTCATGGAAAAACTTAATTTTGAGACAACCCGGCCTATTGCTTTGGTACACTGTCTTCTTCATTTGAAATGGATTTCATAACAAATACTCTAGAAATCATGCTGTATTTAATAGAATCCAAACCAATAAATTATATCGGTTTGACGTGCAAGCATGTCTAAAAACGTAACACACAAGTTGCAATTGTTCAAAATAATTAGGATTCATGGAAAAACTTAACTTTAAGACAACCCAGCCTATTGCTTTCCTACACTGTCTTGTGCATATGAAATGGATTTCAAAACAAATACTCTAGAAATCATGCTGTATTTAATAGAAACCAAACCAATAAATTATATCGGTTTGACGTGCAAGCATGTCTAAAAACGTAACACACAAGTTGCAATTGTTCAAAATAATTAGGATTCATGGAAAAACTTAACTTTAAGACAACCCAGCCTATTGCTTTCCTACACTGTCTTGTTTATATGAAATGGATTTCAAAACAAATACTCTAGAAATCATGCTGTATTTAATAGAAACCAAATCAATAAATTATATCGGTTTGACGTGTAAGCATGTCCAAAGACGTAACACACAAGTTGCAATTGTTCAAAATAATTACGATTCATGGAAAAACTTAATTTTGAGACAACCCGGCCTATTGCTTTGGTACACTGTCTTCTTCATTTGAAATGGATTTCATAACAAATACTCTAGAAATCATGCTGTATTTAATAGAATCCAAACCAATAAATTATATCGGTTTGACGTGCAAGCATGTCTAAAAACGTAACACACAAGTTGCAATTGTTCAAAATAATTAGGATTCATGGAAAAACTTAATTTTGAGACAACCCGGCCTATTGCTTTGGGACACTGTCTTCTTCATTTGAAATGGATTTCAAAACAAATACTCTAGAAATCATGCTGTATTTAATAGAATCCAAACCAATAAATTATATCGGTTTTGACGTGCAAGCATGTCTAAAAACGTAACACACAAGTTGCAATTGTTCAAAATAATTATGATTCATGGAAAAACTTAATTTTGAGACAACCCGGCCTATTGCTTTGGTACACTGTCTTCTTCATTTGAAATGGATTTCATAACAAATACTCTAGAAATCATGCTGTATTTAATAGAATCCAAACCAATAAATTATATCGGTTTGACGTGCAAGCATGTCTAAAAACGTAACACACAAGTTGCAATTGTTCAAAATAATTAGGATTCATGGAAAAACTTAATTTTGAGACAACCCGGCCTATTGCTTTGGGACACTGTCTTCTTCATTTGAAATGGATTTCAAAACAAATACTCTAGAAATCATGCTGTATTTAATAGAATCCAAACCAATAAATTATATCGGTTTGACGTGCAAGCATGTCTAAAAACGTAACACACAAGTTGCAATTGTTCAAAATAATTAGGATTCATGGAAAAACTTAATTTTGAGACAACCCGGCCTATTGCTTTGGGACACTGTCTTCTTCATTTGAAATGGATTTCATAACAAATACTCTAGAAATCATGCTGTATTTAATAGAATCCAAACCAATAAATTATATCGGTTTTGACGTGCAAGCATGTCTAAAAACGTAACACACAAGTTGCAATTGTTCAAAATAATTATGATTCATGGAAAAACTTAATTTTGAGACAACCCGGCCTATTGCTTTGGTACACTGTCTTCTTCATTTGAAATGGATTTCATAACAAATACTCTAGAAATCATGCTGTATTTAATAGAATCCAAACCAATAAATTATATCGGTTTGACGTGCAAGCATGTCTAAAAACGTAACACACAAGTTGCAATTGTTCAAAATAATTAGGATTCATGGAAAAACTTAACTTTAAGACAACCCAGCCTATTGCTTTCCTACACTGTCTTGTGCATATGAAATGGATTTCAAAACAAATACTCTAGAAATCATGCTGTATTTAATAGAAACCAAACCAATAAATTATATCGGTTTGACGTGCAAGCATGTCTAAAAACGTAACACACAAGTTGCAATTGTTCAAAATAATTAGGATTCATGGAAAAACTTAATTTTGAGACAACCCGGCCTATTGCTTTGGGACACTGTCTTCTTCATTTGAAATGGATTTCATAACAAATACTCTAGAAATCATGCTGTATTTAATAGAATCCAAACCAATAAATTATATCGGTTTTGACGTGCAAGCATGTCTAAAAACGTAACACACAAGTTGCAATTGTTCAAAATAATTATGATTCATGGAAAAACTTAATTTTGAGACAACCCGGCCTATTGCTTTGGTACACTGTCTTCTTCATTTGAAATGGATTTCATAACAAATACTCTAGAAATCATGCTGTATTTAATAGAATCCAAACCAATAAATTATATCGGTTTGACGTGCAAGCATGTCTAAAAACGTAACACACAAGTTGCAATTGTTCAAAATAATTAGGATTCATGGAAAAACTTAACTTTAAGACAACCCAGCCTATTGCTTTCCTACACTGTCTTGTTCATATGAAATGGATTTCAAAACAAATACTCTAGAAATCATGCTGTATTTAATAGAAACCAAACCAATGAATTATATCGGTTTGACGTGCAAGCATGTCTAAAAACGTAACACACAAGTTGCAATTGTTCAAAATAATTACGATTCATGGAAAAACTTAATTTTCAGACAATCCGGCCTATTGCTTTGGTACACTGTCTTCTTCATTTGAAATGGATTTCAAAACAAATACTCTAGAAATCATGCTGTATTTAATAGAATCCAAACCAATAAATTATATCGGTTTGACGTGCAAGCATGTCTAAAAACGTAACACACAAGTTGCAATTGTTCAAAATAATTACGATTCATGGAAAAACTTAACTTTAAGACAACCCAGCCTATTGCTTTCCTACACTGTCTTCTTCATTTGAAATGGATTTCAAAACAAATACTCTAGAAATCATGCTGTATTTAATAGAATCCAAACCAATAAATTATATCGGTTTTGACGTGCAAGCATGTCTAAAAACGTAACACACAAGTTGCAATTGTTCAAAATAATTATGATTCATGGAAAAACTTAATTTTGAGACAACCCGGCCTATTGCTTTGGTACACTGTCTTCTTCATTTGAAATGGATTTCATAACAAATACTCTAGAAATCATGCTGTATTTAATAGAATCCAAACCAATAAATTATATCGGTTTGACGTGCAAGCATGTCTAAAAACGTAACACACAAGTTGCAATTGTTCAAAATAATTAGGATTCATGGAAAAACTTAACTTTAAGACAACCCAGCCTATTGCTTTCCTACACTGTCTTGTGCATATGAAATGGATTTCAAAACAAATACTCTAGAAATCATGCTGTATTTAATAGAAACCAAACCAATAAATTATATCGGTTTGACGTGCAAGCATGTCTAAAAACGTAACACACAAGTTGCAATTGTTCAAAATAATTAGGATTCATGGAAAAACTTAATTTTGAGACAACCCGGCCTATTGCTTTGGGACACTGTCTTCTTCATTTGAAATGGATTTCATAACAAATACTCTAGAAATCATGCTGTATTTAATAGAATCCAAACCAATAAATTATATCGGTTTTGACGTGCAAGCATGTCTAAAAACGTAACACACAAGTTGCAATTGTTCAAAATAATTATGATTCATGGAAAAACTTAATTTTGAGACAACCCGGCCTATTGCTTTGGTACACTGTCTTCTTCATTTGAAATGGATTTCATAACAAATACTCTAGAAATCATGCTGTATTTAATAGAATCCAAACCAATAAATTATATCGGTTTGACGTGCAAGCATGTCTAAAAACGTAACACACAAGTTGCAATTGTTCAAAATAATTAGGATTCATGGAAAAACTTAACTTTAAGACAACCCAGCCTATTGCTTTCCTACACTGTCTTGTGCATATGAAATGGATTTCAAAACAAATACTCTAGAAATCATGCTGTATTTAATAGAAACCAAACCAATAAATTATATCGGTTTGACGTGCAAGCATGTCTAAAAACGTAACACACAAGTTGCAATTGTTCAAAATAATTACGATTCATGGAAAAACTTAATTTTCAGACAATCCGGCCTATTGCTTTGGTACACTGTCTTCTTCATTTGAAATGGATTTCAAAACAAATACTCTAGAAATCATGCTGTATTTAATAGAATCCAAACCAATAAATTATATCGGTTTGACGTGCAAGCATGTCTAAAAACGTAACACACAAGTTGCAATTGTTCAAAATAATTAGGATTCATGGAAAAACTTAACTTTAAGACAACCCAGCCTATTGCTTTCCTACACTGTCTTCTTCATTTGAAATGGATTTCAAAACAAATACTCTAGAAATCATGCTGTATTTAATAGAATCCAAACCAATAAATTATATCGGTTTTGACGTGCAAGCATGTCTAAAAACGTAACACACAAGTTGCAATTGTTCAAAATAATTATGATTCATGGAAAAACTTAATTTTGAGACAACCCGGCCTATTGCTTTGGTACACTGTCTTCTTCATTTGAAATGGATTTCATAACAAATACTCTAGAAATCATGCTGTATTTAATAGAATCCAAACCAATAAATTATATCGGTTTGACGTGCAAGCATGTCTAAAAACGTAACACACAAGTTGCAATTGTTCAAAATAATTAGGATTCATGGAAAAACTTAATTTTGAGACAACCCGGCCTATTGCTTTGGGACACTGTCTTCTTCATTTGAAATGGATTTCATAACAAATACTCTAGAAATCATGCTGTATTTAATAGAATCCAAACCAATAAATTATATCGGTTTTGACGTGCAAGCATGTCTAAAAACGTAACACACAAGTTGCAATTGTTCAAAATAATTATGATTCATGGAAAAACTTAATTTTGAGACAACCCGGCCTATTGCTTTGGTACACTGTCTTCTTCATTTGAAATGGATTTCATAACAAATACTCTAGAAATCATGCTGTATTTAATAGAATCCAAACCAATAAATTATATCGGTTTGACGTGCAAGCATGTCTAAAAACGTAACACACAAGTTGCAATTGTTCAAAATAATTAGGATTCATGGAAAAACTTAACTTTAAGACAACCCAGCCTATTGCTTTCCTACACTGTCTTGTGCATATGAAATGGATTTCAAAACAAATACTCTAGAAATCATGCTGTATTTAATAGAAACCAAACCAATAAATTATATCGGTTTGACGTGCAAGCATGTCTAAAAACGTAACACACAAGTTGCAATTGTTCAAAATAATTAGGATTCATGGAAAAACTTAACTTTAAGACAACCCAGCCTATTGCTTTCCTACACTGTCTTCTTCATTTGAAATGGATTTCAAAACAAATACTCTAGAAATCATGCTGTATTTAATAGAAACCAAACCAATAAATTATATCGGTTTGACGTGCAAGCATGTCTAAAAACGTAACACACAAGTTGCAATTGTTCAAAATAATTAGGATTCATGGAAAAACTTAATTTTGAGACAACCCGGCCTATTGCTTTGGGACACTGTCTTCTTCATTTGAAATGGATTTCATAACAAATACTCTAGAAATCATGCTGTATTTAATAGAATCCAAACCAATAAATTATATCGGTTTTGACGTGCAAGCATGTCTAAAAACGTAACACACAAGTTGCAATTGTTCAAAATAATTATGATTCATGGAAAAACTTAATTTTGAGACAACCCGGCCTATTGCTTTGGTACACTGTCTTCTTCATTTGAAATGGATTTCATAACAAATACTCTAGAAATCATGCTGTATTTAATAGAATCCAAACCAATAAATTATATCGGTTTGACGTGCAAGCATGTCTAAAAACGTAACACACAAGTTGCAATTGTTCAAAATAATTAGGATTCATGGAAAAACTTAACTTTAAGACAACCCAGCCTATTGCTTTCCTACACTGTCTTGTTCATATGAAATGGATTTCAAAACAAATACTCTAGAAATCATGCTGTATTTAATAGAAACCAAACCAATGAATTATATCGGTTTGACGTGCAAGCATGTCTAAAAACGTAACACACAAGTTGCAATTGTTCAAAATAATTACGATTCATGGAAAAACTTAATTTTCAGACAATCCGGCCTATTGCTTTGGTACACTGTCTTCTTCATTTGAAATGGATTTCAAAACAAATACTCTAGAAATCATGCTGTATTTAATAGAATCCAAACCAATAAATTATATCGGTTTGACGTGCAAGCATGTCTAAAAACGTAACACACAAGTTGCAATTGTTCAAAATAATTACGATTCATGGAAAAACTTAACTTTAAGACAACCCAGCCTATTGCTTTCCTACACTGTCTTCTTCATTTGAAATGGATTTCAAAACAAATACTCTAGAAATCATGCTGTATTTAATAGAATCCAAACCAATAAATTATATCGGTTTTGACGTGCAAGCATGTCTAAAAACGTAACACACAAGTTGCAATTGTTCAAAATAATTATGATTCATGGAAAAACTTAATTTTGAGACAACCCGGCCTATTGCTTTGGTACACTGTCTTCTTCATTTGAAATGGATTTCATAACAAATACTCTAGAAATCATGCTGTATTTAATAGAATCCAAACCAATAAATTATATCGGTTTGACGTGCAAGCATGTCTAAAAACGTAACACACAAGTTGCAATTGTTCAAAATAATTAGGATTCATGGAAAAACTTAACTTTAAGACAACCCAGCCTATTGCTTTCCTACACTGTCTTGTGCATATGAAATGGATTTCAAAACAAATACTCTAGAAATCATGCTGTATTTAATAGAAACCAAACCAATAAATTATATCGGTTTGACGTGCAAGCATGTCTAAAAACGTAACACACAAGTTGCAATTGTTCAAAATAATTAGGATTCATGGAAAAACTTAATTTTGAGACAACCCGGCCTATTGCTTTGGGACACTGTCTTCTTCATTTGAAATGGATTTCATAACAAATACTCTAGAAATCATGCTGTATTTAATAGAATCCAAACCAATAAATTATATCGGTTTTGACGTGCAAGCATGTCTAAAAACGTAACACACAAGTTGCAATTGTTCAAAATAATTATGATTCATGGAAAAACTTAATTTTGAGACAACCCGGCCTATTGCTTTGGTACACTGTCTTCTTCATTTGAAATGGATTTCATAACAAATACTCTAGAAATCATGCTGTATTTAATAGAATCCAAACCAATAAATTATATCGGTTTGACGTGCAAGCATGTCTAAAAACGTAACACACAAGTTGCAATTGTTCAAAATAATTAGGATTCATGGAAAAACTTAACTTTAAGACAACCCAGCCTATTGCTTTCCTACACTGTCTTGTGCATATGAAATGGATTTCAAAACAAATACTCTAGAAATCATGCTGTATTTAATAGAAACCAAACCAATAAATTATATCGGTTTGACGTGCAAGCATGTCTAAAAACGTAACACACAAGTTGCAATTGTTCAAAATAATTACGATTCATGGAAAAACTTAATTTTCAGACAATCCGGCCTATTGCTTTGGTACACTGTCTTCTTCATTTGAAATGGATTTCAAAACAAATACTCTAGAAATCATGCTGTATTTAATAGAATCCAAACCAATAAATTATATCGGTTTGACGTGCAAGCATGTCTAAAAACGTAACACACAAGTTGCAATTGTTCAAAATAATTAGGATTCATGGAAAAACTTAACTTTAAGACAACCCAGCCTATTGCTTTCCTACACTGTCTTCTTCATTTGAAATGGATTTCAAAACAAATACTCTAGAAATCATGCTGTATTTAATAGAATCCAAACCAATAAATTATATCGGTTTTGACGTGCAAGCATGTCTAAAAACGTAACACACAAGTTGCAATTGTTCAAAATAATTATGATTCATGGAAAAACTTAATTTTGAGACAACCCGGCCTATTGCTTTGGTACACTGTCTTCTTCATTTGAAATGGATTTCATAACAAATACTCTAGAAATCATGCTGTATTTAATAGAATCCAAACCAATAAATTATATCGGTTTGACGTGCAAGCATGTCTAAAAACGTAACACACAAGTTGCAATTGTTCAAAATAATTAGGATTCATGGAAAAACTTAATTTTGAGACAACCCGGCCTATTGCTTTGGGACACTGTCTTCTTCATTTGAAATGGATTTCATAACAAATACTCTAGAAATCATGCTGTATTTAATAGAATCCAAACCAATAAATTATATCGGTTTTGACGTGCAAGCATGTCTAAAAACGTAACACACAAGTTGCAATTGTTCAAAATAATTATGATTCATGGAAAAACTTAATTTTGAGACAACCCGGCCTATTGCTTTGGTACACTGTCTTCTTCATTTGAAATGGATTTCATAACAAATACTCTAGAAATCATGCTGTATTTAATAGAATCCAAACCAATAAATTATATCGGTTTGACGTGCAAGCATGTCTAAAAACGTAACACACAAGTTGCAATTGTTCAAAATAATTAGGATTCATGGAAAAACTTAACTTTAAGACAACCCAGCCTATTGCTTTCCTACACTGTCTTGTGCATATGAAATGGATTTCAAAACAAATACTCTAGAAATCATGCTGTATTTAATAGAAACCAAACCAATAAATTATATCGGTTTGACGTGCAAGCATGTCTAAAAACGTAACACACAAGTTGCAATTGTTCAAAATAATTAGGATTCATGGAAAAACTTAACTTTAAGACAACCCAGCCTATTGCTTTCCTACACTGTCTTCTTCATTTGAAATGGATTTCAAAACAAATACTCTAGAAATCATGCTGTATTTAATAGAATCCAAACCAATAAATTATATCGGTTTTGACGTGCAAGCATGTCTAAAAACGTAACACACAAGTTGCAATTGTTCAAAATAATTATGATTCATGGAAAAACTTAATTTTGAGACAACCCGGCCTATTGCTTTGGTACACTGTCTTCTTCATTTGAAATGGATTTCATAACAAATACTCTAGAAATCATGCTGTATTTAATAGAATCCAAACCAATAAATTATATCGGTTTGACGTGCAAGCATGTCTAAAAACGTAACACACAAGTTGCAATTGTTCAAAATAATTACGATTCATGGAAAAACTTAACTTTAAGACAACCCAGCCTATTGCTTTCCTACACTGTCTTGTGCATATGAAATGGATTTCAAAACAAATACTCTAGAAATCATGCTGTATTTAATAGAAACCAAACCAATAAATTATATCGGTTTGACGTGCAAGCATGTCTAAAAACGTAACACACAAGTTGCAATTGTTCAAAATAATTAGGATTCATGGAAAAACTTAATTTTCAGACAATCCGACCTATTGCTTTGGTACACTGTCTTCTTCATTTGAAATGGATTTCAAAACAAATACTCTAGAAATCATGCTGTATTTAATAGAATCCAAACCAATAAATTATATCGGTTTTGACGTGCAAGCATGTCTAAAAACGTAACACACAAGTTGCAATTGTTCAAAATAATTAGGATTCATGGAAAAACTTAATTTTGAGACAACCCGGCCTATTGCTTTGGGACACTGTCTTCTTCATTTGAAATGGATTTCAAAACAAATACTCTAGAAATCATGCTGTATTTAATAGAATCCAAACCAATAAATTATATCGGTTTTGACGTGCAAGCATGTCTAAAAACGTAACACACAAGTTGCAATTGTTCAAAATAATTATGATTCATGGAAAAACTTAATTTTGAGACAACCCGGCCTATTGCTTTGGTACACTGTCTTCTTCATTTGAAATGGATTTCATAACAAATACTCTAGAAATCATGCTGTATTTAATAGAATCCAAACCAATAAATTATATCGGTTTGACGTGCAAGCATGTCTAAAAACGTAACACACAAGTTGCAATTGTTCAAAATAATTAGGATTCATGGAAAAACTTAATTTTGAGACAACCCGGCCTATTGCTTTGGGACACTGTCTTCTTCATTTGAAATGGATTTCAAAACAAATACTCTAGAAATCATGCTGTATTTAATAGAATCCAAACCAATAAATTATATCGGTTTGACGTGCAAGCATGTCTAAAAACGTAACACACAAGTTGCAATTGTTCAAAATAATTAGGATTCATGGAAAAACTTAATTTTGAGACAACCCGGCCTATTGCTTTGGGACACTGTCTTCTTCATTTGAAATGGATTTCAAAACAAATACTCTAGAAATCATGCTGTATTTAATAGAATCCAAACCAATAAATTATATCGGTTTTGACGTGCAAGCATGTCTAAAAACGTAACACACAAGTTGCAATTGTTCAAAATAATTATGATTCATGGAAAAACTTAATTTTGAGACAACCCGGCCTATTGCTTTGGTACACTGTCTTCTTCATTTGAAATGGATTTCATAACAAATACTCTAGAAATCATGCTGTATTTAATATAATCCAAACCAATAAATTATATCGGTTTGACGTGCAAGCATGTCTAAAAACGTAACACACAAGTTGCAATTGTTCAAAATAATTAGGATTCATGGAAAAACTTAATTTTGAGACAACCCGGCCTATTGCTTTGGGACACTGTCTTCTTCATTTGAAATGGATTTCAAAACAAATACTCTAGAAATCATGCTGTATTTAATAGAATCCAAACCAATAAATTATATCGGTTTGACGTGCAAGCATGTCTAAAAACGTAACACACAAGTTGCAATTGTTCAAAATAATTAGGATTCATGGAAAAACTTAATTTTGAGACAACCCGGCCTATTGCTTTGGTACACTGTCTTCTTCATTTGAAATGGATTTCAAAACAAATACTCTAGAAATCATGCTGTATTTAATAGAATCCAAACCAATAAATTATATCGGTTTTGACGTGCAAGCATGTCTAAAAACGTAACACACAAGTTGCAATTGTTCAAAATAATTATGATTCATGGAAAAACTTAATTTTGAGACAACCCGGCCTATTGCTTTGGTACACTGTCTTCTTCATTTGAAATGGATTTCATAACAAATACTCTAGAAATCATGCTGTATTTAATAGAATCCAAACCAATAAATTATATCGGTTTGACGTGCAAGCATGTCTAAAAACGTAACACACAAGTTGCAATTGTTCAAAATAATTAGGATTCATGGAAAAACTTAACTTTAAGACAACCCGGCCTATTGCTTTGGGACACTGTCTTCTTCATTTGAAATGGATTTCAAAACAAATACTCTAGAAATCATGCTGTATTTAATAGAATCCAAACCAATAAATTATATCGGTTTTGACGTGCAAGCATGTCTAAAAACGTAACACACAAGTTGCAATTGTTCAAAATAATTATGATTCATGGAAAAACTTAATTTTGAGACAACCCGGCCTATTGCTTTGGTACACTGTCTTCTTCATTTGAAATGGATTTCATAACAAATACTCTAGAAATCATGCTGTATTTAATAGAATCCAAACCAATAAATTATATCGGTTTGACGTGCAAGCATGTCTAAAAACGTAACACACAAGTTGCAATTGTTCAAAATAATTAGGATTCATGGAAAAACTTAATTTTGAGACAACCCGGCCTATTGCTTTGGGACACTGTCTTCTTCATTTGAAATGGATTTCAAAACAAATACTCTAGAAATCATGCTGTATTTAATAGAATCCAAACCAATAAATTATATCGGTTTGACGTGCAAGCATGTCTAAAAACGTAACACACAAGTTGCAATTGTTCAAAATAATTAGGATTCATGGAAAAACTTAATTTTGAGACAACCCGGCCTATTGCTTTGGGACACTGTCTTCTTCATTTGAAATGGATTTCAAAACAAATACTCTAGAAATCATGCTGTATTTAATAGAATCCAAACCAATAAATTATATCGGTTTTGACGTGCAAGCATGTCTAAAAACGTAACACACAAGTTGCAATTGTTCAAAATAATTATGATTCATGGAAAAACTTAATTTTGAGACAACCCGGCCTATTGCTTTGGTACACTGTCTTCTTCATTTGAAATGGATTTCATAACAAATACTCTAGAAATCATGCTGTATTTAATATAATCCAAACCAATAAATTATATCGGTTTGACGTGCAAGCATGTCTAAAAACGTAACACACAAGTTGCAATTGTTCAAAATAATTAGGATTCATGGAAAAACTTAATTTTGAGACAACCCGGCCTATTGCTTTGGGACACTGTCTTCTTCATTTGAAATGGATTTCAAAACAAATACTCTAGAAATCATGCTGTATTTAATAGAATCCAAACCAATAAATTATATCGGTTTGACGTGCAAGCATGTCTAAAAACGTAACACACAAGTTGCAATTGTTCAAAATAATTAGGATTCATGGAAAAACTTAATTTTGAGACAACCCGGCCTATTGCTTTGGTACACTGTCTTCTTCATTTGAAATGGATTTCAAAACAAATACTCTAGAAATCATGCTGTATTTAATAGAATCCAAACCAATAAATTATATCGGTTTTGACGTGCAAGCATGTCTAAAAACGTAACACACAAGTTGCAATTGTTCAAAATAATTATGATTCATGGAAAAACTTAATTTGGAGACAACCCGGCCTATTGCTTTGGTACACTGTCTTCTTCATTTGAAATGGATTTCATAACAAATACTCTAGAAATCATGCTGTATTTAATAGAATCCAAACCAATAAATTATATCGGTTTGACGTGCAAGCATGTCTAAAAACGTAACACACAAGTTGCAATTGTTCAAAATAATTAGGATTCATGGAAAAACTTAATTTTGAGACAACCCGGCCTATTGCTTTGGTACACTGTCTTCTTCATTTGAAATGGATTTCAAAACAAATACTCTAGAAATCATGCTGTATTTAATAGAATCCAAACCAATAAATTATATCGGTTTGACGTGCAAGCATGTGTAAAAACGTAACACACAAGTTGCAATTGTTCAAAATAATTATGATTCATGGAAAAACTTAATTTTGAGACAACCCGGCCTATTGCTTTGGTACACTGTCTTCTTCATTTGAAATGGATTTCAAAACAAATACTCTAGAAATCATGCTGTATTTAATAGAATCCAAACCAATAAATTATATCGGTTTGACGTGCAAGCATGTCTAAAAACGTAACACACAAGTTGCAATTGTTCAAAATAATTAGGATTCATGGAAAAACTTAATTTTGAGACAACCCGGCCTATTGCTTTGGGACACTGTCTTCTTCATTTGAAATGGATTTCAAAACAAATACTCTAGAAATCATGCTGTATTTAATAGAATCCAAACCAATAAATTATATCGGTTTTGACGTGCAAGCATGTCTAAAAACGTAACACACAAGTTGCAATTGTTCAAAATAATTATGATTCATGGAAAAACTTAATTTTGAGACAACCCGGCCTATTGCTTTGGTACACTGTCTTCTTCATTTGAAATGGATTTCATAACAAATACTCTAGAAATCATGCTGTATTTAATAGAATCCAAACCAATAAATTATATCGGTTTGACGTGCAAGCATGTCTAAAAACGTAACACACAAGTTGCAATTGTTCAAAATAATTAGGATTCATGGAAAAACTTAATTTTGAGACAACCCGGCCTATTGCTTTGGGACACTGTCTTCTTCATTTGAAATGGATTTCAAAACAAATACTCTAGAAATCATGCTGTATTTAATAGAATCCAAACCAATAAATTATATCGGTTTGACGTGCAAGCATGTCTAAAAACGTAACACACAAGTTGCAATTGTTCAAAATAATTAGGATTCATGGAAAAACTTAATTTTGAGACAACCCGGCCTATTGCTTTGGGACACTGTCTTCTTCATTTGAAATGGATTTCAAAACAAATACTCTAGAAATCATGCTGTATTTAATAGAATCCAAACCAATAAATTATATCGGTTTTGACGTGCAAGCATGTCTAAAAACGTAACACACAAGTTGCAATTGTTCAAAATAATTAGGATTCATGGAAAAACTTAATTTTGAGACAACCCGGCCTATTGCTTTGGTACACTGTCTTCTTCATTTGAAATGGATTTCATAACAAATACTCTAGAAATCATGCTGTATTTAATAGAATCCAAACCAATAAATTATATCGGTTTGACGTGCAAGCATGTCTAAAAACGTAACACACAAGTTGCAATTGTTCAAAATAATTAGGATTCATGGAAAAACTTAATTTTGAGACAACCCGGCCTATTGCTTTGGTACACTGTCTTCTTCATTTGAAATGGATTTCAAAACAAATACTCTAGAAATCATGCTGTATTTAATAGAATCCAAACCAATAAATTATATCGGTTTGACGTGCAAGCATGTCTAAAAACGTAACACACAAGTTGCAATTGTTCAAAATAATTACGATTCATGGAAAAACTTAATTTTGAGACAACCCGGCCTATTGCTTTGGGACACTGTCTTCTTCATTTGAAATGGATTTCAAAACAAATACTCTAGAAATCATGCTGTATTTAATAGAATCCAAACCAATAAATTATATCGGTTTTGACGTGCAAGCATGTCTAAAAACGTAACACACAAGTTGCAATTGTTCAAAATAATTATGATTCATGGAAAAACTTAATTTTGAGACAACCCGGCCTATTGCTTTGGTACACTGTCTTCTTCATTTGAAATGGATTTCATAACAAATACTCTAGAAATCATGCTGTATTTAATAGAATCCAAACCAATAAATTATATCGGTTTGACGTGCAAGCATGTCTAAAAACGTAACACACAAGTTGCAATTGTTCAAAATAATTAGGATTCATGGAAAAACTTAACTTTAAGACAACCCAGCCTATTGCTTTCCTACACTGTCTTGTTCATATGAAATGGATTTCAAAACAAATACTCTAGAAATCATGCTGTATTTAATAGAAACCAAACCAATAAATTATATCGGTTTGACATGCAAGCATGTCCAAAAACGTAACACACAAGTTGCAATTGTTCAAAATAATTATGATTCATGGAAAAACTTAATTTTGAGACAACCCGGCCTATTGCTTTGGTACACTGTCTTCTTCATTTGAAATGGATTTCATAACAAATACTCTAGAAATCATGCTGTATTTAATAGAATCCAAACCAATAAATTATATCGGTTTGACGTGCAAGCATGTCTAAAAACGTAACACACAAGTTGCAATTGTTCAAAATAATTAGGATTCATGGAAAAACTTAATTTTGAGACAACCCGGCCTATTGCTTTGGGACACTGTCTTCTTCATTTGAAATGGATTTCAAAACAAATACTCTAGAAATCATGCTGTATTTAATAGAATCCAAACCAATAAATTATATCGGTTTGACGTGCAAGCATGTCTAAAAACGTAACACACAAGTTGCAATTGTTCAAAATAATTAGGATTCATGGAAAAACTTAATTTTGAGACAACCCGGCCTATTGCTTTGGGACACTGTCTTCTTCATTTGAAATGGATTTCAAAACAAATACTCTAGAAATCATGCTGTATTTAATAGAATCCAAACCAATAAATTATATCGGTTTTGACGTGCAAGCATGTCTAAAAACGTAACACACAAGTTGCAATTGTTCAAAATAATTATGATTCATGGAAAAACTTAATTTTGAGACAACCCAGCCTATTGCTTTGGTACACTGTCTTCTTCATTTGAAATGGATTTCATAACAAATACTCTAGAAATCATGCTGTATTTAATAGAATCCAAACCAATAAATTATATCGGTTTGACGTGCAAGCATGTCTAAAAACGTAACACACAAGTTGCAATTGTTCAAAATAATTAGGATTCATGGAAAAACTTAATTTTGAGACAACCCGGCCTATTGCTTTGGGACACTGTCTTCTTCATTTGAAATGGATTTCAAAACAAATACTCTAGAAATCATGCTGTATTTAATAGAATCCAAACCAATAAATTATATCGGTTTGACGTGCAAGCATGTGTAAAAACGTAACACACAAGTTGCAATTGTTCAAAATAATTATGATTCATGGAAAAACTTAATTTTGAGACAACCCGGCCTATTGCTTTGGTACACTGTCTTCTTCATTTGAAATGGATTTCAAAACAAATACTCTAGAAATCATGCTGTATTTAATAGAATCCAAACCAATAAATTATATCGGTTTGACGTGCAAGCATGTCTAAAAACGTAACACACAAGTTGCAATTGTTCAAAATAATTACGATTCATGGAAAAACTTAATTTTGAGACAACCCGGCCTATTGCTTTGGGACACTGTCTTCTTCATTTGAAATGGATTTCAAAACAAATACTCTAGAAATCATGCTGTATTTAATAGAATCCAAACCAATAAATTATATCGGTTTTGACGTGCAAGCATGTCTAAAAACGTAACACACAAGTTGCAATTGTTCAAAATAATTATGATTCATGGAAAAACTTAATTTTGAGACAACCCGGCCTATTGCTTTGGTACACTGTCTTCTTCATTTGAAATGGATTTCATAACAAATACTCTAGAAATCATGCTGTATTTAATAGAATCCAAACCAATAAATTATATCGGTTTGACGTGCAAGCATGTCTAAAAACGTAACACACAAGTTGCAATTGTTCAAAATAATTAGGATTCATGGAAAAACTTAACTTTAAGACAACCCAGCCTATTGCTTTCCTACACTGTCTTGTTCATATGAAATGGATTTCAAAACAAATACTCTAGAAATCATGCTGTATTTAATAGAAACCAAACCAATAAATTATATCGGTTTGACATGCAAGCATGTCCAAAAACGTAACACACAAGTTGCAATTGTTCAAAATAATTATGATTCATGGAAAAACTTAATTTTGAGACAACCCGGCCTATTGCTTTGGTACACTGTCTTCTTCATTTGAAATGGATTTCATAACAAATACTCTAGAAATCATGCTGTATTTAATAGAATCCAAACCAATAAATTATATCGGTTTGACGTGCAAGCATGTCTAAAAACGTAACACACAAGTTGCAATTGTTCAAAATAATTAGGATTCATGGAAAAACTTAATTTTGAGACAACCCGGCCTATTGCTTTGGTACACTGTCTTCTTCATTTGAAATGGATTTCAAAACAAATACTCTAGAAATCATGCTGTATTTAATAGAATCCAAACCAATAAATTATATCGGTTTGACGTGCAAGCATGTGTAAAAACGTAACACACAAGTTGCAATTGTTCAAAATAATTATGATTCATGGAAAAACTTAATTTTGAGACAACCCGGCCTATTGCTTTGGTACACTGTCTTCTTCATTTGAAATGGATTTCAAAACAAATACTCTAGAAATCATGCTGTATTTAATAGAATCCAAACCAATAAATTATATCGACTTGACGTGCAAGCATGTCTAAAAACGTAACACACAAGTTGCAATTGTTCAAAATAATTACGATTCATGGAAAAACTTAATTTTGAGACAACCCGGCCTATTGCTTTGGTACACTGTCTTCTTCATTTGAAATGGATTTCAAAACAAATACTCTAGAAATCATGCTGTATTTAATAGAATCCAAACCAATAAATTATATCGGTTTTGACGTGCAAGCATGTCTAAAAACGTAACACACAAGTTGCAATTGTTCAAAATAATTATGATTCATGGAAAAACTTAATTTTGAGACAACCCGGCCTATTGCTTTGGTACACTGTCTTCTTCATTTGAAATGGATTTCATAACAAATACTCTAGAAATCATGCTGTATTTAATAGAATCCAAACCAATAAATTATATCGGTTTGACGTGCAAGCATGTCTAAAAACGTAACACACAAGTTGCAATTGTTCAAAATAATTAGGATTCATGGAAAAACTTAACTTTAAGACAACCCAGCCTATTGCTTTCCTACACTGTCTTGTTCATATGAAATGGATTTCAAAACAAATACTCTAGAAATCATGCTGTATTTAATAGAAACCAAACCAATAAATTATATCGGTTTGACATGCAAGCATGTCCAAAAACGTAACACACAAGTTGCAATTGTTCAAAATAATTATGATTCATGGAAAAACTTAATTTTGAGACAACCCGGCCTATTGCTTTGGTACACTGTCTTCTTCATTTGAAATGGATTTCATAACAAATACTCTAGAAATCATGCTGTATTTAATAGAATCCAAACCAATAAATTATATCGGTTTGACGTGCAAGCATGTCTAAAAACGTAACACACAAGTTGCAATTGTTCAAAATAAATAGGATTCATGGAAAAACTTAACTTTAAGACAACCCAGCCTATTGCTTTCCTACACTGTCTTGTTCATATGAAATGGATTTCAAAACAAATACTCTAGAAATCATGCTGTATTTAATAGAATCCAAACCAATAAATTATATCGGTTTTGACGTGCAAGCATGTCTAAAAACGTAACACACAAGTTGCAATTGTTCAAAATAATTAGGATTCATGGAAAAACTTAATTTTGAGACAACCCGGCCTATTGCTTTGGGACACTGTCTTCTTCATTTGAAATGGATTTCATAACAAATACTCTAGAAATCATGCTGTATTTAATAGAATCCAAACCAATAAATTATATCGGTTTGACGTGCAAGCATGTCTAAAAACGTAACACACAAGTTGCAATTGTTCAAAATAATTACGATTCATGGAAAAACTTAATTTTGAGACAACCCGGCCTATTGCTTTGGGACACTGTCTTCTTCATTTGAAATGGATTTCAAAACAAATACTCTAGAAATCATGCTGTATTTAATAGAATCCAAACCAATAAATTATATCGGTTTTGACGTGCAAGCATGTCTAAAAACGTAACACACAAGTTGCAATTGTTCAAAATAATTATGATTCATGGAAAAACTTAATTTTGAGACAACCCGGCCTATTGCTTTGGTACACTGTCTTCTTCATTTGAAATGGATTTCATAACAAATACTCTAGAAATCATGCTGTATTTAATAGAATCCAAACCAATAAATTATATCGGTTTGACGTGCAAGCATGTCTAAAAACGTAACACACAAGTTGCAATTGTTCAAAATAATTACGATTCATGGAAAAACTTAACTTTAAGACAACCCAGCCTATTGCTTTCCTACACTGTCTTGTGCATATGAAATGGATTTCAAAACAAATACTCTAGAAATCATGCTGTATTTAATAGAAACCAAACCAATAAATTATATCGGTTTGACGTGCAAGCATGTCTAAAAACGTAACACACAAGTTGCAATTGTTCAAAATAATTAGGATTCATGGAAAAACTTAATTTTGAGACAACCCGGCCTATTGCTTTGGTACACTGTCTTCTTCATTTGAAATGGATTTCAAAACAAATACTCTAGAAATCATGCTGTATTTAATAGAATCCAAACCAATAAATTATATCGGTTTTGACGTGCAAGCATGTCTAAAAACGTAACACACAAGTTGCAATTGTTCAAAATAATTACGATTCATGGAAAAACTTAACTTTAAGACAACCCAGCCTATTGCTTTCCTACACTGTCTTCTTCATTTGAAATGGATTTCAAAACAAATACTCTAGAAATCATGCTGTATTTAATAGAATCCAAACCAATAAATTATATCGGTTTTGACGTGCAAGCATGTCTAAAAACGTAACACACAAGTTGCAATTGTTCAAAATAATTATGATTCATGGAAAAACTTAATTTTGAGACAACCCGGCCTATTGCTTTGGTACACTGTCTTCTTCATTTGAAATGGATTTCAAAACAAATACTCTAGAAATCATGCTGTATTTAATAGAATCCAAACCAATAAATTATATCGGTTTGACGTGCAAGCATGTCTAAAAACGTAACACACAAGTTGCAATTGTTCAAAATAATTAGGATTCATGGAAAAACTTAATTTTGAGACAACCCGGCCTATTGCTTTGGGACACTGTCTTCTTCATTTGAAATGGATTTCAAAACAAATACTCTAGAAATCATGCTGTATTTAATAGAATCCAAACCAATAAATTATATCGGTTTTGACGTGCAAGCATGTCTAAAAACGTAACACACAAGTTGCAATTGTTCAAAATAATTATGATTCATGGAAAAACTTAATTTTGAGACAACCCGGCCTATTGCTTTGGTACACTGTCTTCTTCATTTGAAATGGATTTCATAACAAATACTCTAGAAATCATGCTGTATTTAATAGAATCCAAACCAATAAATTATATCGGTTTGACGTGCAAGCATGTCTAAAAACGTAACACACAAGTTGCAATTGTTCAAAATAATTAGGATTCATGGAAAAACTTAATTTTGAGACAACCCGGCCTATTGCTTTGGGACACTGTCTTCTTCATTTGAAATGGATTTCAAAACAAATACTCTAGAAATCATGCTGTATTTAATAGAATCCAAACCAATAAATTATATCGGTTTGACGTGCAAGCATGTCTAAAAACGTAACACACAAGTTGCAATTGTTCAAAATAATTATGATTCATGGAAAAACTTAATTTTGAGACAACCCGGCCTATTGCTTTGGTACACTGTCTTCTTCATTTGAAATGGATTTCATAACAAATACTCTAGAAATCATGCTGTATTTAATAGAAACCAAACCAATAAATTATATCGGTTTGACGTGCAAGCATGTCTAAAAACGTAACACACAAGTTGCAATTGTTCAAAATAATTAGGATTCATGGAAAAACATAACTTTAAGACAACCCAGCCTATTGCTTTCCTACACTGTCTTCTTCATTTGAAATGGATTTCAAAACAAATACTCTAGAAATCATGCTGTATTTAATAGAATCCAAACCAATAAATTATATCGGTTTTGACGTGCAAGCATGTCTAAAAACGTAACACACAAGTTGCAATTGTTCAAAATAATTATGATTCATGGAAAAACTTAATTTTGAGACAACCCGGCCTATTGCTTTGGTACACTGTCTTCTTCATTTGAAATGGATTTCAAAACAAATACTCTAGAAATCATGCTGTATTTAATAGAATCCAAACCAATAAATTATATCGGTTTGACGTGCAAGCATGTCTAAAAACGTAACACACAAGTTGCAATTGTTCAAAATAATTAGGATTCATGGAAAAACTTAATTTTGAGACAACCCGGCCTATTGCTTTGGTACACTGTCTTCTTCATTTGAAATGGATTTCAAAACAAATACTCTAGAAATCATGCTGTATTTAATAGAATCCAAACCAATAAATTATATCGGTTTGACGTGCAAGCATGTCTAAAAACGTAACACACAAGTTGCAATTGTTCAAAATAATTATGATTCATGGAAAAACTTAATTTTGAGACAACCCGGCCTATTGCTTTGGTACACTGTCTTCTTCATTTGAAATGGATTTCAAAACAAATACTCTAGAAATCATGCTGTATTTAATAGAATCCAAACCAATAAATTATATCGGTTTGACGTGCAAGCATGTCTAAAAACGTAACACACAAGTTGCAATTGTTCAAAATAATTAGGATTCATGGAAAAACTTAATTTTGAGACAACCCGGCCTATTGCTTTGGGACACTGTCTTCTTCATTTGAAATGGATTTCAAAACAAATACTCTAGAAATCATGCTGTATTTAATAGAATCCAAACCAATAAATTATATCGGTTTTGACGTGCAAGCATGTCTAAAAACGTAACACACAAGTTGCAATTGTTCAAAATAATTATGATTCATGGAAAAACTTAATTTTGAGACAACCCGGCCTATTGCTTTGGTACACTGTCTTCTTCATTTGAAATGGATTTCATAACAAATACTCTAGAAATCATGCTGTATTTAATAGAATCCAAACCAATAAATTATATCGGTTTGACGTGCAAGCATGTCTAAAAACGTAACACACAAGTTGCAATTGTTCAAAATAATTAGGATTCATGGAAAAACTTAATTTTGAGACAACCCGGCCTATTGCTTTGGGACACTGTCTTCTTCATTTGAAATGGATTTCAAAACAAATACTCTAGAAATCATGCTGTATTTAATAGAATCCAAACCAATAAATTATATCGGTTTGACGTGCAAGCATGTCTAAAAACGTAACACACAAGTTGCAATTGTTCAAAATAATTATGATTCATGGAAAAACTTAATTTTGAGACAACCCGGCCTATTGCTTTGGTACACTGTCTTCTTCATTTGAAATGGATTTCATAACAAATACTCTAGAAATCATGCTGTATTTAATAGAAACCAAACCAATAAATTATATCGGTTTGACGTGCAAGCATGTCTAAAAACGTAACACACAAGTTGCAATTGTTCAAAATAATTAGGATTCATGGAAAAACATAACTTTAAGACAACCCAGCCTATTGCTTTCCTACACTGTCTTCTTCATTTGAAATGGATTTCAAAACAAATACTCTAGAAATCATGCTGTATTTAATAGAATCCAAACCAATAAATTATATCGGTTTTGACGTGCAAGCATGTCTAAAAACGTAACACACAAGTTGCAATTGTTCAAAATAATTATGATTCATGGAAAAACTTAATTTTGAGACAACCCGGCCTATTGCTTTGGTACACTGTCTTCTTCATTTGAAATGGATTTCAAAACAAATACTCTAGAAATCATGCTGTATTTAATAGAATCCAAACCAATAAATTATATCGGTTTGACGTGCAAGCATGTCTAAAAACGTAACACACAAGTTGCAATTGTTCAAAATAATTAGGATTCATGGAAAAACTTAATTTTGAGACAACCCGGCCTATTGCTTTGGTACACTGTCTTCTTCATTTGAAATGGATTTCAAAACAAATACTCTAGAAATCATGCTGTATTTAATAGAATCCAAACCAATAAATTATATCGGTTTGACGTGCAAGCATGTGTAAAAACGTAACACACAAGTTGCAATTGTTCAAAATAATTATGATTCATGGAAAAACTTAATTTTGAGACAACCCGGCCTATTGCTTTGGTACACTGTCTTCTTCATTTGAAATGGATTTCAAAACAAATACTCTAGAAATCATGCTGTATTTAATAGAATCCAAACCAATAAATTATATCGACTTGACGTGCAAGCATGTCTAAAAACGTAACACACAAGTTGCAATTGTTCAAAATAATTACGATTCATGGAAAAACTTAATTTTGAGACAACCCGGCCTATTGCTTTGGGACACTGTCTTCTTCATTTGAAATGGATTTCAAAACAAATACTCTAGAAATCATGCTGTATTTAATAGAATCCAAACCAATAAATTATATCGGTTTTGACGTGCAAGCATGTCTAAAAACGTAACACACAAGTTGCAATTGTTCAAAATAATTATGATTCATGGAAAAACTTAATTTTGAGACAACCCGGCCTATTGCTTTGGTACACTGTCTTCTTCATTTGAAATGGATTTCATAACAAATACTCTAGAAATCATGCTGTATTTAATAGAATCCAAACCAATAAATTATATCGGTTTGACGTGCAAGCATGTCTAAAAACGTAACACACAAGTTGCAATTGTTCAAAATAATTAGGATTCATGGAAAAACTTAACTTTAAGACAACCCAGCCTATTGCTTTCCTACACTGTCTTGTTCATATGAAATGGATTTCAAAACAAATACTCTAGAAATCATGCTGTATTTAATAGAAACCAAACCAATAAATTATATCGGTTTGACATGCAAGCATGTCCAAAAACGTAACACACAAGTTGCAATTGTTCAAAATAATTATGATTCATGGAAAAACTTAATTTTGAGACAACCCGGCCTATTGCTTTGGTACACTGTCTTCTTCATTTGAAATGGATTTCATAACAAATACTCTAGAAATCATGCTGTATTTAATAGAATCCAAACCAATAAATTATATCGGTTTGACGTGCAAGCATGTCTAAAAACGTAACACACAAGTTGCAATTGTTCAAAATAAATAGGATTCATGGAAAAACTTAACTTTAAGACAACCCAGCCTATTGCTTTCCTACACTGTCTTGTTCATATGAAATGGATTTCAAAACAAATACTCTAGAAATCATGCTGTATTTAATAGAATCCAAACCAATAAATTATATCGGTTTTGACGTGCAAGCATGTCTAAAAACGTAACACACAAGTTGCAATTGTTCAAAATAATTAGGATTCATGGAAAAACTTAATTTTGAGACAACCCGGCCTATTGCTTTGGGACACTGTCTTCTTCATTTGAAATGGATTTCATAACAAATACTCTAGAAATCATGCTGTATTTAATAGAATCCAAACCAATAAATTATATCGGTTTGACGTGCAAGCATGTCTAAAAACGTAACACACAAGTTGCAATTGTTCAAAATAATTACGATTCATGGAAAAACTTAATTTTGAGACAACCCGGCCTATTGCTTTGGGACACTGTCTTCTTCATTTGAAATGGATTTCAAAACAAATACTCTAGAAATCATGCTGTATTTAATAGAATCCAAACCAATAAATTATATCGGTTTTGACGTGCAAGCATGTCTAAAAACGTAACACACAAGTTGCAATTGTTCAAAATAATTATGATTCATGGAAAAACTTAATTTTGAGACAACCCGGCCTATTGCTTTGGTACACTGTCTTCTTCATTTGAAATGGATTTCATAACAAATACTCTAGAAATCATGCTGTATTTAATAGAATCCAAACCAATAAATTATATCGGTTTGACGTGCAAGCATGTCTAAAAACGTAACACACAAGTTGCAATTGTTCAAAATAATTACGATTCATGGAAAAACTTAACTTTAAGACAACCCAGCCTATTGCTTTCCTACACTGTCTTGTGCATATGAAATGGATTTCAAAACAAATACTCTAGAAATCATGCTGTATTTAATAGAAACCAAACCAATAAATTATATCGGTTTGACGTGCAAGCATGTCTAAAAACGTAACACACAAGTTGCAATTGTTCAAAATAATTAGGATTCATGGAAAAACTTAATTTTCAGACAATCCGGCCTATTGCTTTGGTACACTGTCTTCTTCATTTGAAATGGATTTCAAAACAAATACTCTAGAAATCATGCTGTATTTAATAGAATCCAAACCAATAAATTATATCGGTTTTGACGTGCAAGCATGTCTAAAAACGTAACACACAAGTTGCAATTGTTCAAAATAATTACGATTCATGGAAAAACTTAACTTTAAGACAACCCAGCCTATTGCTTTCCTACACTGTCTTCTTCATTTGAAATGGATTTCAAAACAAATACTCTAGAAATCATGCTGTATTTAATAGAATCCAAACCAATAAATTATATCGGTTTTGACGTGCAAGCATGTCTAAAAACGTAACACACAAGTTGCAATTGTTCAAAATAATTATGATTCATGGAAAAACTTAATTTTGAGACAACCCGGCCTATTGCTTTGGTACACTGTCTTCTTCATTTGAAATGGATTTCAAAACAAATACTCTAGAAATCATGCTGTATTTAATAGAATCCAAACCAATAAATTATATCGGTTTGACGTGCAAGCATGTCTAAAAACGTAACACACAAGTTGCAATTGTTCAAAATAATTAGGATTCATGGAAAAACTTAATTTTGAGACAACCCGGCCTATTGCTTTGGGACACTGTCTTCTTCATTTGAAATGGATTTCAAAACAAATACTCTAGAAATCATGCTGTATTTAATAGAATCCAAACCAATAAATTATATCGGTTTTGACGTGCAAGCATGTCTAAAAACGTAACACACAAGTTGCAATTGTTCAAAATAATTATGATTCATGGAAAAACTTAATTTTGAGACAACCCGGCCTATTGCTTTGGTACACTGTCTTCTTCATTTGAAATGGATTTCATAACAAATACTCTAGAAATCATGCTGTATTTAATAGAATCCAAACCAATAAATTATATCGGTTTGACGTGCAAGCATGTCTAAAAACGTAACACACAAGTTGCAATTGTTCAAAATAATTAGGATTCATGGAAAAACTTAATTTTGAGACAACCCGGCCTATTGCTTTGGGACACTGTCTTCTTCATTTGAAATGGATTTCAAAACAAATACTCTAGAAATCATGCTGTATTTAATAGAATCCAAACCAATAAATTATATCGGTTTGACGTGCAAGCATGTCTAAAAACGTAACACACAAGTTGCAATTGTTCAAAATAATTATGATTCATGGAAAAACTTAATTTTGAGACAACCCGGCCTATTGCTTTGGGACACTGTCTTCTTCATTTGAAATGGATTTCAAAACAAATACTCTAGAAATCATGCTGTATTTAATAGAATCCAAACCAATAAATTATATCGGTTTTGACGTGCAAGCATGTCTAAAAACGTAACACACAAGTTGCAATTGTTCAAAATAATTATGATTCATGGAAAAACTTAATTTTGAGACAACCCGGCCTATTGCTTTGGTACACTGTCTTCTTCATTTGAAATGGATTTCATAACAAATACTCTAGAAATCATGCTGTATTTAATAGAAACCAAACCAATAAATTATATCGGTTTGACGTGCAAGCATGTCTAAAAACGTAACACACAAGTTGCAATTGTTCAAAATAATTAGGATTCATGGAAAAACATAACTTTAAGACAACCCAGCCTATTGCTTTCCTACACTGTCTTCTTCATTTGAAATGGATTTCAAAACAAATACTCTAGAAATCATGCTGTATTTAATAGAATCCAAACCAATAAATTATATCGGTTTTGACGTGCAAGCATGTCTAAAAACGTAACACACAAGTTGCAATTGTTCAAAATAATTAGGATTCATGGAAAAACTTAATTTTGAGACAACCCGGCCTATTGCTTTGGTACACTGTCTTCTTCATTTGAAATGGATTTCATAACAAATACTCTAGAAATCATGCTGTATTTAATAGAATCCAAACCAATAAATTATATCGGTTTGACGTGCAAGCATGTCTAAAAACGTAACACACAAGTTGCAATTGTTCAAAATAATTAGGATTCATGGAAAAACTTAACTTTAAGACAACCCAGCCTATTGCTTTCCTACACTGTCTTGTTCATATGAAATGGATTTCAAAACAAATACTCTAGAAATCATGCTGTATTTAATAGAATCCAAACCAATAAATTATATCGGTTTTGACGTGCAAGCATGTCTAAAAACGTAACACACAAGTTGCAATTGTTCAAAATAATTATGATTCATGGAAAAACTTAATTTTGAGACAACCCGGCCTATTGCTTTGGTACACTGTCTTCTTCATTTGAAATGGATTTCAAAACAAATACTCTAGAAATCATGCTGTATTTAATAGAATCCAAACCAATAAATTATATCGGTTTGACGTGCAAGCATGTCTAAAAACGTAACACACAAGTTGCAATTGTTCAAAATAATTACGATTCATGGAAAAACTTAATTTTGAGACAACCCGGCCTATTGCTTTGGTACACTGTCTTCTTCATTTGAAATGGATTTCAAAACAAATACTCTAGAAATCATGCTGTATTTAATAGAATCCAAACCAATAAATTATATCGGTTTTGACGTGCAAGCATGTCTAAAAACGTAACACACAAGTTGCAATTGTTCAAAATAATTATGATTCATGGAAAAACTTAATTTTGAGACAACCCGGCCTATTGCTTTGGTACACTGTCTTCTTCATTTGAAATGGATTTCATAACAAATACTCTAGAAATCATGCTGTATTTAATAGAATCCAAACCAATAAATTATATCGGTTTGACGTGCAAGCATGTCTAAAAACGTAACACACAAGTTGCAATTGTTCAAAATAATTAGGATTCATGGAAAAACTTAACTTTAAGACAACCCAGCCTATTACTTTCCTACACTGTCTTGTTCATATGAAATGGATTTCAAAACAAATACTCTAGAAATCATGCTGTATTTAATAGAAACCAAACCAATAAATTATATCGGTTTGACATGCAAGCATGTCCAAAAACGTAACACACAAGTTGCAATTGTTCAAAATAATTATGATTCATGGAAAAACTTAATTTTGAGACAACCCGGCCTATTGCTTTGGTACACTGTCTTCTTCATTTGAAATGGATTTCAAAACAAATACTCTAGAAATCATGCTGTATTTAATAGAATCCAAACCAATAAATTATATCGGTTTGACGTGCAAGCATGTCCAAAAACGTAACACACAAGTTGCAATTGTTCAAAATAATTATGATTCATGGAAAAACTTAATTTTGAGACAACCCGGCCTATTGCTTTGGTACACTGTCTTCTTCATTTGAAATGGATTTCATAACAAATACTCTAGAAATCATGCTGTATTTAATAGAATCCAAACCAATAAATTATATCGGTTTGACGTGCAAGCATGTCTAAAAACGTAACACACAAGTTGCAATTGTTCAAAATAAATAGGATTCATGGAAAAACTTAACTTTAAGACAACCCAGCCTATTGCTTTCCTACACTGTCTTGTTCATATGAAATGGATTTCAAAACAAATACTCTAGAAATCATGCTGTATTTAATAGAATCCAAACCAATAAATTATATCGGTTTTGACGTGCAAGCATGTCTAAAAACGTAACACACAAGTTGCAATTGTTCAAAATAATTAGGATTCATGGAAAAACTTAATTTTGAGACAACCCGGCCTATTGCTTTGGTACACTGTCTTCTTCATTTGAAATGGATTTCAAAACAAATACTCTAGAAATCATGCTGTATTTAATAGAATCCAAACCAATAAATTATATCGGTTTGACGTGCAAGCATGTCCAAAAACGTAACACACAAGTATTGTTCAAAATAATTAGGATTCATGGAAAAACTTAACTTTAAGACAACCCAGCCTATTGCTTTCCTACACTGTCTTGTTCATATGAAATGGATTTCAAAACAAATACTCTAGAAATCATGCTGTATTTAATAGAAACCAAACCAATAAATTATATCGGTTTGACGTGCAAGCATGTCCAAAAACGTAACACACAAGTTGCAATTGTTCAAAAAAATTAGGATTCATGGAAAAACTTAATTTTGAGACAACCCAGCCTATTGCTTTGGTACACTGTCTTCTTCATTTCAAATGGATTTCAAAACAAATACTCTAGAAATCATGCTGTATTTAATAGAATCCAAACCAATAAATTATATCGGTTTGACGTGCAAGCATGTCTAAAAACGTAACACACAAGTTGCAATTGTTCAAAATAATTAGGATTCATGGAAAAACTTAATTTTGAGACAACCCGGCCTATTGCTTTGGGACACTGTCTTCTTCATTTGAAATGGATTTCAAAACAAATACTCTAGAAATCATGCTATATTTAATAGAATCCAAACCAATATATTATATCGGTTTGACGTGCAAGCATGTCTAAAAACGTAACACACAAGTTGCAATTGTTCAAAATAATTAGGATTCATGGAAAAACTTAATTTTGAGACAACCCGGCCTATTGCTTTGGGACACTGTCTTCTTCATTTGAAATGGATTTCAAAACAAATACTCTAGAAATCATGCTGTATTTAATAGAATCCAAACCAATAAATTATATCGGTTTTGACGTGCAAGCATGTCTAAAAACGTAACACACAAGTTGCAATTGTTCAAAATAATTAGGATTCATGGAAAAACTTAATTTTGAGACAACCCGGCCTATTGCTTTGGTACACTGTCTTCTTCATTTGAAATGGATTTCATAACAAATACTCTAGAAATCATGCTGTATTTAATAGAATCCAAACCAATAAATTATATCGGTTTGACGTGCAAGCATGTCTAAAAACGTAACACACAAGTTGCAATTGTTCAAAATAATTAGGATTCATGGAAAAACATAACTTTAAGACAACCCAGCCTATTGCTTTCCTACACTGTCTTCTTCATTTGAAATGGATTTCAAAACAAATACTCTAGAAATCATGCTGTATTTAATAGAATCCAAACCAATAAATTATATCGGTTTGACGTGCAAGCATGTCTAAAAACGTAACACACAAGTTGCAATTGTTCAAAATAATTAGGATTCATGGAAAAACTTAACTTTAAGACAACCCAGCCTATTGCTTTCCTACACTGTCTTGTTCATATGAAATGGATTTCAAAACAAATACTCTAGAAATCATGCTGTATTTAATAGAATCCAAACCAATAAATTATATCGGTTTTGACGTGCAAGCATGTCTAAAAACGTAACACACAAGTTGCAATTGTTCAAAATAATTAGGATTCATGGAAAAACTTAATTTTGAGACAACCCGGCCTATTGCTTTGGTACACTGTCTTCTTCATTTGAAATGGATTTCAAAACAAATACTCTAGAAATCATGCTGTATTTAATAGAATCCAAACCAATAAATTATATCGGTTTGACGTGCAAGCATGTCCAAAAACGTAACACACAAGTATTGTTCAAAATAATTAGGATTCATGGAAAAACTTAACTTTAAGACAACCCAGCCTATTGCTTTCCTACACTGTCTTGTTCATATGAAATGGATTTCAAAACAAATACTCTAGAAATCATGCTGTATTTAATAGAAACCAAACCAATAAATTATATCGGTTTGACGTGCAAGCATGTCCAAAAACGTAACACACAAGTTGCAATTGTTCAAAAAAATTAGGATTCATGGAAAAACTTAATTTTGAGACAACCCGGCCTATTGCTTTGGTACACTGTCTTCTTCATTTCAAATGGATTTCAAAACAAATACTCTAGAAATCATGCTGTATTTAATAGAATCCAAACCAATAAATTATATCGGTTTGACGTGCAAGCATGTCTAAAAACGTAACACACAAGTTGCAATTGTTCAAAATAATTAGGATTCATGGAAAAACTTAATTTTGAGACAACCTGGCCTATTGCTTTGGGACACTGTCTTCTTCATTTGAAATGGATTTCAAAACAAATACTCTAGAAATCATGCTATATTTAATAGAATCCAAACCAATAAATTATATCGGTTTGACGTGCAAGCATGTCTAAAAACGTAACACACAAGTTGCAATTGTTCAAAATAATTAGGATTCATGGAAAAACTTAATTTTGAGACAACCCGGCCTATTGCTTTGGGACACTGTCTTCTTCATTTGAAATGGATTTCAAAACAAATACTCTAGAAATCATGCTGTATTTAATAGAATCCAAACCAATAAATTATATCGGTTTTGACGTGCAAGCATGTCTAAAAACGTAACACACAAGTTGCAATTGTTCAAAATAATTATGATTCATGGAAAAACTTAATTTTGAGACAACCCGGCCTATTGCTTTGGTACACTGTCTTCTTCATTTGAAATGGATTTCATAACAAATACTCTAGAAATCATGCTGTATTTAATAGAATCCAAACCAATAAATTATATCGGTTTGACGTGCAAGCATGTCTAAAAACGTAACACACAAGTTGCAATTGTTCAAAATAATTAGGATTCATGGAAAAACATAACTTTAAGACAACCTAGCCTATTGCTTTCCTACACTGTCTTCTTCATTTGAAATGGATTTCAAAACAAATACTCTAGAAATCATGCTGTATTTAATAGAATCCAAACCAATAAATTATATCGGTTTTGACGTGCAAGCATGTCTAAAAACGTAACACACAAGTTGCAATTGTTCAAAATAATTATGATTCATGGAAAAACTTAATTTTGAGACAACCCGGCCTATTGCTTTGGTACACTGTCTTCTTCATTTGAAATGGATTTCAAAACAAATACTCTAGAAATCATGCTGTATTTAATAGAATCCAAACCAATAAATTATATCGGTTTGACGTGCAAGCATGTCTAAAAACGTAACACACAAGTTGCAATTGTTCAAAATAATTACGATTCATGGAAAAACTTAATTTTGAGACAACCCGGCCTATTGCTTTGGTACACTGTCTTCTTCATTTGAAATGGATTTCAAAACAAATACTCTAGAAATCATGCTGTATTTAATAGAATCCAAACCAATAAATTATATCGGTTTTGACGTGCAAGCATGTCTAAAAACGTAACACACAAGTTGCAATTGTTCAAAATAATTAGGATTCATGGAAAAACTTAATTTTGAGACAACCCGGCCTATTGCTTTGGTACACTGTCTTCTTCATTTGAAATGGATTTCATAACAAATACTCTAGAAATCATGCTGTATTTAATAGAATCCAAACCAATAAATTATATCGGTTTGACGTGCAAGCATGTCTAAAAACGTAACACACAAGTTGCAATTGTTCAAAATAATTAGGATTCATGGAAAAACATAACTTTAAGACAACCTAGCCTATTGCTTTCCTACACTGTCTTCTTCATTTGAAATGGATTTCAAAACAAATACTCTAGAAATCATGCTGTATTTAATAGAATCCAAACCAATAAATTATATCGGTTTTGACGTGCAAGCATGTCTAAAAACGTAACACACAAGTTGCAATTGTTCAAAATAATTATGATTCATGGAAAAACTTAATTTTGAGACAACCCGGCCTATTGCTTTGGTACACTGTCTTCTTCATTTGAAATGGATTTCAAAACAAATACTCTAGAAATCATGCTGTATTTAATAGAATCCAAACCAATAAATTATATCGGTTTGACGTGCAAGCATGTCTAAAAACGTAACACACAAGTTGCAATTGTTCAAAATAATTACGATTCATGGAAAAACTTAATTTTGAGACAACCCGGCCTATTGCTTTGGTACACTGTCTTCTTCATTTGAAATGGATTTCAAAACAAATACTCTAGAAATCATGCTGTATTTAATAGAATCCAAACCAATAAATTATATCGGTTTTGACGTGCAAGCATGTCTAAAAACGTAACACACAAGTTGCAATTGTTCAAAATAATTATGATTCATGGAAAAACTTAATTTTGAGACAACCCGGCCTATTGCTTTGGTACACTGTCTTCTTCATTTGAAATGGATTTCATAACAAATACTCTAGAAATCATGCTGTATTTAATAGAATCCAAACCAATAAATTATATCGGTTTGACGTGCAAGCATGTCTAAAAACGTAACACACAAGTTGCAATTGTTCAAAATAATTAGGATTCATGGAAAAACTTAACTTTAAGACAACCCAGCCTATTGCTTTCCTACACTGTCTTGTTCATATGAAATGGATTTCAAAACAAATACTCTAGAAATCATGCTGTATTTAATAGAAACCAAACCAATAAATTATATCGGTTTGACATGCAAGCATGTCTAAAAACGTAACACACAAGTTGCAATTGTTCAAAATAATTATGATTCATGGAAAAACTTAATTTTGAGACAACCCGGCCTATTGCTTTGGTACACTGTCTTCTTCATTTGAAATGGATTTCATAACAAATACTCTAGAAATCATGCTGTATTTAATAGAATCCAAACCAATAAATTATATCGGTTTGACGTGCAAGCATGTCTAAAAACGTAACACACAAGTTGCAATTGTTCAAAATAAATAGGATTCATGGAAAAACTTAACTTTAAGACAACCCAGCCTATTGCTTTCCTACACTGTCTTGTTCATATGAAATGGATTTCAAAACAAATACTCTAGAAATCATGCTGTATTTAATAGAATCCAAACCAATAAATTATATCGGTTTTGACGTGCAAGCATGTCTAAAAACGTAACACACAAGTTGCAATTGTTCAAAATAATTAGGATTCATGGAAAAACTTAATTTTGAGACAACCCGGCCTATTGCTTTGGTACACTGTCTTCTTCATTTGAAATGGATTTCAAAACAAATACTCTAGAAATCATGCTGTATTTAATAGAATCCAAACCAATAAATTATATCGGTTTGACGTGCAAGCATGTCCAAAAACGTAACACACAAGTATTGTTCAAAATAATTAGGATTCATGGAAAAACTTAACTTTAAGACAACCCAGCCTATTGCTTTCCTACACTGTCTTGTTCATATGAAATGGATTTCAAAACAAATACTCTAGAAATCATGCTGTATTTAATAGAAACCAAACCAATAAATTATATCGGTTTGACGTGCAAGCATGTCCAAAAACGTAACACACAAGTTGCAATTGTTCAAAAAAATTAGGATTCATGGAAAAACTTAATTTTGAGACAACCCGGCCTATTGCTTTGGTACACTGTCTTCTTCATTTCAAATGGATTTCAAAACAAATACTCTAGAAATCATGCTGTATTTAATAGAATCCAAACCAATAAATTATATCGGTTTGACGTGCAAGCATGTCTAAAAACGTAACACACAAGTTGCAATTGTTCAAAATAATTAGGATTCATGGAAAAACTTAATTTTGAGACAACCCGGCCTATTGCTTTGGGACACTGTCTTCTTCATTTGAAATGGATTTCAAAACAAATACTCTAGAAATCATGCTATATTTAATAGAATCCAAACCAATAAATTATATCGGTTTGACGTGCAAGCATGTCTAAAAACGTAACACACAAGTTGCAATTGTTCAAAATAATTAGGATTCATGGAAAAACTTAATTTTGAGACAACCCGGCCTATTGCTTTGGTACACTGTCTTCTTCATTTGAAATGGATTTCAAAACAAATACTCTAGAAATCATGCTGTATTTAATAGAATCCAAACCAATAAATTATATCGGTTTGACGTGCAAGCATGTCTAAAAACGTAACACACAAGTTGCAATTGTTCAAAATAATTACGATTCATGGAAAAACTTAATTTTGAGACAACCCGGCCTATTGCTTTGGTACACTGTCTTCTTCATTTGAAATGGATTTCAAAACAAATACTCTAGAAATCATGCTGTATTTAATAGAATCCAAACCAATAAATTATATCGGTTTTGACGTGCAAGCATGTCTAAAAACGTAACACACAAGTTGCAATTGTTCAAAATAATTATGATTCATGGAAAAACTTAATTTTGAGACAACCCGGCCTATTGCTTTGGTACACTGTCTTCTTCATTTGAAATGGATTTCATAACAAATACTCTAGAAATCATGCTGTATTTAATAGAATCCAAACCAATAAATTATATCGGTTTGACGTGCAAGCATGTCTAAAAACGTAACACACAAGTTGCAATTGTTCAAAATAATTACGATTCATGGAAAAACATAACTTTAAGACAACCCAGCCTATTGCTTTCCTACACTGTCTTCTTCATTTGAAATGGATTTCAAAACAAATACTCTAGAAATCATGCTGTATTTAATAGAATCCAAACCAATAAATTATATCGGTTTTGACGTGCAAGCATGTCTAAAAACGTAACACACAAGTTGCAATTGTTCAAAATAATTAGGATTCATGGAAAAACTTAATTTTGAGACAACCCGGCCTATTGCTTTGGTACACTGTCTTCTTCATTTGAAATGGATTTCAAAACAAATACTCTAGAAATCATGCTGTATTTAATAGAATCCAAACCAATAAATTATATCGGTTTGACGTGCAAGCATGTCTAAAAACGTAACACACAAGTTGCAATTGTTCAAAATAATTACGATTCATGGAAAAACTTAATTTTGAGACAACCCGGCCTATTGCTTTGGTACACTGTCTTCTTCATTTGAAATGGATTTCAAAACAAATACTCTAGAAATCATGCTGTATTTAATAGAATCCAAACCAATAAATTATATCGGTTTTGACGTGCAAGCATGTCTAAAAACGTAACACACAAGTTGCAATTGTTCAAAATAATTATGATTCATGGAAAAACTTAATTTTGAGACAACCCGGCCTATTGCTTTGGTACACTGTCTTCTTCATTTGAAATGGATTTCATAACAAATACTCTAGAAATCATGCTGTATTTAATAGAATCCAAACCAATAAATTATATCGGTTTGACGTGCAAGCATGTCTAAAAACGTAACACACAAGTTGCAATTGTTCAAAATAATTAGGATTCATGGAAAAACTTAACTTTAAGACAACCCAGCCTATTGCTTTCCTACACTGTCTTGTTCATATGAAATGGATTTCAAAACAAATACTCTAGAAATCATGCTGTATTTAATAGAAACCAAACCAATAAATTATATCGGTTTGACATGCAAGCATGTCCAAAAACGTAACACACAAGTTGCAATTGTTCAAAATAATTATGATTCATGGAAAAACTTAATTTTGAGACAACCCGGCCTATTGCTTTGGTACACTGTCTTCTTCATTTGAAATGGATTTCATAACAAATACTCTAGAAATCATGCTGTATTTAATAGAATCCAAACCAATAAATTATATCGGTTTGACGTGCAAGCATGTCTAAAAACGTAACACACAAGTTGCAATTGTTCAAAATAAATAGGATTCATGGAAAAACTTAACTTTAAGACAACCCAGCCTATTGCTTTCCTACACTGTCTTGTTCATATGAAATGGATTTCAAAACAAATACTCTAGAAATCATGCTGTATTTAATAGAATCCAAACCAATAAATTATATCGGTTTTGACGTGCAAGCATGTCTAAAAACGTAACACACAAGTTGCAATTGTTCAAAATAATTAGGATTCATGGAAAAACTTAATTTTGAGACAACCCGGCCTATTGCTTTGGGACACTGTCTTCTTCATTTGAAATGGATTTCAAAACAAATACTCTAGAAATCATGCTGTATTTAATAGAATCCAAACCAATAAATTATATCGGTTTGACGTGCAAGCATGTCCAAAAACGTAACACACAAGTATTGTTCAAAATAATTAGGATTCATGGAAAAACTTAACTTTAAGACAACCCAGCCTATTGCTTTCCTACACTGTCTTGTTCATATGAAATGGATTTCAAAACAAATACTCTAGAAATCATGCTGTATTTAATAGAAACCAAACCAATAAATTATATCGGTTTGACATGCAAGCATGTCCAAAAACGTAACACACAAGTTGCAATTGTTCAAAATAATTATGATTCATGGAAAAACTTAATTTTGAGACAACCCGGCCTATTGCTTTGGTACACTGTCTTCTTCATTTGAAATGGATTTCATAACAAATACTCTAGAAATCATGCTGTATTTAATAGAATCCAAACCAATAAATTATATCGGTTTGACGTGCAAGCATGTCTAAAAACGTAACACACAAGTTGCAATTGTTCAAAATAAATAGGATTCATGGAAAAACTTAACTTTAAGACAACCCAGCCTATTGCTTTCCTACACTGTCTTGTTCATATGAAATGGATTTCAAAACAAATACTCTAGAAATCATGCTGTATTTAATAGAATCCAAACCAATAAATTATATCGGTTTTGACGTGCAAGCATGTCTAAAAACGTAACACACAAGTTGCAATTGTTCAAAATAATTAGGATTCATGGAAAAACTTAATTTTGAGACAACCCGGCCTATTGCTTTGGTACACTGTCTTCTTCATTTGAAATGGATTTCAAAACAAATACTCTAGAAATCATGCTGTATTTAATAGAATCCAAACCAATAAATTATATCGGTTTGACGTGCAAGCATGTCCAAAAACGTAACACACAAGTATTGTTCAAAATAATTAGGATTCATGGAAAAACTTAACTTTAAGACAACCCAGCCTATTGCTTTCCTACACTGTCTTGTTCATATGAAATGGATTTCAAAACAAATACTCTAGAAATCATGCTGTATTTAATAGAAACCAAACCAATAAATTATATCGGTTTGACGTGCAAGCATGTCCAAAAACGTAACACACAAGTTGCAATTGTTCAAAAAAATTAGGATTCATGGAAAAACTTAATTTTGAGACAACCCGGCCTATTGCTTTGGTACACTGTCTTCTTCATTTCAAATGGATTTCAAAACAAATACTCTAGAAATCATGCTGTATTTAATAGAATCCAAACCAATAAATTATATCGGTTTGACGTGCAAGCATGTCTAAAAACGTAACACACAAGTTGCAATTGTTCAAAATAATTAGGATTCATGGAAAAACTTAATTTTGAGACAACCCGGCCTATTGCTTTGGTACACTGTCTTCTTCATTTGAAATGGATTTCAAAACAAATACTCTAGAAATCATGCTGTATTTAATAGAATCCAAACCAATAAATTATATAGGTTTGACGTGCAAGCATGTCCAAAAACGTAACACACAAGTTGCAATTGTTCAAAATAATTAGGATTCATGGAAAAACTTAATTTTGAGACAACCCGGCCTATTGCTTTGGTACACTGTCTTCTTCATTTGAAATGGATTTCAAAACAAATACTCTAGAAATCATGCTATATTTAATAGAATCCAAACCAATAAATTATATCGGTTTGACGTGCAAGCATGTCTAAAAACGTAACACACAAGTTGCAATTGTTCAAAATAATTAGGATTCATGGAAAAACTGAATTTTGAGACAACCCGGCCTATTGCTTTGGTACACTGTCTTCTTCATTTGAAATGGATTTCAAAACAAATACTCTAGAAATCATGCTGTATTTAATAGAATCCAAACCAATAAATTATATCGGTTTTGACGTGCAAGCATGTCTAAAAACGTAACACACAAGTTGCAATTGTTCAAAATAATTACGATTCATGGAAAAACTTAACTTTAAGACAACCCAGCCTATTGCTTTCCTACACTGTCTTGTTCATATGAAATGGATTTCAAAACAAATACTCTAGAAATCATGCTGTATTTAATAGAATCCAAACCAATAAATTATATCGGTTTGACGTGCAAGCATGTCTAAAAACGTAACACACAAGTTGCAATTGTTCAAAATAATTAGGATTCATGGAAAAACTTAATTTTGAGACAACCCGGCCTATTGCTTTGGGACACTGTCTTCTTCATTTGAAATGGATTTCAAAACAAATACTCTAGAAATCATGCTGTATTTAATAGAATCCAAACCAATAAATTATATCAGTTTTGACGTGCAAGCATGTCTAAAAACGTAACACACAAGTTGCAATTGTTCAAAATAATTATGATTCATGGAAAAACTTAATTTTGAGACAACCCGGCCTATTGCTTTGGTACACTGTCTTCTTCATTTGAAATGGATTTCATAACAAATACTCTAGAAATCATGCTGTATTTAATAGAATCCAAACCAATAAATTATATCGGTTTGACGTGCAAGCATGTCTAAAAACGTAACACACAAGTTGCAATTGTTCAAAATAATTAGGATTCATGGAAAAACTTAATTTTGAGACAACCCGGCCTATTGCTTTGGTACACTGTCTTCTTCATTTGAAATGGATTTCAAAACAAATACTCTAGAAATCATGCTGTATTTAATAGAATCCAAACCAATAAATTATATCGGTTTGACGTGCAAGCATGTCTAAAAACGTAACACACAAGTTGCAATTGTTCAAAATAATTATGATTCATGGAAAAACTTAATTTTGAGACAACCCGGCCTATTGCTTTGGTACACTGTCTTCTTCATTTGAAATGGATTTCAAAACAAATACTCTAGAAATCATGCTGTATTTAATAGAATCCAAACCAATAAATTATATCGGTTTTGACGTGCAAGCATGTCTAAAAACGTAACACACAAGTTGCAATTGTTCAAAATAATTATGATTCATGGAAAAACTTAATTTTGAGACAACCCGGCCTATTGCTTTGGTACACTGTCTTCTTCATTTGAAATGGATTTCATAACAAATACTCTAGAAATCATGCTGTATTTAATAGAATCCAAACCAATAAATTATATCGGTTTGACGTGCAAGCATGTCTAAAAACGTAACACACAAGTTGCAATTGTTCAAAATAATTAGGATTCATGGAAAAACTTAACTTTAAGACAACCCAGCCTATTGCTTTCCTACACTGTCTTGTTCATATGAAATGGATTTCAAAACAAATACTCTAGAAATCATGCTGTATTTAATAGAAACCAAACCAATAAATTATATCGGTTTGACATGCAAGCATGTCCAAAAACGTAACACACAAGTTGCAATTGTTCAAAATAATTATGATTCATGGAAAAACTTAATTTTCAGACAATCCGGCCTATTGCTTTGGTACACTGTCTTCTTCATTTGAAATGGATTTCAAAACAAATACTCTAGAAATCATGCTGTATTTAATAGAATCCAAACCAATAAATTATATCGGTTTGACGTGCAAGCATGTCTAAAAACGTAACACACAAGTTGCAATTGTTCAAAATAATTACGATTCATGGAAAAACTTAACTTTAAGACAACCCAGCCTATTGCTTTCCTACACTGTCTTCTTCATTTGAAATGGATTTCAAAACAAATACTCTAGAAATCATGCTGTATTTAATAGAATCCAAACCAATAAATTATATCGGTTTTGACGTGCAAGCATGTCTAAAAACGTAACACACAAGTTGCAATTGTTCAAAATAATTATGATTCATGGAAAAACTTAATTTTGAGACAACCCGGCCTATTGCTTTGGTACACTGTCTTCTTCATTTGAAATGGATTTCATAACAAATACTCTAGAAATCATGCTGTATTTAATAGAATCCAAACCAATAAATTATATCGGTTTGACGTGCAAGCATGTCTAAAAACGTAACACACAAGTTGCAATTGTTCAAAATAATTAGGATTCATGGAAAAACTTAATTTTGAGACAACCCGGCCTATTGCTTTGGTACACTGTCTTCTTCATTTGAAATGGATTTCAAAACAAATACTCTAGAAATCATGCTGTATTTAATAGAATCCAAACCAATAAATTATATCGGTTTGACGTGCAAGCATGTCTAAAAACGTAACACACAAGTTGCAATTGTTCAAAATAATTAGGATTCATGGAAAAACTTAATTTTGAGACAACCCGGCCTATTGCTTTGGTACACTGTCTTCTTCATTTGAAATGGATTTCAAAACAAATACTCTAGAAATCATGCTGTATTTAATAGAATCCAAACCAATAAATTATATCGGTTTGACATGCAAGCATGTCCAAAAACGTAACACACAAGTTGCAATTGTTCAAAATAATTACGATTCATGGAAAAACTTAACTTTAAGACAACCCGGCCTATTGCTTTGGGACACTGTCTTCTTCATTTGAAATGGATTTCAAAACAAATACTCTAGAAATCATGCTGTATTTAATAGAATCCAAACCAATAAATTATATCGGTTTGACGTGCAAGCATGTCCAAAAACGTAACACACAAGTTGCAATTGTTCAAAATAATTACGATTCATGGAAAAACTTAACTTTAAGACAACCCAGCCTATTGCTTTGGGACACTGTCTTCTTCATTTGAAATGGATTTCAAAACAAATACTCTAGAAATCATGCTGTATTTAATAGAATCCAAACCAATAAATTATATCGGTTTGACGTGCAAGCATGTCTAAAAACGTAACACACAAGTTGCAATTGTTCAAAATAATTAGGATTCATGGAAAAACTTAATTTTGAGACAACCCGGCCTATTGCTTTGGGACACTGTCTTCTTCATTTGAAATGGATTTCAAAACAAATACTCTAGAAATCATGCTGTATTTAATAGAATCCAAACCAATAAATTATATCAGTTTTGACGTGCAAGCATGTCTAAAAACGTAACACACAAGTTGCAATTGTTCAAAATAATTATGATTCATGGAAAAACTTAATTTTGAGACAACCCGGCCTATTGCTTTGGTACACTGTCTTCTTCATTTGAAATGGATTTCATAACAAATACTCTAGAAATCATGCTGTATTTAATAGAATCCAAACCAATAAATTATATCGGTTTGACGTGCAAGCATGTCTAAAAACGTAACACACAAGTTGCAATTGTTCAAAATAATTAGGATTCATGGAAAAACTTAATTTTGAGACAACCCGGCCTATTGCTTTGGTACACTGTCTTCTTCATTTGAAATGGATTTCAAAACAAATACTCTAGAAATCATGCTGTATTTAATAGAATCCAAACCAATAAATTATATCGGTTTGACGTGCAAGCATGTCTAAAAACGTAACACACAAGTTGCAATTGTTCAAAATAATTACGATTCATGGAAAAACTTAATTTTGAGACAACCCGGCCTATTGCTTTGGTACACTGTCTTCTTCATTTGAAATGGATTTCAAAACAAATACTCTAGAAATCATGCTGTATTTAATAGAATCCAAACCAATAAATTATATCGGTTTTGACGTGCAAGCATGTCTAAAAACGTAACACACAAGTTGCAATTGTTCAAAATAATTATGATTCATGGAAAAACTTAATTTTGAGACAACCCGGCCTATTGCTTTGGTACACTGTCTTCTTCATTTGAAATGGATTTCATAACAAATACTCTAGAAATCATGCTGTATTTAATAGAATCCAAACCAATAAATTATATCGGTTTGACGTGCAAGCATGTCTAAAAACGTAACACACAAGTTGCAATTGTTCAAAATAATTAGGATTCATGGAAAAACTTAACTTTAAGACAACCCAGCCTATTGCTTTCCTACACTGTCTTGTTCATATGAAATGGATTTCAAAACAAATACTCTAGAAATCATGCTGTATTTAATAGAAACCAAACCAATAAATTATATCGGTTTGACATGCAAGCATGTCCAAAAACGTAACACACAAGTTGCAATTGTTCAAAATAATTATGATTCATGGAAAAACTTAATTTTCAGACAATCCGGCCTATTGCTTTGGTACACTGTCTTCTTCATTTGAAATGGATTTCAAAACAAATACTCTAGAAATCATGCTGTATTTAATAGAATCCAAACCAATAAATTATATCGGTTTGACGTGCAAGCATGTCTAAAAACGTAACACACAAGTTGCAATTGTTCAAAATAATTACGATTCATGGAAAAACTTAACTTTAAGACAACCCAGCCTATTGCTTTCCTACACTGTCTTCTTCATTTGAAATGGATTTCAAAACAAATACTCTAGAAATCATGCTGTATTTAATAGAATCCAAACCAATAAATTATATCGGTTTTGACGTGCAAGCATGTCTAAAAACGTAACACACAAGTTGCAATTGTTCAAAATAATTAGGATTCATGGAAAAACTTAATTTTGAGACAACCCGGCCTATTGCTTTGGTACACTGTCTTCTTCATTTGAAATGGATTTCATAACAAATACTCTAGAAATCATGCTGTATTTAATAGAATCCAAACCAATAAATTATATCGGTTTGACGTGCAAGCATGTCTAAAAACGTAACACACAAGTTGCAATTGTTCAAAATAATTAGGATTCATGGAAAAACTTAATTTTGAGACAACCCGGCCTATTGCTTTGGTACACTGTCTTCTTCATTTGAAATGGATTTCAAAACAAATACTCTAGAAATCATGCTGTATTTAATAGAATCCAAACCAATAAATTATATCGGTTTGACGTGCAAGCATGTCTAAAAACGTAACACACAAGTTGCAATTGTTCAAAATAATTAGGATTCATGGAAAAACTTAATTTTGAGACAACCCGGCCTATTGCTTTGGTACACTGTCTTCTTCATTTCAAATGGATTTCAAAACAAATACTCTAGAAATCATGCTGTATTTAATAGAATCCAAACCAATAAATTATATCGGTTTTGACGTGCAAGCATGTCTAAAAACGTAACACACAAGTTGCAATTGTTCAAAATAATTAGGATTCATGGAAAAACTTAATTTTGAGACAACCCGGCCTATTGCTTTGGTACACTGTCTTCTTCATTTGAAATGGATTTCATAACAAATACTCTAGAAATCATGCTGTATTTAATAGAATCCAAACCAATAAATTATATCGGTTTGACGTGCAAGCATGTCCAAAAACGTAACACACAAGTTGCAATTGTTCAAAATAATTAGGATTCATGGAAAAACTTAATTTTGAGACAACCCAGCCTATTGCTTTGGGACACTGTCTTCTTCATTTGAAATGGATTTCAAAACAAATACTCTAGAAATCATGCTGTATTTAATAGAATCCAAACCAATAAATTATATAGGTTTGACGTGCAAGCATGTCTAAAAACGTAACACACAAGTTGCAATTGTTCAAAATAATTAGGATTCATGGAAAAACTTAACTTTAAGACAACCCAGCCTATTGCTTTCCTACACTGTCTTGTTCATATGAAATGGATTTCAAAACAAATACTCTAGAAATCATGCTGTATTTAATAGAAACCAAACCAATAAATTATATCGGTTTGACATGCAAGCATGTCCAAAAACGTAACACACAAGTTGCAATTGTTCAAAATAATTATGATTCATGGAAAAACTTAATTTTCAGACAATCCGGCCTATTGCTTTGGTACACTGTCTTCTTCATTTGAAATGGATTTCAAAACAAATACTCTAGAAATCATACTGTATTTAATAGAATCCAAACCAATAAATTATATCGGTTTGACGTGCAAGCATGTCTAAAAACGTAACACACAAGTATTGTTCAAAATAATTAGGATTCATGGAAAAACTTAACATTAAGACAACCCAGCCTATTGCTTTCCTACACTGTCCTGTTCATATGAAATGGATTTCAAAACAAATACTCTAGAAATCATGCTGTATTTAATAGAAACCAAACCAATAAATTATATCGGTTTGACGTGCAAGCATGTCCAAAAACGTAACACACAAGTTGCAATTGTTCAAAATAATTATGATTCATGGAAAAACTTAATTTTCAGACAATCCGGCCTATTGCTTTGGTACACTGTCTTCTTCATTTGAAATGGATTTCAAAACAAATACTCTAGAAATCATGCTGTATTTAATAGAATCCAAACCAATAAATTATATCGGTTTGACGTGCAAGCATGTCTAAAAACGTAACACACAAGTATTGTTCAAAATAATTAGGATTCATGGAAAAACTTTACTTTAAGACAACCCAGCCTATTGCTTTCCTACACTGTCCTGTTCATATGAAATGGATTTCAAAACAAATACTCTAGAAATCATGCTGTATTTAATAGAAACCAAACCAATAAATTATATCGGTTTGACGTGCAAGCATGTCCAAAAACGTAACACACAAGTTGCAATTGTTCAAAATAATTAGGATTCATGGAAAAACTTAATTTTGAGACAACCCGGCCTATTGCTTTGGTACACTGTCTTCTTCATTTCAAATGGATTTCAAAACAAATACTCTAGAAATCATGCTGTATTTAATAGAATCCAAACCAATAAATTATATCGGTTTGACGTGCAAGCATGTCTAAAAACGTAACACACAAGTTGCAATTGTTCAAAATAATTAGGATTCATGGAAAAACTTAATTTTGAGACAACCCGGCCTATTGCTTTGGGACACTGTCTTCTTCATTTGAAATGGATTTCAAAACAAATACTCTAGAAATCATGCTGTATTTAATAGAATCCAAACCAATAAATTATATAGGTTTGACGTGCAAGCATGTCCAAAAACGTAACACACAAGTTGCAATTGTTCAAAATAATTACGATTCATGGAAAAACTTAATTTTGAGACAACCCGGCCTATTGCTTTGGTACACTGTCTTCTTCATTTGAAATGGATTTCAAAACAAATACTCTAGAAATCATGCTATATTTAATAGAATCCAAACCAATAAATTATATCGGTTTGACGTGCAAGCATGTCTAAAAACGTAACACACAAGTATTGTTCAAAATAATTAGGATTCATGGAAAAACTTAACTTTAAGACAACCCAGCCTATTGCTTTCCTACACTGTCTTGTTCATATGAAATGGATTTCAAAACAAATACTCTAGAAATCATGCTGTATTTAATAGAAACCAAACCAATAAATTATATCGGTTTGACATGCAAGCATGTCCAAAAACGTAACACACAAGTTGCAATTGTTCAAAATAATTATGATTCATGGAAAAACTTAATTTTCAGACAATCCGGCCTATTGCTTTGGTACACTGTCTTCTTCATTTGAAATGGATTTCAAAACAAATACTCTAGAAATCATGCTGTATTTAATAGAATCCAAACCAATAAATTATATCGGTTTGACGTGCAAGCATGTCTAAAAACGTAACACACAAGTATTGTTCAAAATAATTAGGATTCATGGAAAAACTTTACTTTAAGACAACCCAGCCTATTGCTTTCCTACACTGTCCTGTTCATATGAAATGGATTTCAAAACAAATACTCTAGAAATCATGCTGTATTTAATAGAAACCAAACCAATAAATTATATCGGTTTGACGTGCAAGCATGTCCAAAAACGTAACACACAAGTTGCAATTGTTCAAAATAATTAGGATTCATGGAAAAACTTAATTTTGAGACAACCCGGCCTATTGCTTTGGTACACTGTCTTCTTCATTTCAAATGGATTTCAAAACAAATACTCTAGAAATCATGCTGTATTTAATAGAATCCAAACCAATAAATTATATCGGTTTGACGTGCAAGCATGTCTAAAAACGTAACACACAAGTTGCAATTGTTCAAAATAATTAGGATTCATGGAAAAACTTAATTTTGAGACAACCCGGCCTATTGCTTTGGGACACTGTCTTCTTCATTTGAAATGGATTTCAAAACAAATACTCTAGAAATCATGCTGTATTTAATAGAATCCAAACCAATAAATTATATAGGTTTGACGTGCAAGCATGTCTAAAAACGTAACACACAAGTTGCAATTGTTCAAAATAATTAGGATTCATGGAAAAACTTAACTTTAAGACAACCCAGCCTATTGCTTTCCTACACTGTCTTGTTCATATGAAATGGATTTCAAAACAAATACTCTAGAAATCATGCTGTATTTAATAGAAACCAAACCAATAAATTATATCGGTTTGACATGCAAGCATGTCCAAAAACGTAACACACAAGTTGCAATTGTTCAAAATAATTATGATTCATGGAAAAACTTAATTTTCAGACAATCCGGCCTATTGCTTTGGTACACTGTCTTCTTCATTTGAAACGGATTTCAAAACAAATACTCTAGAAATCATACTGTATTTAATAGAATCCAAACCAATAAATTATATCGGTTTGACGTGCAAGCATGTCTAAAAACGTAACACACAAGTATTGTTCAAAATAATTAGGATTCATGGAAAAACTTAACATTAAGACAACCCAGCCTATTGCTTTCCTACACTGTCCTGTTCATATGAAATGGATTTCAAAACAAATACTCTAGAAATCATGCTGTATTTAATAGAAACCAAACCAATAAATTATATCGGTTTGACGTGCAAGCATGTCCAAAAACGTAACACACAAGTTGCAATTGTTCAAAATAATTATGATTCATGGAAAAACTTAATTTTCAGACAATCCGGCCTATTGCTTTGGTACACTGTCTTCTTCATTTGAAATGGATTTCAAAACAAATACTCTAGAAATCATGCTGTATTTAATAGAATCCAAACCAATAAATTATATCGGTTTGACGTGCAAGCATGTCTAAAAACGTAACACACAAGTATTGTTCAAAATAATTAGGATTCATGGAAAAACTTTACTTTAAGACAACCCAGCCTATTGCTTTCCTACACTGTCCTGTTCATATGAAATGGATTTCAAAACAAATACTCTAGAAATCATGCTGTATTTAATAGAAACCAAACCAATAAATTATATCGGTTTGACGTGCAAGCATGTCCAAAAACGTAACACACAAGTTGCAATTGTTCAAAATAATTAGGATTCATGGAAAAACTTAATTTTGAGACAACCCGGCCTATTGCTTTGGTACACTGTCTTCTTCATTTCAAATGGATTTCAAAACAAATACTCTAGAAATCATGCTGTATTTAATAGAATCCAAACCAATAAATTATATCGGTTTGACGTGCAAGCATGTCTAAAAACGTAACACACAAGTTGCAATTGTTCAAAATAATTAGGATTCATGGAAAAACTTAATTTTGAGACAACCCGGCCTATTGCTTTGGGACACTGTCTTCTTCATTTGAAATGGATTTCAAAACAAATACTCTAGAAATCATGCTGTATTTAATAGAATCCAAACCAATAAATTATATAGGTTTGACGTGCAAGCATGTCCAAAAACGTAACACACAAGTTGCAATTGTTCAAAATAATTACGATTCATGGAAAAACTTAATTTTGAGACAACCCGGCCTATTGCTTTGGTACACTGTCTTCTTCATTTGAAATGGATTTCAAAACAAATACTCTAGAAATCATGCTATATTTAATAGAATCCAAACCAATAAATTATATCGGTTTGACGTGCAAGCATGTCTAAAAACGTAACACACAAGTATTGTTCAAAATAATTAGGATTCATGGAAAAACTTAACTTTAAGACAACCCAGCCTATTGCTTTCCTACACTGTCTTGTTCATATGAAATGGATTTCAAAACAAATACTCTAGAAATCATGCTGTATTTAATAGAAACCAAACCAATAAATTATATCGGTTTGACATGCAAGCATGTCCAAAAACGTAACACACAAGTTGCAATTGTTCAAAATAATTATGATTCATGGAAAAACTTAATTTTCAGACAATCCGGCCTATTGCTTTGGTACACTGTCTTCTTCATTTGAAATGGATTTCAAAACAAATACTCTAGAAATCATGCTGTATTTAATAGAATCCAAACCAATAAATTATATCGGTTTGACGTGCAAGCATGTCTAAAAACGTAACACACAAGTATTGTTCAAAATAATTAGGATTCATGGAAAAACTTTACTTTAAGACAACCCAGCCTATTGCTTTCCTACACTGTCCTGTTCATATGAAATGGATTTCAAAACAAATACTCTAGAAATCATGCTGTATTTAATAGAAACCAAACCAATAAATTATATCGGTTTGACGTGCAAGCATGTCCAAAAACGTAACACACAAGTTGCAATTGTTCAAAATAATTAGGATTCATGGAAAAACTTAATTTTGAGACAACCCGGCCTATTGCTTTGGTACACTGTCTTCTTCATTTCAAATGGATTTCAAAACAAATACTCTAGAAATCATGCTGTATTTAATAGAATCCAAACCAATAAATTATATCGGTTTGACGTGCAAGCATGTCTAAAAACGTAACACACAAGTTGCAATTGTTCAAAATAATTAGGATTCATGGAAAAACTTAATTTTGAGACAACCCGGCCTATTGCTTTGGGACACTGTCTTCTTCATTTGAAATGGATTTCAAAACAAATACTCTAGAAATCATGCTGTATTTAATAGAATCCAAACCAATAAATTATATAGGTTTGACGTGCAAGCATGTCCAAAAACGTAACACACAAGTTGCAATTGTTCAAAATAATTACGATTCATGGAAAAACTTAATTTTGAGACAACCCGGCCTATTGCTTTGGTACACTGTCTTCTTCATTTGAAATGGATTTCAAAACAAATACTCTAGAAATCATGCTATATTTAATAGAATCCAAACCAATAAATTATATCGGTTTGACGTGCAAGCATGTCTAAAAACGTAACACACAAGTATTGTTCAAAATAATTAGGATTCATGGAAAAACTTAACTTTAAGACAACCCAGCCTATTGCTTTCCTACACTGTCTTGTTCATATGAAATGGATTTCAAAACAAATACTCTAGAAATCATGCTGTATTTAATAGAAACCAAACCAATAAATTATATCGGTTTGACGTGCAAGCATGTCTAAAAACGTAACACACAAGTTGCAATTGTTCAAAAAAATTAGGATTCATGGAAAAACTTAATTTTGAGACAACCCGGCCTATTGCTTTGGTACACTGTCTTCTTCATTTGAAATGGATTTCAAAACAAATACTCTAGAAATCATGCTGTATTTAATAGAATCCAAACCAATAAATTATATCGGTTTGACGTGCAAGCATGTCTAAAAACGTAACACACAAGTTGCAATTGTTCAAAATAATTAGGATTCATGGAAAAACTTAATTTTGAGACAACCCGGCCTATTGCTTTGGGACACTGTCTTCTTCATTTGAAATGGATTTCAAAACAAATACTCTAGAAATCATGCTGTATTTAATAGAATCCAAACCAATAAATTATATCGGTTTGACGTGCAAGCATGTCTAAAAACGTAACACACAAGTTGCAATTGTTCAAAATAATTAGGATTCATGGAAAAACTTAATTTTGAGACAACCCGGCCTATTGCTTTGGGACACTGTCTTCTTCATTTGAAATGGATTTCAAAACAAATACTCTAGAAATCATGCTGTATTTAATAGAATCCAAACCAATAAATTATATAGGTTTGACGTGCAAGCATGTCCAAAAACGTAACACACAAGTTGCAATTGTTCAAAATAATTACGATTCATGGAAAAACTTAATTTTGAGACAACCCGGCCTATTGCTTTGGTACACTGTCTTCTTCATTTGAAATGGATTTCAAAACAAATACTCTAGAAATCATGCTATATTTAATAGAATCCAAACCAATAAATTATATCGGTTTGACGTGCAAGCATGTCTAAAAACGTAACACACAAGTATTGTTCAAAATAATTATGATTCATGGAAAAACTTAACTTTAAGACAACCCAGCCTATTGCTTTCCTACACTGTCTTCTTCATTTGAAATGGATTTCAAAACAAATACTCTAGAAATCATGCTGTATTTAATAGAAACCAAACCAATAAATTATATCGGTTTGACGTGCAAGCATGTCCAAAAACGTAACACACAAGTTGCAATTGTTCAAAATAATTAGGATTCATGGAAAAACTTAATTTTGAGACAACCCGGCCTATTGCTTTGGTACACTGTCTTCTTCATTTCAAATGGATTTCAAAACAAATACTCTAGAAATCATGCTGTATTTAATAGAATCCAAACCAATAAATTATATCGGTTTGACGTGCAAGCATGTCTAAAAACGTAACACACAAGTTGCAATTGTTCAAAATAATTAGGATTCATGGAAAAACTTAATTTTGAGACAACCCGGCCTATTGCTTTGGGACACTGTCTTCTTCATTTGAAATGGATTTCAAAACAAATACTCTAGAAATCATGCTGTATTTAATAGAATCCAAACCAATAAATTATATAGGTTTGACGTGCAAGCATGTCCAAAAACGTAACACACAAGTTGCAATTGTTCAAAATAATTACGATTCATGGAAAAACTTAATTTTGAGACAACCCGGCCTATTGCTTTGGTACACTGTCTTCTTCATTTGAAATGGATTTCAAAACAAATACTCTAGAAATCATGCTATATTTAATAGAATCCAAACCAATAAATTATATCGGTTTGACGTGCAAGCATGTCTAAAAACGTAACACACAAGTATTGTTCAAAATAATTAGGATTCATGGAAAAACTTAACTTTAAGACAACCCAGCCTATTGCTTTCCTACACTGTCTTGTTCATATGAAATGGATTTCAAAACAAATACTCTAGAAATCATGCTGTATTTAATAGAAACCAAACCAATAAATTATATCGGTTTGACGTGCAAGCATGTCTAAAAACGTAACACACAAGTTGCAATTGTTCAAAAAAATTAGGATTCATGGAAAAACTTAATTTTGAGACAACCCGGCCTATTGCTTTGGTACACTGTCTTCTTCATTTCAAATGGATTTCAAAACAAATACTCTAGAAATCATGCTGTATTTAATAGAATCCAAACCAATAAATTATATCGGTTTGACGTGCAAGCATGTCTAAAAACGTAACACACAAGTTGCAATTGTTCAAAATAATTAGGATTCATGGAAAAACTTAATTTTGAGACAACCCGGCCTATTGCTTTGGGACACTGTCTTCTTCATTTGAAATGGATTTCAAAACAAATACTCTAGAAATCATGCTGTATTTAATAGAATCCAAACCAATAAATTATATCGGTTTGACGTGCAAGCATGTCTAAAAACGTAACACACAAGTTGCAATTGTTCAAAATAATTAGGATTCATGGAAAAACTTAATTTTGAGACAACCCGGCCTATTGCTTTGGGACACTGTCTTCTTCATTTGAAATGGATTTCAAAACAAATACTCTAGAAATCATGCTGTATTTAATAGAATCCAAACCAATAAATTATATAGGTTTGACGTGCAAGCATGTCCAAAAACGTAACACACAAGTTGCAATTGTTCAAAATAATTACGATTCATGGAAAAACTTAATTTTGAGACAACCCGGCCTATTGCTTTGGTACACTGTCTTCTTCATTTGAAATGGATTTCAAAACAAATACTCTAGAAATCATGCTATATTTAATAGAATCCAAACCAATAAATTATATCGGTTTGACGTGCAAGCATGTCTAAAAACGTAACACACAAGTATTGTTCAAAATAATTATGATTCATGGAAAAACTTAACTTTAAGACAACCCAGCCTATTGCTTTCCTACACTGTCTTCTTCATTTGAAATGGATTTCAAAACAAATACTCTAGAAATCATGCTGTATTTAATAGAAACCAAACCAATAAATTATATCGGTTTGACGTGCAAGCATGTCCAAAGACGTAACACACAAGTTGCAATTGTTCAAAATAATTACGATTCATGGAAAAACTTAATTTTGAGACAACCCGGCCTATTGCTTTGGTACACTGTCTTCTTCATTTGAAATGGATTTCAAAACAAATACTCTAGAAATCATGCTGTATTTAATAGAATCCAAACCAATAAATTATATCGGTTTGACGTACAAGCATGTCTAAAAACGTAACACACAAGTATTGTTCAAAATAATTATGATTCATGGAAAAACTTAACTTTAAGACAACCCAGCCTATTGCTTTCCTACACTGTCTTGTTCATATGAAATGGATTTCAAAACAAATACTGTAGAAATCATGCTGTATTTAATAGAAACCAAACCAATAAATTATATCGGTTTGACGTGCAAGCATGTCCAAAGACGTAACACACAAGTTGCAATTGTTCAAAATAATTAGGATTCATGGAAAAACTTAATTTTGAGACAACCCGGCCTATTGCTTTGGTACACTGTCTTCTTCATTTGAAATGGATTTCAAAACAAATACTCTAGAAATCATGCTGTATTTAATAGAATCCAAACCAATAAATTATATCGGTTTGACGTGCAAGCATGTCTAAAAACGTAACACACAAGTTGCAATTGTTCAAAATAATTATGATTCATGGAAAAACTTAACTTTAAGACAACCCAGCCTATTGCTTTCCTACACTGTCTTGTTCATATGAAATGGATTTCAAAACAAATACTCTAGAAATCATGCTGTATTTAATAGAAACCAAACCAATAAATTATAACGGTTTGACGTGCAAGCATGTCCAAAGACGTAACACACAAGTTGCAATTGTTCAAAATAATTACGATTCATGGAAAAACTTAATTTTGAGACAACCCGGCCTATTGCTTTGGTACACTGTCTTCTTCATTTGAAATGGATTTCAAAACAAATACTCTAGAAATCATGCTGTATTTAATAGAAACCAAACCAATAAATTATATCGGTTTGACGTGGAAGCATGTCCAAAGACGTAACACACAAGTTGCAATTGTTCAAAATAATTACGATTCATGGAAAAACTTAATTTTGAGACAACCCGGCCTATTGCTTTGGTACACTGTCTTCTTCATTTGAAATGGATTTCAAAACAAATACTCTAGAAATCATGCTGTATTTAATAGAAACCAAACCAATAAATTATATCGGTTTGACGTGGAAGCATGTCCAAAGACGTAACACACAAGTTGCAATTGTTCAAAATAATTACGATTCATGGAAAAACTTAATTTTGAGACAACCCGGCCTATTGCTTTGGTACACTGTCTTCTTCATTTGAAATGGATTTCAAAACAAATACTCTAGAAATCATGCTGTATTTAATAGAATCCAAACCAATAAATTATATCGGTTTGACGTGCAAGCATGTCTAAAAACGTAACACACAAGTTGCAATTGTTCAAAATAATTACGATTCATGGAAAAACTTAATTTTGAGACAACCCGGCCTATTGCTTTGGTACACTGTCTTCTTCATTTGAAATGGATTTCAAAACAAATACTCTAGAAATCATGCTGTATTTAATAGAATCCAAACCAATAAATTATATCGGTTTGACGTGTAAGCATGTCCAGAGACGTAACACACAAGTTGCAATTGTTCAAAATAATTACGATTCATGGAAAAACTTAATTTTGAGACAACCCGGCCTATTGCTTTGGTACACTGTCTTCTTCATTTGAAATGGATTTCAAAACAAATACTCTAGAAATCATGCTGTATTTAATAGAAACCAAACCAATAAATTATATCGGTTTGACGTGTAAGCATGTCCAAAGACGTAACACACAAGTATTGTTCAAAATAATTATGATTCATGGAAAAACTTAACTTTAAGACAACCCAGCCTATTGCTTTCCTACACTGTCTTGTTCATATGAAATGGATTTCAAAACAAATACTCTAGAAATCATGCTGTATTTAATAGAAACCAAACCAATAAATTATATCGGTTTGACGTGCAAGCATGTCCAAAGACGTAACACACAAGTTGCAATTGTTCAAAATAATTAGGATTCATGGAAAAACTTAATTTTGAGACAACCCGGCCTATTGCTTTGGTACACTGTCTTCTTCATTTGAAATGGATTTCAAAACAAATACTCTAGAAATCATGCTGTATTTAATAGAATCCAAACCAATAAATTATATCGGTTTGACGTGCAAGCATGTCTAAAAACGTAACACACAAGTTGCAATTGTTCAAAATAATTATGATTCATGGAAAAACTTAACTTTAAGACAACCCAGCCTATTGCTTTCCTACACTGTCTTGTTCATATGAAATGGATTTCAAAACAAATACTCTAGAAATCATGCTGTATTTAATAGAAACCAAACCAATAAATTATAACGGTTTGACGTGCAAGCATGTCCAAAGACGTAACACACAAGTTGCAATTGTTCAAAATAATTACGATTCATGGAAAAACTTAATTTTGAGACAACCCGGCCTATTGCTTTGGTACACTGTCTTCTTCATTTGAAATGGATTTCAAAACAAATACTCTAGAAATCATGCTGTATTTAATAGAAACCAAACCAATAAATTATATCGGTTTGACGTGTAAGCATGTCCAAAGACGTAACACACAAGTTGCAATTGTTCAAAATAATTACGATTCATGGAAAAACTTAATTTTGAGACAACCCGGCCTATTGCTTTGGTACACTGTCTTCTTCATTTGAAATGGATTTCAAAACAAATACTGTAGAAATCATGCTGTATTTAATAGAAACCAAACCAATAAATTATATCGGTTTGACGTGTAAGCATGTCCAAAGACGTAACACACAAGTTGCAATTGTTCAAAATAATTACGATTCATGGAAAAACTTAATTTTGAGACAACCCGGCCTATTGCTTTGGTACACTGTCTTCTTCATTTGAAATGGATTTCAAAACAAATACTCTAGAAATCATGCTGTATTTAATAGAATCCAAACCAATAAATTATATCGGTTTGACGTGCAAGCATGTCTAAAAACGTAACACACAAGTTGCAATTGTTCAAAATAATTACGATTCATGGAAAAACTTAATTTTGAGACAACCCGGCCTATTGCTTTGGTACACTGTCTTCTTCATTTGAAATGGATTTCAAAACAAATACTCTAGAAATCATGCTGTATTTAATAGAATCCAAACCAATAAATTATATCGGTTTGACGTGTAAGCATGTCCAGAGACGTAACACACAAGTTGCAATTGTTCAAAATAATTACGATTCATGGAAAAACTTAATTTTGAGACAACCCGGCCTATTGCTTTGGTACACTGTCTTCTTCATTTGAAATGGATTTCAAAACAAATACTCTAGAAATCATGCTGTATTTAATAGAAACCAAACCAATAAATTATATCGGTTTGACGTGTAAGCATGTCCAAAGACGTAACACAGAAGTATTGTTCAAAATAATTATGATTCATGGAAAAACTTAACTTTACGACAACCCACCCTATTGCTTTCCTACACTGTCTTGTTCATATGAAATGGATTTCAAAACAAATACTCTAGAAATCATGCTGTATTTAATAGAAACCAAACCAATAAATTATATCGGTTTGACGTGCAAGCATGTCCAAAGACGTAACACACAAGTTGCAATTGTTCAAAATAATTACGATTCATGGAAAAACTTAATTTTGAGACAACCCGGCCTATTGCTTTGGTACACTGTCTTCTTCATTTGAAATGGATTTCAAAACAAATACTCTAGAAATCATGCTGTATTTAATAGAAACCAAACCAATAAATTATATCGGTTTGACGTGGAAGCATGTCCAAAGACGTAACACACAAGTTGCAATTGTTCAAAATAATTACGATTCATGGAAAAACTTAATTTTGAGACAACCCGGCCTATTGCTTTGGTACACTGTCTTCTTCATTTGAAATGGATTTCAAAACAAATATTCTAGAAATCATGCTGTATTTAATAGAAACCAAACCAATAAATTATATCGGTTTGACGTGTAAGCATGTCCAAAGACGTAACACACAAGTATTGTTCAAAATAATTATGATTCATGGAAAAACTTAACTTTAAGACAACCCACCCTATTGCTTTCCTACACTGTCTTGTTCATATGAAATGGATTTCAAAACAAATACTCTAGAAATCATGCTGTATTTAATAGAATCCAAACCAATAAATTATATCGGTTTGACGTGCAAGCATGTCTAAAAACGTAACACACAAGTTGCAATTGTTCAAAATAATTAGGATTCATGGAAAAACTTAATTTTGAGACAACCCGGCCTATTGCTTTGGTACACTGTCTTCTTCATTTGAAATGGATTTCAAAACAAATACTCTAGAAATCATGCTGTATTTAATAGAATCCAAACCAATAAATTATATCGGTTTTGACGTGCAAGCATGTCTAAAAACGTAACACACAAGTTGCAATTGTTCAAAATAATTACGATTCATGGAAAAACTTAATTTTGAGACAACCCGGCCTATTGCTTTGGTACACTGTCTTCTTCATTTGAAATGGATTTCAAAACAAATACTCTAGAAATCATGCTGTATTTAATAGAATCCAAACCAATAAATTATATCGGTTTGACGTGCAAGCATGTCTAAAAACGTAACACACAAGTTGCAATTGTTCAAAATAATTAGGATTCATGGAAAAACTTAATTTTGAGACAACCCGACCTATTGCTTTGGTACACTGTCTTCTTCATTTGAAATGGATTTCAAAACAAATATTCTAGAAATCATGCTGTATTTAATAGAATCCAAACCAATAAATTATATCGGTTTTGACGTGCAAGCATGTCTAAAAACGTAACACACAAGTTGCAATTGTTCAAAATAATTACGATTCATGGAAAAACTTAATTTTGAGACAACCCGGCCTATTGCTTTGGTACACTGTCTTCTTCATTTGAAATGGATTTCAAAACAAATACTCTAGAAATCATGCTGTATTTAATAGAATCCAAACCAATAAATTATATCGGTTTGACGTGTAAGCATGTCCAAAGACGTAACACACAAGTTGCAATTGTTCAAAATAATTACGATTCATGGAAAAACTTAATTTTGAGACAACCCGGCCTATTGCTTTGGTACACTGTCTTCTTCATTTGAAATGGATTTCAAAACAAATACTCTAGAAATCATGCTGTATTTAATAGAAACCAAACCAATAAATTATATCGGTTTGACGTGTAAGCATGTCCAAAGACGTAACACACAAGTATTGTTCAAAATAATTATGATTCATGGAAAAACTTAACTTTAAGACAACCCACCCTATTGCTTTCCTACAGTGTCTTGTTCATATGAAATGGATTTCAAAACAAATACTCTAGAAATCATGCTGTATTTAATAGAAACCAAACCAATAAATTATATCGGTTTGACGTGCAAGCATGTCCAAAGACGTAACACACAAGTTGCAATTGTTCAAAATAATTACGATTCATGGAAAAACTTAATTTTGAGACAACCCGGCCTATTGCTTTGGTACACTGTCTTCTTCATTTGAAATGGATTTCAAAACAAATACTCTAGAAATCATGCTGTATTTAATAGAAACCAAACCAATAAATTATATCGGTTTGACGTGTAAGCATGTCCAAAGACGTAACACACAAGTTGCAATTGTTCAAAATAATTAGGATTCATGGAAAAACTTAATTTTGAGACAACCCGGCCTATTGCTTTGGTACACTGTCTTCTTCATTTGAAATGGATTTCAAAACAAATACTCTAGAAATCATGCTGTATTTAATAGAAACCAAACCAATAAATTATATCGGTTTGACGTGGAAGCATGTCCAAAGACGTAACACACAAGTTGCAATTGTTCAAAATAATTAGGATTCATGGAAAAACTTAATTTTGAGACAACCCGGCCTATTGCTTTGGTACACTGTCTTCTTCATTTGAAATGGATTTCAAAACAAATACTCTAGAAATCATGCTGTATTTAATAGAAACCAAACCAATAAATTATATCGGTTTGACGTGGAAGCATGTCCAAAGACGTAACACACAAGTTGCAATTGTTCAAAATAATTACGATTCATGGAAAAACTTAATTTTGAGACAACCCGGCCTATTGCTTTGGTACACTGTCTTCTTCATTTGAAATGGATTTCAAAACAAATACTCTAGAAATCATGCTGTATTTAATAGAAACCAAACCAATAAATTATATCGGTTTGACGTGTAAGCATGTCCAAAGACGTAACACACAAGTTGCAATTGTTCAAAATAATTAGGATTCATGGAAAAACTTAATTTTGAGACAACCCGGCCTATTGCTTTGGTACACTGTCTTCTTCATTTCAAATGGATTTCAAAACAAATACTCTAGAAATCATGCTGTATTTAATAGAAACCAAACCAATAAATTATATCGGTTTGACGTGCAAGCATGTCCAAAAACGTAACACACAAGTTGCAATTGTTCAAAATAATTTCGATTCATGGAAAAACTTAACTTTAAGACAACCCAGCCTATTGCTTTCCTACACTATCTTCTTCATTTGAAATGGATTTCAAAACAAATACTCTAGAAATCATGCTGTATTTAATAGAATCCAAACCAATAAATTATATCGGTTTGACGTGCAAGCATGTCTAAAAACGTAACACACAAGTTGCAATTGTTCAAAATAATTAGGATTCATGGAAAAACTTAATTTTGAGACAACCCGGCCTATTGCTTTGGTACACTGTCTTCTTCATTTGAAATGGATTTCAAAACAAATACTCTAGAAATCATGCTGTATTTAATAGAATCCAAACCAATAAATTATATCGGTTTTGACGTGCAAGCATGTCTAAAAACGTAACACACAAGTTGCAATTGTTCAAAATAATTACGATTCATGGAAAAACTTAATTTTGAGACAACCCGGCCTATTGCTTTGGTACACTGTCTTCTTCATTTGAAATGGATTTCAAAACAAATACTCTAGAAATCATGCTGTATTTAATAGAATCCAAACCAATAAATTATATCGGTTTGACGTGCAAGCATGTCTAAAAACGTAACACACAAGTTGCAATTGTTCAAAATAATTAGGATTCATGGAAAAACTTAATTTTGAGACAACCCGACCTATTGCTTTGGTACACTGTCTTCTTCATTTGAAATGGATTTCAAAACAAATATTCTAGAAATCATGCTGTATTTAATAGAATCCAAACCAATAAATTATATCGGTTTTGACGTGCAAGCATGTCTAAAAACGTAACACACAAGTTGCAATTGTTCAAAATAATTACGATTCATGGAAAAACTTAATTTTGAGACAACCCGGCCTATTGCTTTGGTACACTGTCTTCTTCATTTGAAATGGATTTCAAAACAAATACTCTAGAAATCATGCTGTATTTAATAGAATCCAAACCAATAAATTATATCGGTTTGACGTGTAAGCATGTCCAAAGACGTAACACACAAGTTGCAATTGTTCAAAATAATTAGGATTCATGGAAAAACTTAATTTTGAGACAACCCGGCCTATTGCTTTGGTACACTGTCTTCTTCATTTGAAATGGATTTCAAAACAAATACTCTAGAAATCATGCTGTATTTAATAGAAACCAAACCAATAAATTATATCGGTTTGACGTGTAAGCATGTCCAAAGACGTAACACACAAGTATTGTTCAAAATAATTATGATTCATGGAAAAACTTAACTTTAAGACAACCCACCCTATTGCTTTCCTACAGTGTCTTGTTCATATGAAATGGATTTCAAAACAAATACTCTAGAAATCATGCTGTATTTAATAGAAACCAAACCAATAAATTATATCGGTTTGACGTGCAAGCATGTCCAAAGACGTAACACACAAGTTGCAATTGTTCAAAATAATTACGATTCATGGAAAAACTTAATTTTGAGACAACCCGGCCTATTGCTTTGGTACACTGTCTTCTTCATTTGAAATGGATTTCAAAACAAATACTCTAGAAATCATGCTGTATTTAATAGAAACCAAACCAATAAATTATATCGGTTTGACGTGTAAGCATGTCCAAAGACGTAACACACAAGTTGCAATTGTTCAAAATAATTAGGATTCATGGAAAAACTTAATTTTGAGACAACCCGGCCTATTGCTTTGGTACACTGTCTTCTTCATTTGAAATGGATTTCAAAACAAATACTCTAGAAATCATGCTGTATTTAATAGAAACCAAACCAATAAATTATATCGGTTTGACGTGGAAGCATGTCCAAAGACGTAACACACAAGTTGCAATTGTTCAAAATAATTAGGATTCATGGAAAAACTTAATTTTGAGACAACCCGGCCTATTGCTTTGGTACACTGTCTTCTTCATTTGAAATGGATTTCAAAACAAATACTCTAGAAATCATGCTGTATTTAATAGAAACCAAACCAATAAATTATATCGGTTTGACGTGCAAGCATGTCCAAAGACGTAACACACAAGTTGCAATTGTTCAAAATAATTACGATTCATGGAAAAACTTAATTTTGAGACAACCCGGCCTATTGCTTTGGTACACTGTCTTCTTCATTTGAAATGGATTTCAAAACAAATACTCTAGAAATCATGCTGTATTTAATAGAAACCAAACCAATAAATTATATCGGTTTGACGTGGAAGCATGTCCAAAGACGTAACACACAAGTTGCAATTGTTCAAAATAATTACGATTCATGGAAAAACTTAATTTTGAGACAACCCGGCCTATTGCTTTGGTACACTGTCTTCTTCATTTGAAATGGATTTCAAAACAAATATTCTAGAAATCATGCTGTATTTAATAGAAACCAAACCAATAAATTATATCGGTTTGACGTGTAAGCATGTCCAAAGACGTAACACACAAGTATTGTTCAAAATAATTATGATTCATGGAAAAACTTAACTTTAAGACAACCCACCCTATTGCTTTCCTACACTGTCTTGTTCATATGAAATGGATTTCAAAACAAATACTCTAGAAATCATGCTGTATTTAATAGAAACCAAACCAATAAATTATATCGGTTTGACGTGCAAGCATGTCCAAAGACGTAACACACAAGTTGCAATTGTTCAAAATAATTAGGATTCATGGAAAAACTTAATTTTGAGACAACCCGGCCTATTGCTTTGGTACACTGTCTTGTTCATATGAAATGGATTTCAAAACAAATACTCTAGAAATCATGCTGTATTTAATAGAAACCAAACCAATAAATTATATCGGTTTGACGTGCAAGCATGTCCAAAGACGTAACACACAAGTTGCAATTGTTCAAAATAATTACGATTCATGGAAAAACTTAATTTTGAGACAACCCGGCCTATTGCTTTGGTACACTGTCTTCTTCATTTGAAATGGATTTCAAAACAAATACTCTAGAAATCATGCTGTATTTAATAGAAACCAAACCAATAAATTATATCGGTTTGACGTGTAAGCATGTCCAAAGACGTAACACACAAGTTGCAATTGTTCAAAATAATTACGATTCATGGAAAAACTTAATTTTGAGACAACCCGGCCTATTGCTTTGGTACACTGTCTTCTTCATTTGAAATGGATTTCAAAACAAATACTCTAGAAATCATGCTATATTTAATAGAATCCAAACCAATAAATTATATCGGTTTGACGTGCAAGCATGTCTAAAAACGTAACACACAAGTTGCAATTGTTCAAAATAATTACGATTCATGGAAAAACTTAATTTTGAGACAACCCGGCCTATTGCTTTGGTACACTGTCTTCTTCATTTGAAATGGATTTCAAAACAAATACTCTAGAAATCATGCTGTATTTAATAGAAACCAAACCAATAAATTATATCGGTTTGACGTGTAAGCATGTCCAAAGACGTAACACACAAGTTGCAATTGTTCAAAATAATTAGGATTCATGGAAAAACTTAATTTTGAGACAACCCGGCCTATTGCTTTGGTACACTGTCTTCTTCATTTGAAATGGATTTCAAAACAAATACTCTAGAAATCATGCTGTATTTAATAGAAACCAAACCAATAAATTATATCGGTTTGACGTGCAAGCATGTCCAAAAACGTAACACACAAGTTGCAATTGTTCAAAATAATTACGATTCATGGAAAAACTTAACTTTAAGACAACCCAGCCTATTGCTTTCCTACACTATCTTCTTCATTTGAAATGGATTTCAAAACAAATACTCTAGAAATCATGCTGTATTTAATAGAATCCAAACCAATAAATTATATCGGTTTGACGTGCAAGCATGTCTAAAAACGTAACACACAAGTTGCAATTGTTCAAAATAATTAGGATTCATGGAAAAACTTAATTTTGAGACAACCCGGCCTATTGCTTTGATACACTGTCTTCTTCATTTGAAATGGATTTCAAAACAAATACTCTAGAAATCATGCTGTATTTAATAGAATCCAAACCAATAAATTATATCGGTTTGACGTGCAAGCATGTCTAAAAACGTAACACACAAGTTGCAATTGTTCAAAATAATTAGGATTCATGGAAAAACTTAATTTTGAGACAACCCGGCCTATTGCTTTGGTACACTGTCTTCTTCATTTGAAATGGATTTCAAAACAAATACTCTAGAAATCATGCTGTATTTAATAGAATCCAAACCAATAAATTATATCGGTTTGACGTGTAAGCATGTCTAAAAACGTAACACACAAGTTGCAATTGTTCAAAATAATTATGATTCATGGAAAAACTTAATTTTGAGACAACCCGGCCTATTGCTTTGGTACACTGTCTTCTTCATTTCAAATGGATTTCAAAACAAATACTCTAGAAATCATGCTATATTTAATAGAATCCAAACCAATAAATTATATCGGTTTGACGTGCAAGCATGTCTAAAAACGTAACACACAAGTTGCAATTGTTCAAAATAATTACGATTCATGGAAAAACTTAATTTTGAGACAACCCGGCCTATTGCTTTGGTACACTGTCTTCTTCATTTGAAATGGATTTCAAAACAAATACTCTAGAAATCATGCTGTATTTAATAGAAACCAAACCAATAAATTATATCGGTTTGACGTGTAAGCATGTCCAAAGACGTAACACACAAGTTGCAATTGTTCAAAATAATTACGATTCATGGAAAAACTTAATTTTGAGACAACCCGGCCTATTGCTTTGGTACACTGTCTTCTTCATTTGAAATGGATTTCAAAACAAATACTCTAGAAATCATGCTGTATTTAATAGAAACCAAACCAATAAATTATATCGGTTTGACGTGCAAGCATGTCCAAAAACGTAACACACAAGTTGCAATTGTTCAAAATAATTACGATTCATGGAAAAACTTAACTTTAAGACAACCCAGCCTATTGCTTTCCTACACTATCTTCTTCATTTGAAATGGATTTCAAAACAAATACTCTAGAAATCATGCTGTATTTAATAGAATCCAAACCAATAAATTTTATCGGTTTGACGTGCAAGCATGTCTAAAAACGTAACACACAAGTTGCAATTGTTCAAAATAATTAGGATTCATGGAAAAACTTAATTTTGAGACAACCCGGCCTATTGCTTTGGTACACTGTCTTCTTCATTTGAAATGGATTTCAAAACAAATACTCTAGAAATCATGCTGTATTTAATAGAAACCAAACCAATAAATTATATCGGTTTGACGTGCAAGCATGTCCAAAAACGTAACACACAAGTTGCAATTGTTCAAAATAATTACGATTCATGGAAAAACTTAACTTTAAGACAACCCAGCCTATTGCTTTCCTACACTATCTTCTTCATTTGAAATGGATTTCAAAACAAATACTCTAGAAATCATGCTGTATTTAATAGAATCCAAACCAATAAATTATATCGGTTTGACGTGCAAGCATGTCTAAAAACGTAACACACAAGTTGCAATTGTTCAAAATAATTAGGATTCATGGAAAAACTTAATTTTGAGACAACCCGGCCTATTGCTTTGGTACACTGTCTTCTTCATTTGAAATGGATTTCAAAACAAATACTCTAGAAATCATGCTATATTTAATAGAATCCAAACCAATAAATTATATCGGTTTTGACGTGCAAGCATGTCCAAAAACGTAACACACAAGTTGCAATTGTTCAAAATAATTAGGATTCATGGAAAAACTTAATTTTGAGACAACCCAGCCTATTGCTTTGGTACACTGTCTTCTTCATTTGAAATGGATTTCAAAACAAATACTCTAGAAATTATGCTGTATTTAATAGAAACCAAACCAATAAATTATATCGGTTTGACGTGCAAACATGTCCAAAAACGTAACACACAAGTTGCAATTGTTCAAAATAATTAGGATTCATGGAAAAACTTAATTTTGAGACAACCCGGCCTATTGCTTTGGTACACTGTCTTCTTCATTTGAAATGGATTTCAAAACAAATACTCTAGAAATCATGCTGTATTTAATAGAAACCAAACCAATAAATTATATCGGTTTGACGTGCAAACATGTCCAAAAACGTAACACACAAGTTGCAATTGTTCAAAATAATTAGGATTCATGGAAAAACTTAATTTTGAGACAACCCGGCCTATTGCTTTGGTACACTGTCTTCTTCATTTGAAATGGATTTCAAAACAAATACTCTAGAAATCATGCTGTATTTAATAGAAACCAAACCAATAAATTATATCGGTTTGACGTGCAAACATGTGCAAAAACGTAAAACACAAGTTGCAATTGTTCAAAATAATTAGGATTCATGGAAAAACTTAATTTTGAGACAACCCGGCCTATTGCTTTGGTACACTGTCTTCTTCATATGAATTGGATTTCAAAACAAATACTCTAGAAATCATGCTGTATTTAATAGAAACCAAACCAATAAATTATATCGGTTTGACGTGCAAGCATGTCCAAAAACGTAACACACAAGTTGCAATTGTTCAAAATAATTACGATTCATGGAAAAACTTAATTTTGAGACAACCCGGCCTATTGCTTTGGTACACTGTCTTCTTCATTTGAAATGGATTTCAAAACAAATACTCTAGAAATCATGCTGTATTTAATAGAATCCAAACCAATAAATTATATCGGTTTGACGTGCAAGCATGTCTAAAAACAAAACACACAAGTTGCAATTGTTCAAAATAATTATGATTCATGGAAAAACTTAATTTTGAGACAACCCGGCCTATTGCTTTGGTACACTGTCTTCTTCATTTGAAATGGATTTCAAAACAAATACTCTAGAAATCATGCTGTATTTAATAGAAACCAAACCAATAAATTATATCGGTTTGACGTGGAAGCATGTCCAAAGACGTAACACACAAGTTGCAATTGTTCAAAATAATTAGGATTCATGGAAAAACTTAATTTTGAGACAACCCGGCCTATTGCTTTGGTACACTGTCTTCTTCATTTGAAATGGATTTCAAAACAAATACTCTAGAAATCATGCTGTATTTAATAGAAACCAAACCAATAAATTTTATCGGTTTGACGTGCAAGCATGTCTAAAGACGTAACACACAAGTTGCAATTGTTCAAAATAATTAGGATTCATGGAAAAACTTAATTTTGAGACAACCCGGCCTATTGCTTTGGTACACTGTCTTCTTCATTTGAAATGGATTTCAAAACAAATACTCTAGAAATCATGCTGTATTTAATAGAAACCAAACGAATAAATTATATCGGTTTGACGTGCAAACATGTCCAAAAACGTAACACACAAGTTGCAATTGTTCAAAATAATTAGGATTCATGGAAAAACTTAATTTTGAGACAACCCGGCCTATTGCTTTGGTACACTGTCTTCTTCATTTGAAATGGATTTCAAAACAAATACTCTAGAAATCATGCTGTATTTAATAGAAACCAAACCAATAAATTATATCGGTTTGACGTGCAAACATGTCCAAAAACGTAACACACAAGTTGCAATTGTTCAAAATAATTAGGATTCATGGAAAAACTTAATTTTGAGACAACCCGGCCTATTGCTTTGGTACACTGTCTTCTTCATTTGAAATGGATTTCAAAACAAATACTCTAGAAATCATGCTGTATTTAATAGAAACCAAACCAATAAATTATATCGGTTTGACGTGCAAACATGTGCAAAAACGTAAAACACAAGTTGCAATTGTTCAAAATAATTAGGATTCATGGAAAAACTTAATTTTGAGACAACCCGGCCTATTGCTTTGGTACACTGTCTTCTTCATATGAATTGGATTTCAAAACAAATACTCTAGAAATCATGCTGTATTTAATAGAAACCAAACCAATAAATTATATCGGTTTGACGTGCAAGCATGTCCAAAAACGTAACACACAAGTTGCAATTGTTCAAAATAATTAGGATTCATGGAAAAACTTAATTTTGAGACAACCCGGCCTATTGCTTTGGTACACTGTCTTCTTCATTTGAAATGGATTTCAAAACAAATACTCTAGAAATCATGCTGTATTTAATAGAATCCAAACCAATAAATTATATCGGTTTGACGTGCAAGCATGTCTAAAAACAAAACACACAAGTTGCAATTGTTCAAAATAATTATGATTCATGGAAAAACTTAATTTTGAGACAACCCGGCCTATTGCTTTGGGACACTGTCTTCTTCATTTGAAATGGATTTCAAAACAAATACTCTAGAAATCATGCTGTATTTAATAGAATCCAAACCAATAAATTATATCGGTTTTGACGTGCAAGCATGTCTAAAAACGTAACACACAAGTTGCAATTGTTCAAAATAATTAGGATTCATGGAAAAACTTAATTTTGAGACAACCCGGCCTATTGCTTTGGTACACTGTCTTCTTCATTTGAAATGGATTTCATAACAAATACTCTAGAAATCATGCTGTATTTAATAGAATCCAAACCAATAAATTATATCGGTTTGACGTGCAAGCATGTCTAAAAACGTAACACACAAGTTGCAATTGTTCAAAATAATTACGATTCATGGAAAAACTTAACTTTAAGACAACCCAGCCTATTGCTTTCCTACACTGTCTTCTTCATATGAAATGGATTTCAAAACAAATACTCTAGAAATCATGCTGTATTTAATAGAAACCAAACCAATAAATTATATCGGTTTGACGTGCAAGCATGTCCAAAGACGTAACACACAAGTTGCAATTGTTCAAAATAATTAGGATTCATGGAAAAACTTAATTTTGAGACAATCCGGCCTATTGCTTTGGTACACTGTCTTCTTCATTTGAAATGGATTTCAAAACAAATACTCTAGAAATCATGCTGTATTTAATAGAAACCAAACCAATAAATTATATCGGTTTGACGTGTAAGCATGTCCAAAGACGTAACACACAAGTTGCAATTGTTCAAAATAATTAGGATTCATGGAAAAACTTAATTTTGAGACAACCCGGCCTATTGCTTTGGTACACTGTCTTCTTCATTTCAAATGGATTTCAAAACAAATACTCTAAAAATCATGCTGTATTTAATAGAATCCAAACCAATAAATTATATCGGTTTTGACGTGCAAGCATGTCTAAAAACGTAACACACAAGTTGCAATTGTTCAAAATAATTAGGATTCATGGAAAAACTTAATTTTGAGACAACCCGGCCTATTGCTTTGGTACACTGTCTTCTTCATTTGAAATGGATTTCAAAACAAATACTCTAGAAATCATGCTGTATTTAATAGAAACCAAACCAATAAATTATATCGGTTTGACGTGCAAGCATGTCCAAAGACGTAACACACAAGTTGCAATTGTTCAAAATAATTACGATTCATGGAAAAACTTAATTTTGAGACAACCCGGCCTATTGCTTTGGTACACTGTCTTCTTCATTTGAAATGGATTTCAAAACAAATACTCTAGAAATCATGCTGTATTTAATAGAAACCAAACCAATAAATTATATCGGTTTGACGTGCAAGCATGTCCAAAGACGTAACACACAAGTTGCAATTGTTCAAAATAATTACGATTCATGGAAAAACTTAATTTTGAGACAACCCGGCCTATTGCTTTGGTACACTGTCTTCTTCATTTGAAATGGATTTCAAAACAAATACTCTAGAAATCATGCTGTATTTAATAGAAACCAAACCAATAAATTATATCGGTTTGACGTGCAAGCATGTCCAAAGACGTAACACACAAGTTGCAATTGTTCAAAATAATTACGATTCATGGAAAAACTTAATTTTGAGACAACCCGGCCTATTGCTTTGGTACACTGTCTTCTTCATTTGAAATGGATTTCAAAACAAATACTCTAGAAATCATGCTGTATTTAATAGAAACCAAACCAATAAATTATATCGGTTTGACGTGGAAGCATGTCCAAAGACGTAACACACAAGTTGCAATTGTTCAAAATAATTAGGATTCATGGAAAAACTTAATTTTGAGACAACCCGGCCTATTGCTTTGGTACACTGTCTTCTTCATTTGAAATGGATTTCAAAACAAATATTCTAGAAATCATTTTGTAGTTAATAGAACCCCAAAAAATAAATTATATCGGTTTGACGTGCAAGCATGTCCAAAAACGTAACACACAAGTTGCAATTGTTCAAAATAATTATGATTCATGGAAAAACTTAATTTTGAGACAACCCGGCCTATTGCTTTCCTACACTGTCTTGTTCATATGAAATGGATTTCAAAACAAATACTCTAGAAATCATGCTGTATTTAATAGAAACCAAACCAATAAATTATATCGGTTTGACGTGCAAGCATGTCCAAAAACGTAACACACAAGTTGCAATTGTTCAAAATAATTAGGATTCATGGAAAAACTTAATTTTGAGACAATCCGGCCTATTGCTTTGGTACACTGTCTTCTTCATTTGAAATGGATTTCAAAACAAATACTCTAGAAATCATGCTATAATTAATAGAATCCAAACCAATAAATTATATCGGTTTGACGTGCAAGCATGTCCAAAAACGTAACACACAAGTTGCAATTGTTCAAAATAATTAGGATTCATGGAAAAACTTAATTTTGAGACAACCCGGCCTATTGCTTTGGTACACTATCTTCTTCATTTGAAATGGATTTCAAAACAAATACTCTAGAAATCATGCTGTATTTAATAGAATCCAAACCAATAAATTATATCGGTTTGACGTGGAAGCATGTCCAAAAACGTAACACACAAGTTGCAATTGTTCAAAATAATTAGGATTCATGGAAAAACTTAATTTTGAGACAACCCGGCCTATTGCTTTGGTACACTGTCTTCTTCATTTGAAATGGATTTCAAAACAAATACTCTAGAAATCATGCTGTATTTAATAGAAACCAAACCAATAAATTATATCGGTTTGACGTGCAAGCATGTCCAAAAACGTAACACACAAGTTGCAATTGTTCAAAATAATTAGGATTCATGGAAAAACTTAATTTTGAGACAACCCGGCCTATTGCTTTGGTACACTGTCTTCTTCATTTGAAATGGATTTCAAAACAAATACTCTAGAAATCATGCTGTATTTAATAGAATCCAAACCAATAAATTATATCGGTTTGACGTGCAAGCATGTCTAAAAACGTAACACACAAGTATTGTTCAAAATAATTAGGATTCATGGAAAAACTTAACTTTAAGACAACCCAGCCTATTGCTTTCCTACACTGTCTTGTTCATATGAAATGGATTTCAAAACAAATACTCTAGAAATCATGCTGTATTTAATAGAATCCAAACCAATAAATTATATCGGTTTGACGTGTAAGCATGTCCAAAGACGTAACACACAAGTTGCAATTGTTCAAAATAATTAGGATTCATGGAAAAACTTAATTTTGAGACAACCCGGCCTATTGCTTTGGTACACTGTCTTCTTCATTTGAAATGGATTTCAAAACAAATACTCTAGAAATCATGCTGTATTTAATAGAAACCAAACCAATAAATTATATCGGTTTGACGTGCAAGCATGTCCAAAAACGTAACACACAAGTTGCAATTGTTCAAAATAATTAGGATTCATGGAAAAACTTAATTTTGAGACAACCCGGCCTATTGCTTTGGTACACTGTCTTCTTCATTTGAAATGGATTTCAAAACAAATACTCTAGAAATCATGCTGTATTTAGTAGAATCCAAACCAATAAATTATATAGGTTTGACGTGCAAGCATGTCTAAAAACGTAACACACAAGTATTGTTCAAAATAATTATGATTCATGGAAAAACTTAACTTTAAGACAACCCAGCCTATTGCTTTCCTACACTGTCTTGTTCATATGAAATGGATTTCAAAACAAATACTCTAGAAATCATGCTGTATTTAATAGAATCCAAACCAATAAATTATATCGGTTTGACGTGCAAGCATGTCCAAAAACGTAACACACAAGTTGCAATTGTTCAAAATAATTACGATTCATGGAAAAACTTAACTTTAAGACAACCCGGCCTATTGCTTTGGTACACTGTCTTCTTCATTTGAAATGGATTTCAAAACAAATACTCTAGAAATCATGCTGTATTTAATAGAAACCAAACCAATAAATTATATCGGTTTGACGTGTAAGCATGTCCAAAGACGTAACACACAAGTTGCAATTGTTCAAAATAATTAGGATTCATGGAAAAACTTAATTTTGAGACAACCCGGCCTATTGCTTTGGTACACTGTCTTCTTCATTTGAAATGGATTTCAAAACAAATACTCTAGAAATCATGCTGTATTTAATAGAAACCAAACCAATAAATTATATCGGTTTGACGTGCAAGCATGTCCAAAAACGTAACACACAAGTTGCAATTGTTCAAAATAATTACGATTCATGGAAAAACTTAACTTTAAGACAACCCGGCCTATTGCTTTGGTACACTGTCTTCTTCATTTGAAATGGATTTCAAAACAAATACTCTAGAAATCATGCTGTATTTAATAGAATCCAAACCAATAAATTATATCGGTTTGACGTGCAAGCATGTCTAAAAACGTAACACACAAGTTGCAATTGTTCAAAATAATTAGGATTCATGGAAAAACTTAATTTTGAGACAACCCGACCTATTGCTTTGGTACACTGTCTTCTTCATTTGAAATGGATTTCAAAACAAATACTCTAGAAATCATGCTGTATTTAATAGAATCCAAACCAATAAATTATATCGGTTTTGACGTGCAAGCATGTCTAAAAACGTAACACACAAGTTGCAATTGTTCAAAATAATTAGGATTCATGGAAAAACTTAATTTTGAGACAACCCGGCCTATTGCTTTGGTACACTGTCTTCTTCATTTGAAATCGATTTCAAAACAAATACTCTAGAAATCATGCTGTATTTAATAGAAACCAAACCAATAAATTATATCGGTTTGACGTGCAAGCATGTCCAAAAACGTAACACACAAGTTGCAATTGTTCAAAATAATTAGGATTCATGGAAAAACTTAACTTTAAGACAACCCAGCCTATTGCTTTCCTACACTATCTTCTTCATTTGAAATGGATTTCAAAACAAATACTCTAGAAATCATGTTGTATTTAATAGAATCCAAACCAATAAATTATATCGGTTTTGACGTGCAAGCATGTCTAAAAACGTAACACACAAGTTGCAATTGTTCAAAATAATTAGGATTCATGGAAAAACTTAATTTTGAGACAACCCGGCCTATTGCTTTGGTACACTGTCTTCTTCATTTGAAATGGATTTCAAAACAAATATTCTAGAAATCATGTTGAAGTTAATAGAACCCCAAAAAATAAATTATATCGGTTTGACGTGCAAGCATGTCCAAAAACGTAACACACAAGTTGCAATTGTTCAAAATAATTAGGATTCATGGAAAAACTTAATTTTGAGACAACCCGGCCTATTGCTTTGGTACACTGTCTTCTTCATTTGAAATGGATTTCAAAACAAATACTCTAGAAATCATGCTGTATTTAATAGAAACCAAACCAATAAATTATATCGGTTTGACGTGCAAGCATGTCTAAAAACGTAACACACAAGTTGCAATTGTTCAAAATAATTAGGATTCATGGAAAAACTTAATTTTGAGACAACCCGGCCTATTGCTTTGGTACACTGTCTTCTTCATTTGAAATGGATTTCAAAACAAATATTCTAGAAATCATGTTGAAGTTAATAGAACCCCAAAAAATAAATTATATCGGTTTGACGTGCAAGCATGTCCAAAAACGTAACACACAAGTTGCAATTGTTCAAAATAATTAGGATTCATGGAAAAACTTAATTTTGAGACAACCCGGCCTATTGCTTTGGTACACTGTCTTCTTCATTTGAAATGGATTTCAAAACAAATACTCTAGAAATCATGCTGTATTTAATAGAAACCAAACCAATAAATTATATCGGTTTGACGTGCAAGCATGTCCAAAAACGTAACACACAAGTTGCAATTGTTCAAAATAATTAGGATTCATGGAAAAACTTAACTTTAAGACAACCCAGCCTATTGCTTTCCTACACTGTCTTGTTCATATGAAATGGATTTCAAAACAAATACTCTAGAAATCATGCTGTATTTAATAGAATCCAAACCAATAAATTATATCGGTTTTGACGTGCAAGCATGTCTAAAAACGTAACACACAAGTTGCAATTGTTCAAAATAATTAGGATTCATGGAAAAACTTAATTTTGAGACAACCCGGCCTATTGCTTTGGTACACTGTCTTCTTCATTTGAAATCGATTTCAAAACAAATACTCTAGAAATCATGCTGTATTTAATAGAAACCAAACCAATAAATTATATCGGTTTGACGTGCAAGCATGTCCAAAAACGTAACACACAAGTTGCAATTGTTCAAAATAATTAGGATTCATGGAAAAACTTAATTTTAAGACAACCCTATTGCTTTCCTACACTATCTTCTTCATTTGAAATGGATTTCATAACAAATACTCTAAGAAGCATGCTGTATTTAATAAAATCCAAACCAATAAATTATATCGGTTTGACGTGCAAGCATGTCTAAAAACAAAACACACAAGTTGCAATTGTTCAAAATAATTAGGATTCATGGAAAAACTTAATTTTGAGACAACCCGGCCTATTGCTTTGGTACACTGTCTTCTTCATTTGAAATGGATTTCAAAACAAATACTCTAGAAATCATGCTGTATTTAATAGAATCCAAACCAATAAATTATATCGGTTTGACGTGTAAGCATGTCCAAAGACGTAACACACAAGTTGCAATTGTTCAAAATAATTAGGATTCATGGAAAAACTTAATTTTGAGACAACCCGGCCTATTGCTTTGGTACACTGTCTTCTTCATTTGAAATGGATTTCAAAACAAATACTCTAGAAATCATGCTGTATTTAATAGAAACCAAACGAATAAATTATATCGGTTTGACGTGCAAACATGTCCAAAAACGTAACACACAAGTTGCAATTGTTCAAAATAATTAGGATTCATGGAAAAACTTAATTTTGAGACAACCCGGCCTATTGCTTTGGTACACTGTCTTCTTCATTTGAAATGGATTTCAAAACAAATACTCTAGAAATCATGCTGTATTTAATAGAAACCAAACCAATAAATTATATCGGTTTGACGTGCAAACATGTCCAAAAACGTAACACACAAGTTGCAATTGTTCAAAATAATTAGGATTCATGGAAAAACTTAATTTTGAGACAACCCGGCCTATTGCTTTGGTACACTGTCTTCTTCATTTGAAATGGATTTCAAAACAAATACTCTAGAAATCATGCTGTATTTAATAGAAACCAAACCAATAAATTATATCGGTTTGACGTGCAAACATGTGCAAAAACGTAAAACACAAGTTGCAATTGTTCAAAATAATTAGGATTCATGGAAAAACTTAATTTTGAGACAACCCGGCCTATTGCTTTGGTACACTGTCTTCTTCATATGAATTGGATTTCAAAACAAATACTCTAGAAATCATGCTGTATTTAATAGAAACCAAACCAATAAATTATATCGGTTTGACGTGCAAGCATGTCCAAAAACGTAACACACAAGTTGCAATTGTTCAAAATAATTAGGATTCATGGAAAAACTTAATTTTGAGACAACCCGGCCTATTGCTTTGGTACACTGTCTTCTTCATTTGAAATGGATTTCAAAACAAATACTCTAGAAATCATGCTGTATTTAATAGAAACCAAACCAATAAATTATATCGGTTTGACGTGCAAGCATGTCTAAAAACGTAACACACAAGTTGCAATTGTTCAAAATAATTAGGATTCATGGAAAAACTTAATTTTGAGACAACCCGGCCTATTGCTTTGGTACACTGTCTTCTTCATTTGAAATGGATTTCAAAACAAATATTCTAGAAATCATGTTGAAGTTAATAGAACCCCAAAAAATAAATTATATCGGTTTGACGTGCAAGCATGTCCAAAAACGTAACACACAAGTTGCAATTGTTCAAAATAATTAGGATTCATGGAAAAACTTAATTTTGAGACAACCCGGCCTATTGCTTTGGTACACTGTCTTCTTCATTTGAAATGGATTTCAAAACAAATACTCTAGAAATCATGCTGTATTTAATAGAAACCAAACCAATAAATTATATCGGTTTGACGTGCAAGCATGTCCAAAAACGTAACACACAAGTTGCAATTGTTCAAAATAATTAGGATTCATGGAAAAACTTAACTTTAAGACAACCCAGCCTATTGCTTTCCTACACTGTCTTGTTCATATGAAATGGATTTCAAAACAAATACTCTAGAAATCATGCTGTATTTAATAGAATCCAAACCAATAAATTATATCGGTTTTGACGTGCAAGCATGTCTAAAAACGTAACACACAAGTTGCAATTGTTCAAAATAATTAGGATTCATGGAAAAACTTAATTTTGAGACAACCCGGCCTATTGCTTTGGTACACTGTCTTCTTCATTTGAAATCGATTTCAAAACAAATACTCTAGAAATCATGCTGTATTTAATAGAAACCAAACCAATAAATTATATCGGTTTGACGTGCAAGCATGTCCAAAAACGTAACACACAAGTTGCAATTGTTCAAAATAATTAGGATTCATGGAAAAACTTAATTTTAAGACAACCCTATTGCTTTCCTACACTATCTTCTTCATTTGAAATGGATTTCATAACAAATACTCTAAGAAGCATGCTGTATTTAATAAAATCCAAACCAATAAATTATATCGGTTTGACGTGCAAGCATGTCTAAAAACAAAACACACAAGTTGCAATTGTTCAAAATAATTAGGATTCATGGAAAAACTTAATTTTGAGACAACCCGGCCTATTGCTTTGGTACACTGTCTTCTTCATTTGAAATGGATTTCAAAACAAATACTCTAGAAATCATGCTGTATTTAATAGAATCCAAACCAATAAATTATATCGGTTTGACGTGTAAGCATGTCCAAAGACGTAACACACAAGTTGCAATTGTTCAAAATAATTAGGATTCATGGAAAAACTTAATTTTGAGACAACCCGGCCTATTGCTTTGGTACACTGTCTTCTTCATTTGAAATGGATTTCAAAACAAATACTCTAGAAATCATGCTGTATTTAATAGAAACCAAACGAATAAATTATATCGGTTTGACGTGCAAACATGTCCAAAAACGTAACACACAAGTTGCAATTGTTCAAAATAATTAGGATTCATGGAAAAACTTAATTTTGAGACAACCCGGCCTATTGCTTTGGTACACTGTCTTCTTCATTTGAAATGGATTTCAAAACAAATACTCTAGAAATCATGCTGTATTTAATAGAAACCAAACCAATAAATTATATCGGTTTGACGTGCAAACATGTCCAAAAACGTAACACACAAGTTGCAATTGTTCAAAATAATTAGGATTCATGGAAAAACTTAATTTTGAGACAACCCGGCCTATTGCTTTGGTACACTGTCTTCTTCATTTGAAATGGATTTCAAAACAAATACTCTAGAAATCATGCTGTATTTAATAGAAACCAAACCAATAAATTATATCGGTTTGACGTGCAAACATGTGCAAAAACGTAAAACACAAGTTGCAATTGTTCAAAATAATTAGGATTCATGGAAAAACTTAATTTTGAGACAACCCGGCCTATTGCTTTGGTACACTGTCTTCTTCATATGAATTGGATTTCAAAACAAATACTCTAGAAATCATGCTGTATTTAATAGAAACCAAACCAATAAATTATATCGGTTTGACGTGCAAGCATGTCCAAAAACGTAACACACAAGTTGCAATTGTTCAAAATAATTAGGATTCATGGAAAAACTTAATTTTGAGACAACCCGGCCTATTGCTTTGGTACACTGTCTTCTTCATTTGAAATGGATTTCAAAACAAATACTCTAGAAATCATGCTGTATTTAATAGAATCCAAACCAATAAATTATATCGGTTTGACGTGCAAGCATGTCTAAAAACAAAACACACAAGTTGCAATTGTTCAAAATAATTATGATTCATGGAAAAACTTAATTTTGAGACAACCCGGCCTATTGCTTTGGGACACTGTCTTCTTCATTTGAAATGGATTTCAAAACAAATACTCTAGAAATCATGCTGTATTTAATAGAATCCAAACCAATAAATTATATCGGTTTTGACGTGCAAGCATGTCTAAAAACGTAACACACAAGTTGCAATTGTTCAAAATAATTAGGATTCATGGAAAAACTTAATTTTGAGACAACCCGGCCTATTGCTTTGGTACACTGTCTTCTTCATTTGAAATGGATTTCATAACAAATACTCTAGAAATCATGCTGTATTTAATAGAATCCAAACCAATAAATTATATCGGTTTGACGTGCAAGCATGTCTAAAAACGTAACACACAAGTTGCAATTGTTCAAAATAATTACGATTCATGGAAAAACTTAACTTTAAGACAACCCAGCCTATTGCTTTCCTACACTGTCTTCTTCATATGAAATGGATTTCAAAACAAATACTCTAGAAATCATGCTGTATTTAATAGAAACCAAACCAATAAATTATATCGGTTTGACGTGCAAGCATGTCCAAAGACGTAACACACAAGTTGCAATTGTTCAAAATAATTAGGATTCATGGAAAAACTTAATTTTGAGACAATCCGGCCTATTGCTTTGGTACACTGTCTTCTTCATTTGAAATGGATTTCAAAACAAATACTCTAGAAATCATGCTGTATTTAATAGAAACCAAACCAATAAATTATATCGGTTTGACGTGTAAGCATGTCCAAAGACGTAACACACAAGTTGCAATTGTTCAAAATAATTAGGATTCATGGAAAAACTTAATTTTGAGACAACCCGGCCTATTGCTTTGGTACACTGTCTTCTTCATTTCAAATGGATTTCAAAACAAATACTCTAAAAATCATGCTGTATTTAATAGAATCCAAACCAATAAATTATATCGGTTTTGACGTGCAAGCATGTCTAAAAACGTAACACACAAGTTGCAATTGTTCAAAATAATTAGGATTCATGGAAAAACTTAATTTTGAGACAACCCGGCCTATTGCTTTGGTACACTGTCTTCTTCATTTGAAATGGATTTCAAAACAAATACTCTAGAAATCATGCTGTATTTAATAGAAACCAAACCAATAAATTATATCGGTTTGACGTGCAAGCATGTCCAAAGACGTAACACACAAGTTGCAATTGTTCAAAATAATTACGATTCATGGAAAAACTTAATTTTGAGACAACCCGGCCTATTGCTTTGGTACACTGTCTTCTTCATTTGAAATGGATTTCAAAACAAATACTCTAGAAATCATGCTGTATTTAATAGAAACCAAACCAATAAATTATATCGGTTTGACGTGCAAGCATGTCCAAAGACGTAACACACAAGTTGCAATTGTTCAAAATAATTACGATTCATGGAAAAACTTAATTTTGAGACAACCCGGCCTATTGCTTTGGTACACTGTCTTCTTCATTTGAAATGGATTTCAAAACAAATACTCTAGAAATCATGCTGTATTTAATAGAAACCAAACCAATAAATTATATCGGTTTGACGTGCAAGCATGTCCAAAGACGTAACACACAAGTTGCAATTGTTCAAAATAATTACGATTCATGGAAAAACTTAATTTTGAGACAACCCGGCCTATTGCTTTGGTACACTGTCTTCTTCATTTGAAATGGATTTCAAAACAAATACTCTAGAAATCATGCTGTATTTAATAGAAACCAAACCAATAAATTATATCGGTTTGACGTGGAAGCATGTCCAAAGACGTAACACACAAGTTGCAATTGTTCAAAATAATTAGGATTCATGGAAAAACTTAATTTTGAGACAACCCGGCCTATTGCTTTGGTACACTGTCTTCTTCATTTGAAATGGATTTCAAAACAAATATTCTAGAAATCATGTTGTAGTTAATAGAACCCCAAAAAATAAATTATATCGGTTTGACGTGCAAGCATGTCCAAAAACGTAACACACAAGTTGCAATTGTTCAAAATAATTATGATTCATGGAAAAACTTAATTTTGAGACAACCCGGCCTATTGCTTTCCTACACTGTCTTGTTCATATGAAATGGATTTCAAAACAAATACTCTAGAAATCATGCTGTATTTAATAGAAACCAAACCAATAAATTATATCGGTTTGACGTGCAAGCATGTCCAAAAACGTAACACACAAGTTGCAATTGTTCAAAATAATTAGGATTCATGGAAAAACTTAATTTTGAGACAATCCGGCCTATTGCTTTGGTACACTGTCTTCTTCATTTGAAATGGATTTCAAAACAAATACTCTAGAAATCATGCTATAATTAATAGAATCCAAACCAATAAATTATATCGGTTTGACGTGCAAGCATGTCCAAAAACGTAACACACAAGTTGCAATTGTTCAAAATAATTAGGATTCATGGAAAAACTTAATTTTGAGACAACCCGGCCTATTGCTTTGGTACACTATCTTCTTCATTTGAAATGGATTTCAAAACAAATACTCTAGAAATCATGCTGTATTTAATAGAATCCAAACCAATAAATTATATCGGTTTGACGTGGAAGCATGTCCAAAAACGTAACACACAAGTTGCAATTGTTCAAAATAATTAGGATTCATGGAAAAACTTAATTTTGAGACAACCCGGCCTATTGCTTTGGTACACTGTCTTCTTCATTTGAAATGGATTTCAAAACAAATACTCTAGAAATCATGCTGTATTTAATAGAAACCAAACCAATAAATTATATCGGTTTGACGTGCAAGCATGTCCAAAAACGTAACACACAAGTTGCAATTGTTCAAAATAATTAGGATTCATGGAAAAACTTAATTTTGAGACAACCCGGCCTATTGCTTTGGTACACTGTCTTCTTCATTTGAAATGGATTTCAAAACAAATACTCTAGAAATCATGCTGTATTTAATAGAATCCAAACCAATAAATTATATCGGTTTGACGTGCAAGCATGTCTAAAAACGTAACACACAAGTATTGTTCAAAATAATTAGGATTCATGGAAAAACTTAACTTTAAGACAACCCAGCCTATTGCTTTCCTACACTGTCTTGTTCATATGAAATGGATTTCAAAACAAATACTCTAGAAATCATGCTGTATTTAATAGAATCCAAACCAATAAATTATATCGGTTTGACGTGTAAGCATGTCCAAAGACGTAACACACAAGTTGCAATTGTTCAAAATAATTAGGATTCATGGAAAAACTTAATTTTGAGACAACCCGGCCTATTGCTTTGGTACACTGTCTTCTTCATTTGAAATGGATTTCAAAACAAATACTCTAGAAATCATGCTGTATTTAATAGAAACCAAACCAATAAATTATATCGGTTTGACGTGCAAGCATGTCCAAAAACGTAACACACAAGTTGCAATTGTTCAAAATAATTAGGATTCATGGAAAAACTTAATTTTGAGACAACCCGGCCTATTGCTTTGGTACACTGTCTTCTTCATTTGAAATGGATTTCAAAACAAATACTCTAGAAATCATGCTGTATTTAGTAGAATCCAAACCAATAAATTATATAGGTTTGACGTGCAAGCATGTCTAAAAACGTAACACACAAGTATTGTTCAAAATAATTATGATTCATGGAAAAACTTAACTTTAAGACAACCCAGCCTATTGCTTTCCTACACTGTCTTGTTCATATGAAATGGATTTCAAAACAAATACTCTAGAAATCATGCTGTATTTAATAGAATCCAAACCAATAAATTATATCGGTTTGACGTGCAAGCATGTCCAAAAACGTAACACACAAGTTGCAATTGTTCAAAATAATTACGATTCATGGAAAAACTTAACTTTAAGACAACCCGGCCTATTGCTTTGGTACACTGTCTTCTTCATTTGAAATGGATTTCAAAACAAATACTCTAGAAATCATGCTGTATTTAATAGAAACCAAACCAATAAATTATATCGGTTTGACGTGTAAGCATGTCCAAAGACGTAACACACAAGTTGCAATTGTTCAAAATAATTAGGATTCATGGAAAAACTTAATTTTGAGACAACCCGGCCTATTGCTTTGGTACACTGTCTTCTTCATTTGAAATGGATTTCAAAACAAATACTCTAGAAATCATGCTGTATTTAATAGAAACCAAACCAATAAATTATATCGGTTTGACGTGCAAGCATGTCCAAAAACGTAACACACAAGTTGCAATTGTTCAAAATAATTACGATTCATGGAAAAACTTAACTTTAAGACAACCCGGCCTATTGCTTTGGTACACTGTCTTCTTCATTTGAAATGGATTTCAAAACAAATACTCTAGAAATCATGCTGTATTTAATAGAATCCAAACCAATAAATTATATCGGTTTGACGTGCAAGCATGTCTAAAAACGTAACACACAAGTTGCAATTGTTCAAAATAATTAGGATTCATGGAAAAACTTAATTTTGAGACAACCCGACCTATTGCTTTGGTACACTGTCTTCTTCATTTGAAATGGATTTCAAAACAAATACTCTAGAAATCATGCTGTATTTAATAGAATCCAAACCAATAAATTATATCGGTTTTGACGTGCAAGCATGTCTAAAAACGTAACACACAAGTTGCAATTGTTCAAAATAATTAGGATTCATGGAAAAACTTAATTTTGAGACAACCCGGCCTATTGCTTTGGTACACTGTCTTCTTCATTTGAAATCGATTTCAAAACAAATACTCTAGAAATCATGCTGTATTTAATAGAAACCAAACCAATAAATTATATCGGTTTGACGTGCAAGCATGTCCAAAAACGTAACACACAAGTTGCAATTGTTCAAAATAATTAGGATTCATGGAAAAACTTAACTTTAAGACAACCCAGCCTATTGCTTTCCTACACTATCTTCTTCATTTGAAATGGATTTCAAAACAAATACTCTAGAAATCATGTTGTATTTAATAGAATCCAAACCAATAAATTATATCGGTTTTGACGTGCAAGCATGTCTAAAAACGTAACACACAAGTTGCAATTGTTCAAAATAATTAGGATTCATGGAAAAACTTAATTTTGAGACAACCCGGCCTATTGCTTTGGTACACTGTCTTCTTCATTTGAAATGGATTTCAAAACAAATATTCTAGAAATCATGTTGAAGTTAATAGAACCCCAAAAAATAAATTATATCGGTTTGACGTGCAAGCATGTCCAAAAACGTAACACACAAGTTGCAATTGTTCAAAATAATTAGGATTCATGGAAAAACTTAATTTTGAGACAACCCGGCCTATTGCTTTGGTACACTGTCTTCTTCATTTGAAATGGATTTCAAAACAAATACTCTAGAAATCATGCTGTATTTAATAGAAACCAAACCAATAAATTATATCGGTTTGACGTGCAAGCATGTCTAAAAACGTAACACACAAGTTGCAATTGTTCAAAATAATTAGGATTCATGGAAAAACTTAATTTTGAGACAACCCGGCCTATTGCTTTGGTACACTGTCTTCTTCATTTGAAATGGATTTCAAAACAAATATTCTAGAAATCATGTTGAAGTTAATAGAACCCCAAAAAATAAATTATATCGGTTTGACGTGCAAGCATGTCCAAAAACGTAACACACAAGTTGCAATTGTTCAAAATAATTAGGATTCATGGAAAAACTTAATTTTGAGACAACCCGGCCTATTGCTTTGGTACACTGTCTTCTTCATTTGAAATGGATTTCAAAACAAATACTCTAGAAATCATGCTGTATTTAATAGAAACCAAACCAATAAATTATATCGGTTTGACGTGCAAGCATGTCCAAAAACGTAACACACAAGTTGCAATTGTTCAAAATAATTAGGATTCATGGAAAAACTTAACTTTAAGACAACCCAGCCTATTGCTTTCCTACACTGTCTTGTTCATATGAAATGGATTTCAAAACAAATACTCTAGAAATCATGCTGTATTTAATAGAAACCAAACCAATAAATTATATCGGTTTTGACGTGCAAGCATGTCTAAAAACGTAACACACAAGTTGCAATTGTTCAAAATAATTAGGATTCATGGAAAAACTTAATTTTGAGACAACCCGGCCTATTGCTTTGGTACACTGTCTTCTTCATTTGAAATCGATTTCAAAACAAATACTCTAGAAATCATGCTGTATTTAATAGAAACCAAACCAATAAATTATATCGGTTTGACGTGCAAGCATGTCCAAAAACGTAACACACAAGTTGCAATTGTTCAAAATAATTAGGATTCATGGAAAAACTTAATTTTAAGACAACCCTATTGCTTTCCTACACTATCTTCTTCATTTGAAATGGATTTCATAACAAATACTCTAAGAAGCATGCTGTATTTAATAAAATCCAAACCAATAAATTATATCGGTTTGACGTGCAAGCATGTCTAAAAACAAAACACACAAGTTGCAATTGTTCAAAATAATTAGGATTCATGGAAAAACTTAATTTTGAGACAACCCGGCCTATTGCTTTGGTACACTGTCTTCTTCATTTGAAATGGATTTCAAAACAAATACTCTAGAAATCATGCTGTATTTAATAGAATCCAAACCAATAAATTATATCGGTTTGACGTGTAAGCATGTCCAAAGACGTAACACACAAGTTGCAATTGTTCAAAATAATTAGGATTCATGGAAAAACTTAATTTTGAGACAACCCGGCCTATTGCTTTGGTACACTGTCTTCTTCATTTGAAATGGATTTCAAAACAAATACTCTAGAAATCATGCTGTATTTAATAGAAACCAAACGAATAAATTATATCGGTTTGACGTGCAAACATGTCCAAAAACGTAACACACAAGTTGCAATTGTTCAAAATAATTAGGATTCATGGAAAAACTTAATTTTGAGACAACCCGGCCTATTGCTTTGGTACACTGTCTTCTTCATTTGAAATGGATTTCAAAACAAATACTCTAGAAATCATGCTGTATTTAATAGAAACCAAACCAATAAATTATATCGGTTTGACGTGCAAGCATGTCCAAAAACGTAACACACAAGTTGCAATTGTTCAAAATAATTACGATTCATGGAAAAACTTAACTTTAAGACAACCCGGCCTATTGCTTTGGTACACTGTCTTCTTCATTTGAAATGGATTTCAAAACAAATACTCTAGAAATCATGCTGTATTTAATAGAATCCAAACCAATAAATTATATCGGTTTGACGTGCAAGCATGTCTAAAAACGTAACACACAAGTTGCAATTGTTCAAAATAATTAGGATTCATGGAAAAACTTAATTTTGAGACAACCCGACCTATTGCTTTGGTACACTGTCTTCTTCATTTGAAATGGATTTCAAAACAAATACTCTAGAAATCATGCTGTATTTAATAGAATCCAAACCAATAAATTATATCGGTTTTGACGTGCAAGCATGTCTAAAAACGTAACACACAAGTTGCAATTGTTCAAAATAATTAGGATTCATGGAAAAACTTAATTTTGAGACAACCCGGCCTATTGCTTTGGTACACTGTCTTCTTCATTTGAAATCGATTTCAAAACAAATACTCTAGAAATCATGCTGTATTTAATAGAAACCAAACCAATAAATTATATCGGTTTGACGTGCAAGCATGTCCAAAAACGTAACACACAAGTTGCAATTGTTCAAAATAATTAGGATTCATGGAAAAACTTAACTTTAAGACAACCCAGCCTATTGCTTTCCTACACTATCTTCTTCATTTGAAATGGATTTCAAAACAAATACTCTAGAAATCATGTTGTATTTAATAGAATCCAAACCAATAAATTATATCGGTTTTGACGTGCAAGCATGTCTAAAAACGTAACACACAAGTTGCAATTGTTCAAAATAATTAGGATTCATGGAAAAACTTAATTTTGAGACAACCCGGCCTATTGCTTTGGTACACTGTCTTCTTCATTTGAAATGGATTTCAAAACAAATATTCTAGAAATCATGTTGAAGTTAATAGAACCCCAAAAAATAAATTATATCGGTTTGACGTGCAAGCATGTCCAAAAACGTAACACACAAGTTGCAATTGTTCAAAATAATTAGGATTCATGGAAAAACTTAATTTTGAGACAACCCGGCCTATTGCTTTGGTACACTGTCTTCTTCATTTGAAATGGATTTCAAAACAAATACTCTAGAAATCATGCTGTATTTAATAGAAACCAAACCAATAAATTATATCGGTTTGACGTGCAAGCATGTCTAAAAACGTAACACACAAGTTGCAATTGTTCAAAATAATTAGGATTCATGGAAAAACTTAATTTTGAGACAACCCGGCCTATTGCTTTGGTACACTGTCTTCTTCATTTGAAATGGATTTCAAAACAAATATTCTAGAAATCATGTTGAAGTTAATAGAACCCCAAAAAATAAATTATATCGGTTTGACGTGCAAGCATGTCCAAAAACGTAACACACAAGTTGCAATTGTTCAAAATAATTAGGATTCATGGAAAAACTTAATTTTGAGACAACCCGGCCTATTGCTTTGGTACACTGTCTTCTTCATTTGAAATGGATTTCAAAACAAATACTCTAGAAATCATGCTGTATTTAATAGAAACCAAACCAATAAATTATATCGGTTTGACGTGCAAGCATGTCCAAAAACGTAACACACAAGTTGCAATTGTTCAAAATAATTAGGATTCATGGAAAAACTTAACTTTAAGACAACCCAGCCTATTGCTTTCCTACACTGTCTTGTTCATATGAAATGGATTTCAAAACAAATACTCTAGAAATCATGCTGTATTTAATAGAATCCAAACCAATAAATTATATCGGTTTTGACGTGCAAGCATGTCTAAAAACGTAACACACAAGTTGCAATTGTTCAAAATAATTAGGATTCATGGAAAAACTTAATTTTGAGACAACCCGGCCTATTGCTTTGGTACACTGTCTTCTTCATTTGAAATCGATTTCAAAACAAATACTCTAGAAATCATGCTGTATTTAATAGAAACCAAACCAATAAATTATATCGGTTTGACGTGCAAGCATGTCCAAAAACGTAACACACAAGTTGCAATTGTTCAAAATAATTAGGATTCATGGAAAAACTTAATTTTAAGACAACCCTATTGCTTTCCTACACTATCTTCTTCATTTGAAATGGATTTCATAACAAATACTCTAAGAAGCATGCTGTATTTAATAAAATCCAAACCAATAAATTATATCGGTTTGACGTGCAAGCATGTCTAAAAACAAAACACACAAGTTGCAATTGTTCAAAATAATTAGGATTCATGGAAAAACTTAATTTTGAGACAACCCGGCCTATTGCTTTGGTACACTGTCTTCTTCATTTGAAATGGATTTCAAAACAAATACTCTAGAAATCATGCTGTATTTAATAGAATCCAAACCAATAAATTATATCGGTTTGACGTGTAAGCATGTCCAAAGACGTAACACACAAGTTGCAATTGTTCAAAATAATTAGGATTCATGGAAAAACTTAATTTTGAGACAACCCGGCCTATTGCTTTGGTACACTGTCTTCTTCATTTGAAATGGATTTCAAAACAAATACTCTAGAAATCATGCTGTATTTAATAGAAACCAAACGAATAAATTATATCGGTTTGACGTGCAAACATGTCCAAAAACGTAACACACAAGTTGCAATTGTTCAAAATAATTAGGATTCATGGAAAAACTTAATTTTGAGACAACCCGGCCTATTGCTTTGGTACACTGTCTTCTTCATTTGAAATGGATTTCAAAACAAATACTCTAGAAATCATGCTGTATTTAATAGAAACCAAACCAATAAATTATATCGGTTTGACGTGCAAACATGTCCAAAAACGTAACACACAAGTTGCAATTGTTCAAAATAATTAGGATTCATGGAAAAACTTAATTTTGAGACAACCCGGCCTATTGCTTTGGTACACTGTCTTCTTCATTTGAAATGGATTTCAAAACAAATACTCTAGAAATCATGCTGTATTTAATAGAAACCAAACCAATAAATTATATCGGTTTGACGTGCAAACATGTGCAAAAACGTAAAACACAAGTTGCAATTGTTCAAAATAATTAGGATTCATGGAAAAACTTAATTTTGAGACAACCCGGCCTATTGCTTTGGTACACTGTCTTCTTCATATGAATTGGATTTCAAAACAAATACTCTAGAAATCATGCTGTATTTAATAGAAACCAAACCAATAAATTATATCGGTTTGACGTGCAAGCATGTCCAAAAACGTAACACACAAGTTGCAATTGTTCAAAATAATTAGGATTCATGGAAAAACTTAATTTTGAGACAACCCGGCCTATTGCTTTGGTACACTGTCTTCTTCATTTGAAATGGATTTCAAAACAAATACTCTAGAAATCATGCTGTATTTAATAGAATCCAAACCAATAAATTATATCGGTTTGACGTGCAAGCATGTCTAAAAACAAAACACACAAGTTGCAATTGTTCAAAATAATTATGATTCATGGAAAAACTTAATTTTGAGACAACCCGGCCTATTGCTTTGGGACACTGTCTTCTTCATTTGAAATGGATTTCAAAACAAATACTCTAGAAATCATGCTGTATTTAATAGAATCCAAACCAATAAATTATATCGGTTTTGACGTGCAAGCATGTCTAAAAACGTAACACACAAGTTGCAATTGTTCAAAATAATTAGGATTCATGGAAAAACTTAATTTTGAGACAACCCGGCCTATTGCTTTGGTACACTGTCTTCTTCATTTGAAATGGATTTCATAACAAATACTCTAGAAATCATGCTGTATTTAATAGAATCCAAACCAATAAATTATATCGGTTTGACGTGCAAGCATGTCTAAAAACGTAACACACAAGTTGCAATTGTTCAAAATAATTAGGATTCATGGAAAAACTTAACTTTAAGACAACCCAGCCTATTGCTTTCCTACACTGTCTTCTTCATATGAAATGGATTTCAAAACAAATACTCTAGAAATCATGCTGTATTTAATAGAAACCAAACCAATAAATTATATCGGTTTGACGTGCAAGCATGTCCAAAGACGTAACACACAAGTTGCAATTGTTCAAAATAATTAGGATTCATGGAAAAACTTAATTTTGAGACAATCCGGCCTATTGCTTTGGTACACTGTCTTCTTCATTTGAAATGGATTTCAAAACAAATACTCTAGAAATCATGCTGTATTTAATAGAAACCAAACCAATAAATTATATCGGTTTGACGTGTAAGCATGTCCAAAGACGTAACACACAAGTTGCAATTGTTCAAAATAATTAGGATTCATGGAAAAACTTAATTTTGAGACAACCCGGCCTATTGCTTTGGTACACTGTCTTCTTCATTTCAAATGGATTTCAAAACAAATACTCTAAAAATCATGCTGTATTTAATAGAATCCAAACCAATAAATTATATCGGTTTTGACGTGCAAGCATGTCTAAAAACGTAACACACAAGTTGCAATTGTTCAAAATAATTAGGATTCATGGAAAAACTTAATTTTGAGACAACCCGGCCTATTGCTTTGGTACACTGTCTTCTTCATTTGAAATGGATTTCAAAACAAATACTCTAGAAATCATGCTGTATTTAATAGAAACCAAACCAATAAATTATATCGGTTTGACGTGCAAGCATGTCCAAAGACGTAACACACAAGTTGCAATTGTTCAAAATAATTACGATTCATGGAAAAACTTAATTTTGAGACAACCCGGCCTATTGCTTTGGTACACTGTCTTCTTCATTTGAAATGGATTTCAAAACAAATACTCTAGAAATCATGCTGTATTTAATAGAAACCAAACCAATAAATTATATCGGTTTGACGTGCAAGCATGTCCAAAGACGTAACACACAAGTTGCAATTGTTCAAAATAATTACGATTCATGGAAAAACTTAATTTTGAGACAACCCGGCCTATTGCTTTGGTACACTGTCTTCTTCATTTGAAATGGATTTCAAAACAAATACTCTAGAAATCATGCTGTATTTAATAGAAACCAAACCAATAAATTATATCGGTTTGACGTGCAAGCATGTCCAAAGACGTAACACACAAGTTGCAATTGTTCAAAATAATTACGATTCATGGAAAAACTTAATTTTGAGACAACCCGGCCTATTGCTTTGGTACACTGTCTTCTTCATTTGAAATGGATTTCAAAACAAATACTCTAGAAATCATGCTGTATTTAATAGAAACCAAACCAATAAATTATATCGGTTTGACGTGGAAGCATGTCCAAAGACGTAACACACAAGTTGCAATTGTTCAAAATAATTAGGATTCATGGAAAAACTTAATTTTGAGACAACCCGGCCTATTGCTTTGGTACACTGTCTTCTTCATTTGAAATGGATTTCAAAACAAATATTCTAGAAATCATGTTGTAGTTAATAGAACCCCAAAAAATAAATTATATCGGTTTGACGTGCAAGCATGTCCAAAAACGTAACACACAAGTTGCAATTGTTCAAAATAATTATGATTCATGGAAAAACTTAATTTTGAGACAACCCGGCCTATTGCTTTCCTACACTGTCTTGTTCATATGAAATGGATTTCAAAACAAATACTCTAGAAATCATGCTGTATTTAATAGAAACCAAACCAATAAATTATATCGGTTTGACGTGCAAGCATGTCCAAAAACGTAACACACAAGTTGCAATTGTTCAAAATAATTAGGATTCATGGAAAAACTTAATTTTGAGACAATCCGGCCTATTGCTTTGGTACACTGTCTTCTTCATTTGAAATGGATTTCAAAACAAATACTCTAGAAATCATGCTATAATTAATAGAATCCAAACCAATAAATTATATCGGTTTGACGTGCAAGCATGTCCAAAAACGTAACACACAAGTTGCAATTGTTCAAAATAATTAGGATTCATGGAAAAACTTAATTTTGAGACAACCCGGCCTATTGCTTTGGTACACTATCTTCTTCATTTGAAATGGATTTCAAAACAAATACTCTAGAAATCATGCTGTATTTAATAGAATCCAAACCAATAAATTATATCGGTTTGACGTGGAAGCATGTCCAAAAACGTAACACACAAGTTGCAATTGTTCAAAATAATTAGGATTCATGGAAAAACTTAATTTTGAGACAACCCGGCCTATTGCTTTGGTACACTGTCTTCTTCATTTGAAATGGATTTCAAAACAAATACTCTAGAAATCATGCTGTATTTAATAGAAACCAAACCAATAAATTATATCGGTTTGACGTGCAAGCATGTCCAAAAACGTAACACACAAGTTGCAATTGTTCAAAATAATTAGGATTCATGGAAAAACTTAATTTTGAGACAACCCGGCCTATTGCTTTGGTACACTGTCTTCTTCATTTGAAATGGATTTCAAAACAAATACTCTAGAAATCATGCTGTATTTAATAGAATCCAAACCAATAAATTATATCGGTTTGACGTGCAAGCATGTCTAAAAACGTAACACACAAGTATTGTTCAAAATAATTAGGATTCATGGAAAAACTTAACTTTAAGACAACCCAGCCTATTGCTTTCCTACACTGTCTTGTTCATATGAAATGGATTTCAAAACAAATACTCTAGAAATCATGCTGTATTTAATAGAATCCAAACCAATAAATTATATCGGTTTGACGTGTAAGCATGTCCAAAGACGTAACACACAAGTTGCAATTGTTCAAAATAATTAGGATTCATGGAAAAACTTAATTTTGAGACAACCCGGCCTATTGCTTTGGTACACTGTCTTCTTCATTTGAAATGGATTTCAAAACAAATACTCTAGAAATCATGCTGTATTTAATAGAAACCAAACCAATAAATTATATCGGTTTGACGTGCAAGCATGTCCAAAAACGTAACACACAAGTTGCAATTGTTCAAAATAATTAGGATTCATGGAAAAACTTAATTTTGAGACAACCCGGCCTATTGCTTTGGTACACTGTCTTCTTCATTTGAAATGGATTTCAAAACAAATACTCTAGAAATCATGCTGTATTTAGTAGAATCCAAACCAATAAATTATATAGGTTTGACGTGCAAGCATGTCTAAAAACGTAACACACAAGTATTGTTCAAAATAATTATGATTCATGGAAAAACTTAACTTTAAGACAACCCAGCCTATTGCTTTCCTACACTGTCTTGTTCATATGAAATGGATTTCAAAACAAATACTCTAGAAATCATGCTGTATTTAATAGAATCCAAACCAATAAATTATATCGGTTTGACGTGCAAGCATGTCCAAAAACGTAACACACAAGTTGCAATTGTTCAAAATAATTACGATTCATGGAAAAACTTAACTTTAAGACAACCCGGCCTATTGCTTTGGTACACTGTCTTCTTCATTTGAAATGGATTTCAAAACAAATACTCTAGAAATCATGCTGTATTTAATAGAAACCAAACCAATAAATTATATCGGTTTGACGTGTAAGCATGTCCAAAGACGTAACACACAAGTTGCAATTGTTCAAAATAATTAGGATTCATGGAAAAACTTAATTTTGAGACAACCCGGCCTATTGCTTTGGTACACTGTCTTCTTCATTTGAAATGGATTTCAAAACAAATACTCTAGAAATCATGCTGTATTTAATAGAAACCAAACCAATAAATTATATCGGTTTGACGTGCAAGCATGTCCAAAAACGTAACACACAAGTTGCAATTGTTCAAAATAATTACGATTCATGGAAAAACTTAACTTTAAGACAACCCGGCCTATTGCTTTGGTACACTGTCTTCTTCATTTGAAATGGATTTCAAAACAAATACTCTAGAAATCATGCTGTATTTAATAGAATCCAAACCAATAAATTATATCGGTTTGACGTGCAAGCATGTCTAAAAACGTAACACACAAGTTGCAATTGTTCAAAATAATTAGGATTCATGGAAAAACTTAATTTTGAGACAACCCGACCTATTGCTTTGGTACACTGTCTTCTTCATTTGAAATGGATTTCAAAACAAATACTCTAGAAATCATGCTGTATTTAATAGAATCCAAACCAATAAATTATATCGGTTTTGACGTGCAAGCATGTCTAAAAACGTAACACACAAGTTGCAATTGTTCAAAATAATTAGGATTCATGGAAAAACTTAATTTTGAGACAACCCGGCCTATTGCTTTGGTACACTGTCTTCTTCATTTGAAATGGATTTCAAAACAAATACTCTAGAAATCATGCTGTATTTAATAGAAACCAAACCAATAAATTATATCGGTTTGACGTGCAAGCATGTCCAAAAACGTAACACACAAGTTGCAATTGTTCAAAATAATTAGGATTCATGGAAAAACTTAACTTTAAGACAACCCAGCCTATTGCTTTCCTACACTATCTTCTTCATTTGAAATGGATTTCAAAACAAATACTCTAGAAATCATGTTGTATTTAATAGAATCCAAACCAATAAATTATATCGGTTTTGACGTGCAAGCATGTCTAAAAACGTAACACACAAGTTGCAATTGTTCAAAATAATTAGGATTCATGGAAAAACTTAATTTTGAGACAACCCGGCCTATTGCTTTGGTACACTGTCTTCTTCATTTGAAATGGATTTCAAAACAAATATTCTAGAAATCATGTTGAAGTTAATAGAACCCCAAAAAATAAATTATATCGGTTTGACGTGCAAGCATGTCCAAAAACGTAACACACAAGTTGCAATTGTTCAAAATAATTAGGATTCATGGAAAAACTTAATTTTGAGACAACCCGGCCTATTGCTTTGGTACACTGTCTTCTTCATTTGAAATGGATTTCAAAACAAATACTCTAGAAATCATGCTGTATTTAATAGAAACCAAACCAATAAATTATATCGGTTTGACGTGCAAGCATGTCTAAAAACGTAACACACAAGTTGCAATTGTTCAAAATAATTAGGATTCATGGAAAAACTTAATTTTGAGACAACCCGGCCTATTGCTTTGGTACACTGTCTTCTTCATTTGAAATGGATTTCAAAACAAATATTCTAGAAATCATGTTGAAGTTAATAGAACCCCAAAAAATAAATTATATCGGTTTGACGTGCAAGCATGTCCAAAAACGTAACACACAAGTTGCAATTGTTCAAAATAATTAGGATTCATGGAAAAACTTAATTTTGAGACAACCCGGCCTATTGCTTTGGTACACTGTCTTCTTCATTTGAAATGGATTTCAAAACAAATACTCTAGAAATCATGCTGTATTTAATAGAAACCAAACCAATAAATTATATCGGTTTGACGTGCAAGCATGTCCAAAAACGTAACACACAAGTTGCAATTGTTCAAAATAATTAGGATTCATGGAAAAACTTAACTTTAAGACAACCCAGCCTATTGCTTTCCTACACTGTCTTGTTCATATGAAATGGATTTCAAAACAAATACTCTAGAAATCATGCTGTATTTAATAGAATCCAAACCAATAAATTATATCGGTTTGACGTGCAAGCATGTCCAAAGACGTAATACACAAGTTGCAATTGTTCAAAATAATTAGGATTCATGGAAAAACTTAATTTTGAGACAACCCGGCCTATTGCTTTGGTACACTGTCTTCTTCATTTGAAATGGATTTCAAAACAAATATTCTAGAAATCATGCTGTATTTAATAGAAACCAAACCAATAAATTATATCGGTTTGACGTGGAAGCATGTCCAAAGACGTAACACACAAGTTGCAATTGTTCAAAATAATTAGGATTCATGGAAAAACTTAATTTTGAGACAACCCGGCCTATTGCTTTGGTACACTGTCTTCTTCATTTGAAATGGATTTCAAAACAAATACTCTAGAAATCATGCTGTATTTAATAGAAACCAAACCAATAAATTATATCGGTTTGACGTGCAAGCATGTCCAAAAACGTAACACACAAGTTGCAATTGTTCAAAATAATTACGATTCATGGAAAAACTTAACTTTAAGACAACCCGGCCTATTGCTTTGGTACACTGTCTTCTTCATTTGAAATGGATTTCAAAACAAATACTCTAGAAATCATGCTGTATTTAATAGAATCCAAACCAATAAATTATATCGGTTTGACGTGCAAGCATGTCTAAAAACGTAACACACAAGTTGCAATTGTTCAAAATAATTAGGATTCATGGAAAAACTTAATTTTGAGACAACCCGACCTATTGCTTTGGTACACTGTCTTCTTCATTTGAAATGGATTTCAAAACAAATACTCTAGAAATCATGCTGTATTTAATAGAATCCAAACCAATAAATTATATCGGTTTTGACGTGCAAGCATGTCTAAAAACGTAACACACAAGTTGCAATTGTTCAAAATAATTAGGATTCATGGAAAAACTTAATTTTGAGACAACCCGGCCTATTGCTTTGGTACACTGTCTTCTTCATTTCAAATGGATTTCAAAACAAATACTCTAAAAATCATGCTGTATTTAATAGAATCCAAACCAATAAATTATATCGGTTTGACGTGCAAGCATGTCTAAAAACGTAACACACAAGTTGCAATTGTTCAAAATAATTAGGATTCATGGAAAAACTTAATTTTGAGACAACCCGGCCTATTGCTTTGGTACACTGTCTTCTTCATTTGAAATGGATTTCATAACAAATACTCTAGAAATCATGCTGTATTTAATAGAATCCAAACCAATAAATTATATCGGTTTGACGTGCAAGCATGTCTAAAAACGTAACACACAAGTTGCAATTGTTCAAAATAATTACGATTCATGGAAAAACTTAACTTTAAGACAACCCAGCCTATTGCTTTCCTACACTGTCTTGTTCATATGAAATGGATTTCAAAACAAATACTCTAGAAATCATGCTGTATTTAATAGAAACCAAACCAATAAATTATATCGGTTTGACGTGCAAGCATGTCCAAAAACGTAACACACAAGTTGCAATTGTTCAAAATAATTAGGATTCATGGAAAAACTTAATTTTGAGACAATCCGGCCTATTGCTTTGGTACACTGTCTTCTTCATTTGAAATGGATTTCAAAACAAATACTCTAGAAATCATGCTGTATTTAATAGAATCCAAACCAATAAATTATATCGGTTTGACGTGCAAGCATGTCTAAAAACGTAACACACAAGTTGCAATTGTTCAAAATAATTAGGATTCATGGAAAAACTTAATTTTGAGACAACCCGGCCTATTGCTTTGGTACACTGTCTTCTTCATTTGAAATGGATTTCATCACAAATACTCTAGAAATCATGCTGTATTTAATAGAATCCAAACCAATAAATTATATCGGTTTGACGTGCAAGCATGTCTAAAAACGTAACACACAAGTTGCAATTGTTCAAAATAATTACGATTCATGGAAAAACTTAACTTTAAGACAACCCAGCCTATTGCTTTCCTACACTGTCTTGTTCATATGAAATGGATTTCAAAACAAATACTCTAGAAATCATGCTGTATTTAATAGAAACCAAACCAATAAATTATATCGGTTTGACGTGCAAGCATGTCCAAAAACGTAACACACAAGTTGCAATTGTTCAAAATAATTAGGATTCATGGAAAAACTTAATTTTGAGACAATCCGGCCTATTGCTTTGGTACACTGTCTTCTTCATTTGAAATGGATTTCAAAACAAATACTCTAGAAATCATGCTGTATTTAATAGAAACCAAACCAATAAATTATATCGGTTTGATGTGGAAGCATGTCCAAAGACGTAACACACAAGTTGCAATTGTTCAAAATAATTAGGATTCATGGAAAAACTTAATTTTGAGACAACCCGGCCTATTGCTTTGGTACACTGTCTTCTTCATTTGAAATGGATTTCAAAACAAATACTCTAGAAATCATGCTGTATTTAATAGAATCCAAACCAATAAATTATATCGGTTTTGACGTGCAAGCATGTCGAAAAACGTAACACACAAGTTGCAATTGTTCAAAATAATTAGGATTCATGGAAAAACTTAATTTTGAGACAACCCGGCCTATTGCTTTCCTACACTGTCTTCTTCATTTGAAATGGATTTCATAACAAATACTCTAGAAATCATGCTGTATTTAATAGAATCCAAACCAATAAATTATATCGGTTTGACGTGCAAGCATGTCTAAAAACGTAACACACAAGTTGCAATTGTTCAAAATAATTACGATTCATGGAAAAACTTAACTTTAAGACAACCCAGCCTATTGCTTTCCTACACTGTCTTGTTCATATGAAATGGATTTCAAAACAAATACTCTAGAAATCATGCTGTATTTAATAGAAACCAAACCAATAAATTATATCGGTTTGACGTGGAAGCATGTCCAAAGACGTAACACACAAGTTGCAATTGTTCAAAATAATTACGATTCATGGAAAAACTTAATTTTGAGACAACCCGGCCTATTGCTTTGGTACACTGTCTTCTTCATATGAAATGGATTTCAAAACAAATACTCTAGAAATCATGCTGTATTTAATAGAAACCAAACCAATAAATTATATCGGTTTGACGTGCAAGCATGTCCAAAAACGTAACACACAAGTTGCAATTGTTCAAAATAATTAGGATTCATGGAAAAACTTAATTTTGAGACAACCCGGCCTATTGCTTTGGTACACTGTCTTCTTCATTTGAAATGGATTTCAAAACAAATACTCTAGAAATCATGCTGTATTTAATAGAATCCAAACCAATAAATTATATCGGTTTGACGTGCAAGCATGTCTAAAAACAAAACACACAAGTTGCAATTGTTCAAAATAATTATGATTCATGGAAAAACTTAATTTTGAGACAACCCGGCCTATTGCTTTGGTACACTGTCTTCTTCATTTGAAATGGATTTCAAAACAAATACTCTAGAAATCATGCTATATTTAATAGAATCCAAACCAATAAATTATATCGGTTTGACGTGCAAGCATGTCTAAAAACGTAACACACAAGTATTGTTCAAAATAATTATGATTCATAGAAAAACTTAACTTTAAGACAACCCAGCCTATTGCTTTCCTACACTGTCTTGTTCATATGAAATGGATTTCAAAACAAATACTCTAGAAATCATGCTGTATTTAATAGAAACCAAACCAATAAATTATATCGGTTTGACGTGCAAGCATGTCCAAAAACGTAACACACAAGTTGCAATTGTTCAAAATAATTACGATTCATGGAAAAACTTAATTTTGAGACAACCCGGCCTATTGCTTTGGTACACTGTCTTCTTCATTTGAAATGGATTTCAAAACAAATACTCTAGAAATCATGCTGTATTTAATAGAAACCAAACCAATAAATTATATCGGTTTGACGTGTAAGCATGTCCAAAGACGTAACACACAAGTTGCAATTGTTCAAAATAATTACGATTCATGGAAAAACTTAATTTTGAGACAACCCGGCCTATTGCTTTGGTACACTGTCTTCTTCATTTGAAATGGATTTCAAAACAAATACTCTAGAAATCATGCTGTATTTAATAGAAACCAAACCAATAAATTATATCGGTTTGACGTGCAAGCATGTCGAAAAACGTCACACACAAGTATTGTTCAAAATAATTATGATTCATGGAAAAACTTAACTTTAAGACAACCCAGCCTATTGCTTTGGTACACTGTCTTCTTCATTTGAAATGGATTTCAAAACAAATACTCTAGAAATCATGCTGTATTTAATAGAATCCAAACCAATAAATTATATCGGTTTGACGTGCAAGCATGTCTAAAAACGTAACACACAAGTATTGTTCAAAATAATTAGGATTCATGGAAAAACTTAACTTTAAGACAACCCAGCCTATTGCTTTCCTACACTGTCTTGTTCATATGAAATGGATTTCAAAACAAATACTCTAGAAATCATGCTGTATTTAATAGAAACCAAACCAATAAATTATATCGGTTTGACGTGCAAGCATGTCGAAAAACGTCACACACAAGTATTGTTCAAAATAATTATGATTCATGGAAAAACTTAACTTTAAGACAACCCAGCCTATTGCTTTCCTACACTGTCTTCTTCATTTGAAATGGATTTCAAAACAAATACTCTAGAAATCATGCTGTATTTAATAGAAACCAAACCAATAAATTATATCGGTTTGACGTGCAAGCATGTCCAAAAACGTAACACACAAGTTGCAATTGTTCAAAATAATTACGATTCATGGAAAAACTTAACTTTAAGACAACCCAGCCTATTGCTTTCCTACACTGTCTTGTTCATATGAAATGGATTTCAAAACAAATACTCTAGAAATCATGCTGTATTTAATAGAAACCAAACCAATAAATTATATCGGTTTGACGTGTAAGCATGTCCAAAGACGTAACACACAAGTTGCAATTGTTCAAAATAATTATGATTCATGGAAAAACTTAACGTTAAGACAACCCAGCCTATTGCTTTCCTACACTGTCTTGTTCATATGAAATGGATTTCAAAACAAATACTCTAGATATCATGCTGTATTTAATAGAAACCAAACCAATAAATTATATCGGTTTGACGTGCAAGCATGTCCAAAAACGTAACACACAAGTTGCAATTGTTCAAAATAATTAGGATTCATGGAAAAACTTAATTTTGAGACAACCCGGCCTATTGCTTTGGTACACTGTCTTCTTCATTTGAAATGGATTTCAAAACAAATACTCTAGAAATCATGCTGTATTTAATAGAAACCAAACCAATAAATTATATCGGTGTGACGTGCAAGCATGTCCAAAAACGTAACACACAAGTTGCAATTGTTCAAAATAATTACGATTCATGGAAAAACTTAACTTTAAGACAACCCAGCCTATTGCTTTCCTACACTGTCTTGTTCATATGAAATGGATTTCAAAACAAATACTCTAGAAATCATGCTGTATTTAATAGAAACCAAACCAATAAATTATATCGGTTTGACGTGCAAGCATGTCCAAAAACGTAACACACAAGTTGCAATTGTTCAAAATAATTACGATTCATGGAAAAACTTAACTTTAAGACAACCCAGCCTATTGCTTTCCTACACTATCTTCTTCATTTGAAATGGATTTCAAAACAAATACTCTAGAAATCATGCTGTATTTAATAGAATCCAAACCAATAAATTATATCGGTTTGACGTGCAAGCATGTCCAAAAACGTAACACACAAGTTGCAATTGTTCAAAATAATTACGATTCATGGAAAAACTTAACTTTAAGACAACCCAGCCTATTGCTTTCCTACACTATCTTCTTCATTTGAAATGGATTTCAAAACAAATACTCTAGAAATCATGCTGTATTTAATAGAAACCAAACCAATAAATTATATCGGTTTGACGTGCAAGCATGTCCAAAAACGTAACACACAAGTTGCAATTGTTCAAAATAATTACGATTCATGGAAAAACTTAACTTTAAGACAACCCAGCCTATTGCTTTCCTACACTATCTTCTTCATTTGAAATGGATTTCAAAACAAATACTCTAGAAATCATGCTGTATTTAATAGAATCCAAACCAATAAATTATATCGGTTTGACGTGCAAGCATGTCTAAAAACGTCACACACAAGTATTGTTCAAAATAATTATGATTCATGGAAAAACTTAACTTTAAGACAACCCAGCCTATTGCTTTCCTACACTGTCTTGTTCATATGAAATGGATTTCAAAACAAATACTCTAGAAATCATGCTGTATTTAATAGAAACCAAACCAATAAATTATATCGGTTTGACGTGGAAGCATGTCCAAAGACGTAACACACAAGTTGCAATTGTTCAAAATAATTACGATTCATGGAAAAACTTAATTTTGAGACAACCCGGCCTATTGCTTTGGTACACTGTCTTCTTCATATGAAATGGATTTCAAAACAAATACTCTAGAAATCATGCTGTATTTAATAGAAACCAAACCAATAAATTATATCGGTTTGACGTGCAAGCATGTCCAAAAACGTAACACACAAGTTGCAATTGTTCAAAATAATTAGGATTCATGGAAAAACTTAATTTTGAGACAACCCGGCCTATTGCTTTGGTACACTGTCTTCTTCATTTGAAATGGATTTCAAAACAAATACTCTAGAAATCATGCTGTATTTAATAGAATCCAAACCAATAAATTATATCGGTTTGACGTGCAAGCATGTCTAAAAACAAAACACACAAGTTGCAATTGTTCAAAATAATTATGATTCATGGAAAAACTTAATTTTGAGACAACCCGGCCTATTGCTTTGGTACACTGTCTTCTTCATTTGAAATGGATTTCAAAACAAATACTCTAGAAATCATGCTATATTTAATAGAATCCAAACCAATAAATTATATCGGTTTGACGTGCAAGCATGTCTAAAAACGTAACACACAAGTATTGTTCAAAATAATTATGATTCATGGAAAAACTTAACTTTAAGACAACCCAGCCTATTGCTTTCCTACACTGTCTTGTTCATATGAAATGGATTTCAAAACAAATACTCTAGAAATCATGCTGTATTTAATAGAAACCAAACCAATAAATTATATCGGTTTGACGTGCAAGCATGTCCAAAAACGTAACACACAAGTTGCAATTGTTCAAAATAATTACGATTCATGGAAAAACTTAATTTTGAGACAACCCGGCCTATTGCTTTGGTACACTGTCTTCTTCATTTGAAATGGATTTCAAAACAAATACTCTAGAAATCATGCTGTATTTAATAGAAACCAAACCAATAAATTATATCGGTTTGACGTGTAAGCATGTCCAAAGACGTAACACACAAGTTGCAATTGTTCAAAATAATTACGATTCATGGAAAAACTTAATTTTGAGACAACCCGGCCTATTGCTTTGGTACACTGTCTTCTTCATTTGAAATGGATTTCAAAACAAATACTCTAGAAATCATGCTGTATTTAATAGAAACCAAACCAATAAATTATATCGGTTTGACGTGCAAGCATGTCGAAAAACGTCACACACAAGTATTGTTCAAAATAATTATGATTCATGGAAAAACTTAACTTTAAGACAACCCAGCCTATTGCTTTGGTACACTGTCTTCTTCATTTGAAATGGATTTCAAAACAAATACTCTAGAAATCATGCTGTATTTAATAGAATCCAAACCAATAAATTATATCGGTTTGACGTGCAAGCATGTCTAAAAACGTAACACACAAGTATTGTTCAAAATAATTAGGATTCATGGAAAAACTTAACTTTAAGACAACCCAGCCTATTGCTTTCCTACACTGTCTTGTTCATATGAAATGGATTTCAAAACAAATACTCTAGAAATCATGCTGTATTTAATAGAAACCAAACCAATAAATTATATCGGTTTGACGTGCAAGCATGTCGAAAAACGTCACACACAAGTATTGTTCAAAATAATTATGATTCATGGAAAAACTTAACTTTAAGACAACCCAGCCTATTGCTTTCCTACACTGTCTTCTTCATTTGAAATGGATTTCAAAACAAATACTCTAGAAATCATGCTGTATTTAATAGAAACCAAACCAATAAATTATATCGGTTTGACGTGCAAGCATGTCCAAAAACGTAACACACAAGTTGCAATTGTTCAAAATAATTACGATTCATGGAAAAACTTAACTTTAAGACAACCCAGCCTATTGCTTTCCTACACTGTCTTGTTCATATGAAATGGATTTCAAAACAAATACTCTAGAAATCATGCTGTATTTAATAGAAACCAAACCAATAAATTATATCGGTTTGACGTGTAAGCATGTCCAAAGACGTAACACACAAGTTGCAATTGTTCAAAATAATTATGATTCATGGAAAAACTTAACGTTAAGACAACCCAGCCTATTGCTTTCCTACACTGTCTTGTTCATATGAAATGGATTTCAAAACAAATACTCTAGATATCATGCTGTATTTAATAGAAACCAAACCAATAAATTATATCGGTTTGACGTGCAAGCATGTCCAAAAACGTAACACACAAGTTGCAATTGTTCAAAATAATTAGGATTCATGGAAAAACTTAATTTTGAGACAACCCGGCCTATTGCTTTGGTACACTGTCTTCTTCATTTGAAATGGATTTCAAAACAAATACTCTAGAAATCATGCTGTATTTAATAGAAACCAAACCAATAAATTATATCGGTGTGACGTGCAAGCATGTCCAAAAACGTAACACACAAGTTGCAATTGTTCAAAATAATTACGATTCATGGAAAAACTTAACTTTAAGACAACCCAGCCTATTGCTTTCCTACACTGTCTTGTTCATATGAAATGGATTTCAAAACAAATACTCTAGAAATCATGCTGTATTTAATAGAAACCAAACCAATAAATTATATCGGTTTGACGTGCAAGCATGTCCAAAAACGTAACACACAAGTTGCAATTGTTCAAAATAATTACGATTCATGGAAAAACTTAACTTTAAGACAACCCAGCCTATTGCTTTCCTACACTATCTTCTTCATTTGAAATGGATTTCAAAACAAATACTCTAGAAATCATGCTGTATTTAATAGAATCCAAACCAATAAATTATATCGGTTTGACGTGCAAGCATGTCTAAAAACGTAACACACAAGTATTGTTCAAAATAATTATGATTCATGGAAAAACTTAATTTTGAGACAACCCGGCCTATTGCTTTGGTTCACTGTCTTCTTCATTTCAAATGGATTTCAAAACAAATACTCTAGAAATCATGCTGTATTTAATAGAATCCAAACCAATAAATTATATCGGTTTTGACGTGCAAGCATGTCTAAAAACGTAACACACAAGTTGCAATTGTTCAAAATAATTAGGATTCATGGAAAAACTTAATTTTGAGACAACCCGGCCTATTGCTTTGGTACACTGTCTTCTTCATTTGAAATGGATTTCAAAACAAATACTCTAGAAATCATGCTGTATTTAATAGAAACCAAACCAATAAATTATATCGGTTTGACGTGTAAGCATGTCCAAAGACGTAACACACAAGTTGCAATTGTTCAAAATAATTAGGATTCATGGAAAAACTTAATTTTGAGACAACCCGGCCTATTGCTTTGGTACACTGTCTTCTTCATTTGAAATGGATTTCAAAACAAATACTCTAGAAATCATGCTGTATTTAATAGAAACCAAACCAATAAATTATATCGGTTTGACGTGCAAGCATGTCCAAAAACGTAACACACAAGTTGCAATTGTTCAAAATAATTAGGATTCATGGAAAAACTTAATTTTGAGACAACCCGGCCTATTGCTTTGGTACACTGTCTTCTTCATTTGAAATGGATTTCAAAACAAATACTCTAGAAATCATGCTGTATTTAATAGAATCCACACCAATAAATTATATCGGTTTGACGTGCAAGCATGTCTAAAAACGTAATACACAAGTTGCAATTGTTCAAAATAATTAGGATTCATGGAAAAACTTAATTTTGAGACAACCCGGCCTATTGCTTTGGTACACTGTCTTCTTCATTTGAAATGGATTTCAAAACAAATACTCTAGAAATCATGCTGTATTTAATAGAATCCAAACCAATAAATTATATCGGTTTTGACGTGCAAGCATGTCTAAAAACGTAACACACAAGTTGCAATTGTTCAAAATAATTATGATTCATGGAAAAACTTAATTTTGAGACAACCCGGCCTATTGCTTTGGTACACTGTCTTCTTCATTTGAAATGGATTTCATAACAAATACTCTAGAAATCATGCTGTATTTAATAGAATCCAAACCAATAAATTATATCGGTTTGACGTACAAGCATGTCTAAAAACGTAACACACAAGTTTGAATTGTTCAAAATAATTAGGATTCATGGAAAAACTTAACTTTAAGACAACCCAGCCTATTGCTTTCCTACACTGTCTTGTTCATATGAAATGGATTTCAAAACAAATACTCTAGAAATCATGCTGTATTTAATAGAAACCAAACCAATAAATTATATCGGTTTGACGTGCAAGCATGTCCAAAAACGTAACACACAAGTTGCAATTGTTCAAAATAATTAGGATTCATGGAAAAACTTAATTTTGAGACAATCCGGCCTATTGCTTTGGTACACTGTCTTCTTCATTTGAAATGGATTTCAAAACAAATATTCTAGAAATCATGCTGTATTTAATAGAATCCAAACCAATAAATTATATCGGTTTGACGTGCAAGCATGTCTAAAAACGTAACACACAAGTTGCAATTGTTCAAAATAATTACGATTCATGGAAAAACATAACTTTAAGACAACCCAGCCTATTGCTTTGGTACACTGTCTTCTTCATTTGAAATGGATTTCAAAACAAATACTCTAGAAATCATGCTGTATTTAATAGAATCCAAACCAATAAATTATATCGGTTTGACGTGCAAGCATGTCTAAAAACGTAACACACAAGTATTGTTCAAAATAATTAGGATTCATGGAAAAACTTAACTTTAAGACAACCCAGCCTATTGCTTTCCTACACTGTCTTGTTCATATGAAATGGATTTCAAAACAAATACTCTAGAAATCATGCTGTATTTAATAGAAACCAAACCAATAAATTATATCGGTTTGACGTGTAAGCATGTCCAAAGACGTAACACACAAGTTGCAATTGTTCAAAATAATTAGGATTCATGGAAAAACTTAATTTTGAGACAACCCGGCCTATTGCTTTGGTACACTGCCTTCTTCATTTGAAATGGATTTCAAAACAAATACTCTAAAAATCATGCTGTATTTAATAGAAACCAAACCAATAAATTATATCGGTTTGACGTGTAAGCATGTCCAAAGACGTAACACACAAGTTGCAATTGTTCAAAATAATTAGGATTCATGGAAAAACTTAATTTTGAGACAACCCGGCCTATTGCTTTGGTACACTGTCTTCTTCATTTGAAATGGATTTCAAAACAAATACTCTAGAAATCATGCTGTATTTAATAGAAACCAAACCAATAAATTATATCGGTTTGACGTGTAAGCATGTCCAAAGACGTAACACACAAGTTGCAATTGTTCAAAATAATTATGATTCATGGAAAAACTTAATTTTGAGACAACCCGGCCTATTGCTTTGGTACACTGTCTTCTTCATTTGAAATGGATTTCAAAACAAATACTCTAGAAATCATGCTGTATTTAATAGAAACCAAACCAATAAATTATATCGGTTTGACGTGTAAGCATGTCCAAAGACGTAACACACAAGTTGCAATTGTTCAAAATAATTAGGATTCATGGAAAAACTTAATTTTGAGACAACCCGGCCTATTGCTTTGGTACACTGCCTTCTTCATTTGAAATGGATTTCAAAACAAATACTCTAGAAATCATGCTGTATTTAACAGAATCCAAACCAATAAATTATATCGGTTTGACGTGCAAGCATGTCTAAAAACGTAACACACAAGTTGCAATTGTTCAAAATAATTATGATTCATGGAAAAACTTAATTTTGAGACAACCCGGCCTATTGCTTTGGTACACTGTCTTCTTCATTTGAAATGGATTTCAAAACAAATACTCTAGAAATCATGCTGTATTTAATAGAATCCAAACCAATAAATTATATCGGTTTGACGTGCAAGCATGTCTAAAAACGTAACACACAAGTATTGTTCAAAATAATTAGGATTCATGGAAAAACTTAACTTTAAGACAACCCAGCCTATTGCTTTCCTACACTGTCTTGTTCATATGAAATGGATTTCAAAACAAATACTCTAGAAATCATGCTGTATTTAATAGAAACCAAACCAATAAATTATATCGGTTTGACGTGTAAGCATGTCCAAAGACGTAACACACAAGTTGCAATTGTTCAAAATAATTAGGATTCATGGAAAAACTTAATTTTGAGACAACCCGGCCTATTGCTTTGGTACACTGCCTTCTTCATTTGAAATGGATTTCAAAACAAATACTCTAAAAATCATGCTGTATTTAATAGAAACCAAACCAATAAATTATATCGGTTTGACGTGTAAGCATGTCCAAAGACGTAACACACAAGTTGCAATTGTTCAAAATAATTAGGATTCATGGAAAAACTTAATTTTGAGACAACCCGGCCTATTGCTTTGGTACACTGTCTTCTTCATTTGAAATGGATTTCAAAACAAATACTCTAGAAATCATGCTGTATTTAATAGAAACCAAACCAATAAATTATATCGGTTTGACGTGTAAGCATGTCCAAAGACGTAACACACAAGTTGCAATTGTTCAAAATAATTATGATTCATGGAAAAACTTAATTTTGAGACAACCCGGCCTATTGCTTTGGTACACTGTCTTCTTCATTTGAAATGGATTTCAAAACAAATACTCTAGAAATCATGCTGTATTTAATAGAAACCAAACCAATAAATTATATCGGTTTGACGTGTAAGCATGTCCAAAGACGTAACACACAAGTTGCAATTGTTCAAAATAATTAGGATTCATGGAAAAACTTAATTTTGAGACAACCCGGCCTATTGCTTTGGTACACTGCCTTCTTCATTTGAAATGGATTTCAAAACAAATACTCTAGAAATCATGCTGTATTTAACAGAATCCAAACCAATAAATTATATCGGTTTGACGTGCAAGCATGTCTAAAAACGTAACACACAAGTTGCAATTGTTCAAAATAATTATGATTCATGGAAAAACTTAATTTTGAGACAACCCGGCCTATTGCTTTGGTACACTGTCTTCTTCATTTGAAATGGATTTCAAAACAAATACTCTAGAAATCATGCTGTATTTAATAGAATCCAAACCAATAAATTATATCGGTTTTGACGTGCAAGCATGTCTAAAAACGTAACACACAAGTTGCAATTGTTCAAAATAATTAGGATTCATGGAAAAACTTAATTTTGAGACAACCCGGCCTATTGCTTTGGTACACTGTCTTCTTCATTTGAAATGGATTTCAAAACAAATACTCTAGAAATCATGCTGTATTTAATAGAATCCAAACCAATAAATTATATCGGTTTGACGTGTAAGCATGTCCAAAGACGTAACACACAAGTTGCAATTGTTCAAAATAATTACGATTCATGGAAAAACTTAATTTTGAGACAACCCGGCCTATTGCTTTGGTACACTGTCTTCTTCATTTGAAATGGATTTCAAAACAAATACTCTAGAAATCATGCTGTATTTAATAGAAACCAAACCAATAAATTATATCGGTTTGAGGTGCAAGCATGTCCAAAAACGTAACACACAAGTTGCAATTGTTCAAAATAATTAGGATTCATGGAAAAACTTAATTTTGAGACAACCCGGCCTATTGCTTTGGTACACTGTCTTCTTCATTTGAAATGGATTTCAAAACAAATACTCTAGAAATCATGCTGTATTTAATAGAATCCAAACCAATAAATTATATCAGTTTTGACGTGCAAGCATGTCTAAAAACGTAACACACAAGTTGCAATTGTTCAAAAAAATTAGGATTCATGGAAAAACTTAATTTTGAGACAACCCGGCCTATTGCTTTGGTACACTGTCTTCTTCATTTGAAATGGATTTCAAAACAAATACTCTAGAAATCATGCTGTATTTAATAGAAACCAAACCAATAAATTATATCGGTTTGACGTGTAAGCATGTCCAAAGACGTAACACACAAGTTGCAATTGTTCAAAATAATTACGATTCATGGAAAAACTTAATTTTGAGACAATCCGGCCTATTGCTTTGGTACACTGTCTTCTTCATTTGAAATGGATTTCAAAACAAATACTCTAGAAATCATGCTGTATTTAATAGAAACCAAACCAATAAATTATATCGGTTTGACGTGCAAGCATGTCCAAAAACGTAACACACAAGTTGCAATTGTTCAAAATAATTAGGATTCATGGAAAAACTTAATTTTGAGACAACCCGGCCTATTGCTTTGGTACACTGTCTTCTTCATTTGAAATGGATTTCAAAACAAATACTCTAGAAATCATGCTGTATTTAATAGAATCCAAACCAATAAATTATATCGGTTTTGACGTGCAAGCATGTCTAAAAACGTAACACACAAGTTGCAATTGTTCAAAATAATTAGGATTCATGGAAAAACTTAATTTTGAGACAACCCGGCCTATTGCTTTGGTACACTGTCTTCTTCATTTGAAATGGATTTCATAACAAATACTCTAGAAATCATGCTGTATTTAATAGAATCCAAACCAATAAATTATATCGGTTTAAGGTGCAAGCATGTCTAAAAACGTAACACACAAGTTGCAATTGTTCAAAATAATTACGATTCATGGAAAAACTTAACTTTAAGACAACCCAGCCTATTGCTTTCCTACACTGTCTTGTTCATATGAAATGGATTTCAAAACAAATACTCTAAAAATCATGCTGTATTTAATAGAAACCAAACCAATAAATTATATCGGTTTGACGTGCAAGCATGTCCAAAAACGTAACACACAAGTTGCAATTGTTCAAAATAATTAGGATTCATGGAAAAACTTAATTTTGAGACAATCCGGCCTATTGCTTTGGTACACTGTCTTCTTCATTTGAAATGGATTTCAAAACAAATACTCTAGAAATCATGCTGTATTTAATAGAAACCAAACCAATAAATTATATCGGTTTGACGTGTAAGCATGTCCAAAGACGTAACACACAAGTTGCAATTGTTCAAAATAATTAGGATTCATGGAAAAACTTAATTTTGAGACAACCCGGCCTATTGCTTTGGTACACTGTCTTCTTCATTTCAAATGGATTTCAAAACAAATACTCTAGAAATCATGCTGTATTTAATAGAAACGAAACCAATAAATTATATCGATTTGACGTGTAAGCATGCCCAAAAACGTAACACACAAGTTGCAATTGTTCAAAATAATTACGATTCATGGAAAAACTTAATTTTGAGACAACCCGGCCTATTGCTTTGGTACACTGTCTTCTTCATTTGAAATGGATTTCAAAACAAATACTCTAAAAATCATGCTGTATTTAATAGAAACCAAACCAATAAATTATATCGGTTTGACGTGTAAGCATGTCCAAAGACGTAACACACAAGTTGCAATTGTTCAAAATAATTAGGATTCATGGAAAAACTTAATTTTGAGACAACCCGGCCTATTGCTTTGGTACACTGTCTTCTTCATTTGAAATGGATTTCAAAACAAATACTCTAGAAATCATGCTGTATTTAATAGAAACCAAACCAATAAATTATATCGGTTTGACGTGTAAGCATGTCCAAAGACGTAACACACAAGTTGCAATTGTTCAAAATAATTATGATTCATGGAAAAACTTAATTTTGAGACAACCCGGCCTATTGCTTTGGTACACTGTCTTCTTCATTTGAAATGGATTTCAAAACAAATACTCTAGAAATCATGCTGTATTTAATAGAAACCAAACCAATAAATTATATCGGTTTGACGTGTAAGCATGTCCAAAGACGTAACACACAAGTTGCAATTGTTCAAAATAATTAGGATTCATGGAAAAACTTAATTTTGAGACAACCCGGCCTATTGCTTTGGTACACTGTCTTCTTCATTTGAAATGGATTTCAAAACAAATACTCTAAAAATCATGCTGTATTTAATAGAAACCAAACCAATAAATTATATCGGTTTGACGTGTAAGCATGTCCAAAGACGTAACACACAAGTTGCAATTGTTCAAAATAATTACGATTCATGGAAAAACTTAATTTTGAGACAATCCGGCCTATTGCTTTGGTACACTGTCTTCTTCATTTGAAATGGATTTCAAAACAAATACTCTAGAAATCATGCTGTATTTAATAGAGTCCAAACCAATAAATTATATCGGTTTGACGTGCAAGCATGTCCAAAAACGTAACACACAAGTTGCAGTTTTTCAAAATAATTAGGATTCATGGAAAAACTTAACTTTAAGACAACCCAGCCTATTTCTTTCCTACACTATCTTCTTCATTTGAAATGGATTTCAAAACAAATACTCTAGAAATCATGTTGTATTTAATAGAATCCAAACCAATAAATTATATCGGTTTTGACGTGCAAGCATGTCTAAAAACGTAACACACAAGTTGCAATTGTTCAAAATAATTAGGATTCATGGAAAAACTTAATTTTGAGACAACCCGGCCTATTGCTTTGGTACACTGTCTTGTTCATATGAAATGGATTTCAAAACAAATATTCTAGAAATCATGTTGTAGTTAATAGAACCCAAAAAAATAAATTCTATCGGTTTGACGTGCAAGCATGTCCAAAAACGTAACACACAAGTTGCAATTGTTCAAAATAATTAGGATTCATGGAAAAACTTAATTTTGAGACAACCCGGCCTATTGCTTTGGTACACTGTCTTGTTCATATGAAATGGATTTCAAAACAAATACTCTAGAAATCATGCTGTATTTAATAGAATCCAAACCAATAAATTATATCGGTTTGACGTGCAAGCATGTCTAAAAACGTAACACACAAGTTGCAATTGTTCAAAATAATTACGATTCATGGAAAAACTTAATTTTGAGACAATCCGGCCTATTGCTTTGGTACACTGTCTTCTTCATTTGAAATGGATTTCAAAACAAATACTCTAGAAATCATGTTGTATTTAATAGAATCCAAACCAATAAATTATATCGGTTTGACGTGCAAGCATGTCCAAAAACGTAACACACAAGTTGCAATTGTTCAAAATAATTACGATTCATGGAAAAACTTAACTTTAAGACAACCCAGCCTATTTCTTTCCTACACTATCTTCTTCATTTGAAATGGATTTCAAAACAAATACTCTAGAAATCATGTTGTATTTAATAGAATCCAAACCAATAAATTATATCGGTTTTGACGTGCAAGCATGTCTAAAAACGTAACACACAAGTTGCAATTGTTCAAAATAATTAGGATTCATGGAAAAACTTAATTTTGAGACAACCCGGCCTATTGCTTTGGTACACTGTCTTCTTCATTTGAAATGGATTTCAAAACAAATATTCTAGAAATCATGTTGTAGTTAATAGAACCCAAAAAAATAAATTCTATCGGTTTGACGTGCAAGCATGTCCAAAAACGTAACACACAAGTTGCAATTGTTCAAAATAATTAGGATTCATGGAAAAACTTAATTTTGAGACAACCCGGCCTATTGCTTTGGTACACTGTCTTCTTCATTTGAAATGGATTTCATAACAAATACTCTAGAAATCATGCTGTATTTAATAGAATCCAAACCAATAAATTATATCGGTTTGACGTGCAAGCATGTCTAAAAACGTAACACACAAGTTGCAATTGTTCAAAATAATTACGATTCATGGAAAAACTTAACTTTAAGACAACCCAGCCTATTGCTTTCCTACACTGTCTTGTTCATATGAAATGGATTTCAAAACAAATACTCTAGAAATCATGCTGTATTTAATAGAAACCAAACCAATAAATTATATCGGTTTGACGTGCAAGCATGTCCAAAAACGTAACACACAAGTTGCAATTGTTCAAAATAATTAGGATTCATGGAAAAACTTAATTTTGAGACAATCCGGCCTATTGCTTTGGTACACTGTCTTCTTCATTTGAAATGGATTTCAAAACAAATACTCTAGAAATCATGCTGTATTTAATAGAAACCAAACCAATAAATTATATCGGTTTGACGTGTAAGCATGTCCAAAGACGTAACACACAAGTTGCAATTGTTCAAAATAATTAGGATTCATGGAAAAACTTAATTTTGAGACAACCCGGCCTATTGCTTTGGTACACTGTCTTCTTCATTTGAAATGGATTTCAAAACAAATACTCTAGAAATCAAGCTGTATTTAATAGAAACCAAACCAATAAATTATATCGGTTTGACGTGCAAGCATGTCCAAAAACGTAACACACAAGTTGCAATTGTTCAAAATAATTAGGATTCATGGAAAAACTTAACTTTAAGACAACCCAGCCTATTGCTTTGGTACACTGTCTTCTTCATTTGAAATGGATTTCAAAACAAATACTCTAGAAATCATGCTGTATTTAATAGAAACCAAACCAATAAATTATATCGGTTTGACGTGTAAGCATGTCCAAAGACGTAACACACAAGTTGCAATTGTTCAAAATAATTAGGATTCATGGAAAAACTTAATTTTGAGACAACCCGGCCTATTGCTTTGGTACACTGTCTTGTTCATATGAAATGGATTTCAAAACAAATATTCTAGAAATCATGTTGTAGTTAATAGAACCCAAAAAAATAAATTCTATCGGTTTGACGTGCAAGCATGTCCAAAAACGTAACACACAAGTTGCAATTGTTCAAAATAATTAGGATTCATGGAAAAACTTAATTTTGAGACAACCCGGCCTATTGCTTTGGTACACTGTCTTGTTCATATGAAATGGATTTCAAAACAAATACTCTAGAAATCATGCTGTATTTAATAGAATCCAAACCAATAAATTATATCGGTTTGACGTGCAAGCATGTCTAAAAACGTAACACACAAGTTGCAATTGTTCAAAATAATTACGATTCATGGAAAAACTTAATTTTGAGACAATCCGGCCTATTGCTTTGGTACACTGTCTTCTTCATTTGAAATGGATTTCAAAACAAATACTCTAGAAATCATGTTGTATTTAATAGAATCCAAACCAATAAATTATATCGGTTTGACGTGCAAGCATGTCCAAAAACGTAACACACAAGTTGCAATTGTTCAAAATAATTACGATTCATGGAAAAACTTAACTTTAAGACAACCCAGCCTATTTCTTTCCTACACTATCTTCTTCATTTGAAATGGATTTCAAAACAAATACTCTAGAAATCATGTTGTATTTAATAGAATCCAAACCAATAAATTATATCGGTTTTGACGTGCAAGCATGTCTAAAAACGTAACACACAAGTTGCAATTGTTCAAAATAATTAGGATTCATGGAAAAACTTAATTTTGAGACAACCCGGCCTATTGCTTTGGTACACTGTCTTCTTCATTTGAAATGGATTTCAAAACAAATATTCTAGAAATCATGTTGTAGTTAATAGAACCCAAAAAAATAAATTCTATCGGTTTGACGTGCAAGCATGTCCAAAAACGTAACACAGAAGTTGCAATTGTTCAAAATAATTAGGATTCATGGAAAAACTTAATTTTGAGACAACCCGGCCTATTGCTTTGGTACACTGTCTTGTTCATATGAAATGGATTTCAAAACAAATACTCTAGAAATCATGCTGTATTTAATAGAATCCAAACCAATAAATTATATCGGTTTGACGAGCAAGCATGTCTAAAAACGTAACACACAAGTTGCAATTGTTCAAAATAATTATGATTCATGGAAAAACTTAACTTTAAGACAACCCTGCCTATTGCTTTCCTACACTGTCTTGTTCATATGAAATGGATTTCAAAACAAATACTCTAGAAATCATGCTGTATTTAATAGAAACCAAACCAATAAATTATATCGGTTTGACGTGCAAGCATGTCCAAAAACGTAACACACAAGTTGCAATTGTTCAAAATAATTAGGATTCATGGAAAAACTTAATTTTGAGAAAACCCGGCCTATTGCTCTGGTACACTGTCTTCTTCATTTGAAATGGATTTCAAAACAAATATTCTAGAAATCATGTTGTAGTTAATAGAACCCAAAAAAATAAATTATATCGGTTTGACGTGCAAGCATGTCCAAAAACGTAACACAGAAGTTGCAATTGTTCAAAATAATTAGGATTCATGGAAAAACTTAATTTTGAGACAACCCGGCCTATTGCTTTGGTACACTGTCTTCTTCATTTGAAGTGGATTTCAAAACAAATACTCTAGAAATCATGCTGTATTTAATAGAATCCAAACCAATAAATTATATCGGTTTGACGTGCAAGCATGTCTAAAAACGTAACACACAAGTTGCAATTGTTCAAAAAAATTAGGATTCATGGAAAAACTTAATTTTGAGACAACCCGGCCTATTGCTTTGGTACACTGTCTTCTTCATTTGAAATGGATTTCAAAACAAATACTCTAGAAATCATGTTGTATTTAATAGAATCCAAACCAATAAATTATATCGGTTTGACGAGCAAGCATGTCTAAAAACGTAACACACAAGTTGCAATTGTTCAAAATAATTATGATTCATGGAAAAACTTAACTTTAAGACAACCCTGCCTATTGCTTTCCTACACTGTCTTGTTCATATGAAATGGATTTCAAAACAAATACTCTAGAAATCATGCTGTATTTAATAGAAACCAAACCAATAAATTATATCGGTCTGACGTGTAAGCATGCCCAAAAACGTAACACACAAGTTGCAATTGTTCAAAATAATTAGGATTCATGGAAAAACTTAATTTTGAGACAACCCGGCCTATTGCTTTGGTACACTGTCTTCTTCATTTGAAATGGATTTCAAAACAAATATTCTAGAAATCATGTTGTAGTTAATAGAACCCAAAGAAATAAATTATATCGGTTTGACGTGTAAGCATGTCCAAAGACGTAACACACAAGTTGCAATTGTTCAAAATAATTACGATTCATGGAAAAACTTAATTTTGAGACAACCCGGCCTATTGCTTTGGTACACTGTCTTCTTCATTTGAAGTGGATTTCAAAACAAATACTCTAGAAATCATGCTGTATTTAATAGAATCCAAACCAATAAATTATATCGGTTTGACGTGCAAGCATGTCTAAAAACGTAACACACAAGTTGCAATTGTTCAAAAAAATTAGGATTCATGGAAAAACTTAATTTTGAGACAACCCGGCCTATTGCTTTGGTACACTGTCTTCTTCATTTGAAATGGATTTCAAAACAAATACTCTAGAAATCATGTTGTAGTTAATAGAATCCAAACCAATAAATTATATCGGTTTGAAGTGTAAGCATGTCCAAAGACGTAACACACAAGTTGCAATTGTTCAAAATAATTAGGATTCATGGAAAAACTTAATTTTGAGACAACCCGGCCTATTGCTTTGGTACACTGTCTTCTTCATTTGAAGTGGATTTCAAAACAAATACTCTAGAAATCATGCTGTATTTAATAGAAACCAAACCAATAAATTATATCGGTTTGACGTGCAAGCATGTCTAAAAATGTAACACACAAGTATTGTTCAAAATAATAAGGATTCATGGAAAAACTTAACTTTAAGACAACCCAGCCTATTGCTTTCCTACACTGTCTTGTTCATATGAAATGGATTTCAAAACAAATACTCTAGAAATCATGCTGTATTTAATAGAAACCAAACCAATAAATTATATCGGTTTGACGTGCAAGCATCTCCAAAAACGTAACACACAAGTTGCAATTGTTCAAAAAAATTAGGATTCATGGAAAAACTTAATTTTGAGACAACCCGGCCTATTGCTTTGGTACACTGTCTTCTTCATTTCAAATGGATTTCAAAACAAATACTCTAGAAATCATGCTGTATTTAATAGAATCCAAACCAATAAATTATATCGGTTTTGACGTGCAAGCATGTCTAAAAACGTAACACACAAGTTGCAATTGTTCAAAATAATTATGATTCATGGAAAAACCTAATTTTGAGACAACCCGGCCTATTGCTTTGGTACACTGTCTTCTTCATTTGAAGTGGATTTCAAAACAACTACTCTAGAAATCATGCTGTATTTAATAGAATCCAAACCAATAAATTATATCGGTTTGACGTGTAAGCATGTCCAAAGACGTAACACACAAGTTGCAATTGTTCAAAATAATTACGATTCATGGAAAAACTTAATTTTGAGACAACCCGGCCTATTGGTTTGGTACACTGTCTTCTTCATTTCAAATGGATTTCAAAACAAATATTCTAGAAATCATGTTGTAGTTAATAGAACCCAAAGAAATAAATTATATCGGTTTGACGTGTAAGCATGTCCAAAGACGTAACACACAAGTTGCAATTGTTCAAAATAATTAGGATTCATGGAAAAACTTAATTTTGAGACAACCCGGCCTATTGCCTTGCTACACTGTCTTCTTCATTTGAAATGGATTTCAAAACAAATACTCTAGAAATCATGCTGTATTTAATAGAGTCCAAACCAATAAATTATATCGGTTTGACGTGCAACCATGTCCAAAAACGTAACACACAAGTTGCAATTGTTCAAAATAATTAGGATTCATGGAAAAACTTAATTTTGAGACAACCCGGCCTATTGCTTTGGTACACTGTCTTCTTCATTTGAAATGGATTTCAAAACAAATATTCTAGAAATCATGTTGTAGTTAATAGAACCCAAAAAAATAAATTCTATCGGTTTGACGTGCAAGCATGTCCAAAAACGTAACACAGAAGTTGCAATTGTTCAAAATAATTAGGATTCATGGAAAAACTTAATTTTGAGACAACCCGGCCTATTGCTTTGGTACACTGTCTTGTTCATATGAAATGGATTTCAAAACAAATACTCTAGAAATCATGCTGTATTTAATAGAATCCAAACCAATAAATTATATCGGTTTGACGAGCAAGCATGTCTAAAAACGTAACACACAAGTTGCAATTGTTCAAAATAATTATGATTCATGGAAAAACTTAACTTTAAGACAACCCTGCCTATTGCTTTCCTACACTGTCTTGTTCATATGAAATGGATTTCAAAACAAATACTCTAGAAATCATGCTGTATTTAATAGAAACCAAACCAATAAATTATATCGGTTTGACGTGCAAGCATGTCCAAAAACGTAACACACAAGTTGCAATTGTTCAAAATAATTAGGATTCATGGAAAAACTTAATTTTGAGAAAACCCGGCCTATTGCTCTGGTACACTGTCTTCTTCATTTGAAATGGATTTCAAAACAAATATTCTAGAAATCATGTTGTAGTTAATAGAACCCAAAAAAATAAATTATATCGGTTTGACGTGCAAGCATGTCCAAAAACGTAACACAGAAGTTGCAATTGTTCAAAATAATTAGGATTCATGGAAAAACTTAATTTTGAGACAACCCGGCCTATTGCTTTGGTACACTGTCTTCTTCATTTGAAGTGGATTTCAAAACAAATACTCTAGAAATCATGCTGTATTTAATAGAATCCAAACCAATAAATTATATCGGTTTGACGTGCAAGCATGTCTAAAAACGTAACACACAAGTTGCAATTGTTCAAAAAAATTAGGATTCATGGAAAAACTTAATTTTGAGACAACCCGGCCTATTGCTTTGGTACACTGTCTTCTTCATTTGAAATGGATTTCAAAACAAATACTCTAGAAATCATGTTGTATTTAATAGAATCCAAACCAATAAATTATATCGGTTTGACGAGCAAGCATGTCTAAAAACGTAACACACAAGTTGCAATTGTTCAAAATAATTATGATTCATGGAAAAACTTAACTTTAAGACAACCCTGCCTATTGCTTTCCTACACTGTCTTGTTCATATGAAATGGATTTCAAAACAAATACTCTAGAAATCATGCTGTATTTAATAGAAACCAAACCAATAAATTATATCGGTCTGACGTGTAAGCATGCCCAAAAACGTAACACACAAGTTGCAATTGTTCAAAATAATTAGGATTCATGGAAAAACTTAATTTTGAGACAACCCGGCCTATTGCTTTGGTACACTGTCTTCTTCATTTGAAATGGATTTCAAAACAAATATTCTAGAAATCATGTTGTAGTTAATAGAACCCAAAGAAATAAATTATATCGGTTTGACGTGTAAGCATGTCCAAAGACGTAACACACAAGTTGCAATTGTTCAAAATAATTACGATTCATGGAAAAACTTAATTTTGAGACAACCCGGCCTATTGCTTTGGTACACTGTCTTCTTCATTTGAAGTGGATTTCAAAACAAATACTCTAGAAATCATGCTGTATTTAATAGAATCCAAACCAATAAATTATATCGGTTTGACGTGCAAGCATGTCTAAAAACGTAACACACAAGTTGCAATTGTTCAAAAAAATTAGGATTCATGGAAAAACTTAATTTTGAGACAACCCGGCCTATTGCTTTGGTACACTGTCTTCTTCATTTGAAATGGATTTCAAAACAAATACTCTAGAAATCATGTTGTAGTTAATAGAATCCAAACCAATAAATTATATCGGTTTGACGTGTAAGCATGTCCAAAGACGTAACACACAAGTTGCAATTGTTCAAAATAATTAGGATTCATGGAAAAACTTAATTTTGAGACAACCCGGCCTATTGCTTTGGTACACTGTCTTCTTCATTTGAAGTGGATTTCAAAACAAATACTCTAGAAATCATGCTGTATTTAATAGAAACCAAACCAATAAATTATATCGGTTTGACGTGCAAGCATGTCTAAAAATGTAACACACAAGTATTGTTCAAAATAATAAGGATTCATGGAAAAACTTAACTTTAAGACAACCCAGCCTATTGCTTTCCTACACTGTCTTGTTCATATGAAATGGATTTCAAAACAAATACTCTAGAAATCATGCTGTATTTAATAGAAACCAAACCAATAAATTATATCGGTTTGACGTGCAAGCATCTCCAAAAACGTAACACACAAGTTGCAATTGTTCAAAAAAATTAGGATTCATGGAAAAACTTAATTTTGAGACAACCCGGCCTATTGCTTTGGTACACTGTCTTCTTCATTTCAAATGGATTTCAAAACAAATACTCTAGAAATCATGCTGTATTTAATAGAATCCAAACCAATAAATTATATCGGTTTTGACGTGCAAGCATGTCTAAAAACGTAACACACAAGTTGCAATTGTTCAAAATAATTATGATTCATGGAAAAACCTAATTTTGAGACAACCCGGCCTATTGCTTTGGTACACTGTCTTCTTCATTTGAAGTGGATTTCAAAACAACTACTCTAGAAATCATGCTGTATTTAATAGAATCCAAACCAATAAATTATATCGGTTTGACGTGTAAGCATGTCCAAAGACGTAACACACAAGTTGCAATTGTTCAAAATAATTACGATTCATGGAAAAACTTAATTTTGAGACAACCCGGCCTATTGGTTTGGTACACTGTCTTCTTCATTTGAAATGGATTTCAAAACAAATATTCTAGAAATCATGTTGTAGTTAATAGAACCCAAAGAAATAAATTATATCGGTTTGACGTGTAAGCATGTCCAAAGACGTAACACACAAGTTGCAATTGTTCAAAATAATTAGGATTCATGGAAAAACTTAATTTTGAGACAACCCGGCCTATTGCCTTGCTACACTGTCTTCTTCATTTGAAATGGATTTCAAAACAAATACTCTAGAAATCATGCTGTATTTAATAGAGTCCAAACCAATAAATTATATCGGTTTGACGTGCAACCATGTCCAAAAACGTAACACACAAGTTGCAATTGTTCAAAATAATTAGGATTCATGGAAAAACTTAATTTTGAGACAACCCGGCCTATTGCTTTGGTACACTGTCTTCTTCATTTGAAATGGATTTCAAAACAAATATTCTAGAAATCATGTTGTAGTTAATAGAACCCAAAAAAATAAATTCTATCGGTTTGACGTGCAAGCATGTCCAAAAACGTAACACAGAAGTTGCAATTGTTCAAAATAATTAGGATTCATGGAAAAACTTAATTTTGAGACAACCCGGCCTATTGCTTTGGTACACTGTCTTGTTCATATGAAATGGATTTCAAAACAAATACTCTAGAAATCATGCTGTATTTAATAGAATCCAAACCAATAAATTATATCGGTTTGACGAGCAAGCATGTCTAAAAACGTAACACACAAGTTGCAATTGTTCAAAATAATTATGATTCATGGAAAAACTTAACTTTAAGACAACCCTGCCTATTGCTTTCCTACACTGTCTTGTTCATATGAAATGGATTTCAAAACAAATACTCTAGAAATCATGCTGTATTTAATAGAAACCAAACCAATAAATTATATCGGTTTGACGTGCAAGCATGTCCAAAAACGTAACACACAAGTTGCAATTGTTCAAAATAATTAGGATTCATGGAAAAACTTAATTTTGAGAAAACCCGGCCTATTGCTCTGGTACACTGTCTTCTTCATTTGAAATGGATTTCAAAACAAATATTCTAGAAATCATGTTGTAGTTAATAGAACCCAAAAAAATAAATTATATCGGTTTGACGTGCAAGCATGTCCAAAAACGTAACACAGAAGTTGCAATTGTTCAAAATAATTAGGATTCATGGAAAAACTTAATTTTGAGACAACCCGGCCTATTGCTTTGGTACACTGTCTTCTTCATTTGAAGTGGATTTCAAAACAAATACTCTAGAAATCATGCTGTATTTAATAGAATCCAAACCAATAAATTATATCGGTTTGACGTGCAAGCATGTCTAAAAACGTAACACACAAGTTGCAATTGTTCAAAAAAATTAGGATTCATGGAAAAACTTAATTTTGAGACAACCCGGCCTATTGCTTTGGTACACTGTCTTCTTCATTTGAAATGGATTTCAAAACAAATACTCTAGAAATCATGTTGTATTTAATAGAATCCAAACCAATAAATTATATCGGTTTGACGAGCAAGCATGTCTAAAAACGTAACACACAAGTTGCAATTGTTCAAAATAATTATGATTCATGGAAAAACTTAACTTTAAGACAACCCTGCCTATTGCTTTCCTACACTGTCTTGTTCATATGAAATGGATTTCAAAACAAATACTCTAGAAATCATGCTGTATTTAATAGAAACCAAACCAATAAATTATATCGGTCTGACGTGTAAGCATGCCCAAAAACGTAACACACAAGTTGCAATTGTTCAAAATAATTAGGATTCATGGAAAAACTTAATTTTGAGACAACCCGGCCTATTGCTTTGGTACACTGTCTTCTTCATTTGAAATGGATTTCAAAACAAATATTCTAGAAATCATGTTGTAGTTAATAGAACCCAAAGAAATAAATTATATCGGTTTGACGTGTAAGCATGTCCAAAGACGTAACACACAAGTTGCAATTGTTCAAAATAATTACGATTCATGGAAAAACTTAATTTTGAGACAACCCGGCCTATTGCTTTGGTACACTGTCTTCTTCATTTGAAGTGGATTTCAAAACAAATACTCTAGAAATCATGCTGTATTTAATAGAATCCAAACCAATAAATTATATCGGTTTGACGTGCAAGCATGTCTAAAAACGTAACACACAAGTTGCAATTGTTCAAAAAAATTAGGATTCATGGAAAAACTTAATTTTGAGACAACCCGGCCTATTGCTTTGGTACACTGTCTTCTTCATTTGAAATGGATTTCAAAACAAATACTCTAGAAATCATGTTGTATTTAATAGAATCCAAACCAATAAATTATATCGGTTTGACGTGTAAGCATGTCCAAAGACGTAACACACAAGTTGCAATTGTTCAAAATAATTACGATTCATGGAAAAACTTAATTTTGAGACAACCCGGCCTATTGCTTTGGTACACTGTCTTCTTCATTTGAAGTGGATTTCAAAACAAATACTCTAGAAATCATGCTGTATTTAATAGAAACCAAACCAATAAATTATATCGGTTTGACGTGCAAGCATGTCTAAAAATGTAACACACAAGTATTGTTCAAAATAATAAGGATTCATGGAAAAACTTAACTTTAAGACAACCCAGCCTATTGCTTTCCTACACTGTCTTGTTCATATGAAATGGATTTCAAAACAAATACTCTAGAAATCATGCTGTATTTAATAGAAACCAAACCAATAAATTATATCGGTTTGACGTGCAAGCATCTCCAAAAACGTAACACACAAGTTGCAATTGTTCAAAAAAATTAGGATTCATGGAAAAACTTAATTTTGAGACAACCCGGCCTATTGCTTTGGTACACTGTCTTCTTCATTTCAAATGGATTTCAAAACAAATACTCTAGAAATCATGCTGTATTTAATAGAATCCAAACCAATAAATTATATCGGTTTTGACGTGCAAGCATGTCTAAAAACGTAACACACAAGTTGCAATTGTTCAAAATAATTATGATTCATGGAAAAACCTAATTTTGAGACAACCCGGCCTATTGCTTTGGTACACTGTCTTCTTCATTTGAAGTGGATTTCAAAACAACTACTCTAGAAATCATGCTGTATTTAATAGAATCCAAACCAATAAATTATATCGGTTTGACGTGTAAGCATGTCCAAAGACGTAACACACAAGTTGCAATTGTTCAAAATAATTACGATTCATGGAAAAACTTAATTTTGAGACAACCCGGCCTATTGGTTTGGTACACTGTCTTCTTCATTTGAAATGGATTTCAAAACAAATATTCTAGAAATCATGTTGTAGTTAATAGAACCCAAAGAAATAAATTATATCGGTTTGACGTGTAAGCATGTCCAAAGACGTAACACACAAGTTGCAATTGTTCAAAATAATTAGGATTCATGGAAAAACTTAATTTTGAGACAACCCGGCCTATTGCCTTGCTACACTGTCTTCTTCATTTGAAATGGATTTCAAAACAAATACTCTAGAAATCATGCTGTATTTAATAGAGTCCAAACCAATAAATTATATCGGTTTGACGTGCAACCATGTCCAAAAACGTAACACACAAGTTGCAATTGTTCAAAATAATTAGGATTCATGGAAAAACTTAATTTTGAGACAACCCGGCCTATTGCCTTGCTACACTGTCTTCTTCATTTGAAATGGATTTCAAAACAAATATTCTAGAAATCATGTTGTAGTTAATAGAAACCCAAAAAATAAATTATATCGGTTTGACGTGCAAGCATGTCCAAAAACGTAACACACAAGTTGCAATTGTTCAAAATAATTAGGATTCATGGAAAAACTTAATTTTGAGACAACCCGGCCTATTGCTTTGGTACACTGTCTTCTTCATTTGAAATGGATTTCAAAACAAATATTCTAGAAATCATGTTGTAGTTAATAGAACCCAAAAAAATAAATTATATCGGTTTGACGTGCAAGCATGTCCAAAAACGTAACACAGAAGTTGCAATTGTTCAAAATAATTATGATTCATGGAAAAACTTAATTTTGAGACAACCCGGCCTATTGCTTTGGTACACTGTCTTCTTCATTTGAAGTGGATTTCAAAACAAATACTCTAGAAATCATGCTGTATTTAATAGAATCCAAACCAATAAATTATATCGGTTTGACGTGCAAGCATGTCTAAAAACGTAACACACAAGTTGCAATTGTTCAAAAAAATTAGGATTCATGGAAAAACTTAATTTTGAGACAACCCGGCCTATTGCTTTGGTACACTGTCTTCTTCATTTGAAATGGATTTCAAAACAAATACTCTAGAAATCATGTTGTATTTAATAGAATCCAAACCAATAAATTATATCGGTTTGACGTGCAAGCATGTCCAAAAACGTAACACACAAGTTGCAATTGTTCAAAATAATTACGATTCATGGAAAAACTTAACTTTAAGACAACCCAGCCTATTTCTTTCCTACACTATCTTCTTCATTTGAAATGGATTTCAAAACAAATACTCTAGAAATCATGTTGTATTTAATAGAATCCAAACCAATAAATTATATCGGTTTTGACGTGCAAGCATGTCTAAAAACGTAACACACAAGTTGCAATTGTTCAAAATAATTAGGATTCATGGAAAAACTTAATTTTGAGACAACCCGGCCTATTGCTTTGGTACACTGTCTTCTTCATTTGAAATGGATTTCAAAACAAATATTCTAGAAATCATGTTGTAGTTAATAGAACCCAAAAAAATAAATTATATCGGTTTGACGTGCAAGCATGTCCAAAAACGTAACACACAAGTTGCAATTGTTCAAAATAATTAGGATTCATGGAAAAACTTAATTTTGAGACAACCCGGCCTATTGCTTTGGTACACTGTCTTGTTCATATGAAATGGATTTCAAAACAAATACTCTAGAAATCATGCTGTATTTAATAGAATCCAAACCAATAAATTATATCGGTTTGACGAGCAAGCATGTCTAAAAACGTAACACACAAGTTGCAATTGTTCAAAATAATTATGATTCATGGAAAAACTTAACTTTAAGACAACCCTGCCTATTGCTTTCCTACACTGTCTTGTTCATATGAAATGGATTTCAAAACAAATACTCTAGAAATCATGCTGTATTTAATAGAAACCAAACCAATAAATTATATCGGTCTGACGTGTAAGCATGCCCAAAAACGTAACACACAAGTTGCAATTGTTCAAAATAATTAGGATTCATGGAAAAACTTAATTTTGAGACAACCCGGCCTATTGCTTTGGTACACTGTCTTCTTCATTTGAAATGGATTTCAAAACAAATATTCTAGAAATCATGTTGTAGTTAATAGAACCCAAAGAAATAAATTATATCGGTTTGACGTGTAAGCATGTCCAAAGACGTAACACACAAGTTGCAATTGTTCAAAATAATTACGATTCATGGAAAAACTTAATTTTGAGACAACCCGGCCTATTGCTTTGGTACACTGTCTTCTTCATTTGAAGTGGATTTCAAAACAAATACTCTAGAAATCATGCTGTATTTAATAGAATCCAAACCAATAAATTATATCGGTTTGACGTGCAAGCATGTCTAAAAACGTAACACACAAGTTGCAATTGTTCAAAAAAATTAGGATTCATGGAAAAACTTAATTTTGAGACAACCCGGCCTATTGCTTTGGTACACTGTCTTCTTCATTTGAAATGGATTTCAAAACAAATACTCTAGAAATCATGTTGTATTTAATAGAATCCAAACCAATAAATTATATCGGTTTGACGTGTAAGCATGTCCAAAGACGTAACACACAAGTTGCAATTGTTCAAAAAAATTAGGATTCATGGAAAAACTTAATTTTGAGACAACCCGGCCTATTGCTTTGGTACACTGTCTTCTTCATTTGAAATGGATTTCAAAACAAATACTCTAGAAATCATGCTGTATTTAATAGAATCCAAACCAATAAATTATATCGGTTTTGACGTGCAAGCATGTCTAAAAACGTAACACACAAGTTGCAATTGTTCAAAATAATTATGATTCATGGAAAAACCTAATTTTGAGACAACCCGGCCTATTGCTTTGGTACACTGTCTTCTTCATTTGAAGTGGATTTCAAAACAAATACTCTAGAAATCATGCTGTATTTAATAGAATCCAAACCAATAAATTATATCGGTTTGACGTGTAAGCATGTCCAAAGACGTAACACACAAGTTGCAATTGTTCAAAATAATTACGATTCATGGAAAAACTTAATTTTGAGACAACCCGGCCTATTGCTTTGGTACACTGTCTTCTTCATTTGAAATGGATTTCAAAACAAATATTCTAGAAATCATGTTGTAGTTAATAGAACCCAAAGAAATAAATTATATCGGTTTGACGTGTAAGCATGTCCAAAGACGTAACACACAAGTTGCAATTGTTCAAAATAATTAGGATTCATGGAAAAACTTAATTTTGAGACAACCCGGCCTATTGCCTTGCTACACTGTCTTCTTCATTTGAAATGGATTTCAAAACAAATACTCTAGAAATCATGCTGTATTTAATAGAGTCCAAACCAATAAATTATATCGGTTTGACGTGCAACCATGTCCAAAAACGTAACACACAAGTTGCAATTGTTCAAAATAATTATGATTCATGGAAAAACTTAATTTTGAGACAACCCGGCCTATTGCCTTGCTACACTGTCTTCTTCATTTGAAATGGATTTCAAAACAAATATTCTAGAAATCATGTTGTAGTTAATAGAAACCCAAAAAATAAATTATATCGGTTTGACGTGCAAGCATGTCCAAAAACGTAACACACAAGTTGCAATTGTTCAAAATAATTAGGATTCATGGAAAAACTTAATTTTGAGACAACCCGGCCTATTGCTTTGGTACACTGTCTTCTTCATTTGAAATGGATTTCAAAACAAATATTCTAGAAATCATGTTGTAGTTAATAGAACCCAAAAAAATAAATTATATCGGTTTGACGTGCAAGCATGTCCAAAAACGTAACACAGAAGTTGCAATTGTTCAAAATAATTATGATTCATGGAAAAACTTAATTTTGAGACAACCCGGCCTATTGCTTTGGTACACTGTCTTCTTCATTTGAAGTGGATTTCAAAACAAATACTCTAGAAATCATGCTGTATTTAATAGAATCCAAACCAATAAATTATATCGGTTTGACGTGCAAGCATGTCTAAAAACGTAACACACAAGTTGCAATTGTTCAAAAAAATTAGGATTCATGGAAAAACTTAATTTTGAGACAACCCGGCCTATTGCTTTGGTACACTGTCTTCTTCATTTGAAATGGATTTCAAAACAAATACTCTAGAAATCATGCTGTATTTAATAGAATCCAAACCAATAAATTATATCGGTTTTGACGTGCAAGCATGTCTAAAAACGTAACACACAAGTTGCAATTGTTCAAAATAATTATGATTCATGGAAAAACCTAATTTTGAGACAACCCGGCCTATTGCTTTGGTACACTGTCTTCTTCATTTGAAGTGGATTTCAAAACAAATACTCTAGAAATCATGCTGTATTTAATAGAATCCAAACCAATAAATTATATCGGTTTGACGTGTAAGCATGTCCAAAGACGTAACACACAAGTTGCAATTGTTCAAAATAATTACGATTCATGGAAAAACTTAATTTTGAGACAACCCGGCCTATTGCTTTGGTACACTGTCTTCTTCATTTGAAATGGATTTCAAAACAAATATTCTAGAAATCATGTTGTAGTTAATAGAACCCAAAGAAATAAATTATATCGGTTTGACGTGTAAGCATGTCCAAAGACGTAACACACAAGTTGCAATTGTTCAAAATAATTAGGATTCATGGAAAAACTTAATTTTGAGACAACCCGGCCTATTGCCTTGCTACACTGTCTTCTTCATTTGAAATGGATTTCAAAACAAATACTCTAGAAATCATGCTGTATTTAATAGAGTCCAAACCAATAAATTATATCGGTTTGACGTGCAACCATGTCCAAAAACGTAACACACAAGTTGCAATTGTTCAAAATAATTATGATTCATGGAAAAACTTAATTTTGAGACAACCCGGCCTATTGCCTTGCTACACTGTCTTCTTCATTTGAAATGGATTTCAAAACAAATATTCTAGAAATCATGTTGTAGTTAATAGAAACCCAAAAAATAAATTATATCGGTTTGACGTGCAAGCATGTCCAAAAACGTAACACACAAGTTGCAATTGTTCAAAATAATTAGGATTCATGGAAAAACTTAATTTTGAGACAACCCGGCCTATTGCTTTGGTACACTGTCTTCTTCATTTGAAATGGATTTCAAAACAAATATTCTAGAAATCATGTTGTAGTTAATAGAACCCAAAAAAATAAATTATATCGGTTTGACGTGCAAGCATGTCCAAAAACGTAACACAGAAGTTGCAATTGTTCAAAATAATTATGATTCATGGAAAAACTTAATTTTGAGACAACCCGGCCTATTGCTTTGGTACACTGTCTTCTTCATTTGAAGTGGATTTCAAAACAAATACTCTAGAAATCATGCTGTATTTAATAGAATCCAAACCAATAAATTATATCGGTTTGACGTGCAAGCATGTCTAAAAACGTAACACACAAGTTGCAATTGTTCAAAAAAATTAGGATTCATGGAAAAACTTAATTTTGAGACAACCCGGCCTATTGCTTTGGTACACTGTCTTCTTCATTTGAAATGGATTTCAAAACAAATACTCTAGAAATCATGTTGTATTTAATAGAATCCAAACCAATAAATTATATCGGTTTGACGTGCAAGCATGTCCAAAAACGTAACACACAAGTTGCAATTGTTCAAAATAATTACGATTCATGGAAAAACTTAACTTTAAGACAACCCAGCCTATTTCTTTCCTACACTATCTTCTTCATTTGAAATGGATTTCAAAACAAATACTCTAGAAATCATGTTGTATTTAATAGAATCCAAACCAATAAATTATATCGGTTTTGACGTGCAAGCATGTCTAAAAACGTAACACACAAGTTGCAATTGTTCAAAATAATTAGGATTCATGGAAAAACTTAATTTTGAGACAACCCGGCCTATTGCTTTGGTACACTGTCTTCTTCATTTGAAATGGATTTCAAAACAAATATTCTAGAAATCATGTTGTAGTTAATAGAACCCAAAAAAATAAATTATATCGGTTTGACGTGCAAGCATGTCCAAAAACGTAACACACAAGTTGCAATTGTTCAAAATAATTAGGATTCATGGAAAAACTTAATTTTGAGACAACCCGGCCTATTGCTTTGGTACACTGTCTTGTTCATATGAAATGGATTTCAAAACAAATACTCTAGAAATCATGCTGTATTTAATAGAATCCAAACCAATAAATTATATCGGTTTGACGAGCAAGCATGTCTAAAAACGTAACACACAAGTTGCAATTGTTCAAAATAATTATGATTCATGGAAAAACTTAACTTTAAGACAACCCTGCCTATTGCTTTCCTACACTGTCTTGTTCATATGAAATGGATTTCAAAACAAATACTCTAGAAATCATGCTGTATTTAATAGAAACCAAACCAATAAATTATATCGGTCTGACGTGTAAGCATGCCCAAAAACGTAACACACAAGTTGCAATTGTTCAAAATAATTAGGATTCATGGAAAAACTTAATTTTGAGACAACCCGGCCTATTGCTTTGGTACACTGTCTTCTTCATTTGAAATGGATTTCAAAACAAATATTCTAGAAATCATGTTGTAGTTAATAGAACCCAAAGAAATAAATTATATCGGTTTGACGTGTAAGCATGTCCAAAGACGTAACACACAAGTTGCAATTGTTCAAAATAATTACGATTCATGGAAAAACTTAATTTTGAGACAACCCGGCCTATTGCTTTGGTACACTGTCTTCTTCATTTGAAGTGGATTTCAAAACAAATACTCTAGAAATCATGCTGTATTTAATAGAATCCAAACCAATAAATTATATCGGTTTGACGTGCAAGCATGTCTAAAAACGTAACACACAAGTTGCAATTGTTCAAAAAAATTAGGATTCATGGAAAAACTTAATTTTGAGACAACCCGGCCTATTGCTTTGGTACACTGTCTTCTTCATTTGAAATGGATTTCAAAACAAATACTCTAGAAATCATGTTGTATTTAATAGAATCCAAACCAATAAATTATATCGGTTTGACGTGTAAGCATGTCCAAAGACGTAACACACAAGTTGCAATTGTTCAAAAAAATTAGGATTCATGGAAAAACTTAATTTTGAGACAACCCGGCCTATTGCTTTGGTACACTGTCTTCTTCATTTGAAATGGATTTCAAAACAAATACTCTAGAAATCATGCTGTATTTAATAGAATCCAAACCAATAAATTATATCGGTTTTGACGTGCAAGCATGTCTAAAAACGTAACACACAAGTTGCAATTGTTCAAAATAATTATGATTCATGGAAAAACCTAATTTTGAGACAACCCGGCCTATTGCTTTGGTACACTGTCTTCTTCATTTGAAGTGGATTTCAAAACAAATACTCTAGAAATCATGCTGTATTTAATAGAATCCAAACCAATAAATTATATCGGTTTGACGTGTAAGCATGTCCAAAGACGTAACACACAAGTTGCAATTGTTCAAAATAATTACGATTCATGGAAAAACTTAATTTTGAGACAACCCGGCCTATTGCTTTGGTACACTGTCTTCTTCATTTGAAATGGATTTCAAAACAAATATTCTAGAAATCATGTTGTAGTTAATAGAACCCAAAGAAATAAATTATATCGGTTTGACGTGTAAGCATGTCCAAAGACGTAACACACAAGTTGCAATTGTTCAAAATAATTAGGATTCATGGAAAAACTTAATTTTGAGACAACCCGGCCTATTGCCTTGCTACACTGTCTTCTTCATTTGAAATGGATTTCAAAACAAATACTCTAGAAATCATGCTGTATTTAATAGAGTCCAAACCAATAAATTATATCGGTTTGACGTGCAACCATGTCCAAAAACGTAACACACAAGTTGCAATTGTTCAAAATAATTATGATTCATGGAAAAACTTAATTTTGAGACAACCCGGCCTATTGCCTTGCTACACTGTCTTCTTCATTTGAAATGGATTTCAAAACAAATATTCTAGAAATCATGTTGTAGTTAATAGAAACCCAAAAAATAAATTATATCGGTTTGACGTGCAAGCATGTCCAAAAACGTAACACACAAGTTGCAATTGTTCAAAATAATTAGGATTCATGGAAAAACTTAATTTTGAGACAACCCGGCCTATTGCTTTGGTACACTGTCTTCTTCATTTGAAATGGATTTCAAAACAAATATTCTAGAAATCATGTTGTAGTTAATAGAACCCAAAAAAATAAATTATATCGGTTTGACGTGCAAGCATGTCCAAAAACGTAACACAGAAGTTGCAATTGTTCAAAATAATTATGATTCATGGAAAAACTTAATTTTGAGACAACCCGGCCTATTGCTTTGGTACACTGTCTTCTTCATTTGAAGTGGATTTCAAAACAAATACTCTAGAAATCATGCTGTATTTAATAGAATCCAAACCAATAAATTATATCGGTTTGACGTGCAAGCATGTCTAAAAACGTAACACACAAGTTGCAATTGTTCAAAAAAATTAGGATTCATGGAAAAACTTAATTTTGAGACAACCCGGCCTATTGCTTTGGTACACTGTCTTCTTCATTTGAAATGGATTTCAAAACAAATACTCTAGAAATCATGTTGTATTTAATAGAATCCAAACCAATAAATTATATCGGTTTGACGTGCAAGCATGTCCAAAAACGTAACACACAAGTTGCAATTGTTCAAAATAATTACGATTCATGGAAAAACTTAACTTTAAGACAACCCAGCCTATTTCTTTCCTACACTATCTTCTTCATTTGAAATGGATTTCAAAACAAATACTCTAGAAATCATGTTGTATTTAATAGAATCCAAACCAATAAATTATATCGGTTTTGACGTGCAAGCATGTCTAAAAACGTAACACACAAGTTGCAATTGTTCAAAATAATTAGGATTCATGGAAAAACTTAATTTTGAGACAACCCGGCCTATTGCTTTGGTACACTGTCTTCTTCATTTGAAATGGATTTCAAAACAAATATTCTAGAAATCATGTTGTAGTTAATAGAACCCAAAAAAATAAATTATATCGGTTTGACGTGCAAGCATGTCCAAAAACGTAACACACAAGTTGCAATTGTTCAAAATAATTAGGATTCATGGAAAAACTTAATTTTGAGACAACCCGGCCTATTGCTTTGGTACACTGTCTTGTTCATATGAAATGGATTTCAAAACAAATACTCTAGAAATCATGCTGTATTTAATAGAATCCAAACCAATAAATTATATCGGTTTGACGAGCAAGCATGTCTAAAAACGTAACACACAAGTTGCAATTGTTCAAAATAATTATGATTCATGGAAAAACTTAACTTTAAGACAACCCTGCCTATTGCTTTCCTACACTGTCTTGTTCATATGAAATGGATTTCAAAACAAATACTCTAGAAATCATGCTGTATTTAATAGAAACCAAACCAATAAATTATATCGGTCTGACGTGTAAGCATGCCCAAAAACGTAACACACAAGTTGCAATTGTTCAAAATAATTAGGATTCATGGAAAAACTTAATTTTGAGACAACCCGGCCTATTGCTTTGGTACACTGTCTTCTTCATTTGAAATGGATTTCAAAACAAATATTCTAGAAATCATGTTGTAGTTAATAGAACCCAAAGAAATAAATTATATCGGTTTGACGTGTAAGCATGTCCAAAGACGTAACACACAAGTTGCAATTGTTCAAAATAATTACGATTCATGGAAAAACTTAATTTTGAGACAACCCGGCCTATTGCTTTGGTACACTGTCTTCTTCATTTGAAGTGGATTTCAAAACAAATACTCTAGAAATCATGCTGTATTTAATAGAATCCAAACCAATAAATTATATCGGTTTGACGTGCAAGCATGTCTAAAAACGTAACACACAAGTTGCAATTGTTCAAAAAAATTAGGATTCATGGAAAAACTTAATTTTGAGACAACCCGGCCTATTGCTTTGGTACACTGTCTTCTTCATTTGAAATGGATTTCAAAACAAATACTCTAGAAATCATGTTGTATTTAATAGAATCCAAACCAATAAATTATATCGGTTTGACGTGTAAGCATGTCCAAAGACGTAACACACAAGTTGCAATTGTTCAAAAAAATTAGGATTCATGGAAAAACTTAATTTTGAGACAACCCGGCCTATTGCTTTGGTACACTGTCTTCTTCATTTGAAATGGATTTCAAAACAAATACTCTAGAAATCATGTTGTATTTAATAGAATCCAAACCAATAAATTATATCGGTTTTGACGTGCAAGCATGTCTAAAAACGTAACACACAAGTTGCAATTGTTCAAAATAATTATGATTCATGGAAAAACCTAATTTTGAGACAACCCGGCCTATTGCTTTGGTACACTGTCTTCTTCATTTGAAGTGGATTTCAAAACAAATACTCTAGAAATCATGCTGTATTTAATAGAATCCAAACCAATAAATTATATCGGTTTGACGTGTAAGCATGTCCAAAGACGTAACACACAAGTTGCAATTGTTCAAAATAATTACGATTCATGGAAAAACTTAATTTTGAGACAACCCGGCCTATTGGTTTGGTACACTGTCTTCTTCATTTGAAATGGATTTCAAAACAAATATTCTAGAAATCATGTTGTAGTTAATAGAACCCAAAGAAATAAATTATATCGGTTTGACGTGTAAGCATGTCCAAAGACGTAACACACAAGTTGCAATTGTTCAAAATAATTAGGATTCATGGAAAAACTTAATTTTGAGGCAACCCGGCCTATTGCCTTGCTACACTGTCTTCTTCATTTGAAATGGATTTCAAAACAAATACTCTAGAAATCATGCTGTATTTAATAGAGTCCAAACCAGTAAATTATATCGGTTTGACGTGCAACCATGTCCAAAAACGTAACACACAAGTTGCAATTGTTCAAAATAATTATGATTCATGGAAAAACTTAATTTTGAGACAACCCGGCCTATTGCCTTGCTACACTGTCTTCTTCATTTGAAATGGATTTCAAAACAAATATTCTAGAAATCATGTTGTAGTTAATAGAAACCCAAAAAATAAATTATATCGGTTTGACGTGCAAGCATGTCCAAAAACGTAACACACAAGTTGCAATTGTTCAAAATAATTAGGATTCATGGAAAAACTTAATTTTGAGACAACCCGGCCTATTGCTTTGGTACACTGTCTTCTTCATTTGAAATGGATTTCAAAACAAATATTCTAGAAATCATGTTGTAGTTAATAGAACCCAAAAAAATAAATTATATCGGTTTGACGTGCAAGCATGTCCAAAAACGTAACACAGAAGTTGCAATTGTTCAAAATAATTAGGATTCATGGAAAAACTTAATTTTGAGACAACCCGGCCTATTGCTTTGGTACACTGTCTTCTTCATTTGAAGTGGATTTCAAAACAAATACTCTAGAAATCATGCTGTATTTAATAGAATCCAAACCAATAAATTATATCGGTTTGACGTGCAAGCATGTCTAAAAACGTAACACACAAGTTGCAATTGTTCAAAAAAATTAGGATTCATGGAAAAACTTAATTTTGAGACAACCCGGCCTATTGCTTTGGTACACTGTCTTCTTCATTTGAAATGGATTTCAAAACAAATACTCTAGAAATCATGTTGTATTTAATAGAATCCAAACCAATAAATTATATCGGTTTGACGTGCAAGCATGTCCAAAAACGTAACACACAAGTTGCAATTGTTCAAAATAATTACGATTCATGGAAAAACTTAACTTTAAGACAACCCAGCCTATTTCTTTCCTACACTATCTTCTTCATTTGAAATGGATTTCAAAACAAATACTCTAGAAATCATGTTGTATTTAATAGAATCCAAACCAATAAATTATATCGGTTTTGACGTGCAAGCATGTCTAAAAACGTAACACACAAGTTGCAATTGTTCAAAATAATTAGGATTCATGGAAAAACTTAATTTTGAGACAACCCGGCCTATTGCTTTGGTACACTGTCTTCTTCATTTGAAATGGATTTCAAAACAAATATTCTAGAAATCATGTTGTAGTTAATAGAACCCAAAGAAATAAATTATATCGGTTTGACGTGTAAGCATGTCCAAAGACGTAACACACAAGTTGCAATTGTTCAAAATAATTAGGATTCATGGAAAAACTTAATTTTGAGACAACCCGGCCTATTGCCTTGCTACACTGTCTTCTTCATTTGAAATGGATTTCAAAACAAATACTCTAGAAATCATGCTGTATTTAATAGAGTCCAAACCAATAAATTATATCGGTTTGACGTGCAACCATGTCCAAAAACGTAACACACAAGTTGCAATTGTTCAAAATAATTATGATTCATGGAAAAACTTAATTTTGAGACAACCCGGCCTATTGCCTTGCTACACTGTCTTCTTCATTTGAAATGGATTTCAAAACAAATATTCTAGAAATCATGTTGTAGTTAATAGAAACCCAAAAAATAAATTATATCGGTTTGACGTGCAAGCATGTCCAAAAACGTAACACACAAGTTGCAATTGTTCAAAATAATTAGGATTCATGGAAAAACTTAATTTTGAGACAACCCGGCCTATTGCTTTGGTACACTGTCTTCTTCATTTGAAATGGATTTCAAAACAAATATTCTAGAAATCATGTTGTAGTTAATAGAACCCAAAAAAATAAATTATATCGGTTTGACGTGCAAGCATGTCCAAAAACGTAACACAGAAGTTGCAATTGTTCAAAATAATTAGGATTCATGGAAAAACTTAATTTTGAGACAACCCGGCCTATTGCTTTGGTACACTGTCTTCTTCATTTGAAGTGGATTTCAAAACAAATACTCTAGAAATCATGCTGTATTTAATAGAATCCAAACCAATAAATTATATCGGTTTGACGTGCAAGCATGTCTAAAAACGTAACACACAAGTTGCAATTGTTCAAAAAAATTAGGATTCATGGAAAAACTTAATTTTGAGACAACCCGGCCTATTGCTTTGGTACACTGTCTTCTTCATTTGAAATGGATTTCAAAACAAATACTCTAGAAATCATGTTGTATTTAATAGAATCCAAACCAATAAATTATATCGGTTTGACGTGCAAGCATGTCCAAAAACGTAACACACAAGTTGCAATTGTTCAAAATAATTACGATTCATGGAAAAACTTAACTTTAAGACAACCCAGCCTATTTCTTTCCTACACTATCTTCTTCATTTGAAATGGATTTCAAAACAAATACTCTAGAAATCATGTTGTATTTAATAGAATCCAAACCAATAAATTATATCGGTTTTGACGTGCAAGCATGTCTAAAAACGTAACACACAAGTTGCAATTGTTCAAAATAATTAGGATTCATGGAAAAACTTAATTTTGAGACAACCCGGCCTATTGCTTTGGTACACTGTCTTCTTCATTTGAAATGGATTTCAAAACAAATATTCTAGAAATCATGTTGTAGTTAATAGAACCCAAAGAAATAAATTATATCGGTTTGACGTGTAAGCATGTCCAAAGACGTAACACACAAGTTGCAATTGTTCAAAATAATTAGGATTCATGGAAAAACTTAATTTTGAGACAACCCGGCCTATTGCCTTGCTACACTGTCTTCTTCATTTGAAATGGATTTCAAAACAAATACTCTAGAAATCATGCTGTATTTAATAGAGTCCAAACCAATAAATTATATCGGTTTGACGTGCAACCATGTCCAAAAACGTAACACACAAGTTGCAATTGTTCAAAATAATTATGATTCATGGAAAAACTTAATTTTGAGACAACCCGGCCTATTGCCTTGCTACACTGTCTTCTTCATTTGAAATGGATTTCAAAACAAATATTCTAGAAATCATGTTGTAGTTAATAGAAACCCAAAAAATAAATTATATCGGTTTGACGTGCAAGCATGTCCAAAAACGTAACACACAAGTTGCAATTGTTCAAAATAATTAGGATTCATGGAAAAACTTAATTTTGAGACAACCCGGCCTATTGCTTTGGTACACTGTCTTCTTCATTTGAAATGGATTTCAAAACAAATATTCTAGAAATCATGTTGTAGTTAATAGAACCCAAAAAAATAAATTATATCGGTTTGACGTGCAAGCATGTCCAAAAACGTAACACAGAAGTTGCAATTGTTCAAAATAATTATGATTCATGGAAAAACTTAATTTTGAGACAACCCGGCCTATTGCTTTGGTACACTGTCTTCTTCATTTGAAGTGGATTTCAAAACAAATACTCTAGAAATCATGCTGTATTTAATAGAATCCAAACCAATAAATTATATCGGTTTGACGTGCAAGCATGTCTAAAAACGTAACACACAAGTTGCAATTGTTCAAAAAAATTAGGATTCATGGAAAAACTTAATTTTGAGACAACCCGGCCTATTGCTTTGGTACACTGTCTTCTTCATTTGAAATGGATTTCAAAACAAATACTCTAGAAATCATGTTGTATTTAATAGAATCCAAACCAATAAATTATATCGGTTTGACGTGCAAGCATGTCCAAAAACGTAACACACAAGTTGCAATTGTTCAAAATAATTACGATTCATGGAAAAACTTAACTTTAAGACAACCCAGCCTATTTCTTTCCTACACTATCTTCTTCATTTGAAATGGATTTCAAAACAAATACTCTAGAAATCATGTTGTATTTAATAGAATCCAAACCAATAAATTATATCGGTTTTGACGTGCAAGCATGTCTAAAAACGTAACACACAAGTTGCAATTGTTCAAAATAATTAGGATTCATGGAAAAACTTAATTTTGAGACAACCCGGCCTATTGCTTTGGTACACTGTCTTCTTCATTTGAAATGGATTTCAAAACAAATATTCTAGAAATCATGTTGTAGTTAATAGAACCCAAAAAAATAAATTATATCGGTTTGACGTGCAAGCATGTCCAAAAACGTAACACACAAGTTGCAATTGTTCAAAATAATTAGGATTCATGGAAAAACTTAATTTTGAGACAACCCGGCCTATTGCTTTGGTACACTGTCTTGTTCATATGAAATGGATTTCAAAACAAATACTCTAGAAATCATGCTGTATTTAATAGAATCCAAACCAATAAATTATATCGGTTTGACGAGCAAGCATGTCTAAAAACGTAACACACAAGTTGCAATTGTTCAAAATAATTATGATTCATGGAAAAACTTAACTTTAAGACAACCCTGCCTATTGCTTTCCTACACTGTCTTGTTCATATGAAATGGATTTCAAAACAAATACTCTAGAAATCATGCTGTATTTAATAGAAACCAAACCAATAAATTATATCGGTCTGACGTGTAAGCATGCCCAAAAACGTAACACACAAGTTGCAATTGTTCAAAATAATTAGGATTCATGGAAAAACTTAATTTTGAGACAACCCGGCCTATTGCTTTGGTACACTGTCTTCTTCATTTGAAATGGATTTCAAAACAAATATTCTAGAAATCATGTTGTAGTTAATAGAACCCAAAGAAATAAATTATATCGGTTTGACGTGTAAGCATGTCCAAAGACGTAACACACAAGTTGCAATTGTTCAAAATAATTACGATTCATGGAAAAACTTAATTTTGAGACAACCCGGCCTATTGCTTTGGTACACTGTCTTCTTCATTTGAAATGGATTTCAAAACAAATACTCTAGAAATCATGTTGTAGTTAATAGAACCCAAAGAAATAAATTATATCGGTTTGACGTGTAAGCATGTCCAAAGACGTAACACACAAGTTGCAATTGTTCAAAATAATTACGATTCATGGAAAAACTTAATTTTGAGACAACCCGGCCTATTGCTTTGGTACACTGTCTTCTCCATTTGAAATGGATTTCAAAACAAATACTCTAAAAATCATGCTGTATTTAATAGAGTCCAAACCAATAAATTATATCGCTTTGACGTGTAAGCATGTCCAAAAACGTAACACACAAGTTGCAATTGTTCAAAATAATTAGGATTCATGGAAAAACTTAATTTTGAGACAACCCGGCCTATTGCTTTGGTACACTGTCTTCTTCATTTGAAATGGATTTCAAAACAAATACTCTAGAAATCATGCTGTATTTAATAGAAACCAAACCAATAAATTATATCGGTTTGACGTGCAAGCATGTCCAAAAACGTAACACACAAGTTGCAATTGTTCAAAATAATTAGGATTCATGGAAAAACTTAATTTTGAGACAACCCGGCCTATTGCTTTGGTACACTGTCTTCTTCATTTCAAATGGATTTCAAAACAAATACTCTAGAAATCAAGCTGTATTTAATAGAAACCAAACCAATAAATTATATCGCTTTGACGTGTAAGCATGTCCAAAAACGTAACACACAAGTTGCAATTGTTCAAAATAATTAGGATTCATGGAAAAACTTAATTTTGAGACAACCCGGCCTATTGCTTTGGTACACTGTCTTCTCCATTTGAAATGGATTTCAAAACAAATACTCTAAAAATCATGCTGTATTTAATAGAAACCAAACCAATAAATTATATCGGTTTGACGTGTAAGCCTGTCCAAAGACGTAACACACAAGTTGCAATTGTTCAAAATAATTACGATTCATGGAAAAACTTAATTTTGAGACAACCCGGCCTATTGCTTTGGTACACTGTCTTCTTCATTTGAAATGGATTTCAAAACAAATACTCTAGAAATCATGCTGTATTTAATAGAGTCCAAACCAGTAAATTATATCAGTTTGACGTGCAAGCATGTCCAAAAACGTAACACACAAGTTGCAATTGTTCAAAATAATTAGGATTCATGGAAAAACTTAATTTTGAGACAACCCGGCCTATTGCTTTGGTACACTGTCTTCTTCATTTGAAATGGATTTCAAAACAAATACTCTAGAAATCATGCTGTATTTAATAGAGTCCAAACCAATAAATTATATCGCTTTGACGTGTAAGCATGTCCAAAAACGTAACACACAAGTTGCAATTGTTCAAAATAATTAGGATTCATGGAAAAACTTAATTTTGAGACAACCCGGCCTATTGCTTTGGTACACTGTCTTCTTCATTTGAAATGGATTTCAAAACAAATACTCTAGAAATCATGCTGTATTTAATAGAAACCAAACCAATAAATTATATCGGTTTGACGTGCAAGCATGTCCAAAAACGTAACACACAAGTTGCAATTGTTCAAAATAATTAGGATTCATGGAAAAACTTAATTTTGAGACAACCCGGCCTATTGCTTTGGTACACTGTCTTCTTCATTTCAAATGGATTTCAAAACAAATACTCTAGAAATCAAGCTGTATTTAATAGAAACCAAACCAATAAATTATATCGGTTTGACGTGTAAGCATGTCCAAAGACGTAACACACAAGTTGCAATTGTTCAAAATAATTAGGATTCATGGAAAAACTTAATTTTGAGACAACCCGGCCTATTGCTTTGGTACACTGTCTTCTTCATTTGAAATGGATTTCAAAACAAATATTCTAGAAATCATGCTGTATTTAATAGAGTCCAAACCAATAAATTATATCGGTTTGACGTGCAAGCATGTCCAAAAACGTAACACACAAGTTGCAATTGTTCAAAATAATTAGGATTCATGGAAAAACTTAATTTTGAGACAACCCGGCCTATTGCTTTGGTACACTGTCTTCTTCATTTGAAATGGATTTCAAAACAAATACTCTAGAAATCATGCTGTATTTAATAGAAACCAAACCAATAAATTATATCGGTTTGACGTGCAAGCATGTCCAAAAACGTAACACACAAGTTGCAATTGTTCAAAATAATTAGGATTCATGGAAAAACTTAATTTTGAGACAACCCGGCCTATTGCTTTGGTACACTGTCTTCTTCATTTGAAATGGATTTCAAAACAAATACTCTAGAAATCATGCTGTATTTAATAGAAACCAAACCAATAAATTATATCGGTTTGACGTGCAAGCATGTCCAAAAACGTAACACACAAGTTGCAATTGTTCAAAATAATTAGGATTCATGGAAAAACTTAATTTTGAGACAACCCGGCCTATTGCTTTGGTACACTGTCTTCTTCATTTCAAATGGATTTCAAAACAAATACTCTAGAAATCAAGCTGTATTTAATAGAAACCAAACCAATAAATTATATCGGTTTGACGTGTAAGCATGTCCAAAGACGTAACACACAAGTTGCAATTGTTCAAAATAATTAGGATTCATGGAAAAACTTAATTTTGAGACAACCCGGCCTATTGCTTTGGTACACTGTCTTCTTCATTTGAAATGGATTTCAAAACAAATATTCTAGAAATCATGCTGTATTTAATAGAGTCCAAACCAATAAATTATATCGGTTTGACGTGCAAGCATGTCCAAAAACGTAACACACAAGTTGCAATTGTTCAAAATAATTAGGATTCATGGAAAAACTTAATTTTGAGACAACCCGGCCTATTGCCTTGCTACACTGTCTTCTTCATTTGAAATGGATTTCAAAACAAATACTCTAGAAATCATGCTGTATTTAATAGAGTCCAAACCAATAAATTATATCGCTTTGACGTGTAAGCATGTCCAAAAACGTAACACACAAGTTGCAATTGTTCAAAATAATTAGGATTCATGGAAAAACTTAATTTTGAGACAACCCGGCCTATTGCTTTGGTACACTGTCTTCTTCATTTGAAATGGATTTCAAAACAAATACTCTAGAAATCAAGCTGTATTTAATAGAAACCAAACCAATAAATTATATCGGTTTGACGTGTAAGCATGTCCAAAGACGTAACACACAAGTTGCAATTGTTCAAAATAATTACGATTCATGGAAAAACTTAATTTTGAGACAACCCGGCCTATTGCTTTGGTACACTGTCTTCTTCATTTGAAATGGATTTCAAAACAAATACTCTAGAAATCATGCTGTATTTAATAGAGTCCAAACCAATAAATTATATCGGTTTGACGTGCAAGCATGTCCAAAAACGTAACACACAAGTTGCAATTGTTCAAAATAATTAGGATTCATGGAAAAACTTAATTTTGAGACAACCCGGCCTATTGCTTTGGTACACTGTCTTCTTCATTTGAAATGGATTTCAAAACAAATACTCTAGAAATCATGCTGTATTTAATAGAGTCCAAACCAATAAATTATATCGGTTTGACGTGCAAGCATGTCCAAAAACGTAACACACAAGTTGCAATTGTTCAAAATAATTACGATTCATGGAAAAACTTAATTTTGAGACAACCCGGCCTATTGCCTTGCTACACTGTCTTCTTCATTTGAAATGGATTTCAAAACAAATACTCTAGAAATCATGCTGTATTTAATAGAGTCCAAACCAATAAATTATATCGGTTTGACGTGTAAGCATGTCCAAAGACGTAACACACAAGTTGCAATTGTTCAAAATAATTAGGATTCATGGAAAAACTTAATTTTGAGACAACCCGGCCTATTGCTTTGGTACACTGTCTTCTTCATTTGAAATGGATTTCAAAACAAATACTCTAGAAATCAAGCTGTATTTAATAGAAACCAAACCAATAAATTATATCGGTTTGACGTGTAAGCATGTCCAAAGACGTAACACACAAGTTGCAATTGTTCAAAATAATTACGATTCATGGAAAAACTTAATTTTGAGACAACCCGGCCTATTGCTTTGGTACACTGTCTTCTTCATTTGAAATGGATTTCAAAACAAATACTCTAGAAATCATGCTGTATTTAATAGAGTCCAAACCAATAAATTATATCGGTTTGACGTGCAAGCATGTCCAAAAACGTAACACACAAGTTGCAATTGTTCAAAATAATTAGGATTCATGGAAAAACTTAATTTTGAGACAACCCGGCCTATTGCCTTGCTACACTGTCTTCTTCATTTGAAATGGATTTCAAAACAAATACTCTAGAAATCATGCTGTATTTAATAGAGTCCAAACCAATAAATTATATCGGTTTGACGTGTAAGCATGTCCAAAAACGTAACACACAAGTTGCAATTGTTCAAAATAATTAGGATTCATGGAAAAACTTAATTTTGAGACAACCCGGCCTATTGCTTTGGTACACTGTCTTCTTCATTTGAAATGGATTTCAAAACAAATACTCTAGAAATCATGCTGTATTTAATAGAAACCAAACCAATAAATTATATCGGTTTGACGTGTAAGCATGCCCAAAAACGTAACACACAAGTTGCAATTGTTCAAAATAATTACGATTCATGGAAAAACTTAATTTTGAGACAACCCGGCCTATTGCTTTGGTACACTGTCTTCTTCATTTGAAATGGATTTCAAAACAAATATTCTAGAAATCATGTTGTAGTTAATAGAAACCCAAAAAATAAATTATATCGGTTTGACGTGCAAGCATGTCCAAAAACGTAACACACAAGTTGCAATTGTTCAAAATAATTAGGATTCATGGAAAAACTTAATTTTGAGACAACCCGGCCTATTGCCTTGGTACACTGTCTTCTTCATTTGAAATGGATTTCAAAACAAATACTCTAGAAATCAAGCTGTATTTAATAGAAACCAAACCAATAAATTATATCGGTTTGACGTGTAAGCATGTCCAAAGACGTAACACACAAGTTGCAATTGTTCAAAATAATTAGGATTCATGGAAAAACTTAATTTTGAGACAACCCGGCCTATTGCTTTGGTACACTATCTTCTTCATTTGAAATGGATTTCAAAACAAATACTCTAGAAATCATGCTGTATTTAATAGAGTCCAAACCAATAAATTATATCGGTTTGACGTGTAAGCATGTCCAAAAACGTAACACACAAGTTGCAATTGTTCAAAATAATTAGGATTCATGGAAAAACTTAATATTGAGACAACCCGGCCTATTGCTTTGGTACACTGTCTTCTTCATTTGAAATGGATTTCAAAACAAATACTCTAGAAATCAAGCTGTATTTAATAGAAACCAAACCAATAAATTATATTGGTTTGACGTGTAAGCATGTCCAAAGACGTAACACACAAGTTGCAATTGTTCAAAATAATTAGGATTCATGGAAAAACTTAATTTTGAGACAACCCGGCCTATTGCTTTGGTACACTGTCTTCTTCATTTGAAATGGATTTCAAAACAAATACTCTAGAAATCATGCTGTATTTAATAGAAACCAAACCAATAAATTATATCGGTTTGACGTGTAAGCATGCCCAAAAACGTAACACACAAGTTGCAATTGTTCAAAATAATTACGATTCATGGAAAAACTTAATTTTGAGACAACCCGGCCTATTGGTTTGGTACACTGTCTTCTTCATTTGAAATGGATTTCAAAACAAATATTCTAGAAATCATGCTGTATTTAATAGAGTCCAAACCAATAAATTATATCGGTTTGACGTGCAAGCATGTCCAAAAACGTAACACACAAGTTGCAATTGTTCAAAATAATTAGGATTCATGGAAAAACTTAATTTTGAGACAACCCGGCCTATTGCCTTGCTACACTGTCTTCTTCATTTGAAATGGATTTCAAAACAAATACTCTAGAAATCATGCTGTATTTAATAGAGTCCAAACCAATAAATTATATCGCTTTGACGTGTAAGCATGTCCAAAAACGTAACACACAAGTTGCAATTGTTCAAAATAATTAGGATTCATGGAAAAACTTAATTTTGAGACAACCCGGCCTATTGCCTTGGTACACTGTCTTCTTCATTTGAAATGGATTTCAAAACAAATACTCTAGAAATCAAGCTGTATTTAATAGAAACCAAACCAATAAATTATATCGGTTTGACGTGTAAGCATGTCCAAAGACGTAACACACAAGTTGCAATTGTTCAAAATAATTACGATTCATGGAAAAACTTAATTTTGAGACAACCCGGCCTATTGCTTTGGTACACTATCTTCTTCATTTGAAATGGATTTCAAAACAAATACTCTAGAAATCATGCTGTATTTAATAGAGTCCAAACCAATAAATTATATCGGTTTGACGTGTAAGCATGTCCAAAAACGTAACACACAAGTTGCAATTGTTCAAAATAATTAGGATTCATGGAAAAACTTAATATTGAGACAACCCGGCCTATGCTTTGGTACACTGTCTTCTTCATTTGAAATGGATTTCAAAACAAATACTCTAGAAATCAAGCTGTATTTAATAGAAACCAAACCAATAAATTATATTGGTTTGACGTGTAAGCATGTCCAAAGACGTAACACACAAGTTGCAATTGTTCAAAATAATTAGGATTCATGGAAAAACTTAATTTTGAGACAACCCGGCCTATTGCTTTGGTACACTGTCTTCTTCATTTGAAATGGATTTCAAAACAAATATTCTAGAAATCATGCTGTATTTAATAGAGTCCAAACCAATAAATTATATCGGTTTGACGTGCAAGCATGTCCAAAAACGTAACACACAAGTTGCAATTGTTCAAAATAATTAGGATTCATGGAAAAACTTAATTTTGAGACAACCCGGCCTATTGCCTTGCTACACTGTCTTCTTCATTTGAAATGGATTTCAAAACAAATACTCTAGAAATCATGCTGTATTTAATAGAGTCCAAACCAATAAATTATATCGCTTTGACGTGTAAGCATGTCCAAAAACGTAACACACAAGTTGCAATTGTTCAAAATAATTAGGATTCATGGAAAAACTTAATTTTGAGACAACCCGGCCTATTGCTTTGGTACACTGTCTTCTTCATTTGAAATGGATTTCAAAACAAATACTCTAGAAATCAAGCTGTATTTAATAGAAACCAAACCAATAAATTATATCGGTTTGACGTGTAAGCATGTCCAAAGACGTAACACACAAGTTGCAATTGTTCAAAATAATTACGATTCATGGAAAAACTTAATTTTGAGACAACCCGGCCTATTGCTTTGGTACACTGTCTTCTTCATTTGAAATGGATTTCAAAACAAATACTCTAGAAATCATGCTGTATTTAATAGAGTCCAAACCAATAAATTATATCGGTTTGACGTGCAAGCATGTCCAAAAACGTAACACACAAGTTGCAATTGTTCAAAATAATTAGGATTCATGGAAAAACTTAATATTGAGACAACCCGGCCTATTGCTTTGGTACACTGTCTTCTTCATTTCAAATGGATTTCAAAACAAATACTCTAGAAATCAAGCTGTATTTAATAGAAACCAAACCAATAAATTATATCGGTTTGACGTGTAAGCATGTCCAAAGACGTAACACACAAGTTGCAATTGTTCAAAATAATTACGATTCATGGAAAAACTTAATTTTGAGACAACCCGGCCTATTGCTTTGGTACACTGTCTTCTTCATTTGAAATGGATTTCAAAACAAATATTCTAGAAATCATGTTGTAGTTAATAGAAACCCAAAAAATAAATTATATCGGTTTGACGTGCAAGCATGTCCAAAAACGTAACACACAAGTTGCAATTGTTCAAAATAATTAGGATTCATGGAAAAACTTAATTTTGAGACAACCCGGCCTATTGCTTTGGTACACTGTCTTCTTCATTTGAAATGGATTTCAAAACAAATACTCTAGAAATCAAGCTGTATTTAATAGAAACCAAACCAATAAATTATATCGGTTTGACGTGTAAGCATGTCCAAAGACGTAACACACAAGTTGCAATTGTTCAAAATAATTACGATTCATGGAAAAACTTAATTTTGAGACAACCCGGCCTATTGCTTTGGTACACTATCTTCTTCATTTGAAATGGATTTCAAAACAAATACTCTAGAAATCATGCTGTATTTAATAGAGTCCAAACCAATAAATTATATCGGTTTGACGTGCAAGCATGTCCAAAAACGTAACACACAAGTTGCAATTGTTCAAAATAATTAGGATTCATGGAAAAACTTAATATTGAGACAACCCGGCCTATTGCTTTGGTACACTGTCTTCTTCTTTTGAAATGGATTTCAAAACAAATACTCTAGAAATCAAGCTGTATTTAATAGAAACCAAACCAATAAATTATATCGGTTTGACGTGTAAGCATGTCCAAAGACGTAACACACAAGTTGCAATTGTTCAAAATAATTACGATTCATGGAAAAACTTAATTTTGAGACAACCCGGCCTATTGCTTTGGTACACTGTCTTCTTCATTTGAAATGGATTTCAAAACAAATATTCTAGAAATCATGTTGTAGTTAATAGAAACCCAAAAAATAAATTATATCGGTTTGACGTGCAAGCATGTCCAAAAACGTAACACACAAGTTGCAATTGTTCAAAATAATTAGGATTCATGGAAAAACTTAATTTTGAGACAACCCGGCCTATTGCCTTGGTACACTGTCTTCTTCATTTGAAATGGATTTCAAAACAAATACTCTAGAAATCAAGCTGTATTTAATAGAAACCAAACCAATAAATTATATCGGTTTGACGTGTAAGCATGTCCAAAGACGTAACACACAAGTTGCAATTGTTCAAAATAATTACGATTCATGGAAAAACTTAATTTTGAGACAACCCGGCCTATTGCTTTGGTACACTATCTTCTTCATTTGAAATGGATTTCAAAACAAATACTCTAGAAATCATGCTGTATTTAATAGAGTCCAAACCAATAAATTATATCGGTTTGACGTGTAAGCATGTCCAAAAACGTAACACACAAGTTGCAATTGTTCAAAATAATTAGGATTCATGGAAAAACTTAATATTGAGACAACCCGGCCTATTGCTTTGGTACACTGTCTTCTTCATTTGAAATGGATTTCAAAACAAATACTCTAGAAATCAAGCTGTATTTAATAGAAACCAAACCAATAAATTATATTGGTTTGACGTGTAAGCATGTCCAAAGACGTAACACACAAGTTGCAATTGTTCAAAATAATTAGGATTCATGGAAAAACTTAATTTTGAGACAACCCGGCCTATTGCTTTGGTACACTGTCTTCTTCATTTGAAATGGATTTCAAAACAAATACTCTAGAAATCATGCTGTATTTAATAGAAACCAAACCAATAAATTATATCGGTTTGACGTGTAAGCATGCCCAAAAACGTAACACACAAGTTGCAATTGTTCAAAATAATTACGATTCATGGAAAAACTTAATTTTGAGACAACCCGGCCTATTGGTTTGGTACACTGTCTTCTTCATTTGAAATGGATTTCAAAACAAATATTCTAGAAATCATGCTGTATTTAATAGAGTCCAAACCAATAAATTATATCGGTTTGACGTGCAAGCATGTCCAAAAACGTAACACACAAGTTGCAATTGTTCAAAATAATTAGGATTCATGGAAAAACTTAATTTTGAGACAACCCGGCCTATTGCCTTGCTACACTGTCTTCTTCATTTGAAATGGATTTCAAAACAAATACTCTAGAAATCATGCTGTATTTAATAGAGTCCAAACCAATAAATTATATCGCTTTGACGTGTAAGCATGTCCAAAAACGTAACACACAAGTTGCAATTGTTCAAAATAATTAGGATTCATGGAAAAACTTAATTTTGAGACAACCCGGCCTATTGCTTTGGTACACTGTCTTCTTCATTTGAAATGGATTTCAAAACAAATACTCTAGAAATCAAGCTGTATTTAATAGAAACCAAACCAATAAATTATATCGGTTTGACGTGTAAGCATGTCCAAAGACGTAACACACAAGTTGCAATTGTTCAAAATAATTACGATTCATGGAAAAACTTAATTTTGAGACAACCCGGCCTATTGCTTTGGTACACTGTCTTCTTCATTTGAAATGGATTTCAAAACAAATATTCTAGAAATCATGTTGTAGTTAATAGAAACCCAAAAAATAAATTATATCGGTTTGACGTGCAAGCATGTCCAAAAACGTAACACACAAGTTGCAATTGTTCAAAATAATTAGGATTCATGGAAAAACTTAATTTTGAGACAACCCGGCCTATTGCTTTGGTACACTGTCTTCTTCATTTGAAATGGATTTCAAAACAAATACTCTAGAAATCATGCTGTATTTAATAGAAACCAAACCAATAAATTATATCGGTTTGACGTGTAAGCATGCCCAAAAACGTAACACACAAGTTGCAATTGTTCAAAATAATTACGATTCATGGAAAAACTTAATTTTGAGACAACCCGGCCTATTGGTTTGGTACACTGTCTTCTTCATTTGAAATGGATTTCAAAACAAATATTCTAGAAATCATGCTGTATTTAATAGAGTCCAAACCAATAAATTATATCGGTTTGACGTGCAAGCATGTCCAAAAACGTAACACACAAGTTGCAATTGTTCAAAATAATTAGGATTCATGGAAAAACTTAATTTTGAGACAACCCGGCCTATTGCCTTGCTACACTGTCTTCTTCATTTGAAATGGATTTCAAAACAAATACTCTAGAAATCATGCTGTATTTAATAGAGTCCAAACCAATAAATTATATCGCTTTGACGTGTAAGCATGTCCAAAAACGTAACACACAAGTTGCAATTGTTCAAAATAATTAGGATTCATGGAAAAACTTAATTTTGAGACAACCCGGCCTATTGCTTTGGTACACTGTCTTCTTCATTTGAAATGGATTTCAAAACAAATACTCTAGAAATCAAGCTGTATTTAATAGAAACCAAACCAATAAATTATATCGGTTTGACGTGTAAGCATGTCCAAAGACGTAACACACAAGTTGCAATTGTTCAAAATAATTACGATTCATGGAAAAACTTAATTTTGAGACAACCCAGCCTATTGCTTTGGTACACTGTCTTCTTCATTTGAAATGGATTTCAAAACAAATACTCTAGAAATCATGCTGTATTTAATAGAGTCCAAACCAATAAATTATATCGGTTTGACGTGCAAGCATGTCCAAAAACGTAACACACAAGTTGCAATTGTTCAAAATAATTAGGATTCATGGAAAAACTTAATATTGAGACAACCCGGCCTATTGCTTTGGTACACTGTCTTCTTCATTTCAAATGGATTTCAAAACAAATACTCTAGAAATCAAGCTGTATTTAATAGAAACCAAACCAATAAATTATATCGGTTTGACGTGTAAGCATGTCCAAAGACGTAACACACAAGTTGCAATTGTTCAAAATAATTACGATTCATGGAAAAACTTAATTTTGAGACAACCCGGCCTATTGCTTTGGTACACTGTCTTCTTCATTTGAAATGGATTTCAAAACAAATATTCTAGAAATCATGTTGTAGTTAATAGAAACCCAAAAAATAAATTATATCGGTTTGACGTGCAAGCATGTCCAAAAACGTAACACACAAGTTGCAATTGTTCAAAATAATTAGGATTCATGGAAAAACTTAATTTTGAGACAACCCGGCCTATTGCTTTGGTACACTGTCTTCTTCATTTGAAATGGATTTCAAAACAAATACTCTAGAAATCAAGCTGTATTTAATAGAAACCAAACCAATAAATTATATCGGTTTGACGTGTAAGCATGTCCAAAGACGTAACACACAAGTTGCAATTGTTCAAAATAATTAGGATTCATGGAAAAACTTAATATTGAGACAACCCGGCCTATTGCTTTGGTACACTGTCTTCTTCATTTGAAATGGATTTCAAAACAAATACTCTAGAAATCAAGCTGTATTTAATAGAAACCAAACCAATAAATTATATCGGTTTGACGTGTAAGCATGTCCAAAGACGTAACACACAAGTTGCAATTGTTCAAAATAATTAGGATTCATGGAAAAACTTAATTTTGAGACAACCCGGCCTATTGCTTTGGTACACTGTCTTCTTCATTTGAAATGGATTTCAAAACAAATACTCTAGAAATCATGCTGTATTTAATAGAAACCAAACCAATAAATTATATCGGTTTGACGTGTAAGCATGCCCAAAAACGTAACACACAAGTTGCAATTGTTCAAAATAATTAGGATTCATGGAAAAACTTAATTTTGAGACAACCCGGCCTATTGCTTTGGTACACTGTCTTCTTCATTTGAAATGGATTTCAAAACAAATATTCTAGAAATCATGTTGTAGTTAATAGAAACCCAAAAAATAAATTATATCGGTTTGACGTGCAAGCATGTCCAAAAACGTAACACACAAGTTGCAATTGTTCAAAATAATTAGGATTCATGGAAAAACTTAATTTTGAGACAACCCGGCCTATTGCCTTGGTACACTGTCTTCTTCATTTGAAATGGATTTCAAAACAAATACTCTAGAAATCAAGCTGTATTTAATAGAAACCAAACCAATAAATTATATCGGTTTGACGTGTAAGCATGTCCAAAGACGTAACACACAAGTTGCAATTGTTCAAAATAATTACGATTCATGGAAAAACTTAATTTTGAGACAACCCGGCCTATTGCTTTGGTACACTATCTTCTTCATTTGAAATGGATTTCAAAACAAATACTCTAGAAATCATGCTGTATTTAATAGAGTCCAAACCAATAAATTATATCGGTTTGACGTGCAAGCATGTCCAAAAACGTAACACACAAGTTGCAATTGTTCAAAATAATTAGGATTCATGGAAAAACTTAATATTGAGACAACCCGGCCTATTGCTTTGGTACACTGTCTTCTTCATTTGAAATGGATTTCAAAACAAATACTCTAGAAATCAAGCTGTATTTAATAGAAACCAAACCAATAAATTATATCGGTTTGACGTGTAAGCATGTCCAAAGACGTAACACACAAGTTGCAATTGTTCAAAATAATTAGGATTCATGGAAAAACTTAATTTTGAGACAACCCGGCCTATTGCTTTGGTACACTGTCTTCTTCATTTGAAATGGATTTCAAAACAAATACTCTAGAAATCATGCTGTATTTAATAGAAACCAAACCAATAAATTATATCGGTTTGACGTGTAAGCATGCCCAAAAACGTAACACACAAGTTGCAATTGTTCAAAATAATTACGATTCATGGAAAAACTTAATTTTGAGACAACCCGGCCTATTGCCTTGGTACACTGTCTTCTTCATTTGAAATGGATTTCAAAACAAATACTCTAGAAATCAAGCTGTATTTAATAGAAACCAAACCAATAAATTATATCAGTTTGACGTGTAAGCATGTCCAAAGACGTAACACACAAGTTGCAATTGTTCAAAATAATTACGATTCATGGAAAAACTTAATTTTGAGACAACCCGGCCTATTGCTTTGGTACACTGTCTTCTTCATTTGAAATGGATTTCAAAACAAATACTCTAGAAATCATGCTGTATTTAATAGAGTCCAAACCAATAAATTATATCGGTTTGACGTGCAAGCATGTCCAAAAACGTAACACACAAGTTGCAATTGTTCAAAATAATTAGGATTCATGGAAAAACTTAATTTTGAGACAACCCGGCCTATTGCCTTGGTACACTGTCTTCTTCATTTGAAATGGATTTCAAAACAAATACTCTAGAAATCATGCTGTATTTAATAGAGTCCAAACCAATAAATTATATCGGTTTGACGTGTAAGCATGTCCAAAAACGTAACACACAAGTTGCAATTGTTCAAAATAATTAGGATTCATGGAAAAACTTAATTTTGAGACAACCCGGCCTATTGCTTTGGTACACTGTCTTCTTCATTTGAAATGGATTTCAAAACAAATACTCTAGAAATCATGCTGTATTTAATAGAAACCAAACCAATAAATTATATCGGTTTGACGTGTAAGCATGCCCAAAAACGTAACACACAAGTTGCAATTGTTCAAAATAATTAGGATTCATGGAAAAACTTAATTTTGAGACAACCCGGCCTATTGCTTTGGTACACTGTCTTCTTCATTTGAAATGGATTTCAAAACAAATATTCTAGAAATCATGTTGTAGTTAATAGAAACCCAAAAAATAAATTATATCGGTTTGACGTGCAAGCATGTCCAAAAACGTAACACACAAGTTGCAATTGTTCAAAATAATTAGGATTCATGGAAAAACTTAATTTTGAGACAACCCGGCCTATTGCCTTGGTACACTGTCTTCTTCATTTGAAATGGATTTCAAAACAAATACTCTAGAAATCAAGCTGTATTTAATAGAAACCAAACCAATAAATTATATCGGTTTGACGTGTAAGCATGTCCAAAGACGTAACACACAAGTTGCAATTGTTCAAAATAATTACGATTCATGGAAAAACTTAATTTTGAGACAACCCGGCCTATTGCTTTGGTACACTATCTTCTTCATTTGAAATGGATTTCAAAACAAATACTCTAGAAATCATGCTGTATTTAATAGAGTCCAAACCAATAAATTATATCGGTTTGACGTGCAAGCATGTCCAAAAACGTAACACACAAGTTGCAATTGTTCAAAATAATTAGGATTCATGGAAAAACTTAATATTGAGACAACCCGGCCTATTGCTTTGGTACACTGTCTTCTTCATTTGAAATGGATTTCAAAACAAATACTCTAGAAATCAAGCTGTATTTAATAGAAACCAAACCAATAAATTATATCGGTTTGACGTGTAAGCATGTCCAAAGACGTAACACACAAGTTGCAATTGTTCAAAATAATTAGGATTCATGGAAAAACTTAATTTTGAGACAACCCGGCCTATTGCTTTGGTACACTGTCTTCTTCATTTGAAATGGATTTCAAAACAAATACTCTAGAAATCATGCTGTATTTAATAGAAACCAAACCAATAAATTATATCGGTTTGACGTGTAAGCATGCCCAAAAACGTAACACACAAGTTGCAATTGTTCAAAATAATTACGATTCATGGAAAAACTTAATTTTGAGACAACCCGGCCTATTGGTTTGGTACACTGTCTTCTTCATTTGAAATGGATTTCAAAACAAATATTCTAGAAATCATGCTGTATTTAATAGAGTCCAAACCAATAAATTATATCGGTTTGACGTGCAAGCATGTCCAAAAACGTAACACACAAGTTGCAATTGTTCAAAATAATTAGGATTCATGGAAAAACTTAATTTTGAGACAACCCGGCCTATTGCCTTGCTACACTGTCTTCTTCATTTGAAATGGATTTCAAAACAAATATTCTAGAAATCATGTTGTAGTTAATAGAAACCCAAAAAATAAATTATATCGGTTTGACGTGCAAGCATGTCCAAAAACGTAACACACAAGTTGCAATTGTTCAAAATAATTAGGATTCATGGAAAAACTTAATTTTGAGACAACCCGGCCTATTGCCTTGCTACACTGTCTTCTTCATTTGAAATGGATTTCAAAACAAATATTCTAGAAATCATGTTGTAGTTAATAGAAACCCAAAAAATAAATTATATCGGTTTGACGTGCAAGCATGTCCAAAAACGTAACACACAAGTTGCAATTGTTCAAAATAATTAGGATTCATGGAAAAACTTAATTTTGAGACAACCCGGCCTATTGCCTTGCTACACTGTCTTCTTCATTTGAAATGGATTTCAAAACAAATACTCTAGAAATCATGCTGTATTTAATAGAGTCCAAACCAATAAATTATATCGGTTTGACGTGCAAGCATGTCCAAAAACGTAACACACAAGTTGCAATTGTTCAAAATAATTAGGATTCATGGAAAAACTTAATTTTGAGACAACCCGGCCTATTGCTTTGGTACACTGTCTTCTTCATTTGAAATGGATTTCAAAACAAATACTCTAGAAATCATGCTGTATTTAATAGAGTCCAAACCAATAAATTATATCGGTTTGACGTGCAAGCATGTCCAAAAACGTAACACACAAGTTGCAATTGTTCAAAATAATTAGGATTCATGGAAAAACTTAATTTTAAAACAACCCAGCCTATTGCTTTCATGCAGTGGCTTGTTCATATGAAATGGATTTTTGAACAGATACTCTAGAAATCATGCTGTATTTAATAGAATCCAAACCAATAAATTATATCGGTTTGACGTGCAAGCATGTCCAAAAACGTAACACACAAGTTGCAATTGTTCAAAATAATTAGGATTCATGGAAAAACTTAATTTTAAAACAACCCAGCCTATTGCTTTCATGCAGTGGCTTGTTCATATGAAATGGATTTTTGAACAGATACTCTAGAAATTATGCTGTATTTAATATAATCCAAACCAATAAATTATATCGGTTTGACGTGCAAGCATGTCCGAAAACGTAACACACAAGTTGCAATTGTTCAAAATAATTAGGATTCATGGAAAAACTTAACTTTAAGACAACCCTGCCTATTGCTTTCCTACACTGTCTTGTTCATATGAAATGGATTTCAAAACAAATATTCTAGAAATCATGCTGTATTTAATAGAAGCCAAACCAATAAATTATATCGGTTTGACGTGTAAGCATGTCCAAAAACGTAACACACAAGTTGCAATTGTTCAAAATAATTACGATTCATGGAAAAACTTAATTTTGAGACAACCCGGCCTATTGCTTTGGTACACTGTCTTCTTCATTTGAAATGGATTTCAAAACAAATATTCTAGAAATCATGTTGTAGTTAATAGAACCCAAAGAAATAAATTATATCGGTTTGACGTGCAAGCATGTCCAAAAACGTAACACACAAGTTGCAATTGTTCAAAATAATTAGGATTCATGGAAAAACTTAATTTTGAGACAACCCGGCCTATTGCTTTGGTACACTGTCTTCTTCATTTGAAATGGATTTCAAAACAAATACTCTAGAAATCATGCTGTATTTAATAGAATCCAAACCAATAAATTATATCGGTTTGACGTGCAAGCATGTCCAAAAACGTAACACACAAGTTGCAATTGTTCAAAATAATTAGGATTTATGGAAAAACTTAATTTTAAAACAACCCAGCCTATTGCTTTCATGCAGTGGCTTGTTCATATGAAATGGATTTTTGAACAGATACTCTAGAAATCATGCTGTATTTAATAGAATCCAAACCAATAAATTATATCGGTTTGACGTGCAAGCATGTCCAAAAACGTAACACACAAGTTGCAATTGTTCAAAATAATTAGGATTCATGGAAAAACTTAATTTTAAAACAACCCAGCCTATTGCTTTCATGCAGTGGCTTGTTCATATGAAATGGATTTCAAAACAAATACTCTAGAAATTATGCTGTATTTAATAGAATCCAAACCAATAAATTATATCGGTTTGACGTGCAAGCATGTCCGAAAACGTAACACACAAGTTGCAATTGTTCAAAATAATTAGGATTCATGGAAAAACTTAACTTTAAGACAACCCTGCCTATTGCTTTCCTACACTGTCTTGTTCATATGAAATGGATTTCAAAACAAATACTCTAGAAATCATGCTGTATTTAATAGAAACCAAACCAATAAATTATATCGGTTTGACGTGGAAGCATGTCCAAAAACGTAACACACAAGTTGCAATTGTTCAAAAAAATTAGGATTCATGGAAAAACTTAATTTTGATACAACCCGGCCTATTGCTTTGGTACACTGTCTTCTTCATTTGAAATGGATTTCAAGACAAATATTCTAGAAATCCTGTTGTAGTTAATAGAAACCCAAAAAATAAATTATATCGGTTTGACGTGCAAGCATGTCCAAAAACGTAACACACAAGTTGCAATTGTTCAAAATAATTAGGATTCATGGAAAAACTTAACTTTAAGACAACCCAACCTATTGCTTTCCTACCCTATCTTCTTCTTTTGAAATGGATTTCAAAACAAATACTCTAGAAATCATGCTGTATTTAATAGAAACCAAACCAATAAATTATATCGGTTTGATGTGCAAGCATGTCCAAAAACGTAACACACAAGTTGCAATTGTTCAAAATAATTACGATTCATGGAAAAACTTAATTTTGAGACAACCCAGCCTATTGCCTTGGTACACTGTCTTCTTCATTTGAAATGGATTTCAAAACAAATACTCTAGAAATCATGCTGTATTTAATAGAGTCCAAACCAATAAATTATATCGGTTTGACGTGCAAGCATGTCCAAAAACGTAACACACAAGTTGCAATTGTTCAAAATAATTAGGATTCATGGAAAAACTTAACTTTAAGACAACCCTGCCTATTGCTTTCCTACACTGTCTTGTTCATATGAAATGGATTTCAAAACAAATACTCTAGAAATCATGCTGTATTTAATAGAATCCAAACCAATAAATTATATCAGTTTGACGTGCAAGCATGTCCAAAAACGTAACACACAAGTTGCAATTGTTCAAAATAATTACGATTCATGGAAAAACTTAACTTTGAGACAACCCGGCCTATTGCTTTGGTACACTGTCTTCTTCATTTGAAATGGATTTCAAAACAAATACTCTAGAAATCATGCTGTATTTAATAGAATCCAAACCAATAAATTATATCGGTTTGACGTGCAAGCATGTCCAAAAACGTAACACACAAGTTGCAATTGTTCAAAATAATTAGGATTTATGGAAAAACTTAATTTTAAAACAACCCAGCCTATTGCTTTCATGCAGTGGCTTGTTCATATGAAATGGATTTTTGAACAGATACTCTAGAAATCATGCTGTATTTAATAGAATCCAAACCAATAAATTATATCGGTTTGACGTGCAAGCATGTCCAAAAACGTAACACACAAGTTGCAATTGTTCAAAATAATTAGGATTCATGGAAAAACTTAACTTTAAGACAACCCTGCCTATTGCTTTCCTACACTGTCTTGTTCATATGAAATGGATTTCAAAACAAATACTCTAGAAATCATGCTGTATTTAATAGAATCCAAACCAATAAATTATATCAGTTTGACGTGCAAGCATGTCCAAAAACGTAACACACAAGTTGCAATTGTTCAAAATAATTACGATTCATGGAAAAACTTAACTTTGAGACAACCCGGCCTATTGCTTTGGTACACTGTCTTCTTCATTTGAAATGGATTTCAAAACAAATACTCTAGAAATCATGCTGTATTTAATAGAATCCAAACCAATAAATTATATCGGTTTGACGTGCAAGCATGTCCAAAAACGTAACACACAAGTTGCAATTGTTCAAAATAATTAGGATTTATGGAAAAACTTAATTTTAAAACAACCCAGCCTATTGCTTTCATGCAGTGGCTTGTTCATATGAAATGGATTTTTGAACAGATACTCTAGAAATCATGCTGTATTTAATAGAATCCAAACCAATAAATTATATCGGTTTGACGTGCAAGCATGTCCAAAAACGTAACACACAAGTTGCAATTGTTCAAAATAATTACGATTCATGGAAAAACTTAATTTTGAGACAACCCGGCCTATTGCTTTGGTACACTGTCTTCTTCATTTGAAATGGATTTCAAAACAAATATTCTAGAAATCATGTTGTAGTTAATAGAAACCCAAAAAATAAATTATATCGGTTTGACGTGCAAGCATGTCCAAAAACGTAACACACAAGTTGCAATTGTTCAAAATAATTAGGATTCATGGAAAAACTTAATTTTGAGACAACCCGGCCTATTGCCTTGGTACACTGTCTTCTTCATTTGAAATGGATTTCAAAACAAATACTCTAGAAATCAAGCTGTATTTAATAGAAACCAAACCAATAAATTATATCGGTTTGACGTGTAAGCATGTCCAAAGACGTAACACACAAGTTGCAATTGTTCAAAATAATTACGATTCATGGAAAAACTTAATTTTGAGACAACCCGGCCTATTGCTTTGGTACACTATCTTCTTCATTTGAAATGGATTTCAAAACAAATACTCTAGAAATCATGCTGTATTTAATAGAGTCCAAACCAATAAATTATATCGGTTTGACGTGCAAGCATGTCCAAAAACGTAACACACAAGTTGCAATTGTTCAAAATAATTAGGATTCATGGAAAAACTTAATATTGAGACAACCCGGCCTATTGCTTTGGTACACTGTCTTCTTCATTTGAAATGGATTTCAAAACAAATACTCTAGAAATCAAGCTGTATTTAATAGAAACCAAACCAATAAATTATATCGGTTTGACGTGTAAGCATGTCCAAAGACGTAACACACAAGTTGCAATTGTTCAAAATAATTAGGATTCATGGAAAAACTTAATTTTGAGACAACCCGGCCTATTGCTTTGGTACACTGTCTTCTTCATTTGAAATGGATTTCAAAACAAATACTCTAGAAATCATGCTGTATTTAATAGAAACCAAACCAATAAATTATATCGGTTTGACGTGTAAGCATGCCCAAAAACGTAACACACAAGTTGCAATTGTTCAAAATAATTACGATTCATGGAAAAACTTAATTTTGAGACAACCCGGCCTATTGGTTTGGTACACTGTCTTCTTCATTTGAAATGGATTTCAAAACAAATATTCTAGAAATCATGCTGTATTTAATAGAGTCCAAACCAATAAATTATATCGGTTTGACGTGCAAGCATGTCCAAAAACGTAACACACAAGTTGCAATTGTTCAAAATAATTAGGATTCATGGAAAAACTTAATTTTGAGACAACCCGGCCTATTGCCTTGCTACACTGTCTTCTTCATTTGAAATGGATTTCAAAACAAATATTCTAGAAATCATGTTGTAGTTAATAGAAACCCAAAAAATAAATTATATCGGTTTGACGTGCAAGCATGTCCAAAAACGTAACACACAAGTTGCAATTGTTCAAAATAATTAGGATTCATGGAAAAACTTAATTTTGAGACAACCCGGCCTATTGCCTTGCTACACTGTCTTCTTCATTTGAAATGGATTTCAAAACAAATATTCTAGAAATCATGTTGTAGTTAATAGAAACCCAAAAAATAAATTATATCGGTTTGACGTGCAAGCATGTCCAAAAACGTAACACACAAGTTGCAATTGTTCAAAATAATTAGGATTCATGGAAAAACTTAATTTTGAGACAACCCGGCCTATTGCCTTGCTACACTGTCTTCTTCATTTGAAATGGATTTCAAAACAAATACTCTAGAAATCATGCTGTATTTAATAGAATCCAAACCAATAAATTATATCGGTTTGACGTGCAAGCATGTCCAAAAACGTAACACACAAGTTGCAATTGTTCAAAATAATTAGGATTCATGGAAAAACTTAATTTTGAGACAACCCGGCCTATTGCTTTGGTACACTGTCTTCTTCATTTGAAATGGATTTCAAAACAAATACTCTAGAAATCATGCTGTATTTAATAGAATCCAAACCAATAAATTATATCGGTTTGACGTGCAAGCATGTCCAAAAACGTAACACACAAGTTGCAATTGTTCAAAATAATTAGGATTAATGGAAAAACTTAATTTTAAAACAACCCAGCCTATTGCTTTCATGCAGTGGCTTGTTCATATGAAATGGATTTTTGAACAGATACTCTAGAAATCATGCTGTATTTAATAGAATCCAAACCAATAAATTATATCGGTTTGACGTGCAAGCATGTCCAAAAACGTAACACACAAGTTGCAATTGTTCAAAATAATTACGATTCATGGAAAAACTTAATTTTGAGACAACCCGGCCTATTGCTTTGGTACACTGTCTTCTTCATTTGAAATGGATTTCAAAACAAATATTCTAGAAATCATGTTGTAGTTAATAGAAACCCAAAAAATAAATTATATCGGTTTGACGTGCAAGCATGTCCAAAAACGTAACACACAAGTTGCAATTGTTCAAAATAATTAGGATTCATGGAAAAACTTAATTTTGAGACAACCCGGCCTATTGCCTTGGTACACTGTCTTCTTCATTTGAAATGGATTTCAAAACAAATACTCTAGAAATCAAGCTGTATTTAATAGAAACCAAACCAATAAATTATATCGGTTTGACGTGTAAGCATGTCCAAAGACGTAACACACAAGTTGCAATTGTTCAAAATAATTACGATTCATGGAAAAACTTAATTTTGAGACAACCCGGCCTATTGCTTTGGTACACTATCTTCTTCATTTGAAATGGATTTCAAAACAAATACTCTAGAAATCATGCTGTATTTAATAGAGTCCAAACCAATAAATTATATCGGTTTGACGTGCAAGCATGTCCAAAAACGTAACACACAAGTTGCAATTGTTCAAAATAATTAGGATTCATGGAAAAACTTAATATTGAGACAACCCGGCCTATTGCTTTGGTACACTGTCTTCTTCATTTGAAATGGATTTCAAAACAAATACTCTAGAAATCAAGCTGTATTTAATAGAAACCAAACCAATAAATTATATCGGTTTGACGTGTAAGCATGTCCAAAGACGTAACACACAAGTTGCAATTGTTCAAAATAATTAGGATTCATGGAAAAACTTAATTTTGAGACAACCCGGCCTATTGCTTTGGTACACTGTCTTCTTCATTTGAAATGGATTTCAAAACAAATACTCTAGAAATCATGCTGTATTTAATAGAAACCAAACCAATAAATTATATCGGTTTGACGTGTAAGCATGCCCAAAAACGTAACACACAAATTGCAATTGTTCAAAATAATTACGATTCATGGAAAAACTTAATTTTGAGACAACCCGGCCTATTGGTTTGGTACACTGTCTTCTTCATTTGAAATGGATTTCAAAACAAATATTCTAGAAATCATGCTGTATTTAATAGAGTCCAAACCAATAAATTATATCGGTTTGACGTGCAAGCATGTCCAAAAACGTAACACACAAGTTGCAATTGTTCAAAATAATTAGGATTCATGGAAAAACTTAATTTTGAGACAACCCGGCCTATTGCCTTGCTACACTGTCTTCTTCATTTGAAATGGATTTCAAAACAAATATTCTAGAAATCATGTTGTAGTTAATAGAAACCCAAAAAATAAATTATATCGGTTTGACGTGCAAGCATGTCCAAAAACGTAACACACAAGTTGCAATTGTTCAAAATAATTAGGATTCATGGAAAAACTTAATTTTGAGACAACCCGGCCTATTGCCTTGCTACACTGTCTTCTTCATTTGAAATGGATTTCAAAACAAATATTCTAGAAATCATGTTGTAGTTAATAGAAACCCAAAAAATAAATTATATCGGTTTGACGTGCAAGCATGTCCAAAAACGTAACACACAAGTTGCAATTGTTCAAAATAATTAGGATTCATGGAAAAACTTAATTTTGAGACAACCCGGCCTATTGCCTTGCTACACTGTCTTCTTCATTTGAAATGGATTTCAAAACAAATACTCTAGAAATCATGCTGTATTTAATAGAATCCAAACCAATAAATTATATCGGTTTGACGTGCAAGCATGTCCAAAAACGTAACACACAAGTTGCAATTGTTCAAAATAATTAGGATTCATGGAAAAACTTAATTTTGAGACAACCCGGCCTATTGCTTTGGTACACTGTCTTCTTCATTTGAAATGGATTTCAAAACAAATACTCTAGAAATCATGCTGTATTTAATAGAATCCAAACCAATAAATTATATCGGTTTGACGTGCAAGCATGTCCAAAAACGTAACACACAAGTTGCAATTGTTCAAAATAATTAGGATTAATGGAAAAACTTAATTTTAAAACAACCCAGCCTATTGCTTTCATGCAGTGGCTTGTTCATATGAAATGGATTTTTGAACAGATACTCTAGAAATCATGCTGTATTTAATAGAATCCAAACCAATAAATTATATCGGTTTGACGTGCAAGCATGTCCAAAAACGTAACACACAAGTTGCAATTGTTCAAAATAATTAGGATTCATGGAAAAACTTAATTTTAAAACAACCCAGCCTATTGCTTTCATGCAGTGGCTTGTTCATATGAAATGGATTTTTGAACAGATACTCTAGAAATTATGCTGTATTTAATAGAATCCAAACCAATAAATTATATCGGTTTGACGTGCAAGCATGTCCGAAAACGTAACACACAAGTTGCAATTGTTCAAAATAATTAGGATTCATGGAAAAACTTAACTTTAAGACAACCCTGCCTATTGCTTTCCTACACTGTCTTGTTCATATGAAATGGATTTCAAAACAAATATTCTAGAAATCATGCTGTATTTAATAGAAACCAAACCAATAAATTATATCGGTTTGACGTGTAAGCATGTCCAAAAACGTAACACACAAGTTGCAATTGTTCAAAAAAATTAGGATTCATGGAAAAACTTAATTTTGAGACAACCCGGCCTATTGCCTTGCTACACTGTCTTCTTCATTTGAAATGGATTTCAAAACAAATACTCTAGAAATCATGCTGTATTTAATAGAGTCCAAACCAATAAATTATATCGGTTTGACGTGCAAGCATGTCCAAAAACGTAACACACAAGTTGCAATTGTTCAAAATAATTAGGATTCATGGAAAAACTTAATTTTGAGACAACCCGGCCTATTGCTTTGGTACACTGTCTTCTTCATTTGAAATGGATTTCAAAACAAATACTCTAGAAATCATGCTGTATTTAATAGAATCCAAACCAATAAATTATATCGGTTTGACGTGCAAGCATGTCCAAAAACGTAACACACAAGTTGCAATTGTTCAAAATAATTAGGATTAATGGAAAAACTTAATTTTAAAACAACCCAGCCTATTGCTTTCATGCAGTGGCTTGTTCATATGAAATGGATTTTTGAACAGATACTCTAGAAATCATGCTGTATTTAATAGAATCCAAACCAATAAATTATATCGGTTTGACGTGCAAGCATGTCCAAAAACGTAACACACAAGTTGCAATTGTTCAAAATAATTAGGATTCATGGAAAAACTTAATTTTAAAACAACCCAGCCTATTGCTTTCATGCAGTGGCTTGTTCATATGAAATGGATTTCAAAACAAATACTCTAGAAATTATGCTGTATTTAATAGAATCCAAACCAATAAATTATATCGGTTTGACGTGCAAGCATGTCCGAAAACGTAACACACAAGTTGCAATTGTTCAAAATAATTAGGATTCATGGAAAAACTTAACTTTAAGACAACCCTGCCTATTGCTTTCCTACACTGTCTTGTTCATATGAAATGGATTTCAAAACAAATACTCTAGAAATCATGCTGTATTTAATAGAAACCAAACCAATAAATTATATCGGTTTGACGTGGAAGCATGTCCAAAAACGTAACACACAAGTTGCAATTGTTCAAAAAAATTAGGATTCATGGAAAAACTTAATTTTGATACAACCCGGCCTATTGCTTTGGTACACTGTCTTCTTCATTTGAAATGGATTTCAAGACAAATATTCTAGAAATCCTGTTGTAGTTAATAGAAACCCAAAAAATAAATTATATCGGTTTGACGTGCAAGCATGTCCAAAAACGTAACACACAAGTTGCAATTGTTCAAAATAATTAGGATTCATGGAAAAACTTAACTTTAAGACAACCCAACCTATTGCTTTCCTACCCTATCTTCTTCTTTTGAAATGGATTTCAAAACAAATACTCTAGAAATCATGCTGTATTTAATAGAAACCAAACCAATAAATTATATCGGTTTGATGTGCAAGCATGTCCAAAAACGTAACACACAAGTTGCAATTGTTCAAAATAATTACGATTCATGGAAAAACTTAATTTTGAGACAACCCGGCCTATTGCCTTGCTACACTGTCTTCTTCATTTGAAATGGATTTCAAAACAAATACTCTAGAAATCATGCTGTATTTAATAGAGTCCAAACCAATAAATTATATCGGTTTGACGTGCAAGCATGTCCAAAAACGTAACACACAAGTTGCAATTGTTCAAAATAATTAAGATTCATGGAAAAACTTAATTTTGAGACAACCCGGCCTATTGCTTTGGTACACTGTCTTCTTCATTTGAAATGGATTTCAAAACAAATACTCTAGAAATCATGCTGTATTTAATAGAATCCAAACCAATAAATTATATCGGTTTGACGTGCAAGCATGTCCAAAAACGTAACACACAAGTTGCAATTGTTCAAAATAATTAGGATTTATGGAAAAACTTAATTTTAAAACAACCCAGCCTATTGCTTTCATGCAGTGGCTTGTTCATATGAAATGGATTTTTGAACAGATACTCTAGAAATCATGCTGTATTTAATAGAATCCAAACCAATAAATTATATCGGTTTGACGTGCAAGCATGTCCAAAAACGTAACACACAAGTTGCAATTGTTCAAAATAATTAGGATTCATGGAAAAACTTAATTTTGAGACAACCCGGCCTATTGCTTTGGTACACTGTCTTCTTCATTTGAAATGGATTTCAAAACAAATACTCTAGAAATCATGCTGTATTTAATAGAATCCAAACCAATAAATTATATCGGTTTGACGTGCAAGCATGTCCAAAAACGTAACACACAAGTTGCAATTGTTCAAAATAATTAGGATTTATGGAAAAACTTAATTTTAAAACAACCCAGCCTATTGCTTTCATGCAGTGGCTTGTTCATATGAAATGGATTTTTGAACAGATACTCTAGAAATCATGCTGTATTTAATAGAATCCAAACCAATAAATTATATCGGTTTGACGTGCAAGCATGTCCAAAAACGTAACACACAAGTTGCAATTGTTCAAAATAATTAGGATTCATGGAAAAACTTAATTTTGAGACAACCCGGCCTATTGCTTTGGTACACTGTCTTCTTCATTTGAAATGGATTTCAAAACAAATATTCTAGAAATCATGCTGTATTTAATAGAACCCAAAGAAATAAATTATATCGGTTTGACGTGCAAGCATGGCCAAAAACGTAACACACAAGTTGCAATTGTTCAAAATAATTAGGATTCATGGAAAAACTTAATTTTGAGACAACCAAGCCTATTGCTTTGGTACACTGTCTTCTTCATTTGAAATGAATTTCAAAACAAATACTCTAGAAATCATGCTGTATTTAATAGAAACGAAACCAATAAATTATATCGGTTTGACGTGTAAGCATGTCCAAAAACGTAACACACAAGTTGCAATTGTTCAAAATAATTACGATTCATGGAAAAACTTAACTTTAAGACAACCCAGCCTATTGCTTTCCTACCCTATCTTCTTCATTTGAAATCAATTTCAAAACAAATACTCTAGAAATCATGCTGTATTTAATAGAAACCAAACCAATAAATTATATCGGTTTGACGTGCAAGCATGTCCAAAAACGTAACACACAAGTTGCAATTGTTCAAAATAATTAGGATTCATGGAAAAACTTAATTTTAAAACAACCCAGCCTATTGCTTTGGTACACTGTCTCCTTCATTTGAAATGGATTTCAAAACAAATACTCTAAAAATCATGCTGTATTTAATAGAAACCAAACCAATAAATTATATCGGTTTGACGTGTAAGCATGTCCAAAGACGTAACACACAAGTTGCAATTGTTCAAAATAATTACGATTCATGGAAAAACTTAATTTTGAGACAACCCGGCCTATTGCTTTGGTACACTGTCTTCTTCATTTGAAATGGATTTCAAAACAAATACTCTAGAAATCAAGCTGTATTTAATAGAAACCAAACCAATAAATTATATCGGTTTGACGTGCAAGTATGTCCAAAAACGTAACACACAAGTTGCAATTGTTCAAAATAATTAGGATTCATGGAAAAACTTAACTTTAAGACAACCCAGCCTATTGCTTTGGTACACTGTCTTCTTCATTTGAAATGGATTTCAAAACAAATACTCTAGAAATCATGCTGTATTTAATAGAGTCCAAACCAATAAATTATATCCGTTTGACGTGTAAGCATGTCCAAAAACGTAACACACAAGTTGCAATTGTTCAAAATAATTAGGATTCATGGAAAAACTTAATTTTGAGACAACCCGGCCTATTGCTTTGGTACACTGTCTTCTTCATTTGAATGGATTTCAAAACAAATACTCTAGAAATCATGCTGTATTTAATAGAAACGAAACCAATAAATTATATCGGTTTGACGTGTAAGCATGCCCAAAAACGTAACACACAAGTTGCAATTGTTCAAAATAATTAGGATTCATGGAAAAACTTAATTTTGAGACAACCCGGCCTATTGGTTTGGTACACTGTCTTCTTCATTTGAAATGGATTTCAAAACAAATATTCTAGAAATCATGTTGTAGTTAATAGAAACCCAAAAAATAAATTATATCGGTTTGACGTGCAAGCATGTCCAAAAACGTAACACACAAGTTGCAATTGTTCAAAATAATTAAGATTCATGGAAAAACTTAATTTTGAGACAACCCGGCCTATTGCCTTGCTACACTGTCTTCCTCATTTGAAATGGATTTCAAAACAAATACTCTAGAAATCATGCTGTATTTAATAGAGTCCAAACCAATAAATTATATCGGTTTGACGTGCAAGCATGTCCAAAAACGTAACACACAAGTTGCAATTGTTCAAAATAATTAGGATTCATGGAAAAACTTAATTTTGAGACAACCCGGCCTATTGCTTTCCTACACTGTCTTCTTCATTTGAAATGGATTTCAAAACAAATACTCTAGAAATCATGCTGTATTTAATAGAGTCCAAACCAATAAATTATATCGGTTTGACGTGTAAGCATGTCCAAAAACGTAACACACAAGTTGCAATTGTTCAAAATAATTAGGAATCATGGAAAAACTTAATTTTGAGACAACCCGGCCTATTGCTTTGGTTCACTGTCTTCTTCATTTGAAATGGATTTCAAAACAAATACTCTAGAAATCATGCTGTATTTAATAGAGTCCAAACCAATAAATTATATCGGTTTGACGTGCAAGCATGTCCAAAAACGTAACACACAAGTTGCAATTGTTCAAAATAATTAGGATTCATGGAAAAACTTAATTTTGAGACAACCCGGCCTATTGCTTTGGTACACTGTCTTCTTCATTTGAAATGGATTTCAAAACAAATATTCTAGAAATCATGTTGTAGTTAATAGGAACCCAAAAAATAAATTATATCGGTTTGACGTGCAAGCATGTCCAAAAACGTAACACACAAGTTGCAATTGTTCAAAATAATTAGGATTCATGGAAAAACTTAATTTTGAGACAACCCGGCCTATTGCCTTGCTACACTGTCTTCTTCATTTGAAATGGATTTCAAAACAAATATTCTAGAAATCATGCTGTATTTAATAGAACCCAAAGAAATAAATTATATCGGTTTGACGTGCAAGCATGGCCAAAAACGTAACACACAAGTTGCAATTGTTCAAAATAATTAGGATTCATGGAAAAACTTAATTTTGAGACAACCAAGCCTATTGCTTTGGTACACTGTCTTCTTCATTTGAAATGAATTTCAAAACAAATACTCTAGAAATCATGCTGTATTTAATAGAAACGAAACCAATAAATTATATCGGTTTGACGTGTAAGCATGTCCAAAAACGTAACACACAAGTTGCAATTGTTCAAAATAATTACGATTCATGGAAAAACTTAACTTTAAGACAACCCAGCCTATTGCTTTCCTACCCTATCTTCTTCATTTGAAATCAATTTCAAAACAAATACTCTAGAAATCATGCTGTATTTAATAGAAACCAAACCAATAAATTATATCGGTTTGACGTGCAAGCATGTCCAAAAACGTAACACACAAGTTGCAATTGTTCAAAATAATTAGGATTCATGGAAAAACTTAATTTTAAAACAACCCAGCCTATTGCTTTGGTACACTGTCTCCTTCATTTGAAATGGATTTCAAAACAAATACTCTAAAAATCATGCTGTATTTAATAGAAACCAAACCAATAAATTATATCGGTTTGACGTGTAAGCATGTCCAAAGACGTAACACACAAGTTGCAATTGTTCAAAATAATTACGATTCATGGAAAAACTTAATTTTGAGACAACCCGGCCTATTGCTTTGGTACACTGTCTTCTTCATTTGAAATGGATTTCAAAACAAATACTCTAGAAATCAAGCTGTATTTAATAGAAACCACACCAATAAATTATATCGGTTTGACGTGCAAGTATGTCCAAAAACGTAACACACAAGTTGCAATTGTTCAAAATAATTAGGATTCATGGAAAAACTTAACTTTAAGACAACCCAGCCTATTGCTTTGGTACACTGTCTTCTTCATTTGAAATGGATTTCAAAACAAATACTCTAGAAATCATGCTGTATTTAATAGAGTCCAAACCAATAAATTATATCCGTTTGACGTGTAAGCATGTCCAAAAACGTAACACACAAGTTGCAATTGTTCAAAATAATTAGGATTCATGGAAAAACTTAATTTTGAGACAACCCGGCCTATTGCTTTGGTACACTGTCTTCTTCATTTGAATGGATTTCAAAACAAATACTCTAGAAATCATGCTGTATTTAATAGAAACGAAACCAATAAATTATATCGGTTTGACGTGTAAGCATGCCCAAAAACGTAACACACAAGTTGCAATTGTTCAAAATAATTAGGATTCATGGAAAAACTTAATTTTGAGACAACCCGGCCTATTGCCTTGCTACACTGTCTTCTTCATTTGAAATGGATTTCAAAACAAATATTCTAGAAATCATGTTGTAGTTAATAGAAACCCAAAAAATAAATTATATCGGTTTGACGTGCAAGCATGTCCAAAAACGTAACACACAAGTTGCAATTGTTCAAAATAATTAGGATTCATGGAAAAACTTAATTTTGAGACAACCCGGCCTATTGCTTTCCTACACTGTCTTCTTCATTTGAAATGGATTTCAAAACAAATACTCTAGAAATCATGCTGTATTTAATAGAGTCCAAACCAATAAATTATATCGGTTTGACGTGTAAGCATGTCCAAAAACGTAACACACAAGTTGCAATTGTTCAAAATAATTAGGAATCATGGAAAAACTTAATTTTGAGACAACCCGGCCTATTGCTTTGGTTCACTGTCTTCTTCATTTGAAATGGATTTCAAAACAAATACTCTAGAAATCATGCTGTATTTAATAGAGTCCAAACCAATAAATTATATCGGTTTGACGTGCAAGCATGTCCAAAAACGTAACACACAAGTTGCAATTGTTCAAAATAATTAGGATTCATGGAAAAACTTAATTTTGAGACAACCCGGCCTATTGCTTTGGTACACTGTCTTCTTCATTTGAAATGGATTTCAAAACAAATATTCTAGAAATCATGTTGTAGTTAATAGGAACCCAAAAAATAAATTATATCGGTTTGACGTGCAAGCATGTCCAAAAACGTAACACACAAGTTGCAATTGTTCAAAATAATTAGGATTCATGGAAAAACTTAATTTTGAGACAACCCGGCCTATTGCCTTGCTACACTGTCTTCTTCATTTGAAATGGATTTCAAAACAAATACTCTAGAAATCATGCTGTATTTAATAGAAACCAAACCAATAAATTATATCGGTTTGACGTGCAAGCATGTCCAAAAACGTAACACACAAGTTGCAATTGTTCAAAATAATTAGGATTCATGGAAAAACTTAATTTTGAGACAACCCGGCCTATTGCTTTGGTACACTGTCTCCTTCATTTGAAATGGATTTCAAAACAAATACTCTAAAAATCATGCTGTATTTAATAGAAACCAAACCAATAAATTATATCGGTTTGACGTGTAAGCATGTCCAAAGACGTAACACACAAGTTGCAATTGTTCAAAATAATTACGATTCATGGAAAAACTTAATTTTGAGACAACCCGGCCTATTGCTTTGGTACACTGTCTTCTTCATTTGAAATGGATTTCAAAACAAATACTCTAGAAATCAAGCTGTATTTAATAGAAACCAAACCAATAAATTATATCGGTTTGACGTGCAAGCATGTCCAAAAACGTAACACACAAGTTGCAATTGTTCAAAATAATTAGGATTCATGGAAAAACTTAACTTTAAGACAACCCAGCCTATTGCTTTGGTACACTGTCTTCTTCATTTGAAATGGATTTCAAAACAAATACTCTAGAAATCAAGCTGTATTTAATAGAAACCAAACCAATAAATTATATCGGTTTGACGTGCAAGCATGTCCAAAAACGTAACACACAAGTTGCAATTGTTCAAAATAATTAGGATTTATGGAAAAACTTAACTTTAAGACAACCCAGCCTATTGCTTTGGTACACTGTCTTCTTCATTTGAAATGGATTTCAAAACAAATACTCTAGAAATCATGCTGTATTTAATAGAGTCCAAACCAATAAATTATATCCGTTTGACGTGTAAGCATGTCCAAAAACGTAACACACAAGTTGCAATTGTTCAAAATAATTAGGATTCATGGAAAAACTTAATTTTGAGACAACCCGGCCTATTGCTTTGGTACACTGTCTTCTTCATTTGAATGGATTTCAAAACAAATACTCTAGAAATCATGCTGTATTTAATAGAAAGGAAACCAATAAATTATATCGGTTTGACGTGTAAGCATGCCCAAAAACGTAACACACAAGTTGCAATTGTTCAAAATAATTAGGATTCATGGAAAAACTTAATTTTGAGACAACCCGGCCTATTGGTTTGGTACACTGTCTTCTTCATTTGAAATGGATTTCAAAACAAATATTCTAGAAATCATGTTGTAGTTAATAGAAACCCAAAAAATAAATTATATCGGTTTGACGTGCAAGCATGTCCAAAAACGTAACACACAAGTTGCAATTGTTCAAAATAATTAAGATTCATGGAAAAACTTAATTTTGAGACAACCCGGCCTATTGCCTTGCTACACTGTCTTCCTCATTTGAAATGGATTTCAAAACAAATACTCTAGAAATCATGCTGTATTTAATAGAGTCCAAACCAATAAATTATATCGGTTTGACGTGCAAGCATGTCCAAAAACGTAACACACAAGTTGCAATTGTTCAAAATAATTAGGATTCATGGAAAAACTTAATTTTGAGACAACCCGGCCTATTGCTTTCCTACACTGTCTTCTTCATTTGAAATGGATTTCAAAACAAATACTCTAGAAATCATGCTGTATTTAATAGAGTCCAAACCAATAAATTATATCGGTTTGACGTGTAAGCATGTCCAAAAACGTAACACACAAGTTGCAATTGTTCAAAATAATTAGGAATCATGGAAAAACTTAATTTTGAGACAACCCGGCCTATTGCTTTGGTTCACTGTCTTCTTCATTTGAAATGGATTTCAAAACAAATACTCTAGAAATCATGCTGTATTTAATAGAGTCCAAACCAATAAATTATATCGGTTTGACGTGCAAGCATGTCCAAAAACGTAACACACAAGTTGCAATTGTTCAAAATAATTAGGATTCATGGAAAAACTTAATTTTGAGACAACCCGGCCTATTGCTTTGGTACACTGTCTTCTTCATTTGAAATGGATTTCAAAACAAATATTCTAGAAATCATGTTGTAGTTAATAGGAACCCAAAAAATAAATTATATCGGTTTGACGTGCAAGCATGTCCAAAAACGTAACACACAAGTTGCAATCGTTCAAAATAATTAGGATTCATGGAAAAACTTAATTTTGAGACAACCCGGCCTATTGCCTTGCTACACTGTCTTCTTCATTTGAAATGGATTTCAAAACAAATACTCTAGAAATCATGCTGTATTTAATAGAGTCCAAACCAATAAATTATATCGGTTTGACGTGCAAGCATGTCCAAAAACGTAACACACAAGTTGCAATTGTTCAAAATAATTAGGATTCATGGAAAAACTTAATTTTGAGACAACCCGGCGTATTGCTTTGGTACACTGTCTTCTTCATTTGAAATGGATTTCAAAACAAATACTCTAGAAATCATGCTGTATTTAATAGAATCCAAACCAATAAATTATATCGGTTTGACGTGCAAGCATGTCCAAAAACGTAACACACAAGTTGCAATTGTTCAAAATAATTAGGATTTATGGAAAAACTTAATTTTAAAACAACCCAGCCTATTGCTTTCATGCAGTGGCTTGTTCATATGAAATGGATTTTTGAACAGATACTCTAGAAATCATGCTGTATTTAATAGAATCCAAACCAATAAATTATATCGGTTTGACGTGCAAGCATGTCCAAAAACGTAACACACAAGTTGCAATTGTTCAAAATAATTAGGATTCATGGAAAAACTTAATTTTAAATCAACCCAGCCTATTGCTTTCATGCAGTGGCTTGTTCATATGAAATGGATTTTTGAACAGATACTCTAGAAATTATGCTGTATTTAATAGAATCCAAACCAATAAATTATATCGGTTTGACGTGCAAGCATGTCCGAAAACGTAACACACAAGTTGCAATTGTTCAAAATAATTAGGATTCATGGAAAAACTTAACTTTAAGACAACCCTGCCTATTGCTTTCCTACACTGTCTTGTTCATATGAAATGGATTTCAAAACAAATACTCTAGAAATCATGCTGTATTTAATAGAAACCAAACCAATAAATTATATCGGTTTGACGTGGAAGCATGTCCAAAAACGTAACACACAAGTTGCAATTGTTCAAAATAATTAGGATTCATGGAAAAACTTAATTTTGACACAACCCGGCCTATTGCTTTGGTACACTGTCTTCTTCATTTGAAATGGATTTCAAAACAAATACTCTTGAAATCATGTTGTAGTTAATAGAAATCAAACCAATAAATTATATCGGTTTGACGTGCAAGCATGTCCAAAAACGTAACACACAAGTTGCAATTGTTCAAAATAATTAGGATTCATGGAAAAACTTAACTTTAAGACAACCCAACCTATTGCTTTCCTACCCTATCTTCTTCTTTTGAAATGGATTTTAAAACAAATACTCTAGAAATCATGCTGTATTTAATAGAAACCAAACCAATAAATTATATCGGTTTGATGTGCAAGCATGTCCAAAAACGTAACACACAAGTTGCAATTGTTCAAAAAAATTAGGATTCATGGAAAAACTTAATTTTGAGACAACCCGGCCTATTGCTTTGGTACACTGTCTTCTTCATTTGAAATGGATTTCAAAACAAATACTCTAGAAATCATGCTGTATTTAATAGAATCCAAACCAATAAATTATATCGGTTTCACGTGTAAGCATGTCCAAGAACGTAACACACAAGTTGCAATTGTTCAAATAATTAAGATTCATGGAAAAACTTAATTTTGAGACAATCCGGCCTATTGCTTTGGTACACTGTCTTCTTCATTTGAAATGGATTTCAAAACAAATACTCTAGAAATCATGCTGTATTTAATAGAAACGAAACCAATAAATTATCCGTTTGACGTGTAAGCACGTCCAAAAACGTAACACACAAGTTGCAATTGTTCAAAATAATTAGGATTCATAGAAAAACTTAATTTTGAGACAACCCGACCTATTGCTTTCATGCAGTGGCTTGTTCATATGAAATGGATTTTTGAACAGATACTCTAGAAATCATGCTGTATTTAATAGAATCCAAACCAATAAATTATATCGGTTTGACGTGCAAGCATGTCCAAAAACGTAACACACAAGTTGCAATTGTTCAAAATAATTAGGATTCATGGAAAAACTTAATTTTGAGACAACCCAGCCTATTGCTTTCCTACCCTATCTTCTTCATTTGAAATGGATTTCAAAACAAATACTCTAGAGATCATGCTGTAGTTAATAGAAATCAAACCAATAAATTATATCGGTTTGACGTGCAAGCATGTCCAAAAACGTAACACACAAGTTGCAATTGTTCAAAATAATTAGGATTCATGGAAAAACTTAATTTTGAGACAACCCGGCCTATTGCTTTGGTACACTGTCTTCTTCATTTGAAATGGATTTCAAAACAAATACTCTTGAAATCATGCTGTAGTTAATAGAAATCAAACCAATAAATTATATCGGTTTGACGTGCAAGCATGTCCAAAAACGTAACACACAAGTTGCAATTGTTCAAAATAATTAGGATTCATGGAAAAACTTAATTTTGAGACAACCCGGCCTATTGCTTTGGTACACTGTCTTCTTCATTTGAAATGGATTTCAAAACAAATACTCTAGAAATCATGCTGTATTTAATAGAATCCAAACCAATAAATTATATCGGTTTCACGTGTAAGCATGTCCAAAAACGTAACACACAAGTTGCAATTGTTCAAATAATTAAGATTCATGGAAAAACTTAATTTTGAGACAATCCGGCCTATTGCTTTGGTACACTGTCTTCTTCATTTGAAATGGATTTCAAAACAAATACTCTAGAAATCATGCTGTATTTAATAGAAACGAAACCAATAAATTATCCGTTTGACGTGTAAGCACGTCCAAAAACGTAACACACAAGTTGCAATTGTTCAAAATAATTAGGATTCATAGAAAAACTTAATTTTGAGACAACCCGACCTATTGCTTTCATGCAGTGGCTTGTTCATATGAAATGGATTTTTGAACAGATACTCTAGAAATCATGCTGTATTTAATAGAATCCAAACCAATAAATTATATCGGTTTGACGTGCAAGCATGTCCAAAAACGTAACACACAAGTTGCAATTGTTCAAAATAATTAGGATTCATGGAAAAACTTAATTTTGAGACAACCCAGCCTATTGCTTTCCTACCCTATCTTCTTCATTTGAAATGGATTTCAAAACAAATACTCTAGAGATCATGCTGTAGTTAATAGAAATCAAACCAATAAATTATATCGGTTTGACGTGCAAGCATGTCCAAAAACGTAACACACAAGTTGCAATTGTTCAAAATAATTAGGATTCATGGAAAAACTTAATTTTGAGACAACCCGGCCTATTGCTTTGGTACACTGTCTTCTTCATTTGAAATGGATTTCAAAACAAATACTCTTGAAATCATGTTGTAGTTAATAGAAATCAAACCAATAAATTATATCGGTTTGACGTGCAAGCATGTCCAAAAACGTAACACACAAGTTGCAATTGTTCAAAATAATTAGGATTCATGGAAAAACTTAACTTTAAGACAACCCAGCCTATTGCTTTCCTACCCTATCTTCTTCATTTGAAATGGATTTCAAAACAAATACTCTAGAGATCATGCTGTAGTTAATAGAAATCAAACCAATAAATTATATCGGTTTGACGTGCAAGCATGTCCAAAAACGTAACACACAAGTTGCAATTGTTCAAAATAATTAGGATTCATGGAAAAATTTAATTTTGAGACAACCCGGCCTATTGCTTTGGTACACTGTCTTGTTCATATGAAATGGATTTCAAAACAAATACTCTAGAAATCATGCTGTATTTAATAGAAACCAAACCAATAAATTATATCGGTTTGACGTGCAAGCATGTCCAAAAACGTAACACACAAGTTGCAATTGATCAAAATAATTAGGATTCATGGAAAAACTTAACTTTCAGACAACCCAGCCTATTGCTTTGGTACACTGTCTTCTTCATTTGAAATCGATTTCAAAACAAATACTCTAGAAATCATGCTGTAGTTAATAAAAATCAAACCAATAAATTATATCGGTTTAACGTGCAAGCATGTCCAAAAACGTAACACACAAGTTGCAATTGTTCAAAATAATTAGGATTCATGGAAAAACCTAACTTTAAGACATCCCAGCCTATTGCTTTCCTACCCTATCTTCTTCATTTGAAATGGATTTCAAAACAAATACTCTAGAAATCATGTTGTATTTAATAGAAACCAAACCAATAAATTATATCGGTTTGACGTGTAAGCATGTCCAAAAACGTAACACACAAGTTGCAATTGTTCAAAATAATTAGGATTCATGGAAAAACTTAATTTTAAAACAACCCAGCCTATTGCTTTCATGCAGTGGCTTGTTCATATGAAATGGATTTTTGAACAGATACTCTAGAAATCATGCTGTATTTAATAGAATCCAAACCAATAAATTATATCGGTTTGACGTGCAAGCATGTCCAAAAACGTAACACACAAGTTGCAATTGTTCAAAATAATTAGGATTCATGGAAAAACTTAATTTTAAAACAACCCAGCCTATTGCTTTCATGCAGTGGCTTGTTCATATGAAATGGATTTCAAAACAAATACTCTAGAAATTATGCTGTATTTAATAGAATCCAAACCAATAAATTATATCGGTTTGACGTGCAAGCATGTCCGAAAACGTAACACACAAGTTGCAATTGTTCAAAATAATTAGGATTCATGGAAAAACTTAACTTTAAGACAACCCTGCCTATTGCTTTCCTACACTGTCTTGTTCATATGAAATGGATTTCAAAACAAATACTCTAGAAATCATGCTGTATTTAATAGAAACCAAACCAATAAATTATATCGGTTTGACGTGGAAGCATGTCCAAAAACGTAACACACAAGTTGCAATTGTTCAAAAAAATTAGGATTCATGGAAAAACTTAATTTTGATACAACCCGGCCTATTGCTTTGGTACACTGTCTTCTTCATTTGAAATGGATTTCAAAACAAATATTCTAGAAATCATGTTGTAGTTAATAGAACCCAAAGAAATAAATTATATCGGTTTGACGTGCAAGCATGTCCAAAAACGTAACACACAAGTTGCAATTGTTCAAAATAATTAGGATTCATGGAAAAACTTAATTTTGAGACAACCCGGCCTATTGCTTTGGTACACTGTCTTCTTCATTTGAAATGGATTTCAAAACAAATATTCTAGAAATCATGTTGTAGTTAATAGAAACCAAAAAAATAAATTATATCGGTTTGACGTGCAAGCATGTCCAAAAACGTAACACACAAGTTGCAATTGTTCAAAATAATTAGGATTCATGGAAAAACTTAATTTTGAGACAACCCGGCCTATTGCTTTGGTACACTGTCTTGTTCATATGAAATGGATTTCAAAACAAATACTCTAGAAATCATGCTGTATTTAATAGAAACCAAACCAATAAATTATATCGGTTTGACGTGCAAGCATGTCCAAAAACGTAACACACAAGTTGCAATTGATCAAAATAATTAGGATTCATGGAAAAACTTAACTTTAAGACAACCCAGCCTATTGCTTTGGTACACTGTCTTCTTCATTTGAAATGGATTTCAAAACAAATACTCTAGAAATCATGCTGTAGTTAATAGAAAGCAAACCAATAAATTATATCGGTTTGATGTGCAAGCATGTCCAAAAACGTAACACACAAGTTGCAATTGTTCAAAAAAATTAGGATTCATGGAAAAACTTAATTTTGAGACAACCCGGCCTATTGCTTTGGTACACTGTCTTCTTCATTTGAAATGGATTTCAAAACAAATACTCTAGAAATCATGCTGTATTTAATAGAATCCAAACCAATAAATTATATCGGTTTCACGTGTAAGCATGTCCAAAAACGTAACACACAAGTTGCAATTGTTCAAATAATTAAGATTCATGGAAAAACTTAATTTTGAGACAATCCGGCCTATTGCTTTGGTACACTGTCTTCTTCATTTGAAATGGATTTCAAAACAAATACTCTAGAAATCATGCTGTATTTAATAGAAACGAAACCAATAAATTATATCCGTTTGACGTGTAAGCACGTCCAAAAACGTAACACACAAGTTGCAATTGTTCAAAATAATTAGGATTCATAGAAAAACTTAATTTTGAGACAACCCGACCTATTGCTTTGGTACACTGTCTTCTTCATTTGAAATGGATTTCAAAACAAATACTCTAGAAATCATGCTGTAGTTAATAGAAACCAAACCAATAAATTATATCGGTTTGACGTGCAAGCATGTCCAAAAACGTAACACACAAGTTGCAATTGTTCAAAATAATTAGGATTCATGGAAAAACTTAATTTTAAAACAACCCAGCCTATTGCTTTCATGCAGTGGCTTGTTCATATGAAATGGATTTTTGAACAGATACTCTAGAAATCATGCTGTATTTAATAGAATCCAAACCAATAAATTATATCGGTTTGACGTGCAAGCATGTCCAAAAACGTAACACACAAGTTGCAATTGTTCAAAATAATTAGGATTCATGGAAAAACTTAATTTTGAGACAACCAAGCCTATTGCTTTGGTACACTGTCTTCTTCATTTGAAATGGCTTTCAAAACAAATACTCTAGAAATCATGCTGTATTTAATAGAAACGAAACCAATAAATTATATCGGTTTGACGTGCAAGCATGTCCAAAAACGTAACACACAAGTTGCAATTGTTCCAAATAATTAGGATTCATGGAAAAACTTAACTTTAAGACAACCCAGCCTATTGCTTTCCTACCCTATCTTCTTCATTTGAAATGGATTTCAAAACAAATACTCTAGAGATCATGCTGTAGTTAATAGAAACCAAACCAATAAATTATATCGGTTTGATGTGCAAGCATGTCCAAAAACGTAACACACAAGTTGCAATTGTTCAAAATAATTAGGATTCATGGAAAAACTTAATTTTGAGACAACCCGGCCTATTGCTTTGGTACACTATCTTCTTCATTTGAAATGGATTTCAAAACAAATACTCTTGAAATCATGTTGTAGTTAATAGAAATCAAACCAATAAATTATATCGGTTTGACGTGCAAGCATGTCCAAAAACGTAACACACAAGTTGCAATTGTTCAAAATAATTAGGATTCATGGAAAAACTTAACTTTAAGACAACCCAGCCTATTGCTTTCCTACACTATCTTCTTCATTTGAAATGGATTTCAAAACAAATACTCTAGAAATCATGCTGTATTTAATAGAAACCAAACCAATAAATTATATCGGTTTGACGCGCAAGCATGTCCAAAAACGTAACACACAAGTTGCAATTGTTCAAAATAATTAGGATTCATGGAAAAATTTAATTTTGAGACAACCCGGCCTATTGCTTTCCTACACTGTCTTGTTCATATGAAATGGATTTCAAAACAAATACTCTAGAAATCATGCTGTATTTAATAGAAACCAAACCAATAAATTATATCGGTTTGACGCGCAAGCATGTCCAAAAACGTAACACACAGGTTGCTATTGTTCAAAATAATTAGGATTCATGGAGAAACTTAATTTTAAAACAACCCAGCTTATTGCTTTCATACACTGTCTTGTTCATATGAAATGGATTTTTGAACAAATACTCTAAAAATCATGCTGTATTTAATAGAAACCAAACCAATAAATTTTATCAGTTTGACGTGCAAGCATGTCCAAAAACGTAACACACAAGTTGCAATTGTTCAAAATAATTAGGATTCATGGAAAAACTTAACTTCAAGACAACCCAGCCTATTGCTTTCCTACACTGTCTTCTTCATTTGAAATGGATTTCAAAACAAATACTCTAGAAATCATGCTGTATTTAATAGAAACCAAACCAATAAATTATATCGGTTTGACGTGCAAGCATGTCCAAAAACGTAACACACAAGTTGCAATTGTTCAAAATAATTAGGATTCATGGAAAAATTTAACTTTAAGACAACCCAGCCTATTGCCTTCCTACACTGTCTTCTTCATTTGAAATGGATTTCAAAACAAATACTCTAGAAATCATGCAGTATTTAATAGAAACCAAACCAATAAATTATATCGATTTGACGTGCAAGCATGTCCAAAAACGTAACACACAAGTCGCAATTGTTCAAAATAATTAGGATTCATGGAAAAACTTAACTTTAAGACAACCCAGCCTCTTGCTTTCCTACGCTATCTTCTTCATTTGAAATGGACTTCAAAACAAATATTCTAGAAATCATGCTGTATTTAATAGAAACCAAACCAATAAATTATATCGGTTTGACGTAGAAGCATGTCCAAAAACGTAACACACAAGTTGCAATTGTTCAAAATAATTAGGATTCATGGAAATACTTAACTTTAAGACAACCCAGCCTATTGCTTTCCTACACTATCTTCTTCATTTGAAATCCATTTCGAAACAAATAGTCGAGAAATCATGCTGCATTTACTAGGATCCAAACCATAAATTATATCGGTTTGACGTGCAAGCATGTTCAAAAACGTAACACACAAGTTGCAATTGTTTAAAATAATTAGGATTCATGGAAAAACTTAACTTTAAGACAACCAAGCCTATTGCTTTCCTACACTGTCTTCTTCATTTGAAATGAATTTCAAAACAAATACTCTAGAAATCATGCTTCATTTAATTGAAACCAAGCCAATAAATTATATCGGTTTGACGTGCAAGCATGTCCAAAAACGTAACACACAAGTTGCAATTGTTCAAAATAATTAGGATTCATGGAAAAACTTAACTTTAAGACAACCCAACCTATTGCTTTCCTACTCTATCTTCTTCATTTGAAATGGATTTGAAAACAAATAATCTAGAAATCATGCTATATTTAATAGAAACCAAACCAATAAATTATATCAGTTTGACGTGCAAGCATGTCCAAAAACGTAACACACAAGTTGCAATTGTTCAAAATAATTAGGATTCATGGAAAAACTTAACTTTAAGACAACCCAGCCTATTGCTTTCCTACGCTATCTTCTTCATTTGAAATGGACTTCAAAACAAATACTCTAGAAATCATGCTGTATTTCATAGAAACCAAACCAATAAATTATATCGGTTTGACGTGCAAGGATGTCGAAAAACGTAACACACAAGTTGCAATTGTTCAAAATAATTAGGATTCATGGAAAAACTTAACTTTAAGACAACCCAGCCTCTTGCTTTCCTACGCTATCTTCTTCATTTGAAATGGACTTCAAAACAAATACTCTAGAAATCATGCTGTATTTAATAGAAACCAAACCAATAAATTATATCGATTTGACGTGCAAGCATGTCCAAAAACGTACCACACAAGTTGCAATTGTTCAAAATAATTAGGATTCATGGAAAAATTTAACTTTAAGACAACCCAGCCTATTGTTTCCTACACTGTCATCTTCATTTGAAATGGATTTCAAAACAAATACTCTACAAATCATGCTGTATTTAATAGAAACCAAACCAATAAATTATATCAGTTTGACGTGCAAGCATCTCCAAAAACGTAACACACAAGTTGCAATTGTTCAAAATAATTCGGATTCATACAAAAACTCTATTTTAAGGCAACCCTATTGCTTTCCTACACTGTCTTCTTCATTTGAAATGGATTTTTGAACAAATACTCTAGAAATCATGCTGTATTTAATAGAAACCAAAAGCAATAAATTATATCGGTTTGACGTGCAAGCATGTCCAAAAACGTAATACACAAGTTGCTATTGTTCAAAATAATTAGGATTCATGGAAAAACTTAACTTTAAGACAACCCAGCCTATTGCTTTCCTACACTCTCTTCTTGATTTGAAATGGATTTCAAAACAAATACTCTAGAAATCATGCTGTATTTAATAGACACCAAACCAATAAATTATATCGGTTTGACGTGCAAGCATGTCCAAAAACGTAACACACAAGTTGCAATTGTTCAAAATAATTAGGATTCATGGAAATACTCAACTTTAAGACAACCCTGCCTATTGCTTTCCTACACTGTCTTCTTCATTTGAAATGGATTTTTGAACAAATACTGTAAAAATCATGTTGTATTTACTAGGATCCAAACCATAAATTATATCGGTTTGACGTGCAAGCATGTCCAAAAACGTACCACACAAGTTGCTATTGTTCAAAATAATTAGGATTCATGGAAAAACTTAACTTTAAGACAACCCAGCCTATTGCTTTCCTACACTCTCTTCTTCATTTGAGATGGATTTTTGAACAAATACTTTAGAAATCATGCTGTATTTAATAGAAACCAAACCAATAAATTATATCGGTGTGACGTGCAAGCATGTCCAAAAACGTAACACACACGTTGCAATTGTTCAAAATAATTAGGATTCATGGAAATACTCAACTTTAAGACAACCCTGCCTATTGCTTTCCTACACTGTCTTCTTCATTTGAAATGGATTTTTGAACAAATATTGTAAAAATCATGTTGTATTTACTAGGATCCAAACCAAAAATTATATCGGTTTGACGTGCAAGCATGTCCAAAAACGTAACACAGAAGTTGCAATTGTTTAAAATAATTAGGATTCATGGAAATACTCAACTTTAAGACAACCCAGCCTATTGCTTTCCTACACTCTCTTCTTGATTTGAAATGGATTTCAAAACAAATACTCTAGAAATCATGCTGTATTTAATAGAAACCAAACCAATAAATTATATCGGAGTGACGTGCAAGCATGTCCAAAAACGTAACACACAAGTTGCAATTGTTCAAAATAATTCGGATTCATACAAAAACTCTATTTTAAGGCAACCCTATTGCTTTCCTACACTGTCTTCTTCATTTGAAATGGATTTTTGAACAAATACTCTAGAAATCATGCTGTATTTAATAGAAACCAAAAGCAATAAATTATATCGGTTTGACGTGCAAGCATGTCCAAAAACGTAATACACAAGTTGCTATTGTTCAAAATAATTAGGATTCATGGAAAAACTTAACTTTAAGACAACCCAGCCTATTGCTTTCCTACACTCTCTTCTTGATTTGAAATGGATTTCAAAACAAATACTCTAGAAATCATGCTGTATTTAATAGACACCAAACCAATAAATTATATCGGTTTGACGTGCAAGCATGTCCAAAAACGTAACACACACGTTGCAATTGTTCAAAATAATTAGGATTCATGGAAATACTCAACTTTAAGACAACCCTGCCTATTGCTTTCCTACACTGTCCTCTTCATTTGAAATGGATTTTTGAACAAATACTGTAAAAATCATGTTGTATTTACTAGGATCCAAACCATAAATTATATCGGTTTGACGTGCAAGCATGTCCAAAAACGTACCACACAAGTTGCTATTGTTCAAAATAATTAGGATTCATGGAAAAACTTAACTTTAAGACAACCCAGCCTATTGCTTTCCTACACTCTCTTCTTCATTTGAAATGGATTTTTGAACAAATACTTTAGAAATCATGCTGTATTTAATAGAAACCAAACCAATAAATTATATCGGTGTGACGTGCAAGCATGTCCAAAAACGTAACACACACGTTGCAATTGTTCAAAATAATTAGGATTCATGGGAAAACTTAACTTCAAGACAACCCAGCCTATTGCTTTCCTACACTGTCTTCTTCATTTGAAATGGATTTTTGAACAAATATTGTAAAAATCATGTTGTATTTACTAGGATCCAAACCATAAATTATATCGGTTTGACGTGCAAGCATGTCCAAAAACGTAACACAGAAGTTGCAATTGTTTAAAATAATTAGGATTCATGGAAATACTCAACTTTAAGACAACCCAGCCTATTGCTTTCCTACACTCTCTTCTTGATTTGAAATGGATTTCAAAACAAATACTCTAGAAATCATGCTGTATTTAATAGAAACCAAACCAATAAATTATATCGGAGTGACGTGCAAGCATGTCCAAAAACGTAACACACAAGTTGCAATTGTTCAAAATAATTAGGATTCATGGAAAAACTTAATTTTGAGACAACCAAGCCTATTGCTTTGGTACACTGTCTTCTTCATTTGAAATGGCTTTCAAAACAAATACTCTAGAAATCATGCTGTATTTAATAGAAACCAAACCAATAAATTATATCGGAGTGACGTGCAAGCATGTCCAAAAACGTACCACACAAGTTGCTATTGTTCAAAATAATTAGGATTCATGGAAAAACTTAACTTTAAGACAACCCAGCCTATTGCTTTCCTACACTCTCTTCTTCATTTGAAATGGATTTTTGAACAAATACTTTAGAAATCATGCTGTATTTATTAGAAACCAAAACCAATAAATTATATGGGTTTGACGTGCAAGCATGTCCAAAAACGTAATAAACAAGTTGCTATTGTTCAAAATAATTAGGATTCATGGAAAAACTTAACTTTAAGACAACCCAGCCTATTGCTTTCCTACACTCTCTTCTTGATTTGAAATGGATTTCAAAACAAATACTCTAGAAATCATGCTGTATTTAATAGACACCAAACCAATAAATTATATCGGTTTGACGTGCAAGCATGTCCAAAAACGTAACACACACGTTGCAATTGTTCAAAATAATTAGGATTCATGGAAATACTCAACTTTAAGACAACCCAGCCTATTGCTTTCCTACACTCTCTTCTTCATTTGAAATGGATTTTTGAACAAATACTTTAGAAATCATGCTGTATTTAATAGAAACCAAACCAATAAATTATATCGGTTTGACGTGCAAGCATGTCCAAAAACGTACCACACAAGTTGCTATTGTTCAAAATAATTAGGATTCATGGAAAAACTTAACTTTAAGACAACCCAGCCTATTGCTTTCCTACACTCTCTTCTTCATTTGAAATGGATTTTTGAACAAATACTTTAGAAATCATGCTGTATTTAATAGAAACCAAACCAATAAATTATATCGGTGTGACGTGCAAGCATGTCCAAAAACGTAACACACACGTTGCAATTATTCAAAATAATTAAGATTCATGGAAATACTCAACTTTAAGACAACCCAGCCTATTGCTTTCCTACACTCTCTTCTTCATTTGAAATGGATTTTTGAACAAATACTTTAGAAATCATGCTGTATTTAATAGAAACCAAACGAATAAATTATATTGGTTTGACGTGCAAGCATGTCCAAAAACGTAACACACAAATTGCTATTGTTCAAAATAATTAGGATTCATGGAAAAACTAAATTTAAGACATCCTAGCCTATTGCTTTCTTACACTATCTTCTTCATTTGAAATGAATTTCAAAACAAATACTGTAAAAATCATGTTGTATTTACTAGGATCCAAACCATAAATTATATCGGTTTGACGTGCAAGCATGTCCAAAAACGTAACACACAAGTTGCAATTGTTTAAAATAATTAGGATTCATGGAAATACTCAAATTTAAGACAACCCAGCCTATTGCTTTCTTACACTGTCTTCTTCATTTGAAATGGATTTCAAAACAAATACTCTAGAAATCATGCTGTATTTAATAGAAACCAAACCAATAAATTATATCGGAGTGACGTGCAAGCATGTCCAAAAACGTAACACACAAGTTACAATTGTTTAAAATAATTAGGATTCATGGAAAAACTTAACTTTAAATCAACCCAGCCTATTGCTTTCCTACACTCTCTTCTTGATTTGAAATGGATTTCAAAACAAATACTCTAGAAATCATGCTGTATTTAATAGAAACCAAACCAATAGATTATATCGGTTTGACGTGCAAGCATGTCCAAAAACGTAACACACACGTTGCTATTGTTCAAAATAATTAGGATTCATGGAAAAACTTAACTTTAAGACAACCTAGCCTATTGCTTTCCTACACTCTCTTCTTGATTTGAAATGGATTTCAAAACAAATACTCTAGAAATCATGCTGTATTTAATAGAAACCAAACCAATAAATTATATCGGTTTGACGTGCAAGCAAGTCCAAAAACGTAACACACAAGTTGCTATTGTTCAAAATAATTAGGATTCATGGAAAAACTTAACTTTAAGACAACCCAGCCTATTGCTTTCCTACACTCTCTTCTTCATTTGAAATGGATTTTTGAACAAATACTTTAGAAATCATGCTGTATTTAATAGAAACCAAACGAATAAATTATATCGGTTTGACGTGCAAGCATGTCCAAAAACGTAACACACAAGTTGCTATTGTTCAAAATAATTAGGATTCATGGAAAAATTTAACTTTAAGACAACCCAGCCTATTGCTTCCCTACACTCTCTTCTTCATTTGAAATGGATTTTAAAACAAATACTCTAGAAATCATGCTGTATTTAATTGAAACCAAACCAATAAATTATATCGGTTTGACGTGCAAGCATGTCCAAAAACGTAACACACAAGTTGCAATTGTTCAAAATAATTAGGATTCATGGAAAAACTTAACTTTAAGACAAGCCAACCTATTGCTTTCCTACACTGTCTTCTTCATTTGAAATGGATTTCAAAACAAATACTCTACAAATCATGCTGTATTAAATAGACTCCAAACCAATAAATTATATCGGGTTGACGTGCAAGCATGTCCAAAAACGTAACACACAAGTTGCTATTGTTCAAAATAATTAGGATTCATGGAGAAACTTAATTTTAAAACAACCCAGCTTATTGCTTTCATAGACTGTCTTGTTCATATGAAATCGATTTTTGAACAAATACTCTAGAAATCATGCTCTTTTTAATAGAAACCAAACCAATAAATTATATCACTTTCACGTGCAAGCATGTCCAAAAACGTAACACACAAGTTGCTATTGTTCAAAATAATTAGGATTCATGGAAAAACTTAACTTCAAGACAACCCAGCCTATTGCTTTCCTACACTGTCTTGTTCATATGAAATGGATTCCAAAACAAATACTCTAGAAATCATGCTGTATTTAATAGAAACGAAACCAATAAATTATATCAGTTTGACGTGCAAGCATGTCCAAAAACGTAATACACAAGTTGCAATTGTACAAAATAATTAGGATTCATGGAAAAACTTAACTTTAAGACAACCCAACCTATTGCTTTCCTACACTGTCTTCTTCATTTGAAATGGATTTTTGAACGAATACTCTAGAAATCATGATGTATTTCATAGAAATCAAACCAATAAATTATATCGGTTTGACGTGCAAGCATGTCCAAACACGTAACACACAAGTTGCAATTGTTCAAAATAATTAGGATTTATGGAAAAACTTAACTTTAAGACAACCCAGCCTATTGCTTTCCTACACTGTCTTCTTCATTTGAAATGGATTTCAAAACAAATACTCTAGAAATCATGCTGTATTTAATAGAATTCAAACCAATAAATTATATCGGTTTGACGTGCAAGCATGTCCAAAAACGTAACACACAAGTTGCAATTGTTTAAAATAATTAGGATTCATGGAAAAACTTAACTTTAAGACAACCCAGCCTATTGCTTTCCTACACTCTCTTCTTCATTTGAAATGGATTTTTGAACAAATACTCTAGAAATCATGATGTATTTCATAGAAATCAAACCAATAAATTATATCGGTTTGACGTGCAAGCATGTCCAAACACGTAACACACAAGTTGCAATTGTTCAAAATAATTAGGATTTATGGAAAAACTTAACTTCAAGACAACCCAGCCTATTGCTTTCCTAGACTGTCTTCTTCATTTGAAATGGATTTCAAAACAAATACTCTAAAAAGCATACTGTATTTAATAGAAACCAAACCAATAAATTATATCGGTTTGACGTGCAAGCATGTCCAAAAACGTAACACACAAGTTGCAATTGTTTAAAATAATTAGGATTCATGGAAAAACTTAACTTTAAGACAACCCAGCCTATTGCTTTCCTACACTCTCTTCTTCATTTGAAATGGATTTTTGAACAAATACTCTAGAAATCATGATGTATTTCATAGAAATCAAACCAATACATTATATCGGTTTGACGTGCAAGCATGTCCAAAAACGTAACACACAAGTTGCAATTGTTCAAAATAATTAGGATTCATGGAAAAACTTAACTTCAAGACAACCCAGCCTATTGCTTTCCTACACTCTCTTCTTCATTTGAAATGGATTTCAAAACAAATACTCTAGAAATCATGCTGTATTTAATAGAAACCAAACCAATAAATTATATCGGTTTGACGTGCAAGCATGTCCAAAAACGTAACACACAAGTTGCAATTGTTCAAAATAATTAGGATTCATGGAAAAACTTAACTTTAAGACAACCCAGCCTATTGCTTTCCTACACTCTCTTCTTGATTTGAAATGGATTTCAAAACAAATACTCTAGAAATCATGCTGTATTTAATAGAAACCAAACCAATAAATTATATCGGAGTGACGTGCAAGCATGTCCAAAAACGTACCACACAAGTTGCTATTGTTCAAAATAATTAGGATTCATGGAAAAACTTAACTTTAAGACAACCCAGCCTATTGCTTTCCTACACTCTCTTCTTCATTTGAAATGGATTTTTGAACAAATACTTTAGAAATCATGCTGTATTTATTAGAAACCAAACCAATAAATTATATGGGTTTGACGTGCAAGCATGTCCAAAAACGTAATAAACAAGTTGCTATTGTTCAAAATAATTAGGATTCATGGAAAAAGTTAACTTTAAGACAACCCAGCCTATTGCTTTCCTACACTCTCTTCTTGATTTGAAATGGATTTCAAAACAAATACTCTAGAAATCATGCTGTATTTAATAGACACCAAACCAATAAATTATATCGGTTTGACGTGCAAGCATGTCCAAAAACGTAACACACACGTTGCAATTGGTCAAAATAATTAGGATTCATGGAAATACTCAACTTTAAGACAACCCAGCCTATTGCTTTCCTACACTCTCTTCTTCATTTGAAATGGATTTTTGAACAAATACTTTAGAAATCATGCTGTATTTAATAGAAACCAAACCAATAAATTATATCGGTTTGACGTGCAAGCATGTCCAAAAACGTACCACACAAGTTGCTATTGTTCAAAATAATTAGGATTCATGGAAAAACTTAACTTTAAGACAACCCAGCCTATTGCTTTCCTACACTCTCTTCTTCATTTGAAATGGATTTTTGAACAAATACTTTAGAAATCATGCTGTATTTAATAGAAACCAAACCAATAAATTATATCGGTGTGACGTGCAAGCATGTCCAAAAACGTAACACACACGTTGCAATTATTCAAAATAATTAAGATTCATGGAAATACTCAACTTTAAGACAACCCAGCCTATTGCTTTCCTACACTCTCTTCTTCATTTGAAATGGATTTTTGAACAAATACTTTAGAAATCATGCTGTATTTAATAGAAACCAAACGAATAAATTATATTGGTTTGACGTGCAAGCATGTCCAAAAACGTAACACACAAATTGCTATTGTTCAAAATAATTAGGATTCATGGAAAAACTAAATTTAAGACATCCTAGCCTATTGCTTTCTTACACTATCTTCTTCATTTGAAATGAATTTCAAAACAAATACTGTAAAAATCATGTTGTATTTACTAGGATCCAAACCATAAATTATATCGGTTTGACGTGCAAGCATGTCCAAAAACGTAACACACAAGTTGCAATTGTTTAAAATAATTAGGATTCATGGAAATACTCAACTTTAAGACAACCCAGCCTATTGCTTTCCTACACTGTCTTCTTCATTTGAAATGGATTTCAAAACAAATACTCTAGAAATCATGCTGTATTTAATAGAAACCAAACCAATAAATTATATCGGAGTGACGTGCAAGCATGTCCAAAAACGTAACACACAAGTTACAATTGTTCAAAATAATTAGGATTCATGGAAAAACTTAACTTTAAGACAACCCAGCCTATTGCTTTCCTACACTCTCTTCTTGATTTGAAATGGATTTCAAAACAAATACTCTAGAAATCATGCTGTATTTAATAGAAACCAAACCAATAAATTATATCGGTTTGACGTGCAAGCATGTCCAAAAACGTAACACACACGTTGCTATTGTTCAAAATAATTAGGATTCATGGAAAAACTTAACTTTAAGACAACCCAGCCTATTGCTTTCCTACACTCTCTTCTTGATTTGAAATGGATTTCAAAACAAATACTCTAGAAATCATGCTGTATTTAATAGAAACCAAACCAATAAATTATATCGGTTTGACGTGCAAGCAAGTCCAAAAACGTAACACACAAGTTGCTATTGTTCAAAATAATTAGGATTCATGGAAAAACTTAACTTTAAGACAACCCAGCCTATTGCTTTCCTACACTCTCTTCTTCATTTGAAATGGATTTTTGAACAAATACTTTAGAAATCATGCTGTATTTATTAGAAACCAAACCAATAAATTATATCGGTTTGACGTGCAAGCATGTCCAAAAACGTAATAAACAAGTTGCTATTGTTCAAAATAATTAGGATTCATGGAAAAAGTTAACTTTAAGACAACCCAGCCTATTGCTTTCCTACACTCTCTTCTTGATTTGAAATGGATTTCAAAACAAATACTCTAGAAATCATGCTGTATTTAATAGACACCAAACCAATAAATTATATCGGTTTGACGTGCAAGCATGTCCAAAAACGTAACACACACGTTGCAATTGGTCAAAATAATTAGGATTCATGGAAATACTCAACTTTAAGACAACCCAGCCTATTGCTTTCCTACACTCTCTTCTTCATTTGAAATGGATTTTTGAACAAATACTTTAGAAATCATGCTGTATTTAATAGAAACCAAACCAATAAATTATATCGGTTTGACGTGCAAGCATGTCCAAAAACGTACCACACAAGTTGCTATTGTTCAAAATAATTAGGATTCATGGAAAAACTTAACTTTAAGACAACCCAGCCTATTGCTTTCCTACACTCTCTTCTTCATTTGAAATGGATTTTTGAACAAATACTTTAGAAATCATGCTGTATTTAATAGAAACCAAACCAATAAATTATATCGGTGTGACGTGCAAGCATGTCCAAAAACGTAACACACACGTTGCAATTATTCAAAATAATTAAGATTCATGGAAATACTCAACTTTAAGACAACCCAGCCTATTGCTTTCCTACACTCTCTTCTTCATTTGAAATGGATTTTTGAACAAATACTTTAGAAATCATGCTGTATTTAATAGAAACCAAACGAATAAATTATATTGGTTTGACGTGCAAGCATGTCCAAAAACGTAACACACAAATTGCTATTGTTCAAAATAATTAGGATTCATGGAAAAACTAAATTTAAGACATCCTAGCCTATTGCTTTCTTACACTATCTTCTTCATTTGAAATGAATTTCAAAACAAATACTGTAAAAATCATGTTGTATTTACTAGGATCCAAACCATAAATTATATCGGTTTGACGTGCAAGCATGTCCAAAAACGTAACACACAAGTTGCAATTGTTTAAAATAATTAGGATTCATGGAAATACTCAACTTTAAGACAACCCAGCCTATTGCTTTCTTACACTGTCTTCTTCATTTGAAATGGATTTCAAAACAAATACTCTAGAAATCATGCTGTATTTAATAGAAACCAAACCAATAAATTATATCGGAGTGACGTGCAAGCATGTCCAAAAACGTAACACACAAGTTACAATTGTTCAAAATAATTAGGATTCATGGAAAAACTTAACTTTAAGACAACCCAGCCTATTGCTTTCCTACACTCTCTTCTTGATTTGAAATGGATTTCAAAACAAATACTCTAGAAATCATGCTGTATTTAATAGAAACCAAACCAATAAATTATATCGGTTTGACGTGCAAGCATGTCCAAAAACGTAACACACACGTTGCTATTGTTCAAAATAATTAGGATTCATGGAAAAACTTAACTTTAAGACAACCTAGCCTATTGCTTTCCTACACTGTCTTCTTCATTTGAAATGGATTTTTGAACAAATACTTTAGAAATCATGCTGTATTTAATAGAAACCAAACCAATAAATTATATCGGTTTGACGTGCAAGCATGTCCAAAAACGTAACACACAAGTTGCTATTGTTCAAAATAATTAGGATTCATGGAAAAATTTAACTTTAAGACAACCCAGCCTATTGCTTCCCTACACTCTCTTCTTCATTTGAAATGGATTTCAAAACAAATACTCTAGAAATCATGCTGTATTTAATTGAAACCAAACCAATAAATTATATCGGTTTGACGTGCAAGCATGTCCAAAAACGTAACACACAAGTTGCAATTGTTCAAAATAATTAGGATTCATGGAAAAACTTAACTTTAAGACAACCCAACCTATTGCTTTCCTACACTGTCTTCTTCATTTGAAATGGATTTCAAAACAAGTACTCTACAAATCATGCTGTATTAAATAGACTCCAAACCAATAAATTATATCAGGTTGACGTGCAAGCATGTCCAAAAACGTAACACACAAGTTGCTATTGTTCAAAATAATTAGGATTCATGGAGAAACTTAATTTTAAAACAACCCAGCTTATTGCTTTCATAGACTGTCTTGTTCATATGAAATCGATTTTTGAACAAATACTCTAGAAATCATGCTCTTTTTAATAGAAACCAAACCAATAAATTATATCGGTTTGACGTGCAAGCATGTCCAAAAACGTAACACACAAGTTGCTATTGTTCAAAATAATTAGGATTCATGGAAAAACTTAACTTCAAGACAACCCAACCTATTGCTTTCCTACACTGTCTTGTTCATATGAAATGGATTCCAAAACAAATACTCTAGAAATCATGCTGTATTTAATAGAAACGAAACCAATAAATTATATCGGTTTGACGTGCAAGCATGTCCAAAAACGTAATACACAAGTTGCAATTGTACAAAATAATTAGGATTCATGGAAAAACTTAACTTTAAGACAACCCAAAGTATTGCTTTCCTACACTGTCTTCTTCATTTGAAATGGATTTTTGAACGAATACTCTAGAAATCATGATGTATTTCATAGAAATCAAACCAATAAATTATATCGGTTTGACGTGCAAGCATGTCCAAAAACGTAACACACAAGTTGCAATTGTTTAAAATAATTAGGATTCATGGAAAAACTTAACTTTAAGACAACCCAGCCTATTGCTTTCCTACACTCTCTTCTTCATTTGAAATGGATTTCAAAACAAATACTCTAGAAATCATGCTGTATTTCATAGAAATCAAACCAATAAATTATATCGGTTTGACGTGCAAGCATGTCCAAACACGTAACACACAAGTTGCAATTGTTCAAAATAATTAGGATTTATGGAAAAACTTAACTTCAAGACAACCCAGCCTATTGCTTTCCTAGACTGTCTTCTTCATTTGAAATGGATTTCAAAACAAATACTCTAAAAAGCATACTGTATTTAATAGAAACCAAACCAATAAATTATATCGGTTTGACGTGCAAGCATGTCCAAAAACGTAACACACAAGTTGCAATTGTTTAAAATAATTAGGATTCATGGAAAAACTTAACTTTAAGACAACCCAGCCTATTGCTTTCCTACACTCTCTTCTTCATTTGAAATGGATTTTTGAACAAATACTCTAGAAATCATGATGTATTTCATAGAAATCAAACCAATACATTATATCGGTTTGACGTGCAAGCATGTCCAAAAACGTAACACACAAGTTGCAATTGTTCAAAATAATTAGGATTCATGGAAAAACTTAACTTCAAGACAACCCAGCCTATTGCTTTCCTACACTCTCTTCTTCATTTGAAATGGATTTCAAAACAAATACTCTAGAAATCATGCTGTATTTAATAGAAACCAAACCAATAAATTATATCGGTTTGACGTGCAAGCATGTCCAAAAACGTAACACACAAGTTGCAATTGTACAAAATAATTAGGATTCATGGAAAAACTTAGCTTTAAGACAACCCAGCCTATTGCTTTCCTACACTGTCTTCTTCATTTGAAATGGATTTTTGAACAAATACTCTAGAAATCATGATGTATTTCATAGAAATCAAACCAATAAATTATATCGGTCTGACATGCAAGCATGTCCAAAGACGTAACACACAAGTTGCAATTGTTCAAAATAATTAGGATTTATGGAAAAACTTAACTTCAAGACAACCCAGCCTATTGCTTTCCTACACTGTCTTCTTCATTTGAAATGGATTTTTGAACGAATACTCTAGAAATCATGCTGTATTTAATAGAATCCAAACCAATAAATTATATCGGTTTGACGTGCAAGCATGTCCAAAAACGTAACACAGAAGTTGCAATTGTACAAAATAATTAGGATTCATGGAAAAACTTAACTTTAAGACAACCCAGCCTATTGCTTTCCTACACTGTCTTCTTCATGTGAAATGGATTTTTGAACAAATACTCTAGAAATCATGCTGTATTTAATAGAATTCAAACCAATAAATTATATCGGTTTGACGTGCAAGCATGTCCAAAAACGTAACACACAAGTTGCAATTGTACAAAATAATTAGGATTCATGGAAAAACTTAGCTTTAAGACAACCCAGCCTATTGCTTTCCTACACTGTCTTCTTCATTTGAAATGGATTTTTGAACAAATACTCTAGAAATCATGATGTATTTCATAGAAATCAAACCAATAAATTATATCGGTTTGACGTGCAAGCATGTCCAAACACGTAACACACAAGTTGCAATTGTTCAAAATAATTAGGATTTATGGAAAAACTTAACTTCAAGACAACCCAGCCTATTGCTTTCCTACACTCTCTTCTTGATTTGAAATGGATTTCAAAACAAATACTCTAGAAATCATGCTGTATTTAATAGAAACCAAACCAATAAATTATATCGGTTTGACGTGCAAGCATGTCCAAAAACGTAACACACACGTTGCTATTGTACAAAATAATTAGGATTCATGGAAAAACTTAACTTTAAGACAACCCAGCCTATTGCTTTCCTACACTCTCTTCTTGATTTGAAATGGATTTCAAAACAAATACTCTAGAAATCATGCTGTATTTAATAGAAACCAAACCAATAAATTATATCGGTTTGACGTGCAAGCAAGTCCAAAAACGTAACACACAAGTTGCTATTGTTCAAAATAATTAGGATTCATGGAAAAACTTAACTTTAAGACAACCCAGCCTATTGCTTTCCTACACTCTCTTCTTCATTTGAAATGGATTTTTGAACAAATACTTTAGAAATCATGCTGTATTTATTAGAAACCAATCCAATAAATTATATGGGTTTGACGTGCAAGCATGTCCAAAAACGTAATAAACAAGTTGCTATTGTTCAAAATAATTAGGATTCATGGAAAAAGTTAACTTTAAGACAACCCAGCCTATTGCTTTCCTACACTCTCTTCTTGATTTGAAATGGATTTCAAAACAAATACTCTAGAAATCATGCTGTATTTAATAGACACCAAACCAATAAATTATATCGGTTTGACGTGCAAGCATGTCCAAAAACGTAACACACACGTTGCAATTGTTCAAAATAATTAGGATTCATGGAAATACTCAACTTTAAGACAACCCAGCCTATTGCTTTCCTACACTCTCTTCTTCATTTGAAATGGATTTTTGAACAAATACTTTAGAAATCATGCTGTATTTAATAGAAACCAAACCAATAAATTATATCGGTTTGACGTGCAAGCATGTCCAAAAACGTACCACACAAGTTGCTATTGTTCAAAATAATTAGGATTCATGGAAAAACTTAACTTTAAGACAACCCAGCCTATTGCTTTCCTACACTCTCTTCTTCATTTGAAATGGATTTTTGAACAAATACTTTAGAAATCATGCTGTATTTAATAGAAACCAAACCAATAAATTATATCGGTGTGACGTGCAAGCATGTCCAAAAACGTAACACACAAATTGCTATTGTTCAAAATAATTAGGATTCATGGAAAAACTAAATTTAAGACATCCTAGCCTATTGCTTTCTTACACTATCTTCTTCATTTGAAATGAATTTCAAAACAAATACTGTAAAAATCATGTTGTATTTACTAGGATCCAAACCATAAATTATATCGGTTTGACGTGCAAGCATGTCCAAAAACGTAACACACAAGTTGCAATTGTTTAAAATAATTAGGATTCATGGAAATACTCAACTTTAAGACAACCCAGCCTATTGCTTTCTTACACTGTCTTCTTCATTTGAAATGGATTTCAAAACAAATACTCTAGAAATCATGCTGTATTTAATAGAAACCAAACCAATAAATTATATCGGAGTGACGTGCAAGCATGTCCAAAAACGTAACACACAAGTTACAATTGTTCAAAATAATTAGGATTCATGGAAAAACTTAACTTTAAGACAACCCAGCCTATTGCTTTCCTACACTCTCTTCTTGATTTGAAATGGATTTCAAAACAAATACTCTAGAAATCATGCTGTATTTAATAGAAACCAAACCAATAAATTATATCGGTTTGACGTGCAAGCATGTCCAAAAACGTAACACACACGTTGCTATTGTTCAAAATAATTAGGATTCATGGAAAAACTTAACTTTAAGACAACCCAGCCTATTGCTTTCCTACACTCTCTTCTTGATTTGAAATGGATTGCAAAACAAATACTCTAGAAATCATGCTGTATTTAATAGAAACCAAACCAATAAATTATATCGGTTTGACGTGCAAGCATGTCCAAAAACGTAACACACACGTTGCTATTGTTCAAAATAATTAGGATTCATGGAAAAACTTAACTTTAAGACAACCTAGCCTATTGCTTTCCTACACTGTCTTGTTCATATGAAATGGATTTCAAAACAAATACTCTAGAAATCATGCTGTATTTAATAGAAACCAAACCAATAAATTATATCGGTTTGACGTGCAAGCATGTCCAAAAACGTAACACACAAGTTGCTATTGTTGAAAATAATTAGGATTCATGGAGAAACTTAATTTTAAAACAACCCAGCTTATTGCTTTCATAGACTGTCTTGTTCATATGAAATCGATTTTTGAACAAATACTCTAGAAATCATGCTCTTTTTAATAGAAACCAAACCAATAAATTATATCGGTTTGACGTGCAAGCATGTCCAAAAACGTAACACACAAGTTGCTATTGTTCAAAATAATTAGGATTCATGGAAAAACTTAACTTCAAGACAACCCAACCTATTGCTTTCCTACACTGTCTTGTTCATATGAAATGGATTCCAAAACAAATACTCTAGAAATCATGCTGTATTTAATAGAAACGAAACCAATAAATTATATCGGTTTGACGTGCAAGCATGTCCAAAAACGTAATACACAAGTTGCAATTGTGCAAAATAATTAGGATTCATGGAAAAACTTAACTTTAAGACAACCCAACCTATTGCTTTCCTACACTGTCTTCTTCATTTGAAATGGATTTTTGAACGAATACTCTAGAAATCATGATGTATTTCATAGAAATCAAACCAATAAATTATATCGGTTTGACGTGCAAGCATGTCCAAAAACGTAACACACAAGTTGCAATTGTTTAAAATAATTAGGATTCATGGAAAAACTTAACTTTAAGACAACCCAGCCTATTGCTTTCCTACACTCTCTTCTTCATTTGAAATGGATTTTTGAACAAATACTCTAGAAATCATGATGTATTTCATAGAAATCAAACCAATAAATTATATCGGTTTGACGTGCAAGCATGTCCAAACACGTAACACACAAGTTGCAATTGTTCAAAATAATTAGGATTTATGGAAAAACTTAACTTCAAGACAACCCAGCCTATTGCTTTCCTAGACTGTCTTCTTCATTTGAAATGGATTTCAAAACAAATACTCTAAAAAGCATACTGTATTTAATAGAAACCAAACCAATAAATTATATCGGTTTGACGTGCAAGCATGTCCAAAAACGTAACACACAAGTTGCAATTGTTTAAAATAATTAGGATTCATGGAAAAACTTAACTTTAAGACAACCCAGCCTATTGCTTTCCTACACTCTCTTCTTCATTTGAAATGGATTTTTGAACAAATACTCTAGAAATCATGATGTATTTCATAGAAATCAAACCAATACATTATATCGGTTTGACGTGCAAGCATGTCCAAAAACGTAACACACAAGTTGCAATTGTTCAAAATAATTAGGATTCATGGAAAAACATAACTTCAAGACAACCCAGCCTATTGCTTTCCTACACTCTCTTCTTCATTTGAAATGGATTGCAAAACAAATACTCTAGAAATCATGCTGTATTTAATAGAAACCAAACCAATAAATTATATCGGTTTGACGTGCAAGCATGTCCAAAAACGTAACACACAAGTTGCAATTGTTCAAAATAATTAGGATTCATGGAAAAACTTAACTTCAAGACAACCCAGCCTATTGCTTTCCTACACTCTCTTCTTCATTTGAAATGGATTTCAAAACAAATACTCTAGAAATCATGCTGTATTTAATAGAAACCAAACCAATAAATTATATGGGTTTGACGTGCAAGCATGTCCAAAAACGTAACACAGAAGTTGCAATTGTACAAAATAATTAGGATTCATGGAAAAACTTAACTTTAAGACAACCCAGCCTATTGCTTTCCTACACTGTCTTCTTCATTTGAAATGGATTTTTGAACAAATACTCTAGAAATCATGCTGTATTTAATAGAATTCAAACCAATAAATTATATCGGTTTGACGTGCAAGCATGTCCAAAAACGTAACACACAAGTTGCAATTGTACAAAATAATTAGGATTCATGGAAAAACTTAGCTTTAAGACAACCCAGCCTATTGCTTTCCTACACTGTCTTCTTCATTTGAAATGGATTTTTGAACAAATACTCTAGAAATCATGATGTATTTCATAGAAATCAAACCAATAAATTATATCGGTCTGACATGCAAGCATGTCCAAAGACGTAACACACAAGTTGCAATTGTTCAAAATAATTAGGATTTATGGAAAAACTTAACTTCAAGACAACCCAGCCTATTGCTTTCCTACACTGTCTTCTTCATTTGAAATGGATTTTTGAACGAATACTCTAGAAATCATGCTGTATTTAATAGAATCCAAACCAATAAATTATATCGGTTTGACGTGCAAGCATGTCCAAAAACGTAACACAGAAGTTGCAATTGTACAAAATAATTAGGATTCATGGAAAAACTTAACTTTAAGACAACCCAGCCTATTGCTTTCCTACACTGTCTTCTTCATTTGAAATGGATTTTTGAACAAATACTCTAGAAATCATGCTGTATTTAATAGAATTCAAACCAATAAATTATATCGGTTTGACGTGCAAGCATGTCCAAAAACGTAACACACAAGTTGCAATTGTACAAAATAATTAGGATTCATGGAAAAACTTAGCTTTAAGACAACCCAGCCTATTGCTTTCCTACACTGTCTTCTTCATTTGAAATGGATTTTTGAACAAATACTCTAGAAATCATGATGTATTTCATAGAAATCAAACCAATAAATTATATCGGTTTGACGTGCAAGCATGTCCAAACACGTAACACACAAGTTGCAATTGTTCAAAATAATTAGGATTTATGGAAAAACTTAACTTCAAGACAACCCAGCCTATTGCTTTCCTACACTGTCTTCTTCATTTGAAATGGATTTCAAAACAAATACTCTAGAAATCATGCTGTATTTAATAGAAACCAAACCAATAAATTATATCGGTTTGACGTGCAAGCATGTCCAAAAACGTAACACACAAGTTGCAATTGTACAAAATAATTAGGATTCATGGAAAAACTAAATTTAAGACAACCCAGCCTATTGCTTTCCTACACTATCTTCTTCATTTGAAATGAATTTCAAAACAAATACTCTAAAAATCATGTTGTATTTAATAGGATCCAAACCATAAATTATATCAGTTTGACGTGCAAGCATGTCCAAAAACGTAACACAGAAGTTGCAATTGTTCAAAATAATTAGGATTCATGGAAAAACTTAACTTTTAGACAACCCAGCCTATTGCTTTCCTACACTCTCTTCTTCATTTGAAATGGATTTTTGAACAAATACTCTAGAAATCATGCTGTATTTAATAGAAACCAAACCAATAAATTATATCGGTTTGACGTGCAAGCATGTCCAAAAACGTAACACACAAGTTGCAATTGTTCAAAATAATTAGGATTCATGGAAAAACTTAACTTTAAGACAACCCAACCTATTGCTTTCCTACACTATCTTCTTCATTTGAAATGAATTTCAAAACAAATACTCTAAAAATCATGTTGTATTTAATAGGATCCAAACCATAAATTATATCAGTTTGACGTGCAAGCATGTCCAAAAACGTAACACAGAAGTTGCAATTGTTCAAAATAATTAGGATTCATGGAAAAACTTAACTTTTAGACAACCCAGCCTATTGCTTTCCTACACTGTCTTCTTCATTTGAAATGGATTTTTGAACAAATACTCTAGAAATCATGCTGTATTTAATAGAAACCAAACCAATAAATTATATCGGTTTGACGTGCAAGCATGTCCAAAAACGTAACACACAAGTTGCAATTGTTCAAAATAATTAGGATTCATGGAAAAACTTAACTTTAAGACAACCCAACCTATTGCTTTCCTACACTATCTTCTTCATTTGAAATGAATTTCAAAACAAATACTCTAAAAATCATGTTGTATTTAATAGGATCCAAACCATAAATTATATCAGTTTGACGTGCAAGCATGTCCAAACACGTAACACACAAGTTGCAATTGTTCAAAATAATTAGGATTCATGGAAAAACTTAACTTTAAGACAACCCAGCCTATTGCTTTCCTACACTGTCTTCTTCATTTGAAATGGATTTTTGAACAAATACTCTAGAAATGATGATGTATTTCATAGAAATCAAACCAATAAATTATATCGGTTTGACGTGCAAGCATGTCCAAACACGTAACACACAAGTTGCAATTGTTCAAAATAATTAGGATTTATGGAAAAACTTAACTTCAAGACAACCCAGCCTATTGCTTTCCTAGACTGTCTTCTTCATTTGAAATGGATTTCAAAACAAATACTCTAAAAAGCATACTGTATTTAATAGAAACCAAACCAATAAATTATATCGGTTTGACGTGCAAGCATGTCCAAAAACGTAACACACACGTTGCTATTGTTCAAAATAATTAGGATTCATGGAAAAACTTAACTTTAAGACAACCTAGCCTATTGCTTTCCTACACTCTCTTCTTGATTTGAAATGGATTTCAAAACAAATACTCTAGAAATCATGCTGTATTTAATAGAAACCAAACCAATAAATTATATCGGTTTGACGTGCAAGCAAGTCCAAAAACGTAACACACAAGTTGCTATTGTTCAAAATAATTAGGATTCATGGAAAAACTTAACTTTAAGACAACCCAGCCTATTGCTTTCCTACACTCTCTTCTTGATTTGAAATGGATTTCAAAACAAATACTCTAGAAATCATGCTGTATTTAATAGAAACCAAACCAATAAATTATATCGGTTTGACGTGCAAGCAAGTCCAAAAACGTAACACACAAGTTGCTATTGTTCAAAATAATTAGGATTCATGGAAAAACTTAACTTTAAGACAACCCAGCCTATTGCTTTCCTACACTCTCTTCTTCATTTGAAATGGATTTTTGAACAAATACTTTAGAAATCATGCTGTATTTAATAGAAACCAAACCAATAAATTATATCGGTTTGACGTGCAAGCATGTCCAAAAACGTAACACACAAGTTGCTATTGTTCAAAATAATTAGGATTCATGGAAAAATTTAACTTTAAGACAACCCAGCCTATTGCTTCCCTACACTCTCTTCTTCATTTGAAATGGATTTCAAAACAAATACTCTAGAAATCATGCTGTATTTAATTGAAACCAAACCAATAAATTATATCGGTTTGACGTGCAAGCATGTCCAAAAACGTAACACACAAGTTGCAATTGTTCAAAATAATTAGGATTCATGGAAAAACTTAACTTTAAGACAACCCAACCTATTGCTTTCCTACACTGTCTTCTTCATTTGAAATGGATTTCAAAACAAATACTCTACAAATCATGCTGTATTAAATAGACTCCAAACCAATAAATTATATCGGGTTGACGTGCAAGCATGTCCAAAAACGTAACACACAAGTTGCTATTGTTCAAAATAATTAGGATTCATGGAGAAACTTAATTTTAAAACAACCCAGCTTATTGCTTTCATAGACTGTCTTGTTCATATGAAATCGATTTTTGAACAAATACTCTAGAAATCATGCTCTTTTTAATAGAAACCAAACCAATAAATTATATCGGTTTGACGTGCAAGCATGTCCAAAAACGTAACACACAAGTTGCTATTGTTCAAAATAATTAGGATTCATGGAAAAACTTAACTTCAAGACAACCCAACCTATTGCTTTCCTACACTGTCTTGTTCATATGAAATGGATTCCAAAACAAATACTCTAGAAATCATGCTGTATTTAATAGAAACGAAACCAATAAATTATATCGGTTTGACGTGCAAGCATGTCCAAAAACGTAATACACAAGTTGCAATTGTACAAAATAATTAGGATTCATGGAAAAACTTAACTTTAAGACAACCCAACCTATTGCTTTCCTACACTGTCTTCTTCATTTGAAATGGATTTTTGAACGAATACTCTAGAAATCATGATGTATTTCATAGAAATCAAACCAATAAATTATATCGGTTTGACGTGCAAGCATGTCCAAAAACGTAACACACAAGTTGCAATTGTTTAAAATAATTAGGATTCATGGAAAAACTTAACTTTAAGACAACCCAGCCTATTGCTTTCCTACACTCTCTTCTTCATTTGAAATGGATTTTTGAACAAATACTCTAGAAATCATGATGTATTTCATAGAAATCAAACCAATAAATTATATCGGTTTGACGTGCAAGCATGTCCAAACACGTAACACACAAGTTGCAATTGTTCAAAATAATTAGGATTTATGGAAAAACTTAACTTCAAGACAACCCAGCCTATTGCTTTCCTAGACTGTCTTCTTCATTTGAAATGGATTTCAAAACAAATACTCTAAAAAGCATACTGTATTTAATAGAAACCAAACCAATAAATTATATCGGTTTGACGTGCAAGCATGTCCAAAAACGTAACACACAAGTTGCAATTGTTTAAAATAATTAGGATTCATGGAAAAACTTAACTTTAAGACAACCCAGCCTATTGCTTTCCTACACTCTCTTCTTCATTTGAAATGGATTTTTGAACAAATACTCTAGAAATCATGATGTATTTCATAGAAATCAAACCAATACATTATATCGGTTTGACGTGCAAGCATGTCCAAAAACGTAACACACAAGTTGCAATTGTTCAAAATAATTAGGATTCATGGAAAAACTTAACTTCAAGACAACCCAGCCGATTGCTTTCCTACACTCTCTTCTTCATTTGAAATGGATTTCAAAACAAATACTCTAGAAATCATGCTGTATTTAATAGAAACCAAACCAATAAATTATATCGGTTTGACGTGCAAGCATGTCCAAAAACGTAACACACAAGTTGCAATTGTACAAAATAATTAGGATTCATGGAAAAACTTAGCTTTAAGACAACCCAGCCTATTGCTTTCCTACACTGTCTTCTTCATTTGAAATGGATTTTTGAACAAATACTCTAGAAATCATGATGTATTTCATAGAAATCAAACCAATAAATTATATCGGTCTGACATGCAAGCATGTCCAAAGACGTAACACACAAGTTGCAATTGTTCAAAATAATTAGGATTTATGGAAAAACTTAACTTCAAGACAACCCAGCCTATTGCTTTCCTACACTGTCTTCTTCATTTAAAATGGATTTTTGAACGAATACTCTAGAAATCATGCTGTATTTAATAGAATCCAAACCAATAAATTATATCGGTTTGACGTGCAAGCATGTCCAAAAACGTAACACAGAAGTTGCAATTGTACAAAATAATTAGGATTCATGGAAAAACTTAACTTTAAGACAACCCAGCCTATTGCTTTCCTACACTGTCTTCTTCATTTGAAATGGATTTTTGAACAAATACTCTAGAAATCATGCTGTATTTAATAGAATTCAAACCAATAAATTATATCGGTTTGACGTGCAAGCATGTCCAAAAACGTAACACACAAGTTGCAATTGTACAAAATAATTAGGATTCATGGAAAAACTTAGCTTTAAGACAACCCAGCCTATTGCTTTCCTACACTGTCTTCTTCATTTGAAATGGATTTTTGAACAAATACTCTAGAAATCATGATGTATTTCATAGAAATCAAACCAATAAATTATATCGGTTTGACGTGCAAGCATGTCCAAACACGTAACACACAAGTTGCAATTGTTCAAAATAATTAGGATTTATGGAAAAACTTAACTTCAAGACAACCCAGCCTATTGCTTTCCTACACTGTCTTCTTCATTTGAAATGGATTTCAAAACAAATACTCTAGAAATCATGCTGTATTTAATAGAAACCAAACCAATAAATTATATCGGTTTGACGTGCAAGCATGTCCAAAAACGTAACACACAAGTTGCAATTGTACAAAATAATTAGGATTCATGGAAAAACTAAATTTAAGACAACCCAGCCTATTGCTTTCCTACACTATCTTCTTCATTTGAAATGAATTTCAAAACAAATACTCTAAAAATCATGTTGTATTTAATAGGATCCAAACCATAAATTATATCAGTTTGACGTGCAAGCATGTCCAAAAACGTAACACAGAAGTTGCAATTGTTCAAAATAATTAGGATTCATGGAAAAACTTAACTTTTAGACAACCCAGCCTATTGCTTTCCTACACTGTCTTCTTCATTTGAAATGGATTTTTGAACAAATACTCTAGAAATCATGCTGTATTTAATAGAAACCAAACCAATAAATTATATCGGTTTGACGTGCAAGCATGTCCAAAAACGTAACACACAAGTTGCAATTGTTCAAAATAATTAGGATTCATGGAAAAACTTAACTTTAAGACAACCCAACCTATTGCTTTCCTACACTATCTTCTTCATTTGAAATGAATTTCAAAACAAATACTCTAAAAATCATGTTGTATTTAATAGGATCCAAATCATAAATTATATCAGTTTGACGTGCAAGCATGTCCAAACACGTAACACACAAGTTGCAATTGTTCAAAATAATTAGGATTCATGGAAAAACTTAACTTTAAGACAACCCAGCCTATTGCTTTCCTACACTGTCTTCTTCATTTGAAATGGATTTTTGAACAAATACTCTAGAAATGATGATGTATTTCATAGAAATCAAACCAATAAATTATATCGGTTTGACGTGCAAGCATGTCCAAACACGTAACACACAAGTTGCAATTGTTCAAAATAATTAGGATTTATGGAAAAACTTAACTTCAAGACAACCCAGCCTATTGCTTTCCTAGACTGTCTTCTTCATTTGAAATGGATTTCAAAACAAATACTCTAAAAAGCATACTGTATTTAATAGAAACCAAACCAATAAATTATATGGATTTGACGTGCAAGCATGTCCAAAAACGTAACACACAAGTTGCAATTGTTCAAAATAATTAGGATTCATGGAAAAACTTAACTTTAAGACAACCCAGCCTATTGCTTTCCTACCCTATCTTCTTCATTTCAAATGGATTTCAAAACAAATACTCTAGAAATCATGCTGTATTTAATAGAAACCAAACCAATAAATTATATCGGTTTGACGTGCAAGCATGTCCAAAAACGTAACACACAAGTTGCAATTGTACAAAATAATTAGGATTCATGGAAAAACTAAATTTAAGACAACCCAGCCTATTGCTTTCCTACACTATCTTCTTCATTTGAAATGAATTTCAAAACAAATACTCTAAAAATCATGTTGTATTTAATAGGATCCAAACCATAAATTATATCAGTTTGACGTGCAAGCATGTCCAAAAACGTAACACACAAGTTGCAATTGTTCAAAATAATTAGGATTCATGGAAAAACTTAACTTTAAGACAACCCAGCCTATTGCTTTCCTACACTCTCTTCTTCATTTGAAATGGATTTTTGAACAAATACTCTAGAAATCATGCTGTATTTAATAGAAACCAAACCAATAAATTATATCGGTTTGACGTGCAAGCATGTCCAAAAACGTAACACACAAGTTGCAATTGTTCAAAATAATTAGGATTCATGGAAAAACTTAACTTTAAGACAACCCAACCTATTGCTTTCCTACATTGTCTTGTTCATATGAAATGGATTCCAAAACAAATACTCTAGAAATCATGCTGTATTTAATAGAAACCAAACCAATAAATTATATCGGTTTGACGTGCAAGCATGTCCAAAAACGTAACACACAAGTTGCAATTGTTCAAAATAATTAGGATTCATGGAAAAACTTAACTTTAAGACAACCCAACCTATTGCTTTCCTACACTATCTTCTTCATTTGAAATGAATTTCAAAACAAATACTCTAAAAATCATGTTGTATTTAATAGGATCCAAACCATAAATTATATCAGTTTGACGTGCAAGCATGTCCAAACACGTAACACACAAGTTGCAATTGTTCAAAATAATTAGGATTCATGGAAAAACTTAACTTTAAGACAACCCAGCCTATTGCTTTCCTACACTGTCTTCTTCATTTGAAATGGATTTTTGAACAAATACTCTAGAAATCATGATGTATTTCATAGAAATCAAACCAATAAATTATATCGGTTTGACGTGCAAGCATGTCCAAACACGTAACACACAAGTTGCAATTGTTCAAAATAATTAGGATTTATGGAAAAACTTAACTTCAAGACAACCCAGCCTATTGCTTTCCTAGACTGTCTTCTTCATTTGAAATGGATTTCAAAACAAATACTCTAAAAAGCATACTGTATTTAATAGAAACCAAACCAATAAATTATATCGGTTTGACGTGCAAGCATGTCCAAAAACGTAACACACAAGTTGCAATTGTTTAAAATAATTAGGATTCATGGAAAAACTTAACTTTAAGACAACCCAGCCTATTGCTTTCCTACACTCTCTTCTTCATTTGAAATGGATTTTTGAACAAATTCTCTAGAAATCATGATGTATTTCATAGAAATCAAACCAATAAATTATATCGGTTTGACGTGCAAGCATGTCCAAAAACGTAACACACAAGTTGCAATTGTTCAAAATAATTAGGATTCATGGAAAAACTTAACTTCAAGACAACCCAGCCTATTGCTTTCCTACACTCTCTTCTTCATTTGAAATGGATTTCAAAACAAATACTCTAGAAATCATGCTGTATTTAATAGAAACCAAACCAATAAATTATATCGGTTTGACGTGCAAGCATGTCCAAAAACGTAACACACAAGTTGCAATTGTTCAAAATAATTAGGATTCATGGAAAAACTTAACTTTAAGACAACCCAGCCTATTGCTTTCCTACACTGTCTTCTTCATATGAAATGGATTCCAAAACAAATACTCTAGAAATCATGCTGTATTTAATAGAAACGAAACCAATAAATTATATCGGTTTGACGTGCAAGCATGTCCAAAAACGTAATACACAAGTTGCAATTGTACAAAATAATTAGGATTCATGGAAAAACTTAACTTTAAGACAACCCAACCTATTGCTTTCCTACACTGTCTTCTTCATTTGAAATGGATTTTTGAACGAATACTCTAGAAATCATGATGTATTTCATAGAAATCAAACCAATAAATTATATCGGTTTGACGTGCAAGCATGTCCAAACACGTAACACACAAGTTGCAATTGTTCAAAATAATTAGGATTTATGGAAAAACTTAACTTCAAGACAACCCAGCCTATTGCTTTCCTACACTGTCTTCTTCATTTGAAATGGATTTTTGAACGAATACTCTAGAAATCATGCTGTATTTAATAGAAATCAAACCAATAAATTATATCGGTTTGACGTGCAAGCATGTCCAAAAACGTAACACAGAAGTTGCAATTGTACAAAATAATTAGGATTCATGGAAAAACTTAACTTTAAGACAACCCAGCCTATTGCTTTCCTACACTGTCTTCTTCATTTGAAATGGATTTCAAAACAAATACTCTAGAAATCATGCTGTATTTAATAGAATTCAAACCAATAAATTATATCGGTTTGACGTGCAAGCATGTCCAAAAACGTAACACACAAGTTGCAATTGTACAAAATAATTAGGATTCATGGAAAAACTTAACTTTAAGACAACCCAGCCTATTGCTTTCCTACACTGTCTTCTTCATTTGAAATGGATTTTTGAACAAATACTCTAGAAATCATGATGTATTTCATAGAAATCAAACCAATAAATTATATCGGTTTGACGTGCAAGCATGTCCAAACACGTAACACACAAGTTGCAATTGTTCAAAATAATTAGGATTTATGGAAAAACTTAACTTCAAGACAACCCAGCCTATTGCTTTCCTACACTGTCTTCTTCATTTGAAATGGATTTCAAAACAAATACTCTAGAAATCATGCTATATTTAATAGAAACCAAACCAATAAATTATATCGGTTTGACGTGCAAGCATGTCCAAAAACGTAACACACAAGTTGCAATTGTACAAAATAATTAGGATTCATGGAAAAACTAAATTTAAGACAACCCAGCCTATTGCTTTCCTACACTATCTTCTTCATTTGAAATGAATTTCAAAACAAATACTCTAAAAATCATGTTGTATTTAATAGGATCCAAACCATAAATTATATCAGTTTGACGTGCAAGCATGTCCAAAAACGTAACACACAAGTTGCAATTGTTCAAAATAATTAGGATTCATGGAAAAACTTAACTTTAAGACAACCCAGCCTATTGCTTTCCTACACTGTCTTCTTCATTTGAAATGGATTTTTGAACAAATACTCTAGAAATCATGCTGTATTTAATAGAAACCAAACCAATAAATTATATCGGTTTGACGTGCAAGCATGTCCAAAAACGTAACACACAAGTTGCAATTGTTCAAAATAATTAGGATTCATGGAAAAACTTAACTTTAAGACAACCCAACCTATTGCTTTCCTACATTGTCTTGTTCATATGAAATGGATTCCAAAACAAATACTCTAGAAATCATGCTGTATTTAATAGAAACGAAACCAATAAATTATATCGGTTTGACGTGCAAGCATGTCCAAAAACGTAATACACAAGTTGCAATTGTACAAAATAATTAGGATTCATGGAAAAACTTAACTTTAAGACAACCCAAGTTATTGCTTTCCTACATTGTCTTGTTCATATGAAATGGATTCCAAAACAAATACTCTAGAAGTCATGCTGTATTTAATAGAAACCAAACCAATAAATTATATCGGTTTGACGTGCAAGCATGTCCAAAAACGTAACACACAAGTTGCTATTGTTGAAAATAATTAGGATTTATGGAAAAACTTAATTTTAAAACAACCCAGCCTATTCCTTTCATACACTGTCTTGTTCATATGAAATGGATTTTTGAACAAATACTCTAGAAATCATGCTATATTTATTAGAAACCAAACCAATAAATTATATCGGTGTGACGTGCAAGCATGTCCAAAAACGTAACACACAAGTTGCAATTGTTCAAAATAATTAGGATTCATGGAAAAACTAAATTTAAGACAACCTAGCCTATTGCTTTCCTACACTGTCTTCTTCATTTGAAATGGATTTCAAAACAAATACTCTAGAAGTCATGCTGTATTTAATAGAAACCAAACCAAAAATTATATCGGTTTGACGTGCAAGCATGTCCAAAAACGTAACACACAAGTTGCAATTGTTCAAAATAATTAGGATTCATGGAAAAACTTAACTTTAAGACAACCCAGCCTATTGCTTTCCTACACTCTCTTCTTCATTTGAAATAGATTTTTGAACAAATACTCTAGAAATCATGCTCTATTTAATAGAAACCAAACCAATAAATTATATCGGTTTGACGTGCAAGCATGTCCAAAAACGTAACACACAAGTCGCAATTGTTCAAAATAATTAGGATTCATGGAAAAACTTAACTTTAAGACAACCCAGCCTCTTGCTTTCCTACGCTATCTTCTTCATTTGAAATGGACTTCAAAACAAATACTCTAGAAATCATGCTGTATTTAATAGAAACCAAACCAATAAATTATATCGGTTTGACGTAGAAGCATGTCCAAAAACGTAACACACAAGTTGCAATTGTTCAAAATAATTAGGATTCATGGAAATACTTAACTTTAAGACAACCCAGCCTATTGCTTTCCTACACTATCTTCTTCATTTGAAATCCATTTCGAAACAAATAGTCGAGAAATCATGCTGCATTTACTAGGATCCAAACCATAAATTATATCGGTTTGACGTGCAAGCATGTCCAAAAACGTAACACACAAGTTGCAATTGTTTAAAATAATTAGGATTCATGGAAAAACTTAACTTTAAGACAACCAAGCCTATTGCTTTCCTACACTGTCTTCTTCATTTGAAATGAATTTCAAAACAAATACTCTAGAAATCATGCTTTATTTAATTGAAACCAAACCAATAAATTATATCGGTTTGACGTGCAAGCATGTCCAAAAACGTAACACACAAGTTGCAATTGTTCAAAATAATTAGGATTCATGGAAAAACTTAACTTTAAGACAACCCAACCTATTGCTTTCCTACTCTATCTTCTTCATTTGAAATGGATTTGAAAACAAATAATCTAGAAATCATGCTGTATTTAATAGAAACCAAACCAATAAATTATATCGGTTTGACGTAGAAGCATGTCCAAAAACGTAACACACAAGTTGCAATTGTTCAAAATAATTAGGATTCATGGAAATACTTAACTTTAAGACAACCCAGCCTATTGCTTTCCTACACTATCTTCTTCATTTGAAATCCATTTCGAAACAAATAGTCGAGAAATCATGCTGCATTTACTAGGATCCAAACCATAAATTATATCGGTTTGACGTGCAAGCATGTCCAAAAACGTAACACACAAGTTGCAATTGTTTAAAATAATTAGGATTCATGGAAAAACTTAACTTTAAGACAACCAAGCCTATTGCTTTCCTACACTGTCTTCTTCATTTGAAATGGATTTTTGAACGAATACTCTAGAAATCATGCTGTATTTAATAGAAATCAAACCAATAAATTATATCGGTTTGACGTGCAAGCATGTCCAAAAACGTAACACAGAAGTTGCAATTGTACAAAATAATTAGGATTCATGGAAAAACTTAACTTTAAGACAACCCAGCCTATTGCTTTCCTACACTGTCTTCTTCATTTGAAATGGATTTCAAAACAAATACTCTAGAAATCATGCTGTATTTAATAGAATTCAAACCAATAAATTATATCGGTTTGACGTGCAAGCATGTCCAAAAACGTAACACACAAGTTGCAATTGTACAAAATAATTAGGATTCATGGAAAAACTTAACTTTAAGACAACCCAGCCTATTGCTTTCCTACACTGTCTTCTTCATTTGAAATGGATTTTTGAACAAATACTCTAGAAATCATGATGTATTTCATAGAAATCAAACCAATAAATTATATCGGTTTGACGTGCAAGCATGTCCAAACACGTAACACACAAGTTGCAATTGTTCAAAATAATTAGGATTTATGGAAAAACTTAACTTCAAGACAACCCAGCCTATTGCTTTCCTACACTGTCTTCTTCATTTGAAATGGATTTCAAAACAAATACTCTAGAAATCATGCTGTATTTAATAGAAACCAAACCAATAAATTATATCGGTTTGACGTGCAAGCATGTCCAAAAACGTAACACACAAGTTGCAATTGTACAAAATAATTAGGATTCATGGAAAAACTAAATTTAAGACAACCCAGCCTATTGCTTTCCTACACTATCTTCTTCATTTGAAATGAATTTCAAAACAAATACTCTAAAAATCATGTTGTATTTAATAGGATCCAAACCATAAATTATATCAGTTTGACGTGCAAGCATGTCCAAAAACGTAACACACAAGTTGCAATTGTTCAAAATAATTAGGATTCATGGAAATACTTAACTTTAAGACAACCCAGCCTATTGCTTTCCTACACTATCTTCTTCATTTGAAATCCATTTCGAAACAAATAGTCGAGAAATCATGCTGCATTTACTAGGATCCAAACCATAAATTATATCGGTTTGACGTGCAAGCATGTCCAAAAACGTAACACACAAGTTGCAATTGTTTAAAATAATTAGGATTCATGGAAAAACTTAACTTTAAGACAACCAAGCCTATTGCTTTCCTACACTGTCTTCTTCATTTGAAATGGATTTTTGAACGAATACTCTAGAAATCATTCTGTATTTAATAGAAATCAAACCAATAAATTATATCGGTTTGACGTGCAAGCATGTCCAAAAACGTAACACAGAAGTTGCAATTGTACAAAATAATTAGGATTCATGGAAAAACTTAACTTTAAGACAACCCAGCCTATTGCTTTCCTACACTGTCTTCTTCATTTGAAATGGATTTCAAAACAAATACTCTAGAAATCATGCTGTATTTAATAGAATTCAAACCAATAAATTATATCGGTTTGACGTGCAAGCATGTCCAAAAACGTAACACACAAGTTGCAATTGTACAAAATAATTAGGATTCATGGAAAAACTTAACTTTAAGACAACCCAGCCTATTGCTTTCCTACACTGTCTTCTTCATTTGAAATGGATTTTTGAACAAATACTCTAGAAATCATGATGTATTTCATAGAAATCAAACCAATAAATTATATCGGTTTGACGTGCAAGCATGTCCAAACACGTAACACACAAGTTGCAATTGTTCAAAATAATTAGGATTTATGGAAAAACTTAACTTCAAGACAACCCAGCCTATTGCTTTCCTACACTGTCTTCTTCATTTGAAATGGATTTCAAAACAAATACTCTAGAAATCATGCTATATTTAATAGAAACCAAACCAATAAATTATATCGGTTTGACGTGCAAGCATGTCCAAAAACGTAACACACAAGTTGCAATTGTACAAAATAATTAGGATTCATGGAAAAACTAAATTTAAGACAACCCAGCCTATTGCTTTCCTACACTATCTTCTTCATTTGAAATGAATTTCAAAACAAATACTCTAAAAATCATGTTGTATTTAATAGGATCCAAACCATAAATTATATCAGTTTGACGTGCAAGCATGTCCAAAAACGTAACACACAAGTTGCAATTGTTCAAAATAATTAGGATTCATGGAAAAACTTAACTTTAAGACAACCCAGCCTATTGCTTTCCTACACTGTCTTCTTCATTTGAAATGGATTTTTGAACAAATACTCTAGAAATCATGCTGTATTTAATAGAAACCAAACCAATAAATTATATCGGTTTGACGTGCAAGCATGTCCAAAAACGTAACACACAAGTTGCAATTGTTCAAAATAATTAGGATTCATGGAAAAACTTAACTTTAAGACAACCCAACCTATTGCTTTCCTACATTGTCTTGTTCATATGAAATGGATTCCAAAACAAATACTCTAGAAATCATGCTGTATTTAATAGAAACCAAACCAATAAATTATATCGGTTTGACGTGCAAGCATGTCCAAAAACGTAATACACAAGTTGCAATTGTACAAAATAATTAGGATTCATGGAAAAACTTAACTTTAAGACAACCCAAGTTATTGCTTTCCTACATTGTCTTGTTCATATGAAATGGATTCCAAAACAAATACTATAGAAGTCATGCTGTATTTAATAGAAACCAAACCAATAAATTATATCGGTTTGACGTGCAAGCATGTCCAAAAACGTAACACACAAGTTGCTATTGTTGAAAATAATTAGGATTTATGGAAAAACTTAATTTTAAAACAACCCAGCCTATTCCTTTCATACACTGTCTTGTTCATATGAAATGGATTTTTGAACAAATACTCTAGAAATCATGCTATATTTATTAGAAACCAAACCAATAAATTATATCGGTGTGACGTGCAAGCATGTCCAAAAACGTAACACACAAGTTGCAATTGTTCAAAATAATTAGGATTCATGGAAAAACTAAATTTAAGACAACCTAGCCTATTGCTTTCCTACACTGTCTTCTTCATTTGAAATGGATTTCAAAACAAATACTCTAGAAGTCATGCTGTATTTAATAGAAACCAAACCAAAAATTATATCGGTTTGACGTGCAAGCATGTCCAAAAACGTAACACACAAGTTGCAATTGTACAAAATAATTAGGATTCATGGAAAAACTTAACTTTAAGACAACCCAGCCTATTGCTTTCCTACACTCTCTTCTTCATTTGAAATAGATTTTTGAACAAATACTCTAGAAATCATGCTCTATTTAATAGAAACCAAACCAATAAATTATATCGGTTTGACGTGCAAGCATGTCCAAAAACGTAACACACAAGTCGCAATTGTTCAAAATAATTAGGATTCATGGAAAAACTTAACTTTAAGACAACCCAGCCTCTTGCTTTCCTACGCTATCTTCTTCATTTGAAATGGACTTCAAAACAAATACTCTAGAAATCATGCTGTATTTAATAGAAACCAAACCAATAAATTATATCGGTTTGACGTAGAAGCATGTCCAAAAACGTAACACACAAGTTGCAATTGTTCAAAATAATTAGGATTCATGGAAATACTTAACTTTAAGACAACCCAGCCTATTGCTTTCCTACACTATCTTCTTCATTTGAAATCCATTTCGAAACAAATAGTCGAGAAATCATGCTGCATTTACTAGGATCCAAACCATAAATTATATCGGTTTGACGTGCAAGCATGTCCAAAAACGTAACACACAAGTTGCAATTGTTTAAAATAATTAGGATTCATGGAAAAACTTAACTTTAAGACAACCAAGCCTATTGCTTTCCTACACTGTCTTCTTCATTTGAAATGAATTTCAAAACAAATACTCTAGAAATCATGCTTTATTTAATTGAAACCAAACCAATAAATTATATCGGTTTGACGTGCAAGCATGTCCAAAAACGTAACACACAAGTTGCAATTGTTCAAAATAATTAGGATTCATGGAAAAACTTAACTTTAAGACAACCCAACCTATTGCTTTCCTACTCTATCTTCTTCATTTGAAATGGATTTGAAAACAAATAATCTAGAAATCATGCTGTATTTAATAGAAACCAAACCAATAAATTATATCGGTTTGACGTAGAAGCATGTCCAAAAACGTAACACACAAGTTGCAATTGTTCAAAATAATTAGGATTCATGGAAATACTTAACTTTAAGACAACCCAGCCTATTGCTTTCCTACACTATCTTCTTCATTTGAAATCCATTTCGAAACAAATAGTCGAGAAATCATGCTGCATTTACTAGGATCCAAACCATAAATTATATCGGTTTGACGTGCAAGCATGTCCAAAAACGTAACACACAAGTTGCAATTGTTTAAAATAATTAGGATTCATGGAAAAACTTAACTTTAAGACAACCAAGCCTATTGCTTTCCTACACTGTCTTCTTCATTTGAAATGAATTTCAAAACAAATACTCTAGAAATCATGCTTTATTTAATTGAAACCAAACCAATAAATTATATCGGTTTGACGTGCAAGCATGTCCAAAAACGTAACACACAAGTTGCAATTGTTCAAAATAATTAGGATTCATGGAAAAACTTAACTTTAAGACTACCCAACCTATTGCTTTCCTACTCTATCTTCTTCATTTGAAATGGATTTGAAAACAAATAATCTAGAAATCATGCTGTATTTAATAGAAACCAAACCAATAAATTATATCGGTTTGACGTGCAAGCATGTCCAAAAACGTAACACACAAGTTGCAATTGTTCAAAATAATTAGGATTCATGGAAAAACTTAACTTTAAGACAACCCAGCCTATTGCTTTCCTACACTCTCTTCTTCATTTGAAATAGATTTTTGAACAAATACTCTAGAAATCATGCTCTATTTAATAGAAACCAAACCAATAAATTATATCGGTTTGACGTGCAAGCATGTCCAAAAACGTAACACACAAGTCGCAATTGTTCAAAATAATTAGGATTCATGGAAAAACTTAACTTTAAGACAACCCAGCCTCTTGCTTTCCTACGCTATCTTCTTCATTTGAAATGGACTTCAAAACAAATACTCTAGAAATCATGCTGTATTTAATAGAAACCAAACCAATAAATTATATCGGTTTGACGTAGAAGCATGTCCAAAAACGTAACACACAAGTTGCAATTGTTCAAAATAATTAGGATTCATGGAAATACTTAACTTTAAGACAACCCAGCCTATTGCTTTCCTACACTATCTTCTTCATTTGAAATCCATTTCGAAACAAATAGTCGAGAAATCATGCTGCATTTACTAGGATCCAAACCATAAATTATATCGGTTTGACGTGCAAGCATGTCCAAAAACGTAACACACAAGTTGCAATTGTTTAAAATAATTAGGATTCATGGAAAAACTTAACTTTAAGACAACCAAGCCTATTGCTTTCCTACACTGTCTTCTTCATTTGAAATGAATTTCAAAACAAATACTCTAGAAATCATGCTTTATTTAATTGAAACCAAACCAATAAATTATATCGGTTTGACGTGCAAGCATGTCCAAAAACGTAACACACAAGTTGCAATTGTTCAAAATAATTAGGATTCATGGAGAAACTTAACTTTAAGACTACCCAACCTATTGCTTTCCTACTCTATCTTCTTCATTTGAAATGGATTTGAAAACAAATAATCTAGAAATCATGCTGTATTTAATAGAAACCAAACCAATAAATTATATCGGTTTGACGTGCAAGCATGTCCAAAAACGTAACACACAAATTGCAATTGTTTAAAATAATTAGGATTCATGGAAAAACTTAACTTTAAGACAACCCAGCCTATTGCTTTCCTACACTCTCTTCTTGATTTGAAATGGACTTCAAAACAAATACTCTAGAAATCATGCTGTATTTAATAGAAACCAAACCAATAAATTATATCGGTTTGACGTGCAAGCATGTCCAAAAACGTAACACACAAATTGCTATTGTTCAAAATAATTAGGATTCATGGAGAAAGTTAATTTTAAAACAACCCAGCTTATTGCTTTCATACATTGTCTTGTTCATATGAAATGGATTTTTGAACAAATACTCTAGAAATCATGCTGTATTTAATAGAAACCAAACCAATAAATTATATCAGTTTGACGTGCAAGCATGTCCAAAAACGTAACACACAAGTTGCAATTGTTCAAAATAATTAGGATTCATGGAAATACTCAACTTTAAGACAACCCAGCCTATTGCTTTCCTACACTCTCTTCTTCATTTGAAATGGATTTTTGAACAAATACTTTAGAAATCATGCTGTATTTATTAGAAACCAAACCAATAAATTATATCGGTTTGACGTGCAAGCATGTCCAAAAACGTACCACACAAGTTGCTATTGTTCAAAATAATTAGGATTCATGGAAAAACTTAACTTTAAGACAACCCAGCCTATTGCTTTCCTACACTCTCTTCTTCATTTGAAATGGATTTTTGAACAAATACTTTAGAAATCATGCTGTATTTAATAGAAACCAAACCAATAAATTATATCGGTTTGACGTGCAAGCATGTCCAAAAACGTACCACACAAGTTACAATTGTTCAAAATAATTAGGATTCATGGAAAAACTTAACTTTAAGACAACCCAGCCTATTGCTTTCCTACACTCTCTTCTTCATTTGAAATGGATTTTTGAACAAATACTTTAGAAATCATGCTGTATTTAATAGAAACCAAACCAATAAATTATATCGGTGTGACGTGCAAGCATGTCCAAAAACGTAACACACACGTTGCAATTGTTCAAAATAATTAGGATTCATGGAAATACTCAACTTTAAGACAACGCAGCCTATTGCTTTCCTACACTCTCTTCTTCATTTGAAATGGATTTTTGAACAAATACTTTAGAAATCATGCTGTATTTAATAGAAACCAAACCAATAAATTATATCGGTTTGACGTGCAAGCATGTCCAAAAACGTAACACACAAATTGCTATTGTTCAAAATAATTAGGATTCATGGAAAAACTAAATTTAAGACATCCTAGCCTATTGCTTTCTTACACTATCTTCTTCATTTGAAATGAATTTCAAAACAAATACTGTAAAAATCATGTTGTATTTACTAGGATCCAAACCATAAATTATATCGGTTTGACGTGCAAGCATGTCCAAAAACGTAACACACAAGTTGCTATTGTTCAAAATAATTAGGATTCATGGAAAAAGTTAACTTTAAGACAACCCAGCCTATTGCTTTCCTACACTCTCTTCTTGATTTGAAATGGATTTCAAAACAAATACTCTAGAAATCATGCTATATTTAATAGAGACCAAACCAATAAATTATGTCGGTTTGACGTGCAAGCATGTCCAAAAACGTAACACACAAGTTGCTATTGTTCAAAATAATTAGGATTCATGGAAAAAGTTAACTTTAAGACAACCCAGCGTATTGCTTTCCTACACTGTCTTCTTCATTTGAAATGGATTTCAAAACAAATACTCTAGAAATCATGCTGTATTTAATAGAAACCAAACCAATAAATTATATCGGTTTGACGTGCAAGCATGTCCAAAAACGTAACACACAAATTGCTATTGTTCAAAATAATTAGGATTCATGGAGAAAGTTAATTTTAAAACAACCCAGCTTATTGCTTTCATACATTGTCTTGTTCATATGAAATGGATTTTTGAACAAATACTCTAGAAATCATGCTGTATTTAATAGAAACCAAACCAATAAATTATATCACTTTGACGTGCAAGCATGTCCAAAAACGTAACACAGAAGTTGCAATTGTTCAAAATAATTAGGATTCATGGAAATACTCAACTTTAAGACAACCCAGCCTATTGCTTTCCTACACTCTCTTCTTCATTTGAAATGGATTTTTGAACAAATACTTTAGAAATCATGCTGTATTTAATAGAAACCAAACCAATAAATTATATCGGTTTGACGTGCAAGCATGTCCAAAAACGTACCACACAAGTTGCTATTGTTCAAAATAATTAGGATTCATGGAAAAACTTAACTTTAAGACAACCCAGCCTATTGCTTTCCTACACTCTCTTCTTCATTTGAAATGGATTTTTGAACAAATACTTTAGAAATCATGCTGTATTTATTAGAAACCAAACCAATAAATTATATCGGTTTGACGTGCAAGCATGTCCAAAAACGTAATAAACGAGTTGCTATTGTTCAAAATAATTAGGATTCATGGAAAAAGTTAACTTTAAGACAACCCAGCCTATTGCATTCCTACACTCTCTTCTTGATTTGAAATGGATTTCAAAACAAATACTCTAGAAATCATGCTGTATTTAATAGACACCAAACCAATAAATTATATCGGTTTGACGTGCAAGCATGTCCAAAAACGTAACACACACGTTGCAATTGTTCAAAATAATTAGGATTCATGGAAATACTCAACTTTAAGACAACCCAGCCTATTGCTTTCCTACACTCTCTTCTTCATTTGAAATGGATTTTTGAACAAATACTTTAGAAATCATGCTGTATTTAATAGAAACCAAACCAATAAATTATATCGGTTTGACGTGCAAGCATGTCCAAAAACGTAACACACAAATTGCTATTGTTCAAAATAATTAGGATTCATGGAAAAACTAAATTTAAGACATCCTAGCCTATTGCTTTCTTACACTATCTTCTTCATTTGAAATGAATTTCAAAACAAATACTGTAAAAATCATGTTGTATTTACTAGGATCCAAACCATAAATTATATCGGTTTGACGTGCAAGCATGTCCAAAAACGTAACACACAAGTTGCTATTGTTCAAAATAATTAGGATTCATGGAAAAAGTTAACTTTAAGACAACCCAGCCTATTGCTTTCCTACACTCTCTTCTTGATTTGAAATGGATTTCAAAACAAATACTCTAGAAATCATGCTATATTTAATAGAGACCAAACCAATAAATTATGTCGGTTTGACGTGCAAGCATGTCCAAAAACGTAACACACAAGTTGCTATTGTTCAAAATAATTAGGATTCATGGAAAAAGTTAACTTTAAGACAACCCAGCGTATTGCTTTCCTACACTGTCTTCTTCATTTGAAATGGATTTCAAAACAAATACTCTAGAAATCATGCTGTATTTAATAGAAACCAAACCAATAAATTATATCGGTTTGACGTGCAAGCATGTCCAAAAACGTAACACACAAATTGCTATTGTTCAAAATAATTAGGATTCATGGAGAAAGTTAATTTTAAAACAACCCAGCTTATTGCTTTCATACATTGTCTTGTTCATATGAAATGGATTTTTGAACAAATACTCTAGAAATCATGCTGTATTTAATAGAAACCAAACCAATAAATTATATCACTTTGACGTGCAAGCATGTCCAAAAACGTAACACAGAAGTTGCAATTGTTCAAAATAATTAGGATTCATGGAAATACTCAACTTTAAGACAACCCAGCCTATTGCTTTCCTACACTCTCTTCTTCATTTGAAATGGATTTTTGAACAAATACTTTAGAAATCATGCTGTATTTAATAGAAACCAAACCAATAAATTATATCGGTTTGACGTGCAAGCATGTCCAAAAACGTACCACACAAGTTGCTATTGTTCAAAATAATTAGGATTCATGGAAAAACTTAACTTTAAGACAACCCAGCCTATTGCTTTCCTACACTCTCTTCTTCATTTGAAATGGATTTTTGAACAAATACTTTAGAAATCATGCTGTATTTATTAGAAACCAAACCAATAAATTATATCGGTTTGACGTGCAAGCATGTCCAAAAACGTAATAAACGAGTTGCTATTGTTCAAAATAATTAGGATTCATGGAAAAAGTTAACTTTAAGACAACCCAGCCTATTGCATTCCTACACTCTCTTCTTGATTTGAAATGGATTTCAAAACAAATACTCTAGAAATCATGCTGTATTTAATAGACACCAAACCAATAAATTATATCGGTTTGACGTGCAAGCATGTCCAAAAACGTAACACACACGTTGCAATTGTTCAAAATAATTAGGATTCATGGAAATACTCAACTTTAAGACAACCCAGCCTATTGCTTTCCTACACTCTCTTCTTCATTTGAAATGGATTTTTGAACAAATACTTTAGAAATCATGCTGTATTTAATAGAAACCAAACCAATAAATTATATCGGTTTGACGTGCAAGCATGTCCAAAAACGTAACACACAAATTGCTATTGTTCAAAATAATTAGGATTCATGGAAAAACTAAATTTAAGACATCCTAGCCTATTGCTTTCTTACACTATCTTCTTCATTTGAAATGAATTTCAAAACAAATACTGTAAAAATCATGTTGTATTTACTAGGATCCAAACCATAAATTATATCGGTTTGACGTGCAAGCATGTCCAAAAACGTAACACACAAGTTGCAATTGTTTAAAATAATTAGGATTCATGGAAATACTCAACTTTAAGACAACCCAGCCTATTGCTTTCCTACACTCTCTTCTTGATTTGAAATGGATTTCAAAACAAATACTCTAGAAATCATGCTCTATTTAATAGAAACCAAACCAATAAATTATATCACTTTGACGTGCAAGCATGTCCAAAAACGTAACACACAAGTTGCAATTGTTCAAAATAATTAGGATTCATGGAAATACTCAACTTTAAGACAACCCAGCCTATTGCTTTCCTACACTCTCTTCTTCATTTGAAATGGATTTTTGAACAAATACTTTAGAAATCATGCTGTATTTAATAGAAACCAAACCAATAAATTATATCGGTTTGACGTGCAAGCATGTCCAAAAACGTACCACACAAGTTGCTATTGTTCAAAATAATTAGGATTCATGGAAAAACTTAACTTTAAGACAACCCAGCCTATTGCTTTCCTACACTCTCTTCTTCATTTGAAATGGATTTTTGAACAAATACTTTAGAAATCATGCTGTATTTAATAGAAACCAAACCAATAAATTATATCGGTGTGACGTGCAAGCATGTCCAAAAACGTAACACACACGTTGCAATTGTTCAAAATAATTAGGATTCATGGAAATACTCAACTTTAAGACAACCCAGCCTATTGCTTTCCTACACTCTCTTCTTCATTTGAAATGGATTTTTGAACAAATACTTTAGAAATCATGCTGTATTTAATAGAAACCAAACCAATAAATTATATCGGTTTGACGTGCAAGCATGTCCAAAAACGTAACACACACGTTGCTATTGTTCAAAATAATTAGGATTCATGGAAAAACTTAACTTTAAGACAACCCAGCCTATTGCTTTCCTACACTCTCTTCTTGATTTGAAATGGATTTCAAAACAAATACTCTAGAAATCATGCTGTATTTAATAGAAACCAAACCAATAAATTATATCGGTTTGACGTGCAAGCATGTCCAAAAACGTAACACACACGTTGCAATTGTTCAAAATAATTAGGATTCATGGAAATACTCAACTTTAAGACAATCCAGCCTATTGCTTTCCTACACTCTCTTCTTCATTTGAAATGGATTTTTGAACAAATACTTTAGAAATCATGCTGTATTTAATAGAAACCAAACCAATAAATTATATCGGTTTGACGTGCAAGCATGTCCAAAAACGTACCACACAAGTTGCTATTGTTCAAAATAATTAGGATTCATGGGAAAACTTAACTTTAAGACAACCCAGCCTATTGCTTTCCTACACTCTCTTCTTCATTTGAAATGGATTTTTGAACAAATACTTTAGAAATCATGCTGTATTTAATAGAAACCAAACCAATAAATTATATCGGTGTGACGTGCAAGCATGTCCAAAAACGTAACACACACGTTGCAATTGTTCAAAATAATTAGGATTCATGGAAATACTCAACTTTAAGACAACCCAGCCTATTGCTTTCCTACACTCTCTTCTTCATTTGAAATGGATTTTTGAACAAATACTTTAGAAATCATGCTGTATTTAATAGAAACCAAACCAATAAATTATATCGGTTTGACGTGCAAGCATGTCCAAAAACGTAACACACAAGTTGCAATTGTTCAAAATAATTAGGATTCATGGAAAAACTTAACTTTAAGACAACCCAGCCTATTGCTTTCCTACACTCTCTTCTTGATTTGAAATGGATTTCAAAACAAATACTCTAGAAATCATGCTGTATTTAATAGAAACCAAACCAATAAATTATATCGGTTTGACGTGCAAGCATGTCCAAAAACGTAACACACACGTTGCTATTGTTCAAAATAATTAGGATTCATGGAAAAACTTAACTTTAAAACAACCCAGCCTATTGCTTTCCTACACTCTCTTCTTGATTTGAAATGGATTTCAAAACAAATAATCTAGAAATCATGCTGTATTTAATAGAAACCAAACCAATAAATTATATCGGTTTGACGTGCAAGCAAGTCCAAAAACGTAACACACAAGTTGCTATTGTTCAAAATAATTAGGATTCATGGAAAAATTTAACTTTAAGACAACCCAGCCTATTGCTTCCCTACACTCTCTTCTTCATTTGAAATGGATTTCAAAACAAATACTCTAGAAATCATGCTGTATTTAATTGAAACCAAACCAATAAATTATATCGGTTTGACGTGCAAGCATGTCCAAAAACGTAACACACAAGTTGCAATTGTTCAAAATAATTAGGATTCATGGAAAAACTTAACTTTAAGACAACCCAACCTATTGCTTTCCTACACTGTCTTCTTCATTTGAAATGGATTTCAAAACAAATACTCTACAAATCATGCTGTATTAAATAGACTCCAAACCAATAAATTATATCGGGTTGACGTGCAAGCATGTCCAAAAACGTAACACACAAGTTGCTATTGTTCAAAATAATTAGGATTCATGGAGAAACTTAATTTTAAAACAACCCAGCCTATTGCTTTCATAGACTGTCTTGTTCATATGAAATCGATTTTTGAACAAATACTCTAGAAATCATGCTCTTTTTAATAGAAACCAAACCAATAAATTATATCACTTTGACGTGCAAGCATGTCCAAAAACGTAACACACAAGTTGCAATTGTTCAAAATAATTAGGATTTATGGAAAAACTTAACTTCAAGACAACCCAACCTATTGCTTTCCTAGACTGTCTTCTTCATTTGAAATGGATTTCAAAACAAATACTCTAAAAAGCATACTGTATTTAATAGAAACCAAACCAATAAATTATATCGGTTTGACGTGCAAGCATGTCCAAAAACGTAACACACAAGTTGCAATTGTTTAAAATAATTAGGATTCATGGAAAAACTTAACTTTAAGACAACCCAGCCTATTGCTTTCCTACACTCTCTTCTTCATTTGAAATGGATTTTTGAACAAATACTCTAGAAATCATGATGTATTTCATAGAAATCAAACCAATAAATTATATCGGTTTGACGTGCAAGCATGTCCAAACACGTAACACACAAGTTGCAATTGTTCAAAATAATTAGGATTTATGGAAAAACTTAACTTCAAGACAACCCAACCTATTGCTTTCCTAGACTGTCTTCTTCATTTGAAATGGATTTCAAAACAAATACTCTAAAAAGCATACTGTATTTAATAGAAACCAAACCAATAAATTATATCGGTTTGACGTGCAAGCATGTCCAAAAACGTAACACACACGTTGCTATTGTTCAAAATAATTAGGATTCATGGAAAAACTTAACTTTAAGACAACCTAGCCTATTGCTTTCCTACACTCTCTTCTTGATTTGAAATGGATTTCAAAACAAATAATCTAGAAATCATGCTGTATTTAATAGAAACCAAACCAATAAATTATATCGGTTTGACGTGCAAGCAAGTCCAAAAACGTAACACACAAGTTGCTATTGTTCAAAATAATTAGGATTCATGGAAAAATTTAACTTTAAGACAACCCAGCCTATTGCTTCCCTACACTCTCTTCTTCATTTGAAATGGATTTCAAAACAAATACTCTAGAAATCATGCTGTATTTAATTGAAACCAAACCAATAAATTATATCGGTTTGACGTGCAAGCATGTCCAAAAACGTAACACACAAGTTGCAATTGTTCAAAATAATTAGGATTCATGGAAAAACTTAACTTTAAGACAACCCAACCTATTGCTTTCCTACACTGTCTTCTTCATTTGAAATGGATTTCAAAACAAATACTCTACAAATCATGCTGTATTAAATAGACTCCAAACCAATAAATTATATCGGGTTGACGTGCAAGCATGTCCAAAAACGTAACACACAAGTTGCTATTGTTCAAAATAATTAGGATTCATGGAGAAACTTAATTTTAAAACAACCCAGCTTATTGCTTTCATAGACTGTCTTGTTCATATGAAATCGATTTTTGAACAAATACTCTAGAAATCATGCTCTTTTTAATAGAAACCAAACCAATAAATTATATCACTTTGACGTGCAAGCATGTCCAAAAACGTAACACAGAAGTTGCAATTGTTCAAAATAATTAGGATTCATGGAAAAACTTAACTTTAAGACAACCCAGCCTATTGCTTCCCTACACTCTCTTCTTCATTTGAAATGGATTTCAAAACAAATACTCTAGAAATCATGCTGTATTTAATTGAAACCAAACGAATAAATTATATTGGTTTGACGTGCAAGCATGTCCAAAAACGTAACACACAAGTTGCAATTGTTCAAAATAATTAGGATTCATGGAAAAACTTAACTTCAAGACAACCCAGCCTATTGCTTTCCTACACTGTCTTGTTCATATGAAATGGATTCCAAAACAAATACTCTAGAAATCATGCTGTATTTAATAGAAACGAAACCAATAAATTATATCGGTTTGACGTGCAAGCATGTCCAAAAACGTAATACACAAGTTGCAATTGTACAAAATAATTAGGATTCATGGAAAAACTTAACTTTAAGACAACCCAACCTATTGCTTTCCTACACTGTCTTCTTCATTTGAAATGGATTTTTGAACAAATACTCTAGAAATCATGATGTATTTCATAGAAATCAAACCAATAAATTATATCGGTTTGACGTGCAAGCATGTCCAAACACGTAACACACAAGTTGCAATTGTTCAAAATAATTAGGATTTATGGAAAAACTTAACTTCAAGACAACCCAACCTATTGCTTTCCTAGACTGTCTTCTTCATTTGAAATGGATTTCAAAACAAATACTCTAAAAAGCATACTGTATTTAATAGAAACCAAACCAATAAATTATATCGGTTTGACGTGCAAGCATGTCCAAAAACGTAACACACAAGTTGCAATTGTTTAAAATAATTAGGATTCATGGAAAAACTTAACTTTAAGACAACCCAGCCTATTGCTTTCCTACACTCTCTTCTTCATTTGAAATGGATTTTTCAACAAATACTCTAGAAATCATGATGTATTTCATAGAAATCAAACCAATAAATTATATCGGTTTGACCTGCAAGCATGTCCAAAAACGTAACACACAAGTTGCAATTGTTCAAAATAATTAGGATTCATGGAAAAACTTAACTTCAAGACAACCCAGCCTATTGCTTTCCTACACTCTCTTCTTCATTTGAAATGGATTTCAAAACAAATAGTCTAGAAATCATGCTGTATTTAATAGAAACCAAACCAATAAATTATATCGGTTTGACGTGCAAGCATGTCCAAAAACGTAACACACAAGTTGCAATTGTTCAAAATAATTAGGATTCATGGAAAAACTTAACTTTAAGACAACCCAGCCTATTGCTTTCCTACACTGTCTTCTTGATTTGAAATGGATTTTTGAACGAATACTCTAGAAATCATGATGTATTTCATAGAAATCAAACCAATAAATTATATCGGTTTGACGTGCAAGCATGTCCAAACACGTAACACACAAGTTGCAATTGTTCAAAATAATTAGGATTTATGGAAAAACTTAACTTCAAGACAACCCAGCCTATTGCTTTCCTACACTGTCTTCTTCATTTGAAATGGATTTTTGAACGAATACTCTAGAAATCATGCTGTATTTAATAGAAATCAAACCAATAAATTATATGGGTTTGACGTGCAAGCATGTCCAAAAACGTAACACAGAAGTTGCAATTGTACAAAATAATTAGGATTCATGGAAAAACTTAACTTTAAGACAACCCAGCCTATTGCTTTCCTACACTGTCTTCTTCATTTGAAATGGATTTTTGAACAAATACTCTAGAAATCATGCTGTATTTAATAGAATTCAAACCAATAAATTATATCGGTTTGACGTGCAAGCATGTCCAAAAACGTAACACACAAGTTGCAATTGTACAAAATAATTAGGATTCATGGAAAAACTTAACTTTAAGACAACCCAGCCTATTGCTTTCCTACACTCTCTTCTTCATTTGAAATGGATTTTTGAACAAATACTCTAGAAATCATGATGTATTTCATAGAAATCAAACCAATAAATTATATCGGTTTGACGTGCAAGCATGTCCAAACACGTAACACACAAGTTGCAATTGTTCAAAATAATTAGGATTTATGGAAAAAATTAACTTCAAGACAACCCAGCCTATTGCTTTCCTACACTGTCTTCTTCATTTGAAATGGATTTCAAAACAAATACTCTAGAAATCATGCTGTATTTAATAGAAACCAAACCAATAAATTATATCGGTTTGACGTGCAAGCATGTCCAAAAACGTAACACACAAGTTGCAATTGTACAAAATAATTAGGATTCATGGAAAAACTAAATTTAAGACAACCCAGCCTATTGCTTTCCTACACTATCTTCTTCATTTGAAATGAATTTCAAAACAAATACTCTAAAAATCATGTTGTATTTAATAGGATCCAAACCATAAATTATATCAGTTTGACGTGCAAGCATGTCCAAAAACGTAACACACAAGTTGCAATTGTACAAAATAATTAGGATTCATGGAAAAACTTAACTTTAAGACAACCCAGCCTATTGCTTTCCTACACTGTCTTCTTCATTTGAAATGGATTTTTGAACAAATACTCTAGAAATCATGCTGTATTTAATAGAAACCAAACCAATAAATTATATCGGTTTGACGTGCAAGCATGTCCAAAAACGTAACACACAAGTTGCAATTGTTCAAAATAATTAGGATTCATGGAAAAACTTAACTTTAAGACAACCCAACCTATTGCTTTCCTACATTGTCTTGTTCATATGAAATGGATTCCAAAACAAATACTCTAGAAATCATGCTGTATTTAATAGAAACCAAACCAATAAATTATATCGGTTTGACGTGCAAGCATGTCCAAAAACGTAACACACAAGTTGCAATTGTTCAAAATAATTAGGATTCATGGAAAAACTTAACTTTAAGACAACCCAACCTATTGCTTTCCTACACTATCTTCTTCATTTGAAATGAATTTCAAAACAAATACTCTAAAAATCATGTTGTATTTAATAGGATCCAAACCATAAATTATATCAGTTTGACGTGCAAGCATGTCCAAACACGTAACACACAAGTTGCAATTGTTCAAAATAATTAGGATTCATGGAAAAACTTAACTTTAAGACAACCCAGCCTATTGCTTTCCTACACTGTCTTCTTCATTTGAAATGGATTTCAAAACAAATACTCTAGAAATCATGCTGTATTTAATAGAAACCAAACCAATAAATTATATCGGTTTGACGTGCAAGCATGTCCAAAAACGTAACACACAAGTTGCAATTGTTCAAAATAATTAGGATTCATGGAAAAACTTAACTTTAAGACAACCCAACCTATTGCTTTCCTACATTGTCTTGTTCATATGAAATGGATTCCAAAACAAATACTCTAGAAATCATGCTGTATTTAATAGAAACGAAACCAATAAATTATATCGGTTTGACGTGCAAGCATGTCCAAAAACGTAATACACAAGTTGCAATTGTACAAAATAAATAGGATTCATGGAAAAACTTAACTTTAAGACAACCCAACCTATTGCTTTCCTACACTGTCTTCTTCATTTGAAATGGATTTTTGAACAAATACTCTAGAAATCATGATGTATTTCATAGAAATCAAACCAATAAATTATATCGGTTTGACGTGCAAGCATGTCCAAACACGTAACACACAAGTTGCAATTGTTCAAAATAATTAGGATTTATGGAAAAACCTAACTTCAAGACAACCCAGCCTATTGCTTTCCTACACTGTCTTCTTCATTTGAAATGGATTTCAAAACAAATACTCTAGAAATCATGCTGTATTTAATAGAATTCAAACCAATAAATTATATCGGTTTGACGTGCAAGCATGTCCAAAAACGTAACACACAAGTTGCAATTGTACAAAATAATTAGGATTCATGGAAAAACTTAACTTTAAGACAACCCAGCCTATTGCTTTCCTACACTGTCTTCTTCATTTGAAATGGATTTTTGAACAAATACTCTAGAAATCATGATGTATTTCATAGAAATCAAACCAATAAATTATATCGGTTTGACGTGCAAGCATGTCCAAACACGTAACACACAAGTTGCAATTGTTCAAAATAATTAGGATTCATGGAAAAACTTAACTTTAAGACAACCCAGCCTATTGCTTCCCTACACTCTCTTCTTCATTTGAAATGGATTTCAAAACAAATACTCTAGAAATCATGCTGTATTTAATAGAAATCAAACCAATAAATTATATCGGTTTGACGTGCAAGCATGTCCAAAAACGTAACACAGAAGTTGCAATTGTACAAAATAATTAGGATTCATGGAAAAACTTAACTTTAAGACAACCCAGCCTATTGCTTTCCTACACTGTCTTCTTCATTTGAAATGGATTTTTGAACAAATACTCTAGAAATCATGATGTATTTCATAGAAATCAAACCAATAAATTATATCGGTTTGACGTGCAAGCATGTCCAAACACGTAACACACAAGTTGCAATTGTTCAAAATAATTAGGATTTATAGAAAAACTTAACTTCAAGACAACCCAGCCTATTGCTTTCCTACACTGTCTTCTTCATTTGAAATGGATTTCAAAACAAATACTCTAGAAATCATGCTGTATTTAATAGAAACCAAACCAATAAATTATATCGGTTTGACGTGCAAGCATGTCCAAAAACGTAACACAGAAGTTGCAATTGTACAAAATAATTAGGATTCATGGAAAAACTAAATTTAAGACAACCCAGCCTATTGCTTTCCTACACTATCTTCTTCATTTGAAATGAATTTCAAAACAAATACTCTAAAAATCATGTTGTATTTAATAGGATCCAAACCATAAATTATATCAGTTTGACGTGCAAGCATGTCCAAACACGTAACACACAAGTTGCAATTGTTCAAAATAATTAGGATTTATGGAAAAACATAACTTTAAGACAACCCAGCCTAATGCTTTCCTACACTGTCTTCTTCATTTGAAATGGATTTTTGAACGAATACTCTAGAAATCATGATGTATTTAATAGAAATCAAACCAATAAATTATATCGGTTTGACGTGCAAGCATGTCCAAACAAGTAACACACAAGTTGCAATTGTTCAAAATAATTAGGATTCATGGAAAAACTTAACTTTAAGACAACCCAGCCTATTGCTTTCCTACACTGTCTTCTTCATTTGAAATGGATTTTTGAACGAATACTCTAGAAATCATGATGTATTTCATAGAAATCAAACCAATAAATTATATCGGTTTGACGTGCAAGCATGTCCGAAAACGTAACACACAAGTTGCAATTGTTCAAAATAATTAGGATTCATGGAAAAACTAAATTTAAGACAACCTAGCCTATTGCTTTCTTACACTATCTTGTTCATTTGAAATGAATTTCAAAACAAATACTCTAAAAATCATGTTGTATTTACTAGGATCCAGACCATAAATTATATCGGTTTGTTGTGCAAGCATGTCCAAAAACGTAACACACAAGTTGCTATTGTTCAAAATAATTAGGATTCATGGAGAAACTTAATTTTAAAACAACCCAGCTTATTGCTTTCATATACTGTCTTGTTCATTTGAAATGGATTTTTGAACGAATACTCTAGAAATCATGATGTATTTCATAGAAATCAAACCAATAAATTATATCGGTTTGACGTGCAAGCATGTCCGAAAACGTAACACACAAGTTGCAATTGTTCAAAATAATTAGGATTCATGGAAAAACTAAATTTAAGACAACCTAGCCTATTGCTTTCTTACACTATCTTGTTCATTTAAAATGAATTTCAAAACAAATACTCTACAAATCATGTTGTATTTACTAGGATCCAGACCATAAATTATATCGGTTTGTTGTGCAAGCATGTCCAAAAACGTAACACACAAGTTGCTATTGTTCAAAATAATTAGGATTCATGGAAAAACTAAATTTAAGACAACCCAGCCTATTGCTTTCCTACACTCTCTTCTTCATTTGAAATGGATTTTTGAACAAATACTCTAGAAATCATGATGTATTTCATAGAAATCAAACCAATAAATTATATCGGTTTGACGTGCAAGCATGTCCAAAAACGTCACACACAAGTTGCAATTGTTTAAAATAATTAGGATTCATGGAAAAACTTAACTTTAAGACAACCCAGCCTATTGCTTTCCTACACTCTCTTCTTCATTTGAAATGGATTTTTGAACAAATACTCTAGAAATCATGCTGTATTTAATAGAAACCAAACCAATAAATTATATCGGTTTGACATGCAAGCATGTCCAAAAACGTAACACACAAGTTGCAATTGTTCAAAATAATTAGGATTCATGGAAAAACTTAACTTTAAGACAACCCAGCCTATTGCTTTCCTACACTGTCTTCTTCATTTGAAATGGATTTTTGAACGAATACTCTAGAAATCATGATGTATTTCATAGAAATCAAACCAATAAATTATATCGGTTTGACGTGCAAGCATGTCCGAAAACGTAACACACAAGTTGCAATTGTTCAAAATAATTAGGATTCATGGAAAAACTAAATTTAAGACAACCTAGCCTATTGCTTTCTTACACTATCTTGTTCATTTGAAATGAATTTCAAAACAAATACTCTAAAAATCATGTTGTATTTACTAGGATCCAGACCATAAATTATATCGGTTTGTTGTGCAAGCATGTCCAAAAACGTAACACACAAGTTGCTATTGTTCAAAATAATTAGGATTCATGGAGAAACTTAATTTTAAAACAACCCAGCTTATTGCTTTCATATACTGTCTTGTTCATATGAAATGGATTTTTGAACAAATATTCTAGAAATCATGCTGTATTTAATAGAAACCAAACCAATAAATTATATCGGTTTGACGTGCAAGCATGTCCAAAAACGTAACACACAAGTTGCAATTGTTCAAAATAATTCGGATTCATACAAAAACTCAATTTTAAGGCAACCCTATTCCTTTCCTACATTGTCTTCTTCATTTGAAATCAATTTCGAAACAAATAGTCTAGAAATCATGCTGTATTTAATAGAAACCAAACCAATAAATTATATCGGTTTGACGTGCAAGCATGTCCAAAAACGTAACACACAAGTTGCAATTGTTCAAAATAATTAGGATTCATGAAAAACTAAATTTAAGACAACCCAGCCTATTGCTTTCCTACACTATCTTCTTCATTTGAAATGAATTTCCAAACAAATACTCTAAAAATCATGTTGTATTTAATAGGATCCAAACCATAAATTATATCAGTTTGACGTGCAAGCATGTCCAAAAACGTAACACACAAGTTGCAATTGTTCAAAATAATTAGGATTTATGGAAAAACATAACTTTAAGACAACCCAGCCTATTGCTTTCCTACACTGTCTTCTTCATTTGAAATGGATTTTTGAACGAATACTCTAGAAATCATGATGTATTTAATAGAAATCAAACCAATAAATTATATCGGTTTGACGTGCAAGCATGTCCAAACAAGTAACACACAAGTTGCAATTGTTCAAAATAATTAGGATTCATGGAAAAACTTAACTTTAAGACAACCCAGCCTATTGCTTTCCTACACTGTCTTCTTCATTTGAAATGGATTTTTGAACGAATACTCTAGAAATCATGATGTATTTCATAGAAATCAAACCAATAAATTATATCGGTTTGACGTGCAAGCATGTCCGAAAACGTAACACACAAGTTGCAATTGTTCAAAATAATTAGGATTCATGGAAAAACTAAATTTAAGACAACCTAGCCTATTGCTTTCTTACACTATCTTGTTCATTTGAAATGAATTTCAAAACAAATACTCTAAAAATCATGTTGTATTTACTAGGATCCAGACCATAAATTATATCGATTTGTTGTGCAAGCATGTCCAAAAACGTAACACACAAGTTGCTATTGTTCAAAATAATTAGGATTCATGGAGAAACTTAATTTTAAAACAACCCAGCTTATTGCTTTCATATACTGTCTTGTTCATTTGAAATGGATTTTTGAACGAATACTCTAGAAATCATGATGTATTTCATAGAAATCAAACCAATAAATTATATCGGTTTGACGTGCAAGCATGTCCGAAAACGTAACACACAAGTTGCAATTGTTCAAAATAATTAGGATTCATGGAAAAACTAAATTTAAGACAACCTAGCCTATTGCTTTCTTACACTATCTTGTTCATTTAAAATGAATTTCAAAACAAATACTCTACAAATCATGTTGTATTTACTAGGATCCAGACCATAAATTATATCGGTTTGTTGTGCAAGCATGTCCAAAAACGTAACACACAAGTTGCTATTGTTCAAAATAATTAGGATTCATGGAGAAACTTAATTTTAAAACAACCCAGCTTATTGCTTTCATATACTGTCTTGTTCATATGAAATGGATTTTTGAACAAATATTCTAGAAATCATGCTGTATTTAATAGAAACCAAACCAATAAATTATATCGGTTTGACGTGCAAGCATGTCCAAAAACGTAACACACAAGTTGCAATTGTTCAAAATAATTCGGATTCATACAAAAACTCAATTTTAAGGCAACCCTATTCCTTTCCTACATTGTCTTCTTCATTTGAAATCAATTTCGAAACAAATAGTCTAGAAATCATGCTGTATTTAATAGAAACCAAACCAATAAATTATATCGGTTTGACGTGCAAGCATGTCCAAAAACGTAACACACAAGTTGCAATTGTTCAAAATAATTAGGATTCATGAAAAACTAAATTTAAGACAACCCAGCCTATTGCTTTCCTACACTATCTTCTTCATTTGAAATGAATTTCCAAACAAATACTCTAAAAATCATGTTGTATTTAATAGGATCCAAACCATAAATTATATCAGTTTGACGTGCAAGCATGTCCAAAAACGTAACACACAAGTTGCAATTGTTCAAAATAATTAGGATTCATGGAAAAACATAACTTCAAGACAACCAAGCCTATTGCTTTCCTACACTGTCTTGTTCATATGAAATGGATTCCAAAACAAATACTCTAGAAATCATGCTGTATTTAATAGAAACGAAACCAATAAATTATATCGGTTTGACGTGCAAGCATGTCCAAAAACGTAATACACAAGTTGCAATTGTACAAAATAATTAGGATTCATGGAAAAACTTAACTTTAAGACAACCCAACCTATTGCTTTCCTACACTGTCTTCTTCATTTGAAATGGATTTTTGAACGAATACTCTAGAAATCATGATGTATTTCATAGAAATCAAACCAATAAATTATATCGGTTTGACGTGCAAGCATGTCCAAACACGTAACACACAAGTTGCAATTGTTCAAAATAATTAGGATTTATGGAAAAACTTAACTTTAAGACAACCCAGCCTATTGCTTTCCTACACTGTCTTCTTCATTTGAAATGGATTTTTGAACAAATACTCTAGAAATCATGATGTATTTCATAGAAATCAAACCAATAAATTATATCGGTTTGACGTGCAAGCATGTCCAAACACGTAACACACAAGTTGCAATTGTTCAAAATAATTAGGATTTATGGAAAAACTTAACTTTAAGACAACCCAGCCTATTGCTTTCCTACACTGTCTTCTTCATTTGAAATGGATTTTTGAACAAATACTCTAGAAATCATGCTGTATTTAATAGAATTCAAACCAATAAATTATATCGGTTTGACGTGCAAGCATGTCCAAAAACGTAACACACAAGTTGCAATTGTACAAAATAATTAGGATTCATGGAAAAACTTAACTTTAAGACAACCCAGCCTATTGCTTTCCTACACTGTCTTCTTCATTTGAAATGGATTTTTGAACGAATACTCTAGAAATCATGATGTATTTCATAGAAATCAAACCAATAAATTATATCGGTTTGACGTGCAAGCATGTCCAAACACGTAACACACAAGTTGCAATTGTTCAAAATAATTAGGATTTATGGAAAAACTTAACTTTAAGACAACCCAGCCTATTGCTTTCCTACACTGTCTTCTTCATTTGAAATGGATTTTTGAACAAATACTCTAGAAATCATGATGTATTTCATAGAAATCAAACCAATAAATTATATCGGTTTGACGTGCAAGCATGTCCAAACACGTAACACACAAGTTGCAATTGTTCAAAATAATTAGGATTTATGGAAAAACTTAACTTTAAGACAACCCAGCCTATTGCTTTCCTACACTGTCTTCTTCATTTGAAATGGATTTTTGAACAAATACTCTAGAAATCATGATGTATTTCATAGAAATCAAACCAATAAATTATATCGGTTTGACGTGCAAGCATGTCCAAACACGTAACACACAAGTTGCAATTGTTCAAAATAATTAGGATTTATGGAAAAACTTAACTTTAAGACAACCCAGCCTATTGCTTTCCTACACTGTCTTCTTCATTTGAAATGGATTTTTGAACAAATACTCTAGAAATCATGATGTATTTCATAGAAATCAAACCAATAAATTATATCGGTTTGACGTGCAAGCATGTCCAAACACGTAACACACAAGTTGCAATTGTTCAAAATAATTAGGATTTATGGAAAAACTTAACCTTAAGACAACCCAGCCTATTGCTTTCCTACAGTGTCTTCTTCAGTTGAAATGGATTTCAAAACAAATACTCTAGAAATCATGATGTATTTCATAGATATCAAACCAATAAATTATATCGGTTAGACGTGCAAGCATGTCCAAAAACGTAACACACAAGTTGCAATTGTTCAAAATAATTAGGATTCATGGAAAAATTTAACTTTAAGACAACCCAGCCTATTGCTTTCCTACATTGTCTTCTTCATTTTAAATGAATTTCAAAACAAATACTCTAGAAATCATACTGTATTTAATAGAAACCAAACCAATAAATTATATCGGTTTGACGTGCAAGCATGTCCAAAAACGTAACACACAAGTTGCAATTGTTTAAAATAATTAGGATTCATGGAAAAACTTAACTTTAAGACAACCCAGCCTATTGCTTTCCTACACTGTCTTCTTCATTTGAAATGGATTTCAAAACAAATACTCTACAAATCATGCTGTATTTAATAGACTCCAAACCATAAATTATATCGGTTTGACGTGCAAGTATGTCCAAAAACGTAACACACAAGTTGCAATTGTTTAAAATAATTAGGATTCATGGAAAAACTTAACTTTAAGACAACCCAGCCTATTGCTTTCCTACATTGTGTTCTTCATTTTAAATGGATTTCTGAACAAATACTTTAGAAATCATACTGTATTTAATAGAAACCAAACCAATAAATTATATCGGTTTGACGTGCAAGCATGTCCAAAAACGTAACACACAAGTTGCAATTGTTCAAAATAATTAGGATTCATGGAAAAACTTAACTTTAAGACAACCCAGCCTATTGCTTTCCTACATTGTCTTCTTCATTTTAAATGAATTTCAAAACAAATACTCTAGAAATCATACTGTATTTAATAGAAACCAAACCAATAAATTATATCGGTTTGACGTGCAAGCATGTGCAAAAACGTAACACACAAGTTGCTATTGTTCAAAATAATTAGGATTCATGGAAAAACTAAATTTAAGACAACCCAACCTATTGCTTTCCTACATTATCTTCTTCATTTGAAATGAATTTCAAAACAAATACTCTAAAAATCATGTTGTATTTAATAGGATCCAAACCATAAATTATATCGGTTTGACGTGCAAGTATGTCCAAAAACGTAACACACAAGTTGCAATTGTTTAAAATAATTAGGATTCATGGAAAAACTTAACTTTAAGACAACCCAGCCTATTGCTTTCCTACACTGTCTTCTTCATTTGAAATGGATTTCAAAACAAATACTCTACAAATCATGCTGTATTTAATAGACTCCAAACCATAAATTATATCGGTTTGACGTGCAAGCATGTCCAAAAACGTAACACACAAGTTGCAATTGTTCAAAATAATTAGGATTCATGGAAAAACTTAACTTTAAGACAACCCAGCCTATTGCTTTCCTACATTGTCTTCTTCATTTTAAATGGATTTTTGAACAAATACTCTAGAAATCATACTGTATTTAATAGAAACCAAACCAATAAATTATATCGGTTTGACGTGCAAGCATGTCCAAAAACGTAACACACAAGTTGCAATTGTTCAAAATAATTAGGATTCATGGAAAAACTTAACTTTAAGACAACCCAGCCTATTGCTTTCCTACATTGTCTTCTTCATTTTAAATGGATTTTTGAACAAATACTCTAGAAATCATACTGTACTTAATAGAAACCAAACCAATAAATTATATGGGTTTGACGTGCAAGCATGTCCAAAAACGTAACACACAAGTTGCTATTGTTCAAAATAATTAGGATTCATGGAGAAACTTAACTTTAAGACAACCCAGCCTATTGCTTTCCTACACTGTCTTCTTCATTTGAAATGGATTTCAAAACAAATACTCTAGAAATCATGCTGTATTTAATAGACTCCAAACCAATAAATTATATCAGTTTGACGTGCAAGCATGTCCAAAAACGTAACACACAAGTTGCAATTGTTCAAAATAATTAGGATTCATGGAAAAACTAAATTTAAGACAACCCAACCTATTGCTTTCCTACATTATCTTCTTCATTTGAAATGAATTTCAAAACAAATACTCTAAAAATCATGTTGTATTTAATATCATCCAAACCATAAATTATATCGGTTTGACGTGCAAGTATGTCCAAAAACGTAACACACAAGTTGCAATTGTTTAAAATAATTAGGATTCATGGAAAAACTTAACTTTAAGACAACCCAGCCTATTGCTTTCCTACACTGTCTTCTTCATTTGAAATGGATTTCAAAACAAATACTCTACAAATCATGCTGTATTTAATAGACTCCAAACCATAAATTATATCGGTTTGACGTGCAAGCATGTCCAAAAACGTAACACACAAGTTGCAATTGTTGAAAATAATTAGGATTCATGGAAAAACTTAACTTTAAGACAACCCAGCCTATTGCTTTCCTACATTGTCTTCTTCATTTTAAATGGATTTTTGAACAAATACTCTAGAAATCATACTGTATTTAATAGAAACCAAACCAATAAATTATATCGGTTTGACGTGCAAGCATGTCCAAAAACGTAACACACAAGTTGCAATTGTTCAAAATAATTAGGATTCATGGAAAAACTTAACTTTAAGACAACCCAGCCTATTGCTTTCCTACATTATCTTCTTCATTTGAAATGAATTTCAAAACAAATACTCTAAAAATCATGTTGTATTTAATAGGATCCAAACCATAAATTATATCGGTTTGACGTGCAAGTATGTCCAAAAACGTAACACACAAGTTGCTATTGTTCAAAATAATTAGGATTCACGGAGAAACTTAACTTTAAGACAACCCAGCCTATTGCTTTCCTACACTGTCTTCTTCATTTGAAATGGATTTCAAAACAAATACTCTAGAAATCATGCTGTATTTAATAGAAACCAAACCAATAAATTATATCAGTTTGACGTGCAAGCATGTCCAAAAACGTAACACACAAGTTGCAATTGTTCAAAATAATTAGGATTCATGGAAAAACTTAACTTTAAGACAACCCAGCCTATTGCTTTCCTACATTGTCTTCTTCATTTTAAATGAATTTCAAAACAAATACTCTAGAAATCATACTGTATTTAATAGAAACCAAACCAATAAATTATATTGGTTTGACGTGCAAGCATGTCCAAAAACGTAACACACAAGTTGCAATTGTTGAAAATAATTAGGATTCATGGAAAAACTTAACTTTAAGACAACCCAGCCTATTGCTTTCCTACATTGTCTTCTTCATTTTAAATGGATTTTTGAACAAATACTCTAGAAATCATACTGTACTTAATAGAAACCAAACCAATAAATTATATGGGTTTGACGTGCAAGCATGTCCAAAAACGTAACACACAAGTTGCTATTGTTCAAAATAATTAGGATTCATGGAGAAACTTAACTTTAAGACAACCCAGCCTATTGCTTTCCTACACTGTCTTCTTCATTTGAAATGGATTTCAAAACAAATACTCTAGAAATCATGCTGTATTTAATAGACTCCAAACCAATAAATTATATCAGTTTGACGTGCAAGCATGTCCAAAAACGTAACACACAAGTTGCAATTGTTCAAAATAATTAGGATTCATGGAAAAACTAAATTTAAGACAACCCAACCTATTGCTTTCCTACATTATCTTCTTCATTTGAAATGAATTTCAAAACAAATACTCTAAAAATCATGTTGTATTTAATATCATCCAAACCATAAATTATATCGGTTTGACGTGCAAGTATGTCCAAAAACGTAACACACAAGTTGCAATTGTTTAAAATAATTAGGATTCATGGAAAAACTTAACTTTAAGACAACCCAGCCTATTGCTTTCCTACACTGTCTTCTTCATTTGAAATGGATTTCAAAACAAATACTCTACAAATCATGCTGTATTTAATAGACTCCAAACCATAAATTATATCGGTTTGACGTGCAAGCATGTCCAAAAACGTAACACACAAGTTGCAATTGTTGAAAATAATTAGGATTCATGGAAAAACTTAACTTTAAGACAACCCAGCCTATTGCTTTCCTACATTGTCTTCTTCATTTTAAATGGATTTTTGAACAAATACTCTAGAAATCATACTGTATTTAATAGAAACCAAACCAATAAATTATATCGGTTTGACGTGCAAGCATGACCAAAAACGTAACACACAAGTTGCAATTGTTCAAAATAATTAGGATTCATGGAAAAACTTAACTTTAAGACAACCCAGCCTATTGCTTTCCTACATTATCTTCTTCATTTGAAATGAATTTCAAAACAAATACTCTAAAAATCATGTTGTATTTAATAGGATCCAAACCATAAATTATATCGGTTTGACGTGCAAGTATGTCCAAAAACGTAACACACAAGTTGCTATTGTTCAAAATAATTAGGATTCACGGAGAAACTTAACTTTAAGACAACCCAGCCTATTGCTTTCCTACACTGTCTTCTTCATTTGAAATGGATTTCAAAACAAATACTCTAGAAATCATGCTGTATTTAATAGAAACCAAACCAATAAATTATATCAGTTTGACGTGCAAGCATGTCCAAAAACGTAACACACAAGTTGCAATTGTTCAAAATAATTAGGATTCATGGAAAAACTTAACTTTAAGACAACCCAGCCTATTGCTTTCCTACATTGTCTTCTTCATTTTAAATGAATTTCAAAACAAATACTCTAGAAATCATACTGTATTTAATAGAAACCAAACCAATAAATTATATTGGTTTGACGTGCAAGCATGTCCAAAAACGTAACACACAAGTTGCAATTGTTGAAAATAATTAGGATTCATGGAAAAACTTAACTTTAAGACAACCCAGCCTATTGCTTTCCTACATTGTCTTCTTCATTTTAAATGGATTTTTGAACAAATACTCTAGAAACCATACTGTATTTAATAGAAACCAAACCAATAAATTATATCGGTTTGACGTGCAAGCATGTCCAAAAACGTAACACACAAGTTGCAATTGTTCAAAATAATTAGGATTCATGGAAAAACTTAACTTTAAGACAACCCAGCCTATTGCTTTCCTACATTGTCTTCTTCATTTTAAATGGATTTTTGAACAAATACTCTAGAAATCATACTGTACTTAATAGAAACCAAACCAATAAATTATATCGGTTTGACGTGCAAGCATGTCCAAAAACGTAACACACAAGTTGCTATTGTTCAAAATAATTAGGATTCATGGAGAAACTTAACTTTAAGACAACCCAGCCTATTGCTTTCCTACACTGTCTTCTTCATTTGAAATGGATTTCAAAACAAATACTCTAGAAATCATGCTGTATTTAATAGAAACCAAACCAATAAATTATATCAGTTTGACGTGCAAGCATGTCCAAAAACGTAACACACAAGTTGCAATTGTTCAAAATAATTAGGATTCATGGAAAAACTAAATTTAAGACAACCCAACCTATTGCTTTCCTACATTATCTTCTTCATTTGAAATGAATTTCAAAACAAATACTCTAAAAATCATGTTGTATTTAATAGGATCCAAACCATAAATTATATCGGTTTGACGTGCAAGTATGTCCAGAAACGTAACACACAAGTTGCAATTGTTCAAAATAATTAGGATTCATGGAAAAACTTAACTTTAAGACAACCCAGCCTATTGCTTTCCTACACTGTCTTCTTCATTTGAAATGGATTTCAAAACAAATACTCTACAAATCATGCTGTATTTAATAGACTCCAAACCATAAATTATATCGGTTTGACGTGCAAGCATGTCCAAAAACGTAACACACAAGTTGCAATTGTTCAAAATAATTAGGATTCATGGAAAAACTTAACTTTAAGACAACCCAGCCTATTGCTTTCCTACATTGTCTTCTTCATTTTAAATGGATTTTTGAACAAATACTCTAGAAATCATACTGTACTTAATAGAAACCAAACCAATAAATTATATCGGTTTGATGTGCAAGTATGTCCAAAAACGTAACACACAAGTTGCTATTGTTCAAAATAATTAGGATTCATGGAGAAACTTAACTTTAAGACAACCCAGCCTATTGTTTTCCTACACTGTCTTCTTCATTTGAAATGGATTTCGAAACAAATACTCTAGAAATCATACTGTATTTAATAGACTCCAAACCAATAAATTATATCAGTTTCACGTGCAAGCATGTCCAAAAACGTAACACACAAGTTGCAATTGTTCAAAATAATTAGGATTCATGGAAAAACTAAATTTAAGACAACCCAACCTATTGCTTTCCTACATTATCTTCTTCATTTGAAATGAATTTCAAAACAAATACTCTAAAAATCATGTTGTATTTAATAGGATCCAAACCATAAATTATATCGGTTTGACGTGCAAGTATGTCCAAAAACGTAACACACAAGTTGCAATTGTTTAAAATAATTAGGATTCATGGAAAAACTTAACTTTAAGACAATCCAGCCTATTGCTTTCCTACACTCTCTTCTTCATTTGAAATGGATTTTTGATTAAATACTTTAGAAATCATGCTGTATTTAATAGACTCCAAACCAATAAATTATATCGGTTTGACGTGCAAGCATGTCCAAAAACGTAACACACAAGTTGCTATTGTTCAAAATAATTAGGATTCATGGAGAAACTTAACCTTAAGACAACCCAGCCTATTGTTTTCCTACACTGTCTTCTTCATTTGAAATGGATTTCAAAACCAATATTCTAGAAATCATGCTGTATTTAATAGACTCCAAACCAATAAATTATATCAGTTTGACGTGCAAGCATGTCCAAAAACGTAACACACAAGTTGCAATTGTTCAAAATAATTAGGATTCATGGAAAAACTAAATTTAAGACAACCCAACCTATTGCTTTCCTACATTATCTTCTTCATTTGAAATGAATTTCAAAACAAATACTCTAAAAATCATGTTGTATTTAATAGGATCCAAACCATAAATTATATCGGTTTGACGTGCAAGTATGTCCAAAAACGTAACACACAAGTTGCAATTGTTTAAAATAATTAGGATTCATGGAAAAAATTAACTTTAAGACAACCCAGCCTATTGCTTTCCTACATTGTCTTCTTCATTTTAAATGAATTTCAAAACAAATACTCTAGAAATCATACTGTATTTAATAGAAACCAAACCAATAAATTATATCGGTTTGACGTGCAAGCATGTCCAAAAACGTAACACACAAGTTGCAATTGTTCAAAATAATTAGGATTCATGGAGAAACTTAACTTTAAGACAACCCAGCCTATTGCTTTCCTACACTGTCTTCTTCATTTGAAATGGATTTCAAAACAAATACTCTAGAAATCATGCTGTATTTAATAGAAACCAAACCAATAAATTATATCAGTTTGACGTGCAAGCATGTCCAAAAACGTAACACACAAGTTGCAATTGTTCAAAATAATTAGGATTCATGGAAAAACTAAATTTAAGACAACCCAACCTATTGCTTTCCTACATTATCTTCTTCATTTGAAATGAATTTCAAAACAAATACTCTAAAAATCATGTTGTATTTAATAGGATCCAAACCATAAATTATATCGGTTTGACGTGCAAGTATGTCCAAAAACGTAACACACAAGTTGCAATTGTTTAAAATAATTAGGATTCATGGAAAAACTTAACTTTAAGACAACCCAGCCTATTGCTTTCCTACACTGTCTTCTTCATTTGAAATGGATTTCAAAACAAATACTCTACAAATCATGATGTATTTAATAGACTCCAAACCATAAATTATATCGGTTTGACGTGCAAGCATGTCCAAAAACGTAACACACAAGTTGCAATTGTTCAAAATAATTAGGATTCATGGAAAAACTTAACTTTAAGACAACCCAGCCTATTGCTTTCCTACATTGTCTTCTTCATTTGAAATGAATTTCAAAACAAATACTCTAGAAATCATACTGTATTTAATAGAAACCAAACCAATAAATTATATCGGTTTGACGTGCAAGCATGTCCGAAAACGTAACACACAAGTTGCAATTGTTCAAAATAATTAGGATTCATGGAAAAACTTAACTTTAAGACAACCCAGCCTATTGCTTTCCTACATTGTCTTCTTCATTTGAAATGAATTTCAAAACAAATACTCTAGAAATCATACTGTATTTAATAGAAACCAAACCAATAAATTATATCGGTTTCACGTGCAAGCATGTCCAAAAACGTAACACACAAGTTGCTATTGTTCAAAATCATTAGGATTCATGGAAAAACTTAACTTTAAGACAACCCAGCCTATAGCTTTCCTACACTGTCTTCTTCATTTGAAATGAATTTCAAAACAAATACTCTACAAATCATGCTGTATTTAACAGACTCCAAACCAATAAATTATATCCGGTTGACGTGCAAGCATGTCCAAAAACGTAACACACAAGTTGCAATTGTTCAAAATAATTCGGATTCATACAAAAACTCAATTTTAAGGCAACCCTATTGCTTTCCTACACTGTCTTCTTCATTTGAAATCAATTTCGAAACAAATAGTCTAGAAATCATGCTGTATTTAATAGAAACCAAACCAATAAATTATATCGGTTTGAAGTGCAAGCATGTCCAAAAACGTAACACACAAGTTGCAATTGTTCAAAATAATTAGGATTCATGGAAAAACTTAACTTTAAGACAATCCAGCCTATAGCTTTCCTACACTGTCTTCTTCATTTGAAATGGATTTCAAAACAAATACTCTACAAATCATTATGTATTTAATAGACTCCAAACCAATAAATTATATCCGGTTGACGTGCAAGCATGTCCAAAAACGTAACACACAAGTTGCAATTGTTCAAAATAATTCGGATTCATACAAAAACTCAATTTTAAGGCAACCCTATTGCTTTCCTGCACTGTCTTCTTCATTTGAAATCAATTTCGAAACAAATAGTCTAGAAATCATGCTGTATTTAATAGAAACCAAACCAATAAATTATATCGGTTTGAAGTGCAAGCATGTCCAAAAACGTAACACACAAGTTGCAATTGTTCAAAATAATTAGGATTCATGGAAAAACTTAACTTTAAGACAACCCAGCATATTGCTTTCCTACATTGTCTTCTTCATTTTAAATGAATTTCAAAACAAATACTCTAGAAATCATACTGTACTTAATAGAAACCAAACCAATAAATTATATCGGTTTGACGTGCAAGCATGTCCAAAAACGTAACACACAAGTTGCTATTGTTCAAAATAATTAGGATTCATGGAGAAACTTAACTTTAAGACAACCCAGCCTATTGTTTTCCTACACTGTCTTCTTCATTTGAAATGGATTTCAAAACAAATACTCTAAAAATCATGCTGTATTTAATAGACTCCAAACCAATAAATTATATCAGTTTGACGTGCAAGCATGTCCAAAAACGTAACACACAAGTTGCAATTGTTCAAAATAATTAGGATTCATGGAAAAACTAAATTTATGACAACCCAACCTATTGCTTTCCTACATTATCTTCTTCATTTGAAATGAATTTCAAAACAAATACTCTAAAAATCATGTTGTATTTAATAGGATCCAAACCATAAATTATATCGGTTTGACGTGCAAGTATGTCCAAAAACGTAACACACAAGTTGCAATTGTTTAAAATAATTAGGATTCATGGAAAAACTTAACTTTAAGACAACCCAGCCTACTGCTTTCCTACACTCTCTTCTTCATTTGAAATGGATTTTTGAACAAATACTCTAGAAATCATGGTGTATTTTATAGGATCCAAACCAATAAATTATATCGGTTTGACGTGCAAGCATGTCCAAAAACGTAACACACAAGTTGCAATTGTTTAAAATAATTAGGATTCATGGAAAAACTTAACTTTAAGACAACCCAGCCTATTGCTTTCCTACACTATCTTCTTCATTTGAAATGGATTTTTGAACAAATACTCTAGAAATCATGCTGTATTTAATAGAAACCAAACCAATAAATTATATCGGTTTGACGTGCAAGCATGTCCAAAAACGTAACACACAAGTTGCAATTGTTCAAAATAATTAGGATTCATGGAAAAACTTAACTTTAAGACAACCCAGCCTATTGCTTTCCTACACTGTCTTCTTCATTTGAAATGGATTTCAAAACAAATACTCTAGAAATCATGCTGTATTTAATAGAAATCAAACCAATAAATTATATCGGTTTGACGTGCAAGCATGTCCAAAAACGTAACACACAAGTTGCAATTGTTCAAAATAATTAGGATTCATGGAAAAACTTAACTTTAAAACAACCCAGCCTATTGCTTTCCTACATTGTCTTCTTCATTTGAAATGAATTTCAAAACAAATACTCTAGAAATCATACTGTATTTAATAGAAACCAAACCAATAAATTATTTTGGTTTGACGTGCAAGCATGTCCAAAAACGTAACACACAAGTTGCAATTGTTCAAAATAATTAGGATTCATGGAAAAACTTAACTTCAAGACAACCCAGCCTATTGCTTTCCTACACTGTCTTCTTCATTTGAAATGGATTTCAAAACAAATACTCTAGAAATTATGCTGTATTTAATAGAAACCAAACCAATAAATTATATCAGTTTGACGTGCAAGCATGTCCAAAAACGTAACACACAAGTTGCAATGGTACAAAATAATTAGGATTCATGGAAAAACTTAACTTTAAGACAACCCAGCCTATTGCTTTCCTACACTGTCTTCTTCATTTGAAATGGATTTCGAAACAAATACTCTAGAAATTATGCTGTATTTAATAGAAACGAAACCAATAAATTATATCAGTTTGACGTGCAAGTATGTCCAAAAACGTAACACACAAGTTGCAATTGTTTAAAATAATTAGGATTCATGGAAAAACTTAACTTTAAGACAACCCAGCCTATTGCTTTCCTAGACTGTCTTCTTCATTTGAAATGGATTTCAAAACAAATACTCTAAAAATCATGTTGTATTTACTAGGATCCAAACCATAAATTATATCGGTTTGACGTGCAAGCATGTCCAAAAACGTAACACACAAGTTGCAATTGTTTAAAATAATTAGGATTCATGGAAAAACTTAACTTTAAGACAAGCCAGCCTATTGCTTTCCTAGACTATTTTCTTCATTTGAAATGGATTTTTGAACAAATACTCTAGAAATCATGCTGTATTTAATAGAAACCAAACCAATAAATTATATCGGTTTGACGTGCAAGCATGTCCAAAAACGTAACACACAAGTTGCAATTGTTCAAAATAATTCGGATTCATACAAAAACTCAATTTTAAGGCAACCCTATTGCTTTCCTACACTGTCTTCTTCATTTGAAATCAATTTCGAAACAACTAGTCTAGAAATCATGCTGTATTTAATAGAAACCAAACCAATAAATTATATCGGTTTGACGTGCAAGCATGTCCAAAAACGTAACACACAAGTTGCAATTGTTTAAAATAATTAGGATTCATGGAAAAACTTAACTTTAAGACAACCCAGCCTATTGCTTTCCTACACTATCTTCTTCATTTGAAATGGATTTCAAAACAAATACTCTAGAAATCATGCTGTATTTAATAGAAACCAAACCAATAAATTATATCGGTTTGACGTGCAAGCATGTCCAAAAACGTAACACACAAGTTGCAATTGTTCAAAATAATTAGGATTCATGGAAAAACTTAACTTCAAGACAACCCAGCCTATTGCTTTCCTACACTGTCTTCTTCATTTGAAATGGATTTCAAAACAAATACTCTAGAAATTATGCTGTATTTAATAGAAACCAAACCAATAAATTATATCAGTTTGACGTGCAAGCATGTCCAAAAACGTAACACACAAGTTGCAATGGTACAAAATAATTAGGATTCATGGAAAAACTTAACTTTTAGACAACCCAGCCTATTGCTTTCCTACACTGTCTTCTTCATTTGAAATGGATTTCAAAACAAATACTCTAGAAATCATGCTGTATTTAATAGAAATCAAACCAATAAATTATATCGGTTTGACGTACAAGCATGTCCAAAAACGTAACACACAAGTTGCAATTGTTCAAAATAATTAGGATTCATGGAAAAACTTAACTTTAAAACAACCCAGCCTATTGCTTTCCTACATTGTCTTCTTCATTTGAAATGAATTTCAAAACAAATACTCTAGAAATCATACTGTATTTAATAGAAACCAAACCAATAAATTATTTTGGTTTGACGTGCAAGCATGTCCAAAAACGTAACACACAAGTTGCAATTGTTCAAAATAATTAGGATTCATGGAAAAACTTAACTTTAAGACAAGCCAGCCTATTGCTTTCCTAGACTATTTTCTTCATTTGAAATGGATTTTTGAACAAATACTCTAGAAATCATGCTGTATTTAATAGAAACCAAACCAATAAATTATATCGGTTTGACGTGCAAGCATGTCCAAAAACGTAACACACAAGTTGCAATTGTTCAAAATAATTCGGATTCATACAAAAACTCAATTTTAAGGCAACCCTATTGCTTTCCTACACTGTCTTCTTCATTTGAAATCAATTTCGAAACAACTAGTCTAGAAATCATGCTGTATTTAATAGAAACCAAACCAATAAATTATATCGGTTTGACGTGCAAGCATGTCCAAAAACGTAACACACAAGTTGCAATTGTTTAAAATAATTAGGATTCATGGAAAAACTTAACTTTAAGACAACCCAGCCTATTGCTTTCCTACACTATCTTCTTCATTTGAAATGGATTTCAAAACAAATACTCTAGAAATCATGCTGTATTTAATAGAAACCAAACCAATAAATTATATCAGTTTGACGTGCAAGCATGTCCAAAAACGTAACACACAAGTTGCAATTGTTCAAAATAATTAGGATTCATGGAAAAACTTAACTTCAAGACAACCCAGCCTATTGCTTTCCTACACTGTCTTCTTCATTTGAAATGGATTTCAAAACAAATACTCTAGAAATTATGCTGTATTTAATAGAAACCAAACCAATAAATTATATCAGTTTGACGTGCAAGCATGTCCAAAAACGTAACACACAAGTTGCAATGGTACAAAATAATTAGGATTCATGGAAAAACTTAACTTTAAGACAACCCAGCCTATTGCTTTCCTACACTGTCTTCTTCATTTGAAATGGATTTCAAAACAAATACTCTAGAAATCATGCTGTATTTAATAGAAATCAAACCAATAAATTATATCGGTTTGACGTGCAAGCATGTCCAAAAACGTAACACACAAGTTGCAATTGTTCAAAATAATTAGGATTCATGGAAAAACTTAACTTTAAGACAACCCAGCCTATTGCTTTCCTACACTCTCTTCTTCATTTGAAATGGATTTCAAAACAAATACTCTAGAAATCATGTTGTAGTTAATAGAAACCAAACCAATAAATTATATTGGTTTGACGTGCAAGCATGTCTAAAAACGTAACACACAAGTTGCAATTGTTCAAAATAATATAGATTCATGGAAAAACTTAACTTTAAGACAACCCAGCCTATTGCTTTCCTACACTGTCTTCTTCATTTGAAAGGGATTTCAAAACAAATACTCTAGAAATCATGTTGTAGTTAATAGGATCCAAACCATAAATTATATCGGTTTGACGTGCAAGTATGTCCAAAAACGTAACACACAAGTTGCAATTGTTTAAAATAATTAGGATTCATGGAAAAACTTAACTTTAAGACAACCCAGCCTATTGCTTTCCTACACTCTCTTCTTCATTTGAAATGGATTTTTGAACAAATACTCTAGAAATCATGCTGTATTTAATAGAAACCAAACCAATAAATTATATCGGTTTGACGTGCAAGCATGTCCAAAAACGTAACACACAAGTTGCAATTGTTCAAAATAATTAGGATTCATGGAAAAACTTAATTTTAAAACAACCCAGCCTATTGCTTTCCTACAGTGTCTTGTTCATATGAAATGGATATCAAAATTAATACTCTAAAAATCATGTTGTATTTAATAGGACCCAAACCATATATTATATCGGTTTGACGTGCAAACATGTCCAAAAACGTAACACACTAGTTGCAATTGTTCAAAATAATTAGGATTCATGGAAAAACTTAACTTTGAGACAACCCGGCCTATTGCTTTCCTACACTATCTTCTTCATTTGAAATGGATTTCAAAACCAATTCTCTAGAAATCATGCTGTATTTAATAGACTCCAAACCAATAAATTATATCGGTTTGACGTGCAAGCACGTCCAAAAACGTAACACACAACTTGCAATTGTTCAATATAATTGGGATTCATGGAAAAACTTAACCTTAAGACAACCCAGCCTATTGCTTTCCTACACTCTCTTCTTCATTTGAAATGGATATCAAAATTAATACTCTAAAAATCATGTTGTATTTAATAGGACCCAAACCATAAATTATATCGGTTTGACGTGCAAGCATGTCCAAACAGGTAACACACAAGTTGCAATTGTTCAAAATAATTAGGATTAATGGAAAAACTTAATTTTAAGACAACCCAGCCTATTGCTTTCCTACATTGTCTCCTTCATTTGAAATGGATTTGAAAACAAATACTCTAGAAATCATGCTGTATTTAATAGAAACCAAACCAATAAATTATATCGGTTTGACGTGCAAGCATGTCCAAAAACGTAACACACAAGTTGCAATTGTTCAAAATAATTCGGATTCATACAAAAACTCAATTTTAAGGCAACCCTATTGCTTTCCTACACTGTCTTCTTCATTTGAAATCAATTTCGAAACAAATAGTCTAGAAATCATGCTGTATTTAATAGAAACCAAACCAATAAATTATATCGGTTTGACGTGCAAGCATGTCCAAAAACGTAACACACAAGTTGCAATTGTTCAAAATAATTAGGATTCATGGAAAAACTTAACTTTAAGACAACCCAGCCTATTGCTTTCCTACATTGTCTTCTTCATTTTAAATGAATTTCAAAACAAATACTCTAGAAATCATACTGTATTTAATAGAAACCAAACCAATAAATTATATCGGTTTGACGTGCAAGCATGTCCAAAAACGTAACACACAAGTTGCTCTTGTTCAAAATAATTAGGATTCATGGAGAAACTTAACTTTAAGACAACCCAGCCTATTGTTTTCCTACACTGTCTTCTTCATTTGAAATGGATTTCAAAACAAATACTCTAGTAATCATGCTGTATTTAATAGACTCCAAACCAATAAATTATATCAGTTTGACGTGCAAGCATGTCCAAAAACGTAACACACAAGTTGCAATTGTTCAAAATAATTAGGATTCATGGAAAAACTAAATTTAAGACAACCCAACCTATTGCTTTCCTACATTATCTTCTTCATTTGAAATGAATTTCAAAACAAATACTCTAAAAATCATGTTGTATTTAATAGGATCCAAACCATAAATTATATCGGTTTGACGTGCAAGTATGTCCAAAAACGTAACACACAAGTTGCAATTGTTTAAAATAATTAGGATTCATGGAAAAACTTAACTTTAAGACAACCCAGCCTATTGCTTTCCTACACTGTCTTCTTCATTTGAAATGGATTTTTGATTAAATACTTTAGAAATCATGCTGTATTTAATACACTCCAAACCAATAAATTATATCGGTTTGACGTGCAAGCATGTCCAAAAACGTAACACACAAGTTGCAATTGCTTAAAATAATTAGGATTCATGGAAAAACTTAACTTCAAGACAACCCAGCCTATTGCTTTCCTAGACTGTCTTCTTCATTTGAAATGGATTTCAAAACAAATACTCTAAATATCATGTTGTATTTACTAGGATCCAAACCATAAATTATATCGGTTTGACGTGCAAGCATGTCCAAAAACGTAACACACAAGTTGCAATTGTTTAAAATAATTAGGATTCATGGAAAAACTTAACTTTAAGACAACCCAGCCTATTGCTTTCCTACACTATCTTCTTCATTTGAAATGGATTTCAAAACAAATACTCTAGAAGTCATGCTGTATTTAATAGAAACCAAACCAATAAATTATATCGGTTTGACGTGCAAGCATGTCCAAAAACGTAACACACAAGTTGCAATTGTTCAAAATAATTAGGATTCATGGAAAAACTTAACTTTAAGGCAACCCGGCCTATTGCTTTCCTACACTGTCTTCTTCATTTGAAATGGATTTTTGAACAAATACTCTAGAAGTCATGCTGTATTTAATAGAAACCAAACCAATAAATTATATCGGTTTGACGTGCAAGCATGTCCAAAAACGTAACACACAAGTTGCAATTGTTCAAAATAATTAGGATTCATGGAAAAACTTAACTTCAAGACAACCCAGCCTATTGCTTTCCTACACTGTCTTCTTCATTTGAAATGGATTTCAAAACAAATACTCTAGAAATTATGCTGTATTTAATAGAAATCAAACCAATAAATTATATCAGTTTGACGTGCAAGCATGTCCAAAAACGTAACACACAAGTTGCAATGGTACAAAATAATTAGGATTCATGGAAAAACTTAACTTTAAGACAACCCAGCCTATTGCTTTCCTACACTGTCTTCTTCATTTGAAATGGATTTCAAAACAAATACTCTAGAAATCATGCTGTATTTAATAGAAATCAAACCAATAAATTATATCGGTTTGACGTGCAAGCATGTCCAAAAACGTAACACACAAGTTGCAATTGTTCAAAATAATTAGGATTCATGGAAAAACTTAACTTTAAAACAACCCAGCCTATTGCTTTCCTACATTGTCTTCTTCATTTGAAATGAATTTCAAAACAAATACTCTAGAAATCATACTGTATTTAATAGAAACCAAACCAATAAATTATTTTGGTTTGACGTGCAAGCATGTCCAAAAACGTAACACACAAGTTGCAATTGTTCAAAATAATTAGGATTCATGGAAAAACTTAACTTTAAGACAACCCAGCCTATTGCTTTCCTACACTCTCTTCTTCATTTGAAATGGATTTCAAAACAAATACTCTAGAAATCATGCTGTATTTAATAGAAACCAAACCAATAAATTATATCGGTTTGACGTGCAAGTATGTCCAAATACGTAACACACAAGTTGCAATTGTTCAAAATAATTAGGATTCATGGAAAAACTTAACTTTAAGACAACCCAGCCTATTGCTTTCCTACACTCTCTTCTTCATTTGAAATGGATTTTTGATTAAATACTTTAGAAATCATGCTGTATTTAATACACTCCAAACCAATAAATTATATCGGTTTGACGTGCAAGCATGTCCAAAAACGTAACACACAAGTTGCAATTGTTTAAAATAATTAGGATTCATGGAAAAACTTAACTTCAAGACAACCCAGCCTATTGCTTTCCTAGACTGTCTTCTTCATTTGAAATGGATTTCAAAACAAATACTCTAAAAATCATACTGTATTTAATAGAAACCAAACCATAAATTATATCGGTTTGACGTGCAAGCATGTCCAAAAACGTAACACACAAGTTGCAATTGTTTAAAATAATTAGGATTCATGGAAAAACTTAACTTTAAGACAACCCAGCCTATTGCTTTCCTACACTATCTTCTTCATTTGAAATGGATTTTTGAACAAATACTCTAGAAATCATGCTGTATTTAATAGAAACCAAACCAATAAATTATATCGGTTTGACGTGCAAGCATGTCCAAAAACGTAACACACAAGTTGCAATTGTTCAAAATAATTAGGATTCATGGGAAAACTTAACTTCAAGACAACCCAGCCTATTGCTTTCCTACACTGTCTTCTTCATTTGAAATGGATTTCAAAACAAATACTCTAGAAATTATGCTGTATTTAATAGAAATCAAACCAATAAATTATATCAGTTTGACGTGCAAGCATGTCCAAAAACGTAACACACAAGTTGCAATTGTTCAAAATAATTAGGATTCATGGAAAAACTTAACTTTAAGGCAACCCGGCCTATTGCTTTCCTACACTGTCTTCTTCATTTGAAATGGATTTTTGAACAAATACTCTAGAAGTCATGCTGTATTTAATAGAAACCAAACCAATAAATTATATCGGTTTGACGTGCAAGCATGTCCAAAAACGTAACACACAAGTTGCAATTGTTCAAAATAATTAGGATTCATGGAAAAACTTAACTTCAAGACAACCCAGCCTATTGCTTTCCTACACTGTCTTCTTCATTTGAAATGGATTTCAAAACAAATACTCTAGAAATTATGCTGTATTTAATAGAAATCAAACCAATAAATTATATCAGTTTGACGTGCAAGCATGTCCAAAAACGTAACACACAAGTTGCAATGGTACAAAATAATTAGGATTCATGAAAAAACTTAACTTTAAGACAACCCAGCCTATTGCTTTCCTACACTGTCTTCTTCATTTGAAATGGATTTCAAAACAAATACTCTAGAAATCATGCTGTATTTAATAGAAATCAAACCAATAAATTATATCGGTTTGACGTGCAAGCATGTCCAAAAACGTAACACACAAGTTGCAATTGTTCAAAATAATTAGGATTCATGGAAAAACTTAACTTTAAAACAACCCAGCCTATTGCTTTCCTACATTGTCTTCTTCATTTGAAATGAATTTCAAAACAAATACTCTAGAAATCATACTGTATTTAATAGAAACCAAACCAATAAATTATTTTGGTTTGACGTGCAAGCATGTCCAAAAACGTAACACACAAGTTGCAATTGTTCAAAATAATTAGGATTCATGGAAAAACTTAACTTTAAGACAACCCAGCCTATTGCTTTCCTACACTCTCTTCTTCATTTGAAATGGATTTCAAAACAAATACTCTAGAAATCATGCTGTATTTAATAGAAACCAAACCAATAAATTATATCGGTTTGACGTGCAAGTATGTCCAAATACGTAACACACAAGTTGCAATTGTTCAAAATAATTAGGATTCATGGAAAAACTTAACTTTAAGACAACCCAGCCTATTGCTTTCCTACACTCTCTTCTTCATTTGAAATGGATTTTTGATTAAATACTTTAGAAATCATGCTGTATTTAATACACTCCAAACCAATAAATTATATCGGTTTGACGTGCAAGCATGTCCAAAAACGTAACACACAAGTTGCAATTGTTTAAAATAATTAGGATTCATGGAAAAACTTAACTTCAAGACAACCCAGCCTATTGCTTTCCTAGACTGTCTTCTTCATTTGAAATGGATTTCAAAACAAATACTCTAAAAATCATGTTGTATTTACTAGGATCCAAACCATAAATTATATCGGTTTGACGTGCAAGCATGTCCAAAAACGTAACACACAAGTTGCAATTGTTTAAAATAATTAGGATTCATGGAAAAACTTAACTTTAAGACAACCCAGCCTATTGCTTTCCTACACTATCTTCTTCATTTGAAATGGATTTTTGAACAAATACTCTAGAAATCATGCTGTATTTAATAGAAACCAAACCAATAAATTATATCGGTTTGACGTGCAAGCATGTCCAAAAACGTAACACACAAGTTGCAATTATTCAAAATAATTAGGATTCATGGGAAAACTTAACTTCAAGACAACCCAGCCTATTGCTTTCCTACACTGTCTTCTTCATTTGAAATGGATTTCAAAACAAATACTCTAGAAATTATGCTGTATTTAATAGAAATCAAACCAATAAATTATATCAGTTTGACGTGCAAGCATGTCCAAAAACGTAACACACAAGTTGCAATGGTACAAAATTATTAGGATTCATGGAAAATCTTAACTTTAAGACAACCCAGCCTATTGCTTTCCTACACTGTCTTCTTCATTTGAAATGGATTTCAAAACAAATACTCTAGAAATCATGCTGTATTTAATAGAAATCAAACCAATAAATTATATCGGTTTGACGTGCAAGCATGTCCAAAAACGTAACACACAAGTTGCAATTGTTCAAAATAATTAGGATTCATGGAAAAACTTAACTTTAAAACAACCCAGCCTATTGCTTTCCTACATTGTCTTCTTCATTTTAAATGAATTTCAAAACAAATACTCTAGAAATCATACTGTATTTAATAGAAACCAAACCAATAAATTATTTTGGTTTGACGTGCAAGCATGTCCAAAAACGTAACACACAAGTTGCAATTGTTCAAAATAATTAGGATTCATGGAAAAACTTAACTTTAAGACAACCCAGCCTATTGCTTTCCTACACTCTCTTCTTCATTTGAAATGGATTTCAAAACAAATACTCTAGAAATCATGCTGTATTTAATAGAAACCAAACCAATAAATTATATCGGTTTGACGTGCAAGCATGTCCAAATACGTAACACACAAGTTGCAATTGTTCAAAATAATTAGGATTCATGGAAAAACTTAACTTTAAGACAACCCAGCCTATTGCTTTCCTACACTCTCTTCTTCATTTGAAATGGATTTTAAAACAAATACTCTAGAAATCATGCTCTATTTAATAGAAACCAAACCAATAAATTATATCGGTTTGACGTGCAAGCACGTCCAAAAACGTAACACACAACTTGCAATTGTTCAAAATAATTGGGATTCATGGAAAAACTTAACTTTAAGACAACCCAACCTATTGCTTTCCTAAATTGTCTTGTTCATTTGAAATGGATTTCTGAACAAATATTCTAGAGATCATGCTGTATTTAATAGAATCCAAACCAATAAATTATATCGGTTTGACGTGCAAGCATGTCCAAACACGTAACACACAAGCGGCAATTGTTCAAAATAATTAGGATTCATGGAAAAACATAACTTTAAGGCAACCCAGCCTATTGCTTTCATACACTGTCTTCTTCATCTGAAATGGATTTCAAAACAAATACTCTAGAAATCATGCTGTATTTAATAGAAACCAAACCAATAAATTATATCGGTTTGACGTGCAAGCACGTCCAAAAACGTAACACACAACTTGCAATTGTTCAAAACAATTGGGATTCATGGAAAAACTTAACTTTAAGACAACCCAGCCTATTGCTTTCCTACACTGTCTTCTTCATCTGAAATGGATTTCTGAACAAATATTCTAGAAATCATGCTGTATTTAATAGAAACCAAACCAATAAATTATATCGGTTTGACGTGCAAGCACGTCCAAAAACATAACACACAACTTGCAAATGTTCAAAATAATTGGGATTCATGGAAAAACTTAACTTTAAGACAACCCAACCTATTGCTTTCCTACATTGTCTTGTTCATTTGAAATGGATTTCTGAACAAATATTCTAGAGATCATGCTGTATTTAATAGAATCCAAACCAATAAATTATATCGGTTTGACGTGCAAGCATGTCCAAACACGTAACACACAAGCGGCAATTGTTCAAAATAATTAGGATTCATGGAAAAACTTAATTTTAAGACAACCCAGCCTATTGCGTTCCTACATTGTCTTCTTCATATGAAATGGATTTCTGAACAAATACTCTAGAAATCATGCTCTATTTAATAGAAACCAAACCAATAAATTATATCGGTTTGACGTGCAAGCATGTCCAAAAACGTAACACACAAGTTGCTATTGGTCAAAATAATTAGGATTCATGGAAAAACATAACTTTAAGGCAACCCAGCCTATTGCTTACCTACACTGTCTTCTTCATCTGAAATGGATTTCTGAACAAATATTCTAGAAATCATGCTGTATTTAATAGAAACCAAACCAATTATTTATATCGGTTTGACGTGCAAGCACGTCCAAAAACGTAACACACAACTTGCAATTGTTCAAAATAATTGGGATTCATGGAAAAACTTAACCTTAAGACAACCCAGCCTATTACTTTCCTACACTGTCTTCTTCATTTGAAATGGATTTCAAAACAAATGCTCTAGAAATCATGCTGTATTTAATAGAAACCAAACCAATAAATTATATCGGTTTGACGTGCAAGCACGTCCAAAAACGTAACACACAACTTGCAATTGTTCAAAATAATTGGGATTCATGGAAAAACTTAATTTTAAGACAACCCAGCCTATTGCTTTCCTACACTTTATTCTTCATTTGAAATGGATTTCAAAACAAATACTCTAGAAATCATGCTCTATTTAATAGAAACCAAACCAATAAATTATATCGGTTTGACGTGCAAGCATGTTCAAAAACGTAACACACAAGTTGCTATTGTTCAAAATAATTAGGATTCATGGAAAAACTTAACTTTAAGACAACCCAGCCTATTGCTTTCCTACACTCTCTTCTTCATTTGAAATGGATTTCAAAACAAATACTCTAGAAATCATGCTGTATTTAATAGAAACCAAACCAATAAATTATATCGGTTTGACGTGCAAGTATGTCCAAATACGTAACACACAAGTTGCAATTGTTCAAAATAATTAGGATTCATGGAAAAACTTAACTTTAAGACAACCCAGCCTATTGCTTTCCTACACTCTCTTCTTCATTTGAAATGGATTTTTGATTAAATACTTTAGAAATCATGCTGTATTTAATACACTCCAAACCAATAAATTATATCGGTTTGACGTGCAAGCATGTCCAAAAACGTAACACACAAGTTGCAATTGTTTAAAATAATTAGGATTCATGGAAAAACTTAACTTCAAGACAACCCAGCCTATTGCTTTCCTAGACTGTCTTCTTCATTTGAAATGGATTTCAAAACAAATACTCTAAAAATCATGTTGTATTTACTAGGATCCAAACCATAAATTATATCGGTTTGACGTGCAAGCATGTCCAAAAACGTAACACACAAGTTGCAATTGTTTAAAATAATTAGGATTCATGGAAAAACTTAACTTTAAGACAACCCAGCCTATTGCTTTCCTACACTATCTTCTTCATTTGAAATGGATTTTTGAACAAATACTCTAGAAATCATGCTGTATTTAATAGAAACCAAACCAATAAATTATATCGGTTTGACGTGCAAGCATGTCCAAAAACGTAACACACAAGTTGCAATTATTCAAAATAATTAGGATTCATGGGAAAACTTAACTTCAAGACAACCCAGCCTATTGCTTTCCTACACTGTCTTCTTCATTTGAAATGGATTTCAAAACAAATACTCTAGAAATTATGCTGTATTTAATAGAAATCAAACCAATAAATTATATCAGTTTGACGTGCAAGCATGTCCAAAAACGTAACACACAAGTTGCAATGGTACAAAATTATTAGGATTCATGGAAAATCTTAACTTTAAGACAACCCAGCCTATTGCTTTCCTACACTGTCTTCTTCATTTGAAATGGATTTCAAAACAAATACTCTAGAAATCATGCTGTATTTAATAGAAATCAAACCAATAAATTATATCGGTTTGACGTGCAAGCATGTCCAAAAACGTAACACACAAGTTGCAATTGTTCAAAATAATTAGGATTCATGGAAAAACTTAACTTTAAAACAACCCAGCCTATTGCTTTCCTACATTGTCTTCTTCATTTGAAATGAATTTCAAAACAAATACTCTAGAAATCATACTGTATTTAATAGAAACCAAACCAATAAATTATTTTGGTTTGACGTGCAAGCATGTCCAAAAACGTAACACACAAGTTGCAATTGTTCAAAATAATTAGGATTCATGGAAAAACTTAACTTTAAGACAACCCAGCCTATTGCTTTCCTACACTCTCTTCTTCATTTGAAATGGATTTCAAAACAAATACTCTAGAAATCATGCTGTATTTAATAGAAACCAAACCAATAAATTATATCGGTTTGACGTGCAAGCATGTCCAAATACGTAACACACAAGTTGCAATTGTTCAAAATAATTAGGATTCATGGAAAAACTTAACTTTAAGACAACCCAGCCTATTGCTTTCCTACACTCTCTTCTTCATTTGAAATGGATTTTAAAACAAATACTCTAGAAATCATGCTCTATTTAATAGAAACCAAACCAATAAATTATATCGGTTTGACGTGCAAGCACGTCCAAAAACGTAACACACAACTTGCAATTGTTCAAAATAATTGGGATTCATGGAAAAACTTAACTTTAAGACAACCCAACCTATTGCTTTCCTAAATTGTCTTGTTCATTTGAAATGGATTTCTGAACAAATATTCTAGAGATCATGCTGTATTTAATAGAATCCAAACCAATAAATTATATCGGTTTGACGTGCAAGCATGTCCAAACACGTAACACACAAGCGGCAATTGTTCAAAATAATTAGGATTCATAGAAAAACATAACTTTAAGGCAACCCAGCCTATTGCTTTCATACACTGTCTTCTTCATCTGAAATGGATTTCAAAACAAATACTCTAGAAATCATGCTGTATTTAATAGAAACCAAACCAATAAATTATATCGGTTTGACGTGCAAGCACGTCCAAAAACGTAACACACAACTTGCAATTGTTCAAAACAATTGGGATTCATGGAAAAACTTAACTTTAAGACAACCCAGCCTATTGCTTTCCTACACTATCTTCTTCATCTGAAATGGATTTCTGAACAAATATTCTAGAAATCATGCTGTATTTAATAGAAACCAAACCAATAAATTATATCGGTTTGACGTGCAAGCACGTCCAAAAACATAACACACAACTTGCAAATGTTCAAAATAATTGGGATTCATGGAAAAACTTAACTTTAAGACAACCCAACCTATTGCTTTCCTACATTGTCTTGTTCATTTGAAATGGATTTCTGAACAAATATTCTAGAGATCATGCTGTATTTAATAGAATCCAAACCAATAAATTATATCGGTTTGACGTGCAAGCATGTCCAAACACGTAACACACAAGCGGCAATTGTTCAAAATAATTAGGATTCATGGAAAAACTTAATTTTAAGACAACCCAGCCTATTGCGTTCCTACATTGTCTTCTTCATATGAAATGGATTTCTGAACAAATACTCTAGAAATCATGCTCTATTTAATAGAAACCAAACCAATAAATTATATCGGTTTGACGTGCAAGCATGTCCAAAAACGTAACACACAAGTTGCTATTGGTCAAAATAATTAGGATTCATGGAAAAACATAACTTTAAGGCAACCCAGCCTATTGCTTACCTACACTGTCTTCTTCATCTGAAATGGATTTCTGAACAAATATTCTAGAAATCATGCTGTATTTAATAGAAACCAAACCAATTATTTATATCGGTTTGACGTGCAAGCACGTCCAAAAACGTAACACACAACTTGCAATTGTTCAAAATAATTGGGATTCATGGAAAAACTTAACCTTAAGACAACCCAGCCTATTACTTTCCTACACTGTCTTCTTCATTTGAAATGGATTTCAAAACAAATGCTCTAGAAATCATGCTGTATTTAATAGAAACCAAACCAATAAATTATATCGGTTTGACGTGCAAGCACGTCCAAAAACGTAACACACAACTTGCAATTGTTCAAAATAATTGGGATTCATGGAAAAACTTAATTTTAAGACAACCCAGCCTATTGCTTTCCTACACTTTATTCTTCATTTGAAATGGATTTCAAAACAAATACTCTAGAAATCATGCTCTATTTAATAGAAACCAAACCAATAAATTATATCGGTTTGACGTGCAAGCATGTTCAAAAACGTAACACACAAGTTGCTATTGTTCAAAATAATTAGGATTCATGGAAAAACTTAACTTTAAGGCAACCCAGCCTATTTCTTTCCTACACTGTCTTCTTCATTTGAAATGGATTTTAAAACAAATACTCTAGAAATCATGCTGTATTTAATAGAAATCAAACCAATAAATTATATCGGTTTGACGTGCAAGCATGTCCAAAAACGTAACACACAAGTTGCAATTGTTCAAAATAATTAGGATTCATGGAAAAACTTAACTTTAAAACAACCCAGCCTATTGCTTTCCTACATTGTCTTCTTCATTTGAAATGAATTTCAAAACAAATACTCTAGAAATCATACTGTATTTAATAGAAACCAAACCAATAAATTATTTTGGTTTGACGTGCAAGCATGTCCAAAAACGTAACACACAAGTTGCAATTGTTCAAAATAATTAGGATTCATGGAAAAACTTAACTTTAAGACAACCCAGCCTATTGCTTTCCTACACTCTCTTCTTCATTTGAAATGGATTTCAAAACAAATACTCTAGAAATCATGCTGTATTTAATAGAAACCAAACCAATAAATTATATCGGTTTGACGTGCAAGCATGTCCAAATACGTAACACACAAGTTGCAATTGTTCAAAATAATTAGGATTCATGGAAAAACTTAACTTTAAGACAACCCAGCCTATTGCTTTCCTACACTCTCTTCTTCATTTGAAATGGATTTTAAAACAAATACTCTAGAAATCATGCTCTATTTAATAGAAACCAAACCAATAAATTATATCGGTTTGACGTGCAAGCACGTCCAAAAACGTAACACACAAGTTGCAATTGTTCAAAATAATTGGGATTCATGGAAAAACTTAACTTTAAGACAACCCAACCTATTGCTTTCCTAAATTGTCTTGTTCATTTGAAATGGATTTCTGAACAAATATTCTAGAGATCATGCTGTATTTAATAGAATCCAAACCAATAAATTATATCGGTTTGACGTGCAAGCATGTCCAAACACGTAACACACAAGCGGCAATTGTTCAAAATAATTAGGATTCATGGAAAAACATAACTTTAAGGCAACCCAGCCTATTGCTTTCATACACTGTCTTCTTCATCTGAAATGGATTTCAAAACAAATACTCTAGAAATCATGCTGTATTTAATAGAAACCAAACCAATAAATTATATCGGTTTGACGTGCAAGCACGTCCAAAAACGTAACACACAACTTGCAATTGTTCAAAATAATTGGGATTCATGGAAAAACTTAACTTTAAGACAACCCAGCCTATTGCTTTCCTACACTGTCTTCTTCATCTGAAATGGATTTCTGAACAAATATTCTAGAAATCATGCTGTATTTAATAGAAACCAAACCAATAAATTATATCGGTTTGACGTGCAAGCACGTCCAAAAACATAACACACAACTTGCAAATGTTCAAAATAATTGGGATTCATGGAAAAACTTAACTTTAAGACAACCCAACCTATTGCTTTCCTACATTGTCTTGTTCATTTGAAATGGATTTCTGAACAAATATTCTAGAGATCATGCTGTATTTAATAGAATCCAAACCAATAAATTATATCGGTTTGACGTGCAAGCATGTCCAAACACGTAACACACAAGCGGCAATTGTTCAAAATAATTAGGATTCATGGAAAAACTTAATTTTAAGACAACCCAGCCTATTGCGTTCCTACATTGTCTTCTTCATATGAAATGGATTTCTGAACAAATACTCTAGAAATCATGCTCTATTTAATAGAAACCAAACCAATAAATTATATCGGTTTGACGTGCAAGCATGTCCAAAAACGTAACACACAAGTTGCTATTGGTCAAAATAATTAGGATTCATGGAAAAACATAACTTTAAGGCAACCCAGCCTATTGCTTACCTACACTGTCTTCTTCATCTGAAATGGATTTCTGAACAAATATTCTAGAAATCATGCTGTATTTAATAGAAACCAAACCAATTATTTATATCGGTTTGACGTGCAAGCACGTCCAAAAACGTAACACACAACTTGCAATTGTTCAAAATAATTGGGATTCATGGAAAAACTTAACCTTAAGACAACCCAGCCTATTACTTTCCTACACTGTATTCTTCATTTGAAATGGATTTCAAAACAAATGCTCTAGAAATCATGCTGTATTTAATAGAAACCAAACCAATAAATTATATCGGTTTGACGTGCAAGCACGTCCAAAAACGTAACACACAACTTGCAATTGTTCAAAATAATTGGGATTCATGGAAAAACTTAATTTTAAGACAACCCAGCCTATTGCTTTCCTACACTTTATTCTTCATTTGAAATGGATTTCAAAACAAATACTCTAGAAATCATGCTCTATTTAATAGAAACCAAACCAATAAATTATATCGGTTTGACGTGCAAGCATGTTCAAAAACGTAACACACAAGTTGCTATTGTTCAAAATAATTAGGATTCATGGAAAAACTTAACTTTAAGGCAACCCAGCCTATTTCTTTCCTACACTGTCTTCTTCATTTGAAATGGATTTTAAAACAAATACTCTAGAAATCATGCTCTATTTAATAGAAACGAAACCAATAAATTATATCGGTTTGACGTGCAAGCATGTCCAAAAACGTAACACACAAGTTGCTATTGGTCAAAATAATTAGGATTCATGGAAAAACTTAACTTTAAGGCAACCCAGCCTATTTCTTTCCTACACTGTCTTCTTCATTTGAAATGGATTTCAAAACAAATACTCTAGAAATCATGCTCTATTTAATAGAAACCAAACCAATAAATTATATCGGTTTGACGTGCAAGCATGTCCAAAACCGTAACACACAAGTTGCTATTGGTCAAAATAATTAGGATTTATGGAAAAACTTAACTTTAAGGCAACCGAGCCGATTGCTTTCCTACACTCTCTTCTTCATTTGAAATGGATTTCAAAACATATACTCTAGAAATCATGCTGTATTTAATAGAAACCAAACCAATAAATTATATCGGTTTAACATGCAAGCACGTCCAAAAACGTAACACACAACTTGCACTTGTTCAAAATAATTAGGATTCATGGAAAAACTTAATTTTAAGACAACCCAGCCTAGTGCATTCCTACACTGTCTTCTTCATTTGAAATGGATTTCAAAACAAATACTCTAGAAATCATGCTCTATTTAATAGAAACCAAACCAATAAATTATATCGGTTTGACATGCAAGCATGTCCAGAAACGTAACACACAAGTTGCTATTGTTCAAAATAATTAGGATTCATGGAAAAACTTAACTTTAAGGGAACCCAGCCTATTTCTTTCCTACACTCTCTTCTTCATTTGAAATGGATTTCAAAACATATACTCTAGAAATCATGCTGTATTTAATAGAAACCAAACCAATAAATTATATCGGTTTGACGTGCAAGCACGTCCAAAAACGTAACACACAACTTGCAATTGTTCAAAATAATTAGGATTCATGGAATAACATAATTTTAAGACAACCCAGCCTAGTGCGTTCCTACACTGTCTTCTTCATTTGAAATGAATTTCAAAACAAATACTCTAAAAATCATGCTCTATTTAATAGAAACCAAACCAATAAATTATATCGGTTTGACGTGCAAGCATATTCAAAAACGTAACACACAAGTTGCTATTGGTCAAAGTAATTAGGATTCATAGAAAAACTTAATTTCAAAACAACCCAGCCTATTGCTTTCCTACACTGTCTTCTTCATATGAAATGGATTTCAAAACAAATATTCTAGAAATCATGCTCTATTTAATAGAAACCAAACCAATAAATTATATCGGTTTGACGTGCAAGCATGTCCAAAAACCTAACACACAAGTGGCAATTGTTCAAAATAATTAGGATTCATGAAAAAACTTAATTTCCAGACAACCCAGCCTATTGCTTTCATACACTGCCTTGTTCATATGAAATGGATTTCTGAACAAATACTCTAGAAATCATGCTCTATTTAATAGAAACCAAACCAATAAATTATATCGGTTTGACGTGCAAGCATGTCCAAAAACGTAACACACAAGTTGCTATTGGTCAAAGTAATTAGGATTCATGGAAAAACATAACTTTAAGGCAACCCAGGTTATTGCTTTCCTACACTGTCTTCTTCATTTGAAATGGATTTCAAAACAAATACTCTAGAAAGCATGCTCTATTTAATAGAAACCAAACCAATAAATTATATCGGTTTGACGTGCAAGCATGTCAAAAAACGTGACACACAAGTGGCAATTGTTCAAAATAATTAGGATTCATGGAAAAACTTAATTTCAAAACAACCCAGCCTATTGCTTTCCTACACTGTCTTCTTCATATGAAATGGATTTCAAAACAAATACTCTAGAAATCATGCTCTATTTAATAGAAACCAAACCAATAAATTATATCGGTTCGACGTGCAAGCATATCCAAAAACGTAACACACAAGTTGCTATTGGTCAAAGTAATTAGGATTCATGGAAAAACATAACTTTAAGGCAAGCCAGCCTATTGCTTTCCTACACTGTCTTCTTCATCTGAAATGGATTTCAAAACAAATACTCTCGAAATCATGCTGTATTTAATAGAAACCAAACCAATAAATTATATCGGTTTGACGTGCAAGCATGTCCAAAAACGTAACACACAAGTTGCAATTGTTCAAAATAATTAGGATTCATGGAAAAACTTAACTTTAAGACAACCCAGCCTATTGCTTTCCTACCCTATCTTCTTCATTTGAAATGGATTTCAAAACAAATACTCTAGAAATCATGCTGTATTTAATAGAAACCAAACCAATAAATTATATCGGTTTGACGTGCAAGCATGTCCAAAAACGTAACACACAAGTTGCAATTGTTCAAAATAATTAGGATTCATGGAAAAACTTAACTTTAAGACAACCCAGCCTATTGCTTTCCTACCCTATCTTCTTCATTTGAAATGGATTTCAAAACAAATACTCTAGAAATCATGCTCTATTTAATAGAAACCAAACCAATAAATTATATCGGTTTGACATGCAAGCATGTCCAGAAACGTAACACACAAGTTGCTATTGTTCAAAATAATTAGGATTCATGGAAAAACTTAACTTTAAGGCAACCCAGCCTATTTCTTTCCTACACTCTCTTCTTCATTTGAAATGGATTTCAAAACATATACTCTAGAAATCATGCTGTATTTAATAGAAACCAAACCAATAAATTATATCGGTTTGACGTGCAAGCACGTCCAAAAACGTAACACACAACTTGCAATTGTTCAAAATAATTAGGATTCATGGAATAACATAATTTTAAGACAACCCAGCCTAGTGCGTTCCTACACTGTCTTCTTCATTTGAAATGAATTTCAAAACAAATACTCTAAAAATCATGCTCTATTTAATAGAAACCAAACCAATAAATTATATCGGTTTGACGTGCAAGCATATTCAAAAACGTAACACACAAGTTGCTATTGGTCAAAGTAATTAGGATTCATGGAAAAACTTAATTTCAAAACAACCCAGCCTATTGCTTTCCTACACTGTCTTCTTCATATGAAATGGATTTCAAAACAAATATTCTAGAGATCATGCTGTATTTAATAGAAACCAAACCAATAAATTATATCGGTTTGACGTGCAAGCATGTCCAAAAACGTAACACACAAGTTGCTATTGGTCAAAATAATTAGGATTCATCGAAAAACTTAACTTTAAGACAACCCAGCCTATTGCTTTCCTATACTGTCTTCTTCATCTGAAATGGATTTCAAAACAAATACTCTCGAAATCATGCTGTATTTAATAGAAACCAAACCAATAAATTATATCGGTTTGACGTGCAAGCATGTCCAAAAACGTAACACACAAGTTGCAATTGTTCAAAATAATTAGGATTCATGGAAAAACTTAACTTTAAGGCAACCCAGCCGATTGCTTTCCTACACTCTCTTCTTCATTTGAAATGGATTTCAAAACATATACTCTAGAAATCATGCTGTATTTAATAGAAACCAAACCAATAAATTATATCGGTTTGACGTGCAAGCACGTCCAAAAACGTAACACACAAGTTGCAATTGTTCAAAATAATTGGGATTCTTGGAAAAACTTAACTTTAAGACAACCCAGCCTATTGCATTCCTACATTGTCTTGTTCATTTGAAATGGATTTCTGAACAAATATTCTAGAGATCATGCTGTATTTAATAGAAACCAAACCAATAAATTATATCGGTTTCACGTGCAAGCATGTCCAAACACGTAACACACAAGCGGCAATTGTTCAAAATAATTAGGATTCATGGAAAAACTTAATTTTAAGACAACCCAGCCTATTGCGTTCCTACACTGTCTTCTTCATTTGAAATGGATTTCAAAACAAATACTCTAGAAATCATGCTCTATTTAATAGAAACCAAACCAATAAATTATATCGGTTTGACGTGCAAGCATGTCCAAAAACGTAACACACAACTTGCAATTGTTCAAAATAATTGGGATTCATGGAAAAACTTAACTTTAAGACAACCCAGCCTATTGCTTTCCTACAATGTCTTCTTCATTCGAAATGGATTTCAAAACAAATACTCTAGAAATCATGCTGTATTTAATAGAAACCAAACCAATTAAATATATCGGTTTGACGTGCAAGCATGTCCAAAAACGTAACACACAAGTTGCTATTGTTCAAAATAATTAGGATTCATGGAAAAACTTAATTTTAAAACAACCCAGCCTATTGCTTTCATACATTGTCTTCTTCATATGAAATGGATTTCTAAACAAATATTTTAGAAATCATGTTGTATTTAATAGAAACCAAACCAATTAAATATATCGGTTTGACGTGCAAGCATGTCCAAAAACGTAACACACAAGTTGCTATTGTTCAAAATAATTAGGATTCATGGAAAAACTTAATTTTAAAACAACCCAGCCTATTGCTTTCATACATTGTCTTCTTCATATGAAATGGATTTCTGAACAAATATTCTAGAAATCATGCTCTATTTAATAGAAACCAAACCAATAAATTATATCGGTTTGACATGCAAGCATGTCCAGAAACGTAACACACAAGTTGCTATTGTTCAAAATAATTAGGATTCATGGAAAAACTTAACTTTAAGGCAACCCAGCCTATTTCTTTCCTACACTCTCTTCTTCATTTGAAATGGATTTCAAAACATATACTCTAGAAATCATGCTGTATTTAATAGAAACCAAACCAATAAATTATATCGGTTTGACGTGCAAGCACGTCCAAAAACGTAACACACAACTTGCAATTGTTCAAAATAATTAGGATTCATGGAAAAACTTAATTTCAAAACAACCCAGCCTATTGCTTTCATACACTGTCTTGTTCATATGAAATGGATTTCTGAACAAATACTCTAGAAATCATGCTCTACTTAATAGAAACCAAACCAATAAATTATATCGGTTTGACGTGCAAGCATGTCCAAAAACGTAACACACAAGTGGCAATTGTTCAAAATAATTAGGATTCATAGAAAAACTTAATTTTAAGACAACCCAATCTATTGCGTTCCTACATTGTCTTCTTCATTTGAAATGGATTTCAAAACAAATACTCTAGAAATCATGCTCTATTTAATAGAAACCAAACCAATAAATTATATCGTTTTGACGTGGAGGCATGTCCAAAAACGTAACACACAAGTTGCAATTGTTCAAAATAATTAGGATTCATGGAAAAACTTAATTTTAAGACAACCCAGCCTATTGCGTTCCTACACTGTCTTCTTCATTTGAAATGGATTTCAAAACAAATACTCTAGAAATCATGCTGTATTTAATAGAAACCAAACCAATAAATTATATCGGTTTGACGTGCAAGCATGTCCAAAAACGTAACACACAAGTGGCAATTGTTCAAAATAATTAGGATTCATGGAAAAACTTAATTTCAAAACAACCCAGCCTATTGCTTTCATACACTGTCTTCTTCATATGAAATGGATTTCTGAACAAATACTCTAGAAATCATGCTCTACTTAATAGAAACCAAACCAATAAATTATATCGGTTTGACGTGCAAGCATGTCCAAACACGTAACACACAAGCGGCAATTGTTCAAAATAATTAGGATTCATGGAAAAATATAACTTTAAGGCAACCCAGCCTATTGCTTTCATACACTGTCTTCTTCATCTGAAATGGATTTCAAAACAAATACTCTAGAAATCATGCTGTATTTAATAGAAACCAAACCAATAAATTATATCGGTTTGACGTGCAAGCACGTCTTAAAACGTAACACACACGTTGCAATTGTTCAAAATAATTAGGATTCATGGAAAAACTTAATTTCAAAACAACCCAGCCTATTGCTTTCATACACTGTCTTGTTCATATGAAATGGATTTCTGAACAAATACTCTAGAAATCATACTCTACTTAATAGAAACCAGACCAATAAATTATATCGGTTTGACGTGCAAGCATGTCCAAAAACGTAACACACAAGTTGCTATTGGTCAAAATAATTAGGATTCATGGAAAAACTTAACTTTAAGGCAACCCAGCCTATTTCTTTCCTACACTGTCTTCTTCATTTGAAATGGATTTCAAAACAAATACTCTCGACATCATGCTGTATTTAATAGAAACCAAACCAATTAAATATATCGGTTTGACGTGCAAGCATGTCCAAAAACGTAACACACAAGTTGCTATTGTTCAAAATAATTAGGATTCATGGAAAAACTTAATTTTAAAACAACCCAGCCTATTGCTTTCATACATTGTCTTCTTCATATGAAATGGATTTCTGAACAAATATTTTAGAAATCATGTTGTATTTAATAGAAACCAAACCAATTAAATATATCGGTTTGACGTGCAAGCATGTCCAAAAACGTAACACACAAGTTGCTATTGTTCAAAATAATTAGGATTCATGGAAAAACTTAATTTTAAAACAACCCAGCCTATTGCTTTCATACATTGTCTTCTTCATATGAAATGGATTTCTGAACAAATATTTTAGAAATCATGTTGTATTTAATAGAAACCAAACCAATAAATTATATCGGTTTGACGTGCAAGCATGTCCAAAAACGTAACACACAACTTGCAATTGTTCAAAATAATTGGGATTCATGGAAAAACTTAACTTTAAGACAACCCAGCCTATTGCTTTCATACACTGTCTTCTTCATCTGAAATGGATTTCAAAACAAATACTCTAGAAATCATGCTGTATTTAATAGAAACCAAACCAATAAATTATATCGGTTTGACGTGCAAGCACGTCTTAAAACGTAACACACACGTTGCAATTGTTCAAAATAATTAGGATTCATGGAAAAACTTAATTTTAAGACAACCCAGCCTATTGCTCTCCTACACTATCTTCTTCATTTGAAATGGATTTCAAAACAAATACTCTAGAAATCATGCTGTATTTAATAGAAACCAAACGAATAAATTATATCGGTTGAAGGTGCAAGCATGTCCAAAAACGTAACACAGTAGTTGCAATTGTTCAAAATAATTAGGATTCATGGAAAAACTTAATTTTAAGACAACCCAGCCTATTGCTTTCATACACTGTCTTGTTCATCAGAAATGGATTTCTGAACAAATATTCTAGATATAATGCTGTATTTAATAGAAACCAAACCAATAAATTATATCGGTTTGACGTGCAAGCATGTCCAAAAACGTAACACACAAATTGCTATTGGTCAAAATAATTAGGATTCATGGAAAAACTTAATTTCAAAACAACCCAGCCTATTGCTTTCATACACTGTCTTGTTCATATGAAATGGATTTCTGAACAAATACTCTAGAAATCATACTCTACTTAATAGAAACCAGACCAATAAATTATATCGGTTTGACGTGCAAGCATGTCCAAAAACGTAACACACAAGTTGCTATTGGTCAAAATAATTAGGATTCATGGAAAAACTTAACTTTAAGGCAACCCAGCCTATTTCTTTCCTACACTGTCTTCTTCATTTGAAATGGATTTCAAAACAAATACTCTCGACATCATGCTGTATTTAATAGAAACCAAACCAATAAATTATATCGGTTTGACGTGCAAGCATGTCCAAAAACGTAACACACAAGTGGCAATTGTTCAAAATAATTAGGATTCAAGGAAAAACTTAATTTCAAAACAACCCAGCCTATTGCTTTCATACACTGTCTTGTTCATATGAAATGGATTTCAAAACAAATACTCTAGAAATCATGCTCTATTTAATAGAAACCAAACCAATAAATTATATCGGTTTGACGTGCAAGCATGTCCAAAAACGTAACACACAAGTTGCTATTGGTCAAAATAATTAGGATTCATGGAAAAACTTAACTTTAAGGCAACCCAGCCTATTTCTTTCCTACACTGTCTTCTTCATTTGAAATGGATTTCAAAACAAATACTCTCGAAATCATGCTGTATTTAATAGAAACCAAACCAATAAATTATATCGGTTTGACGTGCAAGCATGTCAAAAAACGTAACACACAAGTTGCAATTGTTCAAAATAATTAGGATTCATGGAAAAACTTAATTTTAAGACAACCCAGCCTATTGCGTTCCTACACAGTCTTCTTCATTTGAAATGGATTTCAAAACAAATACTCTAGAAATTATGCTGTATTTAATAGAAACCAAACCAATAAATTATATCGGTTTGACGTGCAAGCATGTCCAAAAACGTAACACACAAGTTGCTATTGTTCAAAATAATTAGGATTCATGGAAAAACTTAACTTTAAGACGACCCAGCCTATTGCTTTCCTACATTGTCTTGTTCATTTGAAATGGATTTCTGAACAAATATTCTAGAAATCATGCTCTATTTAATAGAAACCAAACCAATAAATTATATCGGTTTGACGTGCAAGCATGTCCAAAAACGTAACACACAAGTTGCTATTGTTCAAAATAATTGGGATTCATGGAAAAACTTAACTTTAAGACGACCCAGCCTATTGCTTTCCTACATTGTCGTGTTCATTTGAAATGGATTTCTGAACAAATATTCTAGAAATCATGCTCTATTTAATAGAAACCAAACCAATAAATTATATCGGTTTGACGTGCAAGCATGTCAAAAAACGTAACACACAAGTTGCTATTGTTCAAAATAATTGGGATTCATGGAAAAACTTAACTTTAAGGCGACCCAGCCCATTGCTTTCCTACACTGTCTTGTTCATTTGAAATGGATTTCTGAACAAATATTCTAGAAATCATGCTCTATTTAATAGAATCCAAACCAATAAATTATATCGGTTTGACATGCAAGCATGTCCAAAAACGTAATACACAAGTGGCAATTGTTCAAAATAATTAGGATTCATGGAAAAACTTAATTTCAAAACAACCCAGCCTATTGCTTTCATACACTGTCTTGTTCATATGAAATGGATTTCAAAACAAATACTCTAGAAATCATGCTCTATTTAATAGAAACCAAACCAATAAATTATATCGGTTTGACATGCAAGCATGTCCAAAAACGTAACAGACAAGTTGCTATTGTTCAAAATAATTGGGATTCATGGAAAAACTTAACTTTAAGACGACCCAGCCTATTGCTTTCATACACTGTCTTGTTCATCTGAAATGGATTTCTGAACAAATACTCTAGAAATCATGCTCTATTTAATAGAAACCAAACCAATAAATTATATTGGTTTGACGTGCAAGCATGTCCAAAAACGTAACACACAACTTGCTATTGTTCAAAATAATTGGGATTCATGGAAAAACTTAACTTTAAGACAACCCAGCCTATTGCTTTCCTACATTGTCTTGTTCATTTGAAATGGATTTCTGAACAAATATTCTAGAAATCATGCTCTATTTAATAGAATCCAAACCAATAAATTATATCGGTTTGACGTGCAAGCATGTCCAAAAACGTAACACACAAGTGGCAATTGTTCAAAATAATTAGGATTCATGGAAAAATTTAATTTCAAAACAACCCAGCCTATTGCTTTCATACACTGTCTTGTGCATATGAAATGGATTTCTGAACAAATACTCTAGAAATCATGCTCTATTTAATAGAAACCAAACCAATAAATTATATCGGTTTGACGTGCAAGCATGTCCAAAAACGTAACACACAAGTTGCTATTGTTCAAAATAATTAGGATTCATGGAAAAACTTAACTTTAAGGCAACCCAGCCGATTTCTTTCCTACACTGTCTTCTTCATTTGAAATGGATTTCAAAACAAATACTCTCGAAATCATGCTGTATTTAATAGAAACCAAACCAATAAATTATATCGGTTTGACGTGCAAGCATGTTCAAAAACGTAACACACAAGTTGCAATTGTTCAAAATAATTAGGATTCATGGAAAAACTTAACTTTAAGACAACCCAGCCTATTGCTTTCCTACACTGTCTTCTTCATTTGAAATGGATTTCAAAACAAATACTCTAGAAATCATGCTCTATTTAATAGAAACCAAACCAATAAATTATATCGGTTTGACGTGCAGGCATGTCCAAAAACGTAACACACAAGTTGCTATTGGTCAAAATAATTAGGATTCATGGAAAAACTTAACTTTAAGGCAACCCAGCCTATTTCTTTCCTACACTGTCTTCTTCATTTGAAATGGATTTCTGAACAAATATTCTAGAAATCATGCTCTATTTAATAGAAACCAAACCAATAAATTATATCGGTTTGACGTGCAAGCATGTCCAAGAACGTAACACACAAGTTGCTATTGGTCAAAATAATTAGGATTCATGGAAAAACTTAACTTTAAGGCAACCGAGCCGATTGCTTTCCTACACTCTCTTCTTCATTTGAAATGGATTTCAAAACAAATACTCTAGAAATCATGCTGTATTTAATAAAACCCAAACCAATAAATTATATCGGTTTGACGTGCAAGCATGTCCAAAAACGTAACACACAAGTTGCAATTGTTCAAAATAATTAGGATTCATGGAAAAACTTAACTTTAAGACAACCCAGCCTATTGCTTTCCTACACTGTCTTCTTCATTTGAAATGGATTTCAAAACAAATACTCTAGAAATCATGCTCTATTTAATAGAAACCAAACCAATAAATTATATCGGTTTGACGTGCAGGCATGTCCAAAAACGTAACACACAAGTTGCTATTGGTCAAAATAATTAGGATTCATGGAAAAACTTAACTTTAAGGCAACCCAGCCTATTTCTTTCCTACACTGTCTTCTTCATTTGAAATGGATTTCTGAACAAATATTCTAGAAATCATGCTCTATTTAATAGAAACCAAACCAATAAATTATATCGGTTTGACGTGCAAGCATGTCCAAAAACGTAACACACAAGTTGCTATTGGTCAAAATAATTAGGATTCATGGAAAAACTTAACTTTAAGGCAACCGAGCCGATTGCTTTCCTACACTGTCTTCTTCATTTGAAATGGATTTCAAAACAAATACTCTAGAAATCATGCTGTATTTAATAGAAACCAAACCAATAAATTATATCGTTTTGACGTGGAGGCATGTCCAAAAACGTAACACACAAGTTGCTATTGGTCAAAATAATTAGGATTCATGGAAAAACTTAACTTTAAGGCAACCCAGCCTATTTCTTTCCTACACTGTCTTCTTCATTTGAAATGGATTTCTGAACAAATATTCTAGAAATCATGCTCTATTTAATAGAAACCAAACCAATAAATTATATCGGTTTGACGTGCAAGCATGTCCAAAAACGTAACACACAAGTTGCTATTGGTCAAAATAATTAGGATTCATGGAAAAACTTAACTTTAAGGCAACCGAGCCGATTGCTTTCCTACACTCTCTTCTTCATTTGAAATGGATTTCAAAACAAATACTCTAGAAATCATGCTGTATTTAATAGAAACCAAACCAATAAATTATATCGGTTTGACGTGCAAGCACGTCCAAAAACGTAACACACAACTTGCAATTGTTCAAAATAATTAGGATTCATGGAAAAACTTAATTTTAAGACAACCCAGCCTATTGCGTTCCTACACTGTCTTCTTCATTTGAAATGGATTTCAAAACAAATACTCTAGAAATCATGCTCTATTTAATAGAAACCAAACCAATAAATTATATCGGTTTGACGTGCAAGCATGTCCAAAAACGTAACACACAAGTTGCAATTGTTCAAAATAATTAGGATTCATGGAAAAACTTAACTTTAAGGCAACCGAGCCGATTGCTTTCCTACACTGTCTTCTTCATTTGAAATGGATTTCAAAACAAATACTCTCGAAATCATGCTGTATTTAATAGAAACCAAACCAATAAATTATATCGGTTTGACGTGCAAGCATGTCCAAAAACGTAACACACAAGTTGCAATTGTTCAAACTAAGTAGGATTCATGGAAAAACTTAATTTTAAGACAACCCAGCCTATTGCTTTCCTATACTATCTTCTTCATCTGAAATGGATTTCAAAACAAATACTCTCGAAATCATGCTGTATTTAATAGAAACCAAACCAATAAATTATATCGGTTTGACGTGCAAGCATGTCCAAAAACGTAACACACAAGTTGCTATTGGTCAAAATAATTAGGATTCATGGAAAAACTTAACTTTAAGACAACCCAGCCTATTTCTTTCCTATACTGTCTTCTTCATCTGAAATGGATTTCAAAACAAATACTCTCGAAATCATGCTGTATTTAATAGAAACCAAACCAATAAATTATATCGGTTTGACGTGCAAGCATGTCCAAAAACGTAACACACAAGTTGCAATTGTTCAAAATAATTAGGATTCATGGAAAAACTTAACTTTAAGGCAACCCGGCCCATTGCTTTCCTACACTGTCTTCTTCATTTGAAATGGATTTCAAAACAAATACTCTACAAATCATGCTGTATTTAATAGAAACCAAACCAATAAATTATATCGGTTTGACGTGCAAGCACGTCCAAAAACGTAACACACAACTTGCAATTGTTCAAAATAATTAGGATTCATGGAAAAACTTAACCTTAAGACAACCCAGCCTATTGCTTTCCTACACTGTCTTCTTCATTTGAAATGGATTTCAAAACAAATACTCTAGAAATCATGCTCTACTTAATAGAAACCAAACCAATAAATTATATCGGTTTGACGTGCAAGCATGTCCAAAAACGTAACACACAAGTTGCAATTGTTCAAAATAATTAGGATTCATGGAAAAACTTAATTTTAAGACAACCCAGCCTATTGCTTTCCTACACTGTCTTCTTCATTTGAAATGGATTTCAAAATAAATACTCTCGAAATCATGCTCTATTTAATAGAAACCAAACCAATAAATTATATCGGTTTGACGTGCAAGCATGTCCAAAAACGTAACACACAAGTTGCTATTGGTCAAAATAATTAGTATTCATGGAAAAACTTAACTTTAAGGCAACCCAGCCTATTTCTTTCCTACACTGTCTTCTTTATTTGAAATGGATTTCAAAACAAATACTCTCGAAATCATGCTGTATTTAATAGAAACCAAACCAATAAATTATATCGGTTTGACGTGCAAGCATGTCCAAAAACGTAACACACAAGTTGCAATTGTTCAAACTAAGTAGGATTCATGGAAAAACTTAACTTTAAGGCAACCCAGCCGATTGCTTTCCTACACTCTCTTCTTCATTTGAAATGCATTTCAAAACAAATACTCTAGAAATCATGCTGTACTTAATAGAAACCAAACCAATAAATTATATCGGTTTGACGTGCAAGCATGTCCAAAAACGTAACACACAAGTGGCAATTGTTCAAAATAATTAGGATTCATGCAAAAAACTTAACTTTAAGACAACCCAGTTTATTGCATTCCTACACTGTCTTCTTCATTTGAAATGGATTTCAAAACAAATACTCTAGAACTTATGCTGTATTTAATAGAAACCAAACCAATAAATTATATCGGTTTGACGTGCAAGCATGTCCAAAAACGTAACACACAAGTGGCAATTGTTCAAAATAATTAGGATTCATGGAAAAACTTAATTTCAAAACAACCCAGCCTATTGCTTTCCTACACTGCCTTGTTCATATGAAATGGATTTCAAAACAAATACTCTCGAAATCATGCTGTATTTAATAGAAACCAAACCAATAAATTATATCGGTTTGACGTGCAAGCATGTCCAAAAACGTAACACACAAGTTGCTATTGGTCAAAATAATTAGTATTCATGGAAAAACTTAACTTTAAGGCAACCCAGCCTATTTCTTTCCTATACTGTCTTCTTTATTTGAAATGGATTTCAAAACAAATACTCTAGAAATCATGCTGTATTTAATAGAAACCAAACCAATAAATTATATCGGTTTGACGTGCAAGCATGTCCAAAAACGTAACACACAAGTTGCAATTGTTCAAACTAAGTAGGATTCATGGAAAAACTTAACTTTAAGGCAACCCAGCCGATTGCTTTCCTACACTCTCTTCTTCATTTGAAATGCATTTCAAAACAAATACTCTAGAAATCATGCTGTACTTAATAGAAACCAAACCAATAAATTATATCGGTTTGACGTGCAAGCATGTCCAAAAACGTAACACACAAGTGGCAATTGTTCAAAATAATTAGGATTCATGCAAAAAACTTAACTTTAAGACAACCCAGTTTATTGCATTCCTACACTGTCTTCTTCATTTGAAATGGATTTCAAAACAAATACTCTAGAACTTATGCTGTATTTAATAGAAACCAAACCAATAAATTATATCGGTTTGACGTGCAAGCATGTCCAAAAACGTAACACACAAGTTGCAATTGTTCAAAATAATTAGGATTCATGGAAAAACTTAATTTCAAAACAACCCAGCCTATTGCTTTCCTACACTGCCTTGTTCATATGAAATGGATTTCAAAACAAATACTCTCGAAATCATGCTGTATTTAATAGAAACCAAACCAATAAATTATATCGGTTTGACGTGCAAGCATGTCAAAAAACGTAACACACAAGTTGCAATTGTTCAAACTAAGTAGGATTCATGGAAAAACTTAACTTTAAGGCAACCCAGCCGATTGCTTTCCTACACTCTCTTCTTCATTTGAAATGCATTTCAAAACAAATACTCTAGAAATCATGCTGTACTTAATAGAAACCAAACCAATAAATTATATCGGTTTGACGTGCAAGCATGTCCAAAAACGTAACACACAAGTGGCAATTGTTCAAAATAATTAGGATTCATGGAAAAACTTAATTTTAAGACAACCCAGCCTATTGCTTTCCTACACTGTCTTCTTCATTTGAAATGGATTTCAAAACAAATACTCTAGAAATCATGCTCTATTTAATAGAAACCAAACCAATAAATTATATCGGTTTGACGTGCAAGCATGTCCAAAAACGTAACACACAAGTTGCAATTGTTCAAACTAAGTAGGATTCATGGAAAAACTTAATTTTAAGACAACCCAGCCTATTGCTTTCCTATACTGTCTTCTTCATCTGAAATGGATTTCAAAACAAATACTCTAGAAATCATGCTGTATTTAATAGAAACCAAACCAATAAATTATATCGGTTTGACGTGCAAGCATGTCCAAAAACGTAACACACAACTTGCAATTGTTCAAAATAATTGGGATTCATGGAAAAACTTAACCTTAAGACAACCCAGCCTATTGCTTTCCTACACTGTCTTCTTCATTTGAAATGGATTTCAAAACAAATACTCTAGAAATCATGCTCTATTTAATAGAAACCAAACCAATAAATTATATCGGATTGACGTGCAAGCATGTCCAAAAACGTAACACACAAGTTGCAATTGTTCAAACTAAGTAGGATTCATGGAAAAACTTAATTTTAAGACAACCCAGCCTATTGCTTTCCTATACTATCTTCTTCATCTGAAATGGATTTCAAAACAAATACTCTCGAAATCATGCTGTATTTAATAGAAACCAAACCAATAAATTATATCGGTTTGACGTGCAAGCATGTCCAAAAACGTAACACACAAGTTGCTATTGGTCAAAATAATTAGGATTCATGGAAAAACTTAACTTTAAGACAACCCAGCCTATTGCTTTCCTATACTGTCTTCTTCATCTGAAATGGATTTCAAAACAAATACTCTCGAAATCATGCTGTATTTAATAGAAACCAAACCAATAAATTATATCGGTTTGACGTGCAAGCATGTCCAAAAACGTAACACACAAGTTGCAATTGTTCAAAATAATTAGGATTCATGGAAAAACTTAACTTTAAGGCAACCCGGCCCATTGCTTTCCTACACTGTCTTCTTCATTTGAAATGGATTTCAAAACAAATACTCTACAAATCATGCTGTATTTAATAGAAACCAAACCAATAAATTATATCGGTTTGACGTGCAAGCACGTCCAAAAACGTAACACACAACTTGCAATTGTTCAAAATAATTAGGATTCATGGAAAAACTTAACCTTAAGACAACCCAGCCTATTGCTTTCCTACACTGTCTTCTTCATTTGAAATGGATTTCAAAACAAATACTCTAGAAATCATGCTCTACTTAATAGAAACCAAACCAATAAATTATATCGGTTTGACGTGCAAGCATGTCCAAAAACGTAACACACAAGTTGCAATTGTTCAAAATAATTAGGATTCATGGAAAAACTTAATTTTAAGACAACCCAGCCTATTGCTTTCCTACACTGTCTTCTTCATTTGAAATGGATTTCAAAATAAATACTCTCGAAATCATGCTCTATTTAATAGAAACCAAACCAATAAATTATATCGGTTTGACGTGCAAGCATGTCCAAAAACGTAACACACAAGTTGCTATTGGTCAAAATAATTAGTATTCATGGAAAAACTTAACTTTAAGGCAACCCAGCCTATTTCTTTCCTACACTGTCTTCTTTATTTGAAATGGATTTCAAAACAAATACTCTCGAAATCATGCTGTATTTAATAGAAACCAAACCAATAAATTATATCGGTTTGACGTGCAAGCATGTCCAAAAACGTAACACACAAGTTGCAATTGTTCAAACTAAGTAGGATTCATGGAAAAACTTAACTTTAAGGCAACCCAGCCGATTGCTTTCCTACACTCTCTTCTTCATTTGAAATGCATTTCAAAACAAATACTCTAGAAATCATGCTGTACTTAATAGAAACCAAACCAATAAATTATATCGGTTTGACGTGCAAGCATGTCCAAAAACGTAACACACAAGTGGCAATTGTTCAAAATAATTAGGATTCATGCAAAAAACTTAACTTTAAGACAACCCAGTTTATTGCATTCCTACACTGTCTTCTTCATTTGAAATGGATTTCAAAACAAATACTCTAGAACTTATGCTGTATTTAATAGAAACCAAACCAATAAATTATATCGGTTTGACGTGCAAGCATGTCCAAAAACGTAACACACAAGTGGCAATTGTTCAAAATAATTAGGATTCATGGAAAAACTTAATTTCAAAACAACCCAGCCTATTGCTTTCCTACACTGCCTTGTTCATATGAAATGGATTTCAAAACAAATACTCTCGAAATCATGCTGTATTTAATAGAAACCAAACCAATAAATTATATCGGTTTGACGTGCAAGCATGTCCAAAAACGTAACACACAAGTTGCTATTGGTCAAAATAATTAGTATTCATGGAAAAACTTAACTTTAAGGCAACCCAGCCTATTTCTTTCCTATACTGTCTTCTTTATTTGAAATGGATTTCAAAACAAATACTCTCGAAATCATGCTGTATTTAATAGAAACCAAACCAATAAATTATATCGGTTTGACGTGCAAGCATGTCCAAAAACGTAACACACAAGTTGCAATTGTTCAAACTAAGTAGGATTCATGGAAAAACTTAACTTTAAGGCAACCCAGCCGATTGCTTTCCTACACTCTCTTCTTCATTTGAAATGCATTTCAAAACAAATACTCTAGAAATCATGCTGTACTTAATAGAAACCAAACCAATAAATTATATCGGTTTGACGTGCAAGCATGTCCAAAAACGTAACACACAAGTGGCAATTGTTCAAAATAATTAGGATTCATGCAAAAAACTTAACTTTAAGACAACCCAGTTTATTGCATTCCTACACTGTCTTCTTCATTTGAAATGGATTTCAAAACAAATACTCTAGAACTTATGCTGTATTTAATAGAAACCAAACCAATAAATTATATCGGTTTGACGTGCAAGCATGTCCAAAAACGTAACACACAAGTTGCAATTGTTCAAAATAATTAGGATTCATGGAAAAACTTTATTTCAAAACAACCCAGCCTATTGCTTTCCTACACTGCCTTGTTCATATGAAATGGATTTCAAAACAAATACTCTCGAAATCATGCTGTATTTAATAGAAACCAAACCAATAAATTATATCGGTTTGACGTGCAAGCATGTCAAAAAACGTAACACACAAGTTGCAATTGTTCAAACTAAGTAGGATTCATGGAAAAACTTAACTTTAAGGCAACCCAGCCGATTGCTTTCCTACACTCTCTTCTTCATTTGAAATGCATTTCAAAACAAATACTCTAGAAATCATGCTGTACTTAATAGAAACCAAACCAATAAATTATATCGGTTTGACGTGCAAGCATGTCCAAAAACGTAACACACAAGTGGCAATTGTTCAAAATAATTAGGATTCATGGAAAAACTTAATTTTAAGACAACCCAGCCTATTGCTTTCCTACACTGTCTTCTTCATTTGAAATGGATTTCAAAACAAATACTCTAGAAATCATGCTCTATTTAATAGAAACCAAACCAATAAATTATATCGGTTTGACGTGCAAGCATGTCCAAAAACGTAACACACAAGTTGCAATTGTTCAAACTAAGTAGGATTCATGGAAAAACTTAATTTTAAGACAACCCAGCCTATTGCTTTCCTATACTGTCTTCTTCATCTGAAATGGATTTCAAAACAAATACTCTAGAAATCATGCTGTATTTAATAGAAACCAAACCAATAAATTATATCGGTTTGACGTGCAAGCATGTCCAAAAACGTAACACACAAGTTGCAATTGTTCAAAATAATTAGGATTCATGGAAAAACTTAACTTTAAGGCAACCCGGCCTATTGCTTTCCTACACTGTCTTCTTCATTTGAAATGGATTTCAAAACAAATACTCTACAAATCATGCTGTATTTAATAGAAACCAAACCAATAAATTATATCGGTTTGACGTGCAAGCACGTCCAAAAACGTAACACACAAGTTGCAATTGTTCAAAATAATTGGGATTCATGGAAAAACTTAACCTTAAGACAACCCAGCCTATTGCTTTCCTACACTGTCTTCTTCATTTGAAATGGATTTCAAAACAAATACTCTCGAAATCATGCTGTATTTAATAGAAACCAAACCAATAAATTATATCGGTTTGACGTGCAAGCATGTCCAAAAACGTAACACACAAGTTGCAATTGTTCAAAATAATTAGGATTCATGGAAAAACTTAATTTTAAGACAACCCAGCCTATTGCTTTCTTACACTGTCTTCTTCATTTGAAATGGATTTCAAAACAAATACTCTCGAAATCATGCTCTATTTAATAGAAACCAAACCAATAAATTATATCGGTTTGACGTGCAAGCATGTCCAAAAACGTAACACACAAGTTGCAATTGTTCAAACTAAGTAGGATTCATGGAAAAACTTAACTTTAAGGCAACCCAGCCGATTGCTTTCCTACACTCTCTTCTTCTTTTGAAATGCATTTCAAAACAAATACTCTAGAAATCATGCTGTACTTAATAGAAACCAAACCAATAAATTATATCGGTTTGACGTGCAAGCATGTCCAAAAACGTAACACACAAGTGGCAATTGTTCAAAATAATTAGGATTCATGCAAAAAACTTAACTTTAAGGCAACCCAGTTTATTGCATTCCTACACTGTCTTCTTCATTTGAAATGGATTTCAAAACAAATACTCTAGAACTTATGCTGTATTTAATAGAAACCAAACCAATAAATTATATCGGTTTGACGTGCAAGCATGTCCAAAAACGTAACACACAAGTGGCAATTGTTCAAAATAATTAGGATTCATGGAAAAACTTAATTTCAAAACAACCCAGCCTATTGCTTTCCTACACTGCCTTGTTCATATGAAATGGATTTCAAAACAAATACTCTCGAAATCATGCTGTATTTAATAGAAACCAAACCAATAAATTATATCGGTTTGACGTGCAAGCATGTCAAAAAACGTAACACACAAGTTGCAATTGTTCAAACTAAGTAGGATTCATGGAAAAACTTAACTTTAAGGTAACCCAGCCGATTGCTTTCCTACACTCTCTTCTTCATTTGAAATGCATTTCAAAACAAATACTCTAGAAATCATGCTGTACTTAATAGAAACCAAACCAATAAATTATATCGGTTTGACGTGCAAGCATGTCCAAAAACGTAACACACAAGTTGCAATTGTTCAAACTAAGTAGGATTCATGGAAAAACTTAACTTTAAGGCAACCCAGCTGATTGCTTTCCTACACTCTCTTCTTCATTTGAAATGCATTTCAAAACAAATACTCTAGAAATCATGCTGTACTTAATAGAAACCAAACCAATAAATTATATCGGTTTGACGTGCAAGCATGTCCAAAAACGTAACACACAAGTGGCAATTGTTCAAAATAATTAGGATTCATGGAAAAACTTAATTTCAAAACAACCCAGCCTATTGCTTTCCTACACTGCCTTGTTCATATGAAATGGATTTCAAAACAAATACTCTCGAAATCATGCTGTATTTAATAGAAACCAAACCAATAAATTATATCGGTTTGACGTGCAAGCATGTCCAAAAACGTAACACACAAGTTGCTATTGGTCAAAATAATTAGTATTCATGGAAAAACTTAACTTTAAGGCAACCCAGCCTATTTCTTTCCTACACTGTCTTCTTTATTTGAAATGGATTTCAAAACAAATATTCTCGAAATCATGCTGTATTTAATAGAAACCAAACCAATAAATTATATCGGTTTGACGTGCAAGCATGTCCAAAAACGTAACACACAAGTTGCAATTGTTCAAACTAAGTAGGATTCATGGAAAAACTTAACTTTAAGGCAACCCAGCCGATTGCTTTCCTACACTCTCTTCTTCATTTGAAATGCATTTCAAAACAAATACTCTAGAAATCATGCTGTACTTAATAGAAACCAAACCAATAAATTATATCGGTTTGACGTGCAAGCATGTCCAAAAACGTAACACACAAGTGGCAATTGTTCAAAATAATTAGGATTCATGCAAAAAACTTAACTTTAAGACAACCCAGTTTATTGCATTCCTACACTGTCTTCTTCATTTGAAATGGATTTCAAAACAAATACTCTAGAACTTATGCTGTATTTAATAGAAACCAAACCAATAAATTATATCGGTTTGACGTGCAAGCATGTCCAAAAACGTAACACACAAGTTGCAATTGTTCAAAATAATTAGGATTCATGGAAAAACTTAATTTTAAGACAACCCAGCCTATTGCTTTCCTACACTGTCTTCTTCATTTGAAATGGATTTCAAAACAAATACTCTCGAAATCATGCTCTATTTAATAGAAACCAAACCAATAAATTATATCGGTTTGACGTGCAAGCATGTCCAAAAACGTAACACACAAGTTGCTATTGGTCAAAATAATTAGGATTCATGGAAAAACTTAACTTTAAGGCAACCCAGCCTATTTCTTTCCTACACTGTCTTCTTTATTTGAAATGGATTTCAAAACAAATACTCTCGAAATCATGCTGTATTTAATAGAAACCAAACCAATAAATTATATCGGTTTGACGTGCAAGCATGTCCAAAAACGTAACACACAAGTTGCAATTGTTCAAACTAAGTAGGATTCATGGAAAAACTTAACTTTAAGGCAACCCAGCCGATTGCTTTCCTACACTCTCTTCTTCATTTGAAATGCATTTCAAAACAAATACTCTAGAAATCATGCTGTACTTAATAGAAACCAAACCAATAAATTATATCGGTTTGACGTGCAAGCATGTCCAAAAACGTAACACACAAGTGGCAATTGTTCAAAATAATTAGGATTCATGCAAAAAACTTAACTTTAAGACAACCCAGTTTATTGCATTCCTACACTGTCTTCTTCATTTGAAATGGATTTCAAAACAAATACTCTAGAAATTATGCTGTATTTAATAGAAACCAAACCAATAAATTATATCGGTTTGACGTGCAAGCATGTCCAAAAACGTAACACACAAGTTGCAATTGTTCAAAATAATTAGGATTCATGGAAAAACTTAATTTTAAGACAACCCAGCCTATTGCTTTCCTACACTGTCTTCTTCATTTGAAATGGATTTCAAAACAAATACTCTCGAAATCATGCTGTATTTAATAGAAACCAAACCAATAAATTATATCGGTTTGACGTGCAAGCATGTCCAAAAACGTAACACACAAGTTGCAATTGTTCAAACTAAGTAGGATTCATGGAAAAACTTAACTTTAAGGCAACCCAGCCGATTGCTTTCCTACACTCTCTTCTTCATTTGAAATGCATTTCAAAACAAATACTCTAGAAATCATGCTGTACTTAATAGAAACCAAACCAATAAATTATATCGGTTTGACGTGCAAGCATGTCCAAAAACGTAACACACAAGTGGCAATTGTTCAAAATAATTAGGATTCATGCAAAAAACTTAACTTTAAGACAACCCAGTTTATTGCATTCCTACACTGTCTTCTTCATTTGAAATGGATTTCAAAACAAATACTCTAGAACTTATGCTGTATTTAATAGAAACCAAACCAATAAATTATATCGGTTTGACGTGCAAGCATGTCCAAAAACGGAACACACAAGTGGCAATTGTTCAAAATAATTAGGATTCATGGAAAAACATAATTTCAAAACAACCCAGCCTATTGCTTTCCTACACTGCCTTGTTCATATGAAATGGATTTCAAAACAAATACTCTCGAAATCATGCTGTATTTAATAGAAACCAAACCAATAAATTATATCGGTTTGACGTGCAAGCATGTCAAAAAACGTAACACACAAGTGGCAATTGTTCAAACTAAGTAGGATTCATGGAAAAACTTAACTTTAAGGCAACCCAGCCGATTGCTTTCCTACACTCTCTTCTTCATTTGAAATGCATTTCAAAACAAATACTCTAGAAATCATGCTGTACTTAATAGAAACCAAACCAATAAATTATATCGGTTTGACGTGCAAGCATGTCCAAAAACGTAACACACAACTTGCAATTGTTCAAACTAAGTAGGATTCATGGAAAAACTTAACTTTAAGGCAACCCAGCCGATTGCTTTCCTACACTGTCTTCTTCATTTGAAATGGATTTCAAAACAAATACTCTACAAATCATGCTGTATTTAATAGAAACCAAACCAATAAATTATATCGGTTTGACGTGCAAGCATGTCCAAAAACGTAACACACAAGTGGCAATTGTTCAAAATAATTAGGATTCATGCAAAAAACTTAACTTTAAGACAACCCAGTTTATTGCATTCCTACACTGTCTTCTTCATTTGAAATGGATTTCAAAACAAATACTCTAGAAATCATGCTGTACTTAATAGAAACCAAACCAATAAATTATATCGGTTTGACGTGCAAGCATGTCCAAAAACGTAACACACAAGTGGCAATTGTTCAAAATAATTAGGATTCATGGAAAAACTTAATTTTAAGACAACCCAGCCTATTGCTTTCCTACACTGTCTTCTTCATTTGAAATGGATTTCAAAACAAATACTCTCGAAATCATGCTGTATTTAATAGAAACCAAACCAATAAATTATATCGGTTTGACGTGCAAGCATGTCCAAAAACGTAACACACAAGTTGCAATTGTTCAAACTAAGTAGGATTCATGGAAAAACTTAACTTTAAGGCAACCCAGCCGATTGCTTTCCTACACTCTCTTCTTCATTTGAAATGCATTTCAAAACAAATACTCTAGAAATCATGCTGTACTTAATAGAAACCAAACCAATAAATTATATCGGTTTGACGTGCAAGCATGTCCAAAAACGTAACACACAAGTGGCAATTGTTCAAAATAATTAGGATTCATGCAAAAAACTTAACTTTAAGACAACCCAGTTTATTGCATTCCTACACTGTCTTCTTCATTTGAAATGGATTTCAAAACAAATACTCTAGAACTTATGCTGTATTTAATAGAAACCAAACCAATAAATTATATCGGTTTGACGTGCAAGCATGTCCAAAAACGGAACACACAAGTGGCAATTGTTCAAAATAATTAGGATTCATGGAAAAACATAATTTCAAAACAACCCAGCCTATTGCTTTCCTACACTGCCTTGTTCATATGAAATGGATTTCAAAACAAATACTCTCGAAATCATGCTGTATTTAATAGAAACCAAACCAATAAATTATATCGGTTTGACGTGCAAGCATGTCAAAAAACGTAACACACAAGTGGCAATTGTTCAAACTAAGTAGGATTCATGGAAAAACTTAACTTTAAGGCAACCCAGCCGATTGCTTTCCTACACTCTCTTCTTCATTTGAAATGCATTTCAAAACAAATACTCTAGAAATCATGCTGTACTTAATAGAAACCAAACCAATAAATTATATCGGTTTGACGTGCAAGCATGTCCAAAAACGTAACACACAACTTGCAATTGTTCAAACTAAGTAGGATTCATGGAAAAACTTAACTTTAAGGCAACCCAGCCGATTGCTTTCCTACACTGTCTTCTTCATTTGAAATGGATTTCAAAACAAATACTCTACAAATCATGCTGTATTTAATAGAAACCAAACCAATAAATTATATCGGTTTGACGTGCAAGCATGTCCAAAAACGTAACACACAAGTGGCAATTGTTCAAAATAATTAGGATTCATGCAAAAAACTTAACTTTAAGACAACCCAGTTTATTGCATTCCTACACTGTCTTCTTCATTTGAAATGGATTTCAAAACAAATACTCTAGAAATCATGCTGTACTTAATAGAAACCAAACCAATAAATTATATCGGTTTGACGTGCAAGCATGTCCAAAAACGTAACACACAAGTGGCAATTGTTCAAAATAATTAGGATTCATGGAAAAACTTAATTTTAAGACAACCCAGCCTATTGCTTTCCTACACTGTCTTCTTCATTTGAAATGGATTTCAAAACAAATACTCTCGAAATCATGCTGTATTTAATAGAAACCAAACCAATAAATTATATCGGTTTGACGTGCAAGCATGTCCAAAAACGTAACACACAAGTTGCAATTGTTCAAACTAAGTAGGATTCATGGAAAAACTTAACTTTAAGGCAACCCAGCCGATTGCTTTCCTACACTCTCTTCTTCATTTGAAATGCATTTCAAAACAAATACTCTAGAAATCATGCTGTACTTAATAGAAACCAAACCAATAAATTATATCGGTTTGACGTGCAAGCATGTCCAAAAACGTAACACACAAGTGGCAATTGTTCAAAATAATTAGGATTCATGCAAAAAACTTAACTTTAAGACAACCCAGTTTATTGCATTCCTACACTGTCTTCTTCATTTGAAATGGATTTCAAAACAAATACTCTAGAACTTATGCTGTATTTAATAGAAACCAAACCAATAAATTATATCGGTTTGACGTGCAAGCATGTCCAAAAACGGAACACACAAGTGGCAATTGTTCAAAATAATTAGGATTCATGGAAAAACATAATTTCAAAACAACCCAGCCTATTGCTTTCCTACACTGCCTTGTTCATATGAAATGGATTTCAAAACAAATACTCTCGAAATCATGCTGTATTTAATAGAAACCAAACCAATAAATTATATCGGTTTGACGTGCAAGCATGTCAAAAAACGTAACACACAAGTGGCAATTGTTCAAACTAAGTAGGATTCATGGAAAAACTTAACTTTAAGGCAACCCAGCCGATTGCTTTCCTACACTCTCTTCTTCATTTGAAATGCATTTCAAAACAAATACTCTAGAAATCATGCTGTACTTAATAGAAACCAAACCAATAAATTATATCGGTTTGACGTGCAAGCATGTCCAAAAACGTAACACACAACTTGCAATTGTTCAAACTAAGTAGGATTCATGGAAAAACTTAACTTTAAGGCAACCCAGCCGATTGCTTTCCTACACTGTCTTCTTCATTTGAAATGGATTTCAAAACAAATACTCTACAAATCATGCTGTATTTAATAGAAACCAAACCAATAAATTATATCGGTTTGACGTGCAAGCATGTCCAAAAACGTAACACACAAGTTGCAATTGTTCAAAATAATTAGGATTCATGCAAAAAACTTAACTTTAAGACAACCCAGTTTATTGCATTCCTACACTGTCTTCTTCATTTGAAATGGATTTCAAAACAAATACTCTAGAAATCATGCTGTACTTAATAGAAACCAAACCAATAAATTATATCGGTTTGACGTGCAAGCATGTCCAAAAACGTAACACACAAGTGGCAATTGTTCAAAATAATTAGGATTCATGGAAAAACTTAATTTTAAGACAACCCAGCCTATTGCTTTCCTACACTGTCTTCTTCATTTGAAATGGATTTCAAAACAAATACTCTCGAAATCATGCTGTATTTAATAGAAACCAAACCAATAAATTATATCGGTTTGACGTGCAAGCATGTCCAAAAACGTAACACACAAGTTGCAATTGTTCAAACTAAGTAGGATTCATGGAAAAACTTAACTTTAAGGCAACCCAGCCGATTGCTTTCCTACACTCTCTTCTTCATTTGAAATGCATTTCAAAACAAATACTCTAGAAATCATGCTGTACTTAATAGAAACCAAACCAATAAATTATATCGGTTTGACGTGCAAGCATGTCCAAAAACGTAACACACAAGTGGCAATTGTTCAAAATAATTAGGATTCATGCAAAAAACTTAACTTTAAGACAACCCAGTTTATTGCATTCCTACACTGTCTTCTTCATTTGAAATGGATTTCAAAACAAATACTCTAGAACTTATGCTGTATTTAATAGAAACCAAACCAATAAATTATATCGGTTTGACGTGCAAGCATGTCCAAAAACGGAACACACAAGTGGCAATTGTTCAAAATAATTAGGATTCATGGAAAAACATAATTTCAAAACAACCCAGCCTATTGCTTTCCTACACTGCCTTGTTCATATGAAATGGATTTCAAAACAAATACTCTCGAAATCATGCTGTATTTAATAGAAACCAAACCAATAAATTATATCGGTTTGACGTGCAAGCATGTCAAAAAACGTAACACACAAGTGGCAATTGTTCAAACTAAGTAGGATTCATGGAAAAACTTAACTTTAAGGCAACCCAGCCGATTGCTTTCCTACACTCTCTTCTTCATTTGAAATGCATTTCAAAACAAATACTCTAGAAATCATGCTGTACTTAATAGAAACCAAACCAATAAATTATATCGGTTTGACGTGCAAGCATGTCCAAAAACGTAACACACAACTTGCAATTGTTCAAACTAAGTAGGATTCATGGAAAAACTTAACTTTAAGGCAACCCAGCCGATTGCTTTCCTACACTGTCTTCTTCATTTGAAATGGATTTCAAAACAAATACTCTACAAATCATGCTGTATTTAATAGAAACCAAACCAATAAATTATATCGGTTTGACGTGCAAGCATGTCCAAAAACGTAACACACAAGTTGCAATTGTTCAAAATAATTAGGATTCATGCAAAAAACTTAACTTTAAGACAACCCAGTTTATTGCATTCCTACACTGTCTTCTTCATTTGAAATGGATTTCAAAACAAATACTCTAGAAATCATGCTGTACTTAATAGAAACCAAACCAATAAATTATATCGGTTTGACGTGCAAGCATGTCCAAAAACGTAACACACAAGTGGCAATTGTTCAAAATAATTAGGATTCATGGAAAAACTTAATTTTAAGACAACCCAGCCTATTGCTTTCCTACACTGTCTTCTTCATTTGAAATGGATTTCAAAACAAATACTCTCGAAATCATGCTCTATTTAATAGAAACCAAACCAATAAATTATATCGGTTTGACGTGCAAGCATGTCCAAAAACGTAACACACAAGTTGCTATTGGTCAAAATAATTAGGATTCATGGAAAAACTTAACTTTAAGGCAACCCAGCCTATTTCTTTCCTACACTGTCTTCTTTATTTGAAATGGATTTCAAAACAAATACTCTCGAAATCATGCTGTATTTAATAGAAACCAAACCAATAAATTATATCGGTTTGACGTGCAAGCATGTCCAAAAACGTAACACACAAGTTGCAATTGTTCAAACTAAGTAGGATTCATGGAAAAACTTAACTTTAAGGCAACCCAGCCGATTGCTTTCCTACACTCTCTTCTTCATTTGAAATGCATTTCAAAACAAATACTCTAGAAATCATGCTGTACTTAATAGAAACCAAACCAATAAATTATATCGGTTTGACGTGCAAGCATGTCCAAAAACGTAACACACAAGTTGCAATTGTTCAAAATAATTAGGATTCATGGAAAAACTTAATTTTAAGACAACCCAGCCTATTGCTTTCCTACACTGCCTTGTTCATATGAAATGGATTTCAAAACAAATACTCTCGAAATCATGCTCTATTTAATAGAAACCAAACCAATAAATTATATCGGTTTGACGTGCAAGCATGTCCAAAAACGTAACACACAAGTTGCAATTGTTCAAAATAATTAGGATTCATGGAAAAACTTAACTTTAAGGCAACCCGGCCTATTGCTTTCCTACACTGTCTTCTTCATTTGAAATGGATTTCAAAACAAATACTCTACAAATAATGCTGTATTTAATAGAAACCAAACCAATAAATTATATCGGTTTGACGTGCAAGCATGTCCAAAAACGTAACACACAAGTTGCAATTGTTCAAACTAAATAGGATTCATGGAAAAACTTAACTTTAAGGCAACCCAGCCTATTTCTTTCCTACACTGTCTTCTTTATTTGAAATGGATTTCAAAACAAATACTCTCGAAATCATGCTGTATTTAATAGAAACCAAACCAATAAATTATATCGGTTTGACGTGCAAGCATGTCCAAAAACGTAACACACAACTTGCAATTGTTCAAACTAAGTAGGATTCATGGAAAAACTTAACTTTAAGGCAACCCAGCCGATTGCTTTCCCACACTGTCTTCTTCATTTGAAATGGATTTCAAAACAAATACTCTACAAATCATGCTGTATTTAATAGAAACCAAACCAATAAATTATATCGGTTTGACGTGCAAGCATGTCCAAAAACGTAACACACAAGTGGCAATTGTTCAAAATAATTAGGATTCATGCAAAAAACTTAACTTTAAGACAACCCAGTTTATTGCATTCCTACACTGTCTTCTTCATTTGAAATGGATTTCAAAACAAATACTCTAGAAATTATGCTGTATTTAATAGAAACCAAACCAATAAATTATATCGGTTTGACGTGCAAGCATGTCCAAAAACGTAACACACAAGTTGCTATTGGTCTAAATAATTAGGATTCATCGAAAATCTTAACTTTAAGGCAACCCAGCCTATTGCTTTCCTACACTGTCTTCTTTATTTGAAATGGATTTCAAAACAAATACTCTCGAAATCATGCTGTATTTAATAGAAACCAAACCAATAAATTATATCGGTTTGACGTGCAAGCATGTCCAAAAACGTAACACACAAGTTGCAATTGTTCAAACTAAATAGGATTCATGGAAAAACTTAACTTTAAGGCAACCCAGCCGATTGCTTTCCTACACTCTCTTCTTCATTTGAAATGCATTTCAAAACAAATACTCTAGAAATCATGCTGTACTTAATAGAAACCAAACCAATAAATTATATCGGTTTGACGTGCAAGCATGTCCAAAAACGTAACACACAAGTGGCAATTGTTCAAAATAATTAGGATTCATGCAAAAAACTTAACTTTAAGACAACCCAATTTATTGCATTCCTACAGTGTCTTCTTCATTTGAAATGGATTTCAAAACAAATACTCTAGAAATTATGCTGTATTTAATAGAAACCAAACCAATAAATTATATCGGTTTGACGTGCAAGCATGTCCAAAAACGTAACACACAAGTTGCAATTGTTCAAAATAATTAGGATTCATGGAAAAACTTAATTTTAAGACAACCCAGCCTATTGCTTTCCTACACTGTCTTCTTCATTTGAAATGGATTTCAAAACAAATACTCTCGAAATCATGCTCTATTTAACAGAAACCAAACCAATAAATTATATCGGTTTGACGTGCAAGCATGTCCAAAAACGTAACACACAAGTTGCAATTGTTCAAAATAATTAGGATTCATGGAAAAACTTAACTTTAAGGCAACCCGGCCTATTGCTTTCCTACACTGTCTTCTTCATTTGAAATGGATTTCAAAACAAATACTCTACAAATCATGCTGTATTTAATAGAAACCAAACCAATAAATTATATCGGTTTGACGTGCAAGCACGTCCAAAAACGTAACACACAAGTGGCAATTGTTCAAAATAATTGGGATTCATGGAAAAACTTAACCTTAAGACAACCCAGCCTATTGCTTTCCTACACTGTCTTCTTCATTTGAAATGGATTTCAAAACAAATACTCTAGAAATCATGCTGTACTTAATAGAAACCAAACCAATAAATTATATCGGTTTGACGTGCAAGCATGTCCAAAAACGTAACACACAAGTTGCAATTGTTCAAAATAATTAGGATTCATGGAAAAACTTAATTTTAAGACAACCCAGCCTATTGCTTTCCTACACTGTCTTCTTCATTTGAAATGGATTTCAAAACAAATACTCTCGAAATCATGCTCTATTTAATAGAAACCAAACCAATAAATTATATCGGTTTGACGTGCAAGCATGTCCAAAAACGTAACACACAAGTTGCTATTGGTCAAAATAATTAGTATTCATGGAAAAACTTAACTTTAAGGCAACCCAGCCTATTTCTTTCCTACACTGTCTTCTTTATTTGAAATGGATTTCAAAACAAATACTCTCGAAATCATGCTGTATTTAATAGAAACCAAACCAATAAATTATATCGGTTTGACGTGCAAGCATGTCCAAAAACGTAACACACAAGTTGCAATTGTTCAAACTAAGTAGGATTCATGGAAAAACTTAACTTTAAGGCAACCCAGCCGATTGCTTTCCTACACTCTCTTCTTCATTTGAAATGCATTTCAAAACAAATACTCTAGAAATCATGCTGTACTTAATAGAAACCAAACCAATAAATTATATCGGTTTGACGTGCAAGCATGTCCAAAAACGTAACACACAAGTTGCAATTGTTCAAAATAATTAGGATTCATGGAAAAACTTAATTTTAAGACAACCCAGCCTATTGCTTTCCTACACTGTCTTCTTCATTTGAAATGGATTTCAAAACAAATACTCTCGAAATCATGCTCTATTTAATAGAAACCAAACCAATAAATTATATCGGTTTGACGTGCAAGCATGTCCAAAAACGTAACACAGAAGTTGCTATTGGTCAAAATAATTAGGATTCATGGAAAAACTTAACTTTAAGGCAACCCAGCCTATTTCTTTCCTACACTGTCTTCTTTATTTGAAATGGATTTCAAAACAAATACTCTCGAAATCATGCTGTATTTAATAGAAACCAAACCAATAAATTATATCGGTTTGACGTGCAAGCATGTCCAAAAACGTAACACACAAGTTGCAATTGTTCAAACTAAGTAGGATTCATGGAAAAACTTAACTTTAAGGCAACCCAGCCGATTGCTTTCCTACACTCTCTTCTTCATTTGAAATGCATTTCAAAACAAATACTCTAGAAATCATGCTGTACTTAATAGAAACCAAACCAATAAATTATATCGGTTTGACGTGCAAGCATGTCCAAAAACGTAACACACAAGTGGCAATTGTTCAAAATAATTAGGATTCATGCAAAAAACTTAACTTTAAGACAACCCAGTTTATTGCATTCCTACACTGTCTTCTTCATTTGAAATGGATTTCAAAACAAATACTCTAGAAATTATGCTGTATTTAATAGAAACCAAACCAATAAATTATATCGGTTTGACGTGCAAGCATGTCCAAAAACGTAACACACAAGTTGCAATTGTTCAAAATAATTAGGATTCATGGAAAAACTTAATTTTAAGACAACCCAGCCTATTGCTTTCCTACACTGTCTTCTTCATTTTAAATGGATTTCAAAACAAATACTCTAGAAATTATGCTGTATTTAATAGAAACCAAACCAATAAATTATATCGGTTTGACGTGCAAGCATGTCCAAAAACGTAACACACAAGTGGCAATTGTTCAAAATAATTAGGATTCATGGAAAAACTTAATTTCAAAACAACCCAGCCTATTGCTTTCCTACACTTCCTTGTTCATATGAAATGGATTTCAAAACAAATACTCTCGAAATCATGCTGTATTTAATAGAAACCAAACCAATAAATTATATCGGTTTGACGTGCAAGCATGTCCAAAAACGTAACACACAAGTTGCAATTGTTCAAAATAATTAGGATTCATGGAAAAACTTAACTTTAAGGCAACCCGGCCTATTGCTTTCCTACACTGTCTTCTTCATTTGAAATGGATTTCAAAACAAATACTCTACAAATCATGCTGTATTTAATAGAAACCAAACCAATAAATTATATCGGTTTGACGTGCAAGCACGTCCAAAAACGTAACACACAACTTGCAATTGTTCAAAATAATTGGGATTCATGGAAAAACTTAACCTTAAGACAACCCAGCCTATTGCTTTCCTACACTGTCTTCTTCATTTGAAATGGATTTCAAAACAAATACTCTAGAAATCATGCTGTACTTAATAGAAACCAAACCAATAAATTATATCGGTTTGACGTGCAAGCATGTCCAAAAACGTAACACACAAGTTGCAATTGTTCAAAATAATTAGGATTCATGGAAAAACTTAATTTTAAGACAACCCAGCCTATTGCTTTCCTACACTGTCTTCTTCATTTGAAATGGATTTCAAAACAAATACTCTAGAAATCATGCTGTACTTAATAGAAACCAAACCAATAAATTATATCGGTTTGACGTGCAAGCATGTCCAAAAACGTAACACACAAGTTGCAATTGTTCAAAATAATTAGGATTCATGGAAAAACTTAATTTTAAAACAACCCAGCCTATTGCTTTCATACATTGTGTTGTTCATATGAAATGGATTTCTGAACAAATACTCTAGAAAGCATGCTGTATTTAATAGAAACGAAACCAATAAATTATATCGGTTTGACGTGCAAGCATGTCCAAAAACGTAACACACAAGTTGCTATTGGTCAAAATAATTAGGATTCATGGAAAAACTTAACTTTAAGGCAACCCAGCCTATTGCTTTCCTACACTGTCTTCTTCATTTGAAATGGATTTCAAAACAAATACTCTCGAAATCATGCTGTATTTAATAGAAACCAAACCAATAAATTATATCGGTTTGACGTGCAAGCATGTCCAAAAACGTAACACACAAGTTGCTATTCGTCAAAATAATTAGGATTCATCGAAAAACTTAACTTTAAGACAACCCAGCCTATTGCTTTCCTACACTGTCTTCTTCATTTGAAATGGATTTCAAAACAAATACTCTCGAAATCATGCTGTATTTAATAGAAACCAAACCAATAAATTATATCGGTTTGACGTGCAAGCATGTCCAAAAACGTAACACACAAGTTGCTATTCGTCAAAATAATTAGGATTCATCGAAAAACTTAACTTTAAGACAACCCAGCCTATTGCTTTCCTACACTGTCTTCTTCATTTGAAATGGATTTCAAAACAAATACTCTAGAAATCATGCTCTATTTAATTGAAACCAAACAATTAATTATATCGGTTTGACGTGCAAGCATGTCCAAAAACGTAACACACAAGTTGCTATTGGTCAAAATAATTAGGATTCATGGAAAAACTTAACTATAAGGCAACCCAGCCTATTTCTTTCCTACACTGTCTTCTTTATTTGAAATGGATTTCAAAACAAATACTCTAGAAATCATGCTCTATTTAATAGAATCCAAACCAATAAATTATATCGGTTTGACGTGCAAGCACGTCCAAAAACGTAACACACAACTTGCAATTGTTCAAAATAATTGGGATTCATGGAAAAACTTAACTTTAAGACAACCCAGCCTATTGCTTTCCTACACTGTCTTCTTCATTTGAAATGGATTTCAAAACAAATACTCTAGAAATCATGCTCTATTTAATAGAAACCAAACCAATAAATTATATCGGTTTGACGTGCAAGCATGTCTAAAAACGTAACACACAAGTTGCTATTGGTCAAAATAATTAGGATTCATGGAAAAACTTAATTTTAAAACAACCCAGCCTATTGCTTTCATACATTGTGTTGTTCATATGAAATGGATTTCTGAACAAATACTCTAGAAAGCATGCTGTATTTAATAGAAACGAAACCAATAAATTATATCGGTTTGACGTGCAAGCATGTCCAAAAACGTAACACACAAGTTGCTATTGGTCAAAATAATTAGGATTCATGGAAAAACTTAACTTTAAGGCAACCCAGCCTATTGCTTTCCTACACTGTCTTCTTCATTTGAAATGGATTTCAAAACAAATACTCTCGAAATCATGCTGTATTTAATAGAAACCAAACCAATAAATTATATCGGTTTGACGTGCAAGCATGTCCAAAAACGTAACACACAAGTTGCTATTCGTCAAAATAATTAGGATTCATCGAAAAACTTAACTTTAAGACAACCCAGCCTATTGCTTTCCTACACTGTCTTCTTCATTTGAAATGGATTTCAAAACAAATACTCTAGAAATCATGCTCTATTTAATTGAAACCAAACAATTAATTATATCGGTTTGACGTGCAAGCATGTCCAAAAACGTAACACACAAGTTGCTATTGGTCAAAATAATTAGGATTCATGGAAAAACTTAACTATAAGGCAACCCAGCCTATTTCTTTCCTACACTGTCTTCTTTATTTGAAATGGATTTCAAAACAAATACTCTAGAAATCATGCTCTATTTAATAGAATCCAAACCAATAAATTATATCGGTTTGACGTGCAAGCACGTCCAAAAACGTAACACACAACTTGCAATTGTTCAAAATAATTGGGATTCATGGAAAAACTTAACTTTAAGACAACCCAGCCTATTGCTTTCCTACACTGTCTTCTTCATTTGAAATGGATTTCAAAACAAATACTCTAGAAATCATGCTCTATTTAATAGAAACCAAACCAATAAATTATATCGGTTTGACGTGCAAGCATGTCCAAAAACGTAACACACAAGTTGCAATTGTTCAAAATAATTAGGATTCATGGAAAAACTTAATTTTAAAACAACCCAGCCTATTGCTTTCATACATTGTGTTGTTCATATGAAATGGATTTCTGAACAAATACTCTAGAAAGCATGCTGTATTTAATAGAAACGAAACCAATAAATTATATCGGTTTGACGTGCAAGCATGTCCAAAAACGTAACACACAAGTTGCTATTGGTCAAAATAATTAGGATTCATGGAAAAACTTAACTTTAAGGCAACCCAGCCTATTGCTTTCCTACACTGTCTTCTTCATTTGAAATGGATTTCAAAACAAATACTCTCGAAATCATGCTGTATTTAATAGAAACCAAACCAATAAATTATATCGGTTTGACGTGCAAGCATGTCCAAAAACGTAACACACAAGTTGCTATTCGTCAAAATAATTAGGATTCATCGAAAAACTTAACTTTAAGACAACCCAGCCTATTGCTTTCCTACACTGTCTTCTTCATTTGAAATGGATTTCAAAACAAATACTCTCGAAATCATGCTGTATTTAATAGAAACCAAACCAATAAATTATATCGGTTTGACGTGCAAGCATGTCCAAAAACGTAACACACAAGTTGCTATTCGTCAAAATAATTAGGATTCATCGAAAAACTTAACTTTAAGACAACCCAGCCTATTGCTTTCCTACACTGTCTTCTTCATTTGAAATGGATTTCAAAACAAATACTCTAGAAATCATGCTCTATTTAATTGAAACCAAACAATTAATTATATCGGTTTGACGTGCAAGCATGTCCAAAAACGTAACACACAAGTTGCTATTGGTCAAAATAATTAGGATTCATGGAAAAACTTAACTATAAGGCAACCCAGCCTATTTCTTTCCTACACTGTCTTCTTTATTTGAAATGGATTTCAAAACAAATACTCTAGAAATCATGCTCTATTTAATAGAATCCAAACCAATAAATTATATCGGTTTGACGTGCAAGCACGTCCAAAAACGTAACACACAACTTGCAATTGTTCAAAATAATTGGGATTCATGGAAAAACTTAACTTTAAGACAACCCAGCCTATTGCTTTCCTACACTGTCTTCTTCATTTGAAATGGATTTCAAAACAAATACTCTAGAAATCATGCTCTATTTAATAGAAACCAAACCAATAAATTATATCGGTTTGACGTGCAAGCATGTCCAAAAACGTAACACACAAGTTGCAATTGTTCAAAATAATTAGGATTCATGGAAAAACTTAATTTTAAAACAACCCAGCCTATTGCTTTCATACATTGTGTTGTTCATATGAAATGGATTTCTGAACAAATACTCTAGAAAGCATGCTGTATTTAATAGAAACGAAACCAATAAATTATATCGGTTTGACGTGCAAGCATGTCCAAAAACGTAACACACAAGTTGCTATTGGTCAAAATAATTAGGATTCATGGAAAAACTTAACTTTAAGGCAACCCAGCCTATTTCTTTCCTACACTGTCTTCTTCATTTGAAATGGATTTCAAAACAAATACTCTCAAAATCATGCTGTATTTAATAGAAACCAAACCAATAAATTATATCGGTTTGACGTGCAAGCATGTCCAAAAACGTAACACACAAGTTGCTATTCGTCAAAATAATTAGGATTCATCGAAAAACTTAACTTTAAGACAACCCAGCCTATTGCTTTCCTACACTGTCTTCTTCATTTGAAATGGATTTCAAAACAAATACTCTAGAAATCATGCTCTATTTAATTGAAACCAAACAATTAATTATATCGGTTTGACGTGCAAGCATGTCCAAAAACGTAACACACAAGTTGCTATTGGTCAAAATAATTAGGATTCATGGAAAAACTTAACTATAAGGCAACCCAGCCTATTTCTTTCCTACACTGTCTTCTTTATTTGAAATGGATTTCAAAACAAATACTCTAGAAATCATGCTCTATTTAATAGAATCCAAACCAATAAATTATATCGGTTTGACGTGCAAGCACGTCCAAAAACGTAACACACAACTTGCAATTGTTCAAAATAATTGGGATTCATGGAAAAACTTAACTTTAAGACAACCCAGCCTATTGCTTTCCTACACTGTCTTCTTCATTTGAAATGGATTTCAAAACAAATACTCTAGAAATCATGCTCTATTTAATAGAAACCAAACAATTAATTATATCGGTTTGACGTGCAAGCATGTCCAAAAACGTAACACACAAGTTGCAATTGTTCAAAATAATTAGGATTCATGGAAAAACTTAATTTTAAGACAACCCAGCCTATTGCGTTCCTACACTGTCTTCTTCATTTGAAATGGATTTCAAAACAAATACTCTAGAAATCATGCTGTATTTAATAGAAACCAAACCAATAAATTATATCGGTTTGACGTGCAAGCACGTCCAAAAACGTAACACACAACTTGCAATTGTTCAAAATAATTGGGATTCATGGAAAAACTTAACTTTAAGACAACCCAGCCTATTGCTTTCCTACACTGTCTTCTTCATTTGAAATGGATTTCAAAACAAATACTCTCGAAATCATGCTCTATTTAATAGAAACCAAACCAATAAATTATATCGGTTTGACGTGCAAGCATGTCCAAAAACGTAACACACAACTTGCAATTGTTCAAAATAATTAGGATTCATGGAAAAACTTAATTTTAAGACAACCCAGCCTATTGCGTTCCTACACTGTCTTCTTCATTTGAAATGGATTTCAAAACAAATACTCCAGAAATCATGCTGTATTTAATAGAAACCAAACCAATTAATTATATCGGTTTGACGTGCAAGCAAGTCCAAAAACGTAACACACAAGTGGCAATTGTTCAAAATAATTAGGATTCATGGAAAAACTTAACTTTAGAACAACCCAGCCTATTGCTTTCATACACTGTCTTGTTCATATGAAATGGATTTCTGAACAAATATTCTAGAAATCATGCTCTATTTAATAGAAACCAAACCAATAAATTATATCGGTTTGACGTGCAAGCATGTCCAAAAACGTAACACAGAAGTTGCTATTGGTCAAAATAATTAGGATTCATGGAAAAACATAACTTTAAGGCAACCCAGCCTATTGCTTTCCTACACTGTCTTCTTCATCTGGAATGGATTTCAAAACAAATACTCTAGAAATCATGCTGTATTTAATAGAAACCAAACCAATAAATTATATCGGTTTGACGTGCAAGCATGTCCAAAAACGTAACACACAACTTGCAATTGTTCAAAATAATTGGGATTCATGGAAAAACTTAACCTTAAGACAACCCAGCCTATTGCTTTCCTACACTGTCTTCTTCATTTGAGATGGATTTCAAAACAAATAGTCTAGAAATCATGCTGTATTTAATAGAATCCAAACCAATAAATTATATTGGTTTGACGTGGAAGCATGTCGAAGAATGTAACACACAAGTTGCAAATGTTCAAAATAATTAGGATTCATGGAAAAACTTAATTTCAAAACAACCCAGCCTATTGCTTTCATACACTGTCTTCTTTATTTGAAATGGATTTCAAAACAAATACTCTAGAAATCATGCTGTATTTAATAGAAACCAAACCAATAAATTATATCGGTTTGACGTGCAAGCATGTCCAAAAACGTAACACACAAGTTGCAATTGTTCAAAATAATTAGGATTCATGGAAAAACTTAATTTCAAGACAACCCAACGTATTGCTTTCCTACACTGTCTTCTTCATTTGAGATGGATTTCAAAACAAATAGTCTAGAAATCATGCTGTATTTAATAGAATCCAAACCAATAAATTATATTGGTTTGACGTGGAAGCATGTCGAAGAATGTAACACACAAGTTGCAAATGTTCAAAATAATTAGGATTCATGGAAAAACTTAAATTTCAGACGGACGCGAGTGGACGGGCGGTCGGCCGGTTTAGTGAGCCGACCGAGCGGTCGGACGGCGAGGACGGTGCAGACGGGGCCGACCGAGCGGACGGATGCGGAGCACGGGGCGGACGGGGCAGTCGGGGCAGACCGACCGGACGGACGCGGACCACGGGGCGGTCGGGCCGACCGAGCGGGTGGAAGGGGAGGACGGGGTGGACGAGGCTGACTGATCGGTCGGCTGATCGGGTGGCCCGTCCGACTGGTCGGGAGTCCGATCGGACGGCCAATCGGACGAACCCGACGGGGCGCCCGATCGACCGTCCGCGAGGGCAGACGGTTGAGATTGGCGGATGGGATGGCCGTCCGCCTCATACAAAAGAGGCATTCGGGCTGTCCGCCTCTCCTCGGAAGGGTAAAGGTGAAATCTTGGGGGGACCCTTGCCATTTTTTTTCTCGAATCGTGTGACATTCATCAAGATGCCAAGGGCGAAGAAGAAAACAAAGTTTGTGGAGGAATCTACTAAGGTCGACATCATGGACAACCCCTCACATAAAGGCGATATAAAGGACATGATGCATGAAGCGTTGCGGGTAGGAGGGTGGTATTAAAAAATGGAAAAGAAGGATTTCACTAGTTGGTTGGACAAACGGGCGCATGATGCACTATGGAATGCGAAAGGGACCGTCGAAAAATTTGGTAAGGTTCATCGCATTGATGATGAAGCCTTCACGCACGTGATTACAAAAGTGGACATGTTCGTGAGTCGGATGAGACCATTTGCTTCAAGACGAAATAGAGGTGGATTTATGAGTTGGTGGACAACTCACGAAGGGAGAGTAAACATGCGAGTTGTATTTCGCCATTTAATAGCGCTCCCGGGAACCGCAAGGGTGATTCCACAAGATAATATTGTCCTACGCGGAGGCTATGCCACAATTCGTAGGGTGCGAATCGAAGGGTGCCCTGAACTTCAACCACATTGGGAATTTGCAGCAAAGATGTCTCACCAAGAGGGTCGACGACCTGAGCTTGCAAAGATGGAACACCAAACTGAATCGATGGCGGTGCGGATTCCGCACGATGGAGTCATACGCTTCGTTGCAGTCCACACAAATCGGAACGAAGGCTATTCATTGTGGTGGAATGGTGGTACTTTGCGTGAAATGTTGAGAATGGATAACGATTATCCAGACAATATCGCCATACGCATTATGTGTGACCCCAAAATTAGCGACGAGGAGGTCATTCGTGCTCATTGTCTAAAGCGATGGAGAGCAAAGCGTACGGAGCTTGCTTGGGCACTGCTGCATATTATGAATGCGGTACATGGTGCCGGACATCTTCACAACGACATTTCTCCAGACAACATCATGTTCCATTTCCCGGAAGATGAGTCGCAAGTTTTCATTGGAATTTGTGATTGGGGGATGACCACGACTAGTACAGAGCCCATGAAGTCATTGTATACATTCACATCAACAAGTGATCGGGACGAAGTTCTGAGGAGGAGGTGGTGGATCGATCCAAAGATTACATACGTACATCGAAGAGATGCAGATGTGGAGAACATACCCGTACTTACCATTAAGTCCGAAGAATTTGCTGTTGGTCAAATAGCGAAGAGAATCAACAGTACATGTATGTCAGAGACATACTACGGTTTGCAAGGTCGTGGAAGCAAAAAACATGTGTTGTACTCGCATTACGACTTAGCACAAGTCTTTCAAGTGTATTTGGGGAGACTTTGCGAAGATGGTCCCGATGGCCATAGTAATTTGGCGCAAGTGATTTCGCGATTTACTTCTTCGTTTCATTGGCCTATACCGGATGAACACTTCCGCCACTTTGGAGTTGTAGTTTAAGTCTTTAATGATATTAATATATCACATATAAGTAATTAACTATAGCCTATAGGTGTTTATAGTATGCACTATTCATAGAGGTAAAGACATATACTAAGTTACATGTCAATTACATAATAGTACAGTATATACGGATGATATACCTCAGTTTCATCACCAATGATTGGATTGATTGTGAATGTTGTTTTACAGCAAGGTGCATCTCAACATTTGTAATCAATGAGCATGTTTTAATTCACAATGATTTTGGAGAACTTGGAAGTCATTACGCCATTTGTCATCGTATGTTTGGATGGAAAATTGGAAATCTCGAAATCATTATATGAAATAATTTGCAATTCCTTATTCATTCAATTTTTAATTGATGATTGATGATTCAATGATTCATTGATTGTTAGGTTGACAAGTCCTTGTCTTCATTTGTGTGGTATAGTAAATGTAATTGAAGATGTTCATTATAATAATGTCAATGACAATATAAAAAATGGTAAGCGTTTACTTACCTCTATGTCTCTATAACTGATATGACGATGGAGGGCAATTAAAGGACCGAAGGAAACATCGTGTATGAATGTATGATTGTATGTGAGTGCCTAATTGTGAGTTGAAGGTTCACTTTTAAAGGGCTTAGGGTCCCTTCGAGGGTTTAGAGGTTATTAGGTAGGTACTTACAACTTGAAATTTTGTCGTGATTTTTTTAAACTTTTTCTGAAGATGGAAAAATTGATAAGCTTATTAAGCTATATGGGATAATGGAGACTTCATTTTTTCCACAATCAGTGACCGGGAATAGAAGTTATGACCTAAATTGCTCAAAACAAGGGACGGGGGGGAGTGTAGGCACTACTGCACTAGGTAGTAGCCTAGTAGGTCATAGTAGGTAGGAAAATAATTGCAACTTGTTTTAATTTTTAATTTTTAATTTTTTACTTGTACATTATATTCTTGCCTATCCAATATCCAGAGAGCTCGAATTCATTTCATCAATGAATTTCAACAACAAGACATCTTGTTGTTTTTACTCTTCTAGTGTTAAATACCTGAAGAAGAATAAGTCTTGAATTGTTGTCGTGAAGGTCCAATACTTAAAATAGCATTTGGGAAGTACAACATCAAAGCTAATTACATAATGAAATTTCTTTTGGTGCATACCAAAAGGTGTTGAGTTATTCGACAAAGGTTTTATAAAAATGATTTGGTCACACCATTTTGTCTCAAAAAACAACCGTACATTTGCAATTCTATATACAAGCACGTAACTTTCATGGTTTTCAGTACGCATTCATTACAAATGACCAAAATACATAACTTCCGATGTTCAAATACATTACACCACATCATTCACATACTCAACACTTGCAACAATTAACCATTCATATTGGAGTGATAGTATGGAACTCTACTTATTCTACAAGGTAAAAAGAAAATAATTTTATTATATTATAAAATAGTCTTATAGCCTATACCACTTTCGTTTTGGAGGCTAAAACAAGTTCTTCATACATCTCACTTGTTCGAATATACTTGCATTCCTACAACTATTGCATTGTTTCCAAATGGCAAATGACAAATTGACAATGCATTACACTTGAAACCACATTAAAAAACAAAGCCCATAACTATATAATGGCACCTTGTATTTTTCTACAAAATAACACTATACTTCATTCAGAATCAGAACTACTATCATGATTTTGACTTTGAGGCGTAGAACCGGAGCCACCATATGGCCCATATCCGCTTGATTGTCACCCTTGTCCATAATTTTCGTAATAAGGACCTCCAAAAGTTGGAGGTGGAACTGAAGCATATTCATGTGAGCCTCCAGTCCCTCCATGACTTGAACCAGTGTAGTAAGAACTTCCATGAGGCCCATACAAATCATGTCCTCCTGTTCCCGGATAATTTCGCGAGCCGCCTTGTTCCGAACCACCATAGTCTGTATAACTGGTGTTTCCATGAGGTCCCCTTGTTCCTGGGTAATATTGAGGGCCGCCATGTGAAAGACCACCGTAGTCCGTATAGGTCGTAGTTCTATAGCCTCCTTCTACGTTTGGACCACCATCTCGAGGATTGTTGCTATAGTGTGAACTACTTCCTCCATGTCGCGAGCCATGTACATCACGTTCACGACGAGGTGAAGTGTGATATCCACGAGGTCGGCCTTGATCCTCAACACTCCTCCTCAATGCTTCCCGCATTTGATTATCGTATTCTATGTCTTCGCGTTCTTCTCGGCGTTCGTGCCTCTTCGGAGGTGGAGGTGGCAACTGTTCAACTGGTTCTTCATCATCGTCAACATCACTGTCCTCTGCATCCCGCATAGGCCAACTTGAGCACCCAAATTGACCTCGGTTCGAGCAAGCCGGCATGCAATCACTTTCACCACGCCAGTTAGTGAACACCACAGCTGAGTGACACGTCATCTTCGTCTCTTTATTCATCCCTATAATTGTACGCTAGTCAACGTCTTTCTGGAGTACAATCTCCGCCCAAACCATTGCCATGGTAGAATAGTTCATGATGGTAGGCTTCGAGGGACCTAGATTTGAAGCTACCTAAATTTCTTCGTATCTCTCTACAAAGTGTCTACTCCTACACGTCTTCATAGGGCCTTCCCACCGTCTCACTTGCTTCTCCAAACTGTCATTTGCTGGCCACAGTTTGGCTATGTGTGACATGGTCACATATTTCTTGCACATTGTACAAGTCCACACTTTGTCGGACTCGTACTCCCACCCCTCCTTTGCCACATTGAATTCATCGAAGTAAACATCCCAATCTAGTTCTTGTGGTTTCCCCTTCGAACTTTTCTTCGAAGAACCGGAAAGAACCGGAATTCCTTTGCGAGGCATAGTACCCTTCTCTATAAATGACCTCAACATTAGAATGATTAATGTGTAGTGGTTTCAGATTATAATAATTAGTGATTACCACTCATTCATTCACAATTGTTCACACACCAAGGCGGAAGGGGCGCACAGAGACCAATAGCCGCTGGATCACCCACTCCGCAAGGGAAACAATTGTGCGGAATGAGCCGTCCGCTCCGCTTTTTATACCGACCGACGAGGCGGACGTCGCTGTCGGTTTCAGGGTCGGACGGCAAGATCGGACGGACAGCGTCAATCCGCATCTCCCATCCCACGGTCGACAAAGACGTACGGACGGTCGAGTCAGACGGCCGCACCGACCGCTTGGCCGTCGGGCCATTCGCTGAGCGGATGGGTGGATGGGCGGACGGACGGACTTCGTCTGCCCCGACCGATCGGCTGTCGGCCCGTCCGCTCAGCAGACGGGTCGCTGCTTTCGCCGACCGCTTGGTCGGCGCAGTGTCCGCCGAGCGGACAGCCAGGCAGCCCACGACCTATGGATTCTCCAAATTAGTTATTTGTGAGTAGAGAATCCAAAGGAGTGAGCTGGCAGCTTGTTAGACCATTAGTTCGTCATGAATTTCAGGTAAGGACATAAAAACTTTGAAAACTGACGGCGGGAATTTTGCCCCTTCAATGTGAAACTTGAAAAATAACTCCATGCCCTAAACCCTAAACCCTAAACCCTATACCCTAAAAACCATGAATCCTACCTGTAATTCTGATGACTACTCACTTTTAGAATTTCGATATTTCTCTTCATCAAATATGTTTGCAATTGATTCATTCTTACATCTTATAAGTACTTTGAGTACAAACTATAAATATATATAGAGGGAGAGAGACTAAATTTTCATTTTTTCATGGTGAATTTTAAAAATATGTAATTGAAGAAAAGTGAAGTTTAGGATCATTTTCTAATGCATATAATCATAAAATAATGATTCTTTGTGAAATACTTAAAATCTGAACTGTAAACTTCAGAACTTGTAAAAGCTTGTTTCTAAAAGAGTAAAAGTATTGCTTTCAGTAGTCAAAACTTTAGTAAACTCAAAAAAAATCAAGTATGAAAAGTTATAAAAAAAGACATTGCAACTTGCAAGCACTCAATACATGACTCTAAAATAATATGAGTATTTCTTAAAATCACCCTTCAATTGCGAATAAAATCCAACAAAAACTAAGAAAGTATGATTATACAAAGTTACAAACTATGGTAAAATACTCATTCAATCACTTTTCACTATAGTTAAATATAGAATGACCTTATTCCATCTCCAACTCCAATTCCATTTCATATAATTGCATCTAAACAATTAAACAAACTGTCCTTTAAAGTTACAAATCTCAATGCAATAATGCATTAAATAATTCGGTTTCTGTTTATAGGTCATATTTAGGTATTTATGTGAAGTCAACTTGAGGGATTAGAGTTAGAGCCCCTTGAAGTTGTTGTTAGTAATTTAACAAAAGAATAATATTCTAAATCTTGTATATTTTTGCTTCTATTCTTTGTGTACATATTGGTTTATTGGTTACCTCCATTTCATCAAATTGATCATTGAAGGTTTGCACTCTCCAGAATCATTTTGGATAAAACATCTTGATTTAGATGAAACATCTTCCTAGTCACTTAGTTCATCATTCCAAATATAGAATTGGGAGCCTTTTGACATTGAAATGTAAATAAAATACAATGAAAATTCTAAATTTTTTCTAATTTCTAATGGATCTAGGTGACTGCAAGAAACATTTGATAATTTTGTTGTGCTTCGTCCAATACTCATGATTTTTTTGTAGAATACTTTCAAAATTTAAAAGAAAAATATTCAAAAAACATTGAAGAAATATGTCCAAGTAATGTCCAATGTATTCACTTTCAAGATGAAGGCAATTACCAAAAAAAAAACCACCAAAAAATTCTATAAGTAGGAGAAAGTTCTAGAATAGTTCCAAATTCAAGAAAATATATGCTCTAACTTGTAATTAAAAAAAAAAGGGAAAAACTATACAAATATTATAAAAATCCCATTTGTAACAATTTTCTGAAGATGGTCATTTATGAAAAGAACCATTCAAAGAACATTACGCGTTTCAAAAGTCATTAATAAAAAAGTTCATTTAGTGAACTTGTACACCACATAAAATTCAATATTTTTAGGATTCCTTTAAGTTTGCTACAAAATCATCTTCTTCAAATCTCAGATTCAAATTTGTTTATTCGGGTACTAAATAGTCCTAAAAATCCCAAATATTAAAATTGCCAAGAAATTAGATAAGCTGTAAAATAGTTATAAATACCTTATTAATAAATCTTGAGTCATGTAGATCTAAAATGCAGAATTTCTGGCCAACAAACAAATCAACATGCAAGGTGAGATAGAAAATAGTATAGGTGTTTCTTCATTCATTTGAGCTTTCCAGCTTGGATTAAATATTTTGCGGAACAATTTGGTTGGAGGTTTCAAATTACAAAGAATACAAATGTACTTATGTAGGGATTTCACATAGAACTTTCTCCGCTACATGAAACCTTGTTTTCATTTAAAACCGGTTCCATTTATAGTTTGACCATATAAATATATGCATTGTAATTCTATAAAGAATGCTACATGGTGACATAGCCGACTGGCCGTGAAAAACTGTAGCCCTGAAATCGAAAAATATTTAAGTAATTTACTCTTTGCATTTTCTAGTGGTAGGTTTCATTCAAGATTCGTTGGCAAGGGCTTTAGCTTTGTTATTGTTCATTCCCAAATTATATATAAATGTATAATTTGTACAGTTTGCTAAACCAAATTCCCGCCCCTCCCCTCCAAAAAAAAATGTCATGGTAATATGGTATTGACATTCCTTGAAGGCTGGAAGGGATGATTTTTGCCTTCCGGTCGGAGACTTCTGAATCATAATAGTGATACGAAAATCTTTGAACGGAATTCAACTTTCACTTCTTCCAACCTTATAGGAATATCTACTTAAGTAAGAGGATCAATTCATTCGTCCAATCATCCCCCACCCTTTTCCACAAAGAATGAATAGATCACCTATTTTAACACTATATTCAATATTTTGAGAGGTTTGGAGTCTCTCAAAATAATATAGTCCATTTAGACCCTAAATAATGAATTATAATGTTCTACAGTTTAGGCTACATTTTCTAGTTGTAATTTGCAATTTCCATTAAAATGAGAGTCTTTTGAGTGATTGTCTGTTCAAACACATGTAATTTGATTTAGAGCGGTTTAATGTTCTGATTAATATAAATAAAGATTGTGTTATTTTCTGAACACCAAGTCATGAGCTTCGCAGTCTGTTGTAAGGGGTTGTTCATCTCATTGAAGCGGTTCGAGTTCGATTCCCGTCAAAGACATATGAGCACGTGAGAAAAAAAAATGACTTGGTGCTGCTAAGTGAGCTTTGCAGGCAGGAAAATTGTAGCAACCAACCGGCCCCCTACCCAGAATGTGACAAGTGCTTTACATGTTGACCAAATAAATAGTGGATATTTCCACTACATTTTACTCCCCAATAGCAATGTAAATTCAAATAAAATGTACTCAATGATAAACACAAAATAAAATGAAGTAAAAAATAGATAAAACAAAGTTGAAGAATACAAAATAAAGAATATTGAACAGAAAAGACATTGTTTTGTAAACACAAAACATACACTTCAACACATTTATGCAATACGAAGCAATGAAATACAAACAATCAAATCAAACCTACACCATCTACTTTAATATATGAATTCCATTCGTTTTATAAAACATGACGATGGAAACAACATATTTATAAAACTTGCAATATACATCAATACATAGCTACAAATATCAAGTATATGATGTAAGGCTTCGGTTGATGATGTCAATTTGAGCAGCAGGAATCTTGATCATGCATTGGCGAGTATCCTTCCGAATGTTAGGCTTCCAAGCTATCATAAGAGCATTTGTATGCTCCCAAAGTGGCGGTTCAATTTCATCCACTTTCCATCGTAGACCTCTTTCACTGTCCCATCCAGTGTAGAAGTCTTGAACATCTTCATCTCTCGATGTTGGACGGAAGTACTGAATGCGTATACAATTAGGTTTCTCCGGATTACAATTTGGATCAGACAATGCCCTTGCAATCCAAACAGGATGACTGTCACCTTCTGCGGGTCGAACTGCAACAAAATATCCTTCAAAGAGATCTCGACCCACCCTAAAGGATGGTTGTGGACGACCTCTCAAAGGGCCTACGTATGCATCATCTTCTCCGAACTCTTCACGGTCCTCGCCGTCTTCATCTAATTCATCCACCCGAGTAGCTTGAACACGGCTAGTTGGCCAAAAACCATCCTTTAAAACAGAAGATGAAGGTAGTGGTTCTAGCAATGCTATCTTCACGCCACGCCAGTAGTGCACTATGTGCTCATAACGTCTTCGGTACTCCCCAGTGCGATCTTGATTGCACAAATGCTCCCAGTACTTTACAAATCCAGATATGCCCTTCAAGATGTCCTCCGTGCCTTTCATTGGACTTGGCAAAACTGCTTCTGGCACTCCACGTGGCCACAAACTTTGCCCTTCCAAGTCCTCCTTCCACAATTTCATTCCATTACCAGCCCCCTTTGGTAACCAATCAACATCAGTGCACAACATCTTGTACTTCATAACTGGACATCCAGTAGAGTCCAAGTAAAACTTGACTTGTTGTGGCTTTGTATGACCAACCATGATGTCATTGCCGTCTAAAACACTGCCTGCTATGAAACCTTTGAAATCTGGCACCTCCTCTATGAGGTGAGGGATTGTTGGAATGGATTCCACATCCATAAACGACTTCATAAGTGCAGGAATTGTAAGGAAGTTTTCCTTCTTCAAAAGCATGCTCCATCTTCCAAAGAGCGCATCAATGTCGTCATGAGTATGACCCACGATCATGAAGTTCATGTACACTTCACGAAAGATCTTGTTTGCAACAAGTAGAGACCAGTAACAAAAAACAAATCTGTTTTTGTTGTCTCCGGTGGCATTATCCATCTGCACATTTAGAATTGGGGGAAGTGGCATCCCTGGACATAAGGTTTCCGGTGGTGGAGGTAGCGACGCTTCACACACTTCGGCACCCTTGAGAATTGCCTTGGACAAATTTGTGAATCCTGACCCCGTAAACAATTGCCGAGAAGATGATTTCGGTAGTAATTCCAAATCTCGCAACAACTTTGCCATGGAGCCAATAGTGTAGTTGGAATCGTGGGAAAACATATCCAAGCCATAATGCGCGTATCGAACATCACCATGACCGTGTGCAATCATACCAGTCACCGAAACGGGCAACTTCGTGAGTCCATCAAGTTCTTTAGTCTTATGGGAAAAGACCGGAGAAGCAGTTTTGGCATGGTCCATTTTGTCATGCATGATTGTCAAACATTCGTGTGGAAACTCGTGCGAGCGGTAACGATTGACGTAATACATCTCCCTATGCGCCTGAGCAATAGCCAAATGCTTGTCAAGCCTCCTTGACCATATCAAAGCACTTTGAGATCCAGCAATACAACTCCTTCGTAGCTCTTGTAATTTGTCACACACTGAACACCGAGTGAAATTATCACCAGGTTTCTTCACCTCGAACTCTGAGAACTTGGAAGACCTGATCTTGCTTAAGTTCGAAGTTGAAACCTCGGGTAATCCGAACGCTGCATTGACGTCGTTGATTTCCTTCATCTTACTCTTCCACTGAAAAGTAGAGGGAAGACACATGGAAACAACCTTGTCCCCTGACTTCAAAGTTCGAGTACGATGTGGCATGTGGTCCGCCTCCTTCTCAAGGATGCACTTCAGCGTTGCAGTTGCTTGTTGGGTGTGCTTTCTCGGCTTCTCCAATCCTGTATTCCCATGGTCTCTTACCTCTCGTTCGTCCTTCCAATATTTGAGGTATCAGTAGAATGTGGCCTCCGGGACTCCAGAAATATGCATCCATGCTCGCATGTACACATTAATACCTTCAACTGTCACCGTCTTCCTTCCACGTGCATCTAAATGAACAGACCTATGTACTTCAGTTTTCATGTGTGACCTGAACTTGAATGATGTACATGAGTACATTCTCTCACGGAAGGCTCGAATCTTCTCCTTTGGAAACGGTTGAACGCAATTTTGAGAGCAACAAACTCTACTGGACACCAAGTTAATGGACTCTGGGGTGAGGAGTTCCTTAGATCTGTGGGATGTCACGCGAGGTGGATTTCTGAGGATACTTGAATATAGCCGAGCAGATGTTGGAGGTTGTGGATTTTGGAGGCGAGCTTGCAGTTGATTAAATTTATCCCAAGCCTCATGGTCGTGAAGGCTTGCTCCCGCGCAGTGGACTCGCTTAATCGGCCAAGCTACCAAATAGTAAATCTGCTCCTGAGGGATATCCACTTCAGAGAATGTCTTGGTGATGTGGACTGCTACATGGGTATCTCCAAGGGGACCAGTAGCTCCAAGCACGAGGTCTGAGTTGACACTATGGCAAGTCCCTTCGCCAACAAGTAAATCCGCCTCATTGTAGAGAGTGACACATCTTGTATTCCATAGATGGCGCGGGATGCCCTCGCATTCAGGAATGCCGACATTCATCCCTTCCAAAACAGAAAATTCTTCATCCGAGAACTCCATGTCGTTGATGGGGTCCCCGTCAATATTCATCTCTGTATCCTTTAGATAAAATGGTAGCCACTCTGTTCAGAAGAACAACACGTCTTTCAGTATCCTAATGAAACCATAACAATCAGTTTGAATCGAGCTTAACAGAGTGGATCTCGAGATCCAGTATACTCACTCAGATGATAGTACGTTCTGCGTATACAAGCATCTAGAAAGGCTGAATGCTCTGAATATTTGGAAAATGGCGCGCAGGTAGTTAAGGCATTAGAAATCCTCTTCGACAAATAAATGGGAACTTACCCACGTCAATGTCAGCTCGATTCGAGCTGACCACTGGATCTATCGATTCGCACCTATTCAATCTAATCTATAATATTCTATATCACAATCCTTACTGACGGCGACTTGAGATGACCAACCACATTATGATCATAAATCCTCATTCAGCTCGAATCGAGCTGATCAACCACACTACATGACTATTTCCTCGTTCAGCTCTTTTCAGAGCAAATATGTGAAATTGATAATTATATCTCAACTGGCAAGATAAGATCTTCAGGAATTGTAGTTTAGTTCGAATCGAACTGATCGTGCACTCGGTGAACTCGTTCATATGTATTCTTTGTCAACTTAGTCAGCTCGAATCGAGCTGACTATGCAGTTCCTGTACTGAGTCAAACATGTTTCTTGTGTGTTAATGATAAGCTCGATTCGAACTAAATCTCCCTGGGTTTTTCGGAATAACTGATTCAGTAATATTGAATATAGTAATCCGTATTTTTCGGCATACATTTCGGAGTTCCCTCAGCACTGCGACAACTCTACTTCATCAACAACGAGGTTCCTGAAATGGTAGAATTAAATCGATAATGAAGGGCAAATTGCTTCATACAATCATCGTTACGAAACTATAGAAATGGCCGACGTGTTCATCAGTACACCAGAGTTGCGAAGTCCTGAACTCTATTTCGATCAAACCGCGATACGGAAACAGCAAAGCATCAAACTGAAGTCGCATACCACCACATCACGTACGTCTCATTCAAAAAAAATATGAAAGCATCCCCGCAGCTGCAAGAAACAAGTGTGGCACTTACAAGTCCTTCATAAATGCTAAGGGGAAAGCACACGCAAGTCGACACGAACGACGACAAAGAGAGCGACAGAGAGAAAGAAAGAAAGAAGATGACTGAATTCCGTGGGAAGGCGTACTCCCCAGTCAATGGCGGGAACTTCTAGGCAGCAAGAGAACGGCGCGAATTGAAATTTGAAATGCGTCACTGTAGGGCTTCCTACAATCAGGGAGTACTTTGAAAAAGCACAGCCAAAAAGGAGCATCCGAAGCGAACTTCCGGGGTACTATTAGGTGTACATTCCAATCATACATTCCCGAGAATATGGAACGCATACTTTCCAGAGAAATACTCTAAAGTTTAACTAGCGGTTGGTACTTCTGAATTCATAATTAGTATTTTTTTAGAATTTAAGTGCATTATATCATATAGAATGCAGAAACAAAAATTTGATAAATCTTCAAATTAAAATTTATTTTAAGAAAAATTATGAAGAATCGGTTCGTCCTTGCTACGCTATGCATTCATCATTTGAATTTCAGTATAATTTTTATGTATTAGATAGAATAAGCAATAGTTTTCAAAATAAATATTCAACTAAAAAAAATTAAATTTTTCGTAAATTTTTTTTCATATGAGCAAACTTTGATATATACAACAGAAATTCATTAAACGATTTATGTTAAATAATATACATTAATGATACATTAAAATGCATTAGAAATTTGAATCAATTATTACAAACAATGGCAATCCATATTCTAGAATAAAAAAGAAACACTTCTGAAATGTAAATTTCAAGATTTCCATAAACAACTTAATTGTTGTGAAATCAAAAATAGGCATGAATGTTTTTTAAACAAAATGAATGCACTATTAATTCAATATATTCCATATTAATAAGAATATTAAATCTACTAATGACAGGTTCAAAAAACATAACAATTCTAGAGTCAGATTGAAAAATTCAGTATTCTATATAAATGAATGCATCTATTTAATAGTAAATCCCACAAATGTAAAATACATTCTCCACGATAATTTTAAGTTTACTTAATTACAACAAATCTAGGTCACTCTACACTTCGGAGATGGAACACATATTGACTGTAGAAACATCTACAATTTAGAACTTCTTGGTTCATTTGGCTAATGAAATAGACATGTAAATGAGAGAAAGAATTGTAATAGAAATTAAAAACGCCCTATTCAATGATAATGCATGGGCACCTTATGAAAAAAATAATGTAATTCAATTTTTCCACGTGGCTCAAAGTTCATGCTAAACTGACCGAGCCTGCACTTTGTCTCACAAAGTCAAAAAAAATATGCAATAAAAGTGCAAATGAGAAAGGAAAAATTCATAGAAGTTGCAATCACGCTCTTCTTTAACAATCCATGGACATCTAATCAAAAAAATAATGTAAATGAATATTTCCACGTGCCTCAAAGTTCATACATAAAAGGCCAAGTCTGTACGAACGTCATTAACGTTATAGTACCTTGTGGTACGAATGTCATAATACCTTGAGATACCAACGTCATGAAATTCAATCAAGGCCAATGTACATGGTCCAAAAACTTGTGTACACAAGCTCTAAATTCTTTTCCGATGTGGTTTGGATCAATGCATGTGTTTTAGAAAATACATTCATTTGGTGACCTACATGTATTTATAAACCTACACTATTAAAATTGACTATAGTTTGCGGTACCAATGTCATGGAAATCAATCAAGGCCAATTTAGATGGGCCCAAAGTCTTTTCCCACAAGTTATAATTTTTTTTTGGTTGTGGATTTGGTCAATGCATGTGTGAAAAAAATAAATGGGTGTTCCCCATGTTTTTTGAAACGTAAAGTCTTCAAATTGACTGTATTTTTAGGTCCCCATGTCATGAAAATCAATGAAGGCCAATTTAGATGGGCCCAAAGTCTTTTCCCACAAGTTTTAAATTTTTTTGGGTTGTGGATTTGGTCAATGCATGTGTGAAAAAAATAAATGGGTGTTCCCTATGTTTTTTCAAACGTAAAGTCTTCAAATTGACTGTATTTTTAGGTCCCACTGTCATGAAAATCAATGAAGGCCAATTTAGATGGGCCCAAAGTATTTTCCCACAAGTTCTACATGTTTGTGAAAAAGAATTGATATTAGAGTGGATTAATACAATGACATTAGAGAGGTGCCATGCTAATTGTTTATTTTGGCTTCAAACTTCATTCACATATTATATGTATACATACAATAAATCAATACACTTGTGAAGATTTCAATTCTAAATTTGGAAATGCCAATTATCTTATATCACTCTATTTTTACTTCTGAATTTCAACTCTCTTCATTGACCATGATGTTTTTGTAATTTCCCAAGATTTAAAGATGTGATATTGTACTAGCTAAAGGCCATATTTGTTAAAATGAGACGAAATGGTCATTTTGAGACTTCAACCCTATAACAATTACAATGATTTTATCCTCCAGTCGAAGATAAATTGAGAGTGCAATCTTTGAATATAAAAGTTTTTATATATATTAATATATAAAAGTCTCTAATTATCAAATAGTCTCAAAATTGAAGAGTTATGACGATCTATCTTCAAGTCAAAGATAAAATTGAGACTACTCATTGTCTCATTTTAATGAATATGGCCTGCCTATTGTATTCCTATAATATCACAAATTCTGATAAAATTGGAATTACTTAGTTGGTGCTTGTTTTGGTAAGGAAACATTATAATCCATCATTTATTATTATAATGACATTCTTAAAATTAAAATCTTCACAAGTGTATTGATTTATTGGGTATAAATCTTTTTACAAGTTTCCATTTACTATTACTTTATTTTTTCATCAAAATGCAAAAGAAAATGTATAATCCAAAAAACGTATGACATGCTCAAAAAGGTTATTGGTCAAAAAAGTGAATACAATGAAAAATGGTAAGTAATCGAAGTTTAGGATGCAAAAGAAAGGTCCAAGTAACACTACACTAATGATGATAAATAGTGTTATCCATACTAATTATTTTAGAAATGCTATAAGTTTTTACTCTTCATAAATATTTTTACAAAAACCATAACTCCTAGTATCATTCTAAGTGGGAAAACTCTACATCCATAGTTGGTAAAAATATTCATCAAGAATGAAAACTTATGACTTTTCTAAATAAATTAATATAGGTAACAGTATTTATCATCATTAAAGTAATGACAACATACTAGTATTAATAGTCATTAATGTAGTCGTTACAAAGGGACCTGGTCTGGACCCGGTTCGAGCACTAGAAGGGGTCGGGTAAGAAGAGGTCGGGTAAGAGGGGGTCGGGTATCAGCGGGAGGTCGGTCACCAGGCAATAAGGCGGGTTAGTATACCAGAAGGGGTCGGGTATGACCGGGAGGTCGGTTATCAGCCAACGGGTCGGGATAGGGTACTAGAAGTGAGTCGGGATAGGGTACGAGAAGTGAGTTGGGATAGGGTACTAGAAGTGAGTCGGGTCGGGATTAGGGTACCAGAAGGAGTCGGGTACTAGAGGTGGTCAGGTGTCATCGGGGGGTCGGGTATTATCAGAAGCCGGCTTTGGGGTTAGGGTTTGGCACCCTCCGGTTTTTTTTCTCATTCCTTGTTGTTGCGCCGTGTGATCGCCGTGTGATCGTGTTCGTGTTGCTGCGCCGTGTGATCGTGTTCGTGTTGCTGCGCCGTGTGATCGTGTTCGTGTTGCTGCGGCGTGTGATCGTGTTCGTGTTGTTGCGCCGTGTGATCGTGTTCGTGTTGCTGCGGCGTGTGATCGTGTTTGTGTCGCTGCGGCGTGTGATCGTGTTCGTGTTGCTGCGCCGTATGATCGTGTTCGTGTTGCTGCGCCGTGATCGTGTTCGTGTTGCTGCGCCGTGTGATCGTGTTCGTGTTGCTGCGCCGTGTGATTGCCGTGTGATTGTGTGAGTGCATTGCATTTTTTGGGGAATGCGCGGAAATTGGAAGTGAGTGCATTGTATTAGCTTGAGTTGTTTCTATCTTCCTCTGAGTGCGCTTTTGGAGTACTCGACAAGGCAGACAAAAACCTGTAGCTGCTAGGGTTTTCAGAACGTGCTCCATTGGAATTTGAAGGCGACCCTAAGACTTCTACTCTGTCTGATAAGCAGATATTTAGAATTGGTGTAGTTGATTTGTAACCCGTTGTGCTAACTTCATCTCTGTTTTGCTTTGGTTTGTAGCAAAAATATTACCGTGGCTGCCTTCTCAGTTTCCCATTGATCCCGACTGTTGTTCTAGAACTGTAAATTGAATCAATGCCCCCTCGTATCTTTCTTGTGAGTGCCACTACGCTTCTGGAGCACGCGGTAAGGCAAGCTCGAGTGCGCTTCTGGAGTACGCGGCTGCGGCAAACAACAACCTGCAACTCCTGTTCCGGATTTAGAGCGTGCTCAAGTGACATTTCAAGGTTCTGAATATCGAATTTGGTGGCTGCAGCGCTGGAACGGAAACGGGAACTTGAAGCTTCCGAGAGGTGACAATTTCCTTGTAAGTTACTATTGATGTTGTGCATTTTGTTGTGGAGACGTGAGTCCTACTTCCTGCGATATGTCAATTTTGGTTTTCAACTGGTATGTCAATTGCGATATTTGGTTTTCAGCTGGTATGTTAATTGGTATTCAGTGACAATTTTTTGGTATGTCAGCGGGTATGTCAACTGCAATATGGAGTTTGCTTCAGTGACAATTCGTTTGGTGCAATTTGGTTCTTAGTGGGATGTAAGTGGATTTGGCAATTGTAGTGTGCAATTTTTCACAGGAATCTTTAGGGAGGGAAATTTAGACCCAGAAGGTACAAAGTTAACGGTTTTGTGTGGTACCTGAATTAGGTCACTTGGTTTATTGTCCTGTATGTATTGGATTGAGTTTTCATGTTTTTGAATTCCTGTGTTTTATTATTTAGTATGAATGGCTTTAGGTTCGTAGTGTTCTTATTCCGTATGCAATTGAAGAAGTATTTGAATTGCATATGATGTCACCTGCAGTAGCCTAAACTTGTTTGCACATTTGACCATGCAGGTGCAGTTAATCTGGTTTAGTATTGCGGATTTGGGACAATTTGGAGGGACTCTGCTTCTGTTAATTTAATTCCGTGGTAGTAGTTCTGCATTCAGTGGTTCTTCTTCATCGACTTATTTCTTAGTGGTATGATGCCTATTTCATTTGTTTTGCATCTGGTAGAGGTTGAATCATTTTTTTATCATGGGTTTAAAGAGGTTAGTAAGGTCTGTGTTACGGTCTGAGTAGGGTTTTCGTAGGGTTCGCTTGCGAGTTCTCAGGGTCTGTTGATAACATTCTGGTCAGGGTGAACTATAGGATTAGCTTTAGCGACAGTCAAATGCAAATTCAGCTCGAACAGCACTGAATGTCGAAAATGCACTCCCGTTAATCAGATGGGTTCGAGCTGAATATGCAACAAGTCGAACCACCCAACCAGCTCGACTCGAGCAAAATCATGATTTTCGGACCTTAACAACAGCACGAAAGAAGAAAAGTACAGTAAATGCACTCATAACCAAAAGGAACGATTGTCCAGACAATGATAAATCCCGCTCTACTCAGCTCGAATCGAGCTGATTTTAAACAGGAAGGTCCATCAATCCAGAGAAATGTTAATGTCAAACCCACTAAAACAACAACAATGTAACGAATAACTAAATTAGCTCAAATCGAGCTAAAACAACTCAATTGAAATAAAAATATGTCAAAACCACAAAAGCGTCCACAAAGTCAAGAAGATTAACTTTAATATACAAACTAAGAACATGACATTCACAAGTCTACAAAGCCTAAAAGTCCCCGTCAAAAATAATAAAAAAACTAGAACGTTAAAAAATCGACATCACACAAACCTTAAAACGTGCACCGACCAGAACAAACCAGACATAACCAGACAATCAACTCGAATCGAGCTAAATACACAGTAAAACATGACACATCATAAGGCCTCTCACAACAAAAGAAAACCAACCACACAAAAATGACAACAGAAGCGCAATGATACCACAAACCGCCACCTAAGAGTTCGATTCGAGCTCTCCTAATATTAATATAGCACAACACAAGTAGATAATGAAACAAATCTAAATCGGACACTCGATGTTTAGAAAAACAGAGAACCAGGAAGCTCGACTCGAGCTCTTATAAGCATCAGTGACATAAACATTAGAAAAGAATGACACATAGACAACAACCAGCAAAACGATAAGACATTGAATCCCATGAAGAAGGCAATGCAGCGATAACTGAACTGAAGCTATAAGCTCGAATCGAGCTAAATGAATACGTTGACATGCTGAATAAACTACAATGTGCAGATGGATAGCCAGGTTGAAAAGCTGCAACAATACTTCACAAGGATAGAAGTCCTGAAGGTCAGTGAAGATGACGGGGACGACTTCCTAGACGACGGGGAGTACTGGGAATTCACTTACCCGGAGAGGGTCGAGTGTTGGAGCCTTACCATGATCCCCTGTACAGAGCTCATTGCCTTCTACGTGAAATACAAGGGGATGAGCTGCTTCCTCCCCATGTCCTACGAAGAGCAAGTGAAGGACGTGGTGGAAGACATTCCGCCAACGATTAAAATTCACTATCAGACGGTTGTCTTGGGTGTCCCCGCCAAAGATCAATACAACTTCACCATCCACTTCAACTCCGAGAAAATACCATTCCGCATGACAAATCTCATCCAGAGTCTTGAAACTACGTCGTTTCAAGACCACATGAGGGAGCTCGAGGAGAAGGTGAACGAGAGGGTCTTCTTGAAAGAAAACGGAGATCCGATATCAGGCCACAAACTATGTAGGAAGCTCAGGCAAATGTTCCAAGACTTTGCTTGTCTAAAAACAAAAATAACCATAGAGCGGGAAAGCAAAACTTCCCGCACCGTGTCCTTGAATGTGGAGAGCCAAGGAGGGAGTCAGATCTCCACTGACAAGCAACCTCCTGCGGATACACAGAGGAGGGGGCAACGAAACAAAAAGCCTGCTGATCCCGGGAGACAACAAAGGCAAACCAGTAACCTTGCCTCATCCTCCCAACAAAAGTCCATGGAGAAATCGGGAGATCAGTCCGGCATTGACGACATCGCCTACGACTTCAGTGACATTCCCGAGTCCTTGCGGGTGAACAGGAAGCCGGACTACGAAGAGTCTAACAAGGCCTATAAGAGGTTCTGGACTGCTTGCACAGACGTGTTCTTGTACAAGATGGAGAAGAAGACCCTTCCCATCGACAAACTTATTCAGGCACTGGCCACGCTGAACATCTGAAGCAAGGAGGATCGCATCGTCGAAGACATGATGCACTGGCTCGTAAATATGCCAGACCACAGCAATCGACAGACGCTTTGTGTGATGCCCGTGAATAAGCCCACAAGAGACGGTGATGATTCGTGGGAAGAAATCAAGGACGGTGATTTCTACATTATAAACGGGCAGCACAGCGTGTGGGCAAGCAAACTAATGTAGGACCCCAAGTACAATGTCGCACCCGAGATCGTCAACGACTACCGAGCATGGAGTTGCTACATTGTGTGGACCGAGGACGCTGAAATTCTGCGATCCATTTCAGCGTATTACAACCGCGTGAACCACTTTCAAGCAATCCAGCCATCGTGGGCCACGAACATTCTGGGGGCACGGAAGGTCTGGGAGGAGATGGGGAAACCGCGGAACCCCAAGGATGACACCTCCTCTGGATCTGTTACAAGCTTCCGGCGGTCCAAGGAGGCGCACATCAATAAGATGAAATACGCGGTAAGTATTCACCTCGACTCGAGTTGAATTTGCACTGTGATATGTCCCTCCCTCGAAACCCCGCAGCAGTTCAGCTCCAGTCGAGCTCATTCATTAACTGTCAGACAATGTGACAATTCGTTGTAGGAATTCCTGAAGGCCATGCAGATGCGGTTCTCCATGATCGACGTCGCCAAGGGTCAGACCAAGGCTAAAGGAAAAGACGCAAAAAATAGTCTGGTGATAACCAACGAGGTAAAAATTATCACAGCACCACACAAAGTCTTCAACCTCTGGAGTGAGGTAATCTCCAGTGCGGCACATGGCGAGCTTGTTGACCCAGACACGCTCAAGAAGTTCAAAGCCAAGCCTTCATGGAAAACGGAGAACGGAATGCTCAATAAGGAGTATTTCAAATTCTTCGGGAATCTCACGTACGAGGACCTGAAGAAGCTCGCCAACCATATTTTGAATAAGTCTGGCGACAAAAGAAAGCAGCCTCATCCAAAAGTGACGATCAAGCAGTCATCGTCAGTTTTGGAAAGTTGCTACTCATCAAGTGCCTCGCTTGAGAGGCGCAAACGAAAACAGTTCGTGAAGAAGGAGTTGAATAAAATTGACCCGTCACTCGGACTCCTGAACGCGGACAATGAGGTCATGCCGGAGAAATGGAAGGAGTTTAAGTCCAAACATTTCGTGACCTCGGCCACAATGAATGTTCTCCTTGAAAGGCCTGGCAAGGAGTTCTTCTCGGAGATTAAGCAGTTGAAGTCCAAGAATAAGTCCACAGAAGAAATTTCTAAGCACGTTGCTGAGTTCTTCAAGGTCTTCCTGAGAGAGAGAAAGAATTTCATCCCGCCGTCAACAGTGGCGTACTATGCGCCATACAACATCAAGGATGACAGACACACGGCATGGCCAACCGGTGTGTGGACTGTGGACACCCCGGCTGATCTGAAAGTCGGGGTCATTGACTTCCGTTTGATTCTGGGAGTGTTGTCCAAGCAGAAGGGCACAATCGCGATTCCCTACTTCAACACCGTCATGCTGTTGTTGATGGGGAAGCGCAAGCCCCTGCTGGAGGAGGTCCCAGTCTGGCTTTTTATCTGTGCGAATGTAGTGGAGTAGACGCAAGTAACGGCGTTTGTGCAGAACCACGAGGAGTTGCACAAATTCAGGTGTGAGTATGTGGACTACATGCCCGAGGACTACGAGCGTCTGGGTGACATGTCGTCGGCAAAGGCAAAGTCCCATGCCAAGGTCTTACTTATGTTCTTATTCAAACCCGACTACTACACGGACGTCAAAATCCCGAATGCATTTTGGGCTCCGGACACACCGGTTTTCAACACGCCGCGCGGGTACAATGAACTGGAATTCCGCATATATAACATAGAGCTTCGCATGGAATTCTACTTGTGGGTGGTGAAGTCCTTCTGCAAGGCTTGTGACAGTGTGTTCTCGGTCTTTGCCGGAGGGAAGTTCACATGCGCTGCGGTGGTATGCCCTCATCCCTCACATTCCTTCAGACTCACTATGATTGTCGCTTCAGTTCGAATCGAGCTTAATTGTCCGTTGATTCAGCTCCAGTCGAGCTGATATGATAGTTTACTGATGCTAAACGCTCGTTTCCGTCACCGCAGATGAGTTCCGTGAATGTGTTCGCAGTTGGAGTTAAAGAGGACTCCCTCTTCTGGAACGACATCGTCACCACGGCCATGTTACTTGACAGGACCGACTTTCTAGAGTCGGGCTATAGAGTGGAGGAGCCTAAGTCAAGTAGGCAGCGGGAGTCTCATTCGACACCTTCGCCCGCGAAGACAATGCGGAGGGCCCCGTGGGATTCTCCATCCACTGGTCGTCGGAGCAAGAGACCTATCGAGGAGCCTGAAGTGATCTCAAGCTCCGATGACGATGCAGAGGATTGCCAGCAAGATGAAATGCTGGATCCTCCTTCATCGCATGTTCGTGCAACACCAACAGAGCATCGTGGCTCCTCTGCGTCAACTGGAGACGCGATTGAGACGCAACCGTCGTCAACTCCGTTGTCCACCCATCCACGGAAGAGAAGGAAGACTTCACTCGTGGATGACATCCTCGAGAGGAGGTTTGCTGAGATTGAGGAGAAGTGGCTCCAAGATCGGGCAGAGGACATCCTGCAGCAGTAGCAGATGAACAAGAGGCTGGATAGCATGCAGACGTTCATGCTGCAGGATTCTAAGGAAGCTAACGACAAGTTAGACGCCTTGATTTTGTGGATGAAGGGTGGGAGGCCCATGGCCGAGGTCCAGCCTGCGGCACCTCAACTGAGGCTTGAAAACCAGCCATCAGCGTCGTCTTCGGCCCCACCTTCAGGTCAGGTAGGCCCAACAGAGTTCGCGGTGCCTGCACCACCCTCGCATCCACCGCCTAGGACACCACCTCCTCCACCATCATCTGCGGTTACGCCACCAGTACCTGTGGAGGCGCAGTGTGCACTTGCTCCTCCAGAGGCAGGCAGTGGTGATGTGGTGGAGACCCCCGACCAGCCAACCGCGTCTCCTAGCCAAGAGTCCGGCTCAGGTGCACCTCAATGATCACTCGGTGTTCTTGTACAGTTTTAGCTCGACTCGATCTGGTTTTTGACGTGGGCTGTATGTAGTTTTAGAGTTATCTCATAGACAACTCAACAATTTTGACAGAGCTGAACTTCTAGTGGACCGAACCATGGAGTTCAAAATTTTCAGACATTGTGTATGTACATCAAAACATTTTTATATAAAGCGGTAATATCCGGATTCCTTACAACACTTCCTTTGTACACTCCTGACTTGCAGGCGCTGTCAATGTTGTAGATTTGTTGCCACCTACTGTTGCATCAGGTGTACTCACTTCCGAACTGACCTCATCGAAGAATGTGCCTGATGTTGTCTACGAGCCAACGGATCAAAATGTCACCTTCAAAGAGGACAAGCCTAAATCCTTAAATAGTACCGCTCTTGTACTTGAAGACAGTGTCATACCTGATGCCGATCTTCTCGAGGTCATGATACCCGAGCCGACCACTACGACAAGGGATGTTACTGCGGAGACAGCCGAGACCTCGCAGCAGAAGGTATGTCTTGAATTTTACATTCTGAATTCTGTGTTTGTTTAGTGACACCTACAAATCTGATCGAGCGTTTCAATTAGCGCGATGTCCAGAGGCTATGAATGCAGGATAATAACTAGCTCCACATTCGTCCATTGTTTATCAGGAATCTGATCCTCCACGTGATCTTCCAAGACATAAGGAGGTGGTCAATCTTCCATTGGAGTCCAGGGCTGTGGACAAGTGGATCAACGTCGTCCTGGACCTCAATGGGGTATTGTGCGCCTGTGAAGATCACAAGTATAAGGGCTGGGCCAAACAGACTGGGGACGCATTCCAACCGCACTCTGCTACTGAGCCAGCAGTTGTGGGGCCAAAGCTAGTGTATGTCCGTCCCGGGTGTTCTGATTTCTTACGTGCGTTAGGAGAGATAGCTACAATTTCAGTGTGGAGCAGTATGAAGACTTCCACCACTGATGAAGTGGCCGCCTATCTCTTTAAGGGGCTCGACCTACCGGTAGTCAAACTAGGACAGACCTCTTGTACGACTCTGAAATGTAGGGAAAAAAACTCCAGAATTACAACATTCAGGGAGCCAGGCACAAATAAGGAACTCTTCCTTAAAAACTTGGAGACCTTGTTCACTGGCTACCGAAGGAGGTTCTCGTCCCAAAATCCCGTGATAGTGGATGACAGTCCCATGAAGCACATTCTTAACAATGCTGAGAATGTCATTTTACCGGAGTCATGGTCATATAGAGGTAATGGTGTGAAGGACACTTTCCTCCTGGATGTCCTGCTCCTTTGGTCCCAGAATCTTCACGTGGCTCGTGAAGAGGGACTTAAGTCTTTCCGAGAAAATGCGGCCAATCGAATTGGACGCCGCATGCTCTGTGACGATAGAAAACAGAAGAGGGAATACGATAAGTTGATGGAGGTCGTGCAAGCATCTTCCTGCATTCGTTAGGACTACGCTAAGGGAGGCATAGGTTCTCGATTTCCATGCTCTGGTCTAATTTAGCTCGAGTCGAACTGACTTAAGCCTACCTTCTGGAGATTTGTAATTTCAGTCCTTATGCCTCTAATAAAATAGTCATGGTTTAGTGCTCATGTCTCAAATCAGCTCGATTGGAGCTTCCTAGTTGCTTGGATGGTGTGATTGATTCACGTTCTAGGTTTGTTTGTGGATGGTGTTTCATGTTCTCAATGCTATACAGTTCTATTTCGTGGTCATGATATAAATATGATTTGCTTCTAGAGTCTGGACGTATGGAATTCAACTGATGGAGATGATCACCTTCCGTGCGTTGCGTCGGCGGATTCTATATTGGACTATGGACAGTATGCAATCCTGAGCAGGGGGAACTTTCTGTGCTCGGCGGCAACAGCAAACTCCACAATGGACTATTCTACTAAGCCCGTGGATGACGGTGTGGTAGATAGTCCGCCTAATAACGGTCCACGTCTGCCAAAGTCCTACTCACCTTCTCCTTTGCGCTGCGGGGGGCCACTTGCTTCTCAGTTATCGCCGGTGGCATCAGACATGGCGCCAAAAAAGAAGCTTTATGACGAGGCCACAACACAAATTCCTGCACCAGGAAACAAGTCAGGGATCTCTCGTGGATCTCATGATACTGGTGGATCTCGTGATACTCATATCGGAGCTGCTTGTGATAGTGCAAGGCGCCGTCCCAGGTATGTCATGTCAGGGAGCGTCCGGATGTCTAAGACACATGATGGGGTGCAGAGAATTCGAAGCGATGCTCGTCATCTCGACGCATCGGACCGCATGTTCTTACAACGGCAGAGGCATCAACGGTGGAATGAGTACAAGAAGCCAAATCCAGGATACAGTCGGGGGCCTGAGATTCTCAAGGCGAGGGAGTTACAGCGATGTAAATCACACATATAATACTTGTTCATATTATGTGTTCATATTGTAGAGTGACAGTCTACAAAGAAGTACATGTTGGGAATTTATGAGTGATAGTCTTCCGTCAATACTAGGGGTTCATACATTATACATTTAGGACTGCTCGATAATAATGTTCTATAACAATACATGGGTGATGGTCCGAGATGACCCTAAACTATTGTGTGATGGGCGTGAGCTTTATGGAGACACGAATTATCCAACGTCCATAGTGGAAGAGAAATTCAAGTTTCCAAATAGTCCGCTTCGAGAATCGGTTGCAGTTATTGCTCCTGGGCAGTCCATTCCACATCCACAGGTTCCGTTGGAACAAGGGAGGTTGAAGAAACAAAAACATAGTGGATCGTTTTGTATTGATGTTTCAACTCCCAGTTGGGGCATCTAGAAGAGAAGGTCGTTGTAAGCGCAATGGAGGCAACCTCGGACAGATACAATTGGAGAAGAAAAATTCTAAAGGCTCGAGAGAAATTGAGGACTACATCTTGTAGCTCATGTACAATTGTATGTAGAAGAGGTCCTAATTATGTACATGTAGGCTCGACAATCCCTAAGTTTGTGTAGAGAGTAGAAAAATAATAATCCCTAAACCTTAGTAAGGCCTTGAGCCCGATTTTATCAATAGCAAAGAATAATGTAGGATTTGTCGTAACTCAGAAGTTGTAGAGTCGAATATCAACTGTTCCCTCAACGAATAATCGTTTGCATTGCACATGGAACCAACTGAGTGCACAACTGAGCTTGAAAGTGGAAATGGACAAAGCAAAAATTATATAGCTCAACTCACACTATGCTCGTCAAGTACACTCATACACTACTCTTTAGACATTGTGGTGTGTGAGAGTACTTGATGAGTAGGGGTGTGAGTCGAGTTATATGATGTTTGCTTTCTCCCTTTCCACTTTTAAGATGTCTTAGACCCGACTATGTGCATAGTTGAGCCAATTCGTGGTAGAAGAGAAAGGAAACATTATATAACCTTTACTCTCAGCTATTCTTCGAATGTACACTCATACATTGCTTTTTGGACATTGTGGTGTGTGAGAGTACATTCGAAGAGTAGCTGAGAGTTAAGGTTATATAATGTTTGCTTTCTCTCCTACCACGAATTGGCTCAACTAGGAGAACAGTTGGTATTCGATTCTACAATTTTCGGGGCTTTGACAATCGTGGACCTCATAGTCATTATGGATAGTACGTTGTCGTAGCCCGGATGTTGTAGAGTTGAATAACAACTGTTGCTTCACCAAATAATCTTTTGCATTGCACTTTCTCCGGTGCAATGTCTGAGAATATTAGGTTGGGTAATAGTTGGTATTCAACTCTTCAATTTCCGGGCTTTGACAATCCCTACGTTTGTCTCTGCTGTTGATAAAGGCAAGCTCATAACCTTTTGGTCACGAAGCCTTCATCTTCTGGATGCAATTGCCAATTTTACAAAAGTCCCAATGCTTAGTTGTAGTGCTTCCTGAACCCTACGTTTTACATCATATGTATCTTATACAAGTGTAGTCCACGATGGAAGTAGTAGTTTAGTACATGGATTACTTTATGTTTATAGTGCATACATCCAATACATGTATATTTGATGACTTCCTATAAATTATGAAGAAGTCACCATTTTGACCTTCGATTTTGGAATTTGTACCTTCCGTATGCACTTTCTGTGTCATTGTAATGCTTTCCTGGTAGTCATTGATCTACAAGTATATTAAATACATGGTTGAAAGTCTCTTCCACAACTCCCATTTCACTGGAAAACTCTCATTTTAATGAATATGATGTTTTTTTGAGAAATGCGAATTGGTTGTTGGAAGTTGAAACCAAGCCTCATACCACTGCATGAACTCAAGTGATCGAACCTCAGACTTGAGACCTGAAGACAAGAATCACAGTAAGTCCCAGTTTCCCGAATGGCAGATGACCTCTTAATCATTTGGGTCACCTTTATGCGGCCGCTGCGGTCGGCCGATCCGACAGTCCGTTGCGGACCATCGGTCGGCCCCGTCCGGCGCGGTCGGCCCATCCGCGCGGTCCAACAGTCCGTTGCGGACCATCGGTCGGCCCCGTCTGGCGCGGTCGTCCCATTCACGCGGTAGGACAGTCTGTTGCGAACCATCGGTCAGCCCCGTCCGCTGCGGTCGCCGGTCGGGCTGTCGTTAAACCTGCGGTAGGCCCGGTCGGCCAATCCGCGGCCCTTGCCTCTCTTCTCTTTCTCTCGTGGACGGTCCGCTACGGACCTGCGGTCGGCCCATCTGCGGCCTTCCACGCGGTCGGAGAGTCTGCTGCAGTGCTGCCGTTGTGCCCCCCCCCCGCCATTCCGCCAACCACGATCTTCAATTTTGTAATTTGGTATTTACAGATTTCAGTTTCTATGCAAGCTTTCTTTCTGAGGTTCATTATTTCTAACGCTTCCCAAGAAATTATCTGATTTATTTGCTTTGTACATGGAGAATGAATAACCAAAATACACGCAGTGAAGACTTCTTCAATTTCCTATTCAACCATTCAACCAAAGATAATGAATAAAAAAGGTTTATTACATTTTTCAAAATAAACACGCAAATTCCTATTATAGAGCAATGCGTGTCAAATGTCAAACCTCATTTCTCCTGCGTTCATAAAGTCTTCCAAATTCAAATCATAAAGATTTGAAGAACTATCTATGTAACGTATTCTAATCTAACCCGTTCTAAGAATGTAAGATTCAATTCCTAAGGATGATAATCACTATCTCCTTTTACCTCTGCCCCACTACTATAGTCTCTTAATATCCATCCGTCGTCTTCATCGTCGAAAGTATTATCTTCATCATCTGATGAAGCCAATACTTTTTCTTTCTCTTTTCCTCTAATTTCCGTAGATGTAGAAGCTTTCTTCCCCTTGCCTATGTTTGGATCATCCTTCCTCTGTAAGAAATTCTTACCGAGGATGCGTTCTCGAAGACCGCCGGCCAATCATCCTTTCCTTGCGGGAAGAGTTGGAAGGGATAGTCGTGTATCCAAGGGTTTTTTTCCTCCATGTACTTTCTTCCTTGGGGAGATAGCAAATGGCTCCATCACTCGTTTCTTCTTAGGTTTAGCGGATTCTTCTACCATTGCTTATTTTGCCTGTTGCCTCTGTTGGCAAGCGACCGCTGTTATTTCATTCAGAGATCGCAGTTTCATGTCCTCTAGTCTTTGAGAACATTGTGGTGGGCGACTTGCTATGCTCTTGAACATTGATTCCAATGTCTCATCTTCTCCATCACTAGTACACTCTAAAGTAGTGAATTTCCGCTTCACAGTTTCTTCTTGAATGTTGGAAGCTTGCAATGTAGGTAGAAAACTCGCTGAATCCCCCAGAGTAGTACTACCACTTCCACCGTTCAACAATGAGCGTGGAACGGGTGGAGGATCATTATTCGTTGGACGTTGCGACCTCTGCATGTTGTCATTTCTGCCTTGGCCATTGTGGACCATATTCGGACTTCTGCACTCTTTCGAACCTGAATCTCCTTTGTCCAATACCTCTAGCAGTTTAAGGCTTAGGGAGCTCGGTCCCTCAATGCTCTTATCAACCAATTTTTCTCCAAATTCGAAGCTTGTTTTGTCTGCATTCATTTTCTCCCAAGAATGTAGTTTGTTATTTTCTCCAGGTTGGCCTAATGGTATGGATGGAGACCTTTCACATTCAATCACTTCATTTGCTTGTAAAGTTTGGCCTCTTGTAACTGATATCCCGTTCTGAACCGCCTTTTCCACAATGGTGTCTTCCTTGTTTGCCAAAACGGTATGGCTGTTTAGAAGTCGGCTCCCATCTACAAATCTCGCTATAGAAGGTAGATCTTCGTCTTCTAAAAATTCAAATTCATCTCGGTTATTTGTACCCAAGTCAATCATGTCATCATCATACTCATTTCGTCTTTGTGACGGTCTACCACGAAAAGCGTACGTGTCCTCGTTCAGATCCTCTTCTTCATCGGATTTGAGGTTGTCATCACTTGTTTCTGGTTCCAATTCCGATTCCCCTCTGTCGTCATTGACCTCCTCATTTCCACGCCGTGGAAGATGTTCTTCCTCGACATCATGATCACTACTTTCGTCATCCTCCATAAGCCCCTCGAATTCCTTTGACTCCGCATTCTCGCGGTACCACATCTTCTCATCGTTCTCCTTTGAAGCAGCGAGGACTCTGGAATTGGTATACACATACACCAAATCCATGGCTCTCTTTGTTTTCAACTTGTTTCGAGCCTTATTATGAACAAAGGAATAGCTACTCCAATTTCGCTCGCATGAAGAGGAAGAGACCGATTGCCCTAAAATTCTCTTTACAATCGGAGCAATGAGCTTTCCACAAACACCTTCAAAATCCCACCAAGCATGTGCCGATAATTTGGATTCGCTTGGGTCCAGCATATTGTGAAAAGGCAGTTCTTTATGTCGAAAAGCCATGAATTCTTTCACGACGTCAGCGTACTCTCCACGCTTATAAATTCGCATGAGGACACGCTTGCATGCGTCAATCGCCTCACCATCGTCTGCTAGATCTTTGACGTGAAGCAAGTAGGGATTTAGAAGAGCTCCTGCATATTGAATATCAGTCTCCATCATTTCCCATCGCTGTTGGAATGCTGCCCTCAATGGCTTTGCAAGTTCCGAACTTAGTTTAAAAGGCGAATTCTCCAAATCCGCCACGTGCTTCCGTATTTTCCTCATGATATGCAAAACCTTGCCTGTGCATGGCGTCTTTGCATCTAAATCACGTAAGCCATGTACCACGGGGTCCAGCAACTGAATGAAATTGGTGCAACGCCTCCAAAAGTGGTCATCGTTAATTATCTTTGTTGCATTTGTAGACTCCTCGCCACCATTCTTCTTCTTCCTCAATGTCCTCGCATATTTTCGCCAACGAGGGTCTGTTACATACTATTTTAAAGCACCCTTTACCTTCAACAATTGGTGAAGCACCATGTAATTGGAGGCGAATCTTGTTTCCCCCGGCATCAACAAGCTGTACTCTTTCTCGTAACTCCGGAATATTGCAAGTGGCATGTGTCGCTTTCTAAAGAACTTAAGAACCGCTCGGGCGTCTGTTACTACCATCTCCACCCATGTTTCCTTTCCCCAATCTTTCAGCAACAAATTTAAGGCATGAACTACACAACCTTGGAAAAAAATGTGAGGATATTTGTCGGTTATAATCTCACACGCTTTGGGATTCACAGGAGCATTGTCCGTTGTTATTTGCACCACATTTTGAGGCCCCACCTTCTATATAACTTCATCCAAAATAGAAGCCAAGTACTCTGCATTCTTTTCATGTTCACTTGTGTCCACTGATCCCAAAAATTGCTCCCCTGCGGAAGATACAAGCATGACATTTACCAATGGCTGATTCGTAACCGAGGACCACCCGTCAATAGACAATGTTGCACCAAACTTTCGGATACTATCCTCGGTCCTCTTATGCAACTTCACCTCAAGATCTGCCTTTGCTTCGTCTAGCAATTTAGTTCGTAGAGCTTGATACGATGGAGGACTATATGGCCTTTTGAAGTCAGCCGTTCTCATGACGGCTTCTTTGAATGCTGCAGTCCAAGCTACCGCGAATGGTATGTTTGCCGAATAGAAGACATTAGCCCACAACATATTCAACTTCCGTCTTTCGGCTTCTTCAAATCCATCTGCTAATCGACTTTGTTTTTGAGGCCTAGTTACAGAAGAAGGTGTAGGTCGTTGGTCACTTGATGTTTGGTCACTAGGAATCACCCTTGAAGCTGAAAGAGCTGCTTGTTCCGGTGTTGTGCACGAGTCTTCTTATGTTGAACATGGCGACTCCCTTTCGTTTGAGGTATTGCCTAGAACCATCAGTACGTTCTGACCATCTACATTTTCAATGATTGATTTGGATGGAAACATCCCATCACAACGAAGGAAAAGAGACTTGACATCCGATGTCAATCGTGGACATAGGCTTATTTCTGAGTCGCGCCTGCCATTTTTGCCTTCGTATCCCAAGTGGCTCAACATGCAACATTTCCGATTTACAAACTCCAGCCCACATGCCTTACACTTCACTTTGCCGGGGGATGGAATGGTATACCAAAGATGAGAATTTGTACTCATTTTAAAAAATGAATAGCTTGCGGATCCAATTTGAAACTTCAAATATCGGCCTTCGATTTCAAACGCATAGTACGTTCATTCCTGCATCCAATCACATGTACGAAAAAAATTTGTGTATGAAGCCTTGTAAACCAAAGCCCCCCTGTCTATTGAACTATACATTACCAAGCAACGGATACAAATTTTTCAATTTGCAGCTCGTAGCCCTTGGGAATCTTAGCGTTCAGCTTCTCAGGAGTGCTTGCAAATGACCTGAACCTTGCTCTTATACTTTGCCCAATCCGCACTTTGCTTCAGAAATAAGAATTGACCGTTGCACAGTCCGTAGGTTGAGTACAACGGTCGTGAGAAATCAGCGGACGGTGCCGACCGCGCGGTGTGGGTGGACGGGGCCGACCGATGAAAAGGTCCGACCGACCGGACTGGGCCGACCGACCCCAGAGGGCCGAGCAAGCAAATGAGGCATAACATTGAGTCTGAAATAGAATATATTGAATTGAATTCAAACAATGAAATAAATAAATAAATGAAAAAATAGACATATTCTTCAATTTATATGCCAAAAAAAAACTATATATATAAAGAAAGAGAGAGAATACAAAATATGTATATATAGATATACATGTAAAGTGAAGGAAATCAAAACATACTTTTGTGGCATACACCTATGATTCGATGTACATTATGAAGAAGCTATGATGAACGCGATGGCCTAAGTACAATAATTTTTGGTAGAGAAAACTACTAATTAAAATCCCCACAAGCTATTTATTTTCTACTAGTACTAATATAATAGATGTAGAGTAGGAAACGAAACATTTCCCTATTAGTTTTCAGTACTACTATCTTCTTCTGCAGCACGAGATGTCCCCTCCTTCGCCATGAGTCTTCTGCTTTTGCGACGAGGTATCGCCTCACTACCACTGGGTCCTTCTCCAGTTTGTACTTCCATGTCAACCCTCTCAAATAGTCTTTTAGTTTCTGGAGAGTGGTCATCCTCTTCTTCAACTCTCCGTTTATTCTTTCGCTTCGGAGACAACTCCACTTCATGGGCGTTTAAAGTCCTCAGAGCGACATCTACTAAGTCTTCGAGGTACTGGATGACTTTATCTTCGCTCTGCACGTAATACCAAGCTGGTACACCTTTATCAGCTATTGGAGGTTCGCCCCCTAGATACTTCCTCCACTTGGTGATAATATCATCCATCCGTTTATCGAAAGACCAAGCAATCTCTTCCATCTTATGCCCTGTCATTGCTTTCGTGTTCAAGTCCAACATGCAACGAACCTTAGCTGCTTCTTCCAACTTTGCTAAGATGCGGGTCCGCCTGACCAAATCGAAATTGTACCCCTCGTACTGCTTTGTGACTCTAGAATCAGACTCCACTTCCACAAAAGGGTCATTTGGCCCTTCTTTCTTCCATTCCTTATCAGGAAATCGGAAGAATTTTTGGTGCTGCGTGCTCCAGTGCCCCCCCATGCTACGACAAAATATTTCTCTTGCATCGTTATCCGGGATCCCGAAGGCACGCAATTCCACTTCCAAGTCCCGTGTCATCTAGAAGTACTCATCCTTGTCTTGAGGATCCATGTATAATGAATGCATCCCTTCGTTTGGTAGCCATACCATTGGTTTTCCCCAATGCAAATGATTTTGGAATTTGTGTGGCGCTTGGTCTAGTGGAAGGTTCCACCGGCTGAATTCATGACCCGATGCCATAGAATGCAATATTCCTAGCATTTCATAAAACCTTGCATTCAAAGGAGTACGACAGTTGGGGCAACGGGCGGAATATTGTGCTGCTCTTTGGATGCAAAGAATATGAAAAGAGTGGCCACATTGACCCAAAGTTAGACCTCCTTCAGGCCCAAAACGATATTGGCAAAGAGAACACTTTTCCTTCATCAAAGGAACATTGGGATCACTTCCAGGTATAAGCTGCTTCTCATGTTGAACAATATGAGCAGACAATGTGTTGTAAGGAACCCATCCTTCTTCCGCTTCCAACGTCCAATTGATGTTGTCTGATTCATAGGTTCTCCCGTGATTCAACCGCTCGAACATTCTATCCATGTTTCCCCAAACTGTAATGCACACTTCGGGATCCTTTAATTCTGCGTCGAACTTCTCTTTCAAACGCAGGTGAGAAGACTGCACGTTGCTCAACGATTCGTCCGACTGCATTGCATACTTCAAGAGCCCCCTTATGAGTTGAGAGCATAAACCGGATTGTTGTTGTAGGTGCCTTGCCCACAACACCCACCGTAGATCCCCGGTCTTCATTGGAAGGATATCGTATAGTATTTGTATGTGTTCCATTCTCTGCAGTGAAGACTCCGCGTCATTCTTTGCTTGAATTGCCAAGTCCAATTGTTGCCTTAATTCTTGGACTTCATGATTCACCGTTTGCGTGCAAGCAACTTCTAATGAGAGTGGAGGCACAACTTTAGGGCTCTCAATGGCCATAACGACTTCTACAGTCTCGTCCACAACTTTGCCCTTGTCAAGAGGAAGCGAAAGTTGATCGCTTTCTTGAGTTGGTTGACTTGCCTCCAAGAGGCTTGCTCCGTCCCTGCAATGTTCAAATGACTTGTCGTTTTGTAATGTCTTCAACATCTCCTGATGCCATTGTAAATTGTCCTCAGATGTCTTCAATTGCAAAACCAACTTTTGGTTTTGGGACTCCAACGTCCCATTCGAGAGCTTTAAAGTCTCAATTTCTTTTTGAAGACTAAAACACATATCTCTCAAGGCTTCATGGTCTTTATCCCAAAACACCATAGAGCAATGCTTATCCAATTTGTCGAACTTGACCTTCAAGCGATCATGATCTTCTTTGTCATAATTGACCTTCATGAGCTCCTCGTTTTGTATTTGAAGCTCAAACAAAGCCTTGAGATTTTCTACCTTCTCTTCTTGGAGCTTATCTGCAAATTCAATGAATTTTCTAAAGGCCATGGCACCCTCCAGTATCTCTGGTGTCATGCTCATAAATTCTTCAGCTATTTGTATGAGGGCAGGTGTCATAACAGCTACAAGTTTAGCTATACATGATAGAGAGTAGGCAGTCTTGAACAATTTGCCGAACTTCCATACTCGGTTGCACGGGGTTGAGGTTTGCCCTTCATCTATCGTGCCTCCTTCGTTTGTTGTACCCTCTTCATTTGCAGAAGGATGAACTTCTTCTTGAACTTCAAAAGTCTTCCATTTAAGAGAACATTGTAGTAAGTGCTCTATTTCTTGTAGCGGAGGCATCATCGATAAAGTCTTTAGATCCTCTGGACCCAAGAACGTTAGGATTGGATTCTCCTCCGTCTTTGGGGTCTCTTCGCCATTGTTAAGAACGCCCGATTCCCAAGAGTCCATTTTAGCCTTCTGTAGGTTCTCATCATTCATGTTTTGAGAAGGTGGCACTTCATGCATTGGACTCCAAACTGGACTTGGACTTCTGTTAATTTCTTCATCTGTAGTCCTGGTACTGATGTCCATAAGGGCATCATTGTCTAGAAGATGAGTGATTCTAGCAGTTGCCCTGTCCATCTCTTCTGAAGGAACCTCTTCTTTGCACTCCAATGTCTTCAACGTCGATCCTTGTTTTGATGGATGAGATGGCACCTTGAAAATACCAGATTCTCCCTTCGCGCTTGATGCAATTGGTAAAGGGCTCAGAAACATCGGTAGAGTGTCAAGCACGACTCGTTCCGCACCCTTCGAAGAAGACGCTAAAGCTTTTGTAGTATTACATACGGTATCCGGTTCTAGCGTCATACTTCCTCCTCCATTACCTTCTGTATTTTCCACTTCGGGTTGAAGTGAAATGTCAGATTGATTCGTAAGATCCGCTGATGTGGCATTCATTTTGCTACTTTCAAGGGGGCGCTCCTCCTTGTTTTTCCCTTTGTCTTTCATGTTCTGCACTTCGTTTTGAATAGAAACACGTTTTTCTTCCGTGTTGTGCTGTAGAGTAGCATTGCCTTCAACCATTTGAAGGACTTGTCCCTTTGAAACAAACGTATCGGGAATATCTTTCTGGCCATCAAAAAGCACAAGCGGTGTTTCTACTGTCCCGAGGTACGTACTCCAATCCACCTTGCGAGCCAACTTCAATTCTGTATACACCATGCTTACTATGGTGTAGTTAATTCTACCCTTGCTCATCGATTTGTCCCCGAAGAGAGCCCGCCACACCTCTACAGAACGATGGACAAAATGAGGGCTGAGATAACTTGCGGGTTTAAAAGAAAACTCCCGAGTGTGACCAGCATGTAATTCTTCAAGCCACAACTTCCCAATGTGATACATCTTCACATATTTCTTGCACAACTTGGAAGTCCAGTATTCATCGACCACCTTCTCCCACTCAGGCTCTGCTAAAATGTTCTCATCCTTTAAAATGTCAAGACGGAGCTCGTGACGAGCTCCTTTTTGTTTCGATCTCTTGCTGCTTTCACCTTTAATGCCGCCCTTTTCTTCCATAGCTACTTGATGCCTTGATTCTTCTCTTCAACCGTGTGTAAATAACTGATTCAAAATCCCTCCGATGTAATCAAAGATGTGTCGTACGCGCAGTTAGCCATAAGTATCCTGACAACAGCAAATTGTTGCAAGATGACATGAATTATCGGTCCAGGGAACTTCTAGTATGATATCGATTGAATGAGAAGTGTCCGGATTGTGACTACTCACTTAATCTCCCTTATTTCACTTATCCTATCTTGTTCCGGAAACTTAGTACATTCCGGATCCGGACACACCCGGATCTGAGTTCCGTCTTTCTTCCGTCACTGGTTTTTGTTGCCTCTGTTTTACCCTCAGAGGGTCCGCCCTTGATCTAGAAAGGGGTGGGGACTCACCACTTGTACAATTATTCTCTCTGTACTCTAAATCTACTAAACAACACACCCGAAACAACGCAGTTGTAGGAGGAGGGAGGAGTATTTTCTCACAGTTTCTGGATTGGCCGATCCGGAATCAGGTCACACAGAGCACTTTCCACACCTCTCTTACTACAACGACGGATCAGAACTTATAGACCCAAAAGGATAGAATCTCAAAGAGAAGACAATTTACCAAGGGGGAGGTTGGCAGACTTTCCGAAGTAGCGGGAGATCCTTTCCTTTGGCGGTTGCTTAACTCCGCACAGAACCCTCCTGGTTCCGGACTTGCACGGACCTCTACCCTCTACTCCGGATTGCGGTTCCAACAGTTTAAAAGCACGTTGCACTTGCACTCCCTTACTCAGCTTTGCATCCCTTCTCACTCACTCCACTCCCAGACGATCCGTAGCTTAAGATCCGGATTCCTTCTCTCCCTCCCTTCTCTTTCTCCAGTACCAGATCATACACCCATGCATACACCCCGCTCAAAAAGACCTTGTCTAAGCAAAAAGTGCAACTATAGGTATCCTGGCTGACTTAGATTAAGAAAAGAAAATTGTAAATACATTCGTGAAAGCACTAAAATCCAATGGAGTAGGATGGAATGGAATGGCAGACAACTAACTTGCCTGCCCTTAAAATACTAACACAAAAATCCAAAGTCAACTCCTAAAAGCCTGAAAAGGAAACCCGGAAATCCAGGCCACCAATCCCTGAACCTCCCGGAATATCCGGACAGATTGCTAACAGCCGTCCGAGATAACCGGATTTCCTCACTATCCGCCTAAATTTCCGGAAACCGGGTCTAAGCTCGGAACCCCATTCCGGATCCTATACCTCCTCTCCTACCAATCCTAATGTCTTGGCTTCCGTCCTTTCTTTGAACGACCCCCCGCTTGGCTGGTAGGCGTCTCCTTCGTGTTCTTGGCTGGTGTAGTTCTTGCGGTGGCCCGAGTCTGGATATGGCGCGTGGCTGGAGACGGATCGCTGTTGTCTTCGGTGCCGGAAGTGGAGTGGGCACTCTCCTCATCCGAATCTTCAATAACTTGGACTTCCTTCTCCTTCTCTGGTGTTGTATCCTCCAACGTCGCGGGTTCGCTTCCTTTCTCTGGCGTGGTCTCTTGCATGTGCACAAATCCTTTCGGATTGGTCCGAGCCGGATTTGTCATCCCACCGATCCGGTTGATGAGATCTCCCCTAACCTGCTGTCTTGGAACCTTGAATGTTCCGGCCATCAAATTTGGCATTGTTTGTGCCTTGGGAACTTCCGGAGTTGAGAACTTAGATGGCACCGGAACCGATTTCGCGCTAGACTCCGGTTCCGGTTCCGAGGCTGGCTTCAAATTCAACTCCGTCATCCGTATCTTACTGGCGGAAGGCTCGGCTGGTGTGAGTATCCCCCTCAGACCCTCCATTCGGGTTGCCTGATCCGCCACTGGCTTCCCTGGGGTACTTGCGACAAAAGGAAGTTCCGGAAAGGTGGAAAAATCCATCGCATGGTTTGGGTCGATGGCTGCCAGCAACTTCTGGATCTCCTTGAAAACTCGCTCTATTCTCGCGGTGAAGTCTACGAGGATGGTAACTACCTTGGTTCCGGTAATGTGGCCTTCGGATATCATCTTGGAGTCAAACAAGGCAGCCTTCATGATGATGTCGGCTTTGATGTTGCCTGCCCCGGTTAGATTCTTGACCAACACGAGGGCCTCCTTTTCTTTCTCTTTCGCAACTACCATTTCTCCTTCCGCCCAATTCACCCGAGCCTAGAGTATATTCCGTTCCGCCTCCAATTCCTGGATCCGCTCATCCCTCTTCTTCAGGTCCTCCAGCTTAGGCAGTCGCTTGACAGCTTCCACGATCTGGTTCGGATCCACCTTCAGCACTTCCGCGGTATCTATCACCAGATCCGACAATCCGTTGTGAAGTACCTTGGCTTCACGTATCCACTCGAGCCCCGCATTGAAAAATGCGGATTCTGTTTCCATCTCCGGTCCCTTGTTGGACTCCCCCCTCTCAATTGTCGGTGGCTTGATCCTCGACCCCGGATCGGTTGATTTCCTCTTCTTGGTCCTTGGGTCCGTCAGACGCTCCTCGGGAAGTTCCTCCGGTTCAGACTCGACTGGATCCTCCGCTTCCTCCCCGGAAAGTCCGTATGACAAGAGTGTCTTTCCGGTGTCATACTGAATTATTTCCGCCGCACTCAAAAGTTCCTGTTGATGGTACAGATGAAACAAATACGTGCTAACCGGACTCGCTTTAGCTCGTGTCACGTGATCCGCTAATTTAGCCACTATCCCGGCTATGATCCTACCCCAGTGTACTATCCGGTTCTCCATAGCCCCGAAGATAGTGTTGGCCACCGTAATGGTAACCCGCGTTGGCTTTTCCGGATATAAGATCGGAATCAGAAACTCTAGAACCCGCCTATGTCTTTTGTCCTTACACTCGCTGATAGCAAAGCCGTCTTTAGGGTTTGTAGTCCCGGTGAACTTCCCGGCTACAAAACGGTCCGTCCGCGATGCTAAACCGTTCCTACTCTTCCGGAACTGATAGACGTCCGCCCAGATGTCCTCGGTCCACGCGACTGGTCGTCCTCTCAAAGTAAGCTCATACTGATTCGGAACACCGTGAAGTAGCTCTTGAATCATCTCCTCACTCTTGAGATTCCACGGTCGGTGTAGTAAACCGACACATCCTAACCTAGTCAGGTCCTCCTCTAACTGTTTGTGTAGTTCCGGGCTATCCGGAATGGCCGGAGAGATAACCCGGGCAGATACCGCTGTCTTCCGTACTGGTCCGGATGCCATAAGATCTACGTGAGAACGAAAGGAAAGTAGTCCTACCTCAGTCGCTAACTCACCACTCTTTCCCTCAACTACTCACACAAACAGTCTTGGGTACACAGAACAGAAAAGTGAAGAAGAAACCCTAGGAAGACGGCTTAAGTACTAAACTGTCTCTCTACGGTCTTAAGGACAACGGCTACAGGTCCGTTGCCTCAACGGTATCCTACTTCCGTAGCTACGGGACCTATACGGTAGGTTCCTGTGTTCCGGATGAGTCCGGATTCCGGATCCGGATAAGTTCCGGTTACGGGTGGTGCCGGAACGCTTATTTCCTAATTCAAGTTATCTGGTCCAAAAATCACACTCTAACTATTATTTTTTTATTTTTTTTTCTATATTTCGCACCTACTTCTTGCATTATTGATCTGTTTCCGGATTCTGGATTCCCACAAGATGTATGACCCCAACTCTCTACCACATAGGAGCAACTGGCGCGGTGAAGCAACAGTAGCACATCCGATGTGGTGTTGTTTCCCAAGGAGGAGAGTTGAAGTGAGGAAAAATACCTTGACCGTCCCCTCATATAGCCGTCCGCGTCCAAACCTAAAACTTGTCTTCCCGAATCTACCCCGGACGACGCGAACCTACCCCGAACCTACGGACGGCGTTCGATCGGATGGTCCATCCGCTCCCGAACCTGTGGACTGGCGGTCCGCCCGACCGTTGCGACGTCGGTCCGCCCGACCGCTCCGTCGGATGTCCCCCCGACTGCTCCGTCGGTCGCCCTCTCGACCGCTCCGTCAGCCACCCGACCGACCGCTGCGACGTCACGACCGACCGCTCCCACGACCGTCTGACCAACCGCTGGACGCCGACCGACCGCTGCGACGTCACGACCGACCGCTCCCACGACCGTCTGACCAACCGCTGGACGCCGACCGACCACAATCCGGCCGCGTCCATGATGCCTGGACTACGGACGTCCAGACGTCCGGATTTTGGACGCGATTTCGTGATGGACGTACGTCCAAGACAACCCTGATTCGAACACTGCAGAGGGATATTGTAGAGTCAGTGAAGAATGAACTTGTCCAACTTGGAGACATCAAACAACGGCAGAAAGTCTGCCTCACCTCCATTGGCTTGGATAATCAACTCCTAAAGAAAAAGCTGACGAAGTGGGAGGACATAGAGACTGGCCAATTTATGATAATAAATGGTCAGCATAGCATTACGGCATCCAAGGAGCTTCAGAAGGTAGGCTGCAGAGAAGCCAGGAGGGTAGAACTTTAGACGTGGGATGCTTTGATTGTGTGGACTCTGGATCCCAACAAGTTAAGGAATATCTCCAGGTTCTACAACTACACCAATCATCTTGATCACGCCCAACCCACATGGAGAAATCAGATAATCAGTTTTTGCAATATCTGACTCTCCTGCAAGCGCGCTACTAATATCGCCAATGAGGATGCAGTCCGACATAACAAGGCCGTCTACAATCTCATTAAGTACAAGGTAAGAAAATACACCACTCGACTATCTTCGAGTCGAGGATATGGTTTCGATTACCAATAGATAGAATTAGAATTAAACATTTGTTGAGTTAAAGTCCATAAACTATGTCCACAATCAAATTGCTACTCTACCGAATTTGCTTGAGTATCGTTGAGTCGAGGATTCGAACAATTTGATGTACTCTTGTTCTATTCAATTGTATTAACAAATAATTTATTATCGTGCAGAGTTTTACAGACGCGATTGTAGATAGGTACCAGAGCATCAATCCTGAAAAGGATGGCGCATCTGTAAAGGGTCCATCAGACCTAAAAAATGAAATCCAAATAATCACCTTGCGAGACGATCTCTTCGCATTCTGGAAGACCTTACTCACAAAGCACAACAAAGGCGAGCTCATCGAGCCAATTTCAGGGAAATTTTACAAGGACCTAAAGGGCTTTAAAAGAAAGTCCATGTCACTAAAGCGAGAGTTCTTCAGACATTGTGGCCACTTCACGGACACAGACTTTGCGGTATTTGTGCAACACCTCCTCAACAAAACACCAAATCGCAAAGCTACATATCCCAAGTTGTCCGTGTCCAAAACTAGAATTCTTGTGGCGGACAATATGGCAGCGGGCGACTGGGTTGAGCACAGAAAGCGCAAAAAAGTCGTGCTCCAAGACCTTGCTGCAATAAATCCCGCTCTAAAGTTTCTTGACAATGGAGGCGATGTGATTACCGCAATCTGGCGGTCATGGAAAGCAAGGCATAGGTTTACATCTGCGACTTGGGACTTTCTCTTTTCGCACCCCAAGAATGAGTACTTCAAGAGAAGGCTTCAAAACGAGGTGAAGGATAAGCGAGCGAAGGATCTCGTGAAGAATTTTCCCAAGGTTCTTCACAAGTTCAGCACCTTCATGAAGTTGAAGTACCGGATGCCAAATCTAGCAGGGTGTGTGCAAGTAAGGGGGATTGATTTTCTAGCAAAGGCGTTGGTGACCAGCTCAAACTACAAGTACCTGCATCGAGAGATCAACCTCGCGCTTTTAGATGTGAGGGAGGCTCCAAGGTACAAGGCCACTGATAATTTGGCAGAAGTGGACCCTCTTCTTAAGTTTCTATTAGAGAAGCTTGAGCCAAAAATGAATGAGCCTCTCGTTTGGCTTGTCATTTTATGCAATAAGGTTGACGTGAAGGCTGCAACGAGATTTGCAGCGTAGAAGATGAAGGACCATGACGGCCAGCAGTCGTGTTATGTCCCAGCCAAGGCAGAGATGCTAGATAATTGCACCAATCGGAACATGGCTGACGATGTGCCTCTACTCTTTCTCTTTAAGAAAGACAACGAGTTCATGACTTCTGTTCGTGGATTGGTTAAGCGTGAGTATGAAATGCCTATCAATTGCCAATACTACAATGAAGTCGCCAAGAACACCGAGGCGAAGTGGAGGATCCACGTGACGGAACTGAGGATGGAGTTCTACCTACAGATCCTCCAAGATTTCGCGGTGCCGAACGACAACGTACTTGGCATATACTGTGGGCCTAAATTCATGCTGGCGGCAAAGGTTTCAGGGTTACATGGACGTCCGGACGGACGTCCAGCGTCTACGTCCGCCGGTTCCCGAACGTCCGCCGACATAGGACGTTCTGACCGTCCAGCGGACGGGGAGGCGGACGGGGCGGACGGGAGGCGGACAGGAGGGCGGACGGGGAGGGCGGACAGGGATCCGGACGGGAGGGCGGACGGGGAGCTGGACGGCAGGGCGGACGGCGAGGGCGGACGGGAGGGCGGACGAGGCGGACAGGAGGGCGGACGGGGAGTCGGACGGGAGGGCGGACGAGGAGGGCGGACGGGGAGCCGGACGGGAGGGCGGACGGGGAGCTGGACGGCAAGGCGGACGGGGAGGGCGGACGAGAGGCGGCCGGGAGGGTGGACCGGGAGGCGGCCGGGGAGGTGACCGGGGAGGGCGGCCGGGGGGGGGCAGCCGGGGAGGCGGACGAGAGGCGGACGGGAGGCGGCCGGGGAGGGCGGCCGGGGAGGCGGCCGGGAGGGCGGACCGGGAGGCGGCCGGGGCAGACGGGTCGGTGTAGGGTCGTCCGATCGGGGCATCTGGCGGAAAATGGGGTAAACTTCGGTGTAGGGATGAAACCATGGGTTTTTTTTCAATTTTTGGAGAATTGCTAAAGTGGCAATATATGACAAAATAATGTTACTAAATTTTTTAGTATTCATTTATATTTTGGATAGAATTATCTTTTCATCGACATATTTAGATGAGTTACATTTGATGTGCGCAATTTCATCCAATTTTTTTTCTTTCAAATTTGAGCAATTTGGCATTATCATCCAATTTTTCTTCAAATTTAACCTATAGATTTGGTGCAGTCCATTTTTTTTAGGCTTTTGGGCCTTCAATTGGCCCAAGAAAACAATGGTTGATGGTTCAAACAAATTCAATCATCCAAATAACCATAGGATGTTGTAACCCCTACATGCCGAAGCCTTATTTTTAAATTTAAACTTCCTTTAATTTGCTCTAAATTGAACAAAGAGCCCACATTTTGGTAAGATGTATCAATTTTTTTGGAATTGTAACCATACAAATTCAAACTAGACTTGTTAGAGATTGCATAGGAAAAGAAAGCACAACAATATCACTTGTACAGTGAAAGATTATAACATTTGACAATGATGCTCTTAAAATCACAAAAAAAAATTGAAGCCTTTTTGGCAAGGCAAATCTAAAATGTTGGGGACCCAAAGAATATGAGGTTAATGGGCCAAACTTGCCCAATCAATTTACAGCTTTGCAAAATTTACTCTATAATTTTTTAATATGAATTTCCAATATGAATTTTCCTCCAAGACCTACTGTATTTGAGGCTCATTTCCAAAAGCTCTTAACACAAAAGAAAAGTCAAGATTGCACAAGGTACCCTTGCATAATATCTCTTTCAGAAAAATCATTGTCCTTTAATTGCAAGATCGGACTTCTGGAGCCAAAAGTAGACTTCAAAAAGAATTTCCCAAAATTATTACCTCACTAAAATGATGAAAAATAGTTAGGTTTTACTGAACTTCTAAGTTTTGCAAACACCATATTTAATATTTTGGGTCCTCAAGCATTTAGGGGGTAATTACTATTTTTTTTTAACATCTTAATGAAGCCGACAAACTCGTTGCATTCAAAAAATTAACAACACACCATTGATACCAAACAAAAAACCATGCTTCTAGAATCTAGAAGACAATTTACAATTATACATAATACATTGTCCAATTGAATATCTTCAACCATACATGGCAAATTAAAGAATTGGAAGACCATACAATTTAAAACAAAAACTTCCCAATCTTGCAAATACCAACTTAAAAAATCACAATTTCCGTAATTGCAGGGTTTTAGACTTTTCTATGCAAAATTGCAAACCAACAATGACAAAAGATAGGGACAATTCACACACTTTAAAAATCATTATCAATTAAAATATCCTCGTCAATTACAAAGGCACATAAAAGTCCAACTACATTGGCATTCATTGGTCTTAAAAAATCAAAATGGTGCACATATGCTATGCAACTATGTAATTCGCATACATACTACATTACTACTTGGCATCTATGCATACTACCAGCCTATATACTTATATGAACTATTCTTGAACTTCAATATGAACCACGGAAGTGTTCATCCGGAACAGGCCAGTTGAATGAAGTACTAAAACGGAAGATGACTTGTGCCAAAGTACTCTCTTTGTTCTGAACGCGCTTCAAGTAAGTATCAAACACTTGTGCAAATTGTGGATGGAGGTACTTGACATGTGAGCTACTTGATTCACGCTGCAACTTGTGATACGCCTCTGACATGCACTGCCTACTGATCCGTTCAGCTAATTTAGCAACAGCATATTGCTCGGATTGCATGGAAAGAGAAGGGATGTTTTGCACATCCGCATCTCTTCCGTGTACATAAGTAATATTGGGATCCACCCACCACCTCCTCTTTATAGCTTCGTCCTTTTCAGCTGTTGATGTGAATGTATACAACGACTTCATAGGCTCGCTCAACACTGTAGTCATCCCCCAATCACAAACTTCAATGTAAACCCGGGACTCATCTTCAGGAAAATGAAACATGATGTTGTCCGGAGAAATGTCGTTGTGGAGATGTCCAGCGATGTGCACCGCATTCATGATGTGCAGTAATGCCCATGCAAGCTCCACGCGTTTGGCTCTAAATCGCTTCAGATTTTTAGCAGCAATGATTTCTTCTTCTGTTATACGCGGCTCATACAACACTCGAAGGGCTATATTGTCTAGATAGTCGTCATCCCGACGCATCATTTCACGCAATGTACCGCCGTTCCACCAGAATGAGTATCCTTCATTCTTTTTGGAATGCACTGCAAAAAAACGTATCACTCCAGCATGCGGAATCCTTACTGCCATAGTCTCAGTATTGTGTTCTATCTTTGCAAAAGCAGGTCGTTCACCTTCTTGGAGAGACATCTTTGCTGCAAACTCCCATGATGGATGAATCTCCCCACATCCTTCTATTCACACTCTCCGAATTGTAGCATAGCCACCCCGCATGATTTTGTTATTTACGGGAATCACCGTGGCCGTTTCCGGAAAGGCTATTAGAAGGCGACGTGTATTTTGTGCTTGGTCCATTCCAGGCTTGCTCGTCCACCAACCAATTGACCCTGCTCTATTCTGCCTCCTTTTAAATGGTTGGCACCTTTTGGTGAATAAATCCGCTTTCATAATGACATGCTCTAAGGCTTCATCATTTTTGCGTTTCTTCCTCCAATATTTATCCAAAATGACCGAAGCATTCCATAATGCATCATGCACCTTGCTGTCAAGAAATTTGGGGAAAAATCTTCTTCTCCGTTTTATCAATCCACTACGGTACGTGCAAGGCGTTCAACATCCTCTGCCTCATATCCACGAAGAATTTCTCGATGCAGTCCTCTTCATATCGCACATATTTAGTGTCAAGAGACATTGTGGTCTCTGTCTCATAAAACTTCACAATCAATTCAATTAAGAATGCTTTGCAACTCTCCGAGGGATTCTCCCTTGTCCACTGAATAGAGGGGGCTTCTTCTTTTCCCTTCGGCTCCTTGGAAGCCTTCTTCGCCCTCAGCATGTTGATAACCCGATAGAATGATGAACGTCAAAGTTTTATAAAAAATTTGGCAAGAGTTACCCCAAATATTAGACTCTTACCCACCCAAAGAAAGGAGCCATTGGAGGTCAAACCACCAGCTCTCTGCTCTCTCTTGCATGCAAGGGGGAAGGCAAAAGTGAGAGCAGACGGTCCGTCCGCTTGTCTTATATGAGGCGGACGGCCTTATTCCAGTCCTACAACAGACGGAGGCTATCCGATCGGGCAGACGGACTGGCCGTCCGCCTCTTCCTGGCCGTCCGATCAGATGATCTAGGGTTGGCGGACGCCTCGTCCGGTCCGCACGGTCAAACAGAGGCCGTCCGCCTCTTCCTGGCCGTCCGCCTCTTCCTGGCCGTCCGATCGGACGGTTTAGGGTTGGCGGACGCCTCGTCCGGTCCGCACGGTTGAATAGAGGCCGTCCGATCGGGCGGACGGGGTGGCCGTGTGCCCCCTCTGGCCCGTCTGATCGGGCGGACGGGGTGGCCGTGCGCCCCCTCTGGCCCGTCCGATCGGGCGGACGGACAGTCTGCGTGATCGGACGGTCCAGAGGGGGCGATTTTTAGATCGTCCGCTTCATTTCTACCGTCTCATTTTTAGGGTGATTTTTCCCCCTTTTCATTCAATAAGCTTCTTGTAGGTTTTCTTGTTTGGGAGGAATTGGGCATTTGGGCATTTCAATGCCTAATAATTAAAAAAATAGACCCAAGGCTTCTTCTCAACTTTCTTCAATTTCTTGAAATTTTTACTTCTAAAGAAATGTCAATATTTTCATTACATTTATCATTTTCTTGAAATTTCGAGTTTTTAATCGTACAAATTCAAACTAGACATGCTAGACATTATGGAAAAAAAAAAAGTTCAACAATATCCCTTATGGAGTTAAAAATTATAATGTTTACCTATAAGGGTGTTCAAATTGCAAAAAAGAGTTCAAATATTTTTTGCAAGTCAAACCATTGAACTTTGTGACACAAAAAATTGGAAGGCTTAATGTGTATAAGCTCAATTACATTAGGGCTAATCAAAATCCACAATACTATTATACAATTCTTCCAAATGAATTTGGATTCTAATTTATTTTCCAGAACTAATTGCATTTCAATCTCATTTCCAACTTCCAAGAGCAGGTAAAGAATACAGAAAGTCAACATTGCATTCGGTACCCTTGCACTAAATCTAAAAAAGAAAAAACACTGTCAAGCATTTCCAAGAAGAGATTTTTGATACTACAACTAAACATGTTCAATAGATGTGCATGTTCAAAGTTTTAAATAGTGACATCCTTGACCACTAATGGTCACAAAAGTGGTCACCAAAATACATTTAAACAATAATAGTAAATCCATAACCTCCGAATAAGTCAAAAGACATCTTCTACTCTACCCTTAAATAGTTAAACTACATTATACTCTATTCTGAATCCGAACTACTATCGTCATTTCGACCTTCGGGTGTGGGACCGAAGCCACCACATCGCCCATATCCGCCAGACCCTCCTCCTTGTCCGTAATCGGAGAAGTATGGACCTTCAAATGGTGGAGGTGGAGGAGGTGATGCATTTGCCTCGGCCCCTCTTGTCCCTCGTTCGCTTGAGCTGGTGTAGTATGAGCTTCCACAAGGCCCATATGAGTCCGGCCCTCCCGTCCCCGGATAGAATTGCGACCCACCATATTGAGATCCACCGTAGTCCGTGAACCTTGTGCTTCCATGGCTTCCTCGTATGTTTTGGAAGTCATCGTGGGGGCTAGGGCTAAAATGCAAACTTCCTCCTCCATATTGCGGGCAACGCACATCACGATCATGACGAGGTGGTGACCGTTGTTGACGCGGGCGACCTTGATCCAAAATACTATTTCTTGTTGCCTCTCACAATTGATTTTGGAAGTCCAAGTCTTCGCGCTCTTCTCGACGTACGTGCCTTTGTGGAAGTAGAGGTGGAGGTGGTAAGTCTTCTTCGTCATCATCATCATTGTCCTCTGCATCTGGCAATGGTTCCGGAGGAAATCCAAATTGACCTCGATTAGACCACTCCAGCATGCAATCGCTTGGGCCAACCCAATTGGTGTCTATCACCACTTTGTCACAGCTCAATTTGGTCTTCTTGTCCTTTGCAGGCACCGTACGCCAATCCACATCTTTCTGGAGTACAATCTCCGCCCAAATCATTGCCATGGTGGAATAGTTCATGATATTTGGTTTGGAAGCACCTGACCGCAAGATGCCCAAATCTCCTCGTATCTCTGCTTGAAATGTTCACTCTTGCAAGTGTTCATGGGACTTTCCCACCGTCTTACTTGTCTCTCTAATACAACCGTGTTATCTACTAGCCAGAGTTTCGCAATGTGTGACATTTTCACATACTCTCGGCACGTTGTGCAAGTCCATACTGCTTTCGGCTCGTATTGCCATCCCTCTTCAGCCATACAGAAGTGGTTGAAGTAGGCGTCCCAATCCATGTCTTGTGATTTTCCCTTTGTACTCTTCTTCAGCGGATTGGGAAATCCTTTTGGAGCCATGGTAATCCTTCTTTTCCGCACCGAATGCAATGTTTGAGTGAGAAGTTTACAATTTCTATAATTGAGAAGGTGATGAAGAGATTACAAAAAATTAAGTTAATTCATTCATAGTTGTTCACGCTCCAAGTCGGAAGGGGCTCACAGATACCAATTGGCGCTGGATCTGCCCACTCCACAAGGGAAACAACTGCGCGGAATGGGCCATCCGCGCCCCTCTTTATACCGTCCGCCGATGCTGACATCACTGCCCAAATCAAACGGGCGAACGGGCCGACCGCCAGATCGGACGGGCAATATGCCCCGGCGCGTCCAATCACACGGCCTCGACGGACTGCGGACGACTGCATCGGACGGAGCCCGCGGATGGACGCTCTGACCGCGCGGCGGACGGATAGCGGGCGGCGGACTGTCGGACGGATAGCGGACGGACAGCGGACGGGAGGACGGATAGCGGACGGACAGTGGACGGCAGACGGCGGACGGGCGGACAAGTGGACGGCGGACAGGCGGACAGGTGGACGGCGGACAGGCGGACAGGTGGACGGCGGACGAGCGGACGATGAACAGGCCGTTCTTATACACATTGAAGTTCATCATGCTCAAGTCAGATTCGTTAAAAATTAATTAAAAAATAAAATAAATATGGCATGTAGTGAAATTTTCAGAATTTATAACAGGACATAAGTTGAAATCTCAAAAAAAATTGATGAAAACAAATTGAAATCTCATAACAAATCTTAATTAAATGAATTAAAGCGTCCTAAATACTAAATAAGAAAGAAAATTATCTATGAGAATAGAGATTCTAAGTCTAATAATACTTAACCAAGTTGCTATTCTTAGTAGTTTATATATATATATATATATATAAGTTTATTTTAAATCTAACTTTAGCATCAAAAATCCAATTTTTAAAATGATTGATTATGATTTTCTTATTCAAGATTTTGTACAAGAGTTTCCATCACAAACTTGACTTTTATAGTGTTGAGGGCTTTTGGAAATGAGCCTCAAATACACTAACTCTTGGAGAAAAAACCACATTAAAGATTCATTTAAAAAATTGTAGAGTAGATTTTGAAATGCACGTTAGGCCCTTCATCCTCATATTTTTTTGGTGACTTGATTTCCTTCATATTTTTTAAATCATTCTGTAATTAGTTATGGAGGGCGAATAAGTTGAAAGGCAACGGTCATTAAAAGTGACCATGTCCTAAAATGTGCTAGTACATTCACTAAAGCAAAATGTACCTCTCCGTCATGATCACTCTTAGAGCACGGGTGTTCTTAGAGCAACTCCCTTATGGATTTACTTAATTTAATTTTAAAGGAAAATCATCTAAGTGACTACAATAAAGTACCTATGTTTTAGCATTAAACATGTTGATTACAAATGCATATTCTATATAAGAGGAAAACCAAAATATTAAATTTTTATTTTATTTTTAAGTAATCAATAAATAAACTTCTTTTTGTATTTTAGAAATAAAATGTATAGAAACAAAAAGAGAAATGAAACAAAAGAAAAAAATCTTTGTTTTTAATTAAAAAAGAAATAAAAGATAAACATGCATATTTTTATTGACGTTTTTTAATTGAGCCTTGATAAAATTGAAGAGCATATGAATTGAAAATCCGGCCCAAGGGGTTTAGACTTTAGATTAAGTAGGGCTGGATGGAAAAACTGGGGCCGGATTGAAGAATGGATCGAAGGCAAATCCGGCCGGACTTTCATTCGGCCTTAGGCACAGTATAAACCCAAGCTTAGATAAAAGAAGAACTTATACATTATACAAATAGAAACTAAATTTTTTTTATTGCTTCACGTTGCAAATTCTCCAAGAAAAAAAAAAAAGAAAAAAAAAAGAAATATATATATATATAACAAAAAAAATAAAAATAAAAAATAAAAAACACAAAAACATATCTTTTATGGATTAGAAGATTATAATGCTTTTCACAATGAGTAAGGATTTTACAGTTCTACTAATTTCAGAAATGTTGTGAAGTCTTACACTCTTTGTATATCCTTACTTTTAAAACAATCCTAATAAAAAAAGGGCATTACAAAATACAGTACAAACATGGCGTTGCAGTGTGTGATATGCATAAGTTATATACATTTTTGGCTTCTCTATAAGTCCATATGTACAAAACACCTTGAAGTCAATGGAAATTGTCCATGACGTTCAAAACTAGAACCAAAACCAAACCCCTTGAAGTAATTGTTGTGATTGTAGCACCATCTCAATTTGGTCAATTGGGAATTATAACGTTTCACTTCATCACTAATATTGATCATGTTTTTGTTTTTTTCTTTCCCTTCGAAATATCCTACATGATGAAAAAATAAATAAAAAGATAATATCCTTTATATCTAGTTAAAATTTGTATGCATACAATTTCAAATGAATATTACAAATTTACAATTTGCTCAAAACAATGGCGTAATCTGAAATGTAGGAGACTAAGAGTTGAGGGTTTTAGGGTTTTAGGGTTCTAGGGTTTAGGATCTCACTATAAACTTCAAAGAACTCTAAATGATTATTTAAAATCTGATTATAACTTGTCTATTTCTTATTTTCTGGGTTAATGAGAAAAGCATAGGATGCTGAAACTTTAATTGACCCCAAAAAACTGACAGTAAGTAAAGGCGGACGAGAAGAATCCTAGGTTTCATGCCAAATTGTCAAAAATTTGGACGCCTCGAAATAATAGGCGACGGGCTAGGCGGATGGGGCGGACGGGGCGGTCGGACGTAGTCGGGTCGTCCGCTTGGTCGGCGGACCTGGACCGGGCCAACCGGCCGCTTCGTCCACCCGTCCGCCAGACGGACCTGGACAGCCGGGTCGGCCGTCCGCTTCGGCGGCGGACGGGGTAGCTCCGTCCGCCCATCCGCCGGCTCGGGCCATGTCCGCGTGGTCCGGGATAGGTCCAGTCCCGGGCCTCTTTTAGATCTGGGAGCGGACGGGTATATTGGCGGACGGCCAACACACATTTCCTCACTTTCACTCTTCCATTTGGGAATCACTGCCACGTCGGATGTGCTACTATTGCTTCACGCGCTAGTTGCTCCTATGTGGTGAAGAGTGGGGGTTCCTATTTTGATCATACTACATTGGATTTTGGTCCTTGGTTACTTACATACGTTTGGAGACAGTGAAGCACATTATATATTTTGAGAGAACGGGGATTATATATTGAAAATTTCCATTCTAAAATTGCAAGTGAGTACTCGACACTCAAGCAGTCATGGCGGGGACAAGTAGTGCTGCAACTGAAGGCAAGAAGAAGTCAAAGCCGAAGGGCATTGGTCATGAGCTACGGTTTGACATTTTGGATGACGTCAACATCAAGGCTGAGACGGGTTGGGAAAAAGAGGATGTGGAGTATTGGACCTCTAAATTGTGCCGCAAATACGTGAAAATGTATCACATTGGGAAGTTGTGGCCTCGAGAGTGTCACCCTCTTCACACCCGTGAATATTGTTTTAAACCATTGAATTGCCTCAATGATCATTTTGTGCACCGTTCGATGGAGGTGTGGAAGGCCTTATTTCCGGAGAAGGCTATGAGCAAGGGCAAAATTAACTACAGCTTGGCAGGCATGGTTTACGTTGAATTCATACTGGGCCGTCAAGTGGATTGGAGTACATATCCTACGATAGCGACATTGCCACTTGCGATTGGCAGACGTCAGAAACATATCCCTGATATATTTGTTCCGAAGGCGCAACTTCCTGAAGCAAGTGAAAAAAAGAAAGCATTAGAGGATGCTGTGGAATCAATTCAGATCCCTCTTGAAATCCAAGTGTGTCGTACGGAAGTACTGAATGGAAAGAAAATGGCGGTAGAACCGGTTTGTATGGGGGACCCCACAAAAGGAAGCACTTGTCTTGTGGACGATGTGGAGGGAGAGGTGTTTTTGACTCCACCGACGGATTTGAACCCTACACAAAACGTGTTAAAAGGGGTGCCAAAAAGCAACGTTGCAATGAAGCTCCCTCGGCCAACAGAATATGGATCTACATCGATGTCACAGAAGCACCAAGAAGAGGATCCTATAAAAGACATTGAAGATAGAGAAGACATTCAAGACATGAAGGAGGCTCACGCTTGTATTGACCGGTTTTTAGTAGACACAACACAAGACATCATGTTCTATGTCCCTCCGTCTCCTAAATCAAGGAAAAAACCAAGCCTACTGTCCAAACCTGAAAATGCAATTCGGACTTCACCAAACCAAAATGAAGAGCATCCAACTCAACCAACAAATGTAAGGATGGACTCTCAAGACGAGGCTGCTGTAAACAACGACAAAGAGACCCCGATTATCCAAGATCATCCGTTGCTAGCTTTGTTGGGCCCAGAGGATCTCAAGACTCTACAAAAGATGCCTCCACTAGAAGAGATGGAGAACTTGTTGCAGTGTTCCCTCCGATGGAATCAATTTGAAATTCAGAGAGAAGCAACAAATGGCGAAAATGAAGGGAGCACTATAAACGAAGGTGGCCCTGAGCATGTAGGAGGAAATCCTAATGAAGGTGGCACTACAAATGAAGGACGCAGCTCCACTTCAGGCAATTCAACAGCAGGACTTGGCGAGATATTTAGAACGGCGTATTCTCTATCATGTACAGCTAGAGTTGTGGCTGTATTGACGCCTGCTCTTGCACAAATAACTGATACATTTACGAAAATGACACCATCCGTTCTTCATGGTGCTTTGGCTTTCAGAAAGTTTGTCGAGTTTGCGGACAAACTACAAGACGAGAAGTTGGAAGACCTTAAGCATAAAAAAATTTTGGAACAGCAGAATTTGGAGTTGAAGGAGGTGCGTTACTCCAAAGAAGATCATGATGACCTCAAGGCAAAGTATGAGATATTGGAGAGCAAATACAACACGTTGTATTGGAGGCCGACCCCAAACTTGAAGCCCTTGGGTAATGCCTATGAGAGTGTCAAGAAAAATAACAAGACTTTGAAGCGAACGAATGACAATTTGAAGGCCATGAATGAGAATCTCAAGGCTATGAATGAGAAGTTGGTGTTGGAGTTGAAGACATGCAAAGAGATGTTAGAAGAGCATCGCAAAACATTGTGGACATTACAGAACGAGAAGGCAGGTCAACAATCGCCTGGCGGAATAGGGCTATTAGAGGCAAGTGAACCAACACAAGAGAGCGATCAACTATCTCTTCCTCTTGACGAGGGCAAAGCTGAGGATGGGACCGTAGAACTCCGACAGCGCATTCCGAGTCCAAAATCCATAGTTTTCCCCTCATTTGAAGATGCTTCCATGCAATCACAAAATCCGGAAGTTGAAGAGTTAAGGCATCAATTGGACTTGGCAGTTCGAGGAAAGAATGAGGCCGAATCAACAATGAAACGAATGATGGAAGTAGGGGTACTAAGTGAAATCCTTCCAAAGGAAAATGCGGATTTACGGTGGATGATGTGGGCGCGACAACTACAAGATCATTCCTCAGTATCATCTGGACTCATGAACGGGCTCTTGAGGTATGCATTGCAATCAGACACAGCATACGAGAATGTCAAGCGTTCTTATGAGCGTTTTGTGGAGAAGTTGGAGGAGGAAAGAAAGGACCCTGATTTAAAACTTACGGTTTGGGGGAACATGGATAGGATGTATGAGCGGCTAAACCACGGAAAGACCTATGATACGGAGAATATTGATTGGACTTTGGAAGCGGAGGAAGGATGGGTCCCTTATGGCACGTTGTCAGCTCACTTCCAGCAACATGAGAAGGAGCTTGTGCCAGGAAGTTTTCCATATACTCCCATCTTGGAGGGTCATTGTTCTCTTTGCCAAGGTTGTTTTGGGCCCGAAGGAGCTATAGCATTGAGACAGTATCGCCATACATTCCATGTGTTTTGCATTCAAAGATCGGCGGAATTTCAACGCCGTTGTCCCGAATGCCGTATTCCTCTGAGTCCAAGGCTGTATGAAATACTAGGGATTTTGTACTGTATGCCTACGAGGCACGAATACAATCGATGGAACCTTCCACTTGACCAAGAGCCATACAAATTTCAGAACTATTTGCATTGGGGGAAACCAATGAAGTGGGATGCTCGATCACAAATATATGAGCTATGCGATGGCCCATTTCCCACCAAAGATAAATTCTTTTGGATGACGTCTGACGTGGAGGTTGAGTTGCATGCCTTTGAGATTAAGAACAGCGAGGCTCGAGAGTTGTTCTGTCACAGCATGGGCGGACATTGGAGCACACAGCACCAAAAGTTCTTTCGAATTCCCGAGAAGGAATGGAAGAGAGAGGGTCTAAATGACCTCTTGGTGGAGGTTGAGCGTGATCCAAAAGTTATAAAGCAATTTGCAGGCTACAATACGGATTTGATAGGGCGGGCCCTCATTTTGTCGAAGTTGGAAGAAGCAGCAAGAGTTCGTTCTGTGGTGGACCTAAACGGTAAATCATCTACAGAGCATAAGATGGAAGACGTTGCAAGGGCATTTGACATGAACATGAAGGACATTATAACCAAGTGGAGGAAGTATCTAGGAGAGGGAGGCGAACAAACTTGGATGATGAAAAGCGAGGATGAAATGATAAAACAACTGATGGATGACATAGATTGTGCTGTGAGGGCTTTGAGGGCCTACGAAGTGGAGCTGTCTCCGAAGAAGAAGAATAAACGGAAGATTGAAGAGGAGGATGACCACTCTCCGGAAACCAAACGACAATTTGAGAGGGTTGACATGCAGGTACAAGCTAGCCGCGGAGGGAGCAGCCATGGAAATAGTCCGCAACCGGTGCCTCGTCGAACAAGTAGAAGACTCATGGCAAGGGAGGGGACATCTCGTGATGCCAAAGAAGATAATAGTGTGTTGAAGTAATTGTGAAATGTTTAATTTCCTATGTAGTCGTATTTTAATGGCACTCAGGATATAATTATGTAGTGTGGGCTTCATTTTTTTTATGACTAGTAGTATTGTACGTGGCCCACTATGTCCATCATGACTTTTTTGTATTGCATATACATGTAGTGAAGAAAAACATGTTGCAAGTAATTATTTATTTATTTGAATATATACATATATATATATATATAATGTTTTTATCATAAAATTCATTTTCTTGGACTAAGTTTTATTGAAATGTGCATATTATGCCCAATTTTTAGTGAATTGTGTTGTTGATTGAGAATTTTGTTGTAGTACTTAACACTTGTTTTCTACTACTTTCGTAATCTAGTTATCCCTAGGATGGAATGCAACCAACTGAACCAAGAGCCCAAAAGTTCGAAGTAAAGAAGTAACTAAGTAAAATTGACCACCCTAAAAGGCTAAAACCGCCCTGTCCGCACGACCGCCCGTCTGACCCGTCCGACCCGCCCGACCGCCCATCCGACCCGTCCGACCGTCCTACCGACCGTCCGCCTTGACCGACCCGACCGACCATCCGTCCGCCCTGTCCGCCCACCCCGTCCGCCGGGTTTTCTGACCGTTGGCAACGGTTACTTCTAAGGCATACAACATTCAACAAATTAGGAGTATAAGAGCAAGGAAGAAGGCATTTACAAGCACTTCTGAAAAACTGAACGCTAAGATTTCCAAGGGCTAGGAGCTGCAATCTTTGTGTCCCTTGTTTGGTAATGCATAGTTCAGTGGACAGGGGGGCTTTGGTTTCTAAGGCTTTGCTTACAGACTATATTTGATACATGTGACATGGTGATTTGAACCTAAACATTTGGAACTAAAGACAAGATTGGAACTTGAACTTGGACTTGAACTTGAATGGAGCTTTCCACAATGAGTAAGGATTTTTCCGGTTGGTATGTTGTTCCATCAAGCGGTAAAGTGCAGTGCAAGGCATGTGACTTGGTGTTTGCAAATCGGAAGTGTCGCATGTTGAGCCACCTTGGATATGAAGGCAAAGACGGTGTTCGCGATAGGGGGGTAAGCATATGTCCAAAATTGACTTCGTCAATTCGAACTCTTTTTGCCGGTTGTAATGGGTTATTTCCACGAAGATCGGCCCTTGACAATGTAGATGGTGAAAACATAGGGAGGGTTGCAAGCAATGCCTCAAATAGAAGGGATTTTTCATGTTCAACACAAGAGGACTCGTGTGCAGCGCCGTCTAAAATTCATCGTGCATCTTCAAGGGTACATCAAAGTGTGGAAACATCAAGTGAACAATGTCCAACTCCACCCTCTTCCATCAATTGGTCACGAAGACAAAGTCGGCTAGTAGATGGGTTTGAACAAGTTGATAGACGCAATTTGAATGCGTTGTGGGCCAATTTCTTCTATTCAGCCAACATACCATTTGCGGTAGCTTGAAGTGAGGCCTTCAAAAAAGCAGTGAAGAAAACAGCTGAGTTTGGTAAGCCATACAGCCCACCATTGTACGACGCTCTACGAACCAAATTACTAGAAGAAGCGAAAGAAGATGTCAAGCTAAAGTTGCAGAAGAGGACCGAGGATAGTATCAGAAAGTTTGGAGCAACCTTGTCTATTGATGGATGGAGTTTGGTTACAAATCGGCCACTGGTGAATTGTATGCTTGTATCTTCTGCAGGGGAGCAATTTTTGGGATCGGTGGACACAAGTGGGTTCGTAAAAAACGCAGAGTACTTGGCCTCTATTTTGGACAAATTCATACAGGAGGTGGGTCCGCATAATGTGGTGCAAATAACAACGGACAATGCTCCTGTAAACCCTCGAGCATGTAGAATCATAAAAGACAAATATCCTCACATTTCTTTTCAAGGTTGTGTGGTGCACGCCTTGAATTTGTTGCTAAAAGATTGGGGGAAGGAAGCATGGGTGGCGGATGTCGTGGCCAAAGCTCGTATCATTCTTACGTTTTTTAGAAAGCGGCACATGCTGCTTGCAATATTTCGTTCATACGAAAAAGAGCACAGCTTATTGATGCCAAGCGAAACAAGAATTGCTTCAAATTTCATTGCGCTTGAACGCTTGTTGAAAGTGAAGGGAGCACTTGAACAGAGTGTGACAGATCCGCGTTGGGAACAATATGTGAGGACGTTGGATGACAAGAAAAAGAAGAACCGTACAAAGTCTCGGTGTACAAAGAAGATAATAAACAGTGAGCATTTTTGGAGGCATTGCATGAATTTTGTACAATTGATGAGCGTTGTTGTGTATGGCCTTCGTGATTTAGATGCAAAGACGCCATGTTCAGGGAAAGTTTTGCATATTATGAGGAAGATACGGTCGCATGTGGGGGGGTTAGAAAATCCGCCTTTTCTATTGAGCCCCGAATTTGCCAAACCATTGAAGGAGGCGTTCAACGCTAGATGGGAAATAGTAGAGACCGATCTCCAATATGCAGGAGCTCTTTTGAATCCCTATCTTTTGCACGATAAAGAACTAGCTGACAATTCAGAGGCCACTGAGGCATGCAAGCGTGTTCTCATGCGAATATGTAAACCTACGGACTACGCGGACGTCGTCAAGGAATTCATGGCGTTTCGACATAGGGAGCCTCCCTTCCACAACATGTTGGATCCAAGTGAACAAAAATTATCGGCACACGCTTGGTAGGATTTTAAAGGCGCATGTGGGAAGCTCATTGCTCCAATTGCAAGGAGAATATTGGGCCAACCGGTATCTTCATCTTCATGTGAACGGAATTGGAGTAGCTATTCTTTTGTTCACAACAAATCTCGGAATAAGTTGAGAACAAAGAGAGTTGCGGATTTGGTGTATGTGTACACTAATTCAAGAGTGTTGGCCGCATCCAAGGAGAGGGATGAGAAGAAGTGGTACCTTGAAAATGTAGATTCAGAAGAATCGGAGGGACCAAACGAAGATGACGAGAGCAGCGAAGATGAAGAAGAAGGTGTTCGTGTGGACGGGAATGAAGCACATGGACAAGAAGCAAATTGGGACGACCCAATATTCAATGAAGAAGAAGATTTAGATGGCAACACATACAATTTTGGAGGTGAACCGTTTGGAAGAGTAATATGGATGATGATGACATGGGCAACAATGACCGAGACGAGTACGACTTTCCAATGGACGATAATGATTGTGGAAACGATGAAGGCGTACCTTCCATAGCAAGGTTTGTAGATGGAAATCGATTTCTAAGTAGTAACAAGGTCCTCAATCTAAACGAAGAGGACGCAAATGTCCAAGTCCTGGCTTCTAATGGAACCATAGCATCCAATGCTAGAACTTCCGAAATAGATGAAGTGATTGGAAGCGGTAGGTCTCCATCCATAGTGGTGGCCCAACTAGAAAAGAATGACAACGTTGAGGACCGCGAGCAAATGAATGTGGACAAGATAAGCGTGGAGTCTCTAGGAGGATTGGCAAGCAAAAGCAACGGGGAATCAAGTAGCCTAAACCATGAAGCGAGTGGGGCACAAGACAATGTACGTTCGCGTTTGATAGAATGTGGAAGTCCGAACTTGCTTCACAGTGGCCAAGGCACAAAGGAAAACACAACAAGTTTTGTACGTCCACCGCGTAGCATTCCTCCAATAGGTGCACGCTCACTATTTAATAGTGTAAGCACTACTTTGGTGGGTTCAAGAAGTTCTCAACATCCGACACGAGCTTCCATCATTTCAAAAGAAATAGAACGTACCGAAAATCGAAGATTGCAGATTTCTTCATTCACCGATGACGAGGAATATGAGATGTTGGCCTCAATGTTAAAGAAGCAAGGAAACCGCCTACTAGCATCTTCAACAAGGCTAGCGGATTTGACACTGGAATCTTCAAATGCTATAGAGGCATTCACTGAAGAAGGGAGAAAGGCAGGGATGACAATGATGATAGAAGAACCCTCTAAAGCAAAGAACAAACGAGTAATGGAGCCGTTTGCTATCTCTCCAACGAAGAAAGTGAATGCAGGAAAACCCCCCCTTGATAAGCGTTTGTCTATTCCAGAACTTCCGTTGAGAAAAGGAAAAGTGGTTGATCGCCTCCGTGAACGTGTAGGGAAAACCTTGATGAAAGCAAAGAACGAGCAAATGATGGGCAAGCCTAAGAAAGCTCGTGTATCTTCAACAGTACAAGAGAAAAGAAGGGGAACTCAAACACTTTCATCAGACGATGAAGAGAACACCATGAGTGATGAAGATGATGGATTCCAATCAAGAGAGTACAGTAGTGGGGCAGAGGTGAAAGGAGATAGTGATTACCACCCCTAGGCATTCAAATTTAGAAAGGATTTGAATGAAGAACATTTACAGAACTTGGTGCTCAAATGCTTACGATTTAGAGAGATGAATAGCTAAGATTTATTAGTTCTCGGAGCATTTCATAGTAGTACAAGGTTGCCAAATTATCTTGAAAAAATTAATGAAACTATCATTTTGGGGGGATTTTGTCCCAAGTGATATTGAAGAAATCTTCATTGTGTTATTTTTTGTTCTCAATTTCAAGTGTGTAGCACGTAAAAATTTCTGAAGCGCCAAAACTCACAAATATGTAAGAAGAACCCTAAAACAAACTGAAAATCATGCAAAATTGCAAAATGCAAAGTTACAAACCCTCACTCTCTAAGTCGGTCACTCCCAGACTCCCTAAACCCCTTGGCCCTTGAACCGTTCGTGCGTCCGCTCGTCCACCAATCCGTCCACTCTCCCGTCCGCTCATCCGCCCGTCCGCCACTCCGTCCGCTCGCTCGTCCGCCCATCCATCCGCCCGTCCGCCCATCCGTCCGTTGGCCCGTTGGCCCGTTGGCCAAGAAAAACGGCCGTCCGTCCGCCCGCCTGTCCGCCAGTCTGACCGGCCCGTCCGCCAATCCGTCCGCCCACAAGACGGCGACCGAGGACCATCCGTCTGCGTCCGCAGGGTCCGGATGTGCGGACGTGCGGACGTTCGATTTTGGACGCAATTTCGCCACGGACGCACGTCCACGACAACCCTGAAAGGTTTGTCACTATCTCATTACAGTAGTTATCTTCAACACGAGGATAATCATAGCCTCTTAGACTATGCATATAATTGAATTTCATAGTATGTAGTTTCACGTATGTTGTGGGAGGGTGGCCTATCGTCGACCCAAGGACAACCACGTAGATATGATTTTGGCAGAGATACTCTCGTTCGTGTAATTACTAACTCAATTTTCATTTATGTGAATTTTGTTTCAGATGTTTGGAGCGTATTTCTATGGGTTCTGCGACAAAATTGAGAGAAAGGATTACCATAGAATTGCCTACCTAGCGGATAAAATTGACAAGAATGATTTCATGTTTTCGAATTCACCTTACTCCGTGGCATACATCCGACCACCCAGTCGCGTGTCTGTGGTGGTGAATTCAAATTCCCCACCATCGCCGCCACCTTAGTTTGATTCACCGGCTGATGTCAATGCAAACAGGCAGCGAGAAACGGAGTCTGTTGGTCCACAATTGACTGGTGATCCTGGCGTGGAGGGCATCGACCAGTTCGGGACAAACACATTTCAGGTATATATGTGGATGTCCACCTCTGTTGTGTCGACTCCACCACAAGTTGTGCCAGTTGTGGCGGAAGAAGAACGAGCTGCAACGCAGAACAAGACAACTGCAGCGCAGGATGAGCCTGCTACAATGGAAGAACAACTTCCCCGCTCAAATGAAGAGCTAGTTGGATCACAACCACCAGCGGTAGCGGATGAAGGTATGGAAACCGACACCGAGTTTGAAGAGCAACGACGTGCTCAATCGAAGAAGAAGAAGAAGAAGAAGAAGGGATCGGTGAAGAAAGCGTCAAAGGGAAAGCGCGTCCCTAAATCGGAGAAGGAACAGAATGTGGAGGTTTTTCAGGAGAAGCAATCCTTGCTTGAAAAGATACCGTCCAAGTCAGAGAGCTCGGGCGGCATAATCGTGATCAGTGACGATGAGGAAATTGAAAAACCGCATTCCTCTTATGAAGACGACTTAGAGGGCATGCCCAACACGAAGCCTGTACTCCGACTTGACGGCACGGTCAAAGTCGAGGGTGACTGGTGGGCACACTAAGAGGAGGCCAGGCGGCGGAGGATCGCAAGGCAGTAGGCGAGGAAAGAGAAGGAGAGGGAACTCAAGGAGGCTATTGCCAGCACGCAAACTGCCAATGCCAAAATCCACGACGTGCAGGCGGAGTCCAACGCCAAGATTTCTAACTTGGAGAACTAGTTGAGCCAACTCCTTGCCATAATTCAGTCCCAGTCTGGCGGATCGCTAGTACTCCCTATGGCGCTTCAGAGTGCATCAGAGCCACAGCCTTCCAAATCCACATCCAACAATGCCGCAACGGCGGAAATCCAGAAGTTGGTGTCTGGGTTGCCAGATCCTGAAATCGACAATAAGGGGGAGGAATTCCAATAACAAAGAGTGTCCTCACCCAATGAAGCGGGGTTTGAAGTTGTGGTCCCTAAGACGCAGTAGACCTCTCTGGTGAAGGAGAGTTATCGTCGACTCGACGATAACACTGAAGAAGGAGAGTTGTCTGGTTTTGGTGCGGAGGCTGCCAACGAGCCCCAAGTTCTAGAGTAGCCGGATTGTCAGACGTCTACGCAAGATCTCCATGCATTGCAGTCGCTTGCTTCTTCAGAGGAAATGGTGGACTATGGAGAGAACGAGAAAGACGTTCCAGAGGACTTGGAAGGCAAGGGGCATGACGCATCCGTCCCGACAGAGGAGGGGGATGAACCGCATGGGGTTGAATCTTCGCAGGTACAACCCTCTGATTCCTATGATTTCGATTGACTCATAAGTTTGTATGCGGAGTGGTAGATGGCTGTCTTGTTTGGCTAGCAGCAGCAAAGTCTTTGTGTAGGTCTGCAAATGCTCATTTGTATTCTTGCTGCTTGACACGATGGTGTGGCCACTCCTTGATTGCTTAGTGCGGATGGCGAACCCGTTTGTGGCTGCAGTGCGTCTAGACTAGTGTAGCATAGACATGAGTGTGCAGTTTACCCAGCACTAGATAGATTCTAAGAAGCATCTATGCAAAAAATTTCACTTGAAAATAAAATGTACAAGTTGCCGTATGAAAATGGACTACAAGTCTAATTGTCTTTTGCTGTCCATGTTTTCTTGATCAGCTCAAAAAACATAAAAGCGTGCATCGCCCATTGCCAATGAAAGCATTTTCTAAGGGGAGCAAGCAACCAGTTAGTGGATTTGAGTGTTCCTTCCCATTGTTTGGCTCACCTGAATTTGCATTTAATCAGGTAACTCTATTTCTATGTTGTCTTGCATTGATCAGGTAGGTTTGAAGGTCGCGAGAGAGGTCATCCCGAGAAATGTAGCGCCGGTAGAGCCCCAACCGAGGAAGAACTAGCTGAACATTGTCTTCGACTTGAACGACGTGCTCTGCCAAGTCGCCACGAAGGCGTATGGGCTCAATAATAGATTCCAGCCCTACAAAGTGAAAGACAATGTTCTATGCCACAGGAACCCCACAATCATTGGACCCAAAGCGGTTTTCGCTCACCAAAATGTAGGGGAATTCCTTAAGGAGGTCTCGTACATTGCGAACAAAGTTCTCGTGTGGAGTTCCATGTTCAAGACGAACACGGAACCCATAGCTGCACATCTGTTCAGCGGATGCAGGCCCCCGTTTGATGTATTGAGTCAGGATCAATGCAAAAAAATAGAATACTCTCCGGGACAGTATTTCCACCGAGGAATAAGACAGGTGATGATGAAAGTCCTGGCCGAGACATTGTTCCTTAATCCCAGTGGGGACACGTCCTTCAATACCGATAATACCCCTCCTCATCGACGACTCCCTCTGGAAGGGGGTTTGCAATGAGAGAGGGAACAATGTGATTCTCAAAACCTGGGATCACAAGAAGCGGAGAGACAACGTCCTCATGAAGGACCTCCTGCCATGGCTCCGTTGACTCATCTCGGACTGCCAACCGGGAAGATTGAAAGAATACGTGGAGGCCAATCGCATTGGTCTCAAACCGCTTGTCGCTCGTGACTACGATCACGACCGGATTGTGAAAGCCATGAGAGAATCCGCCCAGAACATGGGGGTGTGATACGATTTGCCATCGGAGAATTTAGTCATAGGGAGAGGCCGCCGTAGGACGTAGAGTAATACGTCCAAGCTGTTGGGACTCGATTGACAATTTGTATTTTATATAATCTTGTATGCTATATTAATGTGTAAATATATTTGCTGTTTATTTACCACACAATTGTATTTGGGTATGCTTTCGTAGGACTATCCCGTGTCTCTTGTTTTGAATATGGGGTTGTCATGGGTGGGGGACTCACTAGAAGAAAAAGCAAGGTTTTGCGACTGCGGTTTGCGACTGGTTTGTAGTCGTATCGGACGTTTGCGACTTGGTGATATTCTGAAGTCCGCAGTCGCAATGGACAAGTCGCATGACTTGGTGTTTAGAAAATAACACAATCTGTAGTGGACAAGTCCCCTTACAACAGACTGCGGAGCTCATGACTTGGTGTTTAGAAAATAACACAATCTTTATTTATATTAATCAGAACATTTACTCTAAACCAAATTACATGTGTTTGAACAGACAATCACTCAAAAGACTCTCATTTTAATGGAAATTGCAAATTACAACTAGAAAATGTAGCCTAAATTGTGGAACATTATAATTCATTATTTAGGGTCTAAATGGACTATATTATTTTGAGAGACTCCAAACCTCTCAAAATATTGAATATAGTGTTTTGTGGATTTGGTCAATGCATGTGTGAAAAAAATAAATGGGTGTCCCACATGTATTTTCAAACGTAAAGTCTTCAAATTGACTATATTTTTGGGTCTCAATGTCATGAAAATCAATCAAGGCCAATTTAGATGGGCCCAAAGTATTTTCTTACAAGTTCTAAATTCTTTTTTAATGTGGTTTTGGTCAATGCATGTGTCGAAAAAAATACATTGGTGACCCACATGTTTTTATAAACCTACACTATTAAAATTGACTATAGTTTGCGGTACCAATGTCATGGGTTTCAATCAAGGCCAATTTAGATGGCCGAAAGTATTTTCCCACAAGTTCTATATGTTTGTGGAAAAGAATTGATATTAGAGTGGATTAATACAATGACATTAGAGAGGTGGCATGCTAATTGTTTATTTTGGCTTCAAACTTCATTCACATATTATATGTATACATACAATAAATCAATACACTTGTGAAGATTTCAATTCTAAATTTGGAAATGCCAATTCTCTTATATCACTCTATTTTTACTTCTGAATTTCAACTCTCTTCATTCACCAGAATGTTTTTGTAATTTCCCAAGATTTAAAGATGTGATATTGTACAAGCTAAAGGCTATATTTGTTAAAATGAGATGAAATGGTCATTTTGAGACTTCAATCCTATAACAATTACAGTGATTTTATCCTCGAGTCGAAGATAAAATGAGAGTGCAACCTTTGGATATAAAGGTATTTATATATATTAATATATGAAAGTCTCAAATTATCAAATAGTCTCAAAATTGAAGAGTTATGACGATCTATCTTCGAGTCGAAGATAAAATTGAGACTACACATTGTCTCATTTTAATGAATATGGCCTACCTATTGTATTCCTATAATATCACAAATTCTGATAAAATTGGAATTAGTTAGTTGGTGCTTGCTTTGGTAAGGAAACATTATAATCCATCATTTATTATTATAATGACATTCTTAGAATTAAAATCTTCACAAGTGTATTGATTTATTGGGTATAAATCTTTTTATAAGTTTCCATTTACTATTACTTTATTTTTTCATCAAAATGCAAAAGAAAACGTATAATCCAAAAAGCGTATGACATGCTCAAAAAGGTTATTGGTCAAAAAAGTGAATACAATGAAAAATGGTAACTAATCGAAGTTTAGAATGCAAAAGAAAGGTCCAGGTAACACTACACTAATGATGATAAATAGTATTATTCATACTAATTGTTTTAGAAATGCTATAAGTTTTTACTCTTCATTAATATTTTTACGAAAACCATAACTCCTAGTATCATTCTAAGTGGGAAAACTCTACATCCATAGTTGGTAAAAATATTCATCAAGAATGAAAACTTATGGCTTTTCTAAATAAATTAATATAGATAACATTATTTATCATCATTAGAGTAATGACAACATACTAGTATTTATCATCATTAATGTAGTCGTTACAAAGGGACTTGGTCTGAATCAGAAGGGGTTCAAGTACCAGAAGGGTTGGGTAAGAAGCGGCCGGGTAAGAGGGGATCGGGTATCAGCGGGAGGTCAGTTACTAGGCAACGGGTCGGGTTAGGGTACCAGAAGGGGTTGGGTAAGAGGGGTCGGATTAGGTTACCAGCACCGGGTCGGATAAGAGGGGGTCGGGTATTAGCGGGAGGTCGGAAACCAACAGCGGGTTGGGTTAGGGTTCTAGAAGGGGTCGGGTACCATAGGAGGTCGGGTATCTGCGGGGGGCGGGTATCATCGGGGGGTCGGGTATCAGTGGGGGGTCAGGTATCAGCGGAAGCCGGCATCGGGGTTAGGGTTTGGTGCCCGAATTCCTTCGCATTCCATGTTTTTCTGTCTGTGTTGCTGCGTCGTCTAATTGTGTCTGTGTTGCTACACCGTGTGATCATATGAGTGCGTTCTATGTTCCTGTGAGTGCATTGTATTTTCTTGGGAGTACTAGAAGAAAAAGCAGGGTTTTGCGACTACGGTTTGCGACTGGTTTGTAGTCGTATCGGACGTTTGCGACTTGGTGATATTCTGGAGTCCGCAGTCACAGTGGACAAGTCACATGAGTTGCACAGTCGCGAGGTTGTTTGTCATTCGATAGGCAATGGAGAACTTCGTCGATGAACTGCTGTGACGTGGTTGCTGATGTGGTATTCACTGCCACGTAACTACATTTCACTCACTTGTGACTTGTTTTCAACTTGTATGTGACTTGATTGTAATTCATCTATAACTTCAATGCCACTGCTATGCAACTTCATTTGAACTTCTGTTAGACTTCATGCAACTTCTTTGCAACTTTTATGCAACTAGAATGCAACTTTTATGCAACTTATTTGCAACTGGAATACAACTAGAATGCAACTGGAATGTAATTTTTTTTCACTCCTATATTCCAACTCTTGTGCAATTGAAATGCAACTTATTTCTAACTTTCGGAGAACTAGAATGCAACTCATTTGCAACTCCTATGCAACTAGGATGCGACTAGTTTGCAACTCCCGTGCAACTAGAATGCAACTTATTTGCAACTCTTGTTCAACTAGAATGCAACTTTAGTGCAACTAGAAAGCAACTCATTTGTAACTCCTATTCAACTATAATGCAACTCATTTGCAACTTCTGGGCAACTTATTTCCAACTAAAATGCGACTTATTTCCAACTTCTGTGCAACTAAAATGCAACTCATTTGCAACTCTTGTACAACTAGAATGCAACTTATTTCCAACTTTTATTGCAACTCCTGTACAACTAGAATGCAACTTCTTTCCAACTTTTATGCAACTCCTGTACAACTAGAATGGAACTTCTTTCCAACTTTTATGCAACTCCTGTACAACTAGAATGCAACTTATTTCCAACTTTTGTGCAACTAGAATGCAACTTATTTCCAACTTTTGTGCAACTAGAATGCAACTTATTAGAATGCAACTTAATTCCAATTTTTATGCAACTCCATGCAACTTATTTTCAACTTTTGTGCAACTAGAATGCAACTTATTTCTAACTTCTATGCCACTAGAATGCAACTTATTTGCAACTCTTATTCAATTGGATTGCAACTTACTTGCAACTAATTTGCAACATTTTTGCAACTGGATTGCAACTTTTGTGCTACTGGATTGCAACTTTTGTGCAACTGGAATGCAACTTCTGTGCTACTGGAATGCAACTTTTGTGCTACTGGATTGCAACTTCTGTACAACTGGAATGCAACTTCTCTGCTACTAGAATGCAACTTTTGTGCAACTAGAATGCAACTTCTGTGCAACTTTTGTACAATTGGAAAGCAACTTATTTTCAACTTGTGTGCAACTATTATTTGCGACTACATTGTAACTTATTTGCAACTTCTATCTATGGTAGTCTTTTCAAAATCTGTGCAACGCATTTGATAGCCTTACACTTCTTCTATACAACTCAATTATTACCCTTATACATCTTATATTAATTTGTTTGCAAGTCTTGCAACACTCATGTAACTAACTATAACAATGCTAAAAATTAGAGAGTGCATTAGAATACTGTCATTTTTTACAAAACAAAACAACTGCATGAAATAGTTATAAACCATCGGCATACACGGTGTGCACATGCTGCAAACAACATTCGTAAATGGTTCAATGTCTTTCAAATATATCATTGATCATGATCCCTATTTGCCGCCAACCTTCTCTTTGCAGTCTGAAGGAATTAAACCAGCAACACGAGCAATGACTGCTATGTACTGTTCTTCCCAAATTGTATTTGCACCCACCACATCTTTCAATTTATATTCATCTCTATTAGGATTAGGATGCATTAGATCAACAAAAAACCCTGTGCATGAGCAACGTCAAGCCTATACCACCTTTCCGGAATAGGTTGTCCATGGTACATTTGTGGGCCTACACCACCACCTACAGTCGTGATAGTTCCTGATGCTACTACTTGTTGTGGGGTTGAAGGATTCAAAAGTGAGACTCGTTGTCCTATTACAAACTGCACCACATAAAAATAAATCAAAAATATTTTTAAGAAAAAGTACAGAAAAAAATTTGTAATGATAGAAAAAATCCATTTAGAATAGGACATTTTGAAAGTTCTATACATGTGTTACTCACTTTGTGTTTTTTTGGAGATTCCACATTTCGACTTTGTGTGGGTTGCATCTTCATCCTCAAGATTTCCTTCTTCGCTGCAGGCTTGTGCAACTACATACCACAATCACAGTCAGTGCATCCACAAAAATTACAAGCACAAAAGAATTCATAGTAGTTTTTTCAAATTCAAATCACTTGTCTTATGCTTTTCTCTCTCACCTCTCGATCCTTCCCTCTTCTTAGTCGTGAAGAGATGGAACCTTCATTGACTAGATTCTTTGGGACTTGATTAATGGCGGTGTTACTATTAAGTATCACTAAGTCAACTTCAGCATCAGTGGTGCCTTCAACATCTCTCACTTTCCGTTGTGTACTATCGTGTTCTTCCATTCCAACAATCTCTTTAGTGGTCTGTTGACCTTCTCCAGGCTCCAAGGTAGAGTTCATTATTAACTCATCTGGATCAATAGTCGCATTTATCTCTTCTCCTGTTGGGTGAGTAGGCTCTATACAAGCAAAGTCATATGGATCAACGACATTGATCTCTCTAGTAGCTACAGTAGGGTCTACTGGGTTGGCAGCTACAGCAGGATCCACTGAATTGGCAATGAAAGCAGGATCTGTTGTTGTCTGCTTTAAAAATTTCAACAACGCTAACTACATCCCTTCAACAGTCTTAGTATTTCGATCTGTACTTGCCAATACATCAACTCGAAAGTCTTGAAATTCATCAAGTCTTTGTTCCAAAGCCATCACTTTTGCATGGAGTGAAGAAGATACCACCTGTGTTGCACACACAAACACAAAAAATAATTAAACATGTTTATATAAGGTAAAATTATTATGCGACTTCTATGCAAGTGCTACAGAACTTCAAGTACTACACTTAACACTTAACTATTGTTTACAACTTTTATGACTTGTACATGACTACGACAACATCTTTTTAGATTGTAACTTATGAACAACATTTTAATGAGTACTCTACAACTTCTATGAGATTCCTACTCATAAAAAAAAACGAACTCAAATGATGAAGCCTGTTTACTGATGACCCTGAAGCTTGCAATCCTTCTGCAATGTCAATGAGGCTAGGACTTCCATCACTCCCTTTTGTCTGATAGAAGGCCAAAATTTCTTTATTTTGTTAAAATGATTTGGAAAGATGATATAAAACATTAACAAATTCAATTGCAGAAACACTATCAAAGTCAACAATTTGCTCGAAAAAAGGCTTACCACATCATATTCTTCCCCTACCTTCCCTCGCCGCCCACGTTTAGAAACATTCTGCACTTTTCTCCGAGCATTGGTCATCATCTCAGATTTCTTCACTTGATCACCTCTACTCCAATAATCCTTTAACCGCTTCCACTAGCTAGGGTGAATACGCACTGGACAATCGTCATCTTTTTCTGGAACACATAATTTCTTCAACTTATGCCTCTCATTCTTCAAAAACCTTTGCACTGCGTTCCAAAAACCCATGTTGCTAAGGGGATTTCCCAAATATTCAAACTCATTATCCATGGTGTTCCTCAACTTCTGTAAAGTGTGTGGCTTGTGTTCACGCTAGTCAATGACGCTCACATCAAGGATCAAAGGGGCAAAGGCCCTCATACTTTGATCCCAAGCACTCTTCCCGGAAGAAGAACACAATATTCAATATTTTGAGAGGTTTGGGGCCTCTCATAATAATATTGTCCATTTAGACCCTAACAAATGAATTATAATTTTAGGCAATTTAGGTGGACAAACACTGAATTTGCTAGTTGTAATGCGCAATTTCCATTAAAATGAGAGTCTTTTGAGTGATGGTCTGTTCAAACACATGTAATTCGGTTTAGAGTAAATGTTATAATTAATATAAATAAAGATTACGTCATCTTCTAAACACCAAGTCATGAACTCCGCGGTTGGTTGTGAGGGGTTATTCATCTCATTGAAGCGGTCCGGGTTCGATTCCCGTTGGACTTGTATGAGTGCATGAGAGAACAACATGACTTGGTACTGCTAAATGAGCTTTGCAAGCAGGAAAGTTGTAACAACCAACCGCCCCCCTACCCAGAATGTGACAAGTGCTTTATCTGTTAACCAAATAAATAGTAGATATATCTACTACTTTTTTTCCCTATAACAATGTAATTTGAAATAAAACATACTCAATGATAAACAAATAAGATAATGAAGTAAAAAATAAAGAAAAGAGTGCTGAAGAATATAAAAAGAAGTATATTGAGACTATACTTAAATTCCAATGTTCTGTAAATACAAAATATACACTTGAAATCAATAATGCAATGCCGAGCAATAAAATAAAATCAATCCACTCAAAACTATACCATCTAATCATATGCATACATATTACATAGCTACAGATATCAAGTGTAGGATGCGAGACTTTGGTTGATAACGTCAATTTGAGCAGCAGGAATCTTGATCATGCATTGACGAGTATCTTTTCGAATGCTAGACTTCCACGCTGTCATAACAGCATTTGTATGCTCCCAAAGTGGCGGTTCAGTTTCATCCACTTTCCAACGTAGACCTCTTTCACTGTCCCATCCAGTGTAAAAGTCTTGAACATCTTCATCTCTCGATGTTGGACGGAAGTACTGAATGCATATACAATTAGGTTTCTCCGGATTACAATTTGGATCAGATAACGCCCTTGCAATCCAAACCGGATGACTGTCACCATCTGCGGGTCGAATTGCAACAAAATATCCTTCAAAGAGATCTCGACCCACCCTAAAGGATGGTTGTGGGCGACCTCTCAAAGGGCCTACGTACGCGTCATCTTCCCCAAACTCTTCACGATCCTCGCCGTCTTCGTCTAATTCATCCACTTGAGTTGCTTGAACATGGCTCGTAGGCCAAAAAACATCCTTCAAAATAGAAGATGAAGGTAGTGGTTCTAGCAATGCTACCTTGCCACCTTGCCACCTTGCCAGTAGTGCACTACGTGCTCATAGCGTCTTCGGTACTCTCCAGTGCGATCTTGATTGCACAAATTCTCCCAATACCTCACGAATCCGGATATGCCCTTTAAGATGTCCTCTGCACCTTTCATTGGACTCGGCAGAACTGCTTTTGGTACTCCACGTGGCCACAAACTTTGCCCTTCAGAGTCCTCCTTCCACAATTTCATTCCATGACCAGTCCCCTTTGACAACCACTCCACATCAATGCACAGCATTTTGTACTTCATGATTGGACACCCAGTCGAGTCAAGGTAGAACTTCACTTGTTGTGGCTTTGTGTGTCCAACCATGATGTCATTGCCGTCCAAAACTTTGTCTGCTATGAAACCCTTGAAATCTGGCACCTCTTCGATGAGGTGAGGGATTGTTGGAATGGATTCCACATCCATAAACGACTTCATAAGTGCAGGAATTGTAAGGAAGTTTTCCTTCTTCAAAAGCATACTCCATCTTCCAAAGAGCGCATTAATGTCGTCATGAGTATGACCCACAATCATGAAGTTCACGTACACTTCACGAAAGATCTTGTTTGCAACAAGTAGAGACCAATAACAGAAAACAAATCTATTCTTGTTATCTCCGGTGGCATTATCCATCTGCACATTCAAAATAGGAGGCAACGGCATCCCTCGACATAACGTTTCCGATAGCGGAGGTAGCGATGCTTCGCAAACTTCGGCACCCTTTAGTATTGCCCTGGATAAATTTGTGGATCCAGACCCCGTAAACAATTGCCGAGAAGACGATTTTGGTGGCAATTCCAAATCTCGGAGCAACTTTGCCATGGAGCCAATAGTGTAGTTTGAGTCGTGGGGAAACATATCCAAGCCATAGTGCGCATATCGAACATCAGCATGACCATGCGCAATCATGCTAGTGACCGAGACGAGCAACTTCATGAGCCCATCAAGTTCTTTAGTTTTGTGGGAAAAAACTGGAGAAGCGGTCTTGGCATGGTCCATCTTGTCATGCATGATTGTCAAACATTCATGTGGAAACTCATGCGAGCGGTAACGATTTGCGTAGTACAGCTCTCTATGTGCCCGAGCAATAGCCAAATGTTTGTCAAGCCTCCTTGACCATATCAAAGCACTTTGAGATCCAACAATACAACTCCTTCGTAGCTCTTGTAGTTTGTCACACACTGAACATCGAGCAAAATTATCACCAGGTTTTTTCACCTCGTATTCTGAAAACTTCAAGGACCTGATCTTGCTCAGGTTTGAAGTAGAAACTTCGGGTAATCCAAAGGCTACATTGACATCATTAATTTCTTTCATCTTACCCTTCCACTGAAAAGTAGAGGGAAGACACATGGATACGACCTTGTCCCTTGACTTCAAAGTCCGAGTACGATGTGGCATGTGATCTGCCTCCTTTTCAAGGATGCACTTTAGCGTGGCAATTGCTTGTTGAGTGTGCTTTCTCAGCTTCTCTAATCCTACATTTCCATGGTCTCTTGCCTCTCGTTCGTCCTTCCAATATTTGAGGTATCGATAGAATGTAGCCTCCGGGACCCCAGAAATATGCATCCATGCTCGCATGCACACGTTGATGCCTTCAACGGTCACTGTCTTCCTCCCACGTGCATTAAGATGCACTGACCTGTGTACATCAGTCTTCATGTGTGACCTGAACTTGAATGATGTATTGGAGTACATTCGCTTGCGGAAGGCCCAAATCTTCTCCCTTGGAAACGGTTGAACGCAATTCTGGGAACAACAGACTTTGCTAGACACCAAGTTGATGCACTCTGGAGTGAGGAGTTCCTTAGATCTGCGGGAGGTCACACGAGGTGGATTCCTAAGGATACTTGAATATGGCCGTACAGATGCTAGAGGTTGTGGATTCAAGAGGCGGGCTTGTAGCTGATTGAATCTGTCTCGCGCCTCATGGTCGTGAAGACTTGCTCCCGCACAGTGAACTCGTTTAATCGGCCAAGCTACCAAATAGTAAATCTGCTCCTGAGGGATATCCGCTTCTGAGAACGTCTTGGTGATGTGAACTGCTACATGGGTATCTCCAAGAGGACCATTAGCTCCAAGCACGAGGTCTGAGTTGACACTATGGCAAGTCCCTTCGCCAACAAGTAGACCCCCCTCATTGTAAAGAGTGACACATCTTGTATTCCAAAGATGACGCGGAAGTCCTTCGCATTCAGGAATGCCTACATTCATCCCTTCCAAAACTGGAAATTCATCATCCGAGGATTCCATGAAGTCGTCAAAAGTCGCAGATGAAGTCATGTCACGTATCTGGAAAACCAAATGAAAAGCAGTATTGAAGTCAATGTCTGGCATCATACTCCAATCGACCTGATTGATGGAGTAAATGGTGTTGGTATTTCTGAGCGACAGTAATACCCGAATGGCAATTCAGCGTGACTGGCGCTGAATTGTATTTCAGCTCCCAAGACGCTAACATATCGTCGCAACCAATTTCATGCAATAAGTGATTGCACTTTAGCGCGACCAACTCTGAATTGCAATTTAGCACCCACGATGTAGACATACGTCGTTACTAATTCCACTCCCTACGTGATGAGAATTCAGCGCCAATTGAGCTAAAATAGCATCATTCTCTGCGTGCTGAATTGCAATTCGGAATTACTCGCACTGGAATACCGTCACAATATATTTCATTCCCTTCGGGACGACACTTCAGCGCGAGTCGCACTGAATTGCAATTAGTCATTGGTCGTGGTGGAATATTGTCAAAATACATTTCACTACGCGTATCTACACTTCCTCGCTAAATTGCAATTTAGATCCAATAAGTCTGACACTTCAGCGCGAGTCGCTCTGAATTGTAATTAGGCATTAGTCGTGGTGTAATATCGTCAAAATACATTTCACTGTGCATATCTACACTTCAGCGTGAGTCGCGCTGAATTGCAATTCAGTTCTGATAGCTCTGGAGTGTCTCTAGAGTATATTCCATTACGATTTTATAGAATACAGATCTAGACCACCTTACTTTAGTGCACATCAGCGCGAGTCGCGCTGAAGTGTCGACACTACATATTCCTTTACCTTTGTGAATACACTTCAGCCCGACCAGGGATGAATATCAATTAAACGCGAGTCTAGGTGATCCGTCTGCACAAAGACAATGGAAACTCTGGTAGAAGCACTTCAGCGCGAGTCGTGCTGAAGTACATTTCATTTTCATTGTAGTCAAGGAATTTCTATTTATAGTAAGTCCGTCTTTCGCGGAGGAGTTTATATAGAGTTCTGCGCATTCTCCAGACTGCGCTCGTCGAGTGACTTGAGGACTTGAACATTTCATGGATAATAGTCGGACTGACTAATCACAACGTGAACTATGTTGGAGATCATTGAGCACCTACGCAAAACAATTGCCAATCATGGAATGAAAGATCTTATGCAAACCTAGAGGCTGGAATGACAGATCCCAGAAGCTGCTAAATGGAGAATTCTCATGTTTTCAAAGGGGTCGGAGTGGCTTACTGTAATTCCTATGCGATGGATCTCCTGCTTGAGCAATACAACGGGCAACAATCGACGTTGTACCAATACAATTGCGGAACAATACTAATCAAATTCTTCTAAAGACATAATAGAACAAGTTGAAAGCGCAGAGAACAACAGCAAAGCTCGAAGTTGATGCAGTTGAAGAGAAAGGTGGAATGATTGGAATGCAACTAAACTGCCGACGTCCACTCAACTCCTCGGCGGGAAGGAAAGAGCGCGAAGTCAGTTCTCATTTTTGAACGGCGTACATTCTAATATCAAGTGTCCCCAGAATCACGACGGCCTTGCCACGTAAACCTTTCGATATCCACATGCAATCCTGAATTTAGTGGCTGGTCCCACGAAAATAATGGGGTCACTACACTTTTCATTAAGTTTGTGTTGACTTTTAAAGTCCGTAGTGGCATATCCCCTTTGGCAGTCTTCAAATGCGGACAACAGAAGCTACTATCCAAACCCTTTTCTACTTTGACTTCAAAATTTTGAGCCCAATTGTTGACCTTACAATGCACCTAAGTTCATTATTAGGAAATGAAGGTTCCGTTACTTATACTAACCATGTGGCACCTAACGCGGCTGTGGGAATCCGGAATCCAGAAACGGATCAATAATACAAGAAGTAGGTGCGAATAATAGAAAAAAAATTATAGTTAGAGTGTGATTTTTGGACCAGATAGCTTGAATTAGGAAATAAGCGTTCCGGCATAACCCGTAACCGGAACTTATCCGGATCCGGAATCCGGACTCATCCGGAACATAGGAACCTACTGTATAGGTCTCGTAGCTACAGAAGTAGGATACCGTTAATACAACAAACCTGTAGCTGTTGTCCTTAAGCCCGTAGAAAGACGATTTAGTACTTAAGCTGTCTTCCTAGGGTTTTCTCTTCACTTTCCTGTTCTGTGTTCCTGAGACTATTTGTGTGAGTAGGTGAGAGAAAGAGTGGTGAATTAGCGACTGAAGTAGAACTACTTTTCCCTCGTTCTCACTTAGATCTTATGGCATCCGGACCAGTACGGAAGGTAGCGGTATCTGCCCGGATTATCTCTCCGGCCATTCCGGATAGTCCGGAACTACACAAGCAGTTAGAGGAGGACTTAACTAAGTTAGGATGTGTCGGTCTACTACACCGACCATGGAACCTCAAGAGTGAAGAGATGATTCAAGAGCTACTTCATGGTGTTCCGAATCAGTATGAGCTCACTTTGAGAGGGCGGCCAGTCACGTGGACCGAGGACATTTGGGCGGACGTCTATCAGTTCCGGAAGAGTGGGAATGGTTTAGCATCGAGGACGAACCGTTTTGTAGCTGGGAAGTTCACTGGGTCTGCAAACCCTAAGGACGGATTCGCTATCAGCGAGTGCAAGGATGAGAGACATAGGCGGATACTAGAGTTTCTGATTCCGATCTTGTATCCGGAAAAGCCAACGCGGGTTACTATTACGGTGGCCAATACTATCTTTGGGGCTATGGAAAACCGGGTAGTGCACTGGGGTAGGGTTATAGTCGGGATAGTGGCTAAATTAGCGGATCACGTGACCCGAGCAAAGGCGAGTCCAGTTAGCACCTACCTGTTTCATCTGTACCATCAACATGAACTTTTGAGTGCGGCGGAAGTAATCCAGTATGACACCGGAAAGACGCTCCTGTCATACGGACTTTCCGGGGAGGAAGCGGAAGATCCGGTCGAGTCTGATCCGGAGGAACTTCTCGAGGAACGTCTGACTGATCCGAGGACCAAGAAGAGGAAATCAACCGATCCGGGGTCGAGAATCAAGCCACAGACGATGGAGAGGGGGGAATCCAACAAAGGACCTGAAATGGAAACAGAATCCGCATTTTTCAATGCGGGGCTCGAGTGGATACGTGAAGCCAAGGTACTCCACGACGGGTTGTCAGATTTGGTGATAGATACCGCGGAAGTGTTGAAGGTGGATCCGGATCAGATCGTGGAAGCTGTCAAGCGACTGCCCAAACCGGAGGATCTGAAGAAGAGGGAGGAGCGGATCTAGGAGTTGGAGGTGGAACGGAACCTACTCCAGACCCAAGTGAATTGGGCGGAAGGGGAAATGGTAGCTGCAAAAGAGAAAGAGAAAAAGGCCCTCGTGCTGGTCAAGAATCTAACCGGGGCAGTCAACATCAAAGCCGACATCATCATGAAGGCTGCCTTGTTTGACTCCAAGATGATATCGGAAGGCCACATTACCGGAACCAAGGTAGTTACCATCCTCGTAGACTTCACCGCGAGGATAGAGCAAGTTTTGAAGGAGATCCAGAAGTTACTGGCGGCCATCGACCCAAACCATGCGATGGATTTCTCCACCTTTCCGGAACTTCCTTTTGTCGCAGGTACCCTAGGGAAACCAGTGGCGGATCATGCAACCCGGATGGAGGGTTTGAGGGGGATACTCACACCAGTCGAGCCTTCCGCCAGTAAAATACGGATGACGGAGTTGAATTTGAGGCCAGCCTCGGAACCAGAACCTGAGTCTAGCGCGAAAACGGTTCCGGTGCCATCTAAGTTCTCAACCCCGGAAGTTCCCAAGGCACAAACAATGCCGAATTTGATGACCGGATCATTCAAGGTTCCGGGACAGCAAGTTAGGGGAAATCTCATCAGCCGGATCGGTAGGATGACAAATCCGGCTCGGACTAATCCGAAAGGATTTGTGCACATGCAAGAGACCACGCCGGAGAAAGGAAGCGAACCCTCAACATTGGAGGATACAACACCAAAGAAGGAGAAGGAAGTTCAAGTCATTGAAGATTCTGAGGAGGAGAGTGCCCACTTCACTTCCGGAACCGAAGGCGACAGCGATCCGTCTCCCGCAACGCGCCATATCCAGACTCGGGCCACAGCAAAAACTACACCAACAAAGAATACGAAGGGGACGCCTACCAGCCAAGCGGGGAGCCGTTCAAAGAAAGGATGGAAGCCAAAACATTAGGGTTGGTAGGAGAAGAAGTATAGGATCCGGAATGAGGTTCCGAGCATGGACCCGGTTTCCGAAATCTTAGGCGGATAGTCAAGAAATCCGGTAATCTCGGACGGCAGTTAGCAATCTTTCCGGATATTCCGGGAGGTTCAGGGATTGGTGGCCTGGATTTCCGGGTTTCCTTTTCAGGCTTTTAGGAGTTGACTTTGGGTTTTTGTATTAGTATTTTAAGGGCAGGCAAGTTAGTTGTCAGCCATTCCATCCTACTCCACTCGATTTTAGTGCTTTCACGTATGTATTACAATTTTCTTTTCTTAATCTAAGCTAGCCAGGATACCTTTAGCTGCACTTTTGCTTAGACTGGGTCTTTTTGGCTGAGTGTATGTATGGGTGTGTGATCTAGAACTGGAGAAAGAGAAGGGAGGGAAAGAAGGAATCCGGATCTTGAGCCACGGATCTCTTGGTATTGAGCTGAGTGGGAGGAATGCGAACTAAGTAAGGGAGTGTAAGTGTGACATGCTTTTAAATTGCCAAAACAGCAATCCGGGTAAGAGGATAGAGGGCCCTGCGAGTCTAGAACCAGGAGGGTTCTGTGCGGAGATAAGCAACCGCCAAAGGAAAGGAACTCCAGCTACTCCGGAAAGTCTACCAACCTCCCCCTGGGTATATTATCTTCCCCTTGAAACTCTATTCCTTGGGATCTATGAATTCGGATCCATCGTTGTAGTAAAGAGAGGTGTGAGAATTGCTCTATGTGACCTGATTCCGGATCGACCAATCCGGAAACTGTGAGAGGATACTCCCTCCCTCTCCCTACAACTGTGTTGTCTTGGGTGTATTGTTTAGATTTAGAGTATAGAGAGGATATTGCACAAGTGGTGAGTCCCCACCCCTTTCTAGATCAAGGGCGGACCCTCTGAGGGTAAAACAGAGGCAACAAAAACCAGTGACGGAAGGGAGACGGAACTAAGTTCCGAGTGTGTTCGGATCCGGAACGGAATCCAGAATGTACTAAGTTTCCGGAACGAGATAGGGTAAGTGAAAGAAAGAGGATTAAGTGAGTAGTCACGATCCGGATACTTCTAACTCAATCGATATCTTACTAGAAGTTCCCTGGAACGATAATTCGTGTCATCTTGCAACCATTTGTCGTTGTAAGGATACTTACGGCTAACTGCGCGTACGACAGCGGCTTGCCATATATATAGCACACACTAGAATAATGTTAATTTTGGCTAGAAAGTGCCTTTACTGCAAACTTCCCCACCTTTAGTCAGCGGGAATATTCTTCTTCTTCTAAAGTGAATGAAAAGTATGATTTTAAAAAATTCCTAATAATGTTGGAATGTTTAAAGAATGTCCCTTTTCCTGCAGCAAATTTGAGGGTTTAGGATTGGAAAATTTTGCCTTCAATTTCAAGGGTTCACGGTCTCAGGGTTTAGGGTTTAGGGCTTGGAATCCACGCCCTAAATTCAAATAAATTGTCTCCAGCAAGTCATCAAAAAGATTTGAAAGGAAATTACATTTACCATTCCTAAATTCTTTTAACCTTGCCTTTGAAGAGGTTCTAATTTTTACCCATGCAAACCAAAGTGGAAAATATGGAGTTCAAAACGAACAACAAAATACAAGTTCTAAATGGATTCGAAATGTACAATCTATGGCCATTTCTTAGAAAAAAGAATTTTTTTTTGAAAATGAACAAAAATCAAAATAGCCGTCACGGTTTTACTTTCATTCTAAGGTTCATTAAGTGCTAATTCAAAAGAGTAGAAAAAATGTCAAGTGAAAAGAGTAATGCATACAAGAACTTCCAAATTCAAGGCTCAGCCATATCTGCATGAACTGAAGGGCTCATAGAAAAATTAAATTAAATTATTTTCTTTGTAAGGTGCCCAATCATAGATTATTGGATTATCATTGAAGAGCATGATTCTAATTTCTACCTATTTGTCCTTCCTCATTTGTACTTCCCTTGCATGTTTTTTCTCACTTTCTCAAACAAAGTACAACCCCGGCCATTTTTGCATGAACTTGGTCCACGTGGAAAAATTCAGTTACATTATTTTTTTAAAGAGGTGCCCATGGGTTATCATCAAAGAGGGCGTTTCCAACTTCTACATTAATTTCTTTTTCCATTTACACTTCCATTGCATTTTTTTTCAACTTTCTCGGACAGTCCATATTTAAAAAAATAAATAAGTGACGCACATATTTCTGTTAACCTAAACTCTTAAAATTGTCTGTACTTTGTAGTACCAATGTCATGATTCTCAATGAAGGCCAATTTAAATGGGCCCAACAAATTTGTCCACAAGTTTCAAATTTGTTTTGGTTGTGGGTTTGGTCAATGCATGTGTGAAAAAAGTGAAATTAGAGACCCACATGTTTTTTTAAACGTAAACTCTTAAAATTGACTGTACTTTGTAGTACTAATGTCATGAAATTCAATCAAGGCCAATTTAAATGGGCCCAACAAATTTGTCCACAAGTTCTAAGTTTTTTTTGGTCGTGGTTTTGGTCAATGCATGTGTGAAAAAAATTAAATTAGAGACCCACATGTTTTTTTAAACGTAAACTCTTAAAATTGACTGTACTTTGTAGTACCAATGTCATGAAATTCAATCAAGGCCAATTTAAATGGGCCCAACAAATTTGTCCACAAGTTCTAAATTTTTTCTGGTTGTGGGTTTGGTCAATGCATGTGTGGACAAAATTAAATTAGTGACCCACATGTTTTTTTAAAACTAAACTCTTAAAATTGACTGTACTTTGTAGTACTAATGTCATGAAATTCAATCAAGGCCAATTGAAATGGGCCCAACAAATTTGTCCACAAGTTCTAAATTTTTTTTGGTTGTGGGTTTGGTCAATGCATGTGTGAAAAAAATTAAATTCGTGACCCACATGTTTTTTTAAAACTAAACTCTTAAAATTGTCTGTACTTTGTAGTACCAATGTCATGAAATTCAATCAAGGCCAATTATTTGAAATGGGCCCAACAAATTTGTCCACAACTTCTAAATTTCTTTTGGTTGTGGGTTTGGTCAATGCATGTGTGGAAAAAATTAAATTAGTGACCCACATGTTTTTTTAAACGTGAACTCTTGAAATTGACTGTACTTTGTAGTACCAATGTCATGAAATTCAATCAAGGCCAATTATTTGAAATGGGCCCAACAAATTTGTCCACAACTTCTAAATTTCTTTTGGTTGTGGGTTTGGTCAATGCATGTGTGGAAAAAATTAAATTAGTGACCCACATGTTTTTTTAAACGTGAACTCTTGAAATTGACTGTACTTTGTAGTACCAATGTCATGAAATTCAATCAAGGCCAATTTAAATGGGCCCAACAAATTTGTCCACAACTTCTAAATTTCTTTTGGTTGTGGGTTTGGTCAATGCATTTGGAAAAACATTACATACTATTAACCATGATCATTAAGTAGATTTACTTTGACCTCAACAATATTTAGTAAACATTTGTTTGGTACAATGCCACTATATTCATAGTACACTATGAATATCATCACTAGTACCTTGAATTTCAATGCTTGATTGTGAAGTGTGTTAAGATATTTATTGTGAAGCGTTATTCGCTTAATGGGAGTTTGTAGTGACCTTAAATTGTAATTATGGGTACCAATGTACATCATTATGTTCATCATAATGACTGAGGCTAGTAAATTGAATTCATGATGAAGCGTTATTTATTTTAAGTGATTTGTGGTGACACTACATCATAATTATTAATAAGGCTACTACTAAGTACATTCATTATACTCTGGTTGAAACAATTTCAATCTATTATAATGAATGTCACATGAAACTAGAAATTGTTAAATATGATGATGTATAGTTCAAGTGATTTAGAACTTGTGGACAAATTTTTTGAACCCATCTAAATTGGCCTTGATTGAATTTCATGACATTGGTACTACAAAGTACAGTCAATTTTAAGAGTTTACGTTTAAAAAAACATGGGGGTCACCAATTTAGTTTTTTTCACACATGCATTGACCAAACCCACAACCAAAAAAAATTTAGAACTTGTAGACAAATTTGTTGGGCCCATTAAAAATAATTGGCCTTGATTGAATTTCATGACATTGGTACTACAAAGTACAGTCAATTTTAAGAGTTTAGGTTTAAAAAAACATGTAGGTCACTAATTTAAATTTTCCACACATGCATTGACCAAACCCACAACCAAAAAAAATTTAGAACTTGTGGGCAAATTTGTTGGGCCCATTTAAATTGGCCTTGATTGAATTTCATGACATTGTACCTACCAAAAAGTGAAGTCAATTCTAAGAGTTTTGTTTTAATAAAACATACAGGTTACCAATTTATGTTAGTAATGTGTGTAAATGCTCTAGGCACTAGAATGTGGTGTTCGCAGAACTTTGAAGTCAAGCAAAACTTAACGAAGTTGCTATTTTCAGTAGTTTAATATTTCCAAAAAAACTTTGTAAAGTCTAGTTTTAGCATCAAACATCTATAGAGTACATTTCAAACAACTATAGAGTAGATTTTAAGAAGCCATATGTTCATTGGGGTTATACATGTTAGGCTTTGTAACCTCAAATCTTTTTGGTCACCAATTTTTTAGATTTGACTTCTGAAAAGAGGGTTGAAATTTTTTTGCAGTTTGAACACCTTCATGGTCAAACATTATAATCTTTCACTGTATAAGTGATATTGTTGCCTTTTCTTTTCCTATAAGATCTCTAATATGTGAAGTTTGAATTAGTATGGTTACAATTTAACAAAAAATGAAACAACTTATGGAAATGTTGGCATTTTGTTCAATTTCAAAAAAATTCCAAGTTACTCAAAATAGGCCTTAGCCTTTGTATCTCCGTCAATTCTAATTGATATTGATATCCATCTATGCGCACACCATGTCCACTTATCTTCCATTCAGAGATCCTTGTGAGACACCCTTTCAATCTCGGTTCCGAGTATAGGCCCTGGGTATACGTTGTGCAGGTATCATTCGTGAGACCCCCTCTCAAACTCGGATCCGAGTATAGGCCCAGGGTATCAAACAGATCAAGGGCGAGTATCAATTTGATCAGGGGCCACGATTCAATGAATGACGGACAGAGTTCAACTGGCGGTCGTCGGGTTTCCATCCCAATCGTCGTCTCTTTCGTTCGGATTGGGTCGGCTGTTGTCTGGTCGCCCAGAACGTATTGCATTTTTTTCTGAAGCTTGCACCCTGTGGTTGCAATCGGGTTGTAAGCTCCTCTGGTTTCAGACCTGTAAGTTCATACTTTGTGGGCCCTGAAGGTTATCCGGTTGTTGATTTTAGGAGTTGCAGGCAGGGCTGCTGAGAAGGGACTTGTTCTTGAGCCTTTGAGCACGGGCCGGTTGTCTTCTAGGGTTTGGCGCGATTCTTCTTCAGTGGCGCGAAGTTCCAGGTGGCGGTGGTCGGCGCGATTCTTCTTTAGTCGTCTTCTCTTTCGTCCGGATAGGGTCGGATGCTGTCTGGTTGCCTAGAACATATTGCATTTTTTTTTGAAGCTTGCACCCTGTGGTTGCAATCGGGTTGTAAGCTCCTTTGGTTTCGGACTTGTAGGCAGGGCTACTGAGAAGGGATTTGTTCTTGAGCCTCTGAGCACGGGTCGGTTGTTGTCTAGGGTTTGGCGCGATTCTTCTTCAGTGGCGCGAAGATCCAGGTGGCGGTGGTCGGCGCGATTCGGACTTGTGTTTTGAAGCAATTTCCCGGCCTGATTGCTTCAATCAGTTACAGTGGAGGAGCTGTGTTTTGAAGGAGCTGACTATGGGAGACCTATGTTTTGAAGGAGCTCACGGTCGGGGTTGAAGCTGCTGAAGAAGACGTCGGGGTTCAAATCTACAAGGTCTTCTAATCGTGGCAGGTGAGCACTTCGGGTTTTCTTTTCTGATGATTAGGAATGTAGTTTTTTTGTTTCCTTTCTCCAAACTTGCTTGATGAAATTGCAATCATGTTGTTGTGAGAGGGGTGGGCTCTTGTAAGTTTTTTCATGTTGTCCGTTTTGGTTCCTTAAGTTTCGAACTCACATGAAACAGAACTCGTTTGTGTTGATTCTGTCCGTCTTGGGTGCTTCAGAATTGAACTCACATGAAATTCAGTCTTAGGGTTTAGGGTTTGTTCACCTGCCACGGTTTACAATAGTGAATACTGGAAGTATTCTCTTAGTTTTTCTCTTGTGATTGACCACCCTACAAGCCCGACTCTGTTTTGCTCCGTCCACAACCAAACGCAAAATACAGTTTTTCCTATTTCCTCTGGTCAACATGCGCAACTTCTCTCGTAGAGCTCGTGCAATTCGTAGTCCATGACTGACGAGGGAATTTCATTGCACGCCAAGGTTTCGTAATGCATCTGTCGCTACGTTGCTGAGGCAATTCTTCGGTTGCCCCCTAGGCCATGCAGGCATTTTCATTGATGCTAGTGCTTTGCCTGTGCACCGAATCCCCGACGCTCTCGCCATCTCCTGATGGAATGTGTGAGGTTCTAGACTGAGTTGCCATAGAACGTGCCAAACAGTCGCAGATTGAACCCGTACATAAGATGAAAGAGATTGGATTGCAACGTGAATGAATTCAGTGTGCGAGCTTTGTAGAAGTCGATGTCTTTTGCTTTGAGGGACTCGGCTATGTGCAGTGCATATTTTTTCCCGAAAGAAATGAAGCCAGCATCCTGGTTTTTGAGTTGTCCTGGAGCAGAGAGGAGCGGAGCGTGTGATGTTGGACTGTTTTTGGCTATAGTGTCAAAGCTAAAGGCACTGGACGTTTGTTGTTCCAAGTTTCATGTTTCATTTTTGTATTTCATTGCTTTTCAAACTTGTTGTGTAAGCTGCCATTTTGAAGGATGGATTATATTCATTGGCAGAGCATTGACGTCTCAAAGACTATGTTTGTTATTTTATTCAGGAATCAATTAATGAGGAGGTGAATTGCAGTTTCAGCATTCAGCTAGCTTCGGAATTTGATTTTTTCTTGTTTTCAGTCCAGATCCAATTCTTGCCTTCCCTTGATTTTAATCATAGGTATATCCTTAACCAATTCACTTCTAGGTCAATCTGAGCTTAGGTTTGCTTAGGGTCTGTATGTGTTTTGGAATTTGTGTGAGAAATCCTAGAAAAGTTCAGAAGCAGACTTGCCCTTAAAACCCTAAAATATGACAGAATGCAAATCAGCACGAGCCGCGCTGATTTGACAATATACTATCATGGAAGCCAGAAAAATTTGACATAGCTAGGTAGACTACAGGATAAGTAGCTCAAGGATCATAGTGATTAGCTGGAGTCCGTCACCTAAAACAAAGAACTGCATATCAGCGCGAGCCGCACTAATCTGCAATGTCGCCCTCAAAACATAAACTGACTAAGTTCATATAATTGAACTAAAATCTAGGAATTCCACTACGGTAATATCTCCCGACATGCGAATCAGAGCAACCCACTCTCAATTGTAGTAGCACAACTCCATAGTATTTAAGAACCCTGCACCGCTGATCAGCGCGAGATGCGCTGATCTGCAACGTCTCTCTTGTAAAAACAGACAACCTAAGAGAAAATAAAACGAACCCCAATACATGAATTCCACAACGCAAATATATAACAACTGTACACATCAGCGCGACCCACGCTGATTTGTTAAGTCTTGCCATAAAAGATAAGAAAGCCAGATGACTGAGGTCATCGGAATAGAGAACCAAAACCCAACAGAAACTAACCTCACCTTCATAAGTAGAAAATACCTCAACATCTACAATAGACAAGCAATGTTACAAGGCCAAAAACAACAATCTACAAACCGTACGCAGATCAGCGCGACTTGCGCTGATCTGACAAGTGCATTCATAACAAGCCACCTGACATATTATTATTCTACTCGCAGAATGGATCAACACAGGGAAGCACTGGAAATGTACTTCGACAGATGTGATATTCAGTACCCTGAAGACCCCAACGAGACAGATGGATCACTCATCGAGGGCGAGTACTGGGAGTTCAAACATCCGGAGAGGGTTGAAGCGTGGGGATTCCACATGATCCCCTTCAGAAACAATTTCTGCTTCGCGTACAAGTTCAAGAACGCGCAGGTGTTTCTAAACCTCTCCTACGAGGAGATGGTAAAAGATCTAGAAACAGACACCCTCCCCATGGTTAGAGTGAAGTGTGTGACAACGTTTCCCAACGTTGCCCCTCAAGACTAGTACCACTTCACAATCTGCCTAAACTCCATCCTCATTCCGTATGTGATGACACCCCTCTTCGCAAGCCTAGAGCCCACGCCGTTTCGGGACGAAATAAATGAGTTGGAGAAAAAAATTGATAACAATGAGTGGCAGAATTCAGATGGCACGCCCCTGAACCACAAGAAGCTCTGCAGTAAGATCCGCGCCTTGTTCAAGGACTTCGATCAACTCAAAGGGAAGTTGGCAATGCAGACCGAGTTGAGCCGGTTGAGATCCGTCTCAGTGGACACCTCCAGACAGGGTGTGAGTTAGGGCTCCAGACTCAACAGCACGCAAGAATCCGGAGGCGCTCGGGGAACCAAAAATTTGAGAAAGCCGATAGAGAAAACCCCAGAAAATAAGAAAGGGAAGAAAATTAAGGCCTCCCCATCCGTGCAGGCACCTTTGGCAAGGTCCTTTGAGGTATCTGAAGTTGCGGAGGCAAGTTACGTCGACGAGATGGCACATGTCCCTCATTCTCGAGCAACGGAAAGAAAGCCAGACTATGAAGAAGTAAGCAAAGTGTACAAGAAGTTCTGGACCACTTGTGAGGACGCCTACATCTTCAAGACTGATGACAAGAAAGAGATTGACATCTCTCAACTAGTCCCACCTCCGGCAACATTCAACATCCGCTCGAAGGAGGACCGAATTGTCGAGGATTTAGTGAACTAGCTACTAAATATGCCCGACAAGAGCACGAGACAAACGCTCTGCGTCATGCCGGTTGGATACAATGAAAAACCGAAAGAGTGGGCAGAGATTGAAAAAGGCGATTTCTACATCATCAATGGGCAGCACAGCGTGGCCGCCAGTAAGTGGATGATGGATGACTCCAACAAGGTGGACCGCACGGAGAGGGAACACTTCCGGAAATGGAAGTGCTTCGTGGTCTGGTCAAATGACGTAGAGAAGCTTAGGCTCATCTCCGCGTTCTACAATAGGACAAACCATTTTCAGGTTGCGCAACCGTCATGGGCAACGAATATCCTCGGAGCGCAGTCAGTGTGGGAGGCTATGGGGAAGCCAAGAAATCCTACACAGGCAGCGTCCGTCGGGACCAGCACGGCAGAAGACGCACGGTTGAAGCAAGATGAAACAGAGAGTCCTTTCAGGTATGTATGCATTTCAGCGCGGTTCGTGCTGATGTGTCAAGTTTGGCTCAAGTCAACTAGCAATGCCAATTCAAATATCATTAAACCACCTTGTCTAATGAAAGTGTTGTGCACGATCCTCAGGACTTTGAGAAAGCCGTCTTCTTGCGGTTCTCGATGATTAACGTGAACAAGAACCTCTGAATCGCAAAGACAAAGTCCAAGGAGGAGAAGCTGAAGCTCACGAATGAGCTCAAGCTAATCACGGCCCCAGAGGAAGTGTACAAGCTCTGGAGCGAGGTTATCACTGCGGCCGCATTCGGAGAGCTCATCAACCCAGACACGCGGAGAAAGTTCAATGCAAGGGAAGGATGGAACCCAGATAATTGCCTTCTCAACCGAGAATTCTTCAAGCATCTGGGAAACCTGAGCTACAACGAACTGTCGACACTCGCCAAGCATATGCTGAACCAGACGGGAGAGAAACGCACCTTGCCTTATCCGAAGGTGACGGTGAAGGCCGTGTCGTCTGTGCTGTAGAATTGCTATACCGCTAGGGAGTGGTCGGAGAGGCGAAAGCGCAAGCACTTGGTGAAGAAAGAGCTTCACCAAATCGATCCTGAGCTTGGACTTATGAATGCCAAGAACGAAATCATCAAGGACAATTGGAAAGCATTCAAGACGTCGCGAATGTTTTCCAGAGCCACGATGGACGTGCTCCTCGACCGACCTGGAGAGGCCTACTTCGGGAGAGCAAAATCTGTCAGCCAAAAGAATAAGACTTATGCGGAGCTCTCCCCACAAGCATTCAAATTTTTCAACGTATTTTTTCATCACAAGAATAAATTCGAGAAACCTACGGCCAAGGGTTATTACCGTCCATACGTTGAAAGCACTAATAGTTTTATGGAGTGGCCAGCGAGAGCATGGGATCCAGACACGTCGAAGAGAATGGCGTTGGGCGTGATCGACTTCAGGACATTACCTGGAGTCGAGAATAAAGGGAGCTCCACTGTGGACAGCCCTTACTTCAAGGAAGTAATGATGTCACTCCGCAAGATGCACAACCCGGTACTTCAGAATGTCCCCTCCTGGCTCTTTATTTGCGGCGATGAGAAGGAACAGGCACAGGTCCTGCACTTCGTGGAGTCGGACGAGATTCTGGCTTCCTTCTTATTGGACTACTTCACGTACAATGCGGGAAAGAATGACCGCCTCGGAGATATTTCGGCGTCGAATAAGCCGCCAAAGGTGTTTCTGGTGTTTTTTCAGCATCCCAGCAACGCAATTGGGGTGGGTATTCCAGAGCAGTACGAATGCCCGGACTCCAATCGGTACGTGAAGGCACGTGCCTACAACGAGCTCGAATACCGGCTCCACAGCTTGGAGTTGCGCATGGAGTTCTATTTGTGGCTCATGAAGAGTTTCTGCGCTCTAGGGGGTTGCATCTTCTCTTGTTTTGCGGGAGGCAAACTTACATGCACTGCAATGGTATGTCCCTTAACTGCCGATCAGCACGACTAGCGTTGATTTGCTTCCTTCTTCTTCAATTTCATGGTTTCACGCACTCGTCAATTCAGCGCGAGTCGTGCTGAATTGTCACTGTCTACAATTGTATTCTTACCCTCTGCTTTTCTCCCTTGCAGATGTCATCTGTAGACATGTACGCTGTTGGATTCGCAGTGGAATCCCCTGACTGGGAGAAAATCTGTTCGAAGGCCTACACATTGGATAAGGCAGATTTTCTCGACACAGGGTATCCCATCCAGAGTGGTGAAGGTCCCAGTTCCTCCTCCAAGCGGAAATTGAGATCAAGTCAGGAGTCTCCAGCCAGAAAGAAGGCGGCTCTAGTCTACGATGATGTAGAAGACATTTCCACCGATGAGGAGGAAGACGACATTATGGAGATGGATGATCATAATGTAGGCATTGAAGAGATGCCCACACCAACGAGACGACACACCGACGTACCGGGGTCGTCTGCTTCATCCATGCTTCCGCCCTTATCGCAGACGTCGCGGACGCCCACTCCTTCTGGACGGCCACCGAAGAAGAGGAAGGCAGATCCCATCACCAGTGTCGTCCAGCAACTGGCCGAAATTCAAAGGTCCACCGCAGAATCTCTAGCGGCTCTGCAGAACGAGACGAAGAATTCACAGAAGCAGACGGAGCTAGCGTTGGCTCAAATGAGAGTGGACAATGCAAACGAGCAGTTGTTGAACATGGAGATGCACCAGCGGAACACGGACTAAATGAAGGAGGAGTCCCGGAGGAACAGGGAGATCATACAGTTGTTAATGTCGAGGGTCGGAATCCAACCTCTTGCTGAGCTACAGCCCGCGACACAGTCGCCTCCGCTGATGCTGCAAGGCCAACCCTCCAGTTCCAACATCAGCAATGCCTCAAGCCCGGTGCACTCGGACAATGCGCCTCCACCTCTTCCTGGTGCGGATCTTGTCTCGATGCCACTCCCGCCAGCAGAGGAAGCTCCAGAGGCCATTGAACGGAGTCGTGTCGACGTCGGCGAGGGAGACACCGCAATGGAGGACGTTGGCATTGCGCACATCCTACCAGTGGATGATTCCAGGCCTACGCAAGCAAGTTCTGACCAACCCACCGAGGAACCACCTGCAGGTTGTGCCCAATGACCATTCAGTGTCCTGTGTGTAGTCTCAGCGCGACTCGCGTTGAATTGTATTGTAGTCTTTGGGCTAGAGATTCAATTGTAGATACAACATGCCGACTAGAAGCAATTCAGGTGGTACAGAAAATGTAGGACTAGTTTTGTAAATTAAAACTCATTTCATGAAATTGTAATAAATGGATTTCTCACGAAAACTATTTTTCCTTATTCATGAATCGCAGGCCACCTGAATGTCGATTGCTTGCCTAAGAAAGGCCCTCCTGTTGTCGCACATTCTCTTCTACCAATGCCTTCACCACACCCGAACGTAGATGAGGCACAACCAATGGATGAGCAATCGGTACTTCCTAGACTTGCACTATTGGCAATGGAAAACCAAGATGAACCTTCAGGTTCTACGCGGAGGAAGGTAAAATGCGCCCTCTTGTTTTGATGGACTCATTACTCTTCTACCTTCATTTTGAGCAATGATGCCTCCTAGAATTCGTGTCATTTGGCGTGACTGGACACGATTGCTGCCGTTTGTTACCAGGGGTCCGATCTGCATGGCTTTGATAAGGGATCCTCGGAGGGAGTCCATAGGTCATTGAGATCCGGAATGGCAGGGAAGTGGTTGAACGTCATCTTGGACCTCAATGGCATTCTATGTGTCACAGAAGATTGGAAGTCCAAGGGGTTAGGGAATGCGTACAACCAGAAGTCGGAGCCACACTCGGCCACAATCGGGGCCATTGTAGGACCGAAGGCTGTCTACGTCAGGCCCAACTGCTCCGCGTTCTTGAAGGAGTTAGGCAGGATAGCATTCGTCTCAGTGTGGAGTTCCATGAAGAAGTCCACCACTGATGAGATCTGCGCTTATTTGTTCCGAGATGGAGGGTTGCCCTTCCATGTTCTCGGGCAGGACGCATGCAAAACGTTGAAGCGCTGGGATGGAGCCGGCACGTGGATCCCCTATAAGGAACCGGGAACCGACAAAGCATTGTTCCTCAAGAACCTAGACGTGCTTTTCGCCGACTCCCGAACCAACTTCACTCCTGACAATACAGTCGTAGTCGACGACAACCGCCGGAAGCACATCATGAACAAATCGGAAAATGTTGTAGTCTCGGAGTCCTGGAGTAACAAGGGCAATGGAGACAAGGACACGTTCCTGCTCGGGGTTCTACTTCCTTGGTTTCAACAGTTGCACCGAAGCCAGGACATGGGACTCAAAGCGTTCAGGAAAGCGAAGAAGTGGAAAATCGGGCAAAAAATGTTGTGCGAGGAAAGGAATCGTCGAGAGTACGACGAGCTCATGAAGGTGGTTCGGGGGTCGCCTAGTGGCACTAGATAGCTGACCCACTAGAGGTATGCGATTCAGCGCGAGTCGAGCTGATGTGTAGTGTTTTGAAGCCTCGTTCAGTACTTTTGGAGTCTCGTACATTTCAGCTCGAGTCGCGCTGATTTGCAACTTCGCGGGCAATCACGGTTGTGGACTCTCTTGCCAATCTTGACTACGGAGACCCCAAAATGATGTCCAATGTTGAAATTCCCTCGATTGCTATTCTAATTCAAGGTACGTTTGTTGCAGATGGACAACACATCGGAGTACCCTGCAACGGATGGACTCCCCTATCAGGCATCTGCGGACTCCATCTTCGATTATGGATAGTACGTTATACTCAGTACTGGGAACTTCCTCTGCTCAGCTCCGACCCGTCAATTCCACTATGGACTTCTCAAGGAAACCAATCGATGAGGGAGTGGTGGATAGTCCGCCGGAGAAGAAACTGCGCTTGTCAGTTTCATGCTCGCCGTCTCCTCTGCGCTCCAAAGATCTCCGGGCGTCATCAATGTCACCAACTGCCTCGGACAAGGAGACTCAGAGGAAGCTTTACGGGGACACCAATTATCCAACCTCCGTAGCACAAGAGAAGTCCAAGGCCCCAATTCATCTGCTTTCGGAAACGCTTCCGATCCCTGCTGTTGGACCATCCATACCACGGCCACACATTCCGTCTGAACGGGGGAGATTGAAGAAACCAAAACACAGTGGATCATTCTGTACTGATGTCTCAACTCCAAGTTGGGATGCATGGAAAAGAAGGTCGTTGCAAGCACAAAGGGGGCAACACATTCGAGACTTTGGACATATTAACAAGGGCGGATACAGTCGGGGACCAGAAATTCGAAGGGCTGGGGAAAAGATGAAGAGTGCATCGTATAGCTGAATGAAGAAATTGAATGAACTCATTGACCTAGGGTGGACCTCCAATCCTGAAGATTGTTCAATAGTAGTGTTATTTCCGTATTGTAGATATCTTTGTATATGTAGGATAACTAAGTAGCATTCCACATGGAAAACGAACTAGGAAATGCTTCTGAAGACTGCATCTTGTACCTCATGTACAATTGTATGTAGAAGAGGTCCTAATTATGTACAAAAAGGATCAACAATCCCTAAGTCTTCATAGAGAGTACAGAAATAATAAACCCTAAACCTTAGTAAGGCCTTAAGCCCGATTTTATCAATAGCAGTGAATAATGTAGGGGTTGTCGAAACTCGAAAGTTGTAGAATCGAATATCAACTGTTCCCTCAGCAAATAATCGTTTGCATTGCACATGGAACCGACTGAGTGCACAACTGAGCTTGAAAGTGGAAATGGACAAAGCAAAAATTATATAGCTCAACTCATGCCATGCTCGTCAAGTACACTCATACACTACTCTTTAGACATTGTGGTGTGTGAGAGTACTTGATGAGTAGGGGTGTGAGTCGGGTTATATGATGTTTGCTTTCTCCCTTTCCACTTTTAAGATGTCTTAGACCCGACTATGTGTATAGTTGAGCCAATTCGTGGTAGAAGAGAAAGGAAACATTATATAACCTTTACTCTCAGCAATTCTTCTAATGTACACTCATACATTGTTTTTTGGACATTGTGGTGTATGAGGGTACATTCGAAGAGTAGCTGAGAGTTAAGGTTATATAATGTTTGCATTCTTCTACTACGAATTGGCTCAACTAGGGGAACAGCTAGTATTCGATTCTACAATTTCCGGGGCTTTGACAATCGTGGACCTCATAGTCATTATGGACAGTACGTTGTCGTAGCTCGGATGTTGTAGAGTTGAATAACAACTGTTGCCTCACCAAATAATCTTTTGCATTGCACTTTCTCCGGTGCAATGTCTGAGAATATTAGGTCGGGTAACAGTTGGTATTCAACTCTTCAATTTCCGGGCTTTGACAATCCCTACGTTTGTCTCTGCTGTTGATAAAGGCAAGCTCATAACCTTTTGGTCACGAAGCCTTCATTTTGTGGACGCAATTGTCAATTTCACAAAAGTCCTAGTGCTTAGTCGTAGTGCTTCCTGAACCCTACGTTTTACATCATATGTATCTTATACAAGTGTAGTCCACGATGGAAGTAGTAGTTTAGTACATGGATTACTTTATGTTTATAGTGCATACATCCAATACATGTATATTTGATCAACGACGCTAGCGTGCGAGCGGGAGCGTGGAGCTTGTGAGCATGGAGCGTGGAGTTTGTGAGCATGGAGCCCCCAAACCCCAAAAAATGGAAATTTGTACTCCCAAATGTTTTTTCTCCAATTTTTTTGTGAAAAAAGAGGAGAAATGTCTAATTTTTGACCTATTACCATGTCCCCTATAACCGTGGATTTGATGAAAATTTATTGGAAGTTGGGGGGCAATTCCATCACTCACTGAATTTTTTTCCCTAGAGGTTCTGAAAGTCAAGTACCACCGATGAACACAATTTCATCTACTAATTTTAATGGGGGGGGCAATTCCATCATTCCCCATTTTTTTTTTCCTAGAGGTAGTGAAAGTCAAGTACCACCGCTGAACACAAATTCATTCACTAATTTTAATGGGGGGCCAATGCCATTATTCACGATATTTTTTTTCCTAGAGGTTGTAAAAGCCAAGCAATTCCAGTGTTGACTACAAATTCATCCACGAATTTAGGGTGGGGGGCCAATGCCATTATTCACGATATTTTTTTTCCTACAGGTTGTGAAAGCCAAGCAACTCCAGTGAACACATAATCCTCCACAATTTTAAATGAAGGACAACTCCTTCACTCATCGTTTTCTCCCCTAATTATGGAGTTGGGTAAATACAAAGTACACATGCCATAATTAATCCTAAGCAAAAAGCGAGAGAACTATTGGGAATATAATATGTCACACAGTTAAGGCCAATCCCTATTCCCCCGAACAATTCTCTAGCCATGACTATTCATTGAAGATGACAGCTTATATAATGACTCATTTTTAAATGCCATTCGTTATGGGGCAACTGAAGGCTGCAAAGTAAGCTCTGAACATATGCTTTAGGACACATAAATAGGAACCCTACAACATTGGTCTCCTCACTCTATCCCACAGAAACTGTGCATCAAATCATTTCAATTGTCATATACAAAAGAACGCATTACAATTGAAATGCATTGCAAACTGTGGCCATGTCTATTTTGGAAGTGTGATCATTCCAGCTCGAACTAGGAGTTCTTTCAACTCATTGAAGCTATAACTTGGTGCATGAATGAATTTGTCTTTGTTGACATCCATTTTGCAGAAGTACCTGTATAAGTAGTACAAGTGCTTGCAATTGACGTATTGCTGCCGACCTCCAATAGCAGACACTGCCATATTTACAAAATCTGGGCACGTGCAAGTGGGAAATTGGCCCATTGTAACTCGATATGCATTTTTGTTAGAGTCAGGCCCTGTCTCCAACTCCACAATCGCACCAAGGCCTGGAAGAGGGAGTAGTGTTACTCCTACAATTTGCCCTCTAACATTACCTGCACTTTCCCACTTGTTCCGTTGTTCGGCAGTAGGTGCATTTGCAATCCTTCGAATGGCTCTGCTGTTCCTCACTGTTGGATACACATCCGAGTTCTTCGGTAACGGCTGCTCATACAAAATAGGATTAAAAACCTTCGACATGTTGAACAACCGACGTGGTGACAGGACTGGTCGTTCTTGGAGTTGAAATCCTGCGTGCTGTAGCAACAATGTCTCCTCTCGGTTTAAGTTAGTTCCGGACAAGACTGGCCAAACCTCCGGCACCTCCGGCCAATCAAGAACCCACTTCCGCTTTGTTCCTTTCATGCGTCGTTCAATGTCATCCCAACAAAACCAGAAATCAGCCACCACCTCTCGCTTACTCCCGTACTCTTCTTTTCGACCACGGTAAGTAGGAGCTGGAGTACCCTTCTTCCCTTTTGCAATTTTGCTGGTGCACTTGATGTTCGATCTATGTTGTTGGGCTTGGCATCTTGCGTTGGATTTGTGGCTGATTTTAGCAATGTGCCATTTTGATGTGTCGCAATCGCTTTCAAATGCTACCGCAACATGACGAGAAGTATTTGGCTGAAGTTGTTTACCCTTGTCTTCAGAAGATTGAGAGGCACTTGTGGTGGACCTCCTTCTCATGCGGGGTTGAGAAAAGTTGATCTTGTCCGGTCTATGGGAGTCTCCTGCATCACCAATGGGCACGTCCAATTCCTCTTAGTGCTCCCAAAAATCTCTTCTCCTTCCAAGTGTGGCACTCTAGTTCCCACACCCTCTGCTCCAGGCAATGTGTTCAATGCCTCTGCGATTTTTTTGGGATCTCCACTTCTCCTAGCAGCTCTCAACCTCAGCTCCCCCTTTGATGGCCCTAATCCTGATGCATATCCCTTCAAGTATGCACGGTAGTTGGTCATTTGCATCCAAGCCCGGATACTATCATCACATGTGGCGTCAAACAAGTTGTTTCCTCGTTTTCCAAACATTTGTAGCCACTTGTTATGCACCGTTTCGGATAAATTGCATGATGGCAAGTCCAACATCTCCTCCAAGTTTAATTTCTACAAATTCCACGCAAGAGAATAATAGAGTTAGTAATTCATATGTACAATTGTGTGAACTTCCAAATTCCTGACCGTGTATCTTGGTTCCTTGTGTAATTCCAGAAGGTGACACCCTTGTAATCACTCCTATTGGTAGGAATATAATTATGCCTGTAGACATAATGAAGTCATTTCTTCCAACTTCTTTTCCTGTAAAGAAAAATATTTAGCATTTGCTATTACCAGCACTCAATTATCCTTTACATTTAACGAAAATGAGGGGGTCATGATGACACCTCCAAAACGTCAGTCGGATCCGAGGCATGTTTCTATGGTGTTTGTAGGACCCCCCCATTTTGGTAGTGTGGAGGAAAATATTCCAAAATCCCAATAAAAATAAAAGACAAAATTAAAATGATGTCTAGAATGTAGAGTTTCCTATAACAAAATGAGCTTCAAAACCTTTAGTCATAGTACACATTAAAATTCACAATTCACTCACCATGTCCATGAAGCCTCCCCATTGACGGTATCGGAAATGCCAAAACGCTAGCCAATGGTCTAGGTGATGTAGACCTTCTTCGCCAGCAGCTCCAGAGGACAACCACCAAGACTGTATTGCGAGGTAGCGGACCTCAGCTTGGACCATGTTTTCCGAATCTTTGTATTGTTTATACAAAGTAATATGTTGCTGTTGGAATGCTTCCTTGATGTACTTCTGCGTATGCTTGTGAAGAGAGGTATTCCAATATAACAAACATGTCCTCTCGCGATTCTCCATTTCATCATTGGTAGAGCCACTGCCATACACAATGCGAACCGCATTCCAGCTGGCCATGGCGCTATCTACCATGAATCCCTTAAAGTTAGGATTTGCCACTCCATGGCGATGCATGACAGCGTTCAGGCTCCACCAAAATTGTACTTGAACTTCTGTATCTTCGGATTGCATATCGCACATTGCAATAGTCATCACCTTTTTATACTCCGTATCATACACGTGGCAAGCCATTGTGGTCCAGTCCTTCACGCGCTTCATATGGTCAAACATCAACCACGCATTTTCCAAGTCCCCTATTGGCTGCATCCGCCTAACGAGGTCCACTCCACTTCCGGGTCCTTTTGTAAGCATCTTGAAAATGTATACCTTTTCCTTGCCTTGACCTGGGAAGACGCTGTCATGTATGAACTCAAACTTCAATTCTCTCTTCATGGTCATAATGTTGTCGATTATCCCTCCATGGTTGTTAGAACGGAAAGAAGAGATAATGTTGCGAATACTTGGACTACTCAAATATTGGAAGCGATCCATGACCTCCTCCATTTCCTCTACTTTCAACATCTTCTTCTCCCCCTCTCCATTGTGAAATAGATAGTTCCCGAGAAAGTCTTTACTAGCAGAGAGAGCAATTGCGGAGTTTGTAGCTGTGGGTGTTTTGGCCACTTGCTCCACGATGAGTCCACAAATCACTTTAGTAGAATCTCTATATATACCTCTAGCAACAGGGTGGCCATGCTCTCCAAGGTGAATAGAAGCCCTAGTCATTTCTGGATTATCAATATACGCAAAGTATATCCTAGCCTTGCATGTACTAAAACATGTCGGTGGCATCCTGCAAACCTTGCAAACTAGGGTGGATTCTTTTAGGGGACACCCGCCAACAGTGAAAGGAAACATAGTGTAGCCACTCCACTCAGTTTCATTTTGCCGTGAGGCTCTTTTCAAATATTGACAGTTGGCACTCTCACAAACGAGATGGCCAGCGCAGTAGGACTTATGGAATTTGAGATTGTCGGAGTTGTGGATGTTTGTGGTCACGAGCTTGCACCACGGATGTCCATCGTAGCGCTTGTCCATTCCTTCCAAGTGCTTGGCCCCTGTTGAAGATGAAGATGTTCCACAAGGAGGCAATTCGAAGATGACATCCCCGTCGTATATAGGTGGGAGAAATGGAACCCTTTGGTGCTTCACAGTGCTCAAATCCATTGTTGACAATTCATTTCGAGAGCGATGCATAGTGGCAAGTCTTCTCAAACACTCCATGATGTTTGCTTTTGCTTGTACCTGTGTTTGTATTGGAGGTAGTGACATTGACGAATTAGAGAGACTTCTTGACGGGGTACTAAGATAGTGATTTCCCAATGCCTGTCTCTCCAGATGCAATCTGGACAGAACAACTTTGATTTGGAGCATGGACATTGGGAGACTCTCCTTCAGATTCGGTGGACAACTCTATAATTGGATCTAACCTCTCCACTTTCACATCAAGAAGTACTGGAGGCATGAGTGGGACTCGTAGAGCTTTTCTAATTGGAGTAGGTGATAGGGCAGAAGGACTACATGGCATATCCACTGTAGAATTATTTGACTGGCGACTCTGGATTTCTGTAGACGCACCTAGCATGGAGAGTGGAAGTCCATACGCTCTGTAGTTCCCAGGAGTAAGATACCAACAACACGTTCCATCCTCCTCCGACTTCACTAGCGGAATAGACTGAAGCACTTCACCTGATTCCGACCTTTTTTCTTCCTCGACATAGATGGAGGATTCTACAAATTTGAATCGGACGTGTAGGAGGTGACAAGGGACTCTAGCGCGTCCATCATCACCAACCGGGAATACAAGAGGAACGTCATAACCATCAACTCTCATCGACGCCATTGTTGCAACTGGAGGAGGCACTCAAAGAATGCCGAAAATCTAAATGCAAGCAAGGAGAAGAGGTAAACAACAACAGAGCTTTGGCTTTTGAATGATTAAGATTCCGGAAATCCTTTAGTCTAGGGTAGTCTTACAGACTCAGGGTTGAACCAAATAATTGTGCTATATTCTTCTTCCTCAGACATTTACTTCCATGACATGGCAATTGCCATTAAACAATAATGTCTTCCATGTACATTGAATTCAAAAAACTACTTCATTGTTAAACCTAGTGAAGCTCCCCTAGGAATCAATTAATTACATCCTAACGAATCCCTAGGATTTCAGTGCCATTAAAAATAAAATATTTAAAGGTTTTCTCTTCTCAATTAATGTGAATGCTCATTACAAATGCACACGTAAAACGTCCTTGTCATACATAGGTAAAAACAATTTCAGAAAAGTCTATTCCATGTAATCACACATTAGCACTCCTCTAATCTAATTTCTTTCAACACCTCCAACATAGATCAAAATGAAAAATGTATAAATATTGGAGTATAAATTGGAGTATAAATATGTAAAATTACCTACAAGTAACTTACTTGCTGAAGGTCTAAAATATGGGGCAAATATCATAATACTGTTATACTGCTATACATTCCTTGAAATGATTTCATGCACAAAGAAAAACATACCAAGTCTGCAGGGCCTATTCTCAATACAAAAATTGAGAATTAGGTCTTTGACAATGTACAGAATTTTGTTTCTTAATGCACAGGATTGTCGTCAAGCTCCAGCATGTGCGAGTATTGAAGCTTGTGCGTACAGAATTAGACCCCTCTTTAATTGCATCGCCGTCAGTTTGGATTGGCGGCATCATCTTTAATGTAGGCTCCGCCTGCACTGTCAGTGAACCTCTAGATTTGAATTCGTGGGCACATTAAGGAACCTGCCACGCGCCGACTTCTGCATCCTCTTGTCACGTGTGTCAGAATTACTAAATGAGGATGTGGCGGCCCATGCAAGCATAGTACTATGTAGAATATAAGAACCACCACTTGTATTATTTTTCCTCATTCAACTGGTTTGGCTTTCATTGTTTGTGTCGTAGTTGAGAGTGTTGATGTATAGGCTATCTGAGCTCCCCCTTCATGCTTGTAGACAACTCAGTTAAGGAGTTCATTAGTCTGAGACCTAGAAAGAGAGGGAAGAGACGAGGTTCCATATATTTCTCATCGTCCAAGGCATTACGGCGATCTAGAATGACGAGAGGAGGGAGAGCGGCACAAAAGACTACCAAACCAGTACTAGTCGATTTGCGGAGAGTTCTTCGATATGAAGGTGGGAGTACTACTCGTGAGGAGGATGTGCATGCTGCTGATGTTGACGTAGCGCTAGAGGTGTCCTTATTAAATCCAAGTTCCCAACGCGGTAGACGGGCAGCGGACGCCATGGTAAGAAGCTTTGAAACTGCTCATTTTGTATTCCTTCTTTCCTTTTCGTGGTTTAGCAGGAACGCAAGAGTATAGACAATTTTCTGGCAAACTCTAGTGCGTCATTGTAATGGTCTAACTGTATAAGTAGTAGGAATAAGCGGATTGCAAGACATGGGTAGCTAAAAACCTTCTATTCATTCAGACCCGCTCAGTTTGATTGTAAAAGAAGTTTTCCTTCAAGAATAGAGATTTGCTTTCAAAATCTTAGTTAGCCCCTTAGCACTTCAGTGAAAGTGTCGAATATAGAAGTGTCAATTTGGTCAAATTCCCTATCCTTTTATACAATCAGTTGCATTCCATCAATGCCAAGGTGTGAAGTACAATGAATTTGATAGCTTCTCATGTTACAATAACTTTTGTGAATGCGCACTTCGGTGTGTTTAGGCAATATCTAGATGTTCATGTCACCTCCAATTCTAAAGAACATTGATTTCCAAATTTTGAAGACATTGTGGTGAATGATAGGATTTAAAAAAAAAAAATAATCACTTCATTTCTTACCATGACAGTGCTCCTTTAGAATTACAGACTCAACATTGGTAAAAGTATGGAAGCTCTCTCAACACCTTCATTGCCAGACTTTTAAAAGAAATAACTTCGTTTTATTGAAGACAATGATAACCCCTTACATTGTTTCTCTAGGAAATGCATCTGTAGAGTGCCTTAGGCATTTAGGAGAAAATAATATAAATCTCTCCTTTCAATAGACCAAAGGAGCAATTTAGCATTCCTATTGCTTATATTAGATTGCGATTGTCAACTTCATTAGGATTTTCAAAACATCTTCTGGTGACTTATTTTGACTTGAACGTGTCATCTAAGGCCACGTGTCAACATCAGTAGCTATCCCAGCTCCCGACAATCCAAATTCAAAATGGACCGTTGATTCTGACGAGTCATCCACGGCTCCATATTTCTACCATATCCAAAAAAACTCGAGGAAATGGATCTCCTCGTTATTCTGTAGATTCTTCCTGCGATGCAATCCGGAATGTGGTATGTGCATTCCTTTTCTAAATTTCCCGTGACCTTCATCAGAGAGGGCATCTCAGGTAGATTAATTTTTAGCAATTTCTATTTTCCTCTGATGTTGTGCACTTCCGAAATTCCGAGATTTGGGAGGACTGGCGTCATCTCGCCGAATCATTTTCTGGAAATTTCAAATACACTCGGACGTGCTCATTCTTCAACCGTGCGAGGTCGCGAGGAATCCTATATTGATGGCAGGAAGGTGCATTGGATTTCCGAAGGTGCATGATTCCTAAAATTAGAATTGAGATTCCAAAATTGCGGTTTCCGGGGCAGCATGGCGCGCTCTGGCCTTGCCCTTGCGACTGCACCGGCCACTGGCACTACCATTCCCTCTGTGAATGCTTGGTTTTCTTCATTTGAGCTCCTTTTGCACGTTCTTGGTAGCAGCACGAGATGACGAGGACTACACGGAGCCGCGCGGGCGGAGTTCAAGATGAAGGTGTTGTTCTTCCGCTGGACAGGAGAATCGCCAAGGTATTCTTCAAATTCTCTCTTTCATTCAATCAGTGACCTCATGAACTGTTGATTTCCCTTGGTTCTCCACCATTTTTGGCTTCTGAGTTGGAACCACTTTGTTGCATTCGTCCTGTTTCCATCACGACTTTGGGGCGCTGTTCAGAATGGGATTTGAAAACCTCGATGCCACTTACAGAAGCTCAAATCCAAAATGGGTTCTGTAAACCTCCATTCCGAAATTTCTTAAGCAAGATTGCCACAACAGTCTTCCCGTAATCCTCATCGTGCTCAACCTATCCACCACACGGGGTCCCAAAGAATTGTTTTTAGATTTGAGATTCTCCATTGGTTTCCATGATGCTCAGAGCTGAGGGGGGTCCCGCCGAGAGCTCTAGGTTCAACCTCGGATCCGAGGCATGTTGCCGGTGAGGCACTGGGACCCCCTCTTTTTTGGAAAATTCGTTTTTGTTTGATAATTTCTTGGGACTGGTTGCCCTCGGTGATGGATGTCGATCCCCTCCAGACGTGGAATTCTCTTGAATTCCACTGATTCAAGAAGGGCGCTTCCCGTTCCACGTGAGGAATCCAACTGCTCTCGACTTGGGAATTGCTCTTGTGAGGCTGTGCAACTGCATGTTCACCTTGTAGGAGTCAGAATTTGATTGCATGTCCCTCGTCTTGATTCCTTCAATTCTGGACTCCTTGTTGGTAATTCAAGTCCACCTTCGAGATAATGTTGGCATCCTTACCTGCTTCCACAGTTGGACGGTGGAGGCCAATCTGCCTTGATGTCCCCAATTTCAGGAATTCGGTGGTCTTGTTTTTGCTGACTGAAATGCCCACAGGGTAATCTAAGCGGCCTGTAATCTCAGAGCTGAGGGGGTCCCGCCGAGAGCTCCAGGTGCAGCCTCGAATCCGAGGCATGTTGCCGGTGAGGCACTGGGACCCCCTCTTTTTTGGAAAATTCGTTTTTGTTTGATAATTTCTTGGGACTGGTTGCCCTCGGTGATGGATGTCGACCCCCTCCAGACGTGGAATTCTCTTGAATCCCACTGATTCAAGAAGGACGCTTCCCGTTCCACATGAGGAATCCAACTGATTTATGATCCTTATGATTGTCTAGAAAGCATAAAAAAATGAATACGATCGATTACATTGTACCTTCTATGTCTAAAACCATGTACATCTTCACCAGCATTGGTGGAACTCTTTTATTTCTTTTGTACTTTGAAACTTTACTTTCATTGTACAAAACTCCTCATTCCTCAAGCTCTATATGGCTCTACCTGATTCTGATGAGGCACTTCTAACTTCAATAATGTTGCAATGTAAAGAAGGTTCGACGTGGCCAAAATGTCTCTTCATCGACCTCGGCACCTCCTCATGTCATGGGCACCCATGAGGTAGGACCATCTTAGGCTCTCACACCAGTGAAGGAGACTCTAGAGGTTTTTCACGATTCTGATGAAGACAAAGACACTGAGGAAGATCAAGTTGATGAAGAGCAGTTGGTAAGTTTTGATGATGTTATGGACGCAGCTGATCACGCTGTCGATGCCTTTGAGAGTTCTAAACTCAGTCGGGTGAGTGACACCCGAGCGCCGAGACATGCACGCCACTTTACGCCCGCACAGAATCGTAGACGTCTTCAAGTTATACTTGAGATGGCTAGAAACCGCCCACTGCAGTGTATGTCTCCCGAGAGTTCGGACATTGAGTATTCCTCAAAGACGCAGGGGTCCATCACCATTGATGGGCCACCGATGGAGGAGACCCACGATTGTGCACGTAGTTCGCTCCAAGGTTTAGAAGAAGTCGTCATCATCCATCTCAGCTCTGACTCAGAGGATGATGTAGAGATAGAGTGATCCCATTGTATTGGATTTCCTTCAAAGACATATCGCTTGTGAGCGTGTCTTATACAATGCATGTTCTTTGTTACTAAATCTTTTGCTTGAGCTGTGTCATTTCTCTTGCAATCATTTGTTTTTAGAATACCAGTATGTTTCTGTTTGTAGGGGAATTTGGATCCATTGATAAAAGTCCAAGCATGCTGCTTAGTTTTATGTTTGAGCCTTGCAGATGGATGCGACTCCTACAAACCTGTGGCACGAGGAGACTATTCTAGAAACGCCAAACACCGATGATTCAACGCAACCGCCCATTGCAGGTGAAGGTGATGGTGAAGAAGAGGGAGACGCAATGGAGGAGGACGTTCTGGATGACCTATTGCTGGCCGATGATAAGGACTTGTTGGAAGACGATCTCCGACAATATCACAAGGTGGACTCCGTGAATACCATTGCTTCATTGAGGATGAAGCCACCTCACCTCTTTCGACTCCAAATCCCGCTTTGCCGAATGGTTCCCATGCCCATGGTGAGACCTACCCTCTCGTGTGATCTTGATTTCCTGGAGCATGAGTTCAGCAAGGGTTACAGAGAAGGAGCGGCAGTTTTCTACGTTACTACTACAGATGACGCTGGAGAAAGCTCACAGTTCATAGAAGAGGAGATAGCGAAGTGGGATCCATTGTGGAAGTCAAAAAGCAAAGTGGAATCAAAGCAAAGCGAAATGACGAAAGCAAAGTGGAAATCATGACAAAAGCAAAGTGGAATCTTCAGAGGAAGGACATGGTCATCAATTATATCACCGAGGAGACAATGTTAGTCAACAAGGAATTAAAAAAGCCTTGGCACGGGCCGCGAGAGAAAGATGCAAGGTTCCTACAATTTTTCATCGAAGGTTGCTCGGATGAAGAAGATGTAGTTTTGGACTGCACCACTGCTACAGGTGATTTAATACTTTGAAATGAGAGTCCTAAATTAAAATGTTTGTGTGTATGTAAAATCTGTGAACTTCTAATGCTCGCATGGTTGTACTATAGGTGCATCAATTCTTGCATGTCGTGGCACTGGACGGCATATTGTGGCTTTGGAGGAGGATGAGAATATCTTCAAGGGGGTTCTCTTGCCAATGAAAAAAGCCGCTCCAGTGCAAGAAATGACAGAAGCTCCGGCAGAAGTTTTTGCCGCTCTTGATCTGGATGCCGTGCACGTGGAACCAATGGTGTTTACACGCAACATTAGACCTAGTAAGTAAGTTTCACTTTTGGAAGACATGTAGATTTTTGTATTCAACAAGTATTGCATTTCATAAATCAATATGACTAACGTTGCATTGTTTGTTTTTGAAGGAACAAAGGAGTGATGGATGAACATTGTGTGAAGAAGATTAGAAGACTTATTTTGAGTCCCGAGAAGTCTTACAATCTTCCAGTGTATGCCGAGAAGATGGCATCACAGTATGAACGACATGGTTGTAGAGAGCCTAAGCCTTCCAAACCCAAGTATGCTGCAAACGTAGTTCATTTTTTAGACGTTTCAGCTTCTGAAGGTGAGGAGACTCCAGAGTCATCCTCCAGTGAGGTTTCTATGGCCAACTCCACCGCCACTTAGACTCATAAGATTGACATATCTTATGAGTTGAATTATGTGTATTGATTTCTATGTTGATTTGATTTTGTGTGTTTTATGGCTACAAGCTGCAAGCATTATGCTTCTCGTTTGATATTCAATGTACATGAGAAATGAAGTAAAGAAAAATGATCTTCAATGGTAAACAATCAATAGTTGATAAAAAAAAGATGCTAGATCTTGGGCTCATTCATTTTCCTTCCCATTCTTAGACCACTTCATGTGTGACAACAAATTAATTCTTATTTATGTGAAAATTGTTCTCCACAATAGTGGTAGTGCCTCTAAGAGTCCACAAATGACCCTTAACTTACATACATATAATTATGAATGACATCCACGGTCATAGAACCTCGGTTGACTCCAAGTCCACGGTCATGGGTTAATCACAACTTCCCCCTATCATATACAAATTTTTCCACAAGTTTTCTCATAAAAAAAACTTCCCGCTCACAAGCTCACAGGCTCCTGCTCCAAGCTCGCACAATAGCAACCCTGTATATTTGATGACTTCTTATAAATTATGAAGAAGTCACAATTTTGACCTTCGATTTTGGAATTTGTACCTTCCGTATGCGCTTTCTATATCATTGCAATGCTTTCCTGGTAGTCATTGATCTACAAGTATATTAAATTCATGGTTGAAAGTCTCTTCCGCAACTCCCATTTCACTGGAAAACTCTCATTTTAATGAATATGATGTTGAAGATGCATCAATCTCTCCATTCAAATTCACGTGCACTACACTTGGTTTCTTCCCAATGTCACTTCTAGCTTTTGATTTCTTCTCATACTCTTTTTGCAATTGGCGCCTAGTAGAACGCCCCATACTATCTGACTGCCCTTCGCATGGAGTTGATTGTGAGGGAACCCTAGCAACCTCGGATTCAACCACAGCCCGCTTCGGTTGTGGCACTGGTTGTCTTCTACCATGACCAGAAGGAAGCGTAGAATTCACAAGTCTTGCACGTTTCTTCCTGCTTCTCAAGGCTTCCTCAGCATCATCTTCGCATCCGTTGGCTTTGTTCCCTGCAAGACAAGAGTATAATACCATTAATATTGTTTGAATTTAGAATAAATATAAAAATCAAAGTCAATTTTCATATAACCTTTTATTTTCTTGAAAGGAAATTCATATCTATAAAATTCATCAAAACTCACCATCTTCATTGATGTAAGAGTTAGATGTGTTGGTCTCCTCTGAAGTGGACATGTCATCTTTGTGGCTTGCACCTACATTGATAGCCTTTGTGGCTTTGTTGTCGACTCTTCTACTCTTACGAGTAGGCAACGGCTGAAGTTGAACTTCACGGTCCTTCGTACGCTTCCGCTTTGAAATAGAAGCTCCACTGCAAATAAACTAGCAATTTGATTAGTAATAAATGCAAAGCACAAATACACTTGTCAATGAAACTACAGGAAATTTGCAATACTACAATAACACTTCAGCTGGAACAATAAGTTGCAACTACTTTACAAATACACTACAATTACATTGCAACTAGAATGGGCCTAATTTGTAATTGCATTGTCACTAATTTTCAACTTCATTACAACTATTTTGCGTCTACGAATTGGGACCTACATTGCAACTACATGACAAGTACACTCCAACTATTGTGTAATTTCAATTACTTAACCACCTACTAGTGCAGAGCATTATTTTATTCCTGTTAGTCCTTTTCAAACAAATGCAAAAAGTAATCAGGATTTGGACATTATGACCATTAATAGCAGCCGGATGACAAAGAACGTATATTGGGAAAGGTGTAGCTCGATCATTATTTCCTAGTAAAAATACAGACGAGGACCTAGTTTTGAGAATGCGTCGATCAGCTTGATTCACAAAAAAATATCCACAGAGAGGATAGTCTCATAGAAGTACAAGAAGACTATAGTGAACTCTAAGTTCCAATTTCTAGAGAATCTCTTACTATTCCTTTGTTGTTCCTTCAAGTGGTTATATGGCAGCAGCTAGCTCCGCTACTCTGGCATCTCGACACAATTCCATCTCTGTCTTCTGATAGTCACTAGAATCCATGTCGACCAAATTCTACTCACTTGCATCCAAAGTCACACAGTCAATGTGAGGTCACGAAGACAATTCAATGCAGAATTATAATTCATTTAACATTAAAGACGAGCAAAACCAGCAATAAACTAAACATGAGAGGGCTAGAACTTGCAACTGAAGTCAAGAAACAGAAGAAATTCAAAATGCTGCAGTTCGAGAGACGAATCTATGTTTTACAATTCTTCCGTGCTCACGTTTGTACAAAGCTCAATTATTCAACTCAAAAAGGCGATGAACGCGACTTCAGCCACAGGCTCTGAAGCTCGCAAAATTTGACAACGAATGGCCGCCAAGGCTGTCCTCCCCTGTACAGACACAAATGAAAGAGTATCCAAGATCATACGTTACTAAAGAGGTAGATAAGGTACTTGTGAAAGAACCCTAGTCTAATGCAAGAAACACGGTCGGTATTACTCTCTCCGGAAATGAAATTCAATGAAGCTCCATCATCACCCGTAAGCTTATTCCAATTCTTTCAGCATAACTTTCCAATTCCTCTAGGAGGTGTGTGTCGCAGCACAGAGTAAGCAATTTCCCTATTATACTCACAAAAATCACCCTAGAGCATAACAAAATGACCCTAAAGATCGAACCCACGAGATCCTATGAAGTAGCTAACTCTAACAAGGAGTTAAACCCAATTAAACCCTTCAATTCTACTTTCCGGTTCTACCTCTGAAAACCGGAATGTCCAAAACCAACCAGAAGACTACGACCGGACTGTATCCTACTTCCGGTTTTACTAGTTCCACGGTCTCTGGACTAACTGCTCAATTCTGGACCTTGCAACTTTCGGTCCTAAGTACCATCCTAGGCGGATCCGGTCCGGTCCACCCTTCCATACCCGGTTTAGTTTTGCCTTTGTTTTACCATCAGAGGGTTCGCCGCTTGCTTTTGAAAGTGGTAGGCCCACCACTCCTTCCGTGACTTATAGTGGCTAAAGACCCACTCTCCTATCCACTGATCCCCTAACTAACACAAATCCGGTTTGGTCCTTCACAGCAATCCGGATCATAGGTCACACAAAGATCCCCCATACGATCCTCTCATACTACAACGACCTTGACGCTGATCCGTTCTGTACTAATTTAGGTGGCTACAAGTGCACCCGTCCGTTCCAACACCTACAAAAGTTCTTCCATTCACCCACAACGGTGGCAAGACCTCACAGGAATCAGGAAACTCGACCGGATTTCCCACCCAGGAGTTCTAGCGCAGCTAAGGAATCCCTCCCTATCCACCTAGCCTAATCAACGGATTTCTTACCCGGAATGCTAAACTTCTGCAGCTGCTGAGGCACTGGAATCCACTCCTAACTCTTCATAACCTACTCACATGTACTTAGAATCGGAAACACACATCAAAGGGAGAACTCTACCAACACCTCCGTGCCTACCTTCTTACTCCAACTCTGTGCACTCCTGCCAACACTCGGGAAGATTACACAAAATCAAGTCAATGGAAAGTACACAAGGAAATGCCAAAAGAACTCTCTCAATCTCTAGCTCAGAGACTGTTTTATATACAAAAAGCAAAAAAGTAAAAAGTGAATACATGATTTCCGCCTCTGAAGGCGCTGACAATCCAATTCTACCTATAAATCCTAACCGGATTCTATTCCGGTTCCAATTCTATAATTCCTATTTTTACAACACTTCTTATTTCGTTTCATACACTCGGGATCCAATGGTAGGGCTCTCGTCAGGCCTCTCCAACTGTTCAAACACCTCACTTAGATTCCGGTTCCATTCCCCATCCGGAGGTGGAGCCGGGTGATCTTCCTCAGTTTCCGGAAAGTCTAAATTGATCGGCTGCGGTCCGGTCGAGGGCGTCTTCTTCTGTGCCCTACTGGACTGGGGCGTTTTGTCCTTTCCCGGTTCGTGAGCTACGTCTTCCGGAAACAAGTCCGGAAGAGAAATTTCAGAGAGCCGGATCGAAATCTCTGTCAACTTCTGGCTGTTCTCCACGATCCGGTCTGCTGACTCCCGTGCCTTGGATAGGAGCTTCTCCATCTGCTCCTCAAAATCGGTGAGGATGTGCACCACCCTAGTTCCGGATATCTTCTTGTCCTTGTGCACCTCCTCTTCGAATAGGCGCGCCTTGGTGACCGCGGCTCCGGGTCCTCCGAGCATGTCCTTCACCTCTGCGGCCAGCCTCTTCATTTCCTCCGCCATCTCCTTTGTCGCGGTGGCGTTCTCGAGCAACGCGAAAAGTTCGGCCTTGAGGGTGTCCACCTCATCGTACTGCCGCTTGCTTTCCTCCTTCATCTTCCGGAGCTCATCCGGATTGATGACACTCTCAGCTACCCGCTGCAGCAACTGACTGTCCGGTTCCGCTCCAATTAATTCCGCGATCTCCCCGAGTGTCCGCTTCTTAACTTCCCAATCCGCCCGGATTCCGCAGAGTATCCCAACCAACTCGTCGAACGGATCTCCGGTTCCTGATCCGGCTGCCACATCTGGTCCGGCTGGAGTCCCCTCTTTGCGCGGATGGGTTTGAACCGGAGACGTCCTTCGATTCCGGATCGGCGTGGTTTTCTGCCTTTTGGAGGGGACATACGGTTCCTCCTCTTCCTCTCCTTCTTCTTCCTCCTCTTTGGTTTCGTTTCCGGAATCCGCTTCTTGGTCGGACTCGGATTCTCCGTACTTCATAGTCCACTCCTGGGCCTTCCACACCTTCAGCTCCACTTCCGTCAGCAGTTCATGTTGCTGGTAGAGGTGGTACACATAAGGGCACGGTGGGGTAGCCCTACTTCTCCCCACTCTTGTAGTAAGCTGGGATACCAGATCAAAGAAGATCCGGCCCCAGTCTACTTTCCGGGTTTCGCTCAGCGCTCCGAAGATCGTGTTAGCCAAGGTGATGGTCACCCTGGTGGGCTTTTCCGAATGCAAAACTGGAACCAGGAACTGGAGCAGGCGACGCTCCCGGTCATCGAGGCAGTCCTCTACCGCGTAGCCATCCTTCGGATTTACAACACTTTCGAACTTGCCCTGGACAAAATCATCCTTTCGGCTGGCAAGCCCGAGTCCTCCCGGCCGGAATCCGTATACGTCTCGCCACAAAGCCTCGGTCCATTGGACCGGATTCCCTCTCAAGGTGTTATCGAATTGATTCGATACGCCACTCAGGATTTCTCTAACCATCTTCTCATCTTTGAAACCCCAAGGTTTCAAGGCTAATCCCTTACAACCCATCGACGATAAATCCTCCTTGGGCTCCCCCTGGTCCGGTTCCTTGGTCGGCATGATCGGAACCACTTTTCTCAGCTTTACTTCACTCGGGGGCGGGGTGCTAGAGCCTGGTCTCTTCCGGTTCAGCCGCGGTATGAGGGTGGTTCTACCCGGTTTCATTCTCTACGGTCCTACAAGAGAGCACTCACTCTGATATTCCGCTCCACCTGCAAACCAACCTCCTGGTGCGCTCACACTCTCAGTCTCTCACGGTTCCGTATCCGCTCGCATTCAATGTCTCACCCACTCGTGCCCGGAGGCGATCTCTCTGTCTCACACCCCTCACTCACTACCGGGCTCTCTTGTACTTTCCCTCCTTACCGCGGTAAACGAGAAAACGTTAGGCGCTAAGACAGGAAACGACAACACGTGAAACACCAAAGACTTGAAAATGGGCAGGGTCAGGCTTTATATAGTCCTGACGCCCTGGACTGTCTTTATGACCGGTCGGATATCCGGTCCGGTTCTTGACATCCAGTTCTCTCCAATCCGGTTAAGAAGAATTCGGTTGGAAATCTAATCCGGTTGGAAATCTAATCCGATCCGCTTCTACCTAAGACCGGATTAGTTTCATAAGGTCCTCTTGTGACTATTTTTTATTTATCTTTCTCCCTTTAGATGAATCCGGATACCTATTTCTAATTTCTGTTCCACTCAAAAAGGTAAACAAAGAAAAATAAAAAATATGAGTTGTCACAGTGTGATTCTAAACCTAGTACCTCATACCTTCCAATTCCTCTGGGAGGTGTGATTCTAAACCTAGTACCTCATACCTTCAAATAGAACCCTGGAATTTGCGATTGAAAGTAAAATTAGAACTCACAGTCACCACAAATGCCACGCAACTTCACGCAACTTGCATCGCTGTTCGCGCAGATCAAAAACCAAGTGCTACACCCCAAATCTAGCGCATGAACCATACAAAATCAATTTTAGGGTGAATTCCAAATGGGTCTTATGCAACTGAAGCACAAGAGGACGCCTTGTAATAATTCCTGGCTCCATAAAAACGACAGCTAAAAACCATATCTGTGGCAATATAATTTCAAAGTATTCCACATTACTTTGCGGCAATACAAGGTGAAGTTCGAATTAATGTATGTAACTTACCTGAACCACGAGACAAAAAGTCTCTTCCAACAATGCTCTCCAATACGGAGGACTTGCCAGAGCTCGGTTTCAATATGTATGACACCACTAGTTATTTGGAATAAGGTTTCCCTTGAACAAATGGTTCGATGTCAAATTAAACAGAGCTCAACAACGAGATGTGGAATCAACTCTTTTACAACGAAGGAGACGAGGGCGTTCACTGATCTGTAGCAGAAATCAAATACAAGCGGAAACCCTGGAAAATAGAGAACTCCCTGATATGTTGAGAAAATAAGAACTCTAATTCACAAGCGAGAACTCCCTGAAGCTTTGGAAAAGCAACACAAAACCCCAACAAAAGCAGATAACGATGCAACTGCAGTCCAAAGAAAGTGGCGGCAAAACTAGGGTTCCAACTCGAATTCCAAGCCTATATCGTTGACATGTCACCTCGTACCTTTGACCGTGGCCTCGCTCGTAAGATCGTGTCACCTAAATCTCTCACTGCAGCTCTTAGACTTACAACCATGATATTGTACGTTTTCCACCTGCCTTACACTACCCAAGAGTCCAAGCCAAAATGAAAATACATGCTCAGCTGTAGTCCCAGATGGGCAACATGACCTTAAGTTGCTCCATGAGTGCAAACACCTTACTGTTCATATGACCCTAAACCCTGAACTTAACTTATTCTTGGCAAGTGTAGGCTACACGAGGAGGCTAGCAGCAATCTGGAAGCATCGTTGACTACGAAGGAGAAGATCATCTCTGAGCTCCACCATGAATTGCACCTTATGGAAACCACTTTGGAAAGTGAACGTGAGCAACATACTGCTGAAAACATAATATTCATTAAAATGAGAGTTTTCCAGTGAAATGGGAGTTGCGGAAGAGACTTTCAACCATGAATTTAATATACTTGTAGATCAATGACTACCAGGAAAGCATTGCAATGACACAGAAAGCATATACGGAAGGTACAAATTCCAAAATCGAAGGTCAAAATTGTGACTTCTTCATAATTTATAGGAAGTCATCAAATATACATGTATTGTATGTATGCACTATAAACATAGACCAATCCATGTACTAAACTACTACTTCCATCGTAGACTACACTTGTATAAGATATATATGATGTAAAACGTAGGGTTCAGGAAGCACTACGACTGAGCACTAGGACTTTTGTGAAATTGACAATTGCGTCCACAAAATGAAGGCTTCGTGACCAGAAGGCTATGAGCCTGCCTTTATCAAAAGCAGAGACAAACGTAGGGATTAGCAAAGCCCGAATATTGGAGAATCGAATACCAACTGTTCCCCCACCAATATTCTCAGACATTGCACCGGAGAAAGTGCAATGCAAAAGATTATTTGGTGAGGGAACAGTTGGTATTCAAGTCTACAACTTCCGAGGTAAGACAATGTACTGTCCATAATGACTATGAGGTCCAAGATTGTCAGAGCCCCGAAAATTGTAGAATCAAATACCAGCTGTTCCCCTAGTTGAGCCTATTCGTGGTAGAAGAAAGCAAACATTATAAAACCTTAACTCGCAGCTACTCTTAGAATGTACTCTCACACACCACAATGTTCAAAAAGCAGTGTATGAGTGTACATTCAAAGAATAGCTGCGAGTAAAGGTTATATAATGTTTCCTTTCTCTTCTACCACGAATTGGCTCAACTATGCACATAGTCGGGTCTAAGACATCTTAAAAGTGGAAAGGGAAAAAGCAAACATCATATAACCCGACTCACACCCCTACTCATCAAGTACTCTCACACACCACAATGTCTAAAGAGTAGTGTATGAGTGTACTTGATGAGCATGGCGTGAGTTGAGCTATATAATTTTTGCTTTGTCCATTTCCACTTTCAAGCTCAGTTGTGCACTCAGTCGATTCCATGTGCAATGCAAACGATTATTTGCTAAGGGAACAGTTGATATACGACTCTACAACTTCCGAGTTTCGACAACCCCTACATTATTCTCTGCTATTGATAAAATCGGGCTCAAGGCCTTACTAAGGTTTAGGGTTCATTATTTTTGTACTCTCTATGCAAACTTAGGGATTGTTGAGCCTTTTTGTACATAATTAGGACCTCTTCTACATACAATTGTACATGAGGTACAAGATGCAGTCTTCAGAAGCATTTCCTAGTTCGTTTCCCATGTGGAATGCTACTTAGTTATCCTACATACACAAAGATATCTACAATACGGAAATAACACTACTATTGAACAATCTTCAGGATCCGCGCTTGTCAGTTTCATCTGAAGATTGGAGGTCCACCCCAGGTCGATGAGTTCATTCAATTTCTTCATTCAACTATACAATGCACTCTTCATCTTTTCCCGAGCCCTTCGAATTTCCGGTCCCCGACTGTATCCCCCCTTGTTGATATGTCCAAAGTCTCGAATGTATTGCCCCCTTTGTGCTTGCAACGACCTTCTTTCCCATGCGTCCCAACTTGGAGTTGAGACATCAGTACAGAATGATCCACTGTGTTTTGGTTTCTTCAATCTCCCCCGTTCAGACGGAATGTGTGGCCGTGGTATGGATGGTCCAACAGCAGGGATCGGAAGCGTTTCCAAAAGCGGATGAATTGGGGCCTTGGACTTCTCTTGTGCTACGGAGGTTGGATAATTGGCATCCCCGTAAAGCTTGCTCTGAGTCCCCTTGTCCGAGGCAGTTGGTGACATTGGTGACGCCCGAAGATCTTTGGAGCGCAGAGGAGACGGCGAGCATGAAACTGACAAGTGCGGTTTCTTCTCCGGCGGACTGTCCACCACTCCCTCATCGATTGGTTTCCTTGAGAAGTCCATAGTGGAATTGACGGTCGGAGCTGAGCAGAGGAAGTTCCCAATACTGAGTATAACGTACTGTCCATAATCGAAGATGGAGTCCGCAGATGCCTGACAGGGGAGTCCATCCGTTGCAGGGTACTCCGATGTGCTGTCCATCTGCAACAAACGTACCTTGAATTAGAATAGCAATCGAGGGAATTTCAACATTGGACATCATTTTGGGGTCTCCGTAGTCAAGATTGGCAAGAGAGTCCACAACCGTGATTGCCCGCGAAGTTGCAAATCAGCGCGACTCGAGCTGAAATGTACGAGACTCCAAAAGTACTGAACGAGGCTTCAAAACACTACACATCAGCTCGACTCGCGCTGAATCGCATACCTCTAGTGGGTCAGCTATCTAGTGCCACTAGGCGACCCCCGAACCACCTTCATGAGCTCGTCATACTCTCGACGATTCCTTTCCTCGCACAACATTTTTTGCCCGATTTTCCACTTCTTCGCTTTCCTGAACGCTTTGAGTCCCATGTCCTGGCTTCGGTGCAACTGTTGAAACCAAGGAAGTAGAACCCCGAGCAGGAACGTGTCCTTGTCTCCATTGCCCTTGTTACTCCAGAACTCCGAGACTACAACATTTTCCGATTTGTTCATGATGTGCTTCCGGCGGTTGTCGTCGACTACGACTGTATTGTCAGGAGTGAAGTTGGTTCGGGAGTCGGCGAAAAGCACGTCTAGGTTCTTGAGGAACAATGCTTTGTCGGTTCCCGGTTCCTTATAGGGGATCCACGTGCCGGCTCCATCCCAGCGCTTCAACGTTTTGCATGCGTCCTGCCCGAGAACATGGAAGGGCAACCCTCCATCTCGGAACAAATAAGCGCAGATCTCATCAGTGGTGGACTTCTTCATGGAACTCCACACTGAGACGAATGCTATCCTGCCTAACTCCTTCAAGAACGCGGAGCAGTTGGGCCTGACGTAGACAGCCTTCGGTCCTACAATGGCCCCGATTGTGGCCGAGTGTGGCTCCGACTTCTGGTTGTACGCATTCCCTAACCCCTTGGACTTCCAATCTTCTGTGACACATAGAATGCCATTGAGGTCCAGGATGACGTTCAACCACTTCCCTGCCATCCCGGATCTCAATGACCTATGGACTCCCTCCGAGGATCCCTTATCAAAGCCCTGCAGATCGGACCCCTGGTAACAAACGGCAGCAATCGTGTCCAGTCACGCCAAATGACACGAATTCTAGGAGGCATCATTGCTCAAAATGAAGGTAGAAGAGTAATGAGTCCATCAAAACAAGAGGGCGCATTTTACCTTCCTCCGCGTAGAACCTGAAGGTTCATCTTGGTTTTCCATTGCCAATAGTGTAGGTCTAGGAAGTACCGATTGCTCATCCATTGGTTGTGCCTCATCTACGTTCGGGTGTGGTGAAGGCATTGGTAGAAGAGAATGTGCGACAACACGAGGGCCTTTCTCAGGCAAGCAATCGACATTCAGGTGGCCTGCGATTCATGAATCAGGAAAAATAGTTTTCGTGAGAAATCCATTTATTACAATTTCATGAAATGAGTTTTAATTTACAAAACTAGTCCTACATTTTCTGTACCACCTGAATTGCTTCTAGTCGGCATGTTGTATCTACAATTGAATCTCTAGCCCAAAGACTACAATACAATTCAACGCGAGTTGCGCTGAGACTACACACAGGACACTAAATGGTCATTGGGCACAACCTGCAGGTGGTTCCTCGGTGGGTTGGTCAGAACTTGCTTGCGTAGGCCCGGAATCATCCACTGGCAGGATGCGCGCAATGCCAACGCCCTCCATTGCGGTGTCTCCCTCGCCAACGTCGACACGACTCCGTTCAATAGCCTTTGGAGCTTCCTCTGCTGGCGGGAGTGGCATCGAGACAAGATCCGCACCAGGAAGAGGTGGAGGCGCATTGTCCGAGTGCACCGGGCTTGAGGCATTGCTGATGTTGGAACTGGAGGGTTGGCCTTGCAGCATCAGCGGAGGCGACTGTGTCGCGGGCTGTAGCTCAGCAAGAGGTTGGATTCCGACCCTCGACATCAACAACTGTATGATCTCCCTGTTCCTCCGGGACTCCTCCATTTAGTCCGTGTTCCGCTGGTGCATCTCCATGTTCAACAGCCGCTCGTTTGCATTGTCCGCTCTCATTTGAGCCAACGCTAGCTCCGTCTGCTTCTGTGAATTCTCTGTCTGCTTTTGCAGAGCCGCCAGAGATTCTGCGGTCGACTTTTGAATTTCAGCCAGCTGCTGGACGACACTGGTGATGGGATCTGCCTTCTTCTTCTTCTGTGGCCGTCCAGAAGGAGTGGGCGTCCGCGGCGTCTGCGATAAGGGCGGAAGCATGGATGAAGCAGACGACCCCGGTACGTCGGTATGTCGTCTCGTTGGTGTGGGCATCTCTTCAATGCCTACATTATGATCATCCATCTCCATAATGTCGTCTTCCTCCTCATCGGTGGAAATGTCTTCTACATCATCGTAGACTGGAGTCGCCTTCTTTCTGGATGGAGACTCCTAACTTGATCTCAATTTCCGCTTGGAGGAGGAACTGGAACCTTCACCACTCTGGATGGGATACCCTGTGTCGAGAAAATCTGCCTTATCCAATGTGTAGGCCTTCGAACAGATTTTCTCCCAGTTAGGGGATTCCACTGCGAATCCAACAGCGTACACGTCTACAGATGACATCTGCAAGGGAGAGAAGTAGAGGGTTAGAATACAATTGTAGACAGTGACAATTCAGCGCAACTCGCGCTGAATTGACGAGTGCGTCAAACCATGAAATTGAAGAGGAAGGAAACGAATCAACGCTAGTCACGTTGATCGGCAGTTAAGGGACATACCATTGCAGCGCATGTAAGTTTGCCTCCCGCAAAACAGGAGAAAATGCAACCCCCTGGAGCGCAGAAACTCTTCACGAGCCACAAATAGAACTCCATGCGCAACTCCAAGCTGTGGAGCCGGTATTCGAGCTCGCTGTAGGCACGTGCCTTCACGTACCGATTGGAGTCCGGACATTCGTACTGCTCTGGAATACCCACTCCAATTGCGTTGCTGGGATGCTGAAGAAACACCAGAAACACCTTCGGCGGCTTATTCGACGCCGAAATATCTCCGAGGCGGTCATTCTTTCCCGCATTGTACGTGGAGTAGTCCAATAAGAAGGAAGATAGAATCTGGTCAGACTCCACGAAGTGCAGGACCTATGCCTGTTCCTTCTCATCGCCGCAAATAAAGAGCCAGGAGGGAACATTCTGAAGTACCGGGTCGTGCATCTTGCGGAGTGACATCATTACTTCCTTGAAGTAAGGGCTGTCCACAGTGGAGTTCCCTTTATTCTCGACTCCAGGTAATGTCCTGAAGTCGATCACGCCCAACGCCATTCTCTTCGACGTGTCTGGATCCCATGCTCTCGCTGGCCACTCCATGAAACTATTAGTGCTTTCAACGTATGGGCGGTAATAACCCTTGGCCGTAGGTTTCTCGAATTTATTCTTGTGATGAAGAAATACGTTGAAAAATTTGAATGCTTGTGGGGAGAGCTCCGCATAAGTCTTATTCTTTTGGCTGACAGATTTTGCTCTCCCGAAGTAGGCCTCTCCAGGTCGGTTGAGGAGCATGTCCATCGTGGCTCTGGAAAACATTTGCGACGTCTTGAATGCTTTCCAATTGTCCTTGATGATTTCGTTCTTGGCATTCATAAGTCCAAGCTCAGGATCGATTTGGTGAAGCTCTTTCTTCACCAAGTGCTTGCGCTTCCACCTCTCCGACCACTCCCTGGCGGTATAGCAACTCTGCAGCACAAACGACACGGCCTTCACTGTCACCTTCGGATAAGGCAAGGTGCGTTTCTCTCCTGTCTGGTTCAGCATATGCTTGGCGAGTGTCGCCAATTTGTCATAGCTCAGGTTTCCCAGATGCTTGAAGAATTCTCGGTTGAGAAGGCAGTTATCTGGGTTCCATCCTTCCCTTGCATTGAACGTTCTCTACGTGTCTGGGTTGATGAGCTCTCCGAATGCGGCCGCAGTGATAACCTCGCTCTAGAGCTTGTACACTTCCTCTGGGGCCGTGATTAGCTTGAGCTCATTCGTGAGCTTCAGCTTCTCCTCCTTCGACTTTGTCTTTGCGATTCGGAGGTTCTTGTTCACGTCAATCATCGAGAACCACAAGAAGACGGCTTTCTCAAAGTCCTGAGGATCGTGCACAACACTTATTAGACAAGGTGGTTTAATGATCTTTGAATTGGCATTGCTAGTTGACTTGAGCCAAACTTGACACATCAGCGCGAACCGCGCTGAAATGCATACATACCTGAAAGGACTCTCTGTTTCTTCTTGCTTCAACTGTGCGTCTTGTAGCCGTGCTGGTCCCGACGGACGCTGCCTGCGTAGGATTTCTTGGCTTCCCCATAGCCTCCCACACTGACCGCGCTCCAAGGATATTCGTTGCCCATGATGGCTGCGCAACCTGGAAATGGTTTGTCCTATTGTAGAACGCAGAAATGAGCCTGAGCTTCTCTACGTCATTTGACCAGACCACGAAGCACTTCCATTTCTGGAAGTGTTCCCTCTCCGTGCGGTCTACCTTGTTGGCGTCATCCATCATCCACTTACTGGCGGCCACGCTGTGCTGCCCATTGATGATGTAGAAATCGCCTTTTTCAATCTCTGCCCACTCCTTCGGTTCTTCATTGTATCCAACCGGCATGACGCAGAGCGTTTGTCTCGTGCTCTTGTCGGGCATATTTAGTAGCTAGTTCACTAAATCCTCGACAATTCGGTCCTCCTTCGAGCGGATGTTGAATGTTGCCGGAGGTGGGACTAGTTGAGAGATGTCAATCTCTTTCTTGTCATCAGTCTTGAAGATGTAGGCGTCCTCACAAGTGGTCCAGAACTTCTTGTACACTTTGCTTACTTCTTCATAGTCTGGCTTTCTTTCCGTTGCTCGAGAATGAGGGACATGTGCCATCTCGTCGACGTAACTTGCCTCCGCAACTTCAGATACCTCAAAGGACCTTGCCAGAGGTGCCTGCACGGACGGGGAGGAATTACTTTTCTTCCCTTTCTTATTTTCCGGGGTTTTCTCTACCGGCTTTCTCGAATTTCTGGTTCCCCGAGCGCCTCCGGATTCCTGCGTGCTGTTGAGTCTGGAGCCTTGACTCACACCCTGTCTGGAGGTGTCCACTGAGACGGATCTCGGCCTGCTTAACTCTGTCTGCATTGCCAGCTTCCCTTTGAGTTGATCGAAGTCCTTGAACAAGGCACGGATCTTGCTGCAGAGCTTCTTGTGGTTTAAGGGCGTGCCATCTGAATTCTGCCACTCATTGTTATCGATTTTTTTCTCCAACTCCTTTATTTCGTCCCGGAACGGCGTGGGTTCTAGGCTTGCGAGGAGGGGTGTCATCACATACGGAATGAGGATGGAGTTTAGGCAGATTGTAAAGTGGTATTGGTCTTGAGGGGCAACGTTGGGAAACGTTGTCACACACTTCACTCTAACCATGGGGAGGGTGTCTGTTTCTAGATCTTTTACCATCTCCTCGTAGGAGAGGTTTAGAAACACCTGCGCGTTCTTGAACTTGTACGCGAAGCAGAAATTGTTTCTGAAGGGGATCATGTGGAATCCCCACGCTTCAACCCTCTCCGGATGTTTGAACTCCTAGTACTCGCCCTCGATGAGGGATCCATCTGTCTCGTTAGGGTCTTCAGGGTACTGAATATCACATCTGTCAAAGTACATTTCCAGTGCTTCTCTGTGTTGATCCATTCTGCGAGTAGAATAATAATATGTCAGGTGGCTTGTTATGAATGCACTTGTCGGATCAGCGCGAGTCGCGCTGATCTGCGTACGGTTTGTAGATTGTTGTTTTCGGCCTTGTTACATTGCTTGTCTATTGTAGATGTTGATGTATTTCCTACTTATGAAGGTGAGGTTAGTTTCTATTGGGTTTGGTTTTCTATTCCGATGACCTTAGTTATCTGGCTTTCTTATCTTTTACGGCAAGACTTAACGAATCAGCGTGGATCGCGCTGATGTGTTCAGTTGTTATATATTTGCGTTGTGGAATTCATGTATTTGGGTTCATTTTATTTTCTCTTAGGTTGTCTGTTTTTACAGGAGAGACGTTGCGGATCAGCGCGTCTCGCGCTGATCAGCGGTGCAGGGTTCTTAAATACTATGGAGTTGTGCTTCTACAATTGAGAGTGGGTTGCTCTGATTCGCTTGTCGGGAGATATTAACGTAGCGGAATTCCTAGATTGTATTTCAATTATATGAAATTAGTCAGTTTATGTTTTGAGGGCGACATTGCACATCAGCGCGGCTCGCGCTGATATGTAGTTCTTTGTTTCAGGTGACAGACTCCAGCTAATCACTGTGATCCTTGAGCTACTTATCCTGTAGTCTACCTAGCTTGTCAAATTTTTCTGGCTTCCAAGATAGTATATTGTCAAATCAGTGCGGCTCGCGCTGATTTGCATTCTGTCATATTTTAGGGTTTTAAGGGCAAGTCTGCTTCTGAACTTCTCCAGGATTTCTCATACAAATTCCAAAACACATACAGACCCTAAGCAAACCTAAGCTCAGATAGACCTGGAAGTGAATTGGTTAAGGATATACCTATGATTAAAATCAAGGGAAGGCAGGAATGGAATCTGGACTGAAAACAAGAAAAAATCAAATTCCGAAGCTAGCTGAATGCTGAAACTGCAATTCACCTCCTCATTAATTGATTCCTGAATAAAATAACAAACATAGTCTTTGAGACGTCAATGCTCTGCCAATGAATATAATCCATCCTTCAAAATGGCAGCTTACACAACAAGTTTGAAAAGCAATGAAATACAAAAATGAAACATGAAACTTGGAACAACAAACGTCCAGTGCCTTTAGCTTTGACACTATAGCCAAAAACAGTGCAACATCACACGCTCCGCTCCTCTCCGCTCCTCTCCGCTCCAGGACAACTCAAAAAACAGGATGCTGGCTTCATTTCTTTCGGGAAAAAACATGCACTGCACGTAGCCGAGTCCCTCAAAGCAAAAGACATCGACCTCTACAAAGCTCGCACACTGAATTCATTCACGCTGCAATCCAATCTCTTTCATCTTATGCACGGGTTCAATCTGCGACTGTCTGGCACGTTCTATGGCAACTCAGTCTAGAACCTCACACATTCCATCAGGAGATGGCAAGAGCGTCGGGGATTCGGTGCACAAGCAAAGCACTAGCATCAATGAAAATGCCTGCATGGCCTGGGGGGCAACCGAAAAATTGCCTCAGCAACGTAGCGACAAATGCATTACGAAACCTTGGCGTACAATGAAATTCCCTCGTCAGTCATGGACTACGAATTGCACGAGCTCTGCGAGAGAAGTTGTGCATGTTGACCTAATCATCAGAAAAGAAAACCCGAAGTGCTCACCTGCCACGATTAGAAGACCTTGCAGATTTGAACCCGGACGTCTTCTTCAGCAGCTTCAACCCCGACCGTGAGCTCCTTCAAAACACAGCTCCTCCACCGTAACTGATTGAAGCAATCAGGCTGGGAAATTGCTTCAAAACACAGGTCCTCGTGTGTGTCCGACAGTACAGAAGAAAAGCAGCCACCTCCGTGAAGAGCAAGCCTCGAAACTGAATGACAACCCTAAACCCCCAGAACGTGCTCCACCCTGAATCACAACCCACACTCTCACAAACAAAAAGCGCCACTAAAGAACTCGTGTGTCCGACAATATAGAAGAAAAGCAAGCCACCTCCGTGAAGAACAAGCCTTGGAACTGAATGACAACCCTAAACCCTCAGAACATGCTCCGCCCTGAATCACAACCCAAACTCTCACAAACAAAAAGCGCCACTAAAGAACTCGTGTGTCCGACAATACAGAAAAAAAGCAAGCCACCTCCGTGAAGAGAAGCCTCGGAACTGAATGACAACCCTAAACCCTCAGAATGTGCTCCACCCTGAATCGCAACCCAAACTCTCACAAACAAAAAGTGCCACTGAAGAACTCGTGTGTGTCCGACAATACAGAGAAAAAACAAGCCACCTCCAACAGCACAGAAGAAAAGCAAGCCACCTCCGACAGCACAGAAGAAAATTACGGCAGTAGAGAAGAAAAGCAAGCCACCTCTGGGCGACCAGCCAACAGCCAACCCTCTTCGGACAAAAGAGACGACGACTGGGATGGAAACCCGACGACCGACGGTTGAACTCCGTCCATCGTCACTCCGTCGTTCATTGAATTGTGGCCCCTGATCAAATTGATACCCGCCCCTGATCTGTTTGATACCCTGGGCCTATACTCAGATCCGAGTTTGAGAGGGGGTCTCACAAATGATACCTGCACAACGTATACCCAGGGCCTATACTCGGAACCGAGATTGAAAGGGTGTCTCACAAGGATCTCTGAATGGAAGATAAGTGGACATGGTGTGCACATAGATGGATATCAATATCAATTAGAATCAACGGAGATACAAAGGCTAAGGCCTATTTTGAGTAACTTGGAATTTTTTTGAAATTGAACAAAATGCCAACATTTCCATAAGTTGTTTCAATTTTTGTTAAATTTTAACCATACTAATTCAAACTTCACATATTAGAGATCTTATAAGAAAAGAAAAGACAACAATATCACTTATACAGTGAAAGATTATAATGTTTGACCATGAAGGTGTTCAAACTGCAAAAAAATTTCAACCCTCTTTTTAGAAGTCAAATCTAAAAAATTGGTGACCAAAAAGATTTGAGGTTACAAAGCCTAACATGTATAACCCCAATGAACATATGGCTTCTTAAAATCTACTCTATAGTTGTTTGAAATGTACTCTATAGATGTTTGATGCTAAAACTAGACTTTACAAAGTTTTTTTGGAAATATTAAACTACTTAAAATAGCAACTTCGTTAAGTTTTGCTTGACTTCAAAGTCCTGCAAACACCACATTCTAGTGCCTAGAGCATTTACACATATTACTAACATAAATTCGTGACCCACATGTTTTTTTAAAACAAAACTCTTAGAATTGACTTCACTTTTTGGTAGGTACAATGTCATGCAATTCAATCAAGGCCAATTTAAATGGGCCCAACAAATTTGTCCACAAGTTCTAAATTTTTTTTGGTTGTGGATTTGGTCAATGCATGTGTGAAAAAAATTAAATTAGTGACCCACATGTTTTTTTAAAACTAAACTCTTAAAATTGACTGTACTTTGTAGTACCAATGTCATGAAATTCAATCAAGGCCAATTTAAATGGGCCCAACAAATTTGTCCACAAGTTCTAATTTTTTTCTGGTTGTGGGTTTGGTCAATGTATGTGTGGAAAAAATTAAATTAGTGACCCACATGTTTTTTTAAAACTAAACTCTTAAAATTGACTGTATTTTGTAGTACCAATGTCATGAAATTCAATCAAGGCCAATTTAAATGGGCCCAACAAATTTGTCCACAAGTTCTAATTTTTTTGGTTGTGGGTTTGGTCAATGCATGTGTGGAAAAAATTAAATTAGTGACCCACATGTTTTTTTAAAACTAAACTCTTAAAATTGACTGTACTTTGTAGTACCAATGTCATGAAATTCAATCAAGGCCAATTTAAATGGGCCCAACAAATTTGTCTACAAGTTCTAATTTTTTTTTGGTTGTGGATTTGGTCAATGCATGTGTGGAAAAAATTAAATTAGTGACCCACATGTTTTTTTAAACGTAAACTCTTAAAATTGACTGTACTTTGTAGTACCAATGTCATGAAATTCAATCAAGGCCAATTTAAATGGGCCCAACAAATTTGTCCACAAGTTTCAAATTTTTTTTGGATGTGGATTTGGTCAATGCATTTGGAAAAACATTACATACTACTAACCATGATCATTAAGTAGATTTACTTTGACCTCAACAATATTTAGTAAACATTTGTTTGGTACAATGCCACTATATTCATAGTACACTATGAATATCATCACTAGTACCTTGAATTACAATGCTTGATTGTGAAGTGTGTTAAGATATTTATTGTAAAGCGTTATTCGCTTAATGGGAGTTTGTAGTGACCTTAAATTGTAATTATGGGTACCAACATTATAATGACTGAGGCTAGTAAATTGAATTCATGATGAAGCGTTATTTATTTTAAGCGATTTGTGGTGAAACTACATCATAATTATGACTCTCAACATCACAATTATTAATAAGGCTACTACTAAGTACATTCATTATACTCTGGTTGAAACAATTTCAATCTATTATAATGAATGTCACATGAAACTAGAAATTGTTAAATATGATGATGTATAGTTCAAGTGATTTAGAACTTGTGGACAAATTTTTTGAGCCCATCTAAATTGGCCTTGATTGAATTTCATGATGTTGGTACTACAAAGTACAGTCAATTTTAAGAGTTTAGCTTTAAAAAAACATGTGGGTCACTAATTTAATTTTTTTCACACATGCATTGACCAAATCCACAACCAGAAAAAAATTAGAACTTGTGGACAAATTTGTTGGGCCCATTTAAATTGGCCTTGATTGAATTTCATGACATTGGTACTACAAAGTACAGTCAATTTTAAGAGTTCACGTTTAAAAAAACATGTGGGTCACTAATTTAATTTTTTCCACACATGCATTGACCAAACCCACAACCAAAAAAAAATTAGAACTTGTAGACAAATTTGTTGGGCCCATTTAAATTGGCCTTGATTGAATTTCATGACATTGGTACTACAAAGTACAGTCAATTTTAAGAGTTTAGCTTTAAAAAAACATGTGGGTCACTAATTTAATTTTTTTCACACATGCATTGACGAAATCCACAACCAAAAAAAAATTAGAACTTGTGGACAAATTTGTTGGGCCCATTTAAATTGGCCTTGATTGAATTTCATGACATTGGTACTAGAAAGTACAGTCAATTTTAAGAGTTTAGTTTTAAAAAAACATGTGGGTCATTAATTTAATTTTTTCCACACATGCATTGACCAAACCCACAACCAAAAAAAATTTGAAACTTGTGGACAAATTTGTTGGGCCCATTTAAATTGGCCTTGATTGAGAAATATGTGCGTCACTTATTTATTTTTTAAAACCTGGACTGTCCGAGAAAGTTGAAAAAAACCGGCAATGGAAGTGCAAATGGAAAAAGAAATTAACATAGAAGTTGGAAACGCCCTCTTTGATGATAACCCATGGGCACCTCTTTAAAAAAATAATGTAACTGAATTTTTCCACGTGGACCAAGTTCATGCAAAAATGGCCGGGGTTGTACTTTGTTTGAGAAAGTGAGAAAAAACATGCAAGGGAAGTACAAATGAGGAAGGTCAAATAGGTAGAAATTAGAATCATGCTCTTCAATGATAATCCAATAATCTATAATTGGGCACCTAACAAAGAAAATAATTTAATTTAACTTTTCTATGAGCCCTTCAGGTCATGCAAATATGGTTGAGCTTTGAATTTTGAAGTTCTTGTATGCATTACTCTTTTCAGTTGACAGTTTTTCTACTGTTTTGAATTAGCACTTAATGAACCTTAGAATGAAAGTAAAACCGTGATGGCTATTTTGATTTTTGTTCATTTTCAAACAAAAAAATTCTTTTTTCTAAGAAATGGCTATAGATTGTACATTTCGAATCTATTTAGAACTTGTATTTTGTTGTTCGTTTTGAATTCCATATTTTCCGCTTTGGTTTGCATGGGTAAAAATTAGAACCTCTTCAAAGGCAAGGTTAAAAGAATTTAGGAATGGTAAATGTAATTTCCTTTCAAATTTTTTTGATGACTTGCTGGAGACAATTTATTTGAATTTAGGGCGTGGATTCCAAGCCCTAAACCCTAAACCCTGAGACCGTGAACCCTTGAAATTGAAGGCAAAATGTTCCCATCCTAAACCCTCAAATCTGCTGCAAGAAAAGGGACATTCTTTAAACATTCCAACATTATTAGGAATTTTTTTAAATCATACTTTTCATTCACTTTAGAAGAAGAACAATATTCCCGCCGACTAAAGGTGGGGAAGTTTGCAGTAAAGGCACTTTCTAGCCAAAATTAACATTATTCTAGTGTGTGCTATATATATGGCAAGCCGCGTTAGGTGCCACATGGTTAGTATAAGTAACGGAACCTTCATTTCCTAATAATGAACTTAGGTGCATTGTAAGGTCAACAATTGGGATCAAAATTTTAAAGTCAAAGTAGAAAAGGGTTTGGATAGTAGCTTCTGCTGTCCGCATTTGAAGACTGCCAAAGGGGATATGCCACTACGGACTTTAAAAGTCAACACAAACTTAATGAAAAGTGTAGTGACCCCATTATTTTCGTGGGGCCAACCACTAAATTCAGGATTGCCTGTGAATATCGAAAGGTTTACGTGGCAAGGCCGTCGTGATTCTGGGGACACTTGATATTAGAATGTACGCCATTCAAAAATGAGAACTGACTTCGCGCTCTTTCCTTCTCGCCGAGGAGTTGAGTGGACGTCGGCAGTTTAGTTGCATTCCAGTCATTCCACCTTTCTCTTCAACTGCATCAACTTTGAGCTTTGTTGTTGTTCTCTGCGCTTTCAACTTGTTCTATTATGTCTTTAGAAGAGTTTGATTAGTGTTGTTCCGCAATTGTATTGGTACAACGCTAGTTGTTGCCCGTTGTATTGCTCAAGCAGGAGATCCATCACATAGGAATTACAGTAAGCCACTCCGACCCCTTTGAAAACATGAGAATTCTCCATTTACCAGCTTCTAGGATCTATCATTCCAGCCTCTAGGTTTGCATAAGATCTTTCATTCCATGATTGGTAGTTGTTTTGCGTAGGTGCTCAATGATCTCCAGCACAGTTCACGTTGTGATTAGTCAGTCCGACTATTATCCATGAAATGTTCAAGTTCTCAAGTCACTCGACGAGCGCAGTCTGGAGAATGCGCAGAACTCTATATAAACTCCTCCGCGAAAGACGGACTTACTATAAATAGAAATTCCTTGACTACAATGAAAATGAAATGCACTTCAGCGCGACTCGGGCTGAAGTGCTTCTACCAGAGTTTCCATTGTCTTTGTGTAGATGGATCACCTAGAATCGTGTTTAATTGATATTCATCCCTGGTCGGGCTGAAGTGTATTCACAAAAGTAAAGGAATATGTAGTGTCGACACTTCAGCGCGACTCGCGCTGATGTGCACTGAAGTAAGCTGGTCTAGATCTGTATTCTATAAAATCGTGATGGAATATACTCTGGAGACACTCTAGATCTATCAGAGCTGAATTGCAATTCAGCGCGAGTCGCGCTGAAGTGTAGATATGCGCAGTTAAATGTATTTTGACGATATTACACCACGACTAATGCCTAATTACAATTCAGAGCGACTCGCGCTGAAGTGTCAGACTTATTGGATCTGAATTGCAATTCAACGCGACTCGCGCTGAAGTGTACATACGCGTAGTGAAATGTATTTTGACAATATTCCACCACGACCAATGACTAATTACAATTCAGCGCGACTCGCGCTGAAGTGTCGTCACGGAGGGAATGAAATATATTGTGACGGTATTCCAGTGCGAGTAATTCCGAATTGCAATTCAGCTCGCAGAGAATGAAATTCATTTTGATGCTATTTTAGCTCAATTGGCGCTAAATTCTCATCATGCAGAGAGTGGAATTAGTGACGACGTATGTCTACATCGTGGGTGCTAAATTGCAATTCAAAGTTGGTCGCGCTAAAGTGCAATCACCTATTGCATGAAATTGGTTGCGACGATATGTTAGTGTCCTGGGAGCTGAAATACAATTCAGCGCCAATCGCGCTGAATTGCCATTCGGATATTACTGCCGCTCAGAAATACCAACACCATTTACTCCGTCAATCAGGTCGATTGGAGTATGATGCCAGACATTGACTTCAATACTGCTTTTCATTTGGTTTTCCAGATACGTGACATGACTTCATCTGCGACTTTTGACGACTTCATGGAATCCTCGGATGATGAATTTCCAGTTTTGGAAGGGATGAATGTAGGCATTCCTGAATGCGAAGGACTTCCGCGTCATCTTTGGAATACAAGATGTGTCACTCTTTACAATGAGGAGGGTCTACTTATTGGCGAAGGGACTTGCCATAGTGTCAACTCAGACCTCGTGCTTGGAGCTAATGGTCCTCTTGGAGATACCCATGTAGCAGTTCACATCACCAAGACATTCTCAGAAGCGGATATCCCTCAGGAGCAGATTTACTATTTGGTTGCTTGGCCGATTAAACGAGTCCACTGTGCGGGAGCAAGTCTTCACGACCATGAGGCACGAGACAGATTCAATCAGCTACAAGCCCGCCTCTTGAATCCACAACCTCTAGCATCTGTACGGCCATATTCAAGTATCCTTAGGAATCCACCTCGTGTGACCTCCCGCAGATCTAAGGAACTCCTCACTCCAGAGTGCATCAACTTGGTGTCTAGCAAAGTCTGTTGTTCCCAGAATTGCGTTCAACCGTTTCCAAGGGAGAAGATTCAGGCCTTCCGCGAGAGAATGTACTCCAATACATCATTCAAGTTCAGGTCACACATGAAGACTGATGTACATAGGTCAGTGCATCTTGATGCACGTGGAAGGAAGACAGTGACCGTTGAAGGCATCAACGTGTGCATGCGAGCATGGATGCATATTTCTGGGGTCCCGGAGGCTACATTCTATCGGTACCTCAAATATTGGAAGGACGAACGAGAGGCAAGAGACCATGGAAATGTAGGATTGGAGAAGCCGAGAAAGTACACTCAACAAGCAACTGCCACGCTAAAGTGCATCCTTGAAAAGGAGGCAGATCACATGCCACATCGTACTCGGACTTTGAAGTCAGGGGACAAGGTCGTATCCATGTGTCTTCCCTCTACTTTTCAGTGGAAGGGTAAGATGAAAGAAATTAATGATGTCAATGTAGCCTTTGGATTACCCGAAGTTTCTACTTCAAACCTGAGCAAGATCAGGTCCTCGAAGTTTTCAGAGTACGAGGTGAAAAAACCTGGTGATAATTTTGCTCGGTGTTCAATGTGTGACAAACTACAAGAGCTACGAAGGAGTTGTATTGCTGGATCTCAAAGTGCTTTGATATGGTCAAGGAGGCTTGACAAACATTTGGCTATTGCTCGGGCACATAGGGAGCTGTACTACGCAAATCGTTACCGCTCGCATGAGTTTCCACATGAATGTTTGACGATCATGCATGACAAGATGGACCATGCCAAGACCGCTTCTCCGGTTTTTTCCCACAAAACTAAAGAACTTGATGGGCTCATGAAGTTGCCCGTCTCGGTCACTGGCATGATTGCGCATGGTCATGCTGATGTTCAATATGCGCACTATGGCTTGGATATGTTTCCCCACGACTCAAACTACACTATTGGCTCCATGGCAAAGTTGCTCCGAGATTTGGAATTGCCACCAAAATCGTCTTCTCGGCAATTGTTTATGGGGTCTGGATCCACAAATTTATCCAGGGCAATACTAAAGGGTGCCGAAGTTTGCGAAGCATCACTACCTCCGCTACCGGAAACGTTATGTCCAGGGATGCCGTTGCCTCCTATTTTGAATGTGCAAATGGATAATGCCACCGGAGATAACAAGAATAGATTTGTTTTCTGTTATTGGTCTCTACTTGTTGCAAACAAGATCTTTCGTGAAGTGTACGTGAACTTCATGATTGTGGGTCATACTCATGACGACATTGATGCGCTCTTTGGAAGATGGAGTATGCTTTTGAAGAAGGAAAACTTCCTTACAATTCCTGCACTTATGAAGTCATTTATGGATGTGGAATCCATTCCAACAATCCCTCACCTCATCGAAGAGGTGCCAGATTTCAAGGGTTTCATAGCAGGCAAAGTTTTGGACGGCAATGACATCATGGTTGGACACACAAAGCCACAACAAGTGAAGTTCTACCTTGACTCGATTGGGTGTCCAGTCATGAAGTACAAAATGTTGTGCACTGATGTGGAGTGGTTGCCGAAGGGGACTGGTCATGGAATGAAATTGTGGAAGGAGGACTCTGAAGGGCAAAGTTTGTGGCCACGTGGAGTACCAGAAGCAGTTCTGCCGAGTCCAATGAAAAGTGCAGAGGACATCTTGAAGGGCATATCCGGATTCGTGAGGTATTGGGAGCATTTGTGCAATCAAGATCGCACTGGAGAGTACCGAAGACGCTATGAGCACGTAGTGCACTACTGGCAAGGTGTCAAGGTAGCATTGCTAGAACCACTACCTTCATCTTCTATTTTGAAGGATGGTTTTTGGCCTACGAGCTGTGTTCAAGCAACTCAAGTAGATGAATTAGACGAAGACGGCGAGGATCGTGAAGAGTTTGGGGAAGATGACACGTACGTAGGCCCTTTGAGAGGTCGCCCACAACCATCCTTTAGGGTGGGTCGAGATCTCTTTGAAGGATATTTTGTTGCAGTTCGACCCGCAGATGGTGACAGTCATCCGGTTTGGATTGCAAGGGCATTATCTGATCCAAATTGTAATCCGGAGAAACCTAATTGTATACACATTCAGTACTTCCGTCCAACATCGAGAGATGAAGATGTTCAAGACTTTTACACTGGATGGGACAGTGAAAGAGGTCTACGTTGGAAAGTGGATGAAACTGAACCGCCACTTTGGGAGCATACAAATGCTGTTATGACAGCGTGGAAGTCTAGCATTCGAAAAGATACTCGTCAATGCATGATCAAGATTCCTGCTGCTCAAATTGACGTTATCAACCAAAGTCTCGCATCCTACACTTGATATCTGTAGCTATGTAATATGTATGCATATGATTAGATGGTATAGTTTTGAGTGGATTGATTTTATTTTATTGCTCGGCATTGCATTATTGATTTCAACTGTATATTTTGTGTTTACAGAACATTGGAATTTAAGTATAGTCTCAATATACTTCTTTTTATATTCTTCAGCACTCTTTTCTTTATTTTTTACTTCATTATCTTATTTGTTTATCATTGAGTATGTTTTATTTCAAATTACATTGTTATTGGAAAAAAAAGTAGTAGATATATCTACTATTTATTTGGTTAACAGATGAAGCACTTGTCACATTTTGGGTAGGGGGGCGGTTGGTTGTTACAACTTTCCTGCCTGCAAAGTTCATTTAGCAGCACCAAGTCATGTTGTTCTCTCATGCACTCATACAAGTCCAATGGGAATCGAACCCGGACCGCTTCAATGAGATGAACAACCCCTCACAACCAACCGCGGAGTTCATGACTTGGTGTTTAGAAGATGACGTAATCTTTATTTATATTAATTATAACATTTACTCTAAACCGAATTACATGTGTTTGAACAGACTATCACTCAAAAGACTCTCATTTTAATGGAAATTGCGCATTACAACTAACAAATTCAATGTTTGCCCACCTAAATTGCCTAAAATTATAATTCATTTGTTAGGGTCTAAATGGACAATATTATTATGAGAGACCCCAAACCTCTCAAAATATTGAATATTGTGTTTGAAGTGAAGAAATTGAAAGCGCTTCTGAGTAAGAAGGTATGAAAATCGTTTTTGAGCAGTTGCTACCGTATTTTCAGCCTACAGTCCTAGAGCAGAGGGTTAACCCCTGAGCGCCCAGGAAGAAATCACCAAAATAAGCATGCTGCAGACATTGACATAAATAAGAGGCTCCCGCAAATGCAATAATTTCATCCGACGAACTTCACTGTTGGAACTTTGAAAGGGGTAGAGTCCAAAGGTCTGCTGAGAAGCTGTAGAAACTTGATCGTTTGGATGTAGAGATTATAGCAATCAAATCTGCGTTGACTGCCTCGTTTTAGGCGATTTTTGAGAGGTCCGTGCTATTTGGAGGCCTCCCCCCCCCTGAAGAAGTGCCCAATGCTGTCGATTTTTTGCTGGTGGCTAGGCCCTCTAATGATCATGCGGTGTGTAAAATTGCTTCGATTTCTGACGCGTGCAGCTTTAGTCGATGCCGCATTGAATTCGGTGTCCTCACACTGGAAAGACGAGTGCGGACCGGGAGAACGAAAAAGACAACTGACAGGTGGGACAGGGGCCCGGTGGTATACATGCCATCCGCGTAGCCTAGTCAGCATTCTCGCAAGTAGAAGCAACTGCCCATACCAGCTGAATCGTGGTTGGACTGGCTGGCTTCATGCGGGTCCAAATATGGAATAATATTTGCACGTAAAAAATTCCGTGTTCAAAACCACGTGTAGGTAAGGTAAGAGCATCTCCTACGGCCCTTTTGGTCTGGGCCTCTCAAATGGGTTTTGGAAGGCGATTGGTAGAATCAAACTCAATGGGGCTAGAAAATAATTGCCTTCTCAAAATCACAACGGTCAAAAAACTTTCATACCCTTATAGAGAGTTACAAAGAAACACACCGTGAAAAAAAATAGAAACAAGAAGGTCCAATCCTATTTTTCTAAAAATAGACAGCTAAATCATTCAAAAAAATGTAAAAAATTCCAAGAGCGTCCAATGACTCCACAACTTTCCATCTAGGTGCAACCTACACCCACCAACATGTGCACCAAATTTTGCACAATTCCAACGATCCAATCAAAAGTTATGGCCCATTTGGCAAACTGTGACTAATGTATCTAATGCCTCCTAGGGGCATTAGACACATTAGTTACAAGTGCCCAAATCTCCTAAAATAATAGCCTTCTCTAATTCAAAATGGTCCCAAAACTTCCATATTCTTGCACAAAGTCCCAAAAAAGCACACTTTGGAAAAAAATTGAAACAAGAAGGTCCAACTCTATTTTTTCTAAAAATGAATAGCTAAATCATTCAAAAAAATGTAAAAAATGTAAAACAATCCAAGAGCATCCAATGATCTCACAACTTCCCATCTAGGTGAAACCTACACCCACCAACATGAGCACCAAATTTTGCACAATTCCAACGATCCAATCAAAAGTTATGGCCCATTTAGTAAACTGTGACTAATGTGTCTAATGCCTCCTATAGTAGGGGCATTAGACACATTAGTCACAAGTGCCCCAAATGGGCCATAACTTTTGATTGGGTGGTTGGAATTGTGCAAAACTTGGTGCGTAAGTTGATGGGTGTAGCTAGGTTTCACCTAGATGGGAAGTTGTGGAATCATTGGACACTGTTGGAATTTTTTACATTTTTTTGAATGATTTAGCTATTCATTTTTAGAAAAAATAGAGTTGGGCCTTCTTGTTTCAATTTTTTTGCATAGTGTACTTCTTTGGGACTTTGTGTAAGGGTATGGAAGTTTGGGACCATTTTGAATTAGAGAAGGCAGTTATTTTAGGAGATTTGGGCACTTGTGACTAATGTGTCTAATGCCCCTAGGAGGCATTAGACACATTAATTACAGTTTACCAAATGGGCCATAACTTTTGATTGGATCGTTGGAATTGTGCAAAATTTGGTGCACATGTTGGTGGATGTAGTTTGCACCTAGATGGAAAGTTGTGAGATCATTGGACACTCTTGGAATTTTTTACATTTTTTTGAATGATTTAGCTATTCATTTTTAGAAAAAGTAGAGTTGGACCTTCTTGTTTCAATTTTTTTCCAAAGTGTGCTTTTTGGGGACTTTGTGCAAGGATATGGAAGTTTTGGGACCATTTTGAATTAGATAAGGCAGTTATTTTAGGAGATTTGGGCACTTGTGACTAATGTGTCTAATGCCCCTAGGAGGCATTAGACACATTAGTCATAGTTTACCAAATGGGCCATAACTTTTAATTGGGTGGTTGGAATTGTGCAAAACTTGGTACACATGTTGGTATGTGTAGGTTACACCTAGATGGGAAGTTGTAGAATCATTGGACACTCTTGGAATTTTTTGGGGGGTGCAACAGTTTGAAGAGGTACTACAGCCGCTTTTATTGTGCTTTTCCGCAGAATTTAGTGCAGCACGAAGGGAAAAAGTAGTACCCCGACATGTGCCAATTTGCAGGGTCTGCCAAACTGAACTTATACTAGTCAAGGTGCTTAATTTATTCCCAGTCTTTGGTAATCTATTATTTAGTTACAAATTATAGGTTCACTCTTGTGTAGCTCATTTTTTTTTGGGTCAGTTTTTCAATTCATCTTGAACAGGTTGTTTGCCATGTGTTATAGAGTACTTTTTTTTGCTGAATAAGCATGGAAGTTTTAACAGTTTAATTCATAAATGGGACAGGTGCAATTGTTGGAGAAGACCCAGACAGCATTTGCTGCGGAACAGAAGGTTAATGATCTCAAGGCCAAAGTAGCAGAGCAGAAGACGCTGATTGTGAAGCTTGAAGAGGATATCCTAAAGGTTCTTTCTACGTGCTTATCATTTCACTGTTTTGTTTAATTTTTCTCTTCAAGTCTTAGATGGCAGAGCTCTTCCTAAATTAATCTAGCAATTTCTGGATTGCTAGTATTTAAATTCTTTATATAAATACTGTATTTAAATTCTTTCTTTCTTTACTATTGTCCTTTCCTATTGTTGGGGTTTTGTATTTTTTGCCATGGCACGTGAGCTTCTCTTATCATCATATTGTAAATTCTGTGTACAGGGCTACGGACCTTCACATGACCACCGGCATGCTAAGCAATCGGATGACTGGAATCTGCTTGATTCAGAAGTAGCAGACTTACGGGAGGTACTTGATCCTCTTAGTGGAAAATTTTGAAGTGAATTATATGCTGCCATTTTTGTGCATGTGTACGTGGGAGGGATATTACTCAACCTACAGTATTTTATAACAGTGCCATCATATTATTGGCCATGGAGATATTGTCTATATTCTATTGTCCTCTGTTTTACTTATAGATTTTCGACACGCATGGTTCCCAGCATTTCTCATGTGCTGATGTTTTGATTGCTGAATGCAGAATAATGTGGGCGGAAAGTCAGTGGACGATGAAGAGCAGAACTCAATGTTGACAGTTATTTGTAGTCAACGTGATCGCTTCAGGCAGCGTTTATAGGAGACGGAGGAAGTATACCTTCTATCTTGATATGGTTCTTTTATCTTAAGCAAATTGTGAACTTGAAATTACATAGATGTAAAGAGGTGTGCTCATAGGTCCACAAATTTTCTGTATTAACAATATATATTCTTTCGAGGGTGTGCAGGAGCTAAGGATGGCAAGGAATCGATGTCAAACATTGACAACAGACATTGAGCGAAGTAAAGCTCATAACGTGAAACTCTATGAGAAGATGTATTTTGTACAGGACTACTCTCAAGAACCCAGTAAAGGACAATCAGGAAAGAAGGTACTCCTCGATGCAGTTTTTTTGTCAATGATATCTCGAAGGCAAATATGTGGCTCAGGCAGAGTCTAAACGCTGACAACAGTTTAAGACCCCATGAATGTGTTTGTAGCTTTACCAAATTTGTAGCACACCTAGATAATATTCCTTCATTGTGATTTACAGCGAGGGGAGGACTAGGAGTCAGGCGTTAATGGAGACGTAGAGAGCAAATACAAGAAAATGTATGAAGATGACATACATCCCTTCACTGCATTCTCCAAAAAGGTTCGTCTTTAATTTTCTTTGGATGTTATGAGCAGCATGTATAGGACTTGCACTTGCTCGTGTATTCGTCTCAGGAAAGTATTGATGCTATTGTCCATCCAAGAAATATTGACAGGCAGATATTGGAGTAATTGATGTGAAGGGCTTCCTTCTCTGATACTCTTGATTTCAGAAAATGTATGTCCAAAAAAATGACAGGACAACAACATTGATGGCAGAGGTTTGCATGGCAGGCCTTGAATTCTAAATACACCAGAGTAAACACGATGAAGAACACTTAGAGGTCGAAGTAAAAGGTCGATGATAAAGATGGGCAGATGGATAGGTTGTAGCGTTGTCAGGCTTGGCAGATCTCATCCACTAGAGTTGAATGCTCTCAAGGTTGATTCATAATTTGGTAGTCTGATCGGGTTATTTATAACGTAAGTTGAGGAACGCCTAAAGAGTTTCACTCTCAGCAGAACAGTGGCATCCTTATGTCGAAATAGTTAGTGACCATCCCGTAAGAAACGTTACTTTGTTTATTCATCTGCTTCACATTCACATACCTCAATTGATCCGGGTTTGGGATGTTGTAAAATTGACTAACAAATCCTAATTCTATGGTAGAAAGTTCACTTGGATGGTTATATCAAATAGAGTAAACAGAAAACTCTCAAATCTCAGGCAGGGGCCGAGAATGCAACACAGGGATGCACAAACAAAGCATATCAAACTCGACGTGAGGGTCACCATGACAAGTGACCTTGGCCAGAAGGAATTGGGATTCAAATCTAACCTTCAAATGTCATTTAGTAATAGTTGTAGTTGATCCGTGTCACCAGCTCGCTCAAGTGCGGGAAGTGGACCACATTCAATTTGAACGACAACACCTGAATTCAGAGGGTGATAGTTAGAAATCCAAAATTATCGGTGGGGCCCTAAATCATTACAATACAACTTTGGGGTCATTGCTAAAGAAGAAGCATTAGTGTACTGGTTGTGAGTAGGCTGGCTTAAATATAATAGGTAGTGAGCAATATAGTATCTTAGACAGCCGTTCTGATGGTGAGCAGATTAAGCATCAACTCAGACAAATTGTGAACAAAGTACTGAGGAAGAATCATACTCATAAAAGAAAAACCATACACTCATCAAATTTGCACTCCACACGCTCTATCTCAGACTGACAGTGAGCAATTATGTTAGGAGCTGCTATTCCATCACAAAGACCTTTGGATTGAGTAGTAGTCCAACGCAAGCCTCAATATGGTCTTCACCTGACCTGCAATGAGAGTCCAATGCTCGTCCAAAATTGCATTTGTTAGGAACTAAACGGTGTTCATCAATTAATTCGTGTACCTATATTTCTTTGATATGCAAAGAAAGTTTCACTAACGTCCTCTTTCAACATGGAATTTCTAATTCCTACAATATTTCTTGGTATTCAGGTCCAAGGTATGTGTCCAGCATCGAATATAAAATTGTTGCTATGCAAGTAAGAAAGGAAGCGATCCTTTACCAGCTTGTCAAGGGCAACTAGACATTGTCGTTGAATCGATACCAGGTAGGCATCATGACAGGCAATAACGGCATCAGTGACCTTTTCGAAGCCACTCCCTCGAAAAGCTCTAGCAAAGAACTTTATAGAGCCTATTCCATTAAGAAATGCATGAGACCACTGATAGATTAAGAGCAAAGTCAATTCAAGCACTCAATCCATTGGCGTACGCATTGTGGAGCCCGATGAATTTACCCGGTCCATGACATACTAATGCAGAGTATTAACAAATGTATGAGTTTCTGTTGTAATAACATTCAAGAGTCTAGCATAACAATGACAATGTGCATTCAAGTTTGTTGCAATGTCTTTCAGAATCAAAGTCCATCTCTTTCGATGCACACAGGTCATGGACTTGTACTTCTTTTCAACAGCACTTGACAATTCACCTGCACAAAACAATGTACCCAGCAAAATCATCAAACATCTGCAAAGCTCAACACGGTCACGAAAGCTCAAATCTCACACGCAGACTACAAAATTCTCATAACCGTACTAGTAAAGACACAACATTCGCATGGAGAAGATGTAATTACCTAGTTCATCCTTCAGGAACTGTAGTTTGTGCAGCTCACTTTTGTCCATGGTGTCCAAATAATGAACCTATGAAATCAACACAAATGTACCAAATTCAAATACCTAGAATGAGTAATCGAAACTTCCTTCTCAGACCTAAGGTTAAAAGATAACCACAAATCTCAAGCATGCAAGGTATTGCTGATACTATTTACATTTACATTTACACTTGCAAGAACAAGTCAAAGACATGCCAGACGTAACACATCAGCCAAACACTCAAAGGAGGATTTGATTAGTTAAAACAAAGAAAGCAATAAGACTTACTTGGTAATGAAGTATTAAGTGCTCCACAGGAGAGCTAACTGCCTCTCTTGACTTCGCACACAATCTTACAACCTGGACAAAAGTAACCAAAAAAGTATTTACAGACTTACAACAAGGATGGTCAGTTACATTATTTCCAATTACCTTAATATCCTCAAAGACAACCCATGCATAATACCATGTTGAATTTGTAGCTATACGTCAGATAATCTTTAACCTTCTATTGTATATACATTATATCAAAAGTAAATCAATTAACTCAGTACCTTTCACTATTGAATAAGTCTCAAATTTCTCTGTACTAAGTCCTAACAACAATTTAGCTTCAAGACATAGCATCAATTACCTTAAGACCTGTTGCACTGATCTTCTCCGCAAGTTGATCTATAGCAACATTACTGGGAGCACAGACGAGTACCTAAAGAAAATAAAGCAGTCAATCGGGATTTCTAGCCACGTCAAGAATACACAAGTGTAACCATACTAATCACTAAAATCAACTCTATCCTTATTCATCAAAGAAAGCATACTGCACTTGCATGCGCCCCAGCATAAGCCCACAAGTAGACATTCGTTTGAATACTTAGTAGCCAAACACAAACGATAAGAAAATCACCTGCCCCTGGCCCTGTTTCGCTAAGTGATAAACAATAGCTGCTGACGTCACTGTTTTACCAGTGCCCGGTGTGCCCTGAATCAAGCTTACAGGCTTTTGCAGCACACTCTTCACAGCATAGACCTGTCCACAATACCGTGTCCGTAGATCAGTTTCAAAACTTACATGTCAAAATGCTTTAATTCTGGAATTCAGACTGTACAAAATCTCATTTTTTAATTTTACACATCACAGTAGAAATAGAACCTAGTACATTATGATTCGTAACTTGTTTAACAAAAGTAAGGTGACTCAACCATACCTGTGAAGCATTGAGCTCCAAATCGCCGTGGCAGTGTATTCCGAACTGTTTGCATTTCTACTTCATGACCAAGAAGACGATGATAGATATATCTGCAAGAACAAAGCGTATATCTTAGAGAAAGTACTTCATGAACTGTGCAACAATAAAACACTTGGGAGAGAACAATGTATTCGTTATGGAAAAATGTATAGAATGAATAAATTTCACATAAGAAACCCAAACACCTCAATAAAAGTATTGAGGGATTACCCACTGATACTCGTTTCATCGACAACAAATGTCTTCATCGCAACTTGCATCCGATCAAAACTAGTGCTTTTCCAAACGAAGTCCACACTGAAATTGTGATTCACATTAATAGGTACACCCTGCAAATCCCGAGTGTCAAAGAAGTGATAATTTGCTTTATTCTCGCTCAGACTTAAACTTACCCATAAGAAAAACATAAAAAAACATCCAAATATAAAAACCATCGGAAGCTGGATTAGATCTCTGCTTTTAGACAAGGAATACAGTGCACATATACACACACAACGTAAAAACAATTCGAATATGTGCTTCTCAACGTACACGGAAACGAATCACGTCACAAATAAACACTTACAAACGATTTCACAAAGTACAGCAGACACGGTTTAGCTGAGAAACCACCACTTCAGAGCACAGGGCTAAGATACTCCGTTTTTTTCTAAATATAGATTACAACAACAAGTCAAACGTAGCAATGAGAAATAAGTAGGCAATAAAAGGACATTATGTATAGTAGATAGAATGGAATTACTGTTACTCCTATCTTGGAAGTCACATAGAAAGCAAAATCTCAACTCACCTGCTTCGAAATAGTAGTGCAGACTTCGCTATCTAGTTCATTTCGTGCAGCCAGGGCTCCAAGAAGACAAGTGAACACAAGCTCAGAGAGGGTATCTTTCCTCAATACTATCCCTTAACAAATTCTGATTTCTCGAACCCTAAGACATCTTTCAAATGTAGCAGAGGAAAGGCACACGGGAACCAAACACGACACAAAGCATGTATAAACATTAAACACACAGAAAATCAAAACGAAGCATCGGAAAAACTGTGTGAAAGCTTCCTAGAAGTTGAAAATCAAGGGAACAAGTTTTTCAATCTTGAATATGGAAGTATGTGACTTCATAAAAAAAGTATGCACGAGGAATGGAGAGGTTCCGATAATGGGAGAGGGTGACAAATTTTGACAAAAAACGGTCGATTCAATACACATAAGACTTAGTTTGTACGGTAGGATGTTACACTTTGTGCCTCAAGTTTACCGTTAAGTGATCCCAACGGAAAACCCTCTGTCATGACACATGCTCTCTATCTAAGCCACTCCCCATAATGAAAATCGTGTCGGTAGAGGATGAAAACTGTGGACAGAAGTCGCCCTACTTCACCCATTTGTAGTTCTACAAAGCAAAATTGGAGAAGGATAGAAAGCCATTCGCTCGAAAAGTTGTTGAGGTACCTATAGACTACTTCACAATTGAAAGGCGTTGGTCTACGTAGCCTCCAGGAGTGACTGAAATGTCTCACCAACAGAAGAAGGTGAACAAGAGTACTTAGTTTTCATGTCGTATAATGATAATATTCTTTCTTTTGAAGATTTTGGGTGTATTGAAGAAGGTTTAGGGTTTATTCTTCCAAACCCTACTTTAGTCCATTTCGAGGATACAAGTGCATTTTGAAACTAATTTTTGTTCCTTTGCGACATAGGAAATTTTGCCAAAGTGGGATGGATAGAGAAGACGACCACATACAAGTCATAGATGAGAGGCGAAAGCAACTACATGATGACAGACTTTGGGTGAGAGAATATCGCTGAGCTAGGTTTTTAAATTTGCATAGAATGAGTTGTCCTTGTTGTAAATGTCAAGGTCGCAGGAAGTGGATAGTTCCCACTGTGAGGGAACATCTAATCCGAAACGGCAGAGATTCAAAATTTCGAGTGTGGCGAGGACCTGGGAGTCCGGAGACATCTGATGAAGAATGGGAGGCTAGTTTCTGGAGTTCAACAGAAGGTCAAGCAATGCAGGTCGATAATGAAGTGGACACTAGGAATATGCTGGACAATTTGTTTCAAGACGTTAAAAACTCAGAGCCCATGGAAGAACGGCTCCATGACATAGAGGCCATGGAAGAACGCTTGCATGACACAGTAGTGGAAGCCTTTACAGTAGCAGACAATGTAACCAACGCATGCAACTCTAGACCAACTGTAGGTGATGACTTGGAGGTCGAAAATGCATTGCCGCAGGAAGAACTGGTAGGTGATATAGATGAACAACCAGAAGTTCAAGGTCAAAACAATTTTGACGCCGACATTTTGGAAGAGGCTTTGCATGAATTATATGAAGGTGCTCAATGTACCAAGTTGGTAGCTACCATCCTTATCATGAACGTGTGCACAGTCCATGGGGTGAGTAACAATTTTGCTGATGAATTATTCACTCTTCTCCAAGGACACATTTTGCCACAGAATAATACGTTGCCTAGGAATTTTTATGCAGCTCGAAGACTAACAGGCAAATTAGGATTGGTTTACAATAGCATCCATGCATGCGAAAAAGGATGTGTACTGTTTAGAGGAGAACTTGAAGGTGCTATAAGTTATCCAAAGTGCAATCGTCCAAGGTACAGGGATCAGATTAGAAAGAAGTTTCCGATGAAAGTTTTGAGGCATTTTCCTATCATTCCAAGATTGCAACGCATGTTTCGTAGCCCAGCACTTTCAAAATTGTTGCTATGGCATTTGGAGAATGGAAGCAATCGTCCAGGAGGAGATAATCTAGTGCGTCACCCATGCGATTCAAAAGCGTGGTGCCACTTCCATGAAAATGTGGACCCAACCTTCGGTGAAGACTCGAGAAATGTCCATTTTGCTCTTGCTGCACATGGAGTAAATCCTTTCAAGCAGACTCGTTCGAGTTGGTCTACTTGGCCAGTGACCTTGCTAAATTATAATTTGCCGCCTTGGTTGTGCACCAATTTTTTTTTATGATGTTAGCTTTGTTGATTCCTGGAAAGCAATCTGTAACTGCAGAAGTATTTGATGTGTATCTGGAACCCTTGGTGGATGAATTGCTGGAATTGTGGAAAGGAGTACTAGCATATGATGTTGTACAAGAAGTTGGTGCCCGTTCTTTCAACCTCAGAGCAGTTCTTATGTGGACAATTCATGACTATCCAGGATATGGCACAGTAGGAGGATTTGCGCACCAAGGCTATGCAGGGTGTCCATGGTGCGGTTCTGATTTAGGAGCAGAGCATTCAATGGAGCTATGTAAGGAAATTTATCAAGGGACTCGCAAATGGTTGCCTACTAATCATCCTTACCGCTCGGAGCGTATGAAGGATCACTTTGATGGAAAAGTGGAAGTACGAGGAAGACCCAAAATTGTATCTGTAGAAGAACAGTTGGAATATGTAGAGCAGTATAAGACTTGGAAAGCAGCAGGAAATAGAGACGGAACTCCAGGGGATCCGTCCAAATTGCATGGAGTGAAGCGGTCTAGCATTCTTTTCAGGTTGCCTTACTGGAAGGTGAGTTGCAGTAGTCTTTCAAGTCGAACGACTAAGTAGCAAATTAGTAGTACCATTAAAGTGTCAAGAAGAATGACAATGGATTACTTGCATTTCAGTTGTATTATAGTCGCTTATCAGTCGTATCTTAGTTGCATGTCAGTTGTACTGTAGTCGCATATTAGTTGTGTTTTAGTCGCATATTAGTTGTGATTTAGTTGCATACCAGTTGTATTTTAGTCGCAAACCAGATGTATTTTAGTCGCATGTCAATTGTGTCATATTCGTTTTGAGATGCTTATAAAGAGCGTTTGCAGTGAACACTAAAGTGCCTACATTGTGTTAGAGTCTTGTAGCATGCTTTTTTAGAGAGATGAAGTGATAATAAAAGCATTTGGTAGGGAGATGTACAAGTGAATGTGTCTTTCCATGTCTGTTGTCAATCCCATACTAACTACTAAAAGGCTATTCATGTGACCAGAGGCTTCTCATCCGCTATATACTAGATGTCATGCACTGCGAGATGAATCTTGCCAAGAATTTCTTAAAAACAATAAGTGGAAAAAAAGATACGGTGAAGGTGCGACAAGATCTTCAAAGGAGAGGTATACGAAAACATTTGTGGTTGATACCAAATCCTCGTAGAGTTGGTAAAATGTTGAAACCTGCTGCTGGATATGTGCTCTCTAAGAAAGAGTACGAGCAATTTGCAGACATTATTGACTCTGTGAAGCTTCCTTCAGGATACTCCTCATCATTTGGGAAGCATATAAAGGCTAAAAAATTTGGAAGCCTCAAATCGCATGATTATCATGTGTTAATGCAGCAATTGATGCCATTGGCATTGAGGGGTCTATTGAAACCCGGACCGCATATGGCCGTCATGCGGATTTGTAAAGTATTTAGGAGAATATGTACGAAGGTTTATAACCCAGCAGACTTTGAGTCTCTTCAATTAGATGTGGCTGAAAGTATGGCACTACTAGAGATGGAGTTCCCACCGTCATTTTTTGACATTATGACACACCTTCCATATTACCTAGTCCAAGAATTAGACTTGTATGGGCCTGTTTGCACAAGGTGGATGTATCCAGTTGAAAGGTATATGAAAACATTGAAGAATTATGTCCGGAGTATGGCTAGACCAGAGGCTTGCATGGCAGAAGGGTACTTGAAGGAAGAATGCCTTGGCTTTGTTACAGAGTATTTGCAAGGATTTGATGTTGTCAAGAGGCGCGTCTGGGATGCAGAGGAGGAATTTGGTGATGCTGAAGAAGTTCTAGAGGGTGCGGGTCGACAGTTTGTAATGTCTACTGCACTGCGAGACGCAGCACATAATTATGTACTGAACAATGTTGCCATTTTGGAGCCACTTGTGAAGTAAGTTGCACTAGCCTGTTCGTCTTTTATAATCTAATTAGTAGAACAAAGATATGCAAGTTCAATGCAATTAGTTGCAATAGCAAAGATGGAACTAGAATGCAGTTGGTTTTAATAATCTTGTGCAACTGAAATGCAACTGGTTTTAATAATCTTGTGCAACTGAAATGCAACTGGTTTTAATAATCTTGTGCAACTGAAATGCAACTATCATGCGACTATAATGCAACTGAAACGCAACTATCATGCGACTATAATGCAACTGAAATGCAATTGAAATGCAACTAACATGCAACAATAGTGACTGTGAGGTGTCCAGGGATGTCTTAGGTGAGCATTTACAGTTGTTGCTAATTAGGCTACAACAAATTGTAAGAGTGTTAGTTTTAACTTCTTTCATGCACTTGCAGTAAGTGGAAGGAGGATTGTCAAATGGATTCAAGCACCGCACCACTTGATGTGTGGATAAAAACGGCTGTTCGCAATAGTGACATTGATGTACACAGTCCTGAAGATAGAGATAGGATATTATTATCTACAAAACCATTGCAGAAGGCACTTCGATATTCTCGTATGAAAGCTTTTGGAAACCATTTCAGGGTGGATGACGACGCATCCAACCAATTGCAAACATACAACTGCGGGGTTGCATCTATGTTCCAAATTCCAGCTTCTGATCTTCGAGATGTGTCAGGGCACTATGTTGGAGTACTAAAAGATATATTGAAATTAGACTATGGGTCTCTTAGCAACCCTGTGATACTAATGCGATGTGAATGGGTGAAGAAAACAGACAATCGACGAAATGCAATATACATTCGAGATGAGGCTGGTTTTCTTGTAGTGAACTTCCACCACAAAATGTGTATGATGCTAGATCCTTTCATATTTTAAAGCCAAGCAACCCAAGTGTTCTTTGCTGATGATGTAAGGAAAAAAGGTTGGAAAGTAGTATTGCATAAAGAAGCTCGTGCTCGACGACAATTTGTAGACACATCTGATGTATTCGTAAGTACCAATATACAAGCTTCTGGTTTAGCTACTCCAGAGGATGTGCCTCCTCTACCTACTGTTCCATCTTTGGTTGGAGCTATAGAGTTATCTGCAAAGGATAGTCTCTTAGCATGTGCAAGATATTGACACCATTTATTTCCAAGAAAATGGTGATTTTTAAGTTTGAAAGTTTCTTTGTATGTTGTATCCTTCATTTCAAATAGACTTAATGTACTAACGCATGCAATTGTCTGCCCTCTATTAAAGAAAAAGGCGAGTAGAAATGAAGTGAACCTTTAAAAATTATAGATGAATAATATCACAGAGGCATACTTATTTGGTCTTATGAAGTGTGCAGCTTGAATGGCTCTAAACCAGCTTCAAATACAAAAATCATAGGTTGCATCTTATAGTGAACTCATAGTAAACTTACAATCACAATTGTCTAGCAAAGTAAGGATGCAACTACAACTCATATGAAATAAGTACTATAGCATTTTGACTAAGAACTCTAACTGCCTTTGTTTTGTAATCAAACTATAGTCATTATGTTGTTGAATTTTAGTCAAATTGTAGCCAAAGTCTACTTGTTCTGTAGTGGAACCGTAGTTGTTTTTTAGTTGCATTGCAGTCTTCTTCTAGTTGCACTGTAGTCATTTTCTAGTTGTATTGCAATTGTTCTCTAGTTGCATTTCAATCGTTTTTTAGTTGCACTATAGTCGATTTTCAGTCATGTTCTAGTTGCATTGCAATTGTTTTCTAGTTGCATTTGCATCGTTTTTTAGTTGCACTGTAGTCGGGTTCTAGTTGCAGTATAGTTGATTCCTAGTTGCATTTGAGTCATTTTTGAGTTGCAATGTTGCCATTTTTAGTTGCAGCGTAGTAATTAGTTTGTTTTCTGTAATCAGAGTGACTACATTTTTCCACGCTGGCCTCTATTTCGTGGATAGCTGTCTACATGGACAATTGCGATGAATATTGGATGTAGAATAACTCCTGTTTGTTCTTCTGTTACAGTATCGTAACCCTACTCTTCATTTTCCAACTACTTTGCGACTACAACTACATACACGTCAAATTTGGTGCAAATATAGAGGGCTACAGTCGCAGTACAGATGTATAGGACACATAGTTGCATCTCAGTCGGTTGCAGAGGACACGTTTTTCTTCTAGTGGAGTGCGTGGAAATTGGAAGTGAGTGCATTGTATGTTCTTGTTACTATCTTCCTGTGAGTGCGCTTTTGGAGCACGTGGCAAGGTAGACAAAATCCTATAGCTGCTAGGGTTTTCAGAGCATCCTCCATCGAAATTTGAAGGTATCCTTCCTATAAGTGCCACTACGTTTCTGGAGCACGCGGTAAGGCAAGAGTGCGAGTGCGCTTCTGGAGCACACGACCGCGGCAAATAAGAACCTGCAGCTCTTGGTCCGGATTCAGTACGTGACATTTCAGGGTTTTCAGTATCAAATTTGGTGGCTATTGCGTTGGAACAGAGACAGGAATTAGAAGAGTCCGGGAGGTGACATTTTTCTTGTAAGTTACTGTCGATCTTGTGCATTTTGTTGTAGAAACGTCAGTCCTTCTTCCTGCAATATGCATGGACTCTATTCGTGCATCCCCATTGAAGCTTGGTGCCGTGAAATTGTATATTGGTTGTACATTAGTCTCGTTTTTGGTTTTCAGCTAGATGTTTGGAGACGTTTGTCTGCTTGCCGCGATATGCATGACTCCTTATCGTGTAGCGTTCGTCTAGGGTTACAGGTTTTCTTGCTTCAGTGACAATTCGTGTGGTGCAATGGGATGTAAGTGGATTTGGCAATTGTAGTGTGTGATAGTATTATTTGTACAAGCTTGTACTTGTTGTGCTACGTGCATTGGTCTTGGTTTACATAGTCCACGTTCACCATTCATAATCAAAAGTATTCTCTATTTAGACATGAGGCGTCTCTTTTGTTGGCTCTTCCAACACTTGAGGCTCTTGTCAAGAATCGGTTTTGTGTGCTACCTGAATTAGGTCACCTAGTTTATTGTCTTGCATGTATTGGATTGAGTTTTCATGTTTTTGAATTTCTTTGTTTTATTATTTAGTATGAATGGCTTTAGGTTCGTAGTTTTTTTTTTTTCGTATGCAATTGACGAAGTATTTGAATTGCATATGATGTCACCTGCAGCAGCCTAAACTTTGCCCATTTGACCATGCAGGTGTAGTTAATCTGGTTCAATATTGCGGATTTGGGATAATTTGGTGGGACTCTGCTTCTGTTGACCTAATTCCGTGGTAGTAGTTCTGCATTTGGTAATTCTTCTTCATCGACTTATTTCTCAGTGGTATGATGCCTATTTCATTTGTTTTGCATCTGTTGGAGGTTGAATCATTTTTTTATCATGGGTTTAAAGAGGTTAGCAAGGTATGTGTTATGGTCTGAGTAGGGTTTTTGTAGGGTTCGCTTAGGAGTTCTTAGGGTCTGTTGATAACATTCTGGTCAGAGTCAATTGTAGGGTTAACTTTAGCGACAGTCGAATGCAAATTGAGCTCGAACAACACTGAATGTCGAAAATGCAATCCCGTTAATCAGATGGGTTCGAGCTGAATATGCAGCAAGTAGAACCACCCAACTAGCTCGACTCGAGCAAAATCCTGGTTTTCAGACCTCAGCGACAACAAGATAGAAGTAAAGTACTATCGTACGCGTAGTTAGTCGTAAGTATCCTTACAACGACAAATTGTTGCAAGATGACACGAATTATCGTTCCAGGGAACTCTAGTATGATATCGATTGAGTTAGAAGTATCCGGATTGTGACCACACACTTAATCCCCCTTGTTTCACTTCCTTACCTCATTCCAGAAACTTAGTACATTCCGGATTCCGTTCCGGATCCGGACACACCCGGAACTGAGTTCCGTCTTTCTTCTGTTATTGGTTTTTGTTGCCTCTATTTTACCCTCAGAGGGTCCGCCCTTGATCTAGAAAGGGGTGGGGACTCACCACTTATACAATTAACCTCTCTATACTCTAAATCTACTAAACAGCACACCTAAGACAACATAGCTGTAGGAGGAGGAGGAGTATTCTCTCACAGTTTCCAGATTGGCCGATCCGGAAGCAGGTCACACAAAGAAATTCTCACACCTCTCTTACTACAACGACGAATTCAAACTCATAAACTCAAGGGAGTAAAGTTTCAAGGAGAAGACAATGTACCAAGGGGGAGGTTGGTAGACCTTCCGGAGTAGCGGGAGTTCCTTTCTCTGGCGGTTGCTTATCTCCGCACAGAACCCTCCTGGTTCTGGACTTGCAGGGACCTCTACCTTCTTATACGGATTGTCGTTCCGGCAGTTTAAAGGCACGTAACACTCACACTCCCTTACTCAGCTCGCATCTCTTCCATCTAGCTCAACACCCAAGAGATTCGTAGCTCAAGATCCGGATTCCTCCTCTCCCTCCCTTCTTTCTCTAATATAAGGATATACACACATGCATACACTCAGCCAGAAGACACTGTCTAAGTAAAGTGCAGCTAGAAGCACTCTGGCTGACTTAGATTAAGAGAAGAAAATTGTAATACATATGTGAAAGCCCTCAGATGGAATGGAGTAGAATGGAATGATACACAACTAACTTGCTTGCCCTTAAAATACTAACACAAAAATCCAAAGTCAACTCCTAAAAGCCTGAAAAGGAAACCCGGAAATCTAGGCAACCAATCACTGAACCTCCGAAATATCCGGAAAGATTAGCATCAGATTCTATAAATCCGGATCTTCCTAAATTTCCGGAAAGTAATAAATTTCTGAAAATCCCTAAAATTCCGGATCCATTCCAGAATTGTCCGTCCCGGATCTACCCGTTCCAGATCCGCCCTTTCTCGGATCCATCCTTTCCGCCTCCAGCCAGAGTCGTCTTCGTTTCCGCTTGGTATGAGGCTTCTGTTCCGAATCATTTTCCGGATTCTGGATCCTATCCGGATCTTCATCCGAATCCTAGACATTTCTGGATTTCGGATCCATTAGTTCGAAATAGTTTCGGATTGATTCCGAATCTAGTTCCGATACTACAAAAAGTCTTTGAAGATACTTTTTGGACAACTCTCCAGGCTCCGATTTCCGGTTAGGACGGAAAGTGCAAATTTCCTCCTCAACCATTTTACCGCAATTAAGAGCCCCTACAGTTGTTAATCCATAACTCTAGTAATTTTTCTATTTCTACCCCACAGAATAAAGAAAATGTACTATGAATGGATTTCTTACTTCAAATTCTATTTGAAATAAATAAAATCTATTTTCTTTGCTTCTGACAAGTACAGTAAATGCACTCATAACCACAAGGAATGACTCTCCAAACAATGATAAATCCCACTGTACTTAGCTCGAATCGAGCTAATTTTAAACAAGAAGGTCCATCAATCCAGAGCAATGTTATTGTCAAACTGACTAAAACGAAAACAATGTAAAGATTGAATAACCTAAGACACATTTAACAGCAAAACTAAATTAGCTCGAATCGAGCTAAAACAACCCAATGTCATTAAAAATGAAAATAATGATAAAGAAAAATGACGAAACCCCACATGCGTCCACAAAGTCAAGAAAATAAACTTAAATACAGAGTCCACAAAGCCTAGAAGACCCTATCGCAAAGAATGGATAACTAAAACATCAGGTCGACTCGATCTGATGGAGAAAGAATCCACTAATCTCATAAAGAAGAAGTAATAAACAATAAAGTTTCACACAGCTTATTGGCTCTCCCAACAACAGAAAACCAACCAAGGAAAAATGACAACAGAAGCGCAATGATACCAGAAATCAAAATCTAAAAGTTCGATTCGAGCTCTCCCGGTATTAATATTGCACTATACAACTAGATAATGAAACAAATCATAATCCACACATAAGAAGTCGGACACTCGATGGTGAGAAAAAAGAAAACCAGGAAGCTCGACTCGAGCTCTTATAAGCATCAATGACATAAACATACTTGCGAAAAAAAGAGGATTAGAAAAGAATGACAGATAGACAACATGCAGCAAAACGATCAGACATTGAATCCCATGTAGAAAGCAAGGCAGCGATAACTGAACTGAAGCTATAAGCTCGAATCGAGCTAAATGAATACGCTAACATGCTGAACACCCTACAATGTGTAGATGGATAGCCAGCTGGTTGAGAAGCTGCAACAATACTTCACAAGGACAAAAGTCCTAAAGGTTAGTGAAGATGACGGGGACGACTTCCTCGACGACGGGGAGTACTGGGAATTCACTTACCCCGAGAGGGTCGAGTGTTGGAGCCTTACCATGATCCCCTATACAGAGCTCATTGCCTTCTGCATGAAATACAGGGGGATGAGCTGCTTCCTCCCCATGTCCTACGAAGAGCAAGTGAAGGACGTGGTGGAAGACATTCCGCCAACGATTAAAATTCACTGTCAGACGGTTGTCTTGGGTGTCCCTGCCAAAGATCAATACAACTTCACCATCCACTTCAACTTCGAGAAAATACCATTCTGCGTGACAAATCTCATCTAGAGTCTTGAAACTACGTTGTTTCAGGACCACATGAGGGAGCTCGAGGAGAAGGTGAACGAGAGGGTCTTCTTGAAAGAAAACGGAGATCCAATATCAGGCCACAAACTATGTAGGAAGGTCAAGCAAATGTTCCAAGACTTTTCTTGTCTGAAAACGAAAATAACCATAGAGCGGGAAAGCAAAATTGCCCGCATCGTCTCCTTGAATGTGGAGAGCCAAGGAGGGAGTTAGATCTCCACTGACAAGCAACCTCCTGTGGATACACAGAGGAGGGGGCAACGAAACAAAAAGCCTGTTGATCTCGGGAGACAACAAAGGCAAACTAGTAACCTTGCCTCGTCCTCCCAACAGAAGTCCATGGAGAAATCAGGAGATCAGTCCGGCGTTGACGACATTGCCTGCGACTTCAGTGACATTCCCGAGTCCTTGCGGGTGAACAAGAAGCCGGACTATGAAGAGTCCAACAAGGCCTATAAGAGGTTCTGGACTACTTGCACGGACGTGTTCTTGTACAAGATGGAGAAGAAGACCCTTCCCATCGACAAACTTATTCAGGCACTGGCCACGCTAAACATCCGAAGCAAAGAGGATCGCATTGTTGAAGACATGATGCACTGGCTCGTAAATATGCCAGACCACAGCAATCGCCAGACCCTTTGCATGATGCCCATAAACAAGCCCACAAGAGACGGTGATGATTCCTGAAGGCCATGCAGATGCGGTTTTCCATGATCGACGTCGCCAAGGGTCAGACCAATGCTAAAGGAAAAGACGCAAAAAATAGTCTGGTGATAACCAACGAGGTAAAAATTATCACAGCACCAGATAAAGTCTTCAACCTCTAGAGTGAGGTAATCTCCAGTGCGGCACATGGCGAGCTCGTTGACCCAGACACGCTCAAGAAGTTTAACGCCAAGCCTTCATGGAAAACGGAGAACGGAATGCTCAATAAGGAGTATTTCAAATTCTTCGGGAATCTCACGTACGAGGACTTGAAGAAGCTCGCCAACCATATTTTGAATAAGTCTGGCGACAAAAGAAAGCAGCTCATCCGAAAGTGACGATCAAGTAGTCATCGTCAGTTTTGGAAAGTTGCTACTCATCGAGTGCCTAGATTGAGAGGCGCAAACGAAAATAGTTCGTGAAGAAGGAGTTGAACAAAATTGACCCATCACTCGGACTCCTGAATGCGGACAATGAGGTCGTGTCGGAGAAATGGAAGGAGTTTAAGTCCAAACATTTCGTCACCTCGGCCACAATGAATGTTCTCCTCGAAAGGCCTGGGAAGGAGTTCTTTTCAGAGATTAAGTAGTTGAAGTCCAAGAATAAGTCCACAGAAGAAATTTCTAAGCATGCTGTTGAGTTCTTCAAGGTCTTTCTGAGAGAGAGAAAGAATTTCGTCCCGCCGTCAACAGTGGTGTACTATGCGCCATACAACATCAAGGACGACAGACACATGGCATGGCCAACCGGTGTGTGGACTGTGGACACCTCGGCTGATCTGAAAGTGGGGGTCAATGACTTCCATTTGATTCCGGGAGTGTTGTCCAAGCAGAAGGGCACAATTGCGATTCCCTACTTCAACACCGTCATGCTGTCGTTGATGGGGAAGCACAAGCCCTTGCTGGAGGAGGTCCCAATTTGGCTTTTTATCTGTGCGGATGCAGTGGAGCAGACGCAAGTAATGGCGTTTGTGCAGAACTACGAGGAGTTGCATAAGTTCAGGTGCGAGTATGTGGACTACATGCCCGGGGACTACGAGCATCTGGGTGACATGTCGTCGGCAAAGGCAAAGTCCCATGCCAAGGTCCTGCTCATGTTCTTATTCAAACTTGAGTACTGCATGGACGTCAAAATCCCGAATGCATTTTGGGCTCCGGACACTGTGATTTTCAACACGCTGCGCGGGTACAATGAACTGGAATTCCGCCTATACAACGTAGAGCTTCGCATGGAATTCTACTTGTGGGTGGTGAAGTCCTTCTGCAAGGCTGGTGACAATGTGTTCTCAGTCTTCACCGGAGGTAAGTTCACATGCGCTGCGGTGGTACGCCTTCTTCCCCCACATTCCTTCAGACTCACTATGAGTGTCACTTTAGATCAAATCGAGCTTAATTGTCTATTGATTCAGCTCTACTCGAGCTGATATGATAGTGTATTTGTTGTACGTGCAGTTAGCCGTAAGTATCTTTACAACAACAAATTGTTGCAAGATGACACGAATTATCGTTCCAGGGAACTTCTAGTATGATATCGATTGAATTAGAAGCATCTGGATTGTGACTACTCACTTAATCCTTCTTCTCTTACTTTCCCTACCTCTCTTCCGGAAACTTAGGACATTCCGGATTCCGTTCCGGATTCGGACACACCCGGAATTGAGTTCCATCTTTCTTCCGTCACTAGTTTTTGTTGCCTCTATTTTACCCTCAGAGGGTCCGCCCTTGATCTAAAAAGGGGTGGGGACTCACCACTTGTACATTTATCCTCTCTATACTCTAAATCTACTAAACAGCATATCCAAGACAATACAGCTGTAGGAGGAGGGAGGAGTATTCTCTCACAGTTTCCGGATTGGCCGATCCGGAATCAGGTCACACAAAGAAATTCTCACACCTCTCTTACTACAACGACGGATCCGAACTCATAGATCCAAAGGAACAGAACCTCAAGGAGAAGACAATGTACTTAAAGGAGGAGGTTGGTAGACCTTCCGGAGTAGCGGGAGTTCCTTTCCTCTGGCGGTTGCTTATCTCCGCATAGAACCCTCCTAATTTTGGACTTGCAAGGACCTCTATCTTCTTATCCGGATTGCCGTTCCGGCAATTTAAAGGCACATAACTCTCACATTCCCTTACTCTGCTTGCATTCCTTCTGACTAGCTCCACCCCCAAGAGATCTGTAGCTCAAGATCCGGATTCCTCCTCTCCCTCCCTTCTCTTTCTCTAGTACAAGGATACAACATACATGCATACACTGAGCCAAAAGACACTGTCTAAGTAAAGTGCAGCTAGAAGCACCCTGGCTGACTTAGATTAAGAAAATAAAATTGTGATACATACGTGAAAGCCCTAAGATGGAATGGAGTAGAATGGAATGGCAGACAACTAACTTGCCTACCCTTAAAATACTAATACAAAAAACCAAAGTCAACTCCTAAAAGCCTGAAAAGGAAACCCGGAAATCCAGACAACCAATCACTAAACACCCCGGGATATCCGGAAAGATTAATAACTACCTTCCGAAATTACCGGATTTCCTTACTATCCGCCTAAGATTCCGGAAACCGGGGCCATGCTCGGAAACTCGATCCGGATCCTATACTTCTGTTCCTACATATTCTAATGCTTTGGCTTCCGCCCTTTCCTTGAGCGGCTCCCTGCTTGACTGGTAGGTGTTCCTTTCGTACTTTTAGTTGGCGTTGTCTTCGTTGTAGCTTGAGTTTGGATATGGCGCGTTGCGGGAGACGGATCGCTGTCGTCCTCAGTTCCGGAAGTGGAGTGGACACTCTCCTCCTCGGAGTCTTCGATGACTTGAACTTTCTTCTCCTTCTCCGGCGGTGTATCCTCCAATGTTGCGAGTTTGCTCCTCTTTTCCGGCGTGGTCTCTTGCATGTGTGCAAATCCTTTTGGATTAGTCCGAGCCGAATTGGTCATTCCACCAATCCGGTTGATGAGGTCTCCTCTGACTTGCTGTCCCGGAACCTTGAATGATCCGGTCATCAAATTCGGCATTGTCTGTGACTTGGGAACTTCCGGAGTTGAGAATTTGGGTGGTACCGGAACCGATTTCACTCAGGTTTCGGTTCCGAAGTTGGTCTCAAATTCAGCTCCGTCATCCGCATCTTGCTGGCAGAAGGCTCAGCTGGTGTGAGTATCCCCCTCAATCCCTCCATCCGAGTTGCACGATCCGCCACCGGTCTCCCTGAGTACCCAAAACAAAAGGAAGTTCCAGAAAGGTAGAGAAATCCATCACCTGGTTTGGGTCGATAGTCACCAACAGCTGCTGGATTTCCTTCAAAACTTGCTCTATCCTCGCAGTGAAGTCTACAAGGATGGTCACTACCTTGGTTCCGGTAATGTGGCCTTCCGATATTAGCTTTGAGTCAAACAAGGCAGCTTTCGTGACGAGGTCGGCTTTGATGTTGATTGCTTCGGATAGATTCTTGACCAGAGCGAGAGCCTCCTTCTCTTTCTCCTTTGAAGCTGCCATTTTCCCTTCCGCCCAATTCACTCGGGCTTGGAGTTGGTTCCGTTCCGCCTCCAACTCCTGAATCCGCTCCTCCCTTCTCTTTAGATCTTCTGGTTTGGGTAGTCGCTTGACGCTTCCACAATCTAATCCGGCTCCACCTTCAAAACTTCCGCGGTATCTATTACCAAATCCGCTAGGCTGTCGTGGAGTACCTTGGCCTCACGTATCCACTCGAGCCCAGCATTGAAAAATGCCAATTCCGTCTCCACTTCAGGTCCTTTGCTGGACTCCCCCCTCTCCACCGTCGGTGGCTTGGATTGCGACCCCGGATCGGTTGATTTCCTCTTCTTGTTCCTCAGATTGGTCAAACGTTCCTCAGGAAGTTCCTCCGGATCCGACTCGACCGGATCTTCCGCCTCCTCTCCGGAAAGTCCGTATGACAGGATCGCCTTTCCAGTGTCATACTGGATTACTTCCGTTGCACTCAAAAGTTCTTGCTGATGGTACAGATGAAACAAGTAGATGCTAACTGGCCTCGCCTTTGCTCGGGTAACATGATCCGCTAACTTAGCCACTATCCCGGCTATAACTCTACCCCAGTGCACCACTCGGTTCTCTATAGCCCCGAAAATTGTATTGGCCACCGTAATGGTAACCCGTGTTGGTTTTTCCGGATACAAAATGGGAATGAGAAATTCTAGTATCCGCCTATGTCTCTCGACCTTGCATTCACTAATAGCGAATCCGTCCTTAGGGTTTGCAGACCCGGTGAACTTCCCAGCTACAAAACGGTCCATCCTTGATGCTAACCCGTTTTCGCTCTTCTGGAACTAATAGACGTCCGCCCAGATGTCCTCGGTTCACGCGACTGGCCGCCCTCTGAAAGTGAGCTCATACTGATTCGGAACACCATGAAGTAGCTCCTGAATCATATCTTCACTCCTGAGGTTCCATAGTCGGTGTAGTAGACCGACACACCCTAACTTAGTTAAGTCCTCCTCTAACTGCTTGTGTAGTTCCGAGTTATCCGGAATGGCTGGAGAGATAACCCGGGCAGATACCGCTACCTTCCGTACTAGTCCAGATGCCCTAAGATCTATGTTAGAACGAGAGAGAAGTAACCCTACTTCAGTCGCTAACTCACCACTCTTTCTCTCAACTACTCACATGGACAGTCTCAGAAAAGCAAAACAAGAAAGTGAAGAGGAAAACCCTAGGCAAATAGCTTAAATACTAAACCGTCTTCTAACGTATTTAAGGACAACGGCTACAAGTCCGTTGTACTAACGGTATCCTACTCCCGTAGCTACGAGACCTATATGGTAGTTTCCTGTGTTCCGGGTGAATCCGGATTCCGGATCCGGATAAGTTCTGGTTACAAGTTGTGCCGAAACGCTTATTTCCTAATTCGAGTTATCTTACCCAAAAATCACGTTCTAACTATGAAATTTTTTATTTTTCCTATTTTTCGCACCTACTTCTTGTATTATTGATCCGTTTCCGGATTTCGGATTCCCATAGTATTGATGATAGACGCTTGTTTCTGTCACCGCAGATGAGTTCCGTGAATGTATTCGCAGTTGGAGTTAAAGAGGACTCCCCCTTCTGGAACGACATCGTCACCATGGCCATATTGCTTGACAAGGCTGACTTTCTGGAGTCGGGTTACAGAGTGGAGGAGCCTAAGTCAAGTGGGCAGCGGGAGTCTCATTCGACACCTTCGCCCGCGAAGACAATGCGGAGGGCCCCGTGGGATTCTCCATCCACTAGTCGTCGGAGCAAGAGACCTATCGAGGAGCCTGAAGTGATCTCAAGCTCCGATGACGACGTAGAGGATTGCCAACAAGATGAAATGCCCGATCCTCCTTCATTGCCTGTTCGTACAACACCAACAGAGCATCGTGGCTCCTTTGCGTCAATTGGAGATGCGATTGAGACGCAATCGTCGTCAACTCCGTCGTCCACCCATCCACGGAAGAGAAGGAAGACTTCACTCGTGGATGACATCCTCGAGAGGAGGTTTCCTGAGATCGAGGAGAAGAGGCTCTAAGATCAGGCGAAAAACATCCTACAGCAGCAGCAGATGAACAAGAGACTGGATAGCATGTAGACGTTCATGCTGCAAGATTCCAAGGAAGCTAACGACAAGTTAGATGCCTTGATTTTGTGGATGAAGGGTGGGAGGCCCATGGCTGAGGTCCAACCTGCGACACCTCAACTAAGGCTTGAAAACCAGCCATCAACGTCATCTTCGGCCCCACCTTCAGGTTAGGTAGGCCCGTCAGAGTTCGCGGTGCCTGCACCACCCTCGCATCCACCACCTAGGACACCACCTCCTCCACCATCACCCGCGGTTGCACCACCGGTACCTTTGAAGGTGCAGTGTGCACTTGCTTCTCCAGGGGTAGGCAGTGGTAATGTGGTGGAGACCCCCCGACCAGCCAACCGCGTCTCCTAGCCAAGAGTCCGGCTCAGGTGCACTTCAATGATCACTCGGTGTTCTTGTATAGTTTTAGCTCAACTCGATCTGGTTTTTGACATGGGCTGTATGTAGTTTTAGAGTTATCTCATAGACAACTCAACAATTTTGACATAGCTGAACTTCTAGTGGACCGAACCATGGAGTTCAAAATTTTCAGACATTGTGTATGTACATCAAAACATTTTTATGTAAAGCGGTAATACCCGGATTCCTTACAACACTTCCTTTGTACACTCCTGACTTGCAGGCGTTGTCAATGTTGTAGATTTGTTGCCACCTACTGTTGCATCAAGTGTACTCACTTCCGAACCGACCTCACCGAAGCATGTGCCTAATGTTGTCTACGAGCCAACGGATCAGAATGTCACCTTCAAAGAGGACAAGCCTGAATCCTTGAATACTGCCGCTCTTCTACTTGAAGACAGTGTCATACTTGATGCCGATCTTCTGGAGGTCATGATATCCGAGCCAACCGCTACGACAAGGGATGTTACTGCGGAGACAGCCGAGACCTCGCAGCAGAAGGTATGTCTTGAATTTTACATTTTGAATTCTGTGTTTGTTTAGTGACATCTACAAATCTGAACGACCATTTAAATTAGCGCGATGTCCAGAGGCTATGAATGCAGGATAATAACTAGCTCCACATTCGTCCATTGTTTATCAGGAATCAGATCCTCCACGTGATCTTCCAAGACTTACAAAGGTGGTCAATCTTCCATTGGAGTCCAGGGTTGTGGACAAGTGGATCAACGTCGTCCTAGACCTCAATGGGGTATTGTGCGGCTGTGAAGATCACAAGTATAAGGGTTGGGCCAAACAGACTGGGGACGCATTCCAACCGCACTCTGCTACTGAGCCAACAGTTGTGGGGCCAAAGCTAGTGTATGTCCATCCCAGGTGTTCTGATTTCTTACGTGCGTTAGGAGACATAGCTACAATTTCAGTGTGGAGCAGTATGAAGACTTCCACCACTGATGAAGTGGCCGCCTATCTCTTTAAGGGGCTCGACCTGCCGGTAGTCAAACTAGGACAGACCTCTTATATGACTCTGAAATGTAGGGAAAAAAACTCAAGAATTACAACATTCAGGGAGCCAGGCACAAATAAGGAACTCTTCCTTAAAAACTTGGAGACCTTGTCCATTGGCTACCGGGGGAAGTTCTCATCCCAAAATACCGTGATAGTGGATGACAGTCCCATGAAGCACATTCTTAACAATGCTGAGAATGTCATTTTACCGGAGTCATGGTCATACAGAGGTAACGGTGTGAAGGACACTTTTGTCCTGGATGTCCTGCTCCCTTGGTTCCAGAATCTTCACATGGCTCGTGAAGAGGGACTTAAGTCCTTCCGAGAAAATGCGGCCAATCGAATTGGTCCCCGCATGCTCTGTGATGATAGAAAATAAAAGAGGGAGTACGATAAGTTGATGGAGGTCGTGCAGGCATCTTCCTGCATTCATTAGGACTACGCTAAGGGAGGCATAGGTTCTCGATTTCCATGCTCTAGTCTAATATAGCTCGAGTCGAACTGACTTAAGCCTACTTTCTGGAGATTTGTAATTTCAGTCCTTATGCCTCTAATAAAATAGTCATGGTTTAGTGCTCGTGTCTCAAATCAGCTCAATTGGAGCTTCCTAGTTGCTTGGATGGTGTGATTGATTCATGTTCTAGGTTTGTTTGTGGATGGTGTTTCATGTTCTCAATGCTATGCAGTTCTATTTCGTGGTCATGATATAAATATGATTTGCTTCTAGAGTCTGGACGTATGGAATTCAACTGATGGAGATGATCACCTTCCGTGCGTTGCGTCGGCGGATTCTATATTGAACTATGGACAGTATGCAATCTTGAGCAGGGGGAACTTTCTGTGCTCGGCGGCAACAACAAACTCCACAATGGACTATTCTACTAAGCCCATGGATGACGGTGTGGTGGATAGTCCGCCTAATAATGGCCCACATCTGCCAAAGTCCTGCTCACCTTCTCCTTTGCGCTGCGGGGGGCCACTTGCTTCTCAGTTATTGCCGGTGGCATCAAACATGGCGCCAAAAAAGAAGCTTTATGACGAGGCCACAACACAAATTGCTGTACCAGGGAACAAGTCAGGGATCTCTCGTGGATCTCATGATATTGGTGGATCTCGTGATACTCATATCGAAGCTGCTTGTGATAGTGCAAGGCGCCGTCCCAAGTATGTCCTGTCAGGGAGCGTCCGGATGTCTAAGACACATGATGGGGTGCAGAGAATTCGAAGTGATGCTCGTCATCTCGACGCATCGGACCGCATGTTCTTACAACGATAGAGGCATCAACGATGGAATGAGTACAAGAAGCCAAATACAGGATACAGTCGAGGGCCTGAGATTTTCAAGGCGAGGGAGTTACAGCGATGTAAATCACACATATAATACTTGTTCATATTATGTGTTCATATTGTAGAGTGGCAGTCTACAAAGAAGTACATGTTGGGAATTTATAAGTGATAGTCTTCCGTCAATACTAGGGGTTCATACACTATACATTTAGGACTGCTCGGTAATGATGTTCTATAACAATACATGAGTGATGGTCCGAGATGACCCTAAACTATTGGGTGATGGGCGTGAGCTTTATGGAGACGCAAATTATCCAAAGTCTATAGTGGAAGAGAAATTCAAGTTTCCAAATAGTCCGCTTCGAGAATTGGTTGCAGTTATTGCTTGTGGGCAGTCCATTCCACGTCCACAGGTTCCGTTGGAACAAAGGAGGTTGAAGAAACAGAAACACAGTGGATCGTTTTGTACTGCTGTTTCAACTCCTAGTTGGGGCATTTGGAAGAGAAGGTCGTTGTAAGCGCAATGGAGGCAACCTCGGACAGATTAACAAAGGGGGATACAGTCGGAGAAAAGAAATTCTAAAGGCTCGGGAGAAATTGAGGACTGCATCTTGTACCTCATGTACAATTGTATGTAGAAGAGGTCCTAATTATGTACATATAGGCTCGACAATCCCTAAGTTTGTGTCGAGAGTAGAAAAATAATAAACCCTAAACCTTAGTAAGGCCTTCAGCCCGATTTTATCAATAGTAGAGAATAATGTAGGGGTTGTCGTAACTCGAAAGTTGTAGAGTCGAATATCAACTATTCCCTCAACAAATAATCGTTTGCATTGCACATGGAACCGACTAAGTGCACAACTGAGCTTGAAAGTGGAAGTGGACAAAGCAAGAATTATATAGCTCAACTCATGCCATGCTCGTCAAGTACACTCATACACTACTCTTTAGACATTGTGGTGTGTGAGAGTACTTGATGAGTAGGGGTGTGAGTCGGATTATATGATGTTTGCTTTCTCCCTTTCCACTTTTAAGCTCAGCTATGTACTTAGTTGGTTTGAAGACCATGATGTCTTGAAGCCTTTGTTCTGTGGATGTTGTGGACACGGTGTCCACAGACTGTAGGTGACAACGATGTCTTAGACCCGACTATGTGCATAGTTGAGCCAATTCGTGGTAGAAGAGAAAGGAAACATTATATAACCTTTACTCTCAGCTATTCTTTGAACGTACACTCATACACTGCTTTTTGGACATTGTGGTGTGTGAGAGTACATTCGAAGAGTAGCTGAGAGTTAAGGTTATATAATGTTTGCTTTCTCTTCTACCACGAATTGGCTCAACTAGGGAAACAGTTGGTATTCGATTCTATAATTTTCGGGTTTTGACAATCGTGGACCTCATAGTCATTATGGACAGTACATTGTCGTAGCTCGGAAGTTGTAGAGTTGAATAACAACTGTTGCCTCACCAAATAATCTTTTGCATTGTACTTTCTCCAGTGCAATGTCTGAGAATATTAGGTCAGGTAACAGTTGGTATTCGACTCTCCAATATTCGGGCTTTGACAATCCCTACGTTTGTCTCTGCTGTTGATAAAGGTAGGCTCATAGCCTTCTGGTCACGAAGCCTTCATTTTGTGGACGCAATTGTCAATTTCACAAAAGTCCTAGTGCTCAGTCGTAGTGCTTCCTGAACCCTACGTTTTACATCATATGTATCTTATACAAGTGTAGTCTACGATGGAAGTAGTAGTTTAATACATGGATTGCTCTATGTTTATAGTGCATACATCCAATACATGTATATTTGATGACTTCCTATAAATTATGAAGAAGTCACAATTTTGACCTTTGATTTTGGAATCTGTACCTTCCATATGCGCTTTCTGTGTCATTGCAATGCTTTCCTGGTAGTCATTGATCTACAAGTATATTAAATTCATGGTTGAAAGTCTCTTTCTCAACTCCCATTTCACTGGAAAACTCTCGTTTTAATGAATATTATGTTTTAACTGATTCATACCTTTGTGGTAATTATGGGTACACTTATCTTCGACTCGACGATAATTAATTGATTGTTACCTTTATTTCAATGTTGGATACACTTATCTTTGAGTCGACGATCATTGATTACTGGCCTAACGGAATATTGTGTATATATTATAAATTTACTTTGAATGAATTATCTCTATGTCCAGGATAAAATCAATAGATCACTATAGCTTATATTCATTTCGTATTAAATATTTCTTTTGGATTGATCTTTAGATGGATGGGTCTTTACAAGATAAAAGGACTTGAAGTCTTTAGATTTCTTTATCAATCAGAGAGTGTGATGTATTGATTTATCTTCGAGTCGAGGATAATTTTATTAAAATGTTTGAAGTGAATCTCCGGTGGATGAGTTCATTCTGATTTTCTGATACACCTGTAGGTGTTATTTGGGATTACTGCATGAAATTCAGTAATGTGAGGAACTTATAAGTGGCGTACAAAGTAAACCTCATTCTGAAGCTATTCTTCGCTGATTGTGGTTGAATTAAAATTGTTTTGATTTTTTATCGTTGATTTGAAGATTATTAATGGAAATTCTTGTTTGAATCAATAATAGTTGTGTCATTTCATCCACGTAGGATTTGATTTTATGAGCGGTGGATTTTGAATTCTTCATACATATGGATAGCGTTTAGCTTTTTTTGTATTTGATATTAGTTGCTTTTATGTGATGGTTTGATATATGTTTAATTTATCCTCGAGTTGAGGATAATTGTGGATAATAGTTTTCCGTCATGGTGACTTTTGAATTCTTTGTACATATGGATAGCGTTTAGTTTCGTTTGTAATTGATATCAGTTGCTTTTGTGTGATGGTTTGATATATGTTCAATTATCCTCGAGTCGAGGATAATTGTGGATAATAGTTTTCTGTCATGGTGACTTTTGAATTCTTTGTACATATGGATAGCGTTTAGTTTCATTTGTAATTGATATCAGTTGCTTTTGTCTGATGGTTTGATATATGTTCAATTATCCTCGAGTCGAGGATAATTGTGGATAATAGTTTTCTAACATTCGATTCTATAGTCTTGATATCTGAACTTGTAGTTGTACTATGTCGTTGAACACCTTATTTTTCTAACCGTGGACTATTGTTTTGTAGTATGGATATTCATAGGCCTGATAATTTCGTCAATCCGGTCCCCACTTTACCCATTGGTGTTGCAATGTGTAATGGAGTCTTACGAGCTTCTTGGATCACAAAGGGTGTTACTTTGAGGAACGACGCAGGAGATGATGTTGCAAGAGGAGTTTGTCATAGCATGGATGCGGAGGACGTCATCGATGCTGATGGTAAACCTTTTGGTGATGATCGGGTGGCTGTTCAAATTGCAGAGTCCTTATGCGAGGAGGAGGTGCCGTCTGTTTGGATGTGGTCTATGCGTTCTTGGCACATAAAACTCGTGTTTTTGAATGGCGTGAGTTTATATGACCATGACCAGATACACATATACAAGGCAGCAATGAATGCCATTGGTTGTCGTGTTCGTGTTGGTGTTCATTCCTATGAAAGCTGCCGGGAGAGAAGAGAAGTAAACCATCCACCCAAGAAGGACTCCCTTCTTACTATAGAAGCAATTACAGAAGTGTCTACAAAGACATGCTGCCCAAGCAATTGCCTGCAACTGTTTCCTCGCGGAGATATTCAAGCTCTACGATCTGGACTTCATGTGCATGGTGGGGTGTATGTTCGCAAACGGTGTCTCATTGAGGTGCACAAGCAAATCCACAAAGATTCTGTTGGAAAGGAGTGGATAACCTTGAGGGGTTGGGAAGTGTGTCCTATGACTTGGTGGACAATTCATGGTATTTCAAAAGCTACATTCTATAGGTACAAACAGATGGCTAAGAATGGGCAAGAGGCTGAGGGGCACATGAACTTAGGAACTAAAAAACTGCGCGCGCAAACTCTACAAGCTACTGCCACACTTCGCATGTTGATTGAGAATGATGCTGACAAAATGCCACACAAAACAAGGACATTGGAAACTGGGAAGAAAGTGTCGGCAATGGTGTTGCCATCATCTTTTCGTTGGAGTGACCAATTATCAGCAATAAATGAAGCAAATGTGGCATTTAATTTGCCACCGATTTCTTCTAGTGGCTTGAGCAATATTCGACGTGCTTCTTTCCCAAAGTTCGCAGCAAAAGCTCGTGGAGATAGTTTTTCAAGGTGTGGCCTCTACGATAGGTACAGGCAATTGAGGAGTGGTTGCACTCTGCTTTCTATTTCAACGAACAAGTGGGCGTACCTTTTGGGTACTCATCGATCGGGGCAACAAGCACGTAGACTACTTTATTATGGGAATCGGCATATGTTTGAGATGTACCCCGAGAAGATATTGTGCGTTATTCATGATAAAATGGATCACTCGAAGACAGCTTCTCCACACTACTCTCATAAAACCAAAGTGACGGACTCTTTCATGAAGATGTCCTTTGCTATTACAAGAATGATTGCTCATAGTCATGGCGACATTCAGTATGCACACTATGGGCTCGATATTTTTCCAACAGATTCAAATCATACCATTGGCTCCATTGCAAAATTGTTGCGTGACTTGGAAGGACCGCCTACGAATTCATCGCGCCAACTATTTTCTGTAGAGGAGGGTCAATCTACCTTGACAAAGGCAGTACTAGAAGGATCAAACATTTGCCTTGATTCCCTCTTACCTCCTCCACAAGAGCCTATTCCACCTAAACCTTTGCCTCCAATACTTACTTTGCAGTTGGACAATGCATCAAGGGACAACAAAAACAGATGGGTGTTTGCCTTTTGCTCTCTTCTTGTTTTTAAAGGCATTTTTTGAGAGATTTACATCAACTTCCTCATTGTTGGGCATACTCATGAAGACATTGATGCTCTTTTTGGAAGATGGAGTACAATATTGAAGACAAATAGCTACTCGACTATTCCGAGGCTGATGACATCCTTTATGGATTGTGAGAAGTATCCAGTGATTCCTCATTTAATAGAGGAAGTTCCTCATTTCAAGAGGTTTGTCCACGGATACTTGGGCACAGCTGGGGACTTCTTAGAAGGTCATTCGGCTTGCCAACAAATCAAATTCTTTATGGATTTCAATGGTTGGCCCCTGATGGAGTACAAATATTTGTGTACGGATCCAAATTGGTTGCCAGAGCATGGTCAAGGGATTCGTTTGTGGTTTGAGACTGATGATGGATGTCCAAAAGTGCCAAATAGTAGTCCACCGCCTTTGGCTCCGGAGGAAATGAAAGCGTCAGAGGAGATCAAAAAGGTTTTGGATGGTTTTATTTCATATTGGACAGAAATGGCCAATGAAGACCATTCAGGAGAGTTTCGGAGGAAGAATGATCCGATAAGAAATTATTGGAAAGGTGTGAGAGCCGGTCTAGATGCACCCCTTTTGGTGCGTAATACATTGCAGTATGGATTTTGGCCTGCTTCTAGAATCAACAACGAAGTGGAAGACCGAATAGAAGACGATGGCACACTACGTGAAGAATATGCAGAAGATGCGCCTTTTGTTGGACGTAGACGTGATTGTCCACGACCATCGTTCTGTGTTGGTCGTGATGTATACATAGGTTATTTTGTTGTTGTGTGTCTCGCTGATGGTGACCCGAAGTCATTTTGGCTAGCTAGGGCGATTACAAATCCAAATGCGGATCCAGGGCATGTTCACTTGATCCAAATTCAATATTGGACGCTTGTTTCAAGTCGTCACATCAACATGGACACATACGCTGGATGGGACACAAAGGCAAGAAATGTGTGGTGTGAAGATCGAGCTATCCCTCCAAATTGGTCAAATACTGACTGTATTATGACAGCTTGGAAGCCACGTGGAACGAAGGGGGCTATTGATGTACCTCAAGTTTTTACAAAAGTTACTATTCCTAAACCACAAATCAACATCATTAAATCATCCGTAGAAGCCTTTGTGGTTTAAGACGTAGTATGCCATTGTCTTCCATTACGGATCATCCTTGGCGATTTAAGAAGAATAGTTACTTTGATTTTATTGTCTATATATTAGTATTTTATTATTAGAAGGATAGAAGCTGAATGCACATTTTCATTTTAGATATTTGCAAGTATGAAACTTAAATTGTTGAAATAAGAATGGGCAAGCAATAGGAAGTTGGCAGAATTTGGGGGATATGAAGACAGCTGCGAGGTATCCATAGCTTTCAAGAAAACGATTGGCTAACCCTTTATTGATAACTCAGTGGGACCTCACTAAAATGGAAAAAGTCAGCTATTATGCCATATATTGCCATTGAATAGCAATAACAATATTTAAAGTTAATGAGGAGCCACCATAATTGTAGAAAATCATTTTGTTGTAGTATTATAGAGAATGCACCCAACTTTTAGAACACTTTTGTAGCATGCAACATATCTCAAAATCTAATTAATATTTTAAAAACCTTTGTTTATATTTCAAAAGTCACATGTGTTCATTAAATATGTTCATTCATTGGATGTATATACAATAATTGAATGATTAATATAATTTCATTTATAAGAAAGCTTCTACAAATCAATGTTTAGACATAAAACAACTTTTTATTTTTTTTCATAGACGATAATAATATTTATATAGCCAAATTGAACAAATCTAACAACATAATAGTATAAATATATTCTACAAGGTTTTTGAAAGAAAGTATAGAGTTTTTGACCATTAATAGTAATGTCAAGTTTTGAAAATTTGAAAATTTATTAAATTCTATTGAAAAAGTTCTCAAAAGTACACTATGTATTTAATTAATTTTTTCAATATAATTGGAGTCCATAGGAAAGTTGCCTCAATATAATAGTACATTATAAAGATTCTAATACTATAATACTATAGCATACATAAGCCTACAAATTAAATTGAATTGTTCACCTAAGAATTCTTTAATATATATAGACAATTATAGTTGTCTCTATACTATTTTTATTTTTGGTAATGATGCACTATCAACACATGAAGATGTTTTATATTTATATTTTTTCTTTATTCATATAATTATGAAAAGGATTTTCAATATTTGATATTAAATATGAAGGATTCACTGACACATAGATATATAGATGTTTAGATATATAGATATAGATATATGAATATATAGATATATAGATATAGATATATAGATATATAGATATATATACACATAAAAAGATCTATTATGGTCTTTTTTATTTTTAGAAAACAAATTGGTAATAAAATGTAAGATATATAGATTAATAATAAAAAAATATTATATATTGAGATTGAAATTTTAAATCTATAAATAAACTAAATTAGATTTGTACAAGCCAATTTAATGTTTTACATGCAAACTATTTCAAAGTGAATGCAATTTATGACATACTTACACGCTTTTAACATAATATTTAAGAACTCGTGAAGAAAAAATACAACATTTGTAGACCTTAAAGAACAAATTTTTTAAACTAAAATTTTACTATTCTCCTATTTTTTACTTTTTAGAACATTATTCAATAGTCCATCCTTGAGCACAATATATATACATATATGTCGCAGTACAGGGTAAGTGAAATTCCCTATTATGCTCACAAAAACCCCTTTAAAGCATAACAAAGTGACTCTAAAGATCGAACCCAAGAGACTCTGTGAAGTGTTACGTGTTACTAGATGATTTGGGGAAAGTTTCTCAATTCAATTACTCTTCTTTATCCCTCTTCACCCTTTTTCCCAAATACCAGATAATTTCTTCCTCTTTCTATAGACGGATCCGGTCCAGACTACTACTGACCCGAATCAAAATCGATTAACAACCCACAAGAACAAAATCGGAACTCACACTCCATACCGGTTCTCTTACTACTTTAACAGAGGACTTCTATTCCTCAGTTTCTATTCCGGTTTTGCTTAACCTTTGTTGGCACTTTAAAGGGATCTGCCACTTGTTTTTAGAGAGGTAGACGCTCCTCTCCTTCCGATCTTTATAGTGATGGAAAATTCACTCAGCTAATCTATCCTCCTATTCTAACAGGATCTGGTTTGATCTTTCACAGCAAACTAGAAGTAATCCCAGTCTGTAGGTCACACAAAAATCCCTTGTACGATCCTCACTCACTACAACGACCTTACTATCTATAGAAATTCATGCGAAACTAAGGTGGCTACAAGTGCGTCTGCCCGTGCCAGCACAATCTAGCGCTCTTCCGTTTACCTCTTCAGATAGTGAGACCTCTCAAGTGTTCGGAGGTTAACCCAGACATTCCATCTGGTAGCTCTAGCACAGTTTGAGTATCCTTTCTCTTGTTGTCTAGCCTAGCACTAGCTATCTCACCCGGAATTATGAACTCTCAACCTATTGAGGTGTCTTGACTCACTTACAACACTTACAACTTGTTCACATGCACTTGCAATCACAAAAAGACAACAAGGGGAGAAGATCCTCCCACACTCTGCTCATCTATACTCAATCTCTCTATCCCTTATCCGGCCAATCTTCGGAAAGACAAGGAAAACAATAGAAAATACACAAGAGACAGCATATGCAAGAAAGAAAAAACTCCCTGTCTCAGTCTTGAGACTCAAATTATATACAGAATTTACAAGAAAGTCTCCCCGGAAATCTGACACTGATCCGGCCGAGATTTTCGGATCTGAACTTTTCCTAACTTTCCGGAATAAGGTCCGGTCTAACAAAATTTCCTATCTTCTAATTTCTAACTACCTATCCCTCCTGAGGGGGTCCACCACTATCTGGAGTAGCTATGGGGGAGAGTTCACTCAAATTCCTACTCTTATCTCCCCCTTCCGGAACTCGTTCCGGTTCTACAGGGGAGGTTACCCTTGTCATCGTCCGTGGGGCCTATGAAGTGGAAGTTCTTCCGCCCTCCTTCTCCTTTGATATTGGGGTTTCGAACTTCCCCTCCAATATCTCTACCTCATCAAACTCATCCGGGATCGAAATCCCGGATAAAGAGACTAACCCACTCTAGAACTTCTAGACGGTATCCTCCAATCCCTTTGCGTCCTTCCGGAATTCCTTCATGGACTCTTCTAATTCTCCGGCAAAGTCAGCCAAGATGCAAGCGATGCGGGTACCTGAAGGTTTCTGATCCTTATATACCCCCTCATCAAACAGCTTGGCCTTCGCCATTACGTCATCGGATGCCCCTACCATTGCCGTCATCCGATCGATCGTAGTCCTTGTCTCCTCCTGCAGAGACATTGTGGCCTTCACTTGGTCGCAACTAGCATCCAAGTCCTTCCGGTAACTTTGGATCTCTCCTCGCAACCGGACCACCTACTCGTTTGTCTCTCGCTGGTTGATGTTCTACTTCAGCAATCTATCTTCCAATTCCTTAACTTCATCCGGATTGTTGATGCAGTTCGCCACGGCTTCCGGTAGAGAACTAGTTGGAGTGCTTCCCACCAAGTCCGCCACCTCTCGAAGCGTTGTGGTCTTCACCTCCCAATCCACTCTCACTGCACTGAGAATCCGGATTAGGTCGTTGTATGGGCCCGTCAGGTCCATCAACTGAGACGATGGAACGGGTCTCAGCTTGACTACTTCCACCGGCTCCTGCTTCTTTGGGACGACCGGCTCCACTGGTTTCGGTCCCTTATCCTTCCAAAGCCCTGAAGGAGAGCCCCTTAGATTGGACGTCCTCTTGATCCTCCTTTGGTTGAGGGGAATGTCCTCTTCCTCTTCTTCCTCTTTTGTCCAATTCCTTTTCTTAGGGTTTTCACCCTTCTCCTCCAGTTCCGTCTTGGTAGCCCTACTCTTTCCCACATTTGAGACCAAAACATTCACTAACGTCTAAATGTAGATCGCCCAATCCATCCGCTTCTCTCCGCTCAAGGCTCCAAAGATCATATTTCCGATTGTGGAAGTCACCCGGGTGGGTTTTTCCAGATGTAGGATTGGGACCAGAAATTCAAGCAGCCATCGGTGTCGCGCATTGACACAATCTTTGATGGCGTATCCGTCTTTGGGGTTAGCCGCTCCCCTGAACTTTCCGCGCACGAAGTCTCCCTTGCAGTTGGCCTGCTCCGCACCACCTTCCTCCAAATCGTAGACTTTCCTCCAAATCTCTCGTGTCCACATAGGCGGAACCGGTCTAAGAGAGTTGTCGAACTAGTGTAGCAATTAGTCGGACCAATATTCCTCCAATTAGCCCTTAATTTACACCAAAGGCCTTCTTAGAGTAAACCGCTCCAGAATCGTTCCCACGAGGATTTGTGGATTACAGTTTCATAGGCTATCCCGGTCTAAGCACTCACTTTTCTCTCCGTCAGCTTATTCTAGAATTTTGGTCTGGTCCGGACACTAGTGCCTGGTGGATTCTGGAAGGATCCGGAAACCGTTTCAGTGTCCCTTCCGGGATCCCTGGGTTTGGATGACGAGTGGCCAGATCCACCGTCCGGATGCTTACTGTGTCCGGAAACATGCTCTCTTTCACTCTCTCTCTCTCTCTAATACTAACAGCAACCTAACTCTTCATGGACCGAAAGTGTCCTCCTGTTCCGTCGCCTCACAAATCCGGAAGCTCTTCCGGATTAGGTCACATAGGGACGGTCAAGAACTACAACGACATTCTAACTTTTAACCGAACACTGAGCCTCCTGTCGACCGGCTGGTTTCTCCTGTACTTTCTTGGGCTTGCGCCGGGGCTTAACTCTGTTCTACGAGGAATTCCGGCAATCCGGAATTTGGGCACATCCGGCAATACCTCCGTACACGGAAGTTTGCTAGCAGCCTCTCAGATACCCCTTTTCACCTAGGGCTATATCTTACACGCAGGCTATACCGGCATCCAAGCAGTACTACCCTAACCTTACTGCCGGAACCATCCGATTGATCTCCCCCTCAAGTTAATACATCCGGATACTCTCACAACATCAACTCTTGCCATACAAGGTAAGTTCTCAGTCCCGGAAACGCAAGAACGAACTCACACCTCTCACAAACATATACCGTACACAAGAAAGATAAGAGATTGGATACTCCAACACACTTTAGAATTAAACTCCGCAAAAGGTACAATGCTGAAACTATGAGATGGTTGTGAATGACCAGAAAGGTCATTAAAAATCCTACTTATACTAAGACTAACGTCATCCTAAAAATCCTACAAAGCATTCCTACTGGTCCGCTAGATTTCCGGAAGATTCCAGATCCTATTTTTCCGGCTTTGACGGCCGGACTCCAGTATTATACTACACTATTGTATACTATTCTTTTGAATCTGGATCTTTAGGAGGAACATAGTCCTTCAGAAGATCCAACTTTACCTCTTTCCGGCTACCCTCCGGAGAAAACAGATTCAGACCCCTTTGGCCCCATCTTGGGATTTCCACAATACTGGTGTCCGTGTCTACACTCCTAGTCCCGACTATCTGAGTGTCCGGACTCCCTCTCGCATCCTTCTGAGTCTTCTTATGACGTGGAGAAAACTGTACCGTCCGTCCGGCGTGAACTTCCGGAGAAGCACCCGTCAGGTCAATGGTCGGAGTCACCGGCAACAGGTCTTCACTTCCCGCAGGTACCACTGCTCCCCAGTCCACTCCTTCTGGTCTTCCGGCTGGTGGTGAAAGTTCCAGATTTACCGGAACCACCGGTGAGACCTCCGTAACCATAGGTTCCGGATCGCTGCTTTCCGGAATCACCAAAGTCTGCGCTAACGGGGGAGATTGAGGTGCCGGATCCGACTTTGTGGACATAGTGTACTCCAGCATCTCCCTCATCACGGCCCGGGATGTATCCATTCATCTTGCCTGCTCCAGTAAGCATTTGACGATAGGAACCCGGCTTGAGCTGGCGGCTGCATCGAGGTTAGTTTCAAACAGCCGGGCCTTGTTGATGTAGTCTGCCGGGACCTCTAGAGAGCTCCGGAGCTGAACTACACTTTCGCATAAGGCCACTATCTACCGACGATGAGCTTCTTCTGTGAGCCGGGCTGTCTCCTTAGCGGTGCGGATGGTGCTCTCTAAATCCACACAGCGGGATTCCGAGTTCCGGACTTGGTCTCGCAACGTCCGGTTTTCTACGCGCAACGCCCCCAGCTCTGTTACCAAATTCTTTTGTTCTACTATGAGGAGGTTGTTTTGTTGCTCTGCTGCCACCAATGCATCCGTCCTCCGGAAAATGGCATTCCGGTCGGTTAGCGCCATCTTCCGGCACACTTGTTTGAGGGCTCCATCATAGTTCTCGCAGATCTAGAAGAGATCGTCTGCCCGCTACACCAGATGCTGAGCCATCTCCTGGATGTCTTCTAGGGGCGACCCTCCCAATCGCATGGTGGTCCGATCCCTCTCCTCCACCTCTATCATCCGGGTCCAGGAGGGTCCGGCCTCAGCCTGAGTGGCGACGGTGTGCGGTCGTATTGGCCCAACCAATTGTAAGGATGGTTGGACTCCCTTCGGAATAGGTCCAGTTTCCGTCTTTACCTCCTGAACCTCTTTCTGTGGTTCCGGTGTAGGAGGCTCCTCTGATGGACTTACCGGCGGCGTCCTATTCCGCCGTTTCCTCTTCTTTAGCGGAGAGACTAGCTCCTCTTCCTCAGTGTCCTCACGTCCGGTCCGTCTCGAGGCGAGGGCTCCTCTCCTCCGTACTGCTGCAGTTGGACTAGGTCCTGGTACACACTCTCCTCATTCGCCTTGAGCAGAGAGTGGTGGGCGTACAAATGAGACAAATAGGCCGGAAGAGGACTCTGGCTCTTCTTTCCGGACCGGAGGGCACGCACTAAGTCTCCAACTAGCTCGTGGATGATGGTTGCCCAGTCCATCATCATCTTTCCCTGGAGGCTCCCCAAGATGGTAGAGGCTACCTTCGCTACTACTCGCCGCGGCTTGGTGGGATGGAGGATAGGGTTGAGAAACGTTACCACATCCCGGTACTCCGGATTCACCAGGTCGGAAACCTGGTTACCTTCCTTCGGATTGGCGGGCGCCCGGAACTCTCCCTCTATCACCTCTTGATTCTTCTCCATGACCTTGTCCGGCGCCTCCCGGAACTTGTAGATGGCCCGCCAAGTGTTCACCGTTCACTGGTCTGGTTTCGCCCGAATGGTGGTATCCAAGATACCAATTTCCGGACGAAGTATGTCCGAAACCAGGCTCTCTTCTCGGATTCCCCACGGCACTTCTAGGAGTCCGTCACACCCCATGTTGTGGAGATGTTCCCGTAGGCGCGCCAGCCGGTCCTCCTCCGTCGGAACCTCTAGAACCACCTTCATTACCGGGATGGTCTTTGGTCGAGGTACAAGTGCCGGCGCCTCGTCCTCTGAATCCTCAAGTCCTTCAACTTCCGCCGGCTTGCCCTAAAAGCCATTGTGCTCACGATCAATCCTCACACAATCTCTCCCTAAATCTCTGCTCACAACTGTCACTCCGGTAACCCCTGCACGATCGCAACTCACACAGTCCCTCAGTCTACCGGAATTCTAACGAAGCGAGGAAAACGGAATACGCCGGCGAAAGAACAAAAGAAAGAGGATAAATGTGCCCGCGGCCGGCTACAATCCCCCTCTTATACGGACCCGATGTACGGGACAGGTTTTGGCGGCAAAACCCTATTCCTAGTATGGATCCGGTTTCCGGTTTAGGGCCGGCGCCGTCATCCGATATCCGGAACTTTCTAGGGTTCCGGATTTTAGGTTTTTAGCCCTAATGAAATTTTTCCGGATCCAGAAATCCGGTTTTCCTAATTTGCCTTAATTTCCTAGGAAAACTCAAAAACTTTCCTCCTGAAGGAGACAATTTTTGAATTTTTCCGTCCTATGCTAGTATTATGAATCTAGTATGTGGGATCGCATTCCCACAACTAATTAGGGGCTCCTTCGATGAGCTCCCTAACTATTGCCTCACTCCAAAAGCCCTAGGGTTTCCCCAAGAACCCCGAGCATCTCATGGCGGAGAGGTCTTCCATCAATTCTACTCTCTCCTGCTCACTACTAGGCTCTAAAGGAGCCACCTTCTTTACTTTGATTTCTATCCTTTGTGTGCTCGCCTGTACCTGATTTCATCCGCGCTTTAACTGCGGCATTCGTCTCTCTTTTAAATTGCTACCTCACTTCTTTCCTAGCCGCACGTCCCGTTTCCTCACACTCACTCCTCGGTCTCAACCGAGTTGCTCAATGCACCAACCTTACACAATTCTCGCGGTACTCTCTCTCAACCTCAACCACACTCGCGCAACCAATTCTTCTCTAATCTCTGCGCCCGTGTAAAGGAAACAAACACACTTACACACAACTCTCAGACCTTGCACAAATCTCATACAAACACTCTCAATTTGCAGACAAAAACACAAAGCATTGAGAGTGCGCCAAGTATGTTGGTGCTCCAAGGTGCAAATGACAGTCAAACCCTAAAGCAACCTCTTTTGTACCCTGAAAACCTAATCATTATTTTTTTCCAATTTTTCGGGCACGAATCCTGGATCCATTCCTCCGGTTATGGAACTAGACCAGATTCGTTTCCGATATTCGTTCCTCTCCATAATCCAGGTCATTCAGGGCTTATGGTTCTAGTCTTTCTAACTCTTGGCTTTTCCTTTTCTTCCTGTGCCAATCCGGGTCTACTTAATCTGGAATTCCGTGTTTCAAAACTCGATAGAGAGAAAAATCAAAAAGTTAGGTTGCGACAATATATGTATATTTTTAAATCAATATTAAAACTCTTAATTTGTTTTAATATAGTCTAAACATGTAATTAAAAAAGTTGCTTTTGAAAATACAACTATGTAAGACTCTTCATATAATTAAAATATGAAATTTTCATATTGATATATTTGCCACTTGAAATGATCTTAGTATACAAAAAGGTGTTTGGAATTTTTTACTTTTGAATATTTTTAAAAAATTTAAAATTTAAATTCTTGTAGTGAAGTATTTTTCTACTATATAAAGTCTTTATTATATCAATTTACTCCTTTTCAAACAAAAAGTTAGGTACAAGTTAAAAATATATGTTTCATCATTTTTAAAATTCATACAAAAACAAGGTTATAGTCAAACATTAGTCCCTAAAGCCAAAAAGTACCTTTATTTCATAATAAATGATAAAAATTGGATGATTTTAAGAAAATTCAAGTGCGGAAATTTTGCGTTTGATACCTTTTTTGGTCTATTTGAGAGTGAATTAATCCATATGTCAAGTGAAAATAGGTTAAGTAAATTTTGAAAATTGTCAAGTTCTAATTTTCTCTTTGTTGCTTTGTGAAAATACAATTTGATAAAGAACTAATGTAGCATTCATCTAGATTCAAGAAGTTGCAATGGAGTACTTTAATAATGTCGTAAAGAAAGACAACTTGCAAATAAATATGAAAGCCTCGCTTATGCTAGAGTCACTTACTGAATACATTGAAGGTTGGAGAAAAAATATATAGGACCAAAGATTTGGATCTAATTTAAAGGAAGTGAATGCATTCAAGAAATCCAATACTTTCTTGACTTATAAAGGTTCGAATTTGGTTGTTAGACAAGTTTTTCTCCAATACTTGTGTTGAGACTTAGGTATGCTTTTTTGTTTCATTCATTGAGGTACCTTCCAAATGCATTTTTAAAAAACGTTTTGGCTAATTCTTGAAGAGATTTATGTTCTATAAAATACTAAATCCAAAAGTAAGGGTATTGTGAACACCCTCCAAAAACACCATCAGGTCCACTAGTGGTTTTGGACGTACTTCATGGTATCCCAACTTTTGTTTTTTGGAAAAGTGCTACACATTTTTAAAATGTTGGTTTGTTGATTTTTTGATGGTTTATATCTTTTTACATTTTGCATTTTTGTGAGATTCATTTAGTGATTATTCAAATTTATAGAAGACATTATCCTTTCTATCAATGTGAAGTTAAAAGTTTTTTTTTAAAATTTGAAACTTATGAATGATTCTAATTTCTTTTGTAGTTACTTTAAGCATGAGCTTTTAGCGAAAAACACCATCAATTAAGAGGATCTTCCTTAGTTTTTGTCCTTGTAAATCAATTAAAGTTTTAAAGAGTGCATATACACATTAAGCTAGCTTTGGACATCTACAATTGCAAATTTGACTAGAGGAAGGTGGTACTTGGATTATCTTGTAACTTTTGTTCATCCCTTTGAGACAAAGCTTCACAAGTCATTTGATGGCCTTGTTGTGATCAACTTAGAGGTTCTAGAGTTTAAAGATCTAATTGATTTGTAGAAAAATGGGGCCATTGTACAGAAGATAATTGCGAATAAGAAGAAGGAAAGGAAAGAATTTGAGATTCGAGTTGCCAAAGAAAAAAAATAACATGTGAACCTTGGGTGATCATATCTTCAATGAGCTCCTTCAATATAACCTTCCTTGTGACTCCATTGCAAGATTTGGCTTCCATTTAAGTGCCTTGATTCATCGTTGACAACACTGGACTTGATCACTGTCATTTACTTTTTTCTTGCCTTTATCTTTGGCCTCCACCCCCTTTGCCAAACGTTCTACATTGTCATCGGTGATGATGAGAGGGTAATGTCAAAGGAGTTGATCCTCAACATCTCCATCATTGACATGATGGAGAATGAAGACAAAGAGGGGAAGACATGCTACATGGAGGTCATGGATTTTTTGAAGAAGGTAAGTTTTTAGTATTTCAAACTAGAACTTCATTATTAGTTTAGATGGCATGATTGTAATATATATTAATGATTGGTTGTTTGAAAATTTTGTGTGTAGTTGTCGAATGGAGAGGTTCATACATATGGTAGTGAAGTGACTTGTTAGCTTGGAATGAACCTCATTTTCTTTAACTATCAAGAAAATTTGCTTGTCCCGGAGGTGTCTTTTCTAGACATTCACATGCCTAAGTGGAACGCTAACAAGGAGTTTGAAGCAATTCAACAAACTTTTTATTTTGTTGATAAGCACTTGCAAGACCACGGATGCATTATAGTGTTTCATTCATAGAGCTGCATTGTGAAAGGTATCATTAGTAGACTATGTGAGGTATATTTGTTTATGAAGAAGAAAGAGTGGTTGGACATCAACCATGTGCACTTAATTTTGAAAATGGACCCTTTAAATATCATATAATTTTGTGATGTTTTCTTGATTTGAGTAGTAATGTGCAAGGCGTATTGTATTATTCATCTTTGATAATGTTTTTAGTTCATAGCTTGCAGACACTGAAGTTTGGAATCACTCTCTTGGTAAAGGACCTCGGTTAGAGAAAAAAATTGGAATTTACTTTCAACTTGACAAAGTCTATGATGTAAGCAAAAATGGACCTTTGATGAGACAACATGTTGATAAACTACGGAGACAATGTTGATGAATGAGCAAGCCTCGTGGCATGGGCCTTACAAGGACACAAGGTTTTTCAGTTTCTCATTGAAGGGACAACCATTGAAGGGGATTTGGTTCTCAATTACATGGCAACTAGTGGTAAGTTTTGAATTAAATGACTAAGTATTGAAATTCTAATACATATAAATCATTCAATTAATCAATTGAAATTTTGAATGTTGTTTATAATAGATACATCAATTACAGCTTGTCGTAGCACAAGATGCTACATTGAGGCTTTGGAGGAGGACAAAGACATCTTTGACACCATACTTTTATCCATGCGTTGGAGCACTACAGTCGTGGTGATGATATAATTACCATTGGAGGTTGTGTTGTCTCAAGATCTGGATGCCATGAACACTGTGGTTCACAAATTTGCTCTGAAGACTAAACCTAGTAGGTAAGTTTTCAGATATTTTAATTTTCTGTAAGTATGAAATCATTTATGTTTCATGATTCTAACATCATATCATATGTTTTTGTAGCCATTAGGGTTTGATGTGAGTGCTAGATACTACAATGTTGAAACAAAGGTTTCTCTTTAGTTTAGAGAATTCTTTTGATCTACCTATGTATGACTATGTAGTAGTTGACATCGGCATTTCTGGAATTTGGTTGCTCTAAACCAAAAAAACTTAGAGATATTTATACTTTGAACATCTTAGAGTTTGTAGATGTTAGTGCATCCAAGGACAGGAAAACTTTAGAGTCCTCAACTAATGAAGATTCTGCAATTGAGTTTATTGTCACTTAGACTAATGAGATTAACATATATTGGGAGTCAATGTATTGTGTGTTGATTTTCATTAGGAGTAGGTTTCAATGTTATATGGCTACATCTTCGGTTTCATTTATTTTTCTTTACACTTTTTTCTTTGTGTAATATCAATCATAATAAAAAAAACAATTGGATGTTGTAACAAAGAATGTTGAAAAAATTTTCTAAGTGGCTTTAATTTTGAAAAATGAACTTACAATTGCCAAAAAATAAAATTAACTACACCTACAGGTCATAGGTCCTTCATACATTTTTTTCCAAATTTTTTTCACACTTATAGGTCCATGGGCTTATAGGCTTATATGCTAGCAACTATAGAGATATATGTAAGAACTTTCCAATTTAATTTTCTCTATTCCCCAAGCATCATTACACTCATAAATAATTTAGCATCTATATTCAATACATTCATAGAAATTATGTAATACAAGTTTGTGTAGTCTTTTGCTGTTTCATTTAAAAAATATTTATTTAAAATTTTTGTGATTTGTGCTTAATATGGTATAGTTGTACAATTTAAGCACTATTTAAATTAAAAATGGTATTATGAAAAAACTAATGTTTACATTAATTTCATTGTCATTATGAAATCCATCTGTTTTTTTGGAAATCAAATACTACCTTTGTCCCAAAATAAATACAAGGGTTCCAAATATACTTGTCCCAAATTAAATTCAAGATTTGCTCTCTACAACTTAAAGGTCAATGACTAAAACTAGTTCAAACACCCAAAAGCAAAAAAATATGTAAATACTACATTCCAGAGACTTTGTAGCAATTCAATCCCTTCAAAGGGGATCAAAATGCAACCTTTATTAACCAACCCAAGGCAAAGAATTCAACCCACAACTATACAAAAGCTACTACTAACAAATCTTTTGTTGAGAATTTCTTCGACTTGAATCACAAGACATTGTTGGAATTGAATACAAAGGACATCAATGGACATCACTACACCAACATTGCTTACAAAATGATCAAAATTGATACCATTGAAGCAGTTCCAAAAAGGGAAAATCATTGTTGATTTCGCCGCTTGTTTTCGACATGTGTTACTTCACTGTTGACTTTTGCTCTGTCATACCTAGTGAGGTTTAGTAAAAGCTACAATAACTACAAAATCCTTCAAAAATAGGAGCTACTCTCACGGTAATTTAGCCATTTCTAAGAAACCTTATATTTATTTCGGGATGAAGATATACTATATAAAAAATTTATAGTGACTGATATAAACAAATCTACAGAATCTCAATCATAGGAATTCCAACTTCTGAACTACATCATGCTGTAAACAACCTGAAATTAGATGAGATTATTCCGTAATGTGCAAAGAACTCACAGATCAGGACGCCAAGCAGACATGTCAGCATGTGGCGTCAAGAACTCCAACCTGTTTGATTGGGTCCCTGAACCAAGCAAGCTTACCCCATCCTTACTTTCAGGTAGACCCATCCTCTGTTTTCCATTTTCGCACACACCAAACACAGATGTCACACCTTCTTCACGCACAACTGCTCCCCATTAGCTCCACTTTCCTCTCACCAACTCATTATTCTTCATAGAAGTTTGCTTGGTGAAGAAGGTGTGACTACCCCTATTCAGTTGTGTGAGGGATACATGGTGAAGTTTCGAGGGGTGGGAGGAAGGGGGCTATTCCAAGGCTTGTTGTTTGAAGTAGAAAACAGAGTAGTTGGGTGTTTAAGGTCAAAGTCGGATGTGTGCAACGTAAGGCGATCGAAAAATGGTGTCGGATGCCGAATTAGTGCGACAACTCACGGCAGTTTTGAGGCAGGCAGATTTGAATACGACGACGACTACTGCTATTCGGCAGCAGCTGCAGAGGGACTTGGGAGTTGATTTGTCGGAGAAGAAGTTGTTTATTCGGCAGCAGGTTGACCTTTATTTGCAGAAACAGTCACAGGAGCAACAGCAAGAAGAAGCGGGAGAGGGGAAGGAGGATGCCGACGATGAAGGAGGCGAGGAAAGTGGGGGGAGGGATAAAGAAGATGACGAGAATGAAGTTGGAGGGGAGGAAGGTCTGGGTGAGAATGAAAATAAGGAGATGGGTAAGTCTTCTAAGACTCGCGGAGAGCCTGAATCCAAGCGGATGCGTGCCAAAATCGATCGTGCAATTAAAGCCAGGTATCGAGAGTCTTTACTGGTTTTGGTCGTGTCGTATCTCGAGATACTTTGATTATGGTTAATGTTTCGCGTGAGTGGTGGATTTAGCCTGTTTTTTCGTCTGCAAGAGGACACTGCCCAAACATACACTTAGATGCGCTCATATCATTGCTCTCCAATTAGGGCAATTTGAAATGTAAGCTATGCAATTTATGACAATCTATTTTGGGGAAAAGGGGAAGTGAGAAGGCAATATGTGTCGGTGTTGTCAGTGACGGGAATTTCACAGAGGATATAGTCTTATGCTTTATCACCACCTCGTGGACAACGATCATGTAGTGTTTTAGTGATATCTGAAATACATCGTTCTACCGCTGTTCTCTGGCTCAGTTTAACGAAGGATAAAAAGAAGAGGACAGGTGGTGGAGGTGGCCTTACGAAGACTTGTGCTCTTTCACCTGAGCTTCAAGGTATCTTAGGCCAATCTGAGTTGCCGAGAACTCAGGTATTCTCCGCATTCAAACCCAGAATATGATGTCCTCCGCATTGTGGGATTGAATGCATTTCTCGAACCGTGAACCCGGATGTTGATTATGGCTATTGAATGTTGAATTTTCATTGGCTCTTGTGTATCGTTGCATGTCTGGTTGGACCAGGTGGTGAAGCAGCTCTGGATTTACATCCGGAAACATAGTCTACAAGATCCTGGTGACAAGCGCAAAATCATCTGCGATGACGCCCTACGGAATCTCCTAGGCACTAACACTACTGATATGTTTAAGATGAACAAGTTGCTCTCCAAGCATATATGGCCGCTGGATGATGTGGGTACCTTGGCTGGTGAGTTTCGGAGAACCTTGTATATAGTCTGAAGCTTGACCATTCGCAAATTCTTAACCCGTAATGTTCCTTGGTCAAAAGTTAGGAAATACTCCTGAAATTGCCAAAACATATTGCCTTCCCTCTTTTCAGAATTTATAACCATATTATCTTATTCTCGACTAGTGTAAGGGTCTCTCCTAGAAAAATTGGGTTCTGAAAGTAATGTATGTGAGATATGACTGAGCAAAGAGCATTACAATGCTTTTTCAAAAGTTGCTCAAGCTTTTGACAATGTGGCTTTTGAGTCCCATAAATCAAACTCTACTTTGCAAAAAGATTTAAAGACTTCAGAGTTGAGTAGAGCCTTAAGTTAGGAAGAAGCATGCAAATTGTCAAAAGAAAAATAATGTTGTGCTCCACTTGCCCAACAAACCAAATAACCACATAGGTTTTTAACCAATTGTTGGATCTTTGTAGAAATTAGACCCCCCAGAAGGTGGTTTGGTTTTCTAGTCTCAAATTAAAATGAGAAAAAAAACACCATAATCTAATACTTCACTGTGGATGCCCAAAACACCCCAAAACCATTTTGGATTTAAAAGAGCTTGAGGGGTTGAATGGGCTGATATTGTTGTTTGTAACTTCTGTTGAAGTTTCAGGATTCTGCGTATGGTGTGCCCTCCAATGTGATTGTTCAAACTGTTGTCCTGCTCGATGTTTTGAAGGGAGAATGCTGTCACCACTTGATTTATTCTCGTCTCGTTGTGCAGGCAAATGCGGAAATAGGGATTCAGAGACAGAAGATGCCGAGCCAAAGCTCAAGAAACAGAGAACAGACAAAAGTGTAGATGGGAAGAGTAAGAATATAGGATTCCTGGCTCCGTGTCCAATTTCAGAACAATTATCCAGGTTTTTAGGGGCAGAGGATGGCAAAGTTTCACGGGCTGATGCTGTAAAACGCATGTGGGATTACATCAAGGAGAAGAGTTTGCAGGTTTGGGTTTCTTCTGTTTTTCTGTCTCTTGTATATCATTGTTTTCTTTGAAGATTTAATTGACTTCACTCAGAATATGCTTGCTACCTTATTATTACAACAGTTTTGCAATACGTTTGTAAATTGCAGTTTTTTCTAACTATTCTTCGGCTTCATGAGGTATACTCGCATGCAAGTTCAGATCAGAATTTTTGTTCATGTTCGTCGAACCTGAAATGTGTTTAACCTTGTTTTTCGCTTCTTCTGTTATGATTTGACAGGATCCTTCAAACAAGAAGATAATATTATGTGATGAACAACTGCAAGATCTATTTGATTGTGACCAATTTGTTGGATTTGATCTCACTAAACTTTTGACACGCCACTTTGTAAAGTGCGAACCCCAATAGTTTTCGAAGACTCTTTAGTTATAAGTTGGAGAACCAAAGCAGCTTTTTCATCTCCCGAGAGGTAGTCTGCATGGTTTCATGATTGGAATGTCCCGTGCTCAATAGTTCTGTGGCAGTAGACCCACTGAGAGGAGCACCTCCAATTGTTGATCCTGATGGGCTTCAGCATTGTCGTCTTAGCTTTTGAAAGTGCATGTGCTGCTGGTAGAGTGAGCGGTCACGAGTCTCATTTGGGTAGCATTCAAGTTCTTGTGGGATAGATTTTTGACTGGTTGCGACCAGTTCATGAGTGGAGCATTGTTCTTGTTTCTACCACCGAAGTACTGAGCTCTAACTATGAGATTCTTGGATGATAGCTTTGGTCAGGTTTATGAGTTTTGTGTGGACCAAGTGATTTGTTACTACTGATAGTAGTACATAGTGCCCCAACCCAATTATGACTTGGTACAAACATGATGAACCAGAAGACTATTTCCATCGAGAAAAGCGATACCCCAACCAAGGATGATATGAAGTAAGGATGAGTTTGTATGAGGATTGATATTGGGTGGACTTCCTATGGACAAGACATAAGAAAGAGGTGAGAAGCGTAAGGACCTTGAAAAGCAGCTATTCTTGAGACGTAGTTACAGCAAATGCATGATGACCATAGACGAAGAACGAAATTGCCACATAAATCATGGTCATAAAAGTTCTGATGTTACCCCTACATGCCCAAGGCCTTTTTTGAGTTTCTAGGTATTCATTCTAAATTTTGAAGCTGTGTCTATTTTTTTTTTAATTGTAACTGTACAAATTCAAATTAGACATGTCAGAGATCACATAAGAAAAGAAAACATAAGAATATTATTTATGGATTCAAAGATAATAATATTTGATCATGAGGGTGTTAGAACTTCAAAAGTGGTTTGAAGTCTTTGAACCTTCTTCTTTAACATGTCAAATTTAAGAAGTTCATCAAAAAAATATGGAGTGAAAGGGTTGAATGTACATAAGGTAGAACTATCCATTATCATACAGATTTGCAATCTAGGTACTTTGGAGAAGCTATTTATGAGCTTTCATATTTTCTAGAGATTGAATTGTTTAAGAGAAGTCAATGGCAAAAAGAATGAAGACATTCCAAAAAGAATTGAATTTTTTGTGATTTTTTAAAGCTGAAATGTAAAATTGTAAGTAAACCCTTGTTGAAGCATGATTAGACCATTGTTGAAGTGTGGGTTGATGTATCTCCTCTCTAGGTGCATTGCCATTATGATAATGGATTAGTAAGATTGTGGTAATAGATGGGGCTAGTGATGAAAATGGGAGGAACTTGTAGGTGGTGGAATTGGGTAAATGGTATTGGGTAGTTTTACCTTAGCCTTAATCAATTTATGTCTTTTGAAAATTTACTTCACAATTTGTTTAAATGAATTTCTAATGTGCTTTTTCTTTAATATCTAGTGTATTTGAGGTTCAATTTCAAGAGCCTTCATTATTATAGAAAGTCAAGATTGCAATGGACAAAATCTTGATAAAAACCCTTATAATCAATTATTTTCAAAATTGAATTTTTAATGTTAAAATCAGACTTCAAAACTAATTTTTCAAAAATATAAACTATTAAAATTAGAAATTTGGTTAGGTTTTATTTAACTTCCAAGTATTATTAATACCAAAGTTTGATGCCTTGAGCATTCAGGGATTAAGAGTGCAATAGAAAAGCAAAAGAGTAACAATAATCTTATATTTAATTAATTTTGAACTTTTTTGCAAATTATGGACAATTAAGATATTGGCTGGCAGTCGATACATTTGTACATTTTGAATTCAAAATGTACCCCATCTATACATTTCATCATGTTTTGGCACATGCATATGTTATTTATGGACTTGCCAAAGTCCAGAATTAGTTAAATGTAAATTAATAGGATTTTATTTTAGTTGTAAGGACATAAAATTAGTCTCTTTAAAGAACTATTTATTGAAAATTTGTGCAATACATTATTTTTTCATTTTTTTTCTAATTTCAATGTATTGGAACTTTAGTAAATTGTCATTGCGTATTGATAGTAATATTTGGTGAATTTCTTTGACCTTGCACTATAAAAAATGGATGTTGTTTTGGACACTTTTTTTTGCCATCCTCTTTGATAATCTAGTGAAAAGAGGTTGCCACCTTTGGTTTGTATTAGTTGCCCTTCCTTCTCAAAAAATTTGAAGGCTGTTGATTGTTTGTTTTATAAAAATGTTTACCTTCCGAAATTGTTGTTGATTTTTCAAAAAATCATAAGCTATTGATTTTGTGAGATTTAATTTGAGTTGTCCAAATATCAATATGAATATGGATACTAACATAAATATTGGGTATAGATATAATATCATATACAAATATATAGTAAATATTGAATGTGAATACAGATATAGATACTGTACAATATTGGATACGAACATGGGTACAAGATACATGATGATGTTTATCCCATATTGTTTATCAATTGCATTTCTTTCTGAAAATTACAAGAGTGTAGGGGGAAGGGAGGAGGGTATGAAAATTTTAAATTTTAAAAATTAATTTAAAAAAATTCGGGGGTTGTTGTTGGAGAATTAATAAAAGAACTTGGATTTTGGGTGCATTGTGATAGCCATAACATTGAAGTGTGGAAAAACAATTGTAGACTAACATTTTCATACTTCATACACTCCTAGTATTCTAAAAACTTTGAATTTTAGAGCCTTTTTCAGAGTGTAATTTGGGAGTATTGAAAAGTGAATTTTTTTGGACATTTTCAAGGAACACTAATAGGCATTTAATTATTAAGTTTGAAGTTATCTATTATTTGTAGTAAGTATGGTCTTTGGAATGTGTAAACCTTTGTTCTACTTCTTAGAGCTTCATCTCCTTCAATTAGGCAACGCTCAAAGAGATGCAAAAAATAAAAATGAACAATGTTGATTGACCCTTTCAATCATTTCATTTATCTTTTGATTGATGATAGCATAGGTGGAAGTATTATTATTCAAATTTATTTTGTTAAACCTTAATAGAAATTGAAAGTCAAATTTGTTCAATTTACAATATTACAAAATGCAAGAAGATCATTTTGGGATAGAAAATTAAGGCCCATTGGAAGATCATTTTTGGATGGATGGAATAACTAATTTCACAAACTTGATCTCTAGAGAATTTTCCTTACAGAGGTAGTCATGTCGTTTTTTTACATATGCTTGAAGTTCTCCATCCAAAAAGTCTTGGCTATAATGCAAACCTAATTTGGTGAAAAAAGAAATTTTCTTCAATCATATTGTTCCTTTTTCCTATAATTCTTGATTGGTACACTTCTTTACTATAGAAATAAGTGACTGTAAGTTACAAAAAAATTCCAATTTCATACATTGTAAGACTAAAAATTTCCACCACTAACTACAAAGTGAAGGGTTCAAATTCCACTACTTGAGTATTAGTTATCTAAATCTATTTGGACAACTCAAATATGGGTAGTTTAAAAATTCTAGTATAGCCCTTCACCATTTGAAGGCTAAAGATCCTCCCAACTCATCCTAGATGGAGTTGAGAATAGTAATAAAAAGTTTGCATGAAATCAAAGTTCATCCTCAAATGGTTTTTTTGCTACCCCTACAAGATAGTGCTTGTGATTGGTTAACAAATGCCAAAATTTAGTGAAATTCTTTCGTAAAGCAATAGTATCTATTAGTATATTGTCAAAGCCTTTTCTAGTTCTTCTAAATCCAATTGCATGACACTATCCATTTTGTTGTTGTTATGTGCTTATACTTAATTTTATTTTGCACAAAAAGAGTCCTTTCACACATTGTAATGTTTACACATTGATACTTTGCAATTTGAGCAAGGATTAGAAGGTTATGGTACTTCAATTTCAAAAATGGATTATAACTAATTGAAGCCTATATATCCTCAAAAGCTATGTCCATCTACTCAAGCTTGACAACAAAAAATTCTTGCTTATAAGCTATTGTATCTATGAAGGAAAGAAAGTTTTTTCTTGTTTGGCTTTTCTCCTACCTACATTATTGTAAAGGAAGATCAAGTTCTACAATCCTCCATGATGTTGCTAAACCAATTTGTCTATGAAGCAAATGAATCTCGTTAAGGACTTTAAAATCATCAATGACATTATTGTCTTCAAAAGCTAGGTCTAAAGACATACAAATTTATCCTCATGTAATTTGTATAGCTTTGTAGGTCTAAAGACCTAGCCTCTGAAGACCTATACAAATTGCATGAGCATAAAACTTTTGTATTGTTAGTTCAACATTTAAACCACCATATTAAAAATCACTAATCATTTCAATATTGTAGAATTTGAACACCCTTATTTTGCTAGACAAGCAACAAAAGTAACTAAATAAGATGCCAACTTTGGGGAAGACATGAAAACTTATAATTGGATTAAGGTGTAATGGTTTAAGTCATAACATTAGAAGAAAACTACGTTGCCTATGAGTTTAAATTACGTTTGGAACGACCAAATCATGTCATATGGATTTTGTTGAGATCTTTGTTTTGAACGCTGAAATTTTACGTTGGAGTGTAGTTTTCAACGTGACATTTTGCATTTTATCATAGAATCCACTATAGTAGATATTTCTTTATAAGATTTGTTTTCAATGGTTCAAAGTTAGCTAGATTTATTCTATGAGAAACACAATGAATTGAAGTAAGGAATGGGATTATCTTTTTTATCCAAGCTACCAAATTTATATTCTTTTCAACTATAATAGAAGCTCTATCAGGTCCAAATCCAATGCAATTACTAAGATTCAACCCCTCTATCTTCACAACAAGCATAAAAATGTCAAATTTCATCTAAGAATTTTTTTTCATTCTCAATCTATAATAAATTTAAAAAATGTTTAATAGTTTGATTACGCTCTAAAAAATTACAAAGACTACAAAGTGCCCTTTAACAAAAATATCAATGGATTCATCAAGCATTAAGCATAATAACTTAGAATCTCTAATTCTATCTAAGATTTTCTTGTAGATGACAAAAATGAAACCAAAAAATAAAGCATTCCAATGTAAGTTTTTTCATCATGGTAAAGTTTTGTAGTGATGGGAGATTTGTAAAAAAGAATACATTAACTTTGAACTTATACAATGAGAGAGTTTCCTATTCCATGAAGTATACAACCATAAAAAGAGATAATATTGCTTTATCACTGTAATTGAAAATTTCAATTGCAACAATGTTTTGTAAATTTATTTTATCCTCATGCTTAGTCTAAGCCAATCTTTTGTGTGCTATAATTTTATAATGGTCTTGTACTACTTTAATCTAAAATTTGTAGAACACAGTGGTATATGGAAATTTGCATCCAACCTTTGTACAAGTCTTACCAAAAATCCTCTTCAATCATACAAATCATGCCAAAAATCTTTTTAGTTTAGATTGGTATTTTCTATGTTATTGAGTTTCTTCTTGGGTAGTGTCAAAAGAGTAATATTTTTTTTTCAACTTCCAAAGGAAGATGAGTACAAATGATACACAAAGGGATACAAAAGAGAGAGATCCTTGGCTAATTTAGAACACGAACCTTGATACTATTGTAAATATAAAGACATGCATTGTTTGTGGTTGAAACAAAGTCTTTGTATAGAAGAAGGCATGGTCTTAGTTTAAATGGAAAAGTTTAGCTACATTAGAGTATGTAAATGTATCCTCACGTTAGTATAGGAGAAGTTTAAATGATATAGGGGTGTTGTTTTGAAAAAAATGACTATAAAGACATTTATGGAGAGGTTGCTATACGTGATGTTGTTGCTAAGGATGTTGTTGATTTTGTGTTGGATGTAGAAAGGTGAGAGGACCTTGAAGCTATGAATAAACCACTATCTCTTCATACAAATTTAGAGATTTGGTAGATTGTTATCCTCAGACAATCAAAAGGAAAAACACACCTTTAAGTCAAAGAAGTATGGATGAAGCATGACAATTAAGTCTCAAACAAAAGTTGGATAAGTTGTGAGTTTCCTTTTTTATGAGGCAAATATTGCATTCAATGTTGTGTGATATTCTGCCTTTGTGAATATCATGAGGAAAACTACTAGCTCAACTGGATTTAGAGTATCAACTGCCATTATACAATGTAGTGTGCACTAAAATGATAGATGCAAAATAAAATTGTTTCAAACATGGTCTTTAAGTAGATGAAAAACTCTATCGAGTTTTATGGATTGCCTATACAATGAATATAATGACATAATATATAAAAGGAGTTGGACCTTCAAATATTGTCCAACTATATACAGATAATGCTGTAGTATTGATGAAAACCATGACAAGGTTGCATCTCATATGTATACTCTAGAATGTGCATTATGCATTTTGGACTCATTTTTAGAAGATTAGGAAAAGACTATGTGGTGAAGAATGAGATTGAATATTGTAGAAAGCTTGTCAAGTTCATCAAACTACTTTCTTTTCTTAATTGAAATTTAGAATGTAGTTTTATATACAAAAAGTCCTCCAAAAAGTGTAAAAACAAAATATTTATGTCACATGAAAATATAATATTTGGTCCTTAATAGAGTGTTTTTCCTAAAATAAGCTCAAATTTTGCATGTAAACAAGGTAGAAATCTAGAAATTGTACAAGGTATGGATATTTAATAGAGATTTTCCAAATTATCAAAATTTGTCTTGCATGTGACAAATCATGGCTAAATGGTCCAAGGGAACCTATATGAAAACCCTAAGTTGATTCTCTAAGAAAGGTTTTAGTTCCCTATTCTATTTTGTGAAATAGTAGAAACTTCAATTATTAGTCTACATGTATAGAAAACTTAAGATGAACTAGTGGAAGGCATCTACAATCAAGGTACAATCTCTTAATGTACAAATCATGGTAGAAGTCTAACAGTAAAATTTGTTTGCTAAGATTCCCTTTTGTATGAAAGATTCTTTATTAACTAAAAATAAAAAGAAATAACAAGATTTGATTCTCTTTCTTTGCATATATAATGTAAAAATATGAGATTGAACATTTTTTGTGGGATTTCATGAGAGGATCCACAAAATGTTAGAAGATCCTCTTTTGGACAGTCAACCGCCAAAATTTATGATAGAAAATTTGTAGAAATTACTTAAGGTGCAATAAAATCTCACTAAAAATAAATATAGCTTTTTTTATATTAATAAAATGCTCTATCAAGTTTCATGACATTTCAAGATCCAAAAGTATTCAAATTAAAAATATTTTTCAAAATTGGCAAAATTGAAGGAAGTTTGCGGAATTGATCAACGTTTTGGAGGCATACAAAATTGGAATAAGTTCAAAGCAGGGTCTTTTCTCATTCCCTTATAACTACTAAAGAGCCTAAATTAGTCACTTTTTTAAGGAAAGGTAAACTCCAAAAGTTGGATTTTTACCCTTTTCAGTTTTCAAGTGGCACTAAAATTCTTTGAATATTTTGTAAAAATAAAAGGGACAAAGTTTATATTAGACTAAAAATAGCCTTCTAAAGTCAATGGCGCAATTCATTTGTAATATAGAATCTTTCTTCAAAAGTTAAAGTTCTAGCCTAGTATAAAAAGTTGAAAATCCAAGTTTAAGGTGAAAACCTTAAATGATAAGATTACTATTAGGAAAATAAGAAGGGGGGGGGGGGTTTAAAAAATTATTTAAGGTCATCCATTTTCCTCTCAAAACACCCCCTTGTTATTATCTTGGGTCTGTTACATTCAATTCTAATGGAGTTATTGGTATATTAAACTAATCTTTGTCAATGGTGTTTTTGAAGCCTTTGTTGCTTATGTTTTTGAAATTTTATTTGAAGGACTTGGACCCTGTGCATTTTAGAGTTTTTTATACTAGTGTATGATTTTGTGCTAATTAAATCAATTGATGAAGTTTTAGTTGGATTATTATTTGTATTAATCTTAATGATACCCCCTTTTGTACCTTAGTGAACATCATATTCATTATTTTGGGAGTTTTCTAGTAATGGGAATTCATAGAATAACCCTAAACCCTAAATTTTAAAGAATTTTCTATCAAAAAATACCCAAGTGACAATGCAATGATAGAGAAAGTACATGTATAAATGCAAAATTTGGAAATCCCATTTTGTAATAGTTCAAAAATACTTAGCACTTTATAAAAAGTAATCATTGAATATAAATGTATTGAACGTATACACTAAAAACATAGAATAATCCAATATTGAATCTATACTTCAATCATTGAATATATACAAATTAGATCTATTTAGTGTGAAATGGAGTTTGTATAAACACTAGGAATCAAAAATTGTTGCAATGAACTCTCATACATTGCACTATTAGAAGTGCAATCTATGAGCATCCTTCTCTAGGAGGATGCCCCACTTTGTTTCTACAAACTTTGAGCTCTCTCCTTCCCTGAATTTGTCTTTGATGTCCACTTAAGCAATTCCCAGACCTTGATGCTACGTTCTTTGTGTGGATACCGTGGTTTCCGCTTTCCAAAATTTTAGCAAAATGCACTTTGCTATCAAGATTGCAACAATTTATACTTCTAGTACTATAAACAATATAATCTTGAATTTTTCCTACAAAATAGTAGAATACTAGGAATCCAAAGTTTCATATCACTCAACAATGTTTGAATGATACACAAATACTCTATATGTGGAGAGAAAGATCTACCCTATAATCATAAATGTATATACTACAAGTGTGATCTGCTTTTCAACATCTCCATTGCTTTCAATAACTCAAGCCCTTGACAACATCTGTTGTTACTTGCAAATCTTTAGCAAACAATTTCCTTCCTCTATTTCTTAACGGACCTCCATTTCCAAGTGTCCCATGGACAATGAATATAATGAAGTAGAGGCAATCCATCATGTGTCTTCCATTGCCATTTGGCATTGTCCAATGAAGATGGACAAGGCCAAGGAGGAAACATGCCTTTAAATATTGAAGGACGCTTTGTATATTTTGCAAGACCCATGTCTTTAATAGTATTGCCACCAATGGCAACAGACATAGGCATTGTGTCCTCCACTTGCCACAACAAATGATATAAGACATTTAGCCCCAAAAAATAATAAAAGAAACCTTAAAGACAAATAGGATTGTAAAGGCAAAGATTGTTAATAATACACCTCCACAACCGCCACCACATCCATTTCTTTATTGTAGAGCTTCCTTTGTGCTTCAAAATTCATTTTGAAGCCATCTTGTGGAGACATTGATTGTAGGATGGAACTTTAGAGGAGATGGAGAGTGCACTAATTTTGAGTGGCTTCTTCCATTGGAAGGACTATCAATAACATCATCATCTACGTCCATCATTAAAAAATCCATTGTTGACTAAGCGGTGGCCGCCAAATACATGATGTGCCAAACCCCACCTTCAGGCCCAATGAACTATCTATAGCCAACAAGGGAATCAATAGAAGCCATACATTTTTCTCCACATTGAAATTCAAGTGCCATAGTATTACAATAGAAGTCATGGATACAACATAAAGGAATTCACTATAATGAACTACTGTATTTGACTAACCTACAATCATATTTTGATGCCAACACCAAGTATACTTGCATCGCAATACAATTAAGGGGAAGCCAATACCCTATAGGTCTTACAAACTCCTTTTTAGGGGAGGCAGACAAGGACAGAACATGATATCTCCTAGCCTAAGTTCTTTGCGCCGCGATGCGCAAGACTTTTGGGGAGACATGTAATGTCTAGTATTGTTCTTATTCCACTCATTGCAAAGATTATTAGAGACCTTGAGTACCCTGATAAACTCCTTGTTCTTGAATTGGTTGTGTTCATATACGAAGTGGATGCCCCCTATAGCATCGATTCTATAGAAGGGGTACAATTTCTAAGGCCTCTCCATATGCAGCCTCTTAATCCATGAAAGTAGTTGATATATGAGGATCCTATCACTCACACCAAGTCCTTTAAATGACCACGGATCAAAGAATATTGCATTTGTAGGGTTGTTTAAAAAATACTTCTCTAGCTTGTCATCCACTATAATAGTATTATCTTTGGTGAAGATCAAATCCTTCAATTTGTACAACTTCTCCAATGGCATTATGTATAGGTCTTTGTATGACTTTGACAACATGTAGTTGATTAGCCTTCCATCTCTCCCTTTGAATATTATAATGTTACATTGTTCTTGACCAAGGATATATAAGGGGGGGTTTAGCAAACCATGATATTTGCAATAGAGATTAGCTATTGCAAAAATCTCCTCATGTGGGGTCAAGAAGTGACCTTGTTAATTTCCATAGTGAGGACTTTTCCATTAGGGACTACTTCATTAGAAGAGCACAATCTCCTTTCTTTAAAGTGATATCTCACATTGTCACAAACACAAAATAGCCTATTTAGATCTAGGACAACAATTAGCTATTTTTTTCCAATCTGGACATGAATGAACAAAGAATCTACCCTTCTAACTTATATATAGCAACACTTCTTTCACTACCACCTTGCTCATGAGGAATAGAAATATAGTGCAAATTAAATCGATGCACTTTGTGACGATGATGTAAATACTAAAATGGATACACTAGACTTTCAACCACATTGATCAATGGAAAAAATGAGGATTTAGAATACATGGGATAGACATAGACCACAATATGGATATTGATACACACACATTACTAAGAATATATTGCATCTTTGATAAAGTCTGTGGCATTAAGAACATCTTGCTTGACTCTCTGTGCTTGAGGACATGGTGGACATGTCTCTTGTGCTAGATTACCCACATGAGCTTCAAACTTGTTGATCACACAAGCAAGGGGGATCCCTTGGAGTATTGTTTTTAGCATTTCGTGAAATACGAAAAGGAAAGATTTCCAAAGACATTAGGTTTGAGATTGTGAAATTCAAACCAAACAAAGATATGCAAGAAAACTTATATATTAAAATATCTCACTAAGAGAAAAAATGTTACATCATATACAATGGCCTATGAAAACTAAGCCTATTTACTTATAACTATACCCTTCTGTCTAAAAAACAACGAAAGGAGTTTCAACTCGAATCGAATTAAAGAAGGGGTTGAAAGAGTCTTAGGGAAAAACCTAGAAGAATACTAGTTATAGGGCCCTATAATTGCTTGACCCCTACTCCATTTGTGGAAACTTTTTTAGGTAGTTGATTGTTGATAGTTTTGGATGTAGCATTGTTGTTTGCATCACCTGATGTAGATGGATCCATCTCCATAATCACGGAACTTGGCACAGACTCAACCTAGTTTGCATCTAATATCACATTTAAATTTGTTGACAAGATGTTCTTATTGATTATTCAAAAATTCACCCTATGAATGTTGGCATTTATCAATCTTGAGATATTGGGAGACACTTATTTCAAGCCAAATTAAACCATTCATTGATAGTGAATTTACAATAACTCTCATGGGGAGATTTTGCATTGTTCATCTTAGATTGAGTTTATTTTATTTCTTCATGTATTGAAATTCTAACTCGTTCAAGTTAAAAACCTTTGTTTATACATGATGATTTTGACTTGGGTCATGTTAAAATCATATTAGTAGAAATTTGATGGTTTTAGTTCTTCTACATTGTATAATTTTGGATTCATTATCTAAAAAACTACATGGATCGAGTTCAACTATGATCAAGTTAAATTTGTGGACATCCAATGTCAATAAGCAAGGACAACCATTTCCAGTTGCTACTACAATTTACACACAAGGATACAATTATTTTACCTGGCAATCCAAGTTGGTCCTAAAGTTGGAACTGTAATGAATGAATGCCTATGCGATCTTCGTGATTTTGAACATCATGAACAAGAAAGAATTGTTAAATTCTTCAAGAGGCTTAGTTGTCACAAACACAACTATGAAAATGGACTTAATAGTACTAGGGATTCTACTCATACATGAAATTGGACCTTCCAGTACCAAAGATTCCTACCCAACCATGAAAATGGACCTGATAGTATCAGAGATTCCTATGCAGCTATGAAATTAAACTTGACAATAGATTGAAGGAGACAAAACTACAATTATACTTAGAGTGCATGTTCATACTTCAACGAACAAGCTATCACAAGACACATTGGAAAGGAAGCTAAACCACAAACCACAAAAAAAATCTTCTTGTTTTTCAAGAAATGCAAAATTGAATTTCTTTACACTCTCGATTATGCTTTGAAGAAGAAGCAAACTTTTAGGTTTTGAATTTTGACAATTTGAAATGTAGAAACAAATAATCAATTCTTTGTGAATAGAAAGTAGAACATCAAGTTCAATAGTACCTCCAACAAACAAAAGGAAATGGAATAATGAAGTCAAGACGACAATGCACTAATGATGCACCCAAGAAAACAGAATACACTCAATGTACACTATAGAACCAAAATGCACACATGGCCAAATGCCAAATCTATGCAGATATTGAAATGTACTCACCTTGAACTAAAATTGGAAATGGAGAGTGAACATCCAAACTCTAATGACTTCACAAGCTCACCTAAACAGCAGCATAATACCTTGCCTACACAGTACAAGAGACCTAGGGTTTAGTTTGTACAAACTTGCCTATACAATATGACTCCCGTTCTTCTAAACAAACATAAAATAAATGAGTGGTTAGAACACAAAAAACTAAGCAAGGATATACCAAGAGGATTGAACATGTGAAGTTCAATATAAAACACTTGACGCCTCAACAATCCAAATAAAATGTTGCTTACACAATATTAAACGTTACAAAACCAACATTGCAAAAACCAAAAAAGCTCCACCTTGATGAGAAACATGGTGGAGATTAGAAAGAAAAAAAATATTTGTTTTCAAACTCTTAGTGTCGCACAATCCATACCATTAGCCATGTTGCAACCACAAAAGCATAGAAGTAAGAAATTGGGCAACTTGTAGAAGGAATCACGTAAAGTTGAAGGTTCCACAAATGTTCCAAGCTCCACACTCCAAAAATTATGCATTAAGAAAGCAAGTCAGCAACAAAGAAGATACAAGAAACAAAGCATACTAAAAGCATGTCAGTTGTTAAAGCACTAAAAACAAGAGAATTCAAACTAGCATTTCAAGGGTTTTGGAATGGAAGAGAAGAGCCCTTCTTCATACTTCCCAATCTAGTACACCGACCTATAACTGTACAAATCCTAAAATCGTGTACATTATACTTTTAAAATTATGAGGTATCCCAAAGTTGTTCTACCAAGGCCTTATTTGTTAAAATGAGACAAATTGTAGTCTCATTTCAATGACTTTCTATTTTAAGGCCAAAAAAACTTTCATTAAATTAAGACTCAAAAATGCCAAGAATTATACTTTAGTATTATTTTCTTACTTCTACAAGTGGAAAATATGTACTATCAACATTTGGATTTCTTCTTTTTTCTATTTTTTAAGTAAACAAAATACCTCAAAACATTTTAAAATTACATGTTTTATAAAATGGAAACTTCTACTTCTTACAACACACATTTGAAGTTTGATGATATCACACTTTGACTTCACAAATTTGTCACCTGCTCCTTTTTGCAAGAAAATATTTTCTACACACAATTTTGAGATGCAATAGTAAAAAGTATATATATTTATTTTTAATAGAAATCAATATCTACTACATAGTCACAATATCTACATCTTGTACTACATATGCATGCAAATATCATTCTCATAACCTGTAACTATAATAGGAAAAGCAATCTAGTACTTGAAATACAACATCAAAAATCTACTACTACAACTATAAAATATTCATTCTTCCTCCGTAGACACATCCTCCTAATCGTTGCGTTCATTAATTGTAAAGGTTGCCAATGATACCTTAATGATGCCAATTTGTAAATTTGGAATCGACACTTTTGGTTTTTTAGTGTCTTCTCGGAAACGAGGCTTCCAAACCATTAGGATACAACCCGTACTTGACTACGTTGGCTTGATTGCAATGTCCTCACGCCACACATTTTCTTGTTTCATGTCCTATCCCTCATACGTATCCATATTAATGTGCCAATTTGAGGTAGGCATCCAATATTGAATTCTGATCATATGCATATGCCCTGGATCTGTACTTGGAGCTGTAATGGCCCTAGCAAGCCAAAATGGTTTGGGGTCACCATCAGCAAGGCGCACTGCGATAAAAGAACTTTTGTGCGTATCAACATTAATACAAAATGAAGGACGTGGACGATTACGTCTACGTCCAACAAACAGCGCATCTTCTACATCTTCCTCATGCAATGTACCATCTCTTTGCATCTGATTTGTCTTGTCAGGGGCAATTCTAGAAGCCGGCCAAAATCCATCAAATAATGCCTCACGCACTTGAAGAAGTGCTTCTAGAGCTGCTCGAACACCTTTCCAATAATCTTCCAAGGTGCCATTTTTATACCTGAACTCCCCTATGTAATCGGCATTTGCCATTTTCTTCCAATACGCAACAAAACCATTCAAACCCTTCTTGATGTCTTGAAGAGCCTTCATTGGTTCAGGAACTAGAGGAAGAGAACTACCTGTTGGCACTTTAGGAAGCCCATCTATTGTCACGGACTACAATCTAATTCCCTTGCCACCCTCGAGCAACCACTTATCATCTATACATACATATATATATGAATGACAATATCAATTGATCTAGGTGCATACATATGTACAGATATATAGAATAGCAGTACATGTTAATTGCGCGCAGAAATTGTTCACATGCTAACTTCGTACAGGTGAGTCCTAGACCGCAGTACAAATATTGTGCATCCAGTACATCTACCTCAACTTCCTCCGTACATATGTACATAGGAAACTCTAAATTTTTACGTAGTGAATTCCTATATATACATATATGAATTGAAAAAAATATATATATTTATAATTGCGAAAAAATTAATTCACTGTCCAAAAAATTTAGAAAACATCAATGCGAATTACACAGAAAAAAATGCGCACAAAATTGTGTTAAAAAAAACCACCTAAACTTTTGTGCGTGGTTTTTTTCGACCATGTTTTGTTATAGTGCTTGCTCCTACTTGGACACATCTTCAGAGTGGCACTACACCCTTGCTTGTCTTCAATGAAAGTCACATTTCAACTCTTGATGATCTTTTTAGTGTCCAAATACATGAGCCTATAGGTTTTCGAACCTTCACAATAGTCCAAAAACAAGCACTCGGTACCTTTGGCATCCAACTTTGACCGTTGTAGACTCAAATCCAAAGCATATGCAACGCATCCGAAGATGCACATGTGGCTAAGGTTTTGCCTTCTTCCACTTAATGCTTCTTGTGGAGTCATAGATGCTACCGCATTTGTAGAACATCTATTGCGAGTATAGGTCGCATTGGACACCACTTTTGCCTAGAGGTCATATGTAAATGCAACATGGCCCTTGCCATCTCCACGATTGGCACGCTTCGCCACATTATTTTGTTGCGGAGTATATGGAGTCGATGTTTGGTGTTGGATACCACCCGCATTCATAAAGGCCTCAAATGCCTTGGACATGTACCCCTTCATTGTCTGATCTCAACACTTTCACCATATGCCCTGATTCATTCTTCACAAGAGCCTTCCATGCCTTGAACCTCTCAAACACTTCACTCTTGTTTTTGAGCATAAACACCCATATCTTCCTTGAAAAAATCATCAATGAAGGTCAAAAAATACCTCACACCACCTATGGAAGTGGTCTTCATAGGGCCACATACATTGGAATGCACCATCTGCAACACCTTAATTGCCCTCATTGCTCCATCGCCTAGAAATGGCTTCCTTGCTTGCTTGCCTTCTTTGGGTGCCGTGACAATCATCTCTCCATTAGCTGCCCGCAAAACACACCCCTTGTTGTTGAATTGCACCTTCAAATCTTGCAATACCAACTTGCTTACTGAGAGCAAGTTGGCATGCAACTTGGGCACATGCAACGCATCTTGAATGCGAATTCTTCTTGAAGTGCCCTTCACCTCCACCTCCACCACAATGCTGCGTTTGCATTCTCCTTCTTGGGTAGTTTACAATATCTTGCAAGGTGGCCGGGCTTCCCACAATTGTAACACGTGCGTGTCTCCTTGCGTGGTTGTGAGTTCCACCCTTGGACATATCATGAGAGGAGTGTTGAAGATCAAGTACATATTGTTGACTAACATGTACATATTAGTGTTGACCATATACATTCAGCCCTAGGTGTAGCATTAGACACTAGGTTAGTCTTAGAGTCCATTGGGTATTGCTCATAGTCAAAGGCAGCCCATGAAAGGTAGTTATCCCACATGGTTTGTGGATAACTAGTGAAAGGCTTCTAGCTTAAGTTCAGCCCACTCATGTGGCTTGGTATCTTCCTACCATCTAAGTAAAGCCTTTCTTCCATTCATTACTTTGTAATCTGAATAGGTTATGGGCCCACGCACTTGGAGTTGCGTTTGAAGGAGAAGTTCAAATCATTTGGAGGAGATCTTGGAGCTTAGAGGTGCAATCAGCCTTGTGTGTATTTTTCACCTACAAACCATATGGTGTGAGTAAATTGTCAAAAACTTGGAGTGCATTTTAAAAAAAAAAGGAGTTTTGTTTCTTTTCTCATTGGTTGGTTTGTGTGGTTTTGAGTACATTTTGGTGGAGACATTGCTTATGGTAGTAATCAGACCTAGTAAGGGCTGGTTGCATGCTCCTAGTTTGAGTTTGCACTTAGAAGTGTGCATTGAGAGCCATTTGAGGCTAATTGTGCACTTGGGTGCATTGTGGAGTGAGATTGTGCCAATTGCACTTTAGTGAGAGTCTTTTAAGGCTGATTGTGCACTTGGGTGCATTGTGGTGTAAGATTGTGCCAATTGCACTTTAGTGGGAGTCCTTTGTGGCTAATTTTGCATTTTGGTGCATAGTTGAGTGTGATTATGCTTATTGCAATCTAGTGAGAGTCCATTGTAAGTCTTGGAAGCATGATTGGGTTGCTTGAGGTGTTTGCCATCCGTTGAGGGTTGATTTGTGCCCTAGTGAGTGAGAGAGGCAAATTGGTGGTCATTGTGAACCCAAGAGGGCTGATTTGTGCCCTAGTGAGTGAGAGAGGCAAATTGGTGGACATTGTGAACCCAAGAGGGTTGATTTGTGCCCTTGAGAGTGAGTGAGGCAAATTGGTGGACATTGTGAATCCAAGAGGGCTGATTTGTGCCCTTGTGAGTGAGTGAGGCCATTTATTGGATTTTGTGAACCTAAGAGGGCTGATTTGTGCCCTTGTGAGTGAGTGAGGCCATTTGGTGGACTTTGTGAATCCAAGAGGGCTGATTTGGGCCCTTGTGAGGGAGTGAGCCATTTGGTGGACTTTGTGAACCTAAGAGGGCTAATTTGTGCCCTTGAGAGTGAGTGAGGCAAATTGGTGGACATTGTGAATCCAAGAGGGCTGATTTGTGCCCTTGTGAGTGAGTGAGGCCATTTATTGGATTTTGTGAACCTAAGAGGGCTGATTTGTGCCCTTGTGAGTGAGTGAGGCCATTTGGTGGACTTTGTGAATCCAAAAGGGCTGATTTGGGCCCTTGTGAGGGAGTGAGCCATTTGGTGGACTTTGTGAACCCAAGAGGGCTGATTTGTGTGCTTGTGAGCCATTGAGAGCCAATTGGAGTTCCTAGGTGGCTTGGTGATCCAACTAGGGATGTTGGAGGTTATTGTTGACCTTAGGTACTAATTGTAAGTAGTAGCTTCCATCTAGGGCTGATTGGAAGTCTTGAGCACCTTGGAGAGTGGAGTACCCTATTTGTGTGGGGAATTGTTGTTGTTGTTTCTGTTTTCTTGTTGGTTTCAAGTAGAACCAGCGCATGAAGTCCATGTGGTGGCTTTGAGCTTCATTAGGGTCTAAATTGGTGTGGAGAGGAGGTGATGCACTTGGAGGAGTGTTTGTTTTTTGTTGTCCATAGGGTGTGAAGGATCTTTGGAGGTGCTTGGGAGGGCTGATTGGTGCCATTTCAGCCCAATTGGCTTCCAAGGGATTGTTTGGAGGCTGAATTGAGTTTGTCAACTCTTGGAGACACTTGGGGGGGTTGCAAACAAGTGGGAGGTGCATTATCATGGCATCAAGTGGAGGAGAAGGCGTGTGCATCATTGACAAGTTCAACGGGGAGAACTTTGGCATGTGGAAGTTCAAGATGGAGATGATTCTTGCGGAGAAGGACTTGTGGGAGGTGGTGGATGGGAGTGAGGAGCCTCCAAGTGAAGATGCTGATCCAAAGACCAAGAAGGCATTTGAGAGGAAGGAGAAGAAGGCCTTTGCTCTCATTGCCATCAACCTTGTGGACCGGCAAATTGCACACATTCGCCATTGCAAGGGACCAGCCCAAGCATGGACCACCCTTTGCAACATCCATGAGACCAAGAGCCTCTCCAACATCCTTTTTCTTCGGCGCAAGTTCTTCACTAGCAAGATGCAAGAGGAGGATGACTTGTTGGATCATGTCAACAAGATCAAGGCTCTTGCGGATGAGTTGGCTTGCTTGGAGGCACCCGTGACAGATGGAGATGTGGTGATGACCTTGTTGGAGAGCTTGCCCCTGTCTTATGAGTTCCTCATCACCGCATTGGAGACAAGGCCTATGAAGGAGCTGACCATGGAGTTTGTGACGGTCCGCTTGATGCATGAGGTGACCAAGCGCAAGGAGAATGAGTCCCAAGGAGAGGGATCAGCCCTTGTTTCAAGACATGGCAAAGGGGTCAACACCAAGGCCTTCAAGGAGACAAGGACATGCTTCAAGTGTGGCAAATCAGGCCACATTGCTAGGCATTGCAAGATCAGCCAAGGTAAAGACAAGGAGAGTGCACACCAAGCCTCCAAAGAGGAGGAGGAGGAGGACTTCGCCTTTGCCACTCATGGAGGAGGGGAGAAGGCCAATATGTTTACTTGGATAGTGGATTCGGGGGCCACTCAACATATGACCAGCCATCGTGATGCCTTCCACACCTATCAGCCCATTTCGAGGAAGAAGATTTATTTGGGAGACAATGGTGTGGTGGAGGCCCTTGGCATGGGGCTGATCCTTGTGGAGGTGCAAGTGAAGGGGGAGACCAAAAGGATTCAGATCCATGAGGCACTTCATGTGCCCAAGTTGCATGCCAACTTGCTTTCCGTGAGCAAATTGTGTTTGGGAGGTTTGAAAGTGCATTTCAACATGGTGGGGTGTGTTGTGAGGGCACCAAGTGGAGTTTTGATTGCATCAGCCCCTCGTGAGGGCAATTTGTACCACCTCCACTTCACCAAGGTGAATGGCTCTTCTTTGGCATGTGTTGCCCAAGGATCAGCTCATGGAGACCTTGTGGAGCTTTGGCATAGGAGGCTTGGGCACTTGAATGTGAAGAGCATGAAGAGCCTCCAACACATTGTGAAGGGGCTGAACCTCTCTTCTTGCAAGCATGATTGGAGTTCTAGGGTGTGCAAGGGGTGCATTGAGGGCAAACAAGCAAGGCAGCCCTTCCCCAAGGATGGGGCAACAAGGGCCAACAAGTCATTGGAGCTTGTGCATTCTATTGAGAGAAAGAATACCAAGCCAATGTATTCCAATGAAGGGGAACACAAACATGTGTGAGAAAGGGGTGTCAAGCCCATGCTAGGGGCTGCCCTCTTATACCACTCTTCTACTAAGTGCCATGACTAACCATATGGGACAAAGGTCCTCTAGGAGGGCTGCCCCTCTCTATAGGCACCACTAGGAGGGCTGCCCCTCTCTAATAGCCCATTGCTTTGGCTACAAACAACACACAACTAAGGTCAGCCCATACTAAGAGCTCCCACAAACATTCTATGCCAATCTACTCACTTTCTTCAACACTCCCACTTTGTTTGTTGCCAAACAATGTCAAACCCATCTCCTTGCGAAGAACTTCATGTCGGGGCTTGCCAAGTGCCTTTGTAAGCACATCGGCCACCATGCGCTCCGTGGAAATGTACTTCATCTCAATCACATCTTCTTCAACCTTCTCACGAATGAAATGGTGTTGTATGTCAATGTGTTTGCTCCGAGAGTGATGGATGGGATTCTTCACCAAGGCAATGGCGCCTTGATTGTCACACATGATGCGTGTGCTCTTCCCTTGCTCCAATCCCACATCACTCATGAGTTGCCTTAGCCATATGGCCTCTCTTGTGCATTGGCTAATGGCCATGTACTCCGCCTCGGTGGTAGACAATGCAATGGTGGGTTGTTTCTTGGAATTCCATGAAATGGCACCACCTCCAAGTATAAACACATAGCCTGTGGTCGACCTCCTATCCGTTGCATCTCCGGCCCAATCTGCATCACAAAAACCCACTAATGCTAGGCTCTGGCCGCCAAGTACCAACTTGGCATCCAAAGTTCCTTGGAGGTATCGCATGACCCTCTTCACTGTTGTCCAATGCCTTGGGCCGCTTTTGGCCATGTGTTGACTCACCACACTCATGGCAAATGCAAGGTCGGGTCTTGTGGCCACCATAGCATACATCAAGCTCCCCACTGCAGCTTTGTAAGGCACATCTTGCATTTCAGCCTTTACACCTTCATACTCTTCATCCGTGAGCTTGGGCATCTTCTCCTTTACATCAAGAGGTGTACCAACGGATTTGCATCCCTCCATATTGAATCGCTTCAACACGCCCTCAATGTACTTGCCTTGGCTCATGGTGATGGTGCGGGCCGCCCGGTTCCTTATGAACTCCACTCCAAGACAATAGTGTAACTCACCAAGGTCGCTCATGTCATATTGACTCTTCAACATGGCCTTCACTTCCACCATCTTGCTCATTGTGTTGGTCATGATGATCAAGTCATCTACATACACAATCACAATCACCAAATACGTACTTGTTTGCTTGATGTAGAGAGAGTGGTCTGCATGACTCCTTTTGTAGCCCTCCCTTGCAAACAATGCATCCACATCCATGTACCATGCTCTTCCGGATTGCCTCAACCCATAGATGGCCTTCTTGAGCTTGCACTTGAGGTACTCATGGCCTTCTTGGACAAAGCCCTTAGGCTGGTCCATGTAGATCACTTCTTCAAGCCCAGGATTGAGAAACGCTGTGATGACATCCATTTGGTGCATTTCCAAATCCATGGTAGCCCCAATACTCGCCATGCATCGAATGGTGCAAAACTTGGCCACGGGAGCAAAAGTCTCATTAAAGTCCACCCCTTCAACTTGTGAATACCCCTTGGCTACCAATCTTGCCTTATAACGCACAATGTTGCCGGATGCATCTCTCTTGGTGCAAAACACCCACTTGCATCCCACACTTGTACGATCACGAGGAAGAGGAGAAAGTTCCCATGTACCTTTGGCCATAAGTGAAGTATACTCCTCTTTCATAGCTTGCTCCCACTTGCTTGCATCCAAGCTCTTCATGGCTTCACCCATGTTGCGTGGATCTTCTACACACGCCACATTGGCATGCTCCACTTGCTCTTGAGGGAAGATGTGGTTCTTCCACCATTCTCCAAGCGGCCTCCTCTCCCTCGTAGGATATCTTGGCTCCTTGGAGGCATCTTCCTCCTCGTCTTCAATTGGTGGAGAGCTTGGAGATGGACAACTCTTCTCCTTAGGTGTCGGTGGTGTCTCATCATGGTCCTCATCATCCTTGGGCATGCTTGGAGATTTGTCCACCTCAATCTTTGGTTCCTCTTTGCTCCCACTTGGACATATCTCCAAAGCATTGGTGTCCCCTTGCTTGTCTTCTACAAATGAGACATCGCGACTCTTGATGATCTTCTTGGTCTCCAAACACATGAGTCTATACGCCTTGGAGCCCTCACAATATCCCATAAGTAAACACTTGATGCCCTTGACATCAAGCTTGGAGCGTTTGGGACTCAAATCCAAGGCATATGCAACGCATCCAAAGATGCGCATGTGCCCAATGTTGGGCCTCTTTCCACTCCATGCTTCTTGTGGTGTCATCGAAGCTACTGCATTTGTAGGGCACCTATTGCGTGTGTATGCTGCATTTGATACCGCCTCCGCCCAAAGATCATATGTGAGGCCTTGGGCATGGACCATGGACCGAGCCATCTCCATTAGTGTGCGATTAGCACGCTCCGCCACACCATTTTGTTGCGGAGTGTAAGGGGCTGAAGTTTGGTGTTGAATACCATGCTCTCTCATAAAAGCCTCAAAGGCCTTGGACATGTATTCCCCACCATTATCCGACCTCAACACCTTCACCTTATGCCCCGACTCATTTTCCACAAGTGCCTTCCATGCTTTGAACTTCTCAAACACCTCACTCTTGCACTTGAGCATGAACACCCATATCTTCCTTGAAAAATCATCAATGAAGGTCAAAAAATACCTTGCACCACCCATAGAGGTGGTCTTCATGGGGCCACACACATCGGAGTGCACAATCTCCAACACCTTGGTTGCTCTTGTCCCTCCATCGCTTGGAAATGGTTGCCTTGCTTGCTTGCCTTCAATGCAAGCTTCACACTTCAAATCGCAAGAGCCCTTCTCCACTTGCATGCCTCCCACCATGCTTTGAAGGCTCTTCACACTCTTCTCATTGAGGTGGCCCAATCTCTTGTGCCATAGCTCCAATGAGTGTTGGTGGAGTGCACCTTGCGCCAAACATGCCTTGCTTGTGCCATTCACGCTCTTGAACCTCAAATGATACAAATTGCCCTCTTTTGATGCTGTCACAATCATCTCTCCATTGGGTGCACCCAAAACGCACCCCTTGTTGTTGAATTGCACCTTCAAATCTTGTGACACCAACTTGCTCACCGAGAGCAAGTTGGCATGCAACTTGGGCACATGCAACGCATCTTGAATGCGAATGGTCCTCACTTGACCCTTCACCTCTACCTCCACCACGATACACCCCATGCCAATTGCATCCACCAGGTTGTTGTCCCCCAAGTACACCTTGCGATTGCTTATGGGAGCATAAGTGAGAAATGCTTGCCTATGTGAAGTCATGTGTTGTGTTGCGCCCGAGTCAACAATCCATGTGAACATGTCGGTGTTGTCAAATCCTTCATTGGCCGCAAATGCAAAGTCCTCCTCCACTTCCTTCACACTTGCCTTGTTTACACTCTCCTTCTTGGGCAACCTACAAAACCGTGCAAGGTGGCCGGGCTTACCACAATTGTAGCATGTGCGTGTCTCCTTGCGTGGTTGTGAGCTCCCCCCTTGGCCATACCGCAAGTAGAGTGCTGCCCCTCCTTCTTGGGGCTCATTCTCCTTCCTCTTGGACACCTCATGCATCAACCTTGCCGTGATGAAGTCAAGAGTGAGCTCCTCCATAGGTCTTGTCTCCAACGCCGTGATGAGATACTCATAAGAAGGTGGCAAGCTATCAAGCAAAGTCATAACAATGTCACCATCCGTGACAGGAACCTCCAAACAAGCAAGTTGGTCTGCCAACGCCTTCACCTTGTTGATGTGGTCCAACATGTCCTCGTTCTCTTGCATCTTGCACGTGAAGAATTTGCGTCGAATGAAGAGCATGTTGGACAAGCTCTTGGTCTCATGGATGTTGCAAAGCACCTTCCATGCTTCCGCGGGTCCCTTGCATGCTCGCACATGTGCAAGTTGCCTATCCACAAGATTGCAAGCAATCATGGAGAAGGCCTTCTTGACCCTTCTCTCATAGGACTTCTTGACTTTCACATCCGCATCAGATGTAGGTACCTCCTCCGTGCCTTCTACAATCTCCCACAAGTCCTTTTCGGCCAAGATCATCTCCATTTTGAACTTCCATAGTCCAAAGTTGTCTCCATTGAACTTGTCGATGACCCTCATGCCATCTCCATCACTAGTGGCCATGGTTTAGGTCTCCCACTCCAATGGAAGCCTAAGTGACTCAAATCACTCCAATCAGATCCTTAATGGCCCAATATTCTCACTTTAGACCCCAAATGGCCGAAATCTCTCCAATGCACACTTAAGTGCTCCAAAACACTCAAATCAGACCCCAAGTGGTCCAAGTCTCTCCAATGCACACTCAAGTGCTCCAAATCTCACCAATGCACACTCTAGTGCTCCAAAACACTCAATTCAGGCCCCAAGTGGTCCACGTCACTCCAATGAACACTCCAGGGCTCCAAATTATTCAATTCAGAGCCTAATAAGTCAAAAACTCTCCTACGTGCACTCAAATGCTCCAATACACTCGAATCAGACCCTAATGAGTCCAAACCTCTCCAATGTACACTCAAATGCTCCAAATCACTCCATTGATGTACCAAATGCACAAATCACCCCCTTTGGAGAAAGGGCCAAACCCTACCTCTCAATAAGGCTATGAAACACCAAATCAACCCTCTTGAGTGCTCAACAAGTACAATCAACCCTCAAGTAGCACAAATGGACTCAAAAACAAGAAAGTACCTCACCAAAATGGTGAAGAGAAATGCTCCAAACGACCCCAAACTCCACTTGCTCCAAGCTCCAATAGTGCTCCACCAACACACCTTCCAATGAGATCTCACCTCCAATAGCAACTCACATGAGTGGGCCCATAACCTATTGAGAGAAAGAATACCAAGCCAATGTATTCCAATGAAGGGGAACACAAACATGTGTGAGAAAGGGGTGTCAAGCCCATGCTAGGGGCTGCCCTCTTATACCACTCTTCTACTAAGTGCCATGACTAACCATATGGGACAAAGGTCCTCTAGGAGGGCTGCCCCTCTCTATAGGCACCACTAGGAGGGCTGCCCCTCTCTAATAGCCCATTGCTTTGGCTACAAACAACACACAACTAAGGTCAGCCCATACTAAGAGCTCCCACAAACATTCTATGCCAATCTACTCACTTTCTTCAACACATTCTGATGTGTGCGGACCAATGGAGACCACCACCATAGGAGGAGCAAGGTATTTTTTGACATTTATTGATGATTTCTCTTGCAAGGTGTGGGTGTATATGCTAAAGTGCAAGAGTGAGGTGTTTGGGCGTTTTGAGACTTGGAAGGCCCTTGTGGAGGCCCAATCTAATTGCAAGGTGAAGGTGTAGCGGTCGGATAATGGTGGAGAGTATGTGTCCAAGGCCTTTGAGGAGTACTTGAAGGCCCATGGCATTGAGCACCACACATCAGCACCTTACACCCCTCAACAAAATGGCGTAGCGGAGCGTGCCAACCGCACCATTGTGGAGATGGCAAGGTCCATGATTCATGCACAAGGGCTGAATCTTGAGCTTTGGAGTGAGGCGGTGTCTACAGCGGTTTATACAAGGAATCGGTGCCCCACCCAAGCCTTGACAAGCATGACACCCCAAGAAGCTTGGAGTGGGATTAGGCCCCATGTATCTCACATGCGCACCTTTGGGTGCATTGCCTATGCCTTGGTTCCAAGTACCAAGAGGACCAAGTTGGATGCCAAGGGCATCAAGTGTCTTTTCCTTGGTTATTGTGAGGGAACCAAGGCTTATAGGCTGATGTGTGTGGAGAACAAGGCCATCATCAAGTGTCGAGATGTGACGTTCATGGAGGATGAAGGTGCTGATCCTAGTTCTTGGAGATGAGCCCAAGTGGGAGAAGTAGAGGACCAGCCCAAAAGGTGGGCACAACTCCAAGAGTGCACATAGAAGATGAAGGAGATGAAGATGAAGAGCAAGGAGGGGAAGATGAAGACTTGGTGGAGCCCAAGAAGAAGGTCGCCACACCCCAAGTGAAGAGATCAGCAATTCCTTCTCCAAGCACTTCACCAAGGGAGCAAGAGCATGATCAGCCCTTGGGAGAACAAGACCAACCCTTGGAAGAGCAAGATCAGCCTATGGAGGAGCCACGCTATCCAACAAGGACCCGCAAGCCCCTTGGAGATTGGTGGCTGAATCACATTCTCCCCCCACAACATGAAGAACAAGCCAATGTGGCTTTCGTTGGAGATCCATCTTCACTTCGAAAGGTGATGTGTTGGAGAGATTCAAGCAAGTGGGAGTTGGCCATGCAAGAGGAGGTACAAGGTAGCGATGGGTTGGTTGATGTATGCCATGGTGGCAACAAGGGCTGATTTGACATTTGTGGATAGGAGATCCACCAGCGGCTACATGTTTATGCTTGGAATGGATACCATTTCATGGAGTTCAAAGTGGCAGCCCACCATAGTAGAGGAAGTGGTGATTCAGCTCAAGTATGTGCCTACCCAAGCTATGGTGGCTTATGTGTTCACCAAGGCCCTTGGGAAGCCACAACACCAAAAAACTTGATTGAGAAGATGGGCCATGGAGCCTTTGACCACTCTCAAAGTGGGAGTGTTGAAGATCAAGTACATATTGTTGACTAACATGTACATATTAGTGTTGACCATGTACATTCAACCCTAGGTGTAGCATTAGACACTAGGTTAGTCTTAGAGTCCATTGGGTATTGCTCATAGTCAAAGGCAGCCCATGAAAGGTAGTTATCCCACATGGTTTGTGGATAACTAGTGAAAGGCTTCTAGCTTAAGTTCAGCCCACTCATGTGGCTTGGTATCTTCCTACCATCTAAGTAAAGCCTTTCTTCATTCATTACTTTGTAATCTCAATAGTTGGTAGGTAGGTAGGATCGGAAGTTTAGCCGGAAAATGCGGCTGGATTCCGTGACGCTTTTTGCCTTTTTGCACTTTTGTAGTTTTGTATATAAACCTGCCCTAAGAAGGGAAGGGGGAGAAAAAAAAACCTTCTTTTGCAAAATTCCTTGGTGTCCTCTGTTTTTGCTTTGCTGTTGTATGTCTGTGCCATGAGAGTTGTGTGCCTATTGTATGACCGGAAGTGAGGAAAGCAAAAAGGGAAGCTAAGAGTTGACATTTTCTCCCCTTGGTGTATTTTATTCTTCAAGTTTCAGTGTATGTGAGTAGGCATTAAAAGAGTTGGGAGTGCGCTTCAGTTCCTCAGCGTGTTTAGAGTTTGAGATTCCGGATGAAAAAACCGTTGTTAGGCTAGGCGGATAGGGAGGGATTCCCTGCTTGCGCTAGAACTCCTGGGTGGGAAATCCGGTTGAGTGTCCGATCTCCTGTGAGGTCTTGCTGCCATATTTGATAAACGGAATAGCTCTAGTAAGTGTTGGAATGGACGGGTTCACTTATAACCACCTAACTTTGCATGGATAGGAGAGGGTGCCCAAGGTCATTGTAGTATCAAAGGATCGTACGAGGGGTCTTTGTGTGACCTGCAATTTGGATTAATACTCAAGTTGTTGTGAAAGACCAAACCGGATCCGTAGTAAGTAGGAGATTAGAAGATAAAAGAATGGATCTTCAGCCACTATAAGTTACGGAAGGAGTGGTGGGCCTACCACTCTAAAAACCAAGGGGCGAACCCTCTGATGGTGAAATAGAGGATAAATTAAACCGGGTAGTATCTAGAAGAGTACCGTTAGACTGGGACGGATCGGTCTACAGAAGTAACTAGGATCGGAAATTATAGCCTCTTGGGGTTGTGATTGTTGTTCAGACCGGATAGTTGGTAGAACCGGAATAGGGGTGGGAAGCTAATTCTCCGTTTTTCGGGTATTATAGTTTTTCCAGTAATTGACTTGAAATTGGAAGTTGGGTTTATAAGCTAACTCATCCTAAATTGTGTAATGAAGCCAAATACTTCACAGGATCTTGTAGGTTCGATCTTTAGAGTCACTTAATTATACTTTAAAGGAGTTTTCATGAGTATAACAGGGAATTTACTTACCTTTACTGCGACACCAGGCAACCAATCAGTGAACATCCCGGGATATCCGGAAAGATCAGGGCTGGATCCTACAAATTTGGAACTTCCTAAAATTCCAGAACGTCCTAAATTTTTGAAAATTCCTAAAATTCCGGATCCGTTACAGATCTGCCCTTTCCGCTTTTAGCTGGAGTTGTCTTCATTGCTACCCGGTATGAGGATTTTGTTCCGAATCATTATCCGGATTCCGGATCCTATCCGGATCCTAGACATTTTTAGATTCTGGATTCGTTAGTTCGGCATAATTCCGGATTGATTCCGGATCTAGTTCCGATACTACCAAAAGTCTTTGAAAATACTTTTTGGACAACTCTCCAAGCTCTGGTTTCCGGTTAGGATAGAAAGTGCAAATTTCCTCCTTAACCATTTTACCTCAATTAAGAACCCCTACAGTTTGTTAATCCATAACTCTAGTAATTTCCCTATTTCTCTTGTAGAAGCTCTATGTATGGACTGACCTTAGTTAAGAGTTGTTTGTAGCCAACCAAGGTGCTATTAGAGAGGGGCAACCTTCTAGTGTTCGTATATCCCATAAGGTTAGTCATGGCACTCGGTAGTGGAGTAGTATAAGAGGGCAGCCCCTTGCTTGGATTCTTTACCCCTTTCACACACATGTTGGTGACCCCCTTCATTGGAATACATTGACTTGGTGTTCTTTATCTCAATAGTATGTATATTAAAGGATTACAATTTTATTTAACTACTAGTTTTGTTTTTTTTGGTTTATTTTGTAAATTCAATAGAATTTAGAGGCCATTCTCACATAGTAAAACAACTTTGTTAGAAAATTTTGAACTAAGAAAATTTGTATAATCAAGCTAAATTTTATCTTCAAAAATCCGTTTGACATTTTGAGCCTCCAATCAAAAATTATGGCTAAAATTTAGAAAGGATATTTGGAAATGTCCCAAAAAATCTCCTATTCAACCCTTCTCTAAACTTTGCTCATAACTTTTGATTCGAGGATCAAAATCTCAAATGAATTTTTGGAGATGAATGTTAACTTGAATATAAAACTTTTCTTAGTTCAAAGCTTTTAAAAAAAAATTGTTTTCCTATGTCAAAATTGCCACCAAAGTCTATTGAGTTTAAAAAACAATGAATTGTTAAAAATTAAATTTAAAAAGTATTTTCATAATATAATACTTTATACTTTGCCCATTTGTCGTAAAAGTTATTAAGAAATTGTAGCATTGAAGTTTAGTTTTGTAAATAAAATTTTCAATTTTTTCTATGATATTTAGATTTATTGGCAAACATTTTATAAGAAGATACTTAAGCTAAATATCAAATTCAATTTTTTGTATTTGTAGTTCAAAACTCAAATTTTTAGTAGTTTTATTTTAAATTTAATTAGAGTTTGAAGACTTAAAACTATAGAATTTAATTTTAAAATAGTTCCAATTTCTATAATTGAAATTGAATAGTTGGTTTTGAACTTTAAACTATGTATTTAAAGTTCAATAGTATGAAATTTGGTTTTTGAATAGTTTATAATTTCAAAGTCAAATGTTGAAAAAATAAGATGTAAATATATAAATTGGAACTTTGAATCAAATATTCTAGAGTTCAAAGTGTATTCTATTTTGAAATTTTGAGTAATGTTGATTCAAAATTTATAATTCTAATCAAATGCAAAACAAGAATGAGAATATTTCAAAGGTACTTTTAGAAAAGTCATATTATTAAAAATATAAAAAGAATCAACCAAATTTTTTTTTTAAACTTATTGGACTTGTTGTATTATATTTCAAAATAGAAATATGAATTCATTTTAATCAAAATAAAACTTTGTATTCTAACTAGATTATATTCCGAAGATAATTCAATTGAAAATGAATTGGAATTTTAATTCTAGTTGCATTAGAATTTAATCAAATCCGAAATTCAATTCAAATAGTTCAATTAGAATTCAACCTCTATATTTAAATTTTGAAAGAAATTCCGAAAGATTCAAATATATTTCAAATAATTCTCAAAGATTTTCAAAAAAATTCAAAAATTCAATAAGATTCTCTAAAATTTTCTAAGATTCAAAATCACCAAAGATTTCCTAAGATTATAAAAAAATTCCTTTATATTTTAAAAAGATTCTTTTAAATTCCCTTAGATTTCTTCAAATTCTTTCAAATTCCAAAAAGATTCTAAAAGATTCTAAGGGATTCTTGAAAAAATGGTATTAGAAAATTTCACAATCTACCATATCCAGATTAACAAAACGAAAATCTCATTTCAATAGAAACTTATTGGCTGTTGCAACTGTTGTCTAATGGTATCCAAAATAATAAAGAGTTGTTGATTTTTTGTTAAATCGGTCGTGATTTTCTACTAGTGGCAAAGATGTACTTTTGTGAAAGGTGACATATTACTAATTGGGAAGATGAACCGATAAACAATAAATACTATGACTTTTGTTGTTGGTTTCAAAACCAAATAATCTCTAGTATGCTTTTTAAATGGTTGCATAGCAACCCTTCAAGAAGTCCTTAATCTCATTTATTTCCTCATTGATTTTTATCACGCCACGATCTAGACCCTTAAAAATATACTTGTGGAGGTATTTGATAATATTGTTACGGACACTCTAGGACCTTCTAGGCTTTTCCATAGTTTTCTAGTACCTTTTAGAAACTTCCAAAATCTTTCAGAAGCTTCTAGAAACTTTCAGAAACTTCTATAGTCTTCTAGAGTCTTCCAGAAGCTTCCATAGTATTCCGAAAGCTTCCATAGTATTCTGAAAGCTTCCATAGTGTTCCGGAAGCTTCCATAATATTTTAGGAGCTTCCATAGTATTCTAGAAGATGGTATATTGCCCTGGAAGTTTCCAATAGAGTTCTAGAAGAACCTCTTAGGTAGTAGTATATAAGGGGTCGAGACTGAGGTAGTCCTTAGTCTCGACAACACATCTCTTGAATGTTATTCTTGTGATTTGAGTTCTAGCCTTGTACTCTTTTTGACTCTAATAGCAATCTTATTCTTAGAAACTTATCTTATCTTGTTCTCTTTGCCGTTCGTACTAGTTTGTCGAGACTGCTTTTCAAACTTTACTTGCAAAGTTTTTTCTAGATTTTCTTGTTTTAGCAAACGGACAAGTGTTAGTTTTGTTCAAGGCTTATTTTAGTTCTTGTTTTTTGATACAACCAAGGATAAAACTAAAATTAGAGCTTTATTTTTTCTTGATAGAGTGTGGATTACCCCTCTTCTTGAAAACTCTGAAGTGTTTACGGGTTGCGGATTATCCTCTTCTGAACTAGTATTATTTTTTCTCGACAAAGTTTTTTCTCGATTGTAAGTGGTTCACCGCCCTTCTTGAAAACAACCTTGACATTTAGAGATTGTGGATTACCCATCTCTAAATTGTTTTGTCAAATTAGCTAGTTATCTTTGTCGAGTGCTTTAAGATGTTAGGAAATACAGACATAAATATAGTTGAGACTAAATTAGACCTTATATTAAAGGCCATTGAATTTTTGTCTATGAGAACAAATATTTTAAAAGATTTTGCGGCAAAAGTTGATACTAATCAACAAACAGCTGAGGCACCAGCTACCTCAACACCAAGAACAATGATGCCTACTCAAGGCTTCGATCCAATTCCATCAGCTGCAAAAGAACCAAGAATCAGTCTTCCCGAAAAATTCGATGGTTCTCGCTTTAAATTGCGAAGGTTTGTAAATCAAGTTCAGTTGATTATTGCCCTCCAACCTCAACGATATCCTACAGATGAGTCACGAGTCGGCTTGGTTGGAACTTTGCTTACTAGACAAGCCTTGTCTTGGTTTGCACCACTATTTGAAGCAAGGTCTCCTACTTTAAGCAACTTTGAAATGTTTCTAGCAGCATTTGCTGAAGCATTTGAAGAACATGATAAAAATCGTTGGGCAACAACCAAGATTCATACTTTGCGACAACGATCACGCTCGACTTCACTATATGCATCCGAATTTCGGTAGTTGGCTTGTGACATCAACTGGGGCGAAGAATCACTCATAAGTCAATTCCAATGGGGCTTACGCGACGTTGTGAAGGATCTACTATTATCGTTTTTTGATCCCCAAACATTGAACGAAGCAATAAGTCAAGTTGTAAAGTGCGACAATCGACTATTCCAACGTTTCTTGAAATAGGTTCATAAACATTTTCTTTGGTCAAGGCAACACATATTACAAACATATCTTCTCAAGGACCAAAAGATATGCAAATTGATGCAGTAAAATTTGGGCCACTTACTATACAAAAAAAGAAACGACGATTTGATGAAGGCTTATGCCTATATTGTGAAGACTTTAGCCACAAGGCAATTAACTGCCATAAAAAGCATAAATCAAGGTCCTTCAAAACCAGGAGTGTACAAGTATCGGAAAACGAGGATGCTCAGCCACAATAGGAACTGTGCAGCTCGAGCCTTTTATTGAACAAACAAACTTAGGCCCTTAGCTTTATGTTCAATCTTCCCACTATTTTCTTATATCCTTATGCTTGGGACATAAGAAGAAGTTGCAAATTCAAGCCCTTCTAGACTTTGGAGGCTGGAGCTTCAGCTTGTTTCGTGAACAAGAAATTTGCAAAACACCACAAGATTCCTCTAGTCAAGAAATCAACTCTAGTACATGTGGAAGCTATCAATGGTCGAGCTTTATTTTCAGGAGATGTCACACATGAAACCAACCTAGTGGAAGTTTTAGTTGCAGGACATACAAGTACAATCACATTCAATGTGATTAGCACTCCGTCCAATCCTGTAATATTAGGAGTATCATGGTTGGAAAAATACAATCCGATTATAGATTGGAAGACGCGAAATCTATCATTTTTATCTGTTGTCTCTACATCGAAATCTTCTCCAGTACATTCTACTAGTAAGCCCGTACTTATTGGAACTAAAGCTTTCTTGAAAGTAGCAAAAGAAGACAACTCTTATGTTATTTATACAACTCCGATGTGCGAAAAAAGCAATGCCTTGCCAAATTCTTTGTACTAAACTTTCATATGATTGTGCCATCAATTTGGAAAATAGAACCCAACCACCATTTGGCCCAATCTACAATCTGTCGCAGAATGAACTTTTGGCATTGAGGGAGTATATCAATGAAAATTTGGTAAAAAATTTCATTCGACATTCAAAATCTCCAGTAGGAGCACCAATACTCTTTGTAAAGAAGAAAGACGGTTCTTTACAAATGTATGTAGACTATTGTGGTTTGAACAAAATAATAGTGAAAAATCGATATCCGTTGCCGTTGATATCTAGACTTCTCGATCAACTTGGTCAAGCCAAAATCTATACCAAGATTGATCTTCGTGAAGCTTACAATTTGGTATGTATCAAAGTAGGGGACAAATGGAAGACAACATTTCGAACGAAATATGGACATTTTGAATATAATGTTATGCCATTTGGTCTTACGAATGCACCGACTATCTTTAAGCACTTAATGAATAATGTTTTTTGCGAATTTTTAGACCGGTTTGTTGTATGTTATCTTGACGACATTCTGATCTATTCGAAGAATGTTGAAGAACATGAAAAACATGTTACGCTCGTATTACAAAAGCTACAAGATGCGGGATTATATGACAAGTTGAAGAAATGCGTATTCCATCAACCACAAGTGGAGTTTCTCAAGTACATCATCTCCAACAAAGGGTTATAGATGGATCTAAAGAAGATTCAAGCGATCACAGACTTAGAAATTCCTAAAACCGTACACGATGTACAATGTTTTCTTGGATTTGCCAATTTTTATCGGATCTTCATCAAGAACTATTCACAAGTAGCAGCTCCACTAACTAGGCTAACATGCAAGGACAAGCTTGACTGGGGATCTGAAGTAGAGAAGGCCTTTTCAATAGTTAAAGTCGGCTTTTACAACAGCCTCAATCTTGATCCATCTAGACTTTACCAAGCCGTTTTACATGGAAAACGGACATGTCAGACTTTGCATTGGGAGCAACACTCTTACAAATGGAAGAAAAAAGAAAACTTCACCCGATTGCATTTTATTCAAGAAAATTTCAATTGCTAAGATCAACTATGAGATTCATGACAAGGAACTTTTTGCTATTGTTGACTCATTTCAAGAATGGCGCCACTTACTTGAAGGAGCATCTCATCGGGTGAGATTGTATATACGAATCATAAAATTCTTAAGTATTTCATGACTGCTCGCATCTTAAATCAACGTTAAGTTCGTTGGAATATGTCATTATCTCATTTTAATTTCATCATCACGTACCGTCCCGGAAAGCAACAAAGATTGTCAAACGCCTTGTCTCGGAGATCATATTTGGTACCAAAAGAAGGGGAAGCGACATATGACCAACAACAAATGATTATTCTTAAACTTGGACAATTCCATCTTCGTGCAACAATTATGACACTGCCAATTGATTCTTCATTTTTTGATCAAGTTCGTACAACATCAAAAACGGATCCTTTAGTTTTTGAAATCAAGCATCGATCTTATCATGACGACAACAATTTCAAGTTATCAAATGACCTCTTGTATTTTGAAAAACATCTATACATTCCAGAAGGCCCTCTACGTCTTCAAGTTTTTCAAACTCGACATAACTTTCCTGTTGTTGGACACTTTAGATTCAACAAGACGTTGGAACTTGTGTCTCGAGACTTTTGGTGGCCTCAAATGTGGAAGGCTGTTAAAGAGTTTGTTGAAATCAACAAATTTCTGTCAGATTTTGACCGGATCAACGCGACCAAAACAACAGAAAAATGAAATTTTCTAGTAGTGGTCACAAACAAGGCTTGACTTTTGCAATTAGTATACCTTTTTCCTAAATTTTATGGTATCTATTGTGATTAGAGGTCTCCAAATTATCACTAGTTGCAAACTAGTCACAAATGTCTCATAGAACTAAATAACCAATTATATAGTGTAGTTGCAAAACCCCTCATTTTCTTCTTGTATACCTATTCTTTTTGAGGGATTTTGCAACTACACTTATTTATAGTATCCTATAACTTTAATATTACATTTATACATGTGATATTGTATATATTAGAGTCATTTTGTTATTTTCAAAATAATTATTGGTTGTTATAATTTTCCTACTTGTAAAACTCTTTTAGTAGCACCAAGTCATGCATATCTCATAGCCGCTCATACAAATTCAATGGAAACCAAACTTGGACCACCTAAATGAGGTAAATAGTTTCTTACACCAACCATTCAACTCATGACTAGATATTTAGTAAGAATCATTCTTCACATTTATATAAAAAATTACTCCTATCACTATCAACTATAATTTATAAAGGATACTATTATTATCCTAAACTCTCATTTTAATCGAAATTGCAACTACAAAAGTGACTTTCCCTTAACTTAAATTTACTTCAACTCTACTTCCACTTTACAAAGTGAATTTTATACATGTAATATTGTATATATTAGAGTCATTTTGTTAAACTCATTTTATATGATAACGTCATGCAAATCCATCATATGAGTCCATATCTTAGAGCATTTGCAACTTAGGAAATGGTGCAAACCTAATGATTCCATGGCCAAGTTTTGCACCTTAGGGAATGGCAACTTAGAAATATGACAACTTAGAAAATGGCGCAAACCTGATGATTGGCCACTGTGAGTTTTTCCACTCTAGAAACAATGAGGGCCAAATAATGGTTGGTTGGCCAAATGTAGTGAACAAATGGCCAAATGGGGGGCCTTGCAGAAGCTCAGTAAAAGAATTGTCTTTCTTCTTGATCCCATGTTTGAGGTACCAAACCTCAACTGGCATTTTGAAAAATTCAAATACATTTTAAATTTTTTCTTGAATCAAATGAAATGCTCAATGTCAATTTAATCTAAAGTTAAGGATAAATAAAATTTAAAAGGATCATCAACTTCTTTCAAAATCCTTCACTTCCAAGAGAAGCTTAGTATATACATAGGGTGGTAGGAGGTAGACCAATCCATGCGGGATATGTTAATTAAAATTAGTAGGAAGTTGAATGCTCATAATGAAATCAAATTAACATATCCCACAGTTGTTATTGTACCTCCTACCACTCCATGTATATATAAAGAACATTTTTCACATGATGACTTTGATAACAAGTAGGTGAAATTGTGTATAAGAGTCTCCAATGGATTCAAAGTACAATTTTTGAAAATTTCGATTCTTCAGATTGTAAACTTCACTTGAACGCTAGCCTTGCACGCCAGCCGTGGAGTGGGCCAGCCGCGGTCTTGAAACCGCACTGCTATGCAAGTGCCCACTGGCCGTCCCAATCTGCTGAGTCTGCCGTGACTGAGCCCTTGCGCGCGGTCCCAAATGACCCTAGCTAAAAATACAGTGGCAGAGCTGGACTCACTAGTATTCCGCAGGCGGTTGACCAAATTGGGCGTGCAATTAGAGACGAGGCCTGGCCACCCCAAATCGGTCCAGGAGTTGGTGGCGAGGGAGGGAGACGGGTCAAGATTACGATTGGTATCGCTGCTGAGGGTTTGAAGGTGTCTTTACTACATTTTTCATTGCGCTTTTCGTCGGAAGTCTGACGTAGCTAAGGAGCTGCCGCGATGGCTATGATCGCATTGTTTCGATTTGAAGGTTTTATGGATGTTGTTTTCCTTTCGAGGTCGGTGGTCAATGGTTGTTTGATGTGGTTACGCTGAGGCATGATGTGCATTGACCTCTCGAAGTCGTCGGGGGTCGAATTTTTGTAATTTTAGGAGGTGGACTAAAGAGGGCGGAACACGGCATTAATTTCTTAATGAGATAGATTACGAAGAGATATACAGTTTAGAGATGCAGAGAATGGAGGGAGTCGAAGGTGATCTGTCTTGGGGATCCTTCAACAATCAAGCGTTACAGAAGTCGGAGGAGGATTTGGCAGAAGAAGAAGAAGAGCAGGACGATAAAACCGTCTTGCAAGTGTTACTGCGGCCACCCCACTTCAGCCCAGCGCTCAAGATGGATTTTCCTGAATTGTGCAGAAAGTTCAGGTGCTCAAAGTTTCTCCTCCCCGTTTGGTTGGTCCGACTTATGCACGGCAATTCTTCTCTAATCATCTAAGCAATCTGCTTTGTTTCTTCACCCTCTTGAGTTTTTTGACTCCTTTCCATCTTTGGCATGTATATCTGTAGATTACTTCATTGCGATATTTTGGACTTAATAATATGTTTACTTCGATCCACAAGTATTAGCAGATATTGTTGGTCACACTAGTTCCATTGCAGTATTTAATGAACGGAGAGATCACGTCTGCTGCTGGCTGTTTTGTGCTGGTTCTAGTCTCTTTGAATTCATTATTGTATATTGAGAAGAACTGTATATTGGGAAATCGAAGAATGAAAGGATTTGAGAATTTTTTCAAGAGGTCGGCAACGAAGGTTGATAACTTTTAGCTGGCACTAGATGAGCAAAAACATGTCGCTTTAGACTTGCATTTTTTTCCCGTTTTCACGATGATCCATTATAAGCTCGCACTGTAGCTCTCTCTAAGTTGCTTTCATTGTGTGACGGAATGGAAGCTGAACTTATAGTGCATTTCTTGCTTACTTGAAGAGACGAGTCTTTCTTTAGTATCGTTTTCTTTTAGTTTTATCAAGTCAAACGACATAGTCTCTACGTGATTGTTTCTCAGATGTAAGGTAGGAGGTTGCAAAATGTTTACACAGGCATTAATAGCAATTATGTGGCATTGATTGGAGTTGTGGATAATTATAAAATGGATTGTGAAGTGCTCTCAAATTACACACCAGATGTTTTATTATTCAGTTAATATATGGATGGTTTTGGATGATTAAAGGATGTTTCTAGATGATTACTGGGCGGTATCTTACCCCTCTTTTACTTAAATGCACTAAACCTAAATTTAATTTGACTTTCCAACCAAAATTTAATTAATGATTTAAGAATATGCGAGAGAAAGTTAGAATCAACGAATGCCTTGTGAAACTCTACAGGTTCAGTTTTGGAGTCTCTCAAGGTTCAGTAAAGGACAAGGGCTCAAAGAGAGTTCAGGAAACATTAATTTAAGAGCACTAGACGCAACATCCATTTGGATTGCAATGAAAATTTACTAAATTATATTTTGAATGATCCAGTCCCCTCCAAATGTGGAATCAACCGATAGGTTCCTTACGAGCCCCAGACCGTCTTGTATGTTTTTTTTCAGTGCGGTCGCGTGGTGTTCAAAGAGCAACCTCATTTGCTGCGCTGTTGAAACATGTTCACGAGATCAAGGGTAAGTTTGCGCCTCTTCGAGGACCTGTGGAGATTTTATGTATGGAATTCAGTGTGTAGAGTATCAGCTTTTGTCCGGTTTCGAATTTCTGCGGTAATCTCAAGTGCTGTGAAAGTCTGACTGCATATCTTGTAATTCGGCCTACGAGATTTTAGAGGAAGGTTCACATTTTTTGTGTGCTGTCGTAGAATCTTTTCAGATGATTTATATATTAAGTGCATGTAATTCTCTTGTTTCTCTTTGAGTTTCTATGATTAGGTTTGCTGTGAAATTTTCAGTTGTTGTATATCGTTTTACTGACTACAGTATGGACAATGTTGTGCATTTCAAATCGCGTATTCAAGTCTTATTTTGAAGTTTCTCCGTCTATTCACGTAAATACTGTCTCGGTGGGATCAGCTCTACTCAGGAACCTGTCTTTTGGATACCCATGCATCTGGTTGACCCGGAGCGACCTACAGAGCATTCAATTTTCAACGTCCCGGCCGGTAAGGTTCTTTATCTATTGTGTGAAGTTCAGGGTGTAGTTGCAGCCTACGACCTGAACTTCTAGAAATAGTAGTCAAAACGAACTCCCCTTAGTTTATTATGTAAACATATTATTCAAACTCGAGGTTTAGGGGAGAGACAAAAATAGAGTAATTTAAAACTAGAGTTTGTGAAGAGATCTGTGCTTCAAGCCGTGGCGGAAGAACCTCCTGAGCTTCTTATGCGTTTATCATGCTTCGGGTTAGCGCTGGGGATCACGCAGTTGCACAGTAGGTGTCGGGATACGATCACCCTGGCAACACCCACTCATCGCTGAGCTTCGTTGGAAATCGTTACACCCTTCATTTTATGGAGTGTAACGTACAGTATTTTGATCTTAAATAGTGGTGGACCAATCATCTTCCATTCACGGATTTTGCAGCAAATCACTTAATGACAATCCTCCAATGGTTTATTGACTATTTGAACCTTGGCATTAATTAATGAATGACAGAGTAGAGTGCATGGTGTATTTGATTATTTTTCTACATTGTTTTGGGCTTAAGGGCTGTTCTACCTACTTAAGAAGCAACGCCACTAGTGGAGTCTCACCTTGCTTCTAAATTCGCATCAAACGTCCTTCTGTTCATGCAAATCCAACCTACTCATATTTCTTTTGCTTGTACGGATGTGTAATTTTAGCATGCATATATATCCTATTATTTTTAATGATGTTTCTGTTAATACGATCCACTTTACTTTTGAATTTTCAAGCCCCTTTCTGGACAGATTCACTAGGGCTTCATATTTTGTCCAAAGAATTCTCCTGAAGATGATACTTGTAACTAGGAACACAATTGAATTTTTTCCTTTCATCTGTTACTAGTTTTTTCCTTATGTTGTGTTATGTAGTTTTAGTGTAGGTTTAATTGTAATTTAAGATTAATAACTAGTGTTATTTTCTTAAGTAGATTTTTGGATTTTTGAATGCCTTTGAGTTTTTGAGCATTTTTGAACCTCAAATTCTTAAGAGATATTTCCAGGTGAAAAATGTGAGTTTAACTGATCTTGATGCCTCCTCGGGATTCTTTGGTTCTTGGGGGTTAACTCATGCAGGTCAAACATGGCATTTAATATTGATGATATGCTTCATCTTTCCTACTTTTGACTCATCATTTGCCATGTTCTTCACATTCATTTTTCGAAGTGGTATAGAGAGCGAAAGTAATCAAATGCTCATTGCTGTGATTTGAATTTTTAGAAATTTTCATGCAATTGTCCTCTTACCCTCTCAATGGTGAATGGTGAATCCATTCAATTTACTTATTTTTTAATAGAGGAAAGAGCGTAATTTTTTTCTTTCTAGGAAGACTTTGGTTTTGAATCTCAATAGCCGGTTCAATTCCCTTCAGGATGGACCAACTTTAATGTGCCTGCAACTCCTAAATTGGGGTAGAAGATTTTCCTTTCTGTTGTTTTCTTTCATGATTTCATGCTGGGTTGTGTGGGCTGAAGAAGCTTGCTAGTGTACATTTTTGTTCTGCGTTTTGGAAACTCTACATAATATGAATAATTATCGAGACTTTCTGCTTCTTCGCTCCATGTGTACGTTTTTAGTGACCATGAATGGTAATAGATAAATCCAATAAGAGACTCTGTTTTTGTAGTCAATTTCTGACCTTTTAGACTGCAGATTCCCCTGGGGATTTTATACAGCATCTTGAATGGTCACCAAATTCTTGTACTCGGGCTCTTTTAGTAGTGAATGCTGGTGGACGAGCTAGTATCTGGTCGCAAGTTCTTCAAGTGAGTGGTGTATTTTCCTTATTTTCACTTCTGTCCTTAGTGCAATCTTCTAGCCTTTTGGGTCTTTCCTTTCAGTGTGATTAGTCTTAACGTGTAAAGGGACACCAGGAGCATTTAAATTTCTGTGTGCATGCCAGGGAGGGGTGAATATGGCACGCACGTGCAATGGTTGGAGCTGTGAGTACGAGTGGCGGCAAGAGCAGTCAATTTCCACCAAATGGCTCGAAGCACCCCCACTTGTAAGATTGTGTTATAACCGACCATGAAACAAATTAGTTTGTTGCATACTAAAATTAGAGTACAGGTAATTCGACTTGATAGATCTAAGTGTTGTAACTTGTAAGATCGGCATGATAAATATCTGCAACTTGTCCGCACAGATCCGTGTTTCTCAATTATTGGTTTAGGTCCTTCTTGCATGTAGGAATTTAGAGTCTGCTTTTGCTTAAAGTGTGTTTATAAAAGAACTTTATCGTTTAATCGGCGAGGTTGCCTAGTCATTTCAACCTCGCGACCGTGTCAATTACACGTAGGTTGTTCTCTTTGTACGCTATGGAGGTCTTTATATATTTGATTCAATTTTTTTTTGAGCACGAGTGTCTTAAATTGACCAAGTTACTGGTATGGTGTTGAGGTATTGGTATCCAAGCAATTTTGTTCTTCTACTGACAGGTATTTTGCAAATTTGTTTGATAAATCTGAAATGTGGTTGGTGTGCTAGTATCGATGGACGTCATCATCCACAGCTGGTAAAGGGTCACTTGAAGAGAAGTATTTACCACATCAAGCCCGTGCGATTGGTTAGAAATCTGTGCCCATGCTAGCCAATCCTTATTTTTTCTCAAATTTAGATTTTACTCCTGTCTTTAATGTTTTGCTTTTAATCAAGTGATTAATGTCGATGTTTGTTATGCAGAGCCTACCAATATTTTTATCTTTTTTGCTTTTTTGTCAATTACTGTCGCATTAAAAGCATTGTGTTGAATGAAAGAGACTGAATGAAAGTTTGAATGAAAGAGGCTGATCGGAGTTTTTGCTTTTCTATCTTGCAGCGCGCTGGCCGAATTTTCTTTGTGTGTGTAGTGTGTTCTGGGCTGGCACCGTACAGCTTCACTGGAAGCAATGGCCTGCGAGTTTCACAAAGTGGTTTGCTACAAAGAAAGGAGTTCTGGGAGCAGGAGCATCTGGTGTTTTTACAGGGGACGCCATTATTAGTGACTCTGGGTCCCTCCTTGTCGCCGCTGCACCAGTTGGAAACCCATCGACTGTGGTTGTTTGGGAAGTGACTTCATGGGATCTTAATTCCTCTGGCAATACTCAGCAAGTTAGTGCCAAGATTGGAATGGGCAACATCCAATCACCACTACTGACTACTTCACCGTCATGGCCTGGATTTTCTCCTCTGGCAGCGTACTTGTTCACATGGCAGGAGCAATCACCGCCAGAGACATTGGTCGAAAAGGATGAGTGTCCGGGACCCTTGTTGCATTGCTCAGTAGTATCAAACTTTTCAGCTTATGTAAGCCCAGATGCTGCTGCAACTACCTCCTGGGGTTCGGGTGTAACCTCTGTGGCTTTTGATCCTTCTCGAGGAGGTTCTGCACTTGTCACCACAGTTGTTGAAGGTAAACTTATATACCCAGCATGATTTCAAATGCTTCGTATCCTCTATTTCACAATTACGTAGTTAGGTGTAATGTTTTTCTGCTTGTGTTATTTGATTGTTGAATATCTGGGTTTGCCGTTAGGTACTGTTGCTGGTCAGAACGTACAATACAATAGTACAATACAATAGATTTTGTTTACTACATAACATTCTTCAGAGTAGTGACAGTTTGATCTGGTTTGGCTCATTGGGTTTGCTTCTCGTGGGTTTACTTAGCCGTCAAGTGCCTTGCGGTGAACATTGCTTGTGTTTGTGAACATTTTATTGCAGGGTATTATATATCTCCTGGAAACCCAGACGCTGGACCGGCATTGACAGGATGGCGGATTCTAAGGTGGGAGTGCGGAAGCAAGCCAGTTAACATCCACCCCCTCTTGGAAAATACTAGCGGCCCACCTCCCACAATGACTACGTGGACATCCGTTGCAAAGCAAAATATTACCAGGGGCCGCTTTTCTACAGATTCTCATTTTCAACAGAAACAGCCTGACCATGAGCGACCAGTGAATCCACGTTCTGTGGCCAGGGTAGTTTTTGCGGCCCATGGTGGTGAACTTGCGGTGGCGTTGTTTAGCGGAGAGGTTCATGTCTTCTCAGGTTCGTCTTGATGGTGAATATTAGTTTGCTTTGTACGATCCCCTAAACTCTGAACTATGCAATATAATTTGGCACTTGGTTGATCAAGAAACCTCATATACATTATTCAATCTGTTGCACTCTCTAGGATCACTAATGCATTTTTGTATTTTTCTTCTTCGTGAATCTTGGCCGACTAGTAAATTGTTTTGATCCAACTAGAATGTCATCCTTACAGGCCCAGCGATGATTCCTGTGGATTTATTTCATGTTAAAGTGAACCCACATTTACCGACACCAGCTTTTTCTCCAACCAGCTGCTGTTTAGCGTCAGTCTGGCATGACAAAGTATCGGATGGTTGTACACTCCGAATCGCCCAAATTCCTCCTGTCTCTTCTAACGGCCCTTCTTTTCTGGAACGCCATCTTGCGGACAGGTAAGTGGTGCTCTTTTCCAATTTTCTAATTTCTTTCAGCATCAAGTTTAGCAGTTGTAACGAGGGGTTATGATGATAGCATCAAGCTGCTAGAGTTGTTAGTGGACGCCAATCATTGCCAAACGCGTTTTAGCTTTTAATAGCCAGCGGTTTTGGACAAATCTTAGTTGTGTTTACACTTTCATGCTCAAATCCTTACTTGAATTTTTTTCTTGCTCATATCTTCGTACTACTAATATGTTACCTCAATTTCGTCAGATCGTTTATTTAAAGATTCAAGCATTACTTTGGATGAATGAGAAGTAATGTGGAAGAAATGCATCGGGAAAAAGTCCCCCATTGCAACAGTATTGTTGCAATACTGTTTCACTGCTTTCACAGTACAGTATTAAAAACATACTGTTGCAGTACTGCAACAATACAATTTCAATGGGGTGTGTGCTCTATCCATTGAAAGTATACTATTGCAGCATTGCAACAATATATTTTTAATACTCTACGGTGAAAGCATTGAAACAATACTGTTGCAATGGGGGGGTACTTTCCCGATGTGCTGCCTTGAAGCACTCCATTCATCATCCAGAATATGAACACCTGAGCACTTAGGGGTTAAGTATGATTTGAAATTATATATATGAAGGAACTTGAAATCCTGTTACATATAGTGCATCTTGTCTTGTAGAGGGCTGCTCTTGGGTTGAAATAAGTGTTCGTTCTTTCCTGCTTAATCATCGATTGCTGCCCTTTAGATTCTGGTGGAGTTTGGTGAGCGAGGTTGATTGGTGGGACGTGATTGCCATCACTCAAGCAGCCACTGAGGATGGACATGGTATGCTATTATCTCCTTTTTTCGATTTTTACCTCCTAAGCTTATCTATCGGCAGTAGCGGTCGTCATTTCAAGTGTATTCATCTTAAGTTGACCACTTACAAGTTGATTTGTTGTACAGTTACTGTGGCGAAAGTTATGTCGGTCCTTGACACCGATTTCCACGCCCTCTACCCTCAGCAACGGCATCACTATGGCCCGGTATGGTCATTATAGTTTGGTTTGATCGAATCTTTGTCTTTTGGATCAAGGATATTCTTGTTAAACTTGGAAGTAGCACTTGGGTTTATCGCAATTCATTATATTTGTATGCAGAACGTGTCTACAGCTTACAATATCATACATGCATCACTTGCTGTTATTGATTTTAATGGCATTGCAATGCCACCTTCAATCTTGTTTGTTCTCTCTACTTACCACCCATTTAGAAGGTTATGTTATGTGCATCTTGATACCAGTGTTGGTTGTGAGATAGGTCTGGATATTTGGCACTCTGGTTCTAGAATGATGGTGCCTACTTTAACTGCCCAGCGGGGTACACTTCCTCTGAATGCTTAAACGTCTCAAAGTAGTGCTGAGTTCATTTTACCTTTAATTGAAGTCATTTTATGACAGGCTTTGGATAGGATCAAATGTCGGGTTTTGGAAGGTGTCGAAGCAGCTGATGTCCGTGTGCTAGTGCTGGACATGCAAGGACGTCTGATGCTCGACATATTGGGACGTGGCATAGAAGCCGCTTTGATGAATCCGTCCACGCTGATTGCTGAGCCATGGCAAGCATCCAGTGAAACCCTTACTGGGCTCGGAGATTCCATGGCTGTTGACCCTGCTCTCGTGCAAACTATTCAGGTCTCGCTCTCTTTTGACAAAGCACTAATACTCTGAATAGTCCTGCAGTTTTCCCTTACTTTGAATATTTTTTATCACTCGCAGTCGGCCTTTCGAATTGCTGTTCTTGATGTATTCGAAAGACTGAAATTTATGGATGTTCTATTTACCACCCTGTATGTTCCAAGTCTGGTTGAATGATCTTCTAATAATCCCAGAGTAATACTAGGATTCTGTATTACTGAATTTGGTACGCAAAGTCTAAATATAGACTGTAGGTGTCCTTCATTCGATTCACCGAAAACTATGGCGGAGTGAATATCAGCTATCATTTTTAACGTTGTTTCTTGCAATTGCCCTGCGTGTGAGTTCATTGTGTCCTTTTTTAATTCTGGAACTGCTAATTTGGACTTTTCAAAGGTGAGGCTGATAGATGTTGGTCTACAGGCTTATGTGGATAGCGTGTTGGATCTCGCATCACATTTCTTGACAAGATTAAGGCGATACGCTAGTTTTTGTCGCACGCTAACAGCCCACGCAGCCTCAGGTACTTCCTCGGCAACCACAGCTTCCCGATCTACCATTACCCACAGCGCCACTCCTACGTCTGCCGCCGCTGCTAGCCAGGGTAAGCAACGTAATCACTAAAATGACTACAAAATCGGTTTTTACAATCACAATGCGCACTTTTTGTAACAAACAGCTTCATCGTGTATTGTGCTCACCCAGTTCTTTTGTAGTGTGTGTTTTGTAGTTAGTAAGTGAAGTAGGGCCTAATTGGCTTATCGTCATAGTCTATCCAGACCTTTGAAATGACGCATTGTGACCTTAGTCACAACACAGAAATTATGCGTATCGTTTGGTTATTGATATATACAGGACTTCTACACTTATGAGTCCGCTTAATGTGAGTGTTAGGTCTTGTAAATGATGATTTTAATTCTTTGGAGGCTTAGGATTTTTGGAGGGAATTGGTTTTATCGATGATTAGTTGTCCTCTCTATGATTGAGAGTCTTGGTCGACCATCTGTAGTTCAGATGTGGAGTCAACTCGAATTTGGTCTGGTGAAATTGACTCCCAGAACACATCATGAATGGTTTACCTCTCCATTATGGGGTTAGTTATCATCGATTTTAGTGTCGGCAACAATGAAAAGTATGTTAGAAGTGGGTTTAGGATGGCTCTAAACATTTTCTGCAGCAATTGTTGTCGGCTTTAATGGTCAGTCTGAAACCGGCTTATGTGCCAGTCCTATCTCCCTCTACCTAATCGGGTCCTTATTTCAGGAGGACTGCCTACAGGGACTGTAAGTAGCGGTGGAACACCCCAGGTTCAAGCAGGCGTTCAAGCATGGGTTCAGGGAGCCATAGCCAAAATCAATTCTAGCAGCACCAATACGGATTCACCTGCTTCTGCAGTTGCAAGCGCAGCAGTTACTGGACCTTCCGCAAACCTTCCTCTAAGTGTCAGCACTGCTACATTTCCAGGCACACCAGCTGTACGCCTTATCAGCGACTGCCACTTCCTTCATAGACTATGTCAACTGCTCCTCTTTTGTCTCATATTTCGGAAGCGACAATTTCCTCGACATGTTCAAATTCTTGCAGGTCGACCAACTGTGACCGCTGATGGGAGTAGTAAGTTGGGAATTATCAAAGAGGAGCCTTTGATAGGTCAACGGACTTTTGGCACTGCCCATGTGAAAGTCGAGGAAGGTGGTCAAAGTGTTACTCGAACAACAAGTACTGTCAGCAAAGGCGCTGATGATAATGCAAACCCCCGAGCTCAACGTGTTGGTAATGGAAATTGTGGACAAGGTTACACATCTGATGAGGTTTAAATCTGAAACTGAAGCTGCTTGCTTGGATCAAGCCTATTTCTAGTTTCTTGTCCTCGGACAACAATCCGTTGTTTCTACCCCATCCATGCATGTTATTAAATTTCAAACTTTCACATCCTTACAGGTGAAATACTTATTTTTGGTCCTCGTTGATCTTTGTAAGCGGACTGCACCGCTCCCCCATCCCTTACCGAAATCCCAACTCCAAAGTCCCAATTCTCCTTCGTTACGCCTTCATTTCATTGATGGCCAGTTTACTGTTGCTCCGGAGGTTGTAGAAGCCTCTCTCGGTCCTCACATGCAGGTCCGTTTCCTATTATCGCTTGCAATTGGAAATCTTCCATCTGCAGATTGACCTAGAGTTACGTAGTGATTTATATGTCAGAAGATTTATTAATGATCTTTACTTCTGATCACGACAGAATTTGCCTCGTCCGAGAGGTGCTGATGCTGCTGGATTACTTATGCGGGAGCTTGAGTTGCACCCTCCAGCAGAAGACTGGAACCGTCGGATGCTAACCGGTGGGCCTGGGTCTTGTTTCTCGGAGAGTAAGTATGAAGAAGCAGAAAATCTGGATCCTAGCCCCATCGAGTTGTGGCCGCGGAAACGCCGACGAGTTGAGCATGATGCAGCCTTTGGGCTCCGCACTGCTGTTGGGCTTGGTAGCTTTACAACTTTACTTGGATCACGCCGGGATGTGATCACGTCCCAATGGAAACCTTCATCACACGGTGTTTGGCACAAGGTTTATCTTCATAACCTCAGCTTGCAAGTTGCAAAGGTTATCCACCTGATTTTTCAACCATCTAAATAACATGTATTGACAAATTTGCAGTTGATTAACTTCGTGTTATTGGATGTAGTGTTTGCGCTGTGGTCGGCAGACATCAGCCTTGGGTGTCCCTAGCAAGAAAAATATAGAAACTTCACCTCCATCACAGCTTGTTAAGGAAATCTGGTTTGGGAGGTGGGCCCATGGGTGCCCCATGTGTGGTGGACGTTGGTCTCGCATTGTGTGAGGTGCTGCTGGTGGGCTCAAAAAATTTCAATAAATTTTGTATGGCTTTCAGCTCAACTTCCTCATCTTTTTGGACGAAACTCTGCATCCTGAGTTTGCTTCAGCTTGTATGGTAGTCTGCTCGATTTCCGCCTGGTCATTTAGAGTCGCCCGTATAGAGGGCCCAAGAACAGTGCGCAGCGTTTGTAAATTGCGAGAAAGTATGTACGCTCCAGGAAAGTAGTTCGGCGTGTGGGGTTTTGGAGAGTTCCTGACGTCATTCTGGCTTATGCTCTGATTGCTTTATGTTGACAAGTGTGTCATTAATTGCGTGATAATAAATACCATTCTCTGAAGCTGTGGACGGTGTGCAGTGATTGTGAAGTAAGGTAGCGGACCCATTTCCAACCACTTAAGCAATTACGCATATCTGGAGATTGTGTATCTTGACTGCGGAATTTTTCCCGTGTACAGAGAGAGTTTGGAAGGATTCCATACTTTTTCATAATTTTTTAACTCAATATAATTACCATGAAATTTTTAGCTGAAGATTCTGTTCGACTTGTACTGATCATATGGACCTTTACTATTTCCAACCACGTGTTGCAAACAAAATCGATTACAAAATCAATTAAGAACTGGTTGGTTGCAATATTGAGAGATTTGTAGTGAATCATAATGAGCCACAACTATGCTGGGTATTATGCTATAACTAATCACTATTCATCTCCACCTGCACCGGAATGAGAGTGGCCTATACCACTGATGTGATTGGGAATGGGTCAACTCCACCTGCACGGAAAGAGAATGGCCTATATCATTGAAATGGGATGTGATTGGGAAATCAATGGGTCAACTACTATATTTGTGAATGCAATATAAAAGTGCTGTGCTGTAATTTGGAAGGCAGCTCCATTAAATTACATGACAGTTGTATACCTTTTTTTGAATGTTCATTGCTATATTTTAAAGAAAGTGTCCGCTAGTTTGAGAAGTGCCTCCAAACAACTTAATCAATGCCTATGAGTTGAACTTAAAGCATTAACTGCTGTCTTAAGGAAAACCCCGTTAACCAAGAAACAACGACGAGGCCATTTTGTGGCTTTTGGATGAATGTTTCTTGAACTGTAGAGAGTTGGGAAGCAGTTTTTCATTCACTTTTTTCTTGTTGACCTTCCATGTTGGGTTATGAAGATAATCTAGTTGAGTTTGGAGTTATGCTATTGTTTGTCTTCACATAAATGAGAAGTTACTTAAAAAAACGGATCACAAAATATGCAATTTTAGTGTATTTTTAGAAAGTTGTTGCTCCTTGCTTTAAATCTGAAATTTCTCTACAAAAATGTTATTTTTTGAATTTAAGCCCAACTAACAAAATAAAGTTCATTCACTTTAGTTTCTACTCCAATTTGAATTTTGAAAAAATTCCTAATAATCAATTTTTTTATTGCAATTTGAACTTTAGATGTATTTTCAATGTCTACTAGGTTCTAATTATAGAATGGCATGGAAAATGAGTTTACTCCATGTTGTTCATCACTATAATATGCACATATGGTGAAATTTTCAGATTTTTTGAAATAATTTTCTATTTGATATGATTTTTCTTCATTATATCTACAAAAATTCACAAAAAAATCAATTATTTACAAAAAAATCTAAAATTTTGGTGCAACAAAGAAGACATTTTGTTTCATCTCTAAAAAATAAATTAAAATTTTTTCATACATATCTTGTTGCAAAATGGCAACAAATTGGGTGATGACAGTGTGGCTTAAAATTAGCGGTCATAGGTCCGTCATTTAGGGGTTAATCACGCAAAGCTTGAGGATGTGTAGGAAAAGTTCACAGGAAAGGTATGGTTGACGAGTCCGCTAGAATTCGGTATGTTGCTTGCAGATCTTATATAGCAATTGAAAGCGCTTCAACCACGTACTCCCCTCGTTGAGTAAAACTTGTTTGGGCGGCCTAAATTTGAAATTTGAGAACATGAGTGGCAAGACCATGACAATGTACCGAAAAGGTACTGGTACACAATGGGGTAGTTGCAAGAGAAAATTGGAGTACTTACCAAGTCAAAGTCACTCGTTTTAGAGATAGAGTTGGTTGGGTGTGATGCTTTAGAAGGCATCCCAAATTATCTCTTAGGAAACCCCAAGCCCTTGAGCAGAATTAGGCAAAAAACCCTATGTCCAAAGGTAGTAGCATCCTTTTATAAAAACCTACAAATACTTTACAACAAGAACAAGTATAAGGCACATTAGATTTGGAATTGCGATGAGAGTAATGTGTAAGCAAGTAGAGATGGTGGAAGGTACGTCATTACTAAAAAAATATCAAAAATGTGCCAAAAGAGATTCTTAGTAATAAAAAATGGATCTCTGTGTTAATGCTAAGGGCATGAACATTCATAATTTCTACATTTTCAAATAGCCTCTAGAAGCCCTTCATAGTTTAATGGATTCACCATACTTCACTTTTTAGTAACACTTGGATCACAACATACTATGCACCCACATCATTAATTCTCATTTTTAACTCATATTGTTAAGTCCCAATCCCCAAAACTATTATATGCTCCACACATCACACCTCACATGTCACTTGGTGACATGAGGCAGAACTTCCATTGATGTTCAAACATTTGGTAGAGGCACTATTTTCCACTGGTGCTAACCACCCTTGAATGTTACCCCATTCTATACTAAACTCATTGTGTATTTATTATTTTACATCGTAATTTATCGGGACTCACAACTCAAAAACACATTAAAAATGACCTAGCAAAGAGAAAAATTCCATCCAATTGGTGCCACAAGACACACATACAAGTGTCTTATGGTGAAGTTACATCACCAACTTTGAGTCACTGTAATTTACTATTGAGATTACAAAGTAATGAATGAAGAAAGGCTTTACTTAGATGGTAGGAGGATACCAAACCCCATGAGTGGGTTGAACATAAGGTAGAAGCCTTTCATAGTTATCCACATACATCATGGGATAACTAACCTCAATGGGCTGCCTTTGACTACAAGCAATACCCAAGAGACTCTAAGACTAACTAAGAGTCTAATGCTACTCCTAGGGCTGAATGTACATAGTCTACACTAATATGTACATGTTCTTCAACACTCCCACTTTGAGAGTGGTCAAAGGCTCCAAGGCCCATCTTCCCAATCAAGTTTTGGTGTTGTGGCTTCCCAAGGGCCTTGGTCAGCACATCAGCAACCATAGCTTGGGTAGGCACATACTTGAGCTCAATCACCTCAGCCTCCACTCGTTCACGAATGAAATGGTGTTGCACATCAATGTGCTTCGTCCGAGAGTGGTGGGTGGGATTCTTGGCCAAAGCAATGGCCCCTTGATTGTCACACCCAATTGGTGTGCTGCCCTCTTGGACAAGGCCAACATCAGCCAAGAGTTGCCTTAGCCAAATGGCCTCCTTGGTGCATTGGCTCATGGCCATGTACTCCGCCTCCGTTGTAGAAAGAGCTATGGTGGGCTGCCTCTTGGAATTCCAAGTAATGGCACCCAATCCAAGCATAAACACGTAACCGGTGGTGGATCTCCTATCCGCCTCATCGCCCGCCCAATCCGCATCACAAAAGCCATGCAAACTCACATTGGCACCCCCAAGTTGCAACTTCAGCCCAAGTGTGCCTTGAAGGTACCTCATCACCCTCTTGACCGCAGCCCAATGCTTGGGGCCATACTTGGACGTGTGTTGACTCACCACACTCACCGGAAAGGCCAAATCAGGCCTTGTGGCTACCATGGCATACATGAGGCAACCCACCGCTGCCTTGTAAGGCACACCTTGCATTTCAGCCCTCATGTCTTCAAATTCAGCATCCGTGAGCTTGGGCAACTTCCCATGAGTGTCAAGTGGTGTACCTATGGCTTTGCACTCCTCCATGTTGAAGCGCTTGAGAATTTCTTCAAGGTACTTGCGTTGGCTCATGGTGATGGTGCGGGCAGCCCTATCCCTCTTGAACTCCACTCCAAGGCAATACTTCAACTCTCCAAGATCCGTCATCTCATACTCCTTCTTGAGCATATCCTTCACTTCAAGCATCTTGGTCATGCTACTTGCAAGGAGGATCAGATCGTCCACATAGAGGATCACAATCACCAAATGCTCACAACTATTGAGAGAAAGAAAACCAAGCCAATATATTCCAATGAAGGGGAACACAAACATGTGTGAGAAAGGGGTATCAAGCCCATGCTAGGGGCTGCCCTCTTATACCACTCTTCTACTAAGTGCCATGACTAACCATATGGGACAAAGGTCCTCTAGGAGGGCTGCCCCTCTCTATAGGCACCACTAGGAGGGCTGCCCCTCTCTAATAGCCCATTGCTTTGGCTACAAACAACACACAACTAAGGTCAGCCCATACTAAGAGCTCCCACAAACATTCTATGCCAATCTACTCACTTTCTTCAACACTCCCACTTTGTTTGTTGCCAAACAATGTCAAACCCATCTCCTTGCGAAGAACTTCATGTCGGGGCTTGCCAAGTGCCTTTGTAAGCACATCGGCCACCATGCGCTCCGTGGAAATGTACTTCATCTCAATCACATCTTCTTCAACCTTCTCACGAATGAAATGGTGTTGTATGTCAATGTGTTTGCTCCGAGAGTGATGGATGGGATTCTTCACCAAGGCAATGGCGCCTTGATTGTCACACATGATGCGTGTGCTCTTCCCTTGCTCCAATCCCACATCACTCATGAGTTGCCTTAGCCATATGGCCTCTCTTGTGCATTGGCTAATGGCCATGTACTCCGCCTCGGTGGTAGACAATGCAATGGTGGGTTGTTTCTTGGAATTCCATGAAATGGCACCACCTCCAAGTATAAACACATAGCCTGTGGTCGACCTCCTATCCGTTGCATCTCCGGCCCAATCTGCATCACAAAAACCCACTAATGCTAGGCTCTGGCCGCCAAGTACCAACTTGGCATCCAAAGTTCCTTGGAGGTATCGCATGACCCTCTTCACTGTTGTCCAATGCCTTGGGCCGCTTTTGGCCATGTGTTGACTCACCACACTCATGGCAAATGCAAGGTCGGGTCTTGTGGCCACCATAGCATACATCAAGCTCCCCACCGCAGCTTTGTAAGGCACATCTTGCATTTCAGCCTTTACACCTTCATACTCTTCATCCGTGAGCTTGGGCATCTTCTCCTTTACATCAAGAGGTGTACCAACGGATTTGCATCCCTCCATATTGAATCGCTTCAACACGCCCTCAATGTACTTGCCTTGGCTCATGGTGATGGTGCGGGCCGCCCGGTTCCTTATGAACTCCACTCCAAGACAATAGTGTAACTCACCAAGGTCGCTCATGTCATATTGACTCTTCAACATGGCCTTCACTTCCACCATCTTGCTCATTGTGTTGGTCATGATGATCAAGTCATCTACATACACAATCACAATCACCAAATACGTACTTGTTTGCTTGATGTAGAGAGAGTGGTCTGCATGACTCCTTTTGTAGCCCTCCCTTGCAAACAATGCATCCACATCCATGTACCATGCTCTTCCGGATTGCCTCAACCCATAGATGGCCTTCTTGAGCTTGCACTTGAGGTACTCACGGCCTTCTTGGACAAAGCCCTTAGGCTGGTCCATGTAGATCACTTCTTCAAGCCCAGGATTGAGAAACGCTGTGATGACATCCATTTGGTGCATTTCCAAATCCATGGTAGCCCCAATACTCGCCATGCATCGAATGGTGCAAAACTTGGCCACGGGAGCAAAAGTCTCATTAAAGTCCACCCCTTCAACTTGTGAATACCCCTTGGCTACCAATCTTGCCTTATAACGCACAATGTTGCCGGATGCATCTCTCTTGGTGCAAAACACCCACTTGCATCCCACACTTGTACGATCACGAGGAAGAGGAGAAAGTTCCCATGTACCTTTGGCCATAAGTGAAGTATACTCCTCTTTCATAGCTTGCTCCCACTTGCTTGCATCCAAGCTCTTCATGGCTTCACCCATGTTGCGTGGATCTTCTACACACGCCACATTGGCATGCTCCACTTGCTCTTGAGGGAAGATGTGGTTCTTCCACCATTCTCCAAGCGGCCTCCTCTCCCTCGTAGGATATCTTGGCTCCTTGGAGGCATCTTCCTCCTCGTCTTCAATTGGTGGAGAGCTCGGAGATGGACAACTCTTCTCCTTAGGTGTCGGTGGTGTCTCATCATGGTCCTCATCATCCTTGGGCATGCTTGGAGATTTGTCCACCTCAATCTTTGGTTCCTCTTTGCTCCCACTTGGACATATCTCCAAAGCATTGGTGTCCCCTTGCTTGTCTTCTACAAATGAGACATCGCGACTCTTGATGATCTTCTTGGTCTCCAAACACATGAGTCTATACGCCTTGGAGCCCTCACAATATCCCATAAGCAAACACTTGATGCCCTTGACATCAAGCTTGGAGCGTTTGGGACTCAAATCCAAGGCATATGCAACGCATCCAAAGATGCGCATGTGCCCAATGTTGGGCCTCTTTCCACTCCATGCTTCTTGTGGTGTCATCGAAGCTATTGCATTTGTAGGGCACCTATTGCGTGTGTATGCCGCATTTGATACCGCCTCCGCCCAAAGATCATACGTGAGGCCTTGGGCATGGACCATGGACCGAGCCATCTCCATTAGTGTGCGATTAGCACGCTCCGCCACACCATTTTGTTGCGGAGTGTAAGGGGCTGAAGTTTGGTGTTGAATACCATGCTCTCTCATAAAAGCCTCAAAGGCCTTGGACATGTATTCCCCACCATTATCCGACCTCAACACCTTCACCTTATGCCCCGACTCATTTTCCACAAGTGCCTTCCATGCTTTGAACTTCTCAAACACCTCACTCTTGCACTTGAGCATGAACACCCATATCTTCCTTGAAAAATCATCAATGAAGGTCAAAAAATACCTTGCACCACCCATAGAGGTGGTCTTCATGGGGCCACACACATCGGAGTGCACAATCTCCAACACCTTGGTTGCTCTTGTCCCTCCATCGCTTGGAAATGGTTGCCTTGCTTGCTTGCCTTCAATGCAAGCTTCACACTTCAAATCGCAAGAGCCCTTCTCCACTTGCATGCCTCCCACCATGCTTTGAAGGCTCTTCACACTCTTCTCATTGAGGTGGCCCAATCTCTTGTGCCATAGCTCCAATGAGTGTTGGTGGAGTGCACCTTGCGCCAAACATGCCTTGCTTGTGCCATTCACGCTCTTGAACCTCAAATGATACAAATTGCCCTCTTTTGATGCTGTCACAATCATCTCTCCATTGGGTGCACCCAAAACGCACCCCTTGTTGTTGAATTGCACCTTCAAATCTTGTGACACCAACTTGCTCACCGAGAGCAAGTTGGCATGCAACTTGGGCACATGCAACGCATCTTGAATGCGAATGGTCCTCACTTGACCCTTCACCTCTACCTCCACCACGATACACCCCATGCCAATTGCATCCACCATGTTGTTGTCCCCCAAGTACACCTTGCGATTGCTTATGGGAGCATAAGTGAGAAATGCTTGCCTATGTGAAGTCATGTGTTGTGTTGCGCCCGAGTCAACAATCCATGTGAACATGTCGGTGTTGTCAAATCCTTCATTGGCCGCAAATGCAAAGTCCTCCTCCACTTCCTTCACACTTGCCTTGTTTACACTCTCCTTCTTGGGCAACCTACAAAACCGTGCAAGGTGGCCGGGCTTACCACAATTGTAGCATGTGCGTGTCTCCTTGCGTGGTTGTGAGCTCCCCCCTTGGCCATACCGCGAGTAGAGTGCTGCCCCTCCTTCTTGGGGCTCATTCTCCTTCCTCTTGGACACCTCATGCATCAACCTTGCCGTGATGAAGTCAAGAGTGAGCTCCTCCATAGGTCTTGTCTCCAACGCCGTGATGAGATACTCATAAGAAGGTGGCAAGCTATCAAGCAAAGTCATAACAATGTCACCATCCGTGACAGGAACCTCCAAACAAGCAAGTTGGTCTGCGAACGCCTTCACCTTGTTGATGTGGTCCAACATGTCCTCGTTCTCTTGCATCTTGCACGTGAAGAATTTGCGTCGAATGAAGAGCATGTTGGACAAGCTCTTGGTCTCATGGATGTTGCAAAGCACCTTCCATGCTTCCGCGGGTCCCTTGCATGCTCGCACATGTGCAAGTTGCCTATCCACAAGATTGCAAGCAATCATGGAGAAGGCCTTCTTGACCCTTCTCTCATAGGACTTCTTGACTTTCACATCCGCATCAGATGTAGGTACCTCCTCCGTGCCTTCTACAATCTCCCACAAGTCCTTTTCGGCCAAGATCATCTCCATTTTGAACTTCCATAGTCCAAAGTTGTCTCCATTGAACTTGTCGATGACCCTCACGCCATCTCCATCACTAGTGGCCATGGTTTAGGTCTCCCACTCCAATGGAAGCCTAAGTGACTCAAATCACTCCAATCAGATCCTTAATGGCCCAATATTCTCACTTTAGACCCCAAATGGCCGAAATCTCTCCAATGCACACTTAAGTGCTCCAAAACACTCAAATTAGACCCCAAGTGGTCCAAGTCTCTCCAATGCACACTCAAGTGCTCCAATATTCTCAAATCAGACCCTAATGAGTCCAAAACTCTCCTACGTGCACTCAAATGCTCCAATACACTCGAATCAGACCCTAATGAGTCCAAACTTCTCCAATGCACACTCAAATGCTCCAAATCACTCCATTGATGTACCAAATGCACAAATCACCCCCTTTGGAGAAAGGACCAAACCCTACCTCCCAATAAGGCTATGAAACACCAAATCAACCCTCTTGAGTGCTCAACAAGTACAATCAACCCTCAAGTAGCACAAATTGACTCAAAAACAAGAAAATACCTCACCAAAATGGTGAAGAGAAATGCTCCAAACGACCCCAAACTCCACTTGCTCCAATAGTGCTCCACCAACACACCTTCCAATGAGATCTCACCTCCAATAGCAACTCACATGAGTGGGCCCATAACCTATTGAGAGAAAGAAAACCAAGCCAATATATTCCAATGAAGGGGAACACAAACATGTGTGAGAAAGGGGTATCAAGCCCATGCTAGGGGCTGCCCTCTTATACCACTCTTCTACTAAGTGCCATGACTAACCATATGGGACAAAGGTCCTCTAGGAGGGCTGCCCCTCTCTATAGGCACCACTAGGAGGGCTGCCCCTCTCTAATAGCCCATTGCTTTGGCTACAAACAACACACAACTAAGGTCAGCCCATACTAAGAGCTCCCACAAACATTCTATGCCAATCTACTCACTTTCTTCAACAACAACTTTGCATGGTGTACAAAGAGTGATCAGCATAGCCTCTTTGGAAGCCCTTCCTTGCAAACATGGCATCAATATCCCTATACCAAGCTCTCCCCGATTGCTTCAACCCGGGAAGTGCCTTCTTCAACTTGCACTTGAGATGCCCTTGGCCTTCTTGCACAAAGCCTTGGGGCTGATCCATGTAGATGACCTCCTCAAGCTTGGGGTTGAGAAAAGCCGTCTTCACATCCATTTGGTGCATCTCCAAGTCCATGGCTGCCCCAATACTCACAATGCACCTAATGGTGCTAAACTTAGCAACGGGGGCAAAGGTCTCATTGAAGTCCACCCCTTCCACTTGAGAAAACCCCCTAGCAACCAACCTTGCCTTGTACCTCACAATGTGGCCCAAAGCATCCCTTTTGGTGGAGAAAACCCACTTACAACCCACACTTGATCTCTTGGAAGGGAGGGCAGCAAGTTCCCATGTCTCCTTGGCAATGAGGGCATTATACTCCTCTTGCATGGCCAACTCCCACTTGCTTGCATCTTCACAATGCAACACCTCTCCAAGTGTAGATGGATCTCCAAGGAAAGCCACATTGGCTTGATCTTCATGTTGTGGGGGAAGAATGTGATTCAACCACCAATCTCCAAGGGGCTTGCGGGTCCTTGTGGGATAACGGGGCTCCTCCATGGGCTGATCTTGCTCTTCCAAGGGCTGATCTTGCTCTACCAAGGGCTGATCATGCTCTTGCTCCCTTGGTGAAGTGCTTGGAGAAGGAATTGCTGATCTCTTCACTTGGGGTGTGGCCACCTTCTTCTTGGGCTCCACCAAGTCTTCATCTTCCTCTCCTTGCTCTTCATCTTCATCTCCTTCATCTTCTATGTGCACTCTTGGAGTTGTGCCCACCTTTTGGGCTGGTCCTCCATTGCTCCCACTTGGGCTCATCTCCAAGAGCTTAGGATCAGCACCTCCATCCTCCAAGAAGGTCACATCTCGACTCTTGATGATGGCCTTGCTCTCCACACACATCAGCCTATAAGCCTTGGTTCCCTCACAATAACCAAGGAAAAGGCACTTGATGCCCTTAGCATCCAACTTGGTCCTCTTGGCACTAGGAACCAAGGCATAGGCAATGCACCCAAAGATGCGCATGTGAGACACATGAGGCCTAATCCCACTCCAAGCTTCTTGGGGTGTCATGCTTGTCAAGGCTTGGGTGGGGCACCGGTTCCTTGTATAAACCGCTGTAGACACCGCCTCACCCCAAAGCTCAAACTTCAACCCTTGGGCATGAATCATGGACCTTGCCATCTCCACAATGGTGCGGTTGGCACGCTCCGCTACGCCGTTTTGTTGAGGAGTGTAAGGTGCTGATGTATGGTGCTCAATGCCATGGGCCTTCAAGTACTCCTCAAAGGCCTTGGACACATACTCCCCACCATTATCCGACCGCAGCACCTTCACCTTGCAATCAGATTGGGCCTCCACAAGAGCCTTCCAAGTCTCAAAACGCCCAAACACCTCACTTTTGCACTTCAGCATATACACCCACACCTTGCGGGAGAGATCATCAATAAATGTCAAAAAATACCTTGCTCCTCCTATGGTGGTGGTCTTCATTGGTCCGCACACATCGGAATGCACAAGCTCCAATGGCTTGCTGGCCCTTGTTGCCCCATCCTTAGGGAAGGGCTGCCTTGCTTGTTTGCCCTCAATGCACCCCTTGCACACCCTAGAACTCCAATCATGCTTGCAAGAAGAGAGGTTCAGCCCCTTCACAATGTGTTGGAGGCTCTTCATGCTCTTCACATTCAAGTGCCCAAGCCTCCTATGCCAAAGCTCCACAAGGTCTCCATGAGCTGATCCTTGGGCAACACATGCTCGGGAGGTGCCATTCACCTTGGTGAAGTGGAGGAGGTACAAGTTGCCCTCATGAGGGGCTGATGCAATCAAAACTCCACTTGGTGCCCTCACAACACACCCCACATTGTTCAAATGCACTTTCAAACCTCCCAAACACAATTTGCTCACCGAAAGCAAGTTGGCATGCAACTTGGGCACATGGAGTGCCTCTTGAATTCTGATCCTCTTGGTCTCCCCCTTCACTTGCACCTCCACAAGGATCAGCCCCATGCCAAGGGCCTCCACCACACCATTGTCTCCCAAATAAATCTTCTTCCCCGAAATGGGCTGATAGGTGTGGAAGGCATCTCTATGGCTGGTCATGTGTTGAGTGGCCCCCGAGTCCACTATCCAAGTAAACATGTTGGCCTTCTCCCCTCCTCCATGGGTGGCAAAAGCAAATTCCTCCTCTTCCTCCTCTTTGGAGGCTTGGTGTGCACTCTCCTTGCCTTTGGCTTGGCTGCCCTTGCAATGCTTAGCAATGTGGCCTGATTTGCCACACTTGAAGCATGTCCTTGTCTCCTTGAAGACCTTGGTGTTGACCCCTTTGCCATGTCTAGAGAGAAGGGCTGATCCATCTCCTTGGGCCTCATTCTCCTTGCGCTTGGTCACCTCATGCATCAAGCGGGCCGTGACAAACTCCATGGTCAACTCCTTCATAGGCCTTGTCTCCAATGCGGTGATGAGGAACTCATAAGACGGTGGCAAGCTCTCCAACAAGGTCATCACCACATCTCCATCCGTCACGGGTGCCTCCAAACAAGCCAACTCATCCGCAAGGGCCTTGATCTTGTTGACATGATCCAACAAGTCATCCTCCTCTTGCATCTTGCTAGTGAAGAACTTGCGCCGGAGAAAAAGGATGTTGGAGAGGCTCTTGGTCTCATGGATGTTGCAAAGGGTGGTCCATGCTTGGGCTGGTCCCTTGCAATGGCGAATGTGTGCAATTTGCCGGTCCACAAGGTTGATGGCAATGAGAGCAAAGGCCTTCTTCTCCTTCCTCTCAAATGCCTTCTTGGTCTTTGGATCAGCATCTTCACTTGGAGGCTCCTCACTCCCATCCACCACCTCCCACAAGTCCTTCTCCGCAAGAATCATCTCCATCTTGAACTTCCACATGCCAAAGTTCTCCCCATTGAACTTGTCAATGATGCGCACACCTTCTCCTCCACTTGATGCCATGATGGAGCACCTCCCACTTGTTAGCAGCCCCCCAAGTGTCTCCTAGAGTTGACAAACTCAATTCAGCCTCCAAACAATCCCTTGGAAGCCAATTGGGCTGAAATGGCACCAATCAGCCCTTGCAAGCACCTCCAAAGATCCCTCACACCCTAAGAAAGACCCAAGACTCCTCACAAGTGCCTCACCTCCTCTCTATTGAGAGAAAGAAAACCAAGCCAATATATTCCAATGAAGGGGAACACAAACATGTGTGAGAAAGGGGTATCAAGCCCATGCTAGGGGCTGCCCTCTTATACCACTCTTCTACTAAGTGCCATGACTAACCATATGGGACAAAGGTCCTCTAGGAGGGCTGCCCCTCTCTATAGGCACCACTAGGAGGGCTGCCCCTCTCTAATAGCCCATTGCTTTGGCTACAAACAACACACAACTAAGGTCAGCCCATACTAAGAGCTCCCACAAACATTCTATGCCAATCTACTCACTTTCTTCAACACTCCCACTTTGTTTGTTGCCAAACAATGTCAAACCCATCTCCTTGCGAAGAACTTCATGTCGGGGCTTGCCAAGTGCCTTTGTAAGCACATCGGCCACCATGCGCTCCGTGGAAATGTACTTCATCTCAATCACATCTTCTTCAACCTTCTCACGAATGAAATGGTGTTGTATGTCAATGTGTTTGCTCCGAGAGTGATGGATGGGATTCTTCACCAAGGCAATGGCGCCTTGATTGTCACACATGATGCGTGTGCTCTTCCCTTGCTCCAATCCCACATCACTCATGAGTTGCCTTAGCCATATGGCCTCTCTTGTGCATTGGCTAATGGCCATGTACTCCGCCTCGGTGGTAGACAATGCAATGGTGGGTTGTTTCTTGGAATTCCATGAAATGGCACCACCTCCAAGTATAAACACATAGCCTGTGGTCGACCTCCTATCCGTTGCATCTCCGGCCCAATCTGCATCACAAAAACCCACTAATGCTAGGCTCTGGCCGCCAAGTACCAACTTGGCATCCAAAGTTCCTTGGAGGTATCGCATGACCCTCTTCACTGTTGTCCAATGCCTTGGGCCGCTTTTGGCCATGTGTTGACTCACCACACTCATGGCAAATGCAAGGTCGGGTCTTGTGGCCACCATAGCATACATCAAGCTCCCCACCGCAGCTTTGTAAGGCACATCTTGCATTTCAGCCTTTACACCTTCATACTCTTCATCCGTGAGCTTGGGCATCTTCTCCTTTACATCAAGAGGTGTACCAACGGATTTGCATCCCTCCATATTGAATCGCTTCAACACGCCCTCAATGTACTTGCCTTGGCTCATGGTGATGGTGCGGGCCGCCCGGTTCCTTATGAACTCCACTCCAAGACAATAGTGTAACTCACCAAGGTCGCTCATGTCATATTGACTCTTCAACATGGCCTTCACTTCCACCATCTTGCTCATTGTGTTGGTCATGATGATCAAGTCATCTACATACACAATCACAATCACCAAATACGTACTTGTTTGCTTGATGTAGAGAGAGTGGTCTGCATGACTCCTTTTGTAGCCCTCCCTTGCAAACAATGCATCCACATCCATGTACCATGCTCTTCCGGATTGCCTCAACCCATAGATGGCCTTCTTGAGCTTGCACTTGAGGTACTCACGGCCTTCTTGGACAAAGCCCTTAGGCTGGTCCATGTAGATCACTTCTTCAAGCCCAGGATTGAGAAACGCTGTGATGACATCCATTTGGTGCATTTCCAAATCCATGGTAGCCCCAATACTCGCCATGCATCGAATGGTGCAAAACTTGGCCACGGGAGCAAAAGTCTCATTAAAGTCCACCCCTTCAACTTGTGAATACCCCTTGGCTACCAATCTTGCCTTATAACGCACAATGTTGCCGGATGCATCTCTCTTGGTGCAAAACACCCACTTGCATCCCACACTTGTACGATCACGAGGAAGAGGAGAAAGTTCCCATGTACCTTTGGCCATAAGTGAAGTATACTCCTCTTTCATAGCTTGCTCCCACTTGCTTGCATCCAAGCTCTTCATGGCTTCACCCATGTTGCGTGGATCTTCTACACACGCCACATTGGCATGCTCCACTTGCTCTTGAGGGAAGATGTGGTTCTTCCACCATTCTCCAAGCGGCCTCCTCTCCCTCGTAGGATATCTTGGCTCCTTGGAGGCATCTTCCTCCTCGTCTTCAATTGGTGGAGAGCTCGGAGATGGACAACTCTTCTCCTTAGGTGTCGGTGGTGTCTCATCATGGTCCTCATCATCCTTGGGCATGCTTGGAGATTTGTCCACCTCAATCTTTGGTTCCTCTTTGCTCCCACTTGGACATATCTCCAAAGCATTGGTGTCCCCTTGCTTGTCTTCTACAAATGAGACATCGCGACTCTTGATGATCTTCTTGGTCTCCAAACACATGAGTCTATACGCCTTGGAGCCCTCACAATATCCCATAAGCAAACACTTGATGCCCTTGACATCAAGCTTGGAGCGTTTGGGACTCAAATCCAAGGCATATGCAACGCATCCAAAGATGCGCATGTGCCCAATGTTGGGCCTCTTTCCACTCCATGCTTCTTGTGGTGTCATCGAAGCTATTGCATTTGTAGGGCACCTATTGCGTGTGTATGCCGCATTTGATACCGCCTCCGCCCAAAGATCATACGTGAGGCCTTGGGCATGGACCATGGACCGAGCCATCTCCATTAGTGTGCGATTAGCACGCTCCGCCACACCATTTTGTTGCGGAGTGTAAGGGGCTGAAGTTTGGTGTTGAATACCATGCTCTCTCATAAAAGCCTCAAAGGCCTTGGACATGTATTCCCCACCATTATCCGACCTCAACACCTTCACCTTATGCCCCGACTCATTTTCCACAAGTGCCTTCCATGCTTTGAACTTCTCAAACACCTCACTCTTGCACTTGAGCATGAACACCCATATCTTCCTTGAAAAATCATCAATGAAGGTCAAAAAATACCTTGCACCACCCATAGAGGTGGTCTTCATGGGGCCACACACATCGGAGTGCACAATCTCCAACACCTTGGTTGCTCTTGTCCCTCCATCGCTTGGAAATGGTTGCCTTGCTTGCTTGCCTTCAATGCAAGCTTCACACTTCAAATCGCAAGAGCCCTTCTCCACTTGCATGCCTCCCACCATGCTTTGAAGGCTCTTCACACTCTTCTCATTGAGGTGGCCCAATCTCTTGTGCCATAGCTCCAATGAGTGTTGGTGGAGTGCACCTTGCGCCAAACATGCCTTGCTTGTGCCATTCACGCTCTTGAACCTCAAATGATACAAATTGCCCTCTTTTGATGCTGTCACAATCATCTCTCCATTGGGTGCACCCAAAACGCACCCCTTGTTGTTGAATTGCACCTTCAAATCTTGTGACACCAACTTGCTCACCGAGAGCAAGTTGGCATGCAACTTGGGCACATGCAACGCATCTTGAATGCGAATGGTCCTCACTTGACCCTTCACCTCTACCTCCACCACGATACACCCCATGCCAATTGCATCCACCATGTTGTTGTCCCCCAAGTACACCTTGCGATTGCTTATGGGAGCATAAGTGAGAAATGCTTGCCTATGTGAAGTCATGTGTTGTGTTGCGCCCGAGTCAACAATCCATGTGAACATGTCGGTGTTGTCAAATCCTTCATTGGCCGCAAATGCAAAGTCCTCCTCCACTTCCTTCACACTTGCCTTGTTTACACTCTCCTTCTTGGGCAACCTACAAAACCGTGCAAGGTGGCCGGGCTTACCACAATTGTAGCATGTGCGTGTCTCCTTGCGTGGTTGTGAGCTCCCCCCTTGGCCATACCGCGAGTAGAGTGCTGCCCCTCCTTCTTGGGGCTCATTCTCCTTCCTCTTGGACACCTCATGCATCAACCTTGCCGTGATGAAGTCAAGAGTGAGCTCCTCCATAGGTCTTGTCTCCAACGCCGTGATGAGATACTCATAAGAAGGTGGCAAGCTATCAAGCAAAGTCATAACAATGTCACCATCCGTGACAGGAACCTCCAAACAAGCAAGTTGGTCTGCGAACGCCTTCACCTTGTTGATGTGGTCCAACATGTCCTCGTTCTCTTGCATCTTGCACGTGAAGAATTTGCGTCGAATGAAGAGCATGTTGGACAAGCTCTTGGTCTCATGGATGTTGCAAAGCACCTTCCATGCTTCCGCGGGTCCCTTGCATGCTCGCACATGTGCAAGTTGCCTATCCACAAGATTGCAAGCAATCATGGAGAAGGCCTTCTTGACCCTTCTCTCATAGGACTTCTTGACTTTCACATCCGCATCAGATGTAGGTACCTCCTCCGTGCCTTCTACAATCTCCCACAAGTCCTTTTCGGCCAAGATCATCTCCATTTTGAACTTCCATAGTCCAAAGTTGTCTCCATTGAACTTGTCGATGACCCTCACGCCATCTCCATCACTAGTGGCCATGGTTTAGGTCTCCCACTCCAATGGAAGCCTAAGTGACTCAAATCACTCCAATCAGATCCTTAATGGCCCAATATTCTCACTTTAGACCCCAAATGGCCGAAATCTCTCCAATGCACACTTAAGTGCTCCAAAACACTCAAATTAGACCCCAAGTGGTCCAAGTCTCTCCAATGCACACTCAAGTGCTCCAATATTCTCAAATCAGACCCTAATGAGTCCAAAACTCTCCTACGTGCACTCAAATGCTCCAATACACTCGAATCAGACCCTAATGAGTCCAAACTTCTCCAATGCACACTCAAATGCTCCAAATCACTCCATTGATGTACCAAATGCACAAATCACCCCCTTTGGAGAAAGGACCAAACCCTACCTCCCAATAAGGCTATGAAACACCAAATCAACCCTCTTGAGTGCTCAACAAGTACAATCAACCCTCAAGTAGCACAAATTGACTCAAAAACAAGAAAATACCTCACCAAAATGGTGAAGAGAAATGCTCCAAACGACCCCAAACTCCACTTGCTCCAATAGTGCTCCACCAACACACCTTCCAATGAGATCTCACCTCCAATAGCAACTCACATGAGTGGGCCCATAACCTATTGAGAGAAAGAAAACCAAGCCAATATATTCCAATGAAGGGGAACACAAACATGTGTGAGAAAGGGGTATCAAGCCCATGCTAGGGGCTGCCCTCTTATACCACTCTTCTACTAAGTGCCATGACTAACCATATGGGACAAAGGTCCTCTAGGAGGGCTGCCCCTCTCTATAGGCACCACTAGGAGGGCTGCCCCTCTCTAATAGCCCATTGCTTTGGCTACAAACAACACACAACTAAGGTCAGCCCATACTAAGAGCTCCCACAAACATTCTATGCCAATCTACTCACTTTCTTCAACACTCTCCACACCAATTCAGACCCTAATGAAGCTCAAAATCACCACATGGATATCATGGGCAAGTGCTACTTCAAACTAGAAAGCAAACACACAATGGTCCTCACAAATAGGGTTCTCCACACTCCAAGGAGCTCAAGACCTCCAATCAGCCCTAGATGGAAGCTACTACTCACAATGAGCACCTCAAAAACAACAATGGCCTCCAACAACCCTAGTTGGATCACCAAGCCAACAAAGAACCCCAATTGACTCCACAATGCTCACAAGGGCACAAATCAGCCCTCTAGGGTTCACAAAAAGAAAACCCACTAATTGGCTTCACTCACTCACAAGGGCTCTAATCAGCCCTCTTGGGATCACCAAGTCCACTAATTCGCCTCACTCACTCACAAGGGCACAATTCAGCCCTCAATGGATGGCAAACGCCTCAAGCATCCCAAACATGCTTCCAAGACTCACAATGGACTCTCACTAGATTGCAATAAGCACAATCACACTCAACTATGCACCAAAATGCAAAATCAGCCACAAAGGACTCCCACTAAAGTGCAATTGGCACAATCTCACTCCACAATGCACCCAAGTGCACAATTAGCCTCAAATGGCTCTCAATGCACACTTCTAAGTGCAAACTCAAACTAGGAGCATGCAACCAGCCCTTACTAGGTCTGATTACTACCATAAGCAATGTCTCCACCAAAATGTACTCAAAAACTTCACAAACCAGCCAATGAGAAAAGAAACAAACCCCCCCTTTTTCTTTTTCTTTTTTTAAAAATGCACTCCAAGTTTTTGACAATTTACTCACACCATATGGTTTGTAGGTGAAACACTACACACAAGGCTGATTGCTCCTCCAAGCTCCAAGATCTCCTCCAAATGATTTGAACTTCTCCTTCAAACGCAACTCCAAGTGCGTGGGCCCATAACCTATTGAGATTACAAAGTAATGAATGAAGAAAGGCTTTACTTAGATGGTAGGAGGATACCAAACCCCATGAGTGGGTTGAACATAAGGTAGAAGCCTTTCATAGTTATCCACATACATCATGGGATAACTAACCTCAATGGGCTGCCTTTGACTACAAGCAATACCCAAGAGACTCTAAGACTAACTAAGAGTCTAATGCTACTCCTAGGGCTGAATGTACATAGTCTACACTAATATGTACATGTTCTTCAACATTTACAAAGACTCTAATTGGGAGAGAGGAAGGAGAACAATCCCTCCTATAGTACTTTCTATAGGATTCAATTAATCCCCCTCTTGTAAATCAAAGAAATTTCTAAAAACCACATTAATTTTAGAAACTACCCATTTCCAACTGAAATTACAAAGTTACAACTCCATTTGGACTTTTGAACTTCCAAATAGCATAATTTTACAACCAAAGCTTCAAATCCTACATACAAGTTCATTTTTGATATCTACATAATGGATAAATGTCGATAGATTGTTTACTTGTCTCATTTAAATAAATTCGTTCAAAATTATAGCCTTTCAAAGATTTGAATTCATCAAGAGCAATATTACGCTTTCATCGTAATTCTTTTTTTAACCATAACTTTAGGTTTATAGCTTAAAACCTTGTAATTCTTATCATTTTAACTTGCTTGTATTCTTAGTTTTTCAATGATATTTTAATGAAAGATTCATTGGAAATTTCTCACTCCTAGCCCTTGAGTGTTTTGAAACCACCAAGACATCCTCAATTTTGAACAACCATAACTTCTAGCCATCTAGTTCAAATCACATATTTTTTCAAGGCTTGAAACATCACCGCCAAGGTTCCCTTTGCTCACTAAAGCACTTCAAGTACCTTCAAAATATAGTAGTGTGACATCTAGATATTGAATGCTATAGATATAGATTCCAAAATAGAACCTAATATAACCTATAAATCACAACAACAAGAACCAATGAGTGCCTAAAGCCTACTGAGCCTAAGTAAAGCAAAACAGCAAGATCAACTTTTACAATGAGAATTACAAAAAATAGTAGAGAAGATTCCAATTAATCTATGTTTATGTATACAATACTACGTGAAAATAGATAGTGAGGACAAAAAAAAAGTATTAACAAAAGAACAAGGAGAAGAAATGTACAGTACTTGCAATGATAATATTCATGCTTGGATACAAATGACAAATTACTGTGCTTACTTAAAAAGACATATATGAGGATTTGGACCATCAAAGGGGGAATTGAAGTTGAGAATAATAAGACGAAACGAAGATCTAAAGAAAATTGCAGAGGCATTGAACACATTACTTAGAGCTAAGGAAGTTGGAATTCACATACTACATTTGGAAGGAGAAGAGATCTTTGAAAGTATGAAGAGGAAGTTGGACGTTTTCATTGGCGATTCAAGAGATTCATATCGATTAGACAAAGTCAACTTCTCTCAACCTTGTGTTGAAACGAGGTCCACAATTGTTCCTATAGACACTTCCCTGAACAAAGGAAAAGAGCCTGAAGTGCAGCTGTCCCGACATGTGATTATTGCATTTGAAAGCGACTACAACACATCAAAGTGACACATTGTAAGACTTAGCTACAAATCAAACGTGCTTTGTTAAGTTCAACAATGGGGATCAAACATCAAGTGTACTACCATAATTTCAAGGGGAAATAAGGGAACTCTTGCTCCTACCTATCATGGTAGAAGGTATAGTACGGGAGTAGGCAAAAGGTCTTGGTAGACTTCTGATTTTTTGGAGATGATATAGAACGATGTGTGAAAGGTCCAAAGCAAAACTATATCATCAATAGGCTAGAGGTGCCGAAACTTTGGCCTGTTTTGACCAAGACCAACCTCAATAAAAAAGAGACTGTGTTGCTACAACATATTGGATTCCGTCTCTAAAAGCACCCTACATTGTCACCATGATGATTTTCAACATGTTTAACATACTCAAGAATGTTTTATATGATCAAGCACTAGTATAGGATGCAGATGTGTATCCAACGGTTAGGAACAATAGAAATGCAAATGCACCAATAATATAACAACGAAACAAGTAGGAGAATATTGGCAACGTAAAAAGACAAATTGTGCAAGTGACTTTGCTTCCTTTTCCAAGTCTAGGTACAATGGAGCAGACCATAATAGAAATGTGTATCAAATTATAGTGGGTATGTTTCCTACTTGCACATGCCCAAACTTCATTTATATGACAATTTTTACTATTGGAGATTGTCAATAATACGTGAATTGCAAGCACTTGTACTACCTATATTGCTACTTTTGTAAGATGGACATTTATGATGACAAATTGATTCATGCACCTAGTTATAGCTTAAACTGTTGAAGAAAGTGAGTAGATTGGCATAGAATGTTTGTGGGAGCTCTTAGTATGGGCTGACCTTAGTTGTGTGTTGTTTGTAGCCAAAGCAATGGGCTATTAGAGAGGGGCAGCCCTCCTAGTGGTGCCTATAGAGAGGGGCAGCCCTCCTAGAGGACCTTTGTCCCATATGGTTAGTCATGGCACTTAGTAGAAGAGTGGTATAAGAGGGCAGCCCCTAGCATGGGCTTGATACCCCTTTCTCACACATGTTTGTGTTCCCCTTCATTGGAATATATTGGCTTGGTTTTCTTTCTCTCAATAGGTTATGGGCCCACTCATGTGAGTTGCTATTGGAGGTGAGATCTCATTGGAAGGTGTGTTGGTGGAGCACTATTGGAGCAAGTGGAGTTTGGGGTCGTTTGGAGCATTTCTCTTCACCATTTTGGTGAGGTATTTTCTTGTTTTTGAGTCAATTTGTGCTACTTGAGGGTTGATTGTACTTGTTGAGCACTCAAGAGGGTTGATTTGGTGTTTCATAGCCTTATTGGGAGGTAGGGTTTGGTCCTTTCTCCAAAGGGGGTGATTTGTGCATTTGGTACATCAATGGAGTGATTTGGAGCATTTGAGTGTGCATTGGAGAAGTTTGGACTCATTAGGGTCTGATTCGAGTGTATTGGAGCATTTGAGTGCACGTAGGAGAGTTTTGGACTCATTAGGGTCTGATTTGAGAATATTGGAGCACTTGAGTGTGCATTGGAGAGACTTGGACCACTTGGGGTCTAATTTGAGTGTTTTGGAGCACTTAAGTGTGCATTGGAGAGATTTCGGCCATTTGGGGTCTAAAGTGAGAATATTGGGCCATTAAGGATCTGATTGGAGTGATTTGAGTCACTTAGGCTTCCATTGGAGTGGGAGACCTAAACCATGGCCACTAGTGATGGAGATGGCGTGAGGGTCATCGACAAGTTCAATGGAGACAACTTTGGACTATGGAAGTTCAAAATGGAGATGATCTTGGCCGAAAAGGACTTGTGGGAGATTGTAGAAGGCACGGAGGAGGTACCTACATCTGATGCGGATGTGAAAGTCAAGAAGTCCTATGAGAGAAGGGTCAAGAAGGCCTTCTCCATGATTGCTTGCAATCTTGTGGATAGGCAACTTGCACATGTGCGAGCATGCAAGGGACCCGCGGAAGCATGGAAGGTGCTTTGCAACATCCATGAGACCAAGAGCTTGTCCAACATGCTCTTCATTCGACGCAAATTCTTCACGTGCAAGATGCAAGAGAACGAGGACATGTTGGACCACATCAACAAGGTGAAGGCGTTCGCAGACCAACTTGCTTGTTTGGAGGTTCCTGTCACGGATGGTGACATTGTTATGACTTTGCTTGATAGCTTGCCACCTTCTTATGAGTATCTCATCACGGCGTTGGAGACAAGACCTATGGAGGAGCTCACTCTTGACTTCATCACGGCAAGGTTGATGCATGAGGTGTCCAAGAGGAAGGAGAATGAGCCCCAAGAAGGAGGGGCAGCACTCTACTCGCGGTATGGCCAAGGGGGGAGCTCACAACCACGCAAGGAGACACGCACATGCTACAATTGTGGTAAGCCCGGCCACCTTGCACGGTTTTGTAGGTTGCCCAAGAAGGAGAGTGTAAACAAGGCAAGTGTGAAGGAAGTGGAGGAGGACTTTGCATTTGCGGCCAATGAAGGATTTGACAACACCGACATGTTCACATGGATTGTTGACTCGGGCGCAACACAACACATGACTTCACATAGGCAAGCATTTCTCACTTATGCTCCCATAAGCAATCGCAAGGTGTACTTGGGGGACAACAACATGGTGGATGCAATTGGCATGGGGTGTATCGTGGTGGAGGTAGAGGTGAAGGGTCAAGTGAGGACCATTCGCATTCAAGATGCGTTGCATGTGCCCAAGTTGCATGCCAACTTGCTCTCGGTGAGCAAGTTGGTGTCACAAGATTTGAAGGTGCAATTCAACAACAAGGGGTGCGTTTTGGGTGCACCCAATGGAGAGATGATTGTGACAGCATCAAAAGAGGGCAATTTGTATCATTTGAGGTTCAAGAGCGTGAATGGCACAAGCAAGGCATGTTTGGCGCAAGGTGCACTCCACCAACACTCATTGGAGCTATGGCACAAGAGATTGGGCCACCTCAATGAGAAGAGTGTGAAGAGCCTTCAAAGCATGGTGGGAGGCATGCAAGTGGAGAAGGGCTCTTGCGATTTGAAGTGTGAAGCTTGCATTGAAGGCAAGCAAGCAAGGCAACCATTTCCAAGCGATGGAGGGACAAGAGCAACCAAGGTGTTGGAGATTGTGCACTCCGATGTGTGTGGCCCCATGAAGACCACCTCTATGGGTGGTGCAAGGTATTTTTTGACCTTCATTGATGATTTTTCAAGGAAGATATGGGTGTTCATGCTCAAGTGCAAGAGTGAGGTGTTTGAGAAGTTCAAAGCATGGAAGGCACTTGTGGAAAATGAGTCGGGGCATAAGGTGAAGGTGTTGAGGTCGGATAATGGTGGGGAATACATGTCCAAGGCCTTTGAGGCTTTTATGAGAGAGCATGGTATTCAACACCAAACTTCAGCCCCTTACACTCCGCAACAAAATGGTGTGGCGGAGCGTGCTAATCGCACACTAATGGAGATGGCTCGGTCCATGGTCCATGCCCAAGGCCTCACGTATGATCTTTGGGTGGAGGCGGTATCAAATGCGGCATACACACGCAATAGGTGCCCTACAAATGCAATAGCTTCGATGACACCACAAGAAGCATGGAGTGGAAAGAGGCCCAACATTGGGCACATGCGCATCTTTGGATGCGTTGCATATGCCTTGGATTTGAGTCCCAAACGCTCCAAGCTTGATGTCAAGGGCATCAAGTGTTTGCTTATGGGATATTGTGAGGGCTCCAAGGCGTATAGACTCATGTGTTTGGAGACCAAGAAGATCATCAAGAGTCGCGATGTCTCATTTGTAGAAGACAAGCAAGGGGACACCAATGCTTTGGAGATATGTCCAAGTGGGAGCAAAGAGGAACCAAAGATTGAGGTGGACAAATCTCCAAGCATGCCCAAGGATGATGAGGACCATGATGAGACACCACCGACACCTAAGGAGAAGAGTTGTCCATCTCCGAGCTCTCCACCAATTGAAGACGAGGAGGAAGATGCCTCCAAGGAGCCAAGATATCCTACGAGGGAGAGGAGGCCGCTTGGAGAATGGTGGAAGAACCACATCTTCCCTCAAGAGCAAGTGGAGCATGCCAATGTGGCGTGTGTAGAAGATCCACGCAACATGGGTGAAGCCATGAAGAGCTTGGATGCAAGCAAGTGGGAGCAAGCTATGAAAGAGGAGTATACTTCACTTATGGCCAAAGGTACATGGGAACTTTCTCCTCTTCCTCGTGATCGTACAAGTGTGGGATGCAAGTGGGTGTTTTGCACCAAGAGAGATGCATCCGGCAACATTGTGCGTTATAAGGCAAGATTGGTAGCCAAGGGGTATTCACAAGTTGAAGGGGTGGACTTTAATGAGACTTTTGCTCCCGTGGCCAAGTTTTGCACCATTCGATGCATGGCGAGTATTGGGGCTACCATGGATTTGGAAATGCACCAAATGGATGTCATCACAGCGTTTCTCAATCCTGGGCTTGAAGAAGTGATCTACATGGACCAGCCTAAGGGCTTTGTCCAAGAAGGCCGTGAGTACCTCAAGTGCAAGCTCAAGAAGGCCATCTATGGGTTGAGGCAATCCGGAAGAGCATGGTACATGGATGTGGATGCATTGTTTGCAAGGGAGGGCTACAAAAGGAGTCATGCAGACCACTCTCTCTACATCAAGCAAACAAGTACGTATTTGGTGATTGTGATTGTGTATGTAGATGACTTGATCATCATGACCAACACAATGAGCAAGATGGTGGAAGTGAAGGCCATGTTGAAGAGTCAATATGACATGAGCGACCTTGGTGAGTTACACTATTGTCTTGGAGTGGAGTTCATAAGGAACCGGGCGGCCCGCACCATCACCATGAGCCAAGGCAAGTACATTGAGGGCGTGTTGAAGCGATTCAATATGGAGGGATGCAAATCCGTTGGTACACCTCTTGATGTAAAGGAGAAGATGCCCAAGCTCACGGATGAAGAGTATGAAGGTGTAAAGGCTGAAATGCAAGATGTGCCTTACAAAGCTGCGGTGGGGAGCTTGATGTATGCTATGGTGGCCACAAGACCCGACCTTGCATTTGCCATGAGTGTGGTGAGTCAACACATGGCCAAAAGCGGCCCAAGGCATTGGACAACAGTGAAGAGGGTCATGCGATACCTCCAAGGAACTTTGGATGCCAAGTTGGTACTTGGCGGCCAGAGCCTAGCATTAGTGGGTTTTTGTGATGCAGATTGGGCCGGAGATGCAACGGATAGGAGGTCGACCACAGGCTATGTGTTTATACTTGGAGGTGGTGCCATTTCATGGAATTCCAAGAAACAACCCACCATTGCATTGTCTACCACCGAGGCGGAGTACATGGCCATTAGCCAATGCACAAGAGAGGCCATATGGCTAAGGCAACTCATGAGTGATGTGGGATTGGAGCAAGGGAAGAGCACACGCATCATGTGTGACAATCAAGGCGCCATTGCCTTGGTGAAGAATCCCATCCATCACTCTCGGAGCAAACACATTGACATACAACACCATTTCATTCGTGAGAAGGTTGAAGAAGATGTGATTGAGATGAAGTACATTTCCACGGAGCGCATGGTGGCCGATGTGCTTACAAAGGCACTTGGCAAGCCCCGACATGAAGTTCTTCGCAAGGAGATGGGTTTGACATTGTTTGGCAACAAACAAAGTGGGAGTGTTGAAGAAAGTGAGTAGATTGGCATAGAATGTTTGTGGGAGCTCTTAGTATGGGCTGACCTTAGTTGTGTGTTGTTTGTAGCCAAAGCAATGGGCTATTAGAGAGGGGCAGCCCTCCTAGTGGTGCCTATAGAGAGGGGCAGCCCTCCTAGAGGACCTTTGTCCCATATGGTTAGTCATGGCACTTAGTAGAAGAGTGGTATAAGAGGGCAGCCCCTAGCATGGGCTTGATACCCCTTTCTCACACATGTTTGTGTTCCCCTTCATTGGAATATATTGGCTTGGTTTTCTTTCTCTCAATATAAACGAGTTGAAATTTTTTCTAGTTCAAGCAGGGATCATCAGTGTTCTATATTAAGCATGGCTAGATTATTCAATATACTTCATTTGTCTTGTATTAATTTAAATTTGATACGATTTAAATGATTTGAAGCGTACAAAATATAAAAAGTTTATGCATTTATGAAGTATGAAGTATGTCTCATTTATTTTGTAAAATGTTAAGAAGTAAAAAGGTATGAATGGCTAAGTTCTAAAATATTGACCACTAATTCAATATTTGAAATATAAATATGAAATCATTTTTTATATTTATTCTTTTTTCTTTCCTATTTTTTCTATTATTAATTTTTTTTGTATTTCAATTTATTTTCATTTTGGTTTTCATTTTTCTTTCTATTTTTTTGCCCCTTTGTTAATCATATACTTTCCATTTTGTTTCTTTAATTTGTATTTCATTTGTTTCTTAATTTTTTTTCATTTAACCTTTTTTTGGCAAGACCTAAACCACATCATATATTTTTTTTCTTTGCAAAGAGTGGTCACTCGTTTACATTGAAGTATATTTGCAAGAGGACTATGAGACTGAAGTTGATGTCTCAATTTCGAATTCCATCAGGCCTCAAATTATGCTAGTGGGCGCGATCTATATAGTGAGCTTAGTATTCAGAATTCATCTAGAGTAGCTAAAGTAGAGGCTAGCTAAAATTTACTTTTTATTTTGATAATTTCCTGCTCAACTATTTATATTGTATTCTATACATAATCAATAATAGCATATATAGAATACAATTGTAGTGGTGGAACACAATGATAAACTATGCATTGAAGTTCTAAGGTCTTTCCCCATTGAAAATGACAAATGCCAAAGCAAATAAAAATAATTAACAACATCCACAGTCATAGGTATAGCAGTCATAGGTCCCAAAATTTATTACAAATAGCAATTTCAACTCTATCTTTGGACCCCAAAAAAATCTAAAAAATTTATAAAAGAAAAATCTTCAAAAACTTTTAAAGGCTCCAAGCTCACAAGCTCCATGCTCGCAGCTCATAAGTTTGCCACTCTAGGCTCACATACTAGCGTCGTTGGTCTATTTTAGCTTCCATGCATTATTTTGAAGTGATAAGGAACGCTATACAAAGTAGTTGCAAGATCTAACTGAATCCATTATCTACTATATTATTACCTGGCGTCAAATAAATTATTACCTTGGTTGTCGGACATTTGAAGCCACTTATTATAAATTGTTTTCAATAAGTTGTAGTGTAGCGATTAGTCGGACCAGTATTCCTCCAGTTAGCCCTTAATTCACACCAAAGGCCCATTTAGAGTAAACCGCTCCGGAATCATTCCCACGAGGACTTGAGGTTTATAGATCTATAGGATAACCCAACCTAAGCATTCACTTTCTCTCCGTCAGACTACTCCGGACTATAGGTCCGGTCCGGCCACTAGTGCTGGGTGGGTTCCAGAAAAGTCCGGAAATCGTTTAGTGCCCCTTCCAGAATTCCTGGGTTTGGGTGACGAGTGGCCAGATCCACCGTCCGGATGCTTACCGTATCCGGAAACACGCTTTCTTTCTCTCTCTCTCTCAATCTCTAACACTAGTACTAATCTAACTCTTCAGGGACCGGAAGTGTCCTCCTATTCCATCACCTTACAAATCCGGAAGGCTTACCGGACCAGGTCACGTAGGGACGGTCAAGGACTACAACGACATTCTAACCTTAACCAAGCACTAAGCCTCTCGTCAACTGGGTAGATTTCCTTGTACTCTCTTGAGCTTGCGCCGGAGCTTTAACTCTGTTCTATGGGGAATTCCGGCAATCCGGAATTCGGACACGTCTTGCAAAACTTTCGTACACGAAAGTTGCTAGCAGACTCTCAGATACCCTTTCACCTAAGGTTGTATCCTACTCGCAGGCTATATCGGCATCCGGGCAGTACTACACTAACACTACTGCCGGAACCATCCGGTTGATCTCCCCATCAAGTTAGTTACACCCAGAAACCACTCACGAAATCGACTCTTGCTACTCAAGGTAAATTCTCAGTCTCAGGAAAAGCAAGAATGGACCCCCACCCCCCACAAACATGTACCGTATACAAAAGATAAGAGAATGGATACTCCAAACACTTGGAATTAAGTTCAAAAAGATATAATGCTGAAACTATGGGACGGATGTAAATGACGAGAAAGGCCATCAAAACCCCTACTTATACTAAGACTAACATCATCCTAAAAATCCTACAAAACATTCATACTGGTCCGCTAGATTTCCAGTAAATCCTAGATCCTATTTTTCCGGCTTTTGACAGCCGGACTTCGATATTGCCGCTACTCTACACTACTGTATACTATTCCTTGGGATCCGTATCGGGAGGAGCATAGTCCTTCAACAAGTCCAGCTTCATCTCCTTCCGGCTACTCCCCGAAGAAAACAGATTTGGACCCCTTTGCCTCCATCTTTGGACCTCCACGATGTTGGGGTCCCTGTCTGCACTTCAGGTCCCAACTATCGGAACGTCCGGACTTCCTCGAGAATCCTTCTGGGTCTTCTTATGATGAGGAGAAGACTATACCGCTCGACCATTGTGAGCTTCTGGAGAAGTACCCGTTAGGTCGATGGTCGGGATTACCGGAAGTAGATCTTCGCTTCCTTGGGGTACCACGGCTCCCCAGTCTACTCCTTCTGGCCTTCCGGGTGGTGGTGAAAGTTCCGGATCAACCGGTACCACCGGTGCTATTTCAGTAACCATGGGTTTCGGATTATTGCCTTCCGTAACCACCAAAGTTTGCGCGGAGGGAGAAGAAAGAGTGACCGGATCCAACTCAGTGGGAGCCAAATACTCCATCATCTCCCGGATCTCTGTTCGGGATGTGTCCATCCGTTTCGCCTACTCCAACAAGCATTTGATGATGTGTACCCGACTCGTGCTAGCGGCTGCGTCGAGGTTAGCTTCGAACAGCCGGGCTTTGTTGATGCAGTCCGCCGGTACTTCCAAAGAGCTCTGGAGTCGGACTATACCTTGACACAATGCTGCTATCTGCCGGCGGTGGTCCCCTTCTACGAGCCGGGCCGTCTCCTGGGCTATGCGTAGACTGCTCTCTAATCCCACACACTTGGATTCCAAATCTCGGACTTGGTCCCGCAATGTCCGGTTTTCCATGCGTAAAGCCCCCAACTCCATCACCAGCTGCTTCTATTCCTCTATTAGGAGACCGTTTTGCTTCTCCGCCGCCATCAACGCATCCGGCCTCCGGAAGATGGCGTTCCAATTAGTCAGTGCCATCTTCCGGCACACCCGCTTGAGAGCCCCCTCGTAATTCTGGAGGAGCTTCGTGAGGTCATCCACCCGCCATACAAGGTGTTGGGCCATTTCCATGATGTCTTCTAGTGGCGTCCCCCCTAGTTGCATGTGGGTCCTATCTCCCTCCTCTACCTCCATAAGCTTGGGCCGGGAGGGTCCGGCCTCGGCCTGAGTGGTACCCGCTTGCGGTTGCACCGGCCCAACCTCCTATGTAGAAGGTCGGACTTCTTCCGGGGCCGGTCTGGTCTTCGTCTTCTGATCCGGAACTTCTTCCTCCAGTGGCTCTGATGCGGGAGGATCTTTTGTCGGATTACCGGTGGAGTCCTATTCCGCCGTTGCTTCTTCTTTAAAGGAGTGGGCATTTCCTCGTCCTCCATCTCTTCATCGTCCGGTCCATCTTGAGGAGAAGGTTCTTCTCCTCCGTACTGCTGGAGCTGAACTATCTCCTGGTAGGTACTCTCCTTGTTTGCCTTAAATATGGAGTGATGGACATATAGATGGAACAGGTACGCCGGAAGTGGGCTCTGACCCTTCGTCCCCGACCGGAGGGAACGCATAAGGTCCCCTATTAACTCGTGGATGACGGTTGCCCAATCCATCATCTTTTTACCTTGGAGGCTCCCCAAGATGGCAGAGGCTACCTTCGCTACCACTCGCTGCGGCTTGGTTGGATGGAGGATAGGATTAAAGAATGCTATCACATCCCAATAGTCCGAATTCACCAGGTCGGAAACCTAGTGACCTTCCTTCGGATTGGCGGGCACCCGGAATTCGCCCTCCATAACCTCTTGATTCTTCTCCATGACCTTGTCCGGCGCCTCCCGGAACTTGTAGACAGCCTTCCACGTGTTAACCGACCACAGTTCTGGTTTCGCTCGGAGGGTGGTATCCAAGATACCGCTTTTCGGAAGAAGTAAATCAGACACCAGGCTCTCCTCCCTGATGCCCCACAGAACTTCTATGAGCCCCTCACACCCCATGTTGGTGAGGTTCTTTCGCAGACGCACCTGCCGGTCCTCCTCGGTAGGAACCTCCGGAACTACCTTCATCACCGGAATAGTCTTCGGCCGGGGCGGCGGCGACAGAAGCTCATCGTCTGAATCCTTGGACAGATCCTTCAGCTTGCGCCGGCTTGCCCTGGAAGACATCGTGCTCACAAAAAGACCTCATACAATCTCTCCCTAACTCTCATGCTCACAAAGTTTTACTCCGGTAACTCTTGCACGATCGCAACTCACACAGTCCCTCAGTCTACCGGAATTCTCACAAAGCTAGGAAGACGGAAAACATAGGTGGAAGAAAATAAGGAAGTACTCGTGCCTTTTGCCGGCTACAGTCCTCTTCTTATACTGGCTAGATGGACGGTCAATCGGATGAATGTACGGGACAGGTTTTGGCGGCAAAACCCTATCCCTAGTACGGATCCGGTTTTCTGGTTTTTAGGGCCGGCGCCGTCATATGCTAGTGTTCTAGGCCTAGCATGTGGGATCACATTCCCACATGTAGGAAGGCATATCCGACAACTCCTCCAAACTCAAATCCGACAAAGCCATTCAAAAAACTTCACTTCAAAAATTGAATTTCATACATCAAACCCCATAGCAATTGCAAACTTTAAAAACTCAATTTATATTTATTTGAAATGAATTAAAGAAGAGAGAGACATCCAAATACCATACAAAAATTTATTCATCTATAGATGAACATTGAAATAAGTATGCAAGTTCACTCTTACAATGCTAAAGAAACATTTTGAATGCTATTTCATTTGGTACTGCGAAACAGCTCAAAAACTACCTTCGCTAGGTAACATGTCTCAGCCTCTTCTATAGTTTTTGCATCTTTGTATTGTTTGCATAGTATATTGTATTGTTATTGAAATGCCTTCTTGATGTACTTTTGAGTGTGTTTTTGAAGACAAGTACTCCAATGCAATAAGCATGTCCTCTCACGATTCTCCATCTTTTCATTGGTAGAACCAGTTCCGTAGACAATACAAACCGCATTCCAATTGAACATAACACTATTTGTTGAAGAAAGTGAGTAGTATGCATTAGATTGTTGAAGGAAGAGAGTAGTATGCATTAGATTGTTTGGGATAGCTCCTAATATGGATTGACCTTAGTTAGGTGTTGTTTGTAGCCAAAGCAATGGGCTATTAGAGAGGGGCAACCCTCTTAGTGGATACTTATTCCATATGGTTAGTCATGGCACTTGGTAGTAGAATAGTACAAGAGGGCAGCCCCTTGCATGGATTTAATACCCCTTTCACACATTTATTTGTGATCCCCCTTCATTGAAATACATTGGCTTGGTGTTCTTTCTCTCAATAGATTATGGGTCCACTTATGTGAGTTGCTATTAGAGATCAGACCTCATTGCAAGGTGTGTTGGAGGAGCACTATTGGAGCTTGGAGCAAGTGAAGTTTGGGGTCGTTTGGAGCATTTCTTTTCAAGATTTGGGCCTTTTGGTGAGGTATTTTTTTGTTTTGAGTTGATTTGTACTCATTGAGGGTTGATTGTACTTATTGTACACTCAAGAGGGCTACTTTGGTGATTCATAGCCTTAGTAGGGAGCTAGGATTTGGTCCTTTCTCCAAAAGTGTTGATTTGTACATTTAGTACATCATTGGAGTGATTTGGAGCATTTGAATGTGCATTGAGGAGATTTGGACCACTTGAGGTCTGATTTGAGTGATTTGAAGCATTTGAGCGTGCATTGGAGAAATTTGGACCACATGGGATCTGATTGGAGTGGGAAGGATCCACCATAGCCACTAGTAATGGAGATGGGGTGAGGGTCATTGACAAGTTCAATGGAAACAACTTTGGCCTATGGAAGTTCAAGATGAAGATGAATTTGGCCGAGAAGAACTTGTGGGAGATCGTAGAGGGCACCGAGGAGGCTCTTGAATTTAATGCTGAGGTAAAAGTGAAGAAGTCCTATGAGAGGAGGATCAAGAAGGCCTTCTCCGTGATTGCTTGCATTCTTGTGGATAGGCAACTTGCACATGTTTGGGCATACAAGGGACCCGCAGAAGCATAGAAGGTACTTTGCAACATCCATGAGACCAAAAGTTTGTCCAATATGCTCTTCATTTGGTGCAAGTTCTTTACGTGCAACTTGCAAGAGAACAAAAAAACATTGTATTTAATGTTTTGTGAGTTTTCCAATGAAATGGGAGTCATTTTCTAATGACTTGGGACTCTCTAGAGGCACATAAGTAGTAAACAAAGAAGAATTTGAGGTTTGCAAACACATAAAGTGCGATGTAAGGACATCCAAGACAAGTTTGCAAATGCAAGATTTGAAAATGGTTGAAAAGAAGCGGCAATATGCTATCAATAGAAAATAGTCACCAAATGTATAAGTATTGGAAAAAATGCAATGAAAGCCTAGCCCATTGTTACACTCCTGGTAGCAAAATATCATGTCTCCACTGCTTGTATTAGCCATTGCAAATAGATTGCTTGAATGGGCAATCACATGATTGAAGAATGAAGTGGATGTTCAATTGTGACATGGTTCTACGCACAAACATTATTTATAGAAACAAGTCATCTAGACACCACTCTTGAACTCTGAGAAATTGCACTCTAGACATTGGAAGTTGTAGTGCCATGTACGAATGTGCTTAGAGCAACGTTTGCATGTTTAGTTTCTATAATATTTGTGTCCAAAACTATGTCGCAACTGAACATGCACTTCTTTCTTCAATCACCATGTGATTGCTCGTCCAAGCTTCTATTTGCATGACTATCACAAGCAATGAAGAAGTGACATTTTGACTACTCAGCTTTTAATACTAAACGGTTTGCATTGCTTACAATCTAAATTAGATGTCTTTGCATTATATAGACAGCCTGATATTTTTCACATATTTGTTTTTCTGTTTTCCAAAAACTATCATGATTGTGTACGTAGCTATAGTGAGTGTGATTCACTCACGCAATGTGTACTAAAACTGCGATTGCATGATGCGTTCATATACATGGAGTACTCTTCCAATGTACAATATAGACAACTATTACATGTCTGATTGACTATTAAGCAACTCCATCGCCTTAAAAATCTCAAGTCCACAATTGTAACCATTATCCATTTTTTAATACTCTTTTAAACTTTGTAGCCTTTGCATTTGTATCATCTTTCGGTCCCATGCATCCAAAATTGGATGAACGCTTCGACTGTGGGAAACTCCATCATGTGTTTGTGTCTTCTGTACACCTAGAGGTCCGGCCCATGGACAAGGATGCAGAGGACTATGAGAGCGTGCACAAATGACCTCCTTACTTGATGGTTTGGGTACCAAACAATCTGGCAACATCGTAGATATAGGGACCCCAAGGTTGTCATACAACTTTCTCTGCAACAATCTCTCGGAAGTCGAAGGTAACATTCGCAAAGCAAAGGGATCAGTGGACCGAAGAGGTAAAGGAGAGTATGATTTGGGCAGAATGGGAGTCTTATTTGGTGGACTATCTACTACACCGTCTTTAACGGGTTCCAAAGAGAAGTCCATCGTAGAGTTGGCCATTGCTGCTGAACAGAAGAAGTTCCCTGTACTCAAGTTTGCATTCTGTCCGTACTCCAAAAATGAGTCTGCTGATGTTGAGCAAGGAAGAGCAGCTTTACAGATGGTATTTGCGTCCAGAACAATACTCTGTAAATAGAAGGAAGACAGAGCAGATACTAAGACTACAGAGTAATGACAAGATGCAATGAAGAGGATGAGCAAAGAAAGCAATATCAACGATGGCAAAACAAAAACACGAAGAGGTCAAGTTGAGCTAAACTAGAGTACAATTCTATAGTCAAAAAGTCTTTTCAATTATTCATTTCAAATACAAATATGTACAGATTGAAGGAAACCAGAACGCAAAGTCTATTTACAATTTAGGTCGCACTGAGCTAAAATGTCAAATAATCAAATAAGCTCACCAATGTCCCAAGCACCTAAAAAGCTCTAATCCATAGTCTTGTAATAGAGACCCTATTTCAAGGTACTTAAAAGCCTAACTATCTCCATGAGCTTATTACATTCTTTTTCGTTCCGCTCATTGTAGAGCATTTTCCATCCTATCTTCCTCAATGTACTGTCACGGTATGATTTCAAGCCCTCGTCTCCTGCGATATGAAGGTGCTGAAACCACGGAAGAAGGAAGTCAAGGAGAAATGTATCCTTTGGATCGTTGCCCTTGTTGCTACAAGAGTCTAGGAGAAGCACATTTTCTGACTTGTTCATGATGTGCTTGTTCAGGCTATCATCAACTATTAAAGTATTTGAAGGTTTGAATTTTCCTTGGTGGCCACTGAAGAGAGAACTAAGGTTTTTGAGAAAAAGTTCTTTGGCCATTTCGGGTTGTTTGTACATTTTGACGTACCCGAAACTGTCCCTGTACTTCAACGTCGTGTAGGACTCTTGCAAAAATACGAAATCTGGATATCTTAAGCCCTTAAAGAAGTAAAGGCAAATTTCATCAACAGTAGACTTTTTCATGGAGCTCCACACCGAGACATAATAGAACAAACCTAACTGACTTACGAAGTCTGTGTAGTTTGGATGGACAAACACTAGTTTTGGTCCCACAACAGCGGGAATGGTAGCTGAATGCGGCTACCTAACATCTCCAATATATTTTGACCAATCCTTTGACTTGAAATCTTTAGTGATATGTAATACCCCATTCAAGTCCAAGATGACGTGGAGCCACCTATCTGCCAACCTGGACCTCAATGTGATTGAGACATCCTCCGATGTCCCTTCGTAAAGACTCAGAGGGTTTGATCCCTACTATGAAACGATAAAAAGCAGAGCTAGTTACTATCTCGCTCTCTTCATTTTTTCCATCTCAAGTAATAGGAAATCGAACCCACGAAGAAAGTCCAGAAGTAGACAAGGAATTAATAAAGAGTCTTGTATTCCCCATAAAAAATGAAGTTTATCGTTCAATTATTCCACATACCTTTATAATAGCAGTTGATAGAGTTTGTATTTCACCAGCAAACATTGGTTGAGGGATCTCCACCTCTACAGTGCCACATCTAGAATAGGAGTTTGAATTGGTGTAGAAGACTGTTCTGCAGATTTCGCGATCTCATATGGGAATTCCAAATTATCCTTGCTCACATAAGGTTCTAGAGTCATTGACACTAGACCAACAAATCTTGGAGAAAAAGGCCTTGCAATTTGAGATTGATGAGGAGTGGACTCAACCAAGGCATCTAGAGGGCCTGTATTTGAAAAGAATTCTAGGAAATAAAAAATGAGAATGTCATATATTAATTTCTCAAAAAATGAGTTTGTATGATACAAAAGTTATTTTCAAAAATCAAAATAAAGACCTCTTTAGTTTGTCTACATGGAGATCTATGTAATAAAAAAGACGTGATTCTCCTATCATCCTCAGTTTATAGATCTGTACAAGCTATGATACACATTAGGTCGAGCCGACTTAAAACTCCAAATAGTACATCAAAATTTCAATTGAGAGTACCTACAACTGCAATCGGGGTATCTAACGTAGTAGTGGGATTGACTATTCCAACAGACTCTACGTCATCTCCACCCTCATCCACTATCGTCTGGACTAGTATTGATATAGGCTAGACCTCCTCTAGAACATCATCCGCAACCTTCAACTCAGAATCAGGTGACGATGGAGGAGTCTTGGGATCTAGATCCATTGATGGAAGAGGAAGAAGTTCTTCAATCCCTTCTACAGACTCTATTGAAGCAAGAGTTGAAGCACAAGCAGTAGGTGATTTTGTTGGAGGCATGGGAGTACGAGTTGAAGCAGAAGGACCAAGTTCTTTTGTTGGAGGCGCAAAAGTTAGAATGGTAGGCCATGGTTCATGTGGTGCAAAGGTGGAGGGAGAAAGCATTGGGTTCAACAATACCAAATAGGAGATCCTTGCGCTGGCTGACCATACTCTCCGCTATGCAACGAAACAAATGGTGCTCCTTGAAGCATGAGTTGGAGGGCATCTGCACCAGGAAGATACGACGATATAGGTGCAATCCCTCTCAAATGGTTCATGACAGCTTCTTGGAAAACGTTAGACTTTTTGATGTGCATTGACAACATTCCCGTCAACTTGTCCACTCTCTAATTTGTTGCCTCATGCAGACTGAGATTTTGAGCCCATTCTTTCTTCCTCAACGCATTGATCCTGTCCAACTGCTTTTGGTACTTGTCATCTTTGTCATCATCTACTTCTCTCCTCCTCTTCTTTAACGTCAATGTACGCACAGGTGAGCTTCCAGATCGCAATTCAATGGGCTACCCTGAGGAAGTAGAGGACCCTCTTATACTCTAGGACAAATTCCAAGGAGGTGTGCATTGCTCCAAATTCAGAGGTTCTGGATCATCGTAGTTGTCGCAACCTAACTTTTTGATTTTTCTTTCTATCGTGTTTTGTAACACGGAATCCGAATTAAGTAGACTCGGATTAGCATGGAAGGGAAAGGAAAAGCCAAGAGTTAGAAAGACTAGAAACATAAGCCTTGAAGGAACCGGATTATGGAGTGGAACGGATATCGGAAACGAATCCGGTCTAGTCCCATAACCGGAGGAACAGATCCAAGATTCGCGTCCGGAAAATCAGAAAAAAGTAATGATTAGGTTTTTGGGGTATAAAAGAGATTGTTTTAGGATTTGGCTGTCATTTGCACCTGGGAGCACCAGCGTACTTGGCGCGCTCTCAGTGTTTTGAGTTTGTGTCTTTAAATTGAGTATGTTTGTGTGTGAATTGTGCAAGGTCTGAGAGTTGTGAGTGAGCGCGTTTGTTTTCTTTACATGGGCGCAGGGATTAGAGAAGAATCGAGTGCGCGAGCGGGGTTGAAATTGAGAGAGAGAGAGCACCACGAGACTTATGCATTGAGCGACTCGGTTGAGACCGAGGAGTGTGTGTGAGGAAACGGGACGTGCGGCTAGGAGAGAAGAGAGGTAGCGATCTAAAAGAGAGACGAATGCCGCAATTAAAGCGCAGACGAAATCAGGTACAAGCGAGCGCTCAGAGGATAGAAATCAGAGTGAGGAAGGTGGCTCCTTTAGAGTCCAATAGTGAGCGGGAGAGAGTCGAATTGATGGAGGACCTCTCCGCCATGGGGTGCGCAGGATTCCTAGGGAAACCTTGGGGATTTCAAAGCGAGGCAATAGTGAGGGAGCTCATCGAAGGAGACCCTAACCAGTTCGACAACACTATCCGACCGGCTCTGCCTATATGGACCAGGGAGATCTGGAGGAAAGTTTACGACTTGGAAGAAGGCGGCGCGGAACAAGCCAGCCGGAAGGGAGACTACGTACGTGGGAAGCTCCAGGGAGCAACTAATCCCAAGGACGGGTACACCATCGAGGACTGTATCAATGCGCGGCACAGACGACTGCTAGAATTCCTGGTTCCAATCCTACATTCGGAAAAACCCACCCGGGTGACTTCCACGCTTGGAAACGCGATCTTTGGAGCCCTGAGCGGAGAGAAACGGATGGATTGGGCGGCATTCATTCAAACATTGGTGAATGTCTTAGTTTCAAATGTGGAAAAGAGTAGGGCTACTCTGGTAGGCCCCTACCTTTTCCACCTATACAAGAATCAGAGTCTCTTGACGTCAGAGGAGAACAAGGAGTGGAGGGCTCAGATGGCTCTCCGGACGTGCAGTGGATTGGATGAAGAATCCGAGATGGAACCGGATAGCCTGGAACCGGAGGAGAAGGGTGAGAACCTTAAGAAGAAGAATTGGACCGAAGAGGAAGAGGAGGAAGATGACATTCCTCTCAACCGAAGGATGAAAAGGACGCCCAGTCTAAGGGGGTTTCCTTCGAGGCTTCGGAAAGATAAAGGACCGGAACTAGTGGAGCCGGTCATCTCAAAGAAGTAGGAACCGGTGGAAGTGGTCAAGCCGAGATCCGTTCCATCGTCCCAGTTGTTGGACCTGACGGGTCCATACAACAACCTAATCCAGATTCTCAATGCAGTGAGAGCGGATTGGGAAGTGAAGACCACGACGCTTCGTGAGGTGGCGGATTTGGTAGGAAGCGCTCCGACTAGTTCTCTGCTGGAAGCCGTGGCGAATTGCATCAGCAATCCGGACGAAGTGAAGGAGTTGGAGGATAGATTGTTGAAGCAGAATATCAACCAGCAAGAGACAAACGAGCAGGTGGTCTGGTTGCGAGGAGAAATCCAAAGCTACTGGAAGGACTTGGATGCTAGTCGCGACCAAGTAAAGGCCGCAATGTCTCTACAGGAGGAGACCAGGACTGCAATCAACCGGATGACAATAGTAGTAGGGGCATCCGGTGACGTAATGGCAAAGGCCAAATTGTTTGATGAGGGGGCACATAAGGATCAAAAACCTTCAAGTACCCGCATCGCTCGCATCTTGGCTGACTTTGCCGGGGAGTTAGAAGAGGCAATGAAGGAATTCCGGAAGGATGCAAAGGGATTAGAGGAAACTATCCGGAAATTCCAGAGTGGATTAGTCTCTTTATCCGAGATTTCGATCCCAGATGAGTTCGATGAGGTAGAGATATTGGAGGGGAAGTTCGAAACTCCAATATCGAAGGAGAAGGAGGTCGGAAGGACTTCTACTTCAGAGGCCCCACGGATGATGACAGGAATAACTTCTCTTGTAGAACCGGAACGAGTTCCGGAAGGGGGAGATAAAAGTAGAAATTTGAGTGAGCTCTCCTCCATAGCTACTCTAGATAGTGGTGGACCCCCTCAGGAGGGATAGGTAGTTAGAAATTAGAAAATAGGAAATTTTGTTAGATTGGACCTTACTCCGGAAAGTTAGGAAAAGTTCAGATCCGAAAATCTCGGCCGGATCAGTGCCAGATTTCCGAGGAGTCCTTTTTGTAAAATTCTGTATATAATTCAAGTCTCAAGACTAAGACTGGGGAGTTTTTCCTTCTTGCATATGTTGTCTCTTGTGTATTGTCTATTGTTTTCCTTGTCTTTCCAAAGATTGGCCGAATAAGGGAGGGAGAGATTGAGTATAGATGAGCAGAGTGTGGGAGGATCTTCTCCCCTTATTGTCTTCTTGTGATTGCAGGTGCATGTGAACAGGTTGTAAGTGTTGGGAGTGAGTCAAGACACCTGAGTAGGTTTAGAATTCATAATTCCGGGTGAGATAACCAGTGCTAGGCTAGACAACAAGAGAAAGGATTCTCAAATTGTGCTAGAGCTACAAGATGGAATGTCTGGGTTAGCCTCCAAACACTTGAGAGGTCTCACCATCTGAAGAAGTAAACGGAAGAGCGCTAGATTGTGCTGGCACAGGCAGACGCACTTGTAGCCACCTTAGTTTCGCACGGATTTCAAAAGATAGTAAGGTCGTTGTAGTGAGTGAGGATCGTACGGGGGACTTTTGTGTGACCTACAAACTGGGATTACTTCTAGTTTGTTGTGAAAGATCAAACCGGATCCTGTTAGAATAGGATGGTAGATTAGCTGAGTGAATTTTCCATCACTATAAAGACCGGAAAGAGAGGAGTGCCTACCTCTCTGAGAATAAGCGGCAGATCCCTCTGAAGTGCAAATAGAGGCTAAGTAAAACCGGAATAGAAACTGAGGAAAGGAAGTCCTCGGTTAAAGTAGTACGAGATCCGGTCGGAAGTATGAGTTTTGGTTTGGTTCTTGTGGGTTGTCAATCGATTTCGATTCGGGTCAGTGTTAGTCTGGACCGGATCTGTCTATAGAAAGAGGAGGAAATTATTCGATAATTGGGAGAAAGGGTGAAGAGGGATAAAGAAGGGTGATAAAGAAGAGTAATGGAATTGAGAAACTTTCCTCAAATTATCTAGTAACACGAAACACTTCACAGAGTCTCTTGGGTTCAATCTTTAGAGTCACTTTATTATGCTTTAAAGAGGTTTTCGTGAGCATAATTGGGAATTTCACTTACCCTGTGCTGCGACAGTAGTCCGGGTTCTCCTCCGAGTGCCCTTCTTCATTTGATGCATCTTCATTCTCAAGCTCAAACTTTTGAGATCTAGAAAACAGTGTTCTCGGCAAGCTCTATGTCGACTTCTTGTGCTTTGATGAAGAGGGTGTTGACTCGCCTCACAGCCTCCATGGGAAACGTTCTTCATTAACAAAGTATTGCTTTGAAAGAAAGTCAGTCTCGTCTAACGACTTCTTTAACTCAATGATTTGAATTCAATCCTTAGATTTGCTAATGATCCCACAACAAAGACCCTTTTTCCAAGCATCTGTAGAACAAAACAAATGTATTAGAAATTATAGAGAAATTAAGAGCAACTGCGTACACAATCAAACAAGTCAATATTAATTACAAATACTTAAGTCGACCCGATCTACATTAGCTACTATTGAGGATAGTAAGTAATAGTTTTAGGGAACTCTTGTAGGAGCTCTATGTAGGAGCTGACCTTAGTTAGGAGTTGTTTGTAGCCAACCAAAGTGCTATTAGAGAGGGGCAGCCCTCTAGTGTTTGTATATCCCATAAGGTTAGTCATGGCACTTGTTGGTAGAGTAGTATAAGAGGGCATCCCCTTGCTTGGACTCCTTATCCCTTTTTTATGCTTGTTTTGTAATCCTCTTCATTGGAATACATTACCTTGGTGTTCCTTTTTTAATAGGTTATGGGCCCACTTATGTGAGTTGCTATTGGAGGTTTGATCTCTTGACAAGGTGTGTTGAAGGAGCATTCGTGGAGCTTGAAGTTTCAGGCATTTTCAATCAAGATCTCGACTACTCTTGAGGTATTTTCTTGTTTGGAGTTCACTTTTGCTCTTGAAAGGTTATCTTGAATTCAATGTGACCCTAGAGGTCTAATTTGATAGATTTGGAGCCTTTGAGAGCTTCTTGGAGTGATTTGGACCACTTGGGGTTTCATTTGAGAGATTTGGAGCCTTTGAGAGCTTTTTGGAGTGATTTGGACCACTTGGGGTTTCATTTGAGAGATTTGGTGCCTTTGAGAGCTTCTTGGAGTGATTTAGACCACTTGGGGGTTCATTTGAGAGATTTGGAGCCTTTGAGAGCTTCTTGGAGTGATTTGGACCACTTGGGGTTTCATTTGAGAGATATGGAGCACTTGAGTGTGCATTGGAGAGATTTGGACCACTTGGGGTCTTGTTGGAGTAATTTGGAAGACTTGAGTGTGTTTTGGATCACTTAGGGTCTGATTGGAGTGGGAAGGATCCACCATGGCCACTAGTGATGGAGATGGGGTGAGGGTCATTGACAAGTTCAATGGAGTCAACTTTGGTCTATGGAAGTTCAAGATGGAGATGATCTTGGCCAAAAAGGACTTGTGGGAGATCGTGGAGGGCACCGAGGACGCTCCTGAATCGGATGCCGAGGTAAAAGTGAAGAAGTCCTATGAGAGGAGAGTCAAGAAGGCCTTCTCCATGATTGCTTGCAATCTTGTGGATAAGCAACTTGCACATGTTCGAGCATGCAAGGGACCCGCGGAAGCATGGAAGGTGCTTTGCAACATTTATAAGACCAAGAGTTTGTCCAACATGCTCTTCATTCGGCGCAAGTTCTTCACGTGCAAGATGCAAGAGAATGAAGACATGCTTGACCACATCAACAAGGTGAAGGCGCTTGCAAATCAACTTGCTTGTTTGGAGGTGTCCGTCACAAATGGAGACATTGTTATGACTTTGCTTGAGAGTTTGTCACCTTCATATGAGTATCTCATCACGGCGTTGGAGACAAGACCAATGGCGAAGCTTACTCTTGACTTCATCATGGCAAGGTTGATGCATGAAGTGTCAAAGAGGTAGGAGAATGAACCTCAAGATGGAGGGGCAGCACTCTACTCACGATATGGCCAAGGAGGGAGCTCACAACCACGCACCTATTACAATTGTGGTAAGCTTGGCCACCTTGCACGTTTTTGTAGGTTGCCCAAGAAAGAAAGTGCAAACAAGGCAAGTGTGAAGGAAGTGGAGGAGGACTTTGCATTTGTGGCCAACGATGGGTATGACAACACCGACATGTTAAAGTGGATTATTGACTCGGGTGCAATGCAACACATCACTTCGTATAGGCAAGCATTTTGCACTTATAACCCTATAAGCAACCGCAAGGTGTACTTGGGTGACAATGGTGTGGTGGATGCCATTGGTATGGGTTGCATTGTGGTGAAAGTGGATGTGAAGGGACAATCAAGGACAATTCGCATCCAAGATGCTTTACATGTACCCAAGTTGCATGCCAACTTGCTCTCGGTGAGCAAATTGGTGTCACAAAATTTGAAGGTACAATTCAACAACAAGGGCTGCATTTTGAGTGCACCTAATGGAGAAATGATTGTGACAGCACCAAAAAAAGAGCCAAAATGATTGTATCAACTGAAATTCAAGAGCGTGAATGGCACAAGCAAAACGTGTTTGGCACAAGAAGCACTCCACCAACACTCTTTACAACTATGGCACAAGAGATTGGACCACCTCAATGAGAAGAGTGTCAAGAGCCTTCAAAGCATGATTGGAGGTATGCAATGGAGGAGGGCTCTTGCGATTTGAAGTGTGAAGCTTGCATTCAAGGCAAGCAAGCGAGGCAACCATTTCCAAGTGATGGAGCGACAAGAGCAACCAAGGTGTTGGAGATTGTGCACTCTAATGTGTGTGGCCCCATGAGGACCACTTCATGGGTGGTACAAGATATTTTGTGACCTTCATTGATGATTTTTCAAGAAAGATATGGGTATTCATGCTCAAGTGCAAGAGTGATGTGTTTGAGAGGTTCAAGGCATGGAAGGCATTTGTGGAGAACGAGTCGGGACATAAAATCAAGGTGTTGAGGTCAGATAATGAAGGGGAATACATGTCCAAGTCTTTTGAGGCTTTTATGAGAGAATATGGCATTCAACATCAAACTTCAGCCCCTTATACTCCACAACAAAATGGTGTAGCGGAGCATGCCAACCGCACACTTGTGAAAATGGCTCGTGCCATGTTGCATGCTCAAGGCCTCACATATGATTTTTGGGCTGAGGCCGTATCTAAAGCGGCCTATACACGCAATAGATGCCCCACAAGTTTGATTGCATCTATGACGCCACAAGAGGCATGGAGTGGAAAAAGGCCCAACATTGGGCACATGTGCATCTTTGGATGCGTTGCCTACGCCTTAGATTTGAGTCCCAAGCACCCCAAGCTTGATGCCAAGGGCATCAAGTGCTTGCTTTTGGGCTATTGTGAGGGCTCCAAGGCGTATAGGCTAATGTATTTGGAGACCAAGAAGATCATCAAGAGTCAAGATGTCATATTTATAGAAGACAAACAAGGAATAAGTGATACTTTGGAGATGTGTCCAAGTGGGAGCAATGAAGAAACCAAGGTTGAGGTGGACAAATCTCCAAGCATGGATGCTTTGCTCCAAAATGAGGAAGATCATGAGGAGACACCACCAATACCCAAGGAGAAGACAAATCCATCTTCGAGTTTGGCACCAAGTGAAGATGAGGATGGAGATGCTTCCAAAGAGCCAAGATATCCTACAAGGGAGCGGAGGCCACTTGGAGAATGGTGGAAGAACCACATATTGCCTCAAGAACAAGTCGAACATGCCAATGTAGCCTATGCGAGAGATCCACACAATGTGGGTGAGGCGATGAAGAGTGAGGATGCAAGCAAGTGGGAGTAAGCCATGCAAGAGGAGTATGTCTCACTTATGGACAAAGGTACATGGGAACTTTCTCCCCTTCCTCGTGATCGTACAAGTGTTGGATGCAAATGGGTGTTTTACACCAAGAAAGATGCATCGGGCAACATTGTACATTATAAGGCGAGATTGGTAGCCAAGGGGTATTCTCAAGTTGAAGGGATAGACTTTAATGAGACTTTTGCTCCCGTGGCCAAGTTTTGCACCATTCAATGCATGGCAGCAATCGGGGCAACCATGGACTTGGAGATGCACCAGATGGATGTTATCATGGCTATTATCAATCCAAACCTTGAAGAAGTGATTTACATGGATCAACCCAAGGGCTTTGAATAAGAAGGTGGCCAACACCTCAAGTGTAAACTCAAGAAGGCCATCTATGGGTTGAGGCAATTCGGAAGAGCATGGTACATGGATGTGGATGCATTGTTTGTAAGGGAGGGCTACACGAGGAGTCATGCGAATCACTCTCTCTACATCAAGCAAACAAGTGCGTATTTGATGATTGTCATTGTGTATGTGGATGATTTGATCATCATGACCAACATCATAACTAAGATGGTTGAAGTGAAGGCCATGTTGAAGAGCCAATATGATATGAGCGATCTTGGAGAGTTACACTATTGCCTTGGAGTGGAGTTTACTAGGCAAAGGGCTTCTCGCACCATCACCATGAGTCAAAGCAAGTACATTGGGGGTATCTTAAAGTGCTTCAACATAGAGGGGTGCAAATCCGTTGGCACACCTCTTGATGTGAAGGAGAGAATGCTCAAGCTCACGGATGAAGAGTATGAAGGTGTGAAGGCGGAAATGCAAGATGTGCCATACAAGGCTGCGGTAGGGAGCTTGATGTATGCCATGGTGGCCACAAGGCCTGACCTTGCATTTGCAATGAGTGTGGTGAGCCAACACATGGCCAAGAGTGGCCCAAAGCATTGGGCAACAGTCAAGAGGGTCATGCGATACCTCCAAGGTAATTTGGATACCACGTTGGAACTTGGAGGCAAGAGCCTTGCATTGGTGGGTTATTGTGATGCAGATTGGGCCGAAGATGCAACGGATCGTAGGTCTACAACAGGCTATGTGTTTGTACTCGGAGGCGGTGCGATTTCTTGGAATTCCAAGAAACAACCTACCATTGCATTGTCTACCACAGAGGCGGAGTACATGGCCATTAGCCAATGCACAAGGGAGGCCATATGGCTAAGGCAACTTATGAGTGATGTTGGATTGGTGCAAGAGAAGAGCACACGCATCATGTGTCATAATCAAGGCGCCATTGCCTTGGTGAAGAATCCAATCCATCAATCACGAAGCAAACATATCGACATTCAACATCATTTCATTTGTGAGAAGGTTGAAGAAGACGTGATTGAGATGAACTACATTTCTACGGAGCTTATGGTGGCGGATGTACTTACCAAGGCACTAGACAAGCCACGACATGAAGTTCTTCGCAAAGAGATGGAATTGACATTGTTTGGCAACAAACAAAGTGGGAGTGTGGAAGATAGTGAGTAATAGTTTTAGGGAACTCTTGTAGGAGCTCTATGTATGAGCTGACCTTAGTTAGAAGTTGTTTGTAGCCAACCAAAGTACTATTAGAGAGGGGCAGCCCTCTAGTGTTTGAATATCCCATAAGGTTAGTCATGGTACTTGTTGGTAGAATAGTATAAGAGGGCAGCCCCTTGCTTGGGCTCCTTTCCCCTTTTTCATGCTTGTTTTGTAATCCTCCTTATTGGAATACATTACCTTGGTGTTCCTTTCTCAATAGCTACAACAAAATAACCAAGAGGTAGAGAAGGAATAGGTTGACTTGATCTAACTGAGCGCAAGTCACATATATAAACAAACAGAGAAGGCATAGGTTGACTCGACCTTTAGACTGCTTACCATGGCCGAGCAAGTGAATTATAGAACTTTGAGTCAACGAAGACTAATAACACATTTTTTGCACCATGAATGAACCTCTTCAGGATTGTAAGATTGAACTCCATACAAAGCTCTGTATTATGAATCATGTAGACAATTTCATTATATAGTCGAGGTTTGTTGAATATGTTGGTATTTGGAGCTCAATAAGCTTGCTTGGAGAATTGCACATCTACTCTAGACTTGTCCTGCAAGAACAAAAAGAAGACTCACTCAATAGCCTTGCTATTGTTGGGTGAATAGTTTCCCATCCTCTCGTTCTTCACTAGATAGTAGTCAGACAAGTCCATGTGATACTCCTTCAAAATACTATTCTGTTGAACAAAGCCTATCACTTGGATTTGCTCGACCACATCTGCGCAAATAAACAACCAATTAGGGACTTTCTCGAGTGCGGGCATTTTCTTTTAGGTCCAGCTGAGCTAAACTGACATCTCAACTAATTGATTCACTTCATATTCATATGCTACTATGACTATAGTCGACCTAAAGTGACATCGACCTAAATTGTTATGACTAAGAGTGTCAATTGGAATTTGGAAATAAGAATTAATATGTCGTTGTTGTGCTTACTCAGTGGCTTGTCAAAAGCGCCCAATTCTATAGCTTCTAATTTCAACCTTTCAAACAAATCTAACTGATACTATACACAATGCAAAAATGACTGAACATGAGATTAAAATGGAAATTGCAGATTCCCAAACTTGAATTTCAAATACACTTTTCATGAGGCACCCTAGGCTTTTGGCCCCACTTTGACTACAAAAGCAAACTACTACAACCAGAATTTCACCTTCAATTATCACACTTCTCGAATGCATAAAAAATTTCTAATTTGTGAGTTTCTAAAAGCGAGTAGAGAAGAATGCTTCAACTTCCCTGCGCTCAATGTCACTCATATAGAAAGGAATGCTTCCAAACACTAAAAGCAACTAATTTGACAACTGCACAATCAAAAACTAAATGCTCTGACTACTATGCAAAGCAAATTTACAATACAAAAAACTAAATATGTTCCCGTACATTCACAATTGCATAGCATCGAAGGACTTGATGCTCCCAAAATTGAATCCACATTTCAAAACCCTAATAGTCTATTCAAAACACTAGTAGAAAACACAGGGAATTCAACAGAATTCTGTTGTTTTGGTCCCGTTGTTTCGGTCACTAAACAACAGAATTCTGTTGAAATTAACAGAAATCTGTTAATTTCAACAGAATTCTGTTGTTTAGTGACCGAAACAACGGGACCGAAACAACAGAATTCTATTGAATTCCCTGCGTTTTCTACTAGTAAAAGCAACTCATACATTGCAAAGTAGAATGTGGGTTGAATACTTACTCGCCTCTATGTTCTGACTATGTAAAAGAGATTTTTCTTCAAGGATTTCTTCGAACAATGTATACCATAGATTTCTTGCAGTACTAAAATTCCTACATGCACTAACTTCCAATGCATGGAAGAGTTGCTGAAAACCAATTTCCAGTTGGTTAACACAAAACAGAAATGCGATTCTATATTGGGAATTAGTTGGTTAACACAAAACACAAATGCAAATCCATGCTGGGAGGTAGTTGGTTAATACAAAACACAAATGCGAATCACTACAAGATTACAACGCTGGAAATCTACCACTGTCTTCCAATTTCTACTGAGTAGAGTATGCACAAGGCAACATAACAAAACACCTTACACACAAAAAAACAAGGACATCACATACATCACATAGAACAAAGGTTTTTCCGAACTAAAATCAAGCAAACATAGGAAGTGTACCATAAGGTGAGTGCCAATCTTCTAGCTCTCCAAAAAACTTGCACACGGCGTGATCACTCTAAGTTTCTGCTCCTCAACTCTCCTCCAATGAATCCCACAATCTCCTTTGCAGTCCCACATCTCTACTTTGTTGTGAAAATGAAGGAAAACAAAAAAAGTGAGCAAAAACAGCCCGCAAAAAAAATTCAATTTGCAATAAAATATTCTATTTCAAAACATTTTCATTAGGGGTAGAGACCAGATTGAGTAACCTTTAATTTATTAGTTGCACAAATTATAAGAAGATCAATTATATGGCTAAAATTCAATTAAGTACAAGGAGCTGGGGTTGCCATAAAACCATAGATAAGCCTATTCATTGCGTTAGATACTTAGTAAAAGCATTTCTTTTACAACAAAAATTGAATAATAAAGGCCTTATTTGTTAAATTGAGACAAGTGGAGGTCTCATTTTAATTTTGCACCATATTTAGATTTAAAAAGAGTTCATTAAATTGAGACTACTCAAGAAATTGAGACTTCAAAGACTCAATATACATGTCTAATTATGATGCAACAGTTTGAAAAAGCATATTTAGATTTAAAAAGAGTTCATTAAATTGAGACTACTCAAGAAATTGAGACTTCAAAGACTCAATATACATGTCTAATTATGATGCAACAGTTTGAAAAAGCATATTTAGATTTAAAAAGAGTTCATTAAATTGAGACTACTCAAGAAATTGAGACTTCAAAGACTCAATATACATGTCTAATTATGATGCAACAGTTTGAAAAAGCATATTTAGATTTAAAAAGAGTTCATTAAATTGAGACTACTCAAGAAATTGAGACTTCAAAGACTCAATATACATGTCTAATTATGGTGCAACAGTTTAAAAAAGCAAAAAGATTTAAAGATCTCACAATCAACATTTACGCATTTTATTTCTTAGAATGAATACATTTCTTAGAACCAACTTCAATGAATGTATTCATTTTGAAATATTTCTTCTCTATATTCTTCAATGAATGTATTCATTTCTTAGAACCAACTTGGCATCCAAAGTTCCTTGGAGGTATCGCATGATCCTCTTCACTGTTGCCCAATGCCTTGGGCCACTTTTAACCATGTGTTGACTCACCACACTCATGGCAAATGCAAGGTCGGGTCTTGTGGCCACCATAGCATACATCAAGCTCCCCACCGCTGCTTTGTAAGGCACATCTTGCATTTCAGCCTTTACACCTTCATACTCTTCATCCGTGAGCTTGAGCATCTTCTCCTTCACATCAAGAGGTGTACCAACGGATTTGCATCCCTCCATATTGAATCGCTTCAACACGCCCTCAATGTACTTGCCTTGGCTCATGGTGATGGTGCGGGCCGCCCGGTTCTTTGTAAACTCCATTCCAAGACAATAGTATAATTCACCAAGGTCGCTCATGTCATATTGACTCTTCAACATGGCCTTCACTTCCACCATCTTGCTCATGGTGTTGGTTATGATGATCAAGTCATCTACATACACAATCACAATCACCAAATATGTACTTGTTTGCTTGATGTAGAGAGAGTGGTCCGCATGATTCTTTTTGTAGCCCTCCCTTGCAAACAATGCATCCACATCCATGTACCATGCTCTTTCCGATTACCTCAACCCATAGATGGCCTTCTTGAGCTTGCACTTGAGGTTCTCACGACCTTCTTGGATAAAGCCCTTGGGCTGGTCCATGTAGATCACTTCTTCAAGCCCAGGATTGAGAAACGCTGTGATGACATCCATTTGGTGCATTTCCAAATCCATGGAAGCTCCAATGCTCGCCATGCATCGAATGGTGCAAAACTTGGCTACGGGAGCAAAAGTCTCATTGAAGTCCACCCCTTCAACTTACGAATACTCCTTGGCTACCAATCTTGCCTTATAACGCACAATGTTGCCGGATACATTTCTCTTGGTGCAAAACACCCACTTGCATTCCACACTTGTACGATCACGAGGAAGAGGAGAAAGTTTCCATGTACCTTTGGCTATAAGTGAGGCATACTCCTCTTTCATAGCTTGCTCCCACTTGCTTGCATCCGAGCTCTTCATGGCTTCACCCATGTTGCGTGGATCTCCTACACATACCACATTGGCATGCTCCACTTGCTCTTGAGGGAAGATGTGGTTCTTCCACCATTCTCCAAGCGGCCTCCTCTCCCTCGTAGGATATCTTGGCTCCTTGGAGGCGTCTTCCTCCTCGTCTTCACTTGATGGAGAGCTCGGAGATGGACAACTCTTCTCCTTAGGTGTCGGTGGTGTCTCATCATGGTCCTCATCATCCTTGGGCATGCTTGGAGATTTGTTCACCTCAATCTTTGGTTCCTCCTTGCTCCCACTTGGACATATCTCCAAAGCATTGGTGTCCCCTTGTTTGTCTTCTACAAATGAGACATCGCGACTCTTGATGATCTTCTTGGTCTCCAAACACATGAGTCTATACGCCTTGGAGCCCTCACAATATCCCATAAACAAACACTTGATGCCCTTGACATCAAGCTTGGAGCGCTTGGGACTCAAATCCAAGGCATATGCAACGCATCCAAAGATGCGCATGTGCCCAATGTTGGGCCTCTTTCCACTCCATGCTTGTTGTGGTGTCATCGAAGCTACTGCATTTGTAGGGCACCTATTGCGTGTGTATGCCGCATTTGATACCGCCTCCGCCCAAAGATCATACGTGAGGCCTTGGGCATGGACCATGGACCGAGCCATCTCCATTAGTGTGCGATTAGCACGCTCCGCCACACCATTTTGTTGCGGAGTGTAAGGGGCTGAAGTTTGGTGTTGAATACCATGCTCTCTCATAAAAGCCTCAAAAGCCTTAGACATGTATTCCCCACCATTGTCCGACCTCAACACCTTCACCTTATGCCCCGATTCATTTTCCACAAGTGCCTTCTATGCTTTGAACTTCTCAAACACCTCACTCTTGCACTTGAGTATGAACACCCATATCTATTGAGAGAAAGAAAACCAAGCCAATATATTCCAATGAAGGGGAACACAAACATGTGTGAGAAAGGGGTATCAAGCCCATGCTAGGGGCTGCCCTCTTATACCACTCTTCTACTAAGTGCCATGACTAACCATATGGGACAAAGGTCCTCTAGGAGGGCTGCCCCTCTCTATAGGCACCACTAGGAGGGCTGCCCCTCTCTAATAGCCCATTGCTTTGGCTACAAACAACACACAACTAAGGTCAGCCCATACTAAGAGCTCCCACAAACATTCTATGCCAATCTACTCACTTTCTTCAACACTCCCACTTTGTTTGTTGCCAAACAATGTCAAACCCATCTCCTTGCGAAGAACTTCATGTCGGGGCTTGCCAAGTGCCTTTGTAAGCACATCGGCCACCATGCGCTCCGTGGAAATGTACTTCATCTCAATCACATCTTCTTCAACCTTCTCACGAATGAAATGGTGTTGTATGTCAATGTGTTTGCTCCGAGAGTGATGGATGGGATTCTTCACCAAGGCAATGGCGCCTTGATTGTCACACATGATGCGTGTGCTCTTCCCTTGCTCCAATCCCACATCACTCATGAGTTGCCTTAGCCATATGGCCTCTCTTGTGCATTGGCTAATGGCCATGTACTCCGCCTCGGTGGTAGACAATGCAATGGTGGGTTGTTTCTTGGAATTCCATGAAATGGCACCACCTCCAAGTATAAACACATAGCCTGTGGTCGACCTCCTATCCGTTGCATCTCCGGCCCAATCTGCATCACAAAAACCCACTAATGCTAGGCTCTGGCCGCCAAGTACCAACTTGGCATCCAAAGTTCCTTGGAGGTATCGCATGACCCTCTTCACTGTTGTCCAATGCCTTGGGCCGCTTTTGGCCATGTGTTGACTCACCACACTCATGGCAAATGCAAGGTCGGGTCTTGTGGCCACCATAGCATACATCAAGCTCCCCACCGCAGCTTTATAAGGCACATCTTGCATTTCAGCCTTTACACCTTCATACTCTTCATCCGTGAGCTTGGGCATCTTCTCCTTTACATCAAGAGGTGTACCAACGGATTTGCATCCCTCCATATTGAATCGCTTCAACACGCCCTCAATGTACTTGCCTTGGCTCATGGTGATGGTGCGGGCCGCCCGGTTCCTTATGAACTCCACTCCAAGACAATAGTGTAACTCACCAAGGTCGCTCATGTCATATTGACTCTTCAACATGGCCTTCACTTCCACCATCTTGCTCATTGTGTTGGTCATGATGATCAAGTCATCTACATACACAATCACAATCACCAAATACGTACTTGTTTGCTTGATGTAGAGAGAGTGGTCTGCATGACTCCTTTTGTAGCCCTCCCTTGCAAACAATGCATCCACATCCATGTACCATGCTCTTCCGGATTGCCTCAACCCATAGATGGCCTTCTTGAGCTTGCACTTGAGGTACTCACGGCCTTCTTGGACAAAGCCCTTAGGCTGGTCCATGTAGATCACTTCTTCAAGCCCAGGATTGAGAAACGCTGTGATGACATCCATTTGGTGCATTTCCAAATCCATGGTAGCCCCAATACTCGCCATGCATCGAATGGTGCAAAACTTGGCCACGGGAGCAAAAGTCTCATTAAAGTCCACCCCTTCAACTTGTGAATACCCCTTGGCTACCAATCTTGCCTTATAACGCACAATGTTGCCGGATGCATCTCTCTTGGTGCAAAACACCCACTTGCATCCCACACTTGTACGATCACGAGGAAGAGGAGAAAGTTCCCATGTACCTTTGGCCATAAGTGAAGTATACTCCTCTTTCATAGCTTGCTCCCACTTGCTTGCATCCAAGCTCTTCATGGCTTCACCCATGTTGCGTGGATCTTCTACACACGCCACATTGGCATGCTCCACTTGCTCTTGAGGGAAGATGTGGTTCTTCCACCATTCTCCAAGCGGCCTCCTCTCCCTCGTAGGATATCTTGGCTCCTTGGAGGCATCTTCCTCCTCGTCTTCAATTGGTGGAGAGCTCGGAGATGGACAACTCTTCTCCTTAGGTGTCGGTGGTGTCTCATCATGGTCCTCATCATCCTTGGGCATGCTTGGAGATTTGTCCACCTCAATCTTTGGTTCCTCTTTGCTCCCACTTGGACATATCTCCAAAGCATTGGTGTCCCCTTGCTTGTCTTCTACAAATGAGACATCGCGACTCTTGATGATCTTCTTGGTCTCCAAACACATGAGTCTATACGCCTTGGAGCCCTCACAATATCCCATAAGCAAACACTTGATGCCCTTGACATCAAGCTTGGAGCGTTTGGGACTCAAATCCAAGGCATATGCAACGCATCCAAAGATGCGCATGTGCCCAATGTTGGGCCTCTTTCCACTCTATGCTTCTTGTGGTGTCATCGAAGCTATTGCATTTGTAGGGCACCTATTGCGTGTGTATGCCGCATTTGATACCGCCTCCGCCCAAAGATCATACGTGAGGCCTTGGGCATGGACCATGGACCGAGCCATCTCCATTAGTGTGCGATTAGCACGCTCCGCCACACCATTTTGTTGCGGAGTGTAAGGGGCTGAAGTTTGGTGTTGAATACCATGCTCTCTCATAAAAGCCTCAAAGGCCTTGGACATGTATTCCCCACCATTATCCGACCTCAACACCTTCACCTTATGCCCCGACTCATTTTCCACAAGTGCCTTCCATGCTTTGAACTTCTCAAACACCTCACTCTTGCACTTGAGCATGAACACCCATATCTTCCTTGAAAAATCATCAATGAAGGTCAAAAAATACCTTGCACCACCCATAGAGGTGGTCTTCATGGGGCCACACACATCGGAGTGCACAATCTCCAACACCTTGGTTGCTCTTGTCCCTCCATCGCTTGGAAATGGTTGCCTTGCTTGCTTGCCTTCAATGCAAGCTTCACACTTCAAATCGCAAGAGCCCTTCTCCACTTGCATGCCTCCCACCATGCTTTGAAGGCTCTTCACACTCTTCTCATTGAGGTGGCCCAATCTCTTGTGCCATAGCTCCAATGAGTGTTGGTGGAGTGCACCTTGCGCCAAACATGCCTTGCTTGTGCCATTCACGCTCTTGAACCTCAAATGATACAAATTGCCCTCTTTTGATGCTGTCACAATCATCTCTCCATTGGGTGCACCCAAAACGCACCCCTTGTTGTTGAATTGCACCTTCAAATCTTGTGACACCAACTTGCTCACCGAGAGCAAGTTGGCATGCAACTTGGGCACATGCAACGCATCTTGAATGCGAATGGTCCTCACTTGACCCTTCACCTCTACCTCCACCACGATACACCCCATGCCAATTGCATCCACCATGTTGTTGTCCCCCAAGTACACCTTGCGATTGCTTATGGGAGCATAAGTGAGAAATGCTTGCCTATGTGAAGTCATGTGTTGTGTTGCGCCCGAGTCAACAATCCATGTGAACATGTCGGTGTTGTCAAATCCTTCATTGGCCGCAAATGCAAAGTCCTCCTCCACTTCCTTCACACTTGCCTTGTTTACACTCTCCTTCTTGGGCAACCTACAAAACCGTGCAAGGTGGCCGGGCTTACCACAATTGTAGCATGTGCGTGTCTCCTTGCGTGGTTGTGAGCTCCCCCCTTGGCCATACCGCAAGTAGAGTGCTGCCCCTCCTTCTTGGGGCTCATTCTCCTTCCTCTTGGACACCTCATGCATCAACCTTGCCGTGATGAAGTCAAGAGTGAGCTCCTCCATAGGTCTTGTCTCCAACGCCGTGATGAGATACTCATAAGAAGGTGGCAAGCTATCAAGCAAAGTCATAACAATGTCACCATCCGTGACAGGAACCTCCAAACAAGCAAGTTGGTCTGCGAACGCCTTCACCTTGTTGATGTGGTCCAACATGTCCTCGTTCTCTTGCATCTTGCACGTGAAGAATTTGCGTCGAATGAAGAGCATGTTGGACAAGCTCTTGGTCTCATGGATGTTGCAAAGCACCTTCCATGCTTCCGCGGGTCCCTTGCATGCTCGCACATGTGCAAGTTGCCTATCCACAAGATTGCAAGCAATCATGGAGAAGGCCTTCTTGACCCTTCTCTCATAGGACTTCTTGACTTTCACATCCGCATCAGATGTAGGTACCTCCTCCGTGCCTTCTACAATCTCCCACAAGTCCTTTTCGGCCAAGATCATCTCCATTTTGAACTTCCATAGTCCAAAGTTGTCTCCATTGAACTTGTCGATGACCCTCACGCCATCTCCATCACTAGTGGCCATGGTTTAGGTCTCCCACTCCAATGGAAGCCTAAGTGACTCAAATCACTCCAATCAGATCCTTAATGGCCCAATATTCTCACTTTAGACCCCAAATGGCCGAAATCTCTCCAATGCACACTTAAGTGCTCCAAAACACTCAAATTAGACCCCAAGTGGTCCAAGTCTCTCCAATGCACACTCAAGTGCTCCAATATTCTCAAATCAGACCCTAATGAGTCCAAAACTCTCCTACGTGCACTCAAATGCTCCAATACACTCGAATCAGACCCTAATGAGTCCAAACTTCTCCAATGCACACTCAAATGCTCCAAATCACTCCATTGATGTACCAAATGCACAAATCACCCCCTTTGGAGAAAGGACCAAACCCTACCTCCCAATAAGGCTATGAAACACCAAATCAACCCTCTTGAGTGCTCAACAAGTACAATCAACCCTCAAGTAGCACAAATTGACTCAAAAACAAGAAAATACCTCACCAAAATGGTGAAGAGAAATGCTCCAAACGACCCCAAACTCCACTTGCTCCAATAGTGCTCCACCAACACACCTTCCAATGAGATCTCACCTCCAATAGCAACTCACATGAGTGGGCCCATAACCTATTGAGAGAAAGAAAACCAAGCCAATATATTCCAATGAAGGGGAACACAAACATGTGTGAGAAAGGGGTATCAAGCCCATGCTAGGGGCTGCCCTCTTATACCACTCTTCTACTAAGTGCCATGACTAACCATATGGGACAAAGGTCCTCTAGGAGGGCTGCCCCTCTCTATAGGCACCACTAGGAGGGCTGCCCCTCTCTAATAGCCCATTGCTTTGGCTACAAACAACACACAACTAAGGTCAGCCCATACTAAGAGCTCCCACAAACATTCTATGCCAATCTACTCACTTTCTTCAACAATATCTTCCTTGAAAAATCATCAATGAAGGTCAAAAAATACCTTGCACCACCCATAGAGGTGGTCTTCATGGGGCCGCACACATCAGAGTGCACAATCTCCAACACCTTGGTTGCTCTTGTCCCTCCATCGCTTGGAAATGGTTTCCTTGCTTGCTTGCCTTCAATGCAAGCTTCACACTTCAAATCGCAAAAGCCCGTCCACCTTGCACGGTTTTGTAGGTTACCCAAGAAGGAGAGTGTAAACAAGGCAAGTGTGAAGGAAGTGGAGGAGGACTTTGCATTTGCGGCCAATGAAGGATTTGACAACACCGACATGTTCACATGGATTGTTGACTCGGACGCAACACAACACATGACTTCACATAGGCAAGCATTTCTCACTTATGCTCCCATAAGCAATCGCAAGGTGTACTTGAGGGACAACAACATGGTGGATGCAATTGGCATGGGGTGCATCGCAACGACGCTAGCGTGCGAGCGGGAGCGTGGAGCTTGTGAGCATGGAGCGTGGAGTTTGTGAGCATGGAGCCCCCAAACCCCAAAAAATGGAAATTTGTACTCCCAAATGTTTTTTCTCCAATTTTTTTGTGAAAAAAGAGGAGAAATGTCTAATTTTTGACCTATTACCGTGTCCCCTATAACCGTGGATTTGATGAAAATTTATTGGAAATTGGGGGGCAATTCCATCACTTACCGTATTTTTTCCCCTAGAGGTTCTGAAAGTCAAGTACCACCGATGAACACAATTTCATCTACTAATTTTAATGGGTGGGGGGCAATTCCATCATTCCCCATTTTTTTTTCCTAGAGGTAGTGAAAGTCAAGTACCACTACTGAACACAAATTCATTCACTAATTTTAATGGGGGGCCAATGCCATTATTCACGATATTTTTTTTCCTAGAGGTTGTAAAAGCCAAGCAACTCTAGTGTTGACTACAAATTCATCCACGAATTTAGGGTGGGGGGCCAATGCCATTATTCACGATATTTTTTTTCCTACAGGTTGTGAAAGCCAAGCAACTCCAGTGAACACATAATCCTCCACAATTTTAAATGAAGGACAACTCCTTCACTCACCGTTTTCTCCCCTAATTATGGAGTTGGGTAAATACAAAGTACACATGCCATAATTAATCCTAAGCAAAAAGCGAGAGAACTGTTGGGAATATAATATGCCACACAGTTAAGGCCAATCCCTATTCCCCCGAACAATTCTCTAGCCATGACTGTTCATTGAAGATGACAGCTTATATAATGACTCATTTTTAAATGCCATTCGTTATGGGGCAACTGAAGGCTGCGAAGTAAGCTCTGAACATATGCTTTAGGACACATAAATAGGAACCCTACAACATTGGTCTCCTCACTCTATCCCACAGAAACTGTGCATCAAATCATTTCAATTGTCATATACAAAAGAACGCATTACAATTGAAATGCATTGCAAACTGTGGCCATGTCTATTCTGGAAGTGTGATCATTCCAGCTCGAACTAGGAGTTCTTTCAACTCATTGAAGCTATAACTTGGTGCATGAATGAATTTGTCTTTGTTGACATCCATTTTGCAGAAGTACCTGTATAAGTAGTACAAGTGCTTGCAATTGACGTATTGCTGCCGACCTCCAATAGCAGACACTGCCATATTTACGAAATCTGGGCACGTGCAAGTGGAAAATTGGCCCATTGTAACTCGATATGCATTTTTGTTAGAGTCAGGCCCTGTCTCCAACTCCACAATCGCACCAAGGCCTGGAAGAGGGAGTAGTGTTACTCCTACAATTTGCCCTCTAACATTACCTGCACTTTTCCACTTGTTCCGTTGTTCGGCAGTAGGTGCATTTGCAATCCTTCGAATGGCTCTGCTGTTCCTCACTATTGGATACACATCCGAGTTCTTCGATAATGGCTGCTCATACAAAATAGGATTAAAAACCTTCGACATGTTGAACAACCGACGTGGTGACAGGACTGGTCGTTCTTGGAGTCGAAATCCTGCGTGCTGTAGCAACAATGTCTCCTCTTGGTTTAAGTTAGTTCCGAACAAGACTAGCCAAACCTCCGGCACCTCCGGCCAATCAAGAACCCACTTCCGCTTTGTTCCTTTCACGCATCGTTCAATGTCATCCCAACAAAACCAGAAATCAGCCACCACCTCTCGCTTACTCCCGTACTCTTCTTTTCGACCACGGTAAGTAGGAGCTGGAGTACCCTTCTTCCCTTTTGCAATTTTGCTGGTGCACTTGATGTTCGATCTATGTTGTTGGGCTTGGCATCTTGCGTTGGATTTGTGGCTGATTCTAGCAATGTGCCATTTTGATGTGTCGCAATCGCTTTCAAATGCTACCGCAACATGACGAGAAGTATTTGGCTGAAGTTGTTTACCCTTGTCTTCAGAAGATTGAGAGGCACTTGTGGTGGACCTCCTTCTCATGCGGGGTTGAGAAAAGTTGATCTTGTCCGGTCTATAGGAGTCTCCTGCATCACCAATGGGCACGTCCAATTTCCTCTTAGTGCTCCCAAAAATCTCTTCTCCTTCTAAGTGTGGCACTCTAGTTCCCACACCCTCTGCTCCAGGCAATGTGTTCAATGCCTCTGCGATTTTTTTGGGATCTCCACTTCTCCTAGCAGCTCTCAACCTCAGCTCCCCCTTTGATGGCCCTGATCCTGATGCATATCCCTTCAAGTATGCACGGTAGTTGGTCATTTGCATCCAAGCCCGGATACTATCATCACATGTGGCGTCAAACAAGTTGTTTCCTCGTTTTCCAGACATTTGTAGCCACTTGTTATGCACCGTTTCGGATAAATTGCATGATGGCAAGTCCAACATCTCCTCCAAGTTTAATTTCTACAAATTCCACGCAAGAGAATAATAGAGTTAGTAATTCATATGTACAATTGTGTGTAATGTACAATTCCTGACCGTGTTTAGGGGTTCCTTGTGTAATTCCAGAAGGTGACACCCTTGTAATCACTCCTATTGGTAGGAATATAATTACGCCTGTAGACATAATGAAGTCATTTCTTCCAACTTCTTTTCCTGTAAAGAAAAATATTTAGCATTTGCTATTACCAGCACTCAATTATCCTTTACATTTAACGAAAATGAGGGGGTCATGATGACACCTCCAAAACGTCAGTCGGATCCGAGGCATGTTTCTATGGTGTTTGTAGGACCCCCCCCATTTTGGTAGTGTGGAGGAAAATATTCCAAAATCCCAATAAAAATAAAAGACAAAATTAAAATGCTGTCTAGAATGTAGAGTTTCCTATAACAAAATGAGCTTCAAAACCTTTAGTCATAGTACACATTAAAATTCACAATTCACTCACCATGTCCATGAAGCCTCCCCATTGACGGTATCGGAAATGCCAAAACGCTAGCCAATGGTCTAGGTGATGTAGACCTTTTTCGCCAGCAGCTCCAGAGGACAACCACCAAGACCGTATTGCGAGGTAGCGGACCTCAGCTTGGACCATGTTTTCCGAATCTTTGTATTATTTACACAAAGTAATATATTGCTGTTGGAATGCTTCCTTGATGTACTTCTGCGTATGCTTGTGAAGAGAGGTACTCCAATGTAACAAACATGTCCTCTCGCGATTCTCCATTTCATCATTGGCAGAGCCACTGCCATACACAATGCGAACCGCATTCCAGTTGGCCATGGCGCTATCTGCCATGAATCCCTTAAAGTTAGGATTTGCCACTCCATGGCGATGCATGACAGCATTCAGGCTCCGCCAAAATTGTACTTGAACTTCTGTATCTTCGGATTGCATATCGCACATTGCAATAGTCATCACCTTTTTATACTCCGTATCATACACGTGGCAAGCCATTGTGGTCCAGTCCTTCACGCGCTTCACATGGTCAAACATCAACCACGCATTTTCCAAGTCCCCTATTGGCTGCATCCGCCTGACGAGGTCCACTCCACTTCCGGGTCCTTCTGTAAGCATCTTGAAAATGTATACCTTTTCCTTGCCTTGACCTAGGAAGACGCTGTCATGTATGAACTCAAACTTCGATTCTCTCTTCATGGTCATAATGTTGTCGATTATCCCTCCATGGTTGTTAGAACGGAAAAAAGAGATAACGTTGCGAATACTTGGACTACTCAAATATTGGAAGCGATCCATGACCTCCTCCATTTCCTCTGCTTTCAACATCTTCTTCTCCCCTTCTCCATTGTGAAATAGATAGTTCCCGAGAAAGTCTTTACTAGCAGAGAGAGCAATTGCGGAGTTTGTGGCTGTGGGTGTTTTGGCCACTTGCTCCGCGATGAGTCCGCAAATCACTTTAGTAGAATCTCTATACATACCTCTAGCAACAGGGTGGCCATGCTCTCCAAGGTGAATAGCAGCCCTAGTCATTTCTGGATTATCAGTATACGCAAAGTATATCCTAGCCTTGCATGTACTAAGACACGTCGGTGGCATCCTACAAACCTTGCAAACTAGGGTGGATTCTTTTGGAGGACACCCGCCAACAGTGAAAGGAAACACAGTGTAGCCACTCCACTCAGTTTCATTTTGCCATGAGGCTCTTTTCAAATATTGACAGTTGGCACTCTCACAAACAAGATGGCCAGCGCAGTAGGACTTACGGAATTTGAGATTGTCGGAGTTGTGGATGTTTGTGGTCACGAGCTTGCACCATGGATGTCCATCGTAGCGCTTGTCCATTCCTTCCAAGTGCTTGGCCCCCGTTGAAGATGAAGATGTTCCACAAGGAGGCAATTCGAAGATGACATCCCCGTCGTATACAGGTGGGAGAAACGGAACCCTTTGGTGCTTCACAGTGCTCAAATCCATTGTTGACAGTTCATTTCGAGAGCGATGCATAGTGGCAAGTCTTCTCAAACACTCCATGATGCTTGCTTTTGCTTGTACCTGTGTTTGTATTGGAGGTAGTGACATTGACAAATTAGAGAGACTTCTTGACGGGGTACTAGATAGTGATTTCCCAATGCCTGTCTCTCCAGATGCAATCTGGACAGAACAACTTTGATTTGGAGCATGGACATTGGGAGACTCTCCTTCAGATTCGGTGGACAACTCTATAATTGGATCTAACCTCTCCACTTTCACATCAAGAAGTACTGGAGGCATGAGTGGGACTCGTAGAGCTTTTCTAGTTGGAGTAGGTGATAGGGCAGAAGGACTACATGGCATATCCACTGTAGAATTATCTGACTGGCGACTCTGGATTTCTGTAGACGCACCTAGCATGGAGAGTGGAAGTCCATACGCTCTGTAGTTCCCAGGAGTAAGATACCAACAACACGTTCCATCCTCCTCCGACTTCACTAGCGGAATAGACTGAAGCACTTCACCTGATTCCGACCTTTTTTCTTCCTCGACATAGATGGAGGACTCTACAAATTTGAATCGGACGTGTAGGAGGTGACAAGGGACTCTAGCGCGTCCATCATCACCAACCGGGAATACAAGAGGAACGTCATAACCATCAACTCTCATCGACGCCATTGTTGCAACTGGAGGAGGCACTCAAAGAATGCCGGAAATCTAAATGCAAGCAAGGAGAAGAGGTAAACAACAATAGAGCTTTGGCTTTTGAATGATTAAGATTTCGGAAATCCTTTAGTCTAGGGTAGTCTTACAGACTCAGGGTTGAACCAAATAATTGTGCCGTATTCTTCTTCCTCAGACATTTACTTCCATGACATGGCAATTGCCATTAAACAATAATGTCTTCCATGTACATTGAATTCAAAAAACTACTTCACTGTTAAACCTAGTGAAGCTCCCCTAGGAATCAATTAATTATTGAGAGAAAGAAAACCAAGCCAATATATTCCAATGAAGGGGAACACAAACATGTGTGAGAAAGGGGTATCAAGCCCATGCTAGGGGCTGCCCTCTTATACCACTCTTCTACTAAGTGCCATGACTAACCATATGGGACAAAGGTCCTCTAGGAGGGCTGCCCCTCTCTATAGGCACCACTAGGAGGGCTGCCCCTCTCTAATAGCCCATTGCTTTGGCTACAAACAACACACAACTAAGGTCAGCCCATACTAAGAGCTCCCACAAACATTCTATGCCAATCTACTCACTTTCTTCAACACTCCCACTTTGTTTGTTGCCAAACAATGTCAAACCCATCTCCTTGCGAAGAACTTCATGTCGGGGCTTGCCAAGTGCCTTTGTAAGCACATCGGCCACCATGCGCTCCGTGGAAATGTACTTCATCTCAATCACATCTTCTTCAACCTTCTCACGAATGAAATGGTGTTGTATGTCAATGTGTTTGCTCCGAGAGTGATGGATGGGATTCTTCACCAAGGCAATGGCGCCTTGATTGTCACACATGATGCGTGTGCTCTTCCCTTGCTCCAATCCCACATCACTCATGAGTTGCCTTAGCCATATGGCCTCTCTTGTGCATTGGCTAATGGCCATGTACTCCGCCTCGGTGGTAGACAATGCAATGGTGGGTTGTTTCTTGGAATTCCATGAAATGGCACCACCTCCAAGTATAAACACATAGCCTGTGGTCGACCTCCTATCCGTTGCATCTCCGGCCCAATCTGCATCACAAAAACCCACTAATGCTAGGCTCTGGCCGCCAAGTACCAACTTGGCATCCAAAGTTCCTTGGAGGTATCGCATGACCCTCTTCACTGTTGTCCAATGCCTTGGGCCGCTTTTGGCCATGTGTTGACTCACCACACTCATGGCAAATGCAAGGTCGGGTCTTGTGGCCACCATAGCATACATCAAGCTCCCCACCGCAGCTTTGTAAGGCACATCTTGCATTTCAGCCTTTACACCTTCATACTCTTCATCCGTGAGCTTGGGCATCTTCTCCTTTACATCAAGAGGTGTACCAACGGATTTGCATCCCTCCATATTGAATCGCTTCAACACGCCCTCAATGTACTTGCCTTGGCTCATGGTGATGGTGCGGGCCGCCCGGTTCCTTATGAACTCCACTCCAAGACAATAGTGTAACTCACCAAGGTCGCTCATGTCATATTGACTCTTCAACATGGCCTTCACTTCCACCATCTTGCTCATTGTGTTGGTCATGATGATCAAGTCATCTACATACACAATCACAATCACCAAATACGTACTTGTTTGCTTGATGTAGAGAGAGTGGTCTGCATGACTCCTTTTGTAGCCCTCCCTTGCAAACAATGCATCCACATCCATGTACCATGCTCTTCCGGATTGCCTCAACCCATAGATGGCCTTCTTGAGCTTGCACTTGAGGTACTCACGGCCTTCTTGGACAAAGCCCTTAGGCTGGTCCATGTAGATCACTTCTTCAAGCCCAGGATTGAGAAACGCTGTGATGACATCCATTTGGTGCATTTCCAAATCCATGGTAGCCCCAATACTCGCCATGCATCGAATGGTGCAAAACTTGGCCACGGGAGCAAAAGTCTCATTAAAGTCCACCCCTTCAACTTGTGAATACCCCTTGGCTACCAATCTTGCCTTATAACGCACAATGTTGCCGGATGCATCTCTCTTGGTGCAAAACACCCACTTGCATCCCACACTTGTACGATCACGAGGAAGAGGAGAAAGTTCCCATGTACCTTTGGCCATAAGTGAAGTATACTCCTCTTTCATAGCTTGCTCCCACTTGCTTGCATCCAAGCTCTTCATGGCTTCACCCATGTTGCGTGGATCTTCTACACACGCCACATTGGCATGCTCCACTTGCTCTTGAGGGAAGATGTGGTTCTTCCACCATTCTCCAAGCGGCCTCCTCTCCCTCGTAGGATATCTTGGCTCCTTGGAGGCATCTTCCTCCTCGTCTTCAATTGGTGGAGAGCTCGGAGATGGACAACTCTTCTCCTTAGGTGTCGGTGGTGTCTCATCATGGTCCTCATCATCCTTGGGCATGCTTGGAGATTTGTCCACCTCAATCTTTGGTTCCTCTTTGCTCCCACTTGGACATATCTCCAAAGCATTGGTGTCCCCTTGCTTGTCTTCTACAAATGAGACATCGCGACTCTTGATGATCTTCTTGGTCTCCAAACACATGAGTCTATACGCCTTGGAGCCCTCACAATATCCCATAAGCAAACACTTGATGCCCTTGACATCAAGCTTGGAGCGTTTGGGACTCAAATCCAAGGCATATGCAACGCATCCAAAGATGCGCATGTGCCCAATGTTGGGCCTCTTTCCACTCCATGCTTCTTGTGGTGTCATCGAAGCTATTGCATTTGTAGGGCACCTATTGCGTGTGTATGCCGCATTTGATACCGCCTCCGCCCAAAGATCATACGTGAGGCCTTGGGCATGGACCATGGACCGAGCCATCTCCATTAGTGTGCGATTAGCACGCTCCGCCACACCATTTTGTTGCGGAGTGTAAGGGGCTGAAGTTTGGTGTTGAATACCATGCTCTCTCATAAAAGCCTCAAAGGCCTTGGACATGTATTCCCCCACCATTATCCGACCTCAACACCTTCACCTTATGCCCCGACTCATTTTCCACAAGTGCCTTCCATGCTTTGAACTTCTCAAACACCTCACTCTTGCACTTGAGCATGAACACCCATATCTTCCTTGAAAAATCATCAATGAAGGTCAAAAAATACCTTGCACCACCCATAGAGGTGGTCTTCATGGGGCCACACACATCGGAGTGCACAATCTCCAACACCTTGGTTGCTCTTGTCCCTCCATCGCTTGGAAATGGTTGCCTTGCTTGCTTGCCTTCAATGCAAGCTTCACACTTCAAATCGCAAGAGCCCTTCTCCACTTGCATGCCTCCCACCATGCTTTGAAGGCTCTTCACACTCTTCTCATTGAGGTGGCCCAATCTCTTGTGCCATAGCTCCAATGAGTGTTGGTGGAGTGCACCTTGCGCCAAACATGCCTTGCTTGTGCCATTCACGCTCTTGAACCTCAAATGATACAAATTGCCCTCTTTTGATGCTGTCACAATCATCTCTCCATTGGGTGCACCCAAAACGCACCCCTTGTTGTTGAATTGCACCTTCAAATCTTGTGACACCAACTTGCTCACCGAGAGCAAGTTGGCATGCAACTTGGGCACATGCAACGCATCTTGAATGCGAATGGTCCTCACTTGACCCTTCACCTCTACCTCCACCACGATACACCCCATGCCAATTGCATCCACCATGTTGTTGTCCCCCAAGTACACCTTGCGATTGCTTATGGGAGCATAAGTGAGAAATGCTTGCCTATGTGAAGTCATGTGTTGTGTTGCGCCCGAGTCAACAATCCATGTGAACATGTCGGTGTTGTCAAATCCTTCATTGGCCGCAAATGCAAAGTCCTCCTCCACTTCCTTCACACTTGCCTTGTTTACACTCTCCTTCTTGGGCAACCTACAAAACCGTGCAAGGTGGCCGGGCTTACCACAATTGTAGCATGTGCGTGTCTCCTTGCGTGGTTGTGAGCTCCCCCCTTGGCCATACCGCGAGTAGAGTGCTGCCCCTCCTTCTTGGGGCTCATTCTCCTTCCTCTTGGACACCTCATGCATCAGCCTTGCCGTGATGAAGTCAAGAGTGAGCTCCTCCATAGGTCTTGTCTCCAACGCCGTGATGAGATACTCATAAGAAGGTGGCAAGCTATCAAGCAAAGTCATAACAATGTCACCATCCGTGACAGGAACCTCCAAACAAGCAAGTTGGTCTGCGAACGCCTTCACCTTGTTGATGTGGTCCAACATGTCCTCGTTCTCTTGCATCTTGCACGTGAAGAATTTGCGTCGAATGAAGAGCATGTTGGACAAGCTCTTGGTCTCATGGATGTTGCAAAGCACCTTCCATGCTTCCGCGGGTCCCTTGCATGCTCGCACATGTGCAAGTTGCCTATCCACAAGATTGCAAGCAATCATGGAGAAGGCCTTCTTGACCCTTCTCTCATAGGACTTCTTGACTTTCACATCCGCATCAGATGTAGGTACCTCCTCCGTGCCTTCTACAATCTCCCACAAGTCCTTTTCGGCCAAGATCATCTCCATTTTGAACTTCCATAGTCCAAAGTTGTCTCCATTGAACTTGTCGATGACCCTCACGCCATCTCCATCACTAGTGGCCATGGTTTAGGTCTCCCACTCCAATGGAAGCCTAAGTGACTCAAATCACTCCAATCAGATCCTTAATGGCCCAATATTCTCACTTTAGACCCCAAATGGCCGAAATCTCTCCAATGCACACTTAAGTGCTCCAAAACACTCAAATTAGACCCCAAGTGGTCCAAGTCTCTCCAATGCACACTCAAGTGCTCCAATATTCTCAAATCAGACCCTAATGAGTCCAAAACTCTCCTACGTGCACTCAAATGCTCCAATACACTCGAATCAGACCCTAATGAGTCCAAACTTCTCCAATGCACACTCAAATGCTCCAAATCACTCCATTGATGTACCAAATGCACAAATCACCCCCTTTGGAGAAAGGACCAAACCCTACCTCCCAATAAGGCTATGAAACACCAAATCAACCCTCTTGAGTGCTCAACAAGTACAATCAACCCTCAAGTAGCACAAATTGACTCAAAAACAAGAAAATACCTCACCAAAATGGTGAAGAGAAATGCTCCAAACGACCCCAAACTCCACTTGCTCCAATAGTGCTCCACCAACACACCTTCCAATGAGATCTCACCTCCAATAGCAACTCACATGAGTGGGCCCATAACCTATTGAGAGAAAGAAAACCAAGCCAATATATTCCAATGAAGGGGAACACAAACATGTGTGAGAAAGGGGTATCAAGCCCATGCTAGGGGCTGCCCTCTTATACCACTCTTCTACTAAGTGCCATGACTAACCATATGGGACAAAGGTCCTCTAGGAGGGCTGCCCCTCTCTATAGGCACCACTAGGAGGGCTGCCCCTCTCTAATAGCCCATTGCTTTGGCTACAAACAACACACAACTAAGGTCAGCCCATACTAAGAGCTCCCACAAACATTCTATGCCAATCTACTCACTTTCTTCAACATTAATTACATCCTAACGAATCCCTAGGATTTTAGTGCCATTAAAAACAAAATATTTAAAGGTTTTCTCTTCTCAATTAATGTGAATGCTCATTACAAATGCACACGTCAAATGTCCTTGTCATACATAGGTAAAAACAATTTCAGAAAAGTCTATTCCATGTAATCACACATTAGCACTCCTCTAATCTAATTTCTTTCAACACCTCCAACATAGATCAAAATGAAAAATGTATAAATATTGGAGTATAAATTGGAGTATAAATATGTAAAATTACCTACAAGTAACTTACTTGCTAAAGGTCTAAAATATGGGGCAAATATCATAATACTGTTATACTGCTATACATTCCTTGAAATGATTTCATGCACAAAGAAAAACATACCAAATCTGCAGGGCCTATTCTCAATACAAAAATTGAGAATTAGGTCTTTGACAATCTACAAAATTTTGTTTCTTAATGCACAGGATTGTCGTCAGGCTCCAGCATGTGCGAGTATTGAAGCTTGTGCGTACAGAATTAGACCCCTCTTTAATTGCATCGCCGTTAGTTTGGATTGGCGGCATCATCTTTAATGTAGGCTCCGCCTGCACTGTCAATGAACCTCTAGATTTGAATTCGTGGGCACATTAAGGAACCTGCCACGCGCCGACTTCTGCATCCTCTTGTCACGTGTGTCAGAATTACTAAATGAGGATGTGGCGGCCCATGCAAGCATAGTACTGTGTAGAATATAAGAACCACCACTTGTATTATTTTTCCTCATTCAACTGGTTTGGCTTTCATTGTTTGTGTCGTAGTTGAGAGCGTTGATGTATAGGCTATCTGAGCTCCCCCTTCATGCTTGTAGACAACTCAGTTAAGGAGTTCATTAGTCTGAGACCTAGAAAGAGAGGGAAGAGACGAGGTTCCATATATTTCTCATCGTCCAAGGCATTACGGCGATCTAGAATGACGAGAGGAGGGAGAGCGGCACAAAAGACTACCAAACCAGTACCAGTTGATTTGCGGAGAGTTCTTCGATATGAAGGTGGGAGTACTACTTGTGAGGAGGATGTGCATGCTGCCAATGTTGACGCAGCGCTAGAGGTGTCCTTGTTAAATCCAAGTTCCCAACGCGGTAGACGGGCAGCGGACGCCATGGTAAGAAGCTTTGAAACTACTCATTTTGTATTCCTTCTTTCCTTTTCGTGGTTTAGCAGGAACGCAAGAGTATAGACAATTTTCTGGCAAACTCCAGTGCGTCATTGTAATGGTCTAACTGTATAAGTAGTAGGAATAAGCGGATTGCAAGACAAGGGTAGCTAAAAACCTTCTATTCATTCAGACCCGCTCAGTTTGATTGTAAAAGAAGTTTTCCTTCAAGAATAGAGATTTGCTTTCAAAATCTTAGTTAGCCCCTTAGCACTTCAGTGAAAGTGTCGAGTATAGAAGTGTCAATTTGGTCAAATTCCCTAACCTTTTATACAATCAGTTGCATTCCATCAATGCCAAGGTGTGAAGTACAATGAATTTGATAGCTTCTCATGTTACAATAACTTTTGTGAATGTGCACTTCGGTGTGTTTAGGCGATATCTAGATGTTCATGTCACCTCCGATTCTAAAGAACATTGATTTCCAAATTTCGAAGACATTGTGGTGAATGATAGGATTTTAAAAAAAAAAATAATCACTTCATTTCTTACCATGACAGTGCTCCTTTAGAATTACAGACTCAATATTGGTAAAAGTATGGAAGCTCTCTCAACACCTTCATTGCCAGACTTTTAAAAGAAATAACTTCATTTTATTGAAGACAATGATAACCCCCTACATTGTTTCTCTAGGAAATGCATCTGTAGAGTGCCTTAGGCATTTAGGAGAAAATAATATAAATCTCTCCTTTCAATAGACCGAAGGGGCAATTTAGCATTCCTATTGCTTATATTAGATTGCCATTGTCAACTTCGTTAGGATTTTCAAAACATCTTCTGGTGACTTATTTTGACTTGAACGTGTCATCTGAGGCCACGTGTCAACATCAGTAGCTATCCCAGCTCCTGACAATCCAAATTCAAAATGGACTGTTGATTCTGACGAGTCATCCACGGCTCCAGATTTCTACCATATCCAAAAAAACTCGAGGAAATGGATCTCCTCGTTATTCTGTAGATTGTTCCTGCGATGCAATCCGGAATGTGGTATGTGCATTCCTTTTCTAAATTTCCCGTGACCTTCATCAGAGAGGGCATCTCAGGTAGATTAATTTTTAGCAATTTCTATTTTCCTCTGATGTTGTGCACTTCCGAAATTCCGATATTTGGGAGGACTGACTGCGTCATCTCGCCGAATCATTTTCTGGAAATTACAAATACACTCGGACGTGCTCATTCTTCAACCGTGCGAGGTGGCGAGGAATCCTATATTGATGGCAGGAAGGTGCATTGGATTTCTGAAGGTGCATGATTCCTAAAATTAGAATTGAGATTCCAAAATTGCGGTTTCCGGGGCAGCATGGCGCGCTCTAGCCTTGCCCTTGCGACTGCACCGGCCACTGGCACTACCATTCCCCCTGTGAATGCTTGGTTTTCTTCATTTGAGTTCCTTTTGCACGTTCTTGGTAGCAGCACGAGATGACGAGGACTACACGGAGCCGCGCGGGCGGAGTTCAAGATGAAGGTGTCGTTCTTCCGCTGGACAGGAGAATCGCCAAGGTATTCTTCAAATTCTCTCTTTCAGGGAGGGGTCCCGCCGAGAGCTCCAGGTGCAGCCTCGGATCGGAGGCATGTTGCCGGTGAGGCACTGGGACCCCCTCTTTTTTGGAAAATTCGTTTTTGTTTGATAATTTCTTGAGACTGGTTGCCCTCGGTGATGGATGTCGACCCCCTCCAGACGTGGAATTCTCTTGAATCCCATTGATTCAAGGAGGGCGCTTCCCGTTCCACGTGAGGAATCCAATTGTTCCCGACTTGGGAATTGCTCTTGTGAGGCTGTCCAACTGCATGTTCACCTTGTAGGAGTCAGAATTTGATTGCATGTCCCCCGTCTCGACTCCTTGTTGGTAATTCAAGTCCACCTCCGAGATAATGTTGGCATCCTTACTTGCTTCCACAACTGGACGGTGGAGGCCAATCTACCTTGATGTCCCCAATTTCAGGAATTCGGTGGTCTTGTTTTTGCTGATTGAAATGCCCACAAGGTAATCTAAGCGGCCTGTAATCTCAGAGCTGAGGGGTCCCGCCGAGAGCTCCAGGTGCAGCCTCGGATCCGAGGCATGTTGCCCGTGAGGCACTAGGACCCCCTCTTTTTTGGAAAATTCGTTTTTGTTTGATAATTTCTTGAGACTGGTTGCCCTCGGTGATGGATGTCGACCCCCTCCAGACGTGGAATTCTCTTGAATCCCATTGATTCAAGGAGGGCGCTTCCCGTTCCACGTGAGGAATCCAATTGTTCCCGACTTGGGAATTGCTCTTGTGAGGCTGTGCAACTGCATGTTCACCTTGTAGGAGTCAGAATTTGATTGCATGTCCCCCGTCTCGACTCCTTGTTGGTAATTCAAGTCCACCTCCGAGATAATGTTGGCATCCTTACTTGCTTCCACAGCTGGACGGTGGAGGCACTCTTACACCAGTGACGGAGACTCTAGAGGTTCTTCACGATTCTGATGAAGAAAAAGACACTGAGGAAGATCAAGTTGATGAAGAGCAGTTGGTAAGTTTTGATGATGTTATGGACGCAGCTGATCACGCTGTCGATGCCTTTGAGAGTTCTAAACTCAGTCGGGTGAGTGACACCCGAGCGCCGAGACATACACGCCACTTTACGCCCGCACATAATCGTAGACGTCTTCAAGTTATACTTGAGATGGCTAGAAACCGCCCACTGCAGTGTATGTCTCCCGAGAGTTCGGACACTGAGTATTCCTCAAAGACGCAGGGGTCCATCACCATTGATGGGCCACCGATGGAGGAGACCCACGATTGTGCACGTAGTTCGCTCTAAGGTTTAGAAGAAGTCGTCATCATCCATCTCAGCTCTGACTCAGAGGATGATGTAGAGATAGAGTGATCCCATTGTATTGGATTTCCTTCAAAGACACATCGCTTGTGAGCGTGTCTTATACAATGCATGTTCTTTGTTACTAAATCTTTTGCCTGAGCTGCGTCATTTCTCTTGCAATCATTTGTTTTTAGAATACCAATATGTTTCTGTTTGTAGGGGAATTTGGATCCATTGATAAAAGTCCAAGCATGTTGCTTAGTTTTATGTTTGAGCCTTGCAGATGGATGCGACTCCTACAAACCTGTGGCACAAGGAGACTATTCTGGAAACGCCAAACACCGATGATTCAACGCAATCGCCCATTGCAGGTGAAGGTGATGGTGAAGAAGAGGGAGACGCAATGGAGGAGGACGTTCTGGATGACCTATTGCTGGCCGATGATAAGGACTTGTTGGAAGACAATCTCCAACAATATCACAAGGTGGATTCCGTGAATACCATTGCTTCATTGAGGATGAAGCCACCTCACCTCTTTCGACTCCAAATCCCGCTTTGCCGAATGGTTCCCATGCCCATGGTGAGACCTACCCTCTCGTGTGATCTTGATTTCCTGGAGTATGAGTTCAGCAAGGGTTACAGAGAAGGAGCGGCAGTTTTCTACGTCACTACTACAAATGAGGCTGGAGAAAGCTCACAGTTCACAGAAGAGGAGATAGCGAAGTGGGATCCATTGTGGAAGTCAAAAAATGACGCCTTCAATGCTAGTGTCGAATCCAAACCCGAGTTGAGGTTTTTGAAGAACATTAAATTCTATGTTTGTGATGGTAATCACAGACTAATCTCGTGGATGAGTTACATTACCAAAAAACACTCGAAAGACGAGGAGTGGCATTACGCAGTGGATTCCATTGTACTAGATACCAAGGGCAAGACCGAGCTAGTCATGCATGTCATGCATGACATTAACAAGTAAGTGTGTAATCTCCCTCTTTGGAATTCTAATGCCTCAGTTGATTTCTCAAGAGGGGGCACTCTGTGACATCCATTTATTTATGTTCAAATTCCATATGTTATCCATTGTTGTTAACTCAACATATCATTTATTTTCTTCACATCCTTTCTTGGAAAATTTATTTGTATGTTGCGTAACACTAAGTGAACATCTTCTTTGTCAACTCTATAACATGCATTTCTTCATATTCAAATTGTTTATGTTTTATGGATTTACCTTCTCAAAGGTCTACATTTTCTTTTTAAAAATAGACACACTTAATACAACGCTATTATTACATACCCTATAGTTGTTAGAAGACATAGAATGGTATTTTAGGACCCTGGAGCATTAAAGGACAAATTATACTGCTTATCTCAAATGTTTTTTAGGCACCCTATCAGTTGATTGCATGTAGTATTTGATTGTTGCCGCTCACTTCAGCCCCCAAGTTAGGTTGTTCTTATAGTTTGTGATATGTTGTAGTTTCTGGATACAACAATAACTGAAATCGCTTCTGTGTATATCAGGTCCACGGAAGACTCGCACGTGAAGACCAATTTGGTGCACACGTTATACAGGGTTCAAAAATATGGTCTCCTTACTATTGAGCGGTTCAAAGAGATGCTCAGGCCATCGGAGGTCCGACTGTGTGGGGCACACAAAGCTAAAAAGATTTGGTATTCTATGCCACTACAAGTCTTCACGTCGTTTGTTTTCAGGGTAAGAATCTTTGTGAATGCTTCTCCCTTCGTTTCTATTGTATTTGTCTGTACCATTTTATTATACAATCATATATATGTAATTCTTTTCTGTCACACCTTTGCAGCAAGAAATTGCCCAATCAGTAGATGCAGCAGGGCGGAGGTACAATGAGATGACACCGGAGGACGACAGAACTCCTGAGGAACTGGCGCATGCCATGAGATCCGGAGCTCATGAGAAGACCAGTAAACTGAACGTCAAAATGTCTAAGTTGGTTGTGGTGGCGAATCCAGCTAACAAGCAAGGTTTTCTAGATGAGGTGATTTTATGACCTACATCATAAACTGAATCTATTGATGTCATGTAAACCTCAGAATCTAACATCCTCTGCTTTCCTTTTGTTGACCAGATTGAGAAACATTGGAGTTCCAATGAGGTTCTGGAGATGACTCTAGAGAAGCTCCAAATGGTGGCCACTTGCAATACCACGGCAGATCACAAGATCAAATTCCTGAAGTGGTGGAACTCCTCTACACCATCACGTGATGCTAGACGTTTTCCGCCTAGGCTAGTGTCAGAGACACTACTTGGTCCTTTCTTGAACCGTTGTGTTTGGTACGCAGGGGTAAGTGATTACCTATTCATGTAATTCAACTTGAAAGCCATCATAGTTCATATTCACTAGGATATTGAGAAATAAGAATTCTTGGAAGGCAGTGCATATCATATGATTTTGGTTTTGGCATCTCTTTCTACAGATTGAAGATGCAGTTGTACAATACTTCGAGGAAGTTGTCAAGCAAGACAACATCATCATCAATATGAACGTTCCGCTTCAACCAGAAACCTTACTAGAATACTTGGAAGGGTGGAGGAGGAAAATTTGGGATCACGGGTTCTTGGCTCATCTTAGAGGAGCTAAGTACTTCAAGAAAAGCGACAACTTCAACACTTATGAAGGGTCCCAACAGGCAGTGAAGAGGGTCCTTTATCGGTATGTCTTTAACTGGATAAAAAAATATTCATTTGGAAGTGACTATTTGAATTAAAAATCTCTTGTCATTTGGCTAAAAATACATTGTTGAAGCAGGAAACCTATTAGAGATGAACGAAGGGAAAAAAATAGGGGGTCCTTAGGCTACCTGTAGAACATGCCTCGGATCCGAGGCATGCTCTAGAAGTAGTTGGGGGACCCCCATTTCTGTCCTTTGAAAGGTCTACAATTTAATTTTTTGATCTTCTATTTCTTGAGACATAAGAAATGTTGCTTTGAAGCACATGTACACGAGATTGAAATTCTTCTTCTGTCCATTTTGATTTTTACAATTCGTGCTTACCATTCTTTGTTTATCATGATGCAGCTACTTCAAGTTTGAACTGGAAGGAAAAGGAGCCATCCAGAGGGCAGACCTTCCTCCATTCCTTTCGGTCTTCCTAGATCGCAATTCCGCAAGTTCCATGTACACGGCAAATCAGCTCAAAACATTTACCATGGCTCATCTAAATGGCGGTGGATGGTACATTGATTGCCCTATATCGTACACGCATCCATCGGAGGTACAACTCCGCGATTCCTTGAAGGACATTGGAGCGGTGGACATGGATGTCGATGAGTTTGCGGGCCTCACCGAAGATCAAAGGAGTAAGGCAATTGAAAGGAGGAACAACGCTGACAAGAAGAAAGCGGATCGTCTACAAATTGCTTTGGATAACAAGCAAAAAAAGGAGGCAGAGCGTTTGGCAAAGATAGAAGAGAAGGAGAAGGAGGAGAAAGCAAAGGCAAAGGGGAAGAAAAAAGATGATGGTGATATCGTCGTTCCTACATCATCAACGGTCGATCAGAGCTCGCAGTTGGTGCAGGGAAGTCAGAGTGGGATGAAGAGGAAGGCTGTGCTTGCCGAGTGGACGGAGGATATGGTGACACAAGGCACGCAAGTGGTTATATTAGATGATGACGACGTCAAGTCGGAGGAACTAATCTTGAATGTATCCATTGTTGACATCATGGACAATTTGGAGAGTTCACCACCTAATTCTTATATTGAGGTCATGGACTTCATTCGAAAGGTGTGTGGCAACATGAAGTTCCGTTTGTAACTTTATAGGATTTCTTGATGAACAAATAGTTTCATTTTTTATCTTCTAATAACATGTACAATCACTGGACTGTAGGCAAATGCAGGAAAACCTCGTTCATTGAACGGCAAGGTGAGCCAAGAGCCTTTGGTGGATCTTATTATTTTTGATTGCCAAGAGAACCTGCCCATACCACTCATCTCTGAAAAGCATGTTCCGGCATGGAACTCAGACCCAACGTGTGTAGGAATGCAAAATGCATTTCACTTCGCCGAGGAGAGCTTACAAGACAACGGCTGCGTTCTTGTATTTCACTCATACAGCCTTCAATCGCGGCGTATGTTTGCGGGATTGAAGAACGTCTTCAAGAAGTTGGTGCTGAAGAAAGAGTGGTTGGCATTCAACCAATTGGACCTAGCGTCGGGTATTACACCTGGTCAGACGGTAAGTTTTTCTAAATGTATAGCGCGCATGTCATTTGGTTTAGCGGCATTCTCCCTTGCACTAAACCATTTTTTGCCTTTTTGCAGACTGTGAAGTTCGGAGTCACCCTTTTTGTGAAGAATTTGGGTGAGGAAAAAAAATCAGCCTTCACATTCAGGCAGACTGAGGCCATGACGAAAGCAAAGTGGAATCTTCAGAGGAAGGACATGGTCATCAATTATATCACCGAGGAGACAATGTTAGTCAACAAGGAATCAAAAAAGCCTTGGTGCAGGCCGCGAGAGAAAGATGCAAGGTTCCTACAATTTTTCATCGAAGGTTGCTCAGATGAAGAAGATGTAGTTTTGGATTGCACCACTGCTACAGGTGATTTAATACTTTGAAATGAGAGTCCTAAATTAAAATGTTTGTGTGTATATAAAATCTGTGAACTTCTAATGCTCGCATGGTTGTACTATAGGTGCATCGATTCTTGCATGTCGTGGCACTAGACGGCATATTGTGGCTTTGGAGGAGGATGAGAATATCTTCAAGGGGGTTCTCTTACCAATGAAAAAAGCCGCTCCAGTGCAAGAAATGACAGAAGCTCCAGCAGAAGTTTTTGCCGCTCTTGATCTGGATGCCGTGTACGTGGAACCAATGGTGTTTACACGCAACATTAGACCTAGTAAGTAAGTTTCACTTTTGGAAGACATGTAGATTTTTGTATTCAACAAGTATTGCATTTCATAAATCAATATGACTAACGTTGCATTGTTTGTTTTTGAAGGAACAAAGGAGTGATGGATGAACATTGTGTGAAGAAGATCAGAAGACTTATTTTGAGTCCCGAGAAGTCTTACGACCTTCCAGTGTATGCCAAGAAGATGGCATCACAGTATGAACGACATGGTTGTAGAGAGCCTAAGCCTTCCAAACCCAAGTATGCTGCAAACGTAGTTCATTTTTTAGACGTTTCAGCTTCTGAAGGTGAGGAGACTCCAGAGTCATCCTCCAGTGAGGTTTCTATGGCCAACTCCACCGCCACTTAGACTCATAAGATTGACATATCTTATGAGTTGAATTATGTGTATTGATTTCTATGTGGATTTGATTTTGTGTGTTTTATGGCTACAAGCTGCAAGCATTGTGCTTCTTGTTTGATATTCAATGTACATGAGAAATGAAGTAAAGAAAAATGATCTTCAATGGTAAACAATCAATAGTTGATAAAAAAAAAGATGCTAGATCTTGGGCTCATTCATTTTCCTTCCCATTTTTAGACCACTTCATGTGTGACAACAAATTAATTCTTATTTATGTGAAAATTGTTCTCCACAATAGTGGTAGTGCCTCTAAGAGTCCACAAATGACCCTAAACTTACATACATATAATTATGAATGACATCCACGGTCATAGAACCTCGGTTGACTCCAAGTCCACGGTCATGGGTTAATCACAACTTCCCCCTATCATATACAAATTTTTCCACAAGTTTTCTCATCAAAAAAACTTCCCGCTCACAGGCTCACAGGCTCCTGCTCTAAGCTCGCACAATAGCAACCCTAGGGTGCATCGTGGTGGAGGTAGAGGTGAAGGATCAAGTGAGGACCATTCGCATCCAAGATGCATTGCATGTGCCCAAGTTGCATGCCAACTTGCTCTCAGTGAACAAGTTGGTGTCACAAGATTTGAAGGTGCAATTTATTGAGAGATACCAGGGCCGGGCTTACCACAATTGTAGCATGTGCGTGTCTCCTTACGTGGTTGTGAGCTCCCCCCTTGGCCATACCTCGAGTAGAGTGCTGCCCCTCCTTCTTGGGGCTCATTCTCCTTCCTCTTGGACACCTCATGCATCAACCTTGCCGTGATGAAGTCAAGAGTGAGTTCCTCCATAGGTCTTGTCTCCAACGCCGTGATGAGATACTCTTAAGAAGGTGGCAAACTATCAAGCAAAGTCATAACAATGTCACCATCCATGACAGGAACCTCCAAACAAGCAAGTTGGTTTGCCAACGCCTTCACCTTGTTGATGTGGTCCAACATGTCCTCGTTCTCTTGCATCTTGCACGTGAAGAACTTGCGTCAAATGAAGAGTATGTTGGACAAGCTCTTGGTCTCATGGATGTTGCAAAGCACCTTCCATGCTTTCGTGGGTCCCTTGCATGCTCGCACATGTGCAAGTTGCCTATCCACAAGATTGCAAGCAATCACGGAGAAGGCCTTCTTGACCCTTCTCTCATAGGACTTCTTGACTTTCACATCCGCATCAGATGTGGGCACCTCCTCCGTGCCTTCTACAATCTCCCACAAGTCCTTTTTGGCCAAGATCATCTCCATTTTGAACTTCCATAGTCCAAAGTTGTCTCCATTGAACTTGTCGATGACCCTCACACCATCTCCATCACTAGTGGCCATGGTTTAGGTCTCCCACTCCAATGGAAGCCTAAGTGATTCAAATCACTCCAAAAGTGCCCAACCAACCCTCTTGTGGTTGTAGTAAGTCCAATAGGTATTGAGAGAAAGAAAACCAAGCCAATATATTCCAATGAAGGGGAACACAAACATGTGTGAGAAAGGGGTATCAAGCCCATGCTAGGGGCTGCCCTCTTATACCACTCTTCTACTAAGTGCCATGACTAACCATATGGGACAAAGGTCCTCTAGGAGGGCTGCCCCTCTCTATAGGCACCACTAGGAGGGCTGCCCCTCTCTAATAGCCCATTGCTTTGGCTACAAACAACACACAACTAAGGTCAGCCCATACTAAGAGCTCCCACAAACATTCTATGCCAATCTACTCACTTTCTTCAACACTCCCACTTTGTTTGTTGCCAAACAATGTCAAACCCATCTCCTTGCGAAGAACTTCATGTCGGGGCTTGCCAAGTGCCTTTGTAAGCACATCGGCCACCATGCGCTCCGTGGAAATGTACTTCATCTCAATCACATCTTCTTCAACCTTCTCACGAATGAAATGGTGTTGTATGTCAATGTGTTTGCTCCGAGAGTGATGGATGGGATTCTTCACCAAGGCAATGGCGCCTTGATTGTCACACATGATGCGTGTGCTCTTCCCTTGCTCCAATCCCACATCACTCATGAGTTGCCTTAGCCATATGGCCTCTCTTGTGCATTGGCTAATGGCCATGTACTCCGCCTCGGTGGTAGACAATGCAATGGTGGGTTGTTTCTTGGAATTCCATGAAATGGCACCACCTCCAAGTATAAACACATAGCCTGTGGTCGACCTCCTATCCGTTGCATCTCCGGCCCAATCTGCATCACAAAAACCCACTAATGCTAGGCTCTGGCCGCCAAGTACCAACTTGGCATCCAAAGTTCCTTGGAGGTATCGCATGACCCTCTTCACTGTTGTCCAATGCCTTGGGCCGCTTTTGGCCATGTGTTGACTCACCACACTCATGGCAAATGCAAGGTCGGGTCTTGTGGCCACCATAGCATACATCAAGCTCCCCACCGCAGCTTTGTAAGGCACATCTTGCATTTCAGCCTTTACACCTTCATACTCTTCATCCGTGAGCTTGGGCATCTTCTCCTTTACATCAAGAGGTGTACCAACGGATTTGCATCCCTCCATATTGAATCGCTTCAACACGCCCTCAATGTACTTGCCTTGGCTCATGGTGATGGTGCGGGCCGCCCGGTTCCTTATGAACTCCACTCCAAGACAATAGTGTAACTCACCAAGGTCGCTCATGTCATATTGACTCTTCAACATGGCCTTCACTTCCACCATCTTGCTCATTGTGTTGGTCATGATGATCAAGTCATCTACATACACAATCACAATCACCAAATACGTACTTGTTTGCTTGATGTAGAGAGAGTGGTCTGCATGACTCCTTTTGTAGCCCTCCCTTGCAAACAATGCATCCACATCCATGTACCATGCTCTTCCGGATTGCCTCAACCCATAGATGGCCTTCTTGAGCTTGCACTTGAGGTACTCACGGCCTTCTTGGACAAAGCCCTTAGGCTGGTCCATGTAGATCACTTCTTCAAGCCCAGGATTGAGAAACGCTGTGATGACATCCATTTGGTGCATTTCCAAATCCATGGTAGCCCCAATACTCGCCATGCATCGAATGGTGCAAAACTTGGCCACGGGAGCAAAAGTCTCATTAAAGTCCACCCCTTCAACTTGTGAATACCCCTTGGCTACCAATCTTGCCTTATAACGCACAATGTTGCCGGATGCATCTCTCTTGGTGCAAAACACCCACTTGCATCCCACACTTGTACGATCACGAGGAAGAGGAGAAAGTTCCCATGTACCTTTGGCCATAAGTGAAGTATACTCCTCTTTCATAGCTTGCTCCCACTTGCTTGCATCCAAGCTCTTCATGGCTTCACCCATGTTGCGTGGATCTTCTACACACGCCACATTGGCATGCTCCACTTGCTCTTGAGGGAAGATGTGGTTCTTCCACCATTCTCCAAGCGGCCTCCTCTCCCTCGTAGGATATCTTGGCTCCTTGGAGGCATCTTCCTCCTCGTCTTCAATTGGTGGAGAGCTCGGAGATGGACAACTCTTCTCCTTAGGTGTCGGTGGTGTCTCATCATGGTCCTCATCATCCTTGGGCATGCTTGGAGATTTGTCCACCTCAATCTTTGGTTCCTCTTTGCTCCCACTTGGACATATCTCCAAAGCATTGGTGTCCCCTTGCTTGTCTTCTACAAATGAGACATCGCGACTCTTGATGATCTTCTTGGTCTCCAAACACATGAGTCTATACGCCTTGGAGCCCTCACAATATCCCATAAGCAAACACTTGATGCCCTTGACATCAAGCTTGGAGCGTTTGGGACTCAAATCCAAGGCATATGCAACGCATCCAAAGATGCGCATGTGCCCAATGTTGGGCCTCTTTCCACTCCATGCTTCTTGTGGTGTCATCGAAGCTATTGCATTTGTAGGGCACCTATTGCGTGTGTATGCCGCATTTGATACCGCCTCCGCCCAAAGATCATACGTGAGGCCTTGGGCATGGACCATGGACCGAGCCATCTCCATTAGTGTGCGATTAGCACGCTCCGCCACACCATTTTGTTGCGGAGTGTAAGGGGCTGAAGTTTGGTGTTGAATACCATGCTCTCTCATAAAAGCCTCAAAGGCCTTGGACATGTATTCCCCACCATTATCCGACCTCAACACCTTCACCTTATGCCCCGACTCATTTTCCACAAGTGCCTTCCATGCTTTGAACTTCTCAAACACCTCACTCTTGCACTTGAGCATGAACACCCATATCTTCCTTGAAAAATCATCAATGAAGGTCAAAAAATACCTTGCACCACCCATAGAGGTGGTCTTCATGGGGCCACACACATCGGAGTGCACAATCTCCAACACCTTGGTTGCTCTTGTCCCTCCATCGCTTGGAAATGGTTGCCTTGCTTGCTTGCCTTCAATGCAAGCTTCACACTTCAAATCGCAAGAGCCCTTCTCCACTTGCATGCCTCCCACCATGCTTTGAAGGCTCTTCACACTCTTCTCATTGAGGTGGCCCAATCTCTTGTGCCATAGCTCCAATGAGTGTTGGTGGAGTGCACCTTGCGCCAAACATGCCTTGCTTGTGCCATTCACGCTCTTGAACCTCAAATGATACAAATTGCCCTCTTTTGATGCTGTCACAATCATCTCTCCATTGGGTGCACCCAAAACGCACCCCTTGTTGTTGAATTGCACCTTCAAATCTTGTGACACCAACTTGCTCACCGAGAGCAAGTTGGCATGCAACTTGGGCACATGCAACGCATCTTGAATGCGAATGGTCCTCACTTGACCCTTCACCTCTACCTCCACCACGATACACCCCATGCCAATTGCATCCACCATGTTGTTGTCCCCCAAGTACACCTTGCGATTGCTTATGGGAGCATAAGTGAGAAATGCTTGCCTATGTGAAGTCATGTGTTGTGTTGCGCCCGAGTCAACAATCCATGTGAACATGTCGGTGTTGTCAAATCCTTCATTGGCCGCAAATGCAAAGTCCTCCTCCACTTCCTTCACACTTGCCTTGTTTACACTCTCCTTCTTGGGCAACCTACAAAACCGTGCAAGGTGGCCGGGCTTACCACAATTGTAGCATGTGCGTGTCTCCTTGCGTGGTTGTGAGCTCCCCCCTTGGCCATACCGCGAGTAGAGTGCTGCCCCTCCTTCTTGGGGCTCATTCTCCTTCCTCTTGGACACCTCATGCATCAACCTTGCCGTGATGAAGTCAAGAGTGAGCTCCTCCATAGGTCTTGTCTCCAACGCCGTGATGAGATACTCATAAGAAGGTGGCAAGCTATCAAGCAAAGTCATAACAATGTCACCATCCGTGACAGGAACCTCCAAACAAGCAAGTTGGTCTGCGAACGCCTTCACCTTGTTGATGTGGTCCAACATGTCCTCGTTCTCTTGCATCTTGCACGTGAAGAATTTGCGTCGAATGAAGAGCATGTTGGACAAGCTCTTGGTCTCATGGATGTTGCAAAGCACCTTCCATGCTTCCGCGGGTCCCTTGCATGCTCGCACATGTGCAAGTTGCCTATCCACAAGATTGCAAGCAATCATGGAGAAGGCCTTCTTGACCCTTCTCTCATAGGACTTCTTGACTTTCACATCCGCATCAGATGTAGGTACCTCCTCCGTGCCTTCTACAATCTCCCACAAGTCCTTTTCGGCCAAGATCATCTCCATTTTGAACTTCCATAGTCCAAAGTTGTCTCCATTGAACTTGTCGATGACCCTCACGCCATCTCCATCACTAGTGGCCATGGTTTAGGTCTCCCACTCCAATGGAAGCCTAAGTGACTCAAATCACTCCAATCAGATCCTTAATGGCCCAATATTCTCACTTTAGACCCCAAATGGCCGAAATCTCTCCAATGCACACTTAAGTGCTCCAAAACACTCAAATTAGACCCCAAGTGGTCCAAGTCTCTCCAATGCACACTCAAGTGCTCCAATATTCTCAAATCAGACCCTAATGAGTCCAAAACTCTCCTACGTGCACTCAAATGCTCCAATACACTCGAATCAGACCCTAATGAGTCCAAACTTCTCCAATGCACACTCAAATGCTCCAAATCACTCCATTGATGTACCAAATGCACAAATCACCCCCTTTGGAGAAAGGACCAAACCCTACCTCCCAATAAGGCTATGAAACACCAAATCAACCCTCTTGAGTGCTCAACAAGTACAATCAACCCTCAAGTAGCACAAATTGACTCAAAAACAAGAAAATACCTCACCAAAATGGTGAAGAGAAATGCTCCAAACGACCCCAAACTCCACTTGCTCCAATAGTGCTCCACCAACACACCTTCCAATGAGATCTCACCTCCAATAGCAACTCACATGAGTGGGCCCATAACCTATTGAGAGAAAGAAAACCAAGCCAATATATTCCAATGAAGGGGAACACAAACATGTGTGAGAAAGGGGTATCAAGCCCATGCTAGGGGCTGCCCTCTTATACCACTCTTCTACTAAGTGCCATGACTAACCATATGGGACAAAGGTCCTCTAGGAGGGCTGCCCCTCTCTATAGGCACCACTAGGAGGGCTGCCCCTCTCTAATAGCCCATTGCTTTGGCTACAAACAACACACAACTAAGGTCAGCCCATACTAAGAGCTCCCACAAACATTCTATGCCAATCTACTCACTTTCTTCAACAATAGGGCCCCAATTGACCCAAATTTCTCCAATCAGATCCTCACTTCAGACCCCAAATTCTCAATTTACACTCAAGTGCTCCAAATCTCACCAATGCACACTCTAGTACTCCAAAACACTCAAATCAGACCCCAAGTGGTCCAAGTCTCTCCAATGCACACTCAAGTGCTCCAAATCTCACCAATGCACACTCTAGTGCTCCAAAACACTCAATTCAGACCCTAATGAATCCAAAACTCTCCAAGGTGCACTCAAATGCTCCAATACACTCAAATCAGACCCTAATGAGTCCAAAACTCTCCAAAGTGCACTCAAATGCTCCAATACACTCAAATCAGACCCTAATGAGTCCAAACCTCTCCAATGCACACTAAAATGCTCCAAATCACTCCTTTGGAGAAAGGGCCAAACCCTACCTCCCAATAAGGCTATAAAACACCAAATCAGCCCTCAAGTAGTACAAATGGACTCAAAACAAGAAAATACCTCACCAAAATGGTCCAAATCTTGAAGAGAAATGCTCCAAATGACCCCAAACTCCACTTGCTCCAAGCTCCAATAGTGCTCCACCAACACACCTTGCAATGAGATCTCACCTCCAATAGCAACTCACATGAGTGGGCCTATAACCTATTGAGAGAAAGAATACCAAGCCAATGTATTCCAATGAAGAGGAACACAAACATGTGTGAGAAAGGGGTGTCAAGCCCATGCTAGGGGCTGCCCTCTTATACCACTCTTCTATCAAGTGCCATGACTAACCATATGGGACAAAGGTCCTCTAGGAGGGCTGCCCCTCTCTAATAGCCCATTTCTTTGGCTAGAAACAACACACAACTAAGGTCAGCCCATACTAAGAGCTTCCACAAACATTCTATGCCAATCTACTCACTTTCTTCAACACTCACAACTAGCTAGGGTACTTCACACTTAAAGAAGCTCAAGCCTTCTAATCAGCCCTAGATGGAAGCTCCCACTCACAATGAGCACCTCAAGGACAACAATGGCCTCCAACAATCCCTAGTTGGATCAACAAGCCACCAAAGAACCCTAGTTACTCTCAATGGCTCTACAAAGCTCACAAAGGCACAAATCAGCCCTCTTGGGTTCACAAAGTTCACTACTTTGCCTCACTCCCTCACAAGGGCACTAATCAGCCTTCCATGGATGGCAAACAACTCAAGCAACTCAAAGATGCTTCCAAGGCTCACAAAGGCCTCTCCCTAGATTGCAATTAGCATAATCACAATCAACAATGCACCCAAATGCAAATTCAGCCTCCAAGGCCTCTCTCTAGATTGCAAGTGGCACAATCACACTCAACCATGCACCCAAGTGCAAATTCAGCCCCAATGGCCTCTCACTAGATTGCAAGTGGCACAATCACACTCAACCATGCACCCAAGTGCAAATTCAACCCCAATGGCCTCTCACTAGATTGCAAGTGGCACAATCACACTCAACCATGCATCCAAGTGCAAATTCAACCCCAATGGCCTCTCACTAGATTGCAATTGGCTCAATCACACTCAACCATGCATCTAAGTGCAAATTCAGCCTCAAAAGGCCTCTCACAAGATTGCAAATGGCACAATCACACTCAATTATGCACCCAAGTGCACAATCAGACCCAATGGGCTCCCAATATACACTTCTAAACACAAACTCAAACTAGGAGCATGCAACTAGCCCTAATTAGGTCTGATTACTACCATGAGCAACCTCTCACCCAAAATGTACTCAAAACCTCACAAACCAGACAACAAAGGCCCTTCCAAAAGAATTACACTCTAATATTTTTTTGAAAAAAAATGACTTACACCATATGGTTTGTAGGTGAAAGAGAGACAAAAGGGTAGTTGTTCCTTTAAGCTCCAAGATCTCCTTCAAATGATTTGAACTTCTCCTTCAAACGCAACTCCAAGTGCGTGGGCCCATAACCTATTGAGAATATAAAGGTATGAATGGATGAAAGGCTTTACTTAGATGGTAAGAAGATACAAAGATCCATGAGTGGGTTGATCTTATACTAGAAGCCTTTCCCTAGTTATCCACAATCCATGTGGGATAACTAACTACTATGGGCTGCCTTTGACTACGAGCAATAACCAATGGTCCCTAAGACTAACTAAGAATCTAATGCTACTCCTAGGGCTGTATGTACATGGTCTACACTAATATGTACATGATCTTCAACATTTCTGTCACTACATGGTGCATTCATTAGGTTTGGACCAGTCTACTATTATTGGCATGTAGATTGGTGCAGAGAATCTCCTTCTTCAACACTTGTTAGCGGAATACAACATAAGTTGTCAGGTGGGTACAATCAAAATCTTAAAATGCCAATGCTTTTCATGAAACAAATGTGCACTGTCCTTTGGGGATGGTACATGTATGTTGGAGAACTTATGTTGTATTCAACTAACAAGTGTTGAGGAAGGAGATTCTCCACACCAATCTACATTCCATCAAAAGTCGACTATTTCCAACCTCAAGAATGCAATGTGGGGGGATGGAAATGGACAATGGATCCTGGTTGCCTTCAATCTCCTCGATGGAAGATGATGGAGGAAGGTGTTCACAATAAACGCTGCCCACATTGCCTATGGGAGTGCCATCAATGGTTACTGAAAGATGTTGGTCACGGCCTTCTTTCTTTGTTGTAAGTCATGTTCTGTAACAATTCAAAGAACGATTAGTGCTACCACATTTAATCCATCATGGAGGAATCCTTTGCAATTGACAGCAATGCAAATCCAGAAGTGATTTCTTGGAGTCCCTACGCAACAACTTGGTGGAGACTTTAGTAGAATATACTTAAGCTTCTAATGTAGAAGACCTAGAGACAGTCCTTGGCAACAACGGATGCTACTGCTTCAATCATCCACCACTCTACTTCTAAACGATGACCATGACATTGTACAAATAGACAAATAGATTGATGTAATTGAACAATAGTGAAGTATTGCAATTGTTAGCACTAGATGTGGTCATCCCAATGTATGATTGGTGCTTAGGATAATTGTTGGGCAGTGTAGAAGTCGTCAATTTGTAGAGTGTTTAGAGGAATGGGACCATCAGATGTTTGCGCTCCCCTCAACATGTTCTTGAGCTCCCCATTGGAAGTCAAGCTGTAATATTTACCAAAATGGATCCTCATGGGTAACCCAAATTTCTATTGAATAAAATTTCCATTATTGAAAATGACTTCCTCATTGGCAACATCTTCTTCTTTAGCATTCATCCTTGTCCTTCATGCATAAATTTGGTTGAGGTCCTCGAGGAAATCCCATCTTGTTTAACTTCTAATACTATATTCACGTATTCTGGATGCCTCTACCCCAATCTCGTGAACCACCCAAACATTGGCTATAATGTACCAAATCTCTTGAAAGTGATGCTCTTAGTATACGATCCCAAAATTTAACAACTTCAATTGACACAATTATATGGTAGAAATACCAAATTTTCCAACAATGTGGTAGCAAGGTCGCACATGCCATCACCTCTGGCCATATGAAGAGCACATACAATAGCACTTCTTAACACCTAAACCTCATAAATGTGGCAGTTTGGTCTGCATGTGGGATCAAAACTCCCACGTTTCTTTACCTCCCGTACCATCTTTCTAGGAATTTCTTCTATTTTGCAACTTCATTTTGTGCCATTTTCAGGGAATAATTGCCATTTTAATTAAATTCCCTATCAATGCAATCATTTGAACTTGTCATAAGATAATTGCAATAAAACTTAAATTGAACAAACACACACCAATTCCACCCACCCACAATACTTCCAATACCAATTGAAGCATGGAATACAAATACAATGCAAGTACCTTTATTAATACACACCTCACTAAATGCAAGCACCTATTTCTACACCTAATCCTAACCAATATGTGGGAGTGTGATCCCACATGTTAGACATAGAAAACTAGCATTAGACGGGAAAATTTAAAATTTATTCCTTTAAATAGGAAAGTTTTCAAATTCAAATAGGAGATTAGGAGGATTTGGGAAATACCAGAACTCCGGATCCGGAGAAATCCTATTAGGTGTAAAAACCTAATTCAGGAACCCTAAAAAGTTCCAAAAACCGGATGACAGCGTCAGCTCTAAAAACCGGAAACCGGATCCATAAGTCATACGAGGGTTAGGCTTTCTTGCCGAAATCTCTCCCGGACTTCCATTCATTTGTCCGACCGTCCATCTGTATGGACTAGTATAAGAAGGGGACTGTAGCCGGTAGAAAGCATAGTTGCTTTCTTGCATTCACCTTGCTTCCCGTTTTCCCTTTTTGCCTTCCAAACTCTTAGAACTTCCGGTAGATTGAGAGGCTGTGTGAGTTGTGATCGTGTAGGTGTTCCGGAGTAACCTTCTGTGAGCAAGAGAGCTAGGGAGAGGTTGTGCGAGGCTTCTTGTGTGTGCGCCATGACTTCCAGGGCGATGCGGCGCAAGCTGAGGGAGGAGTTGGAGAAGCCAGCTCTAGCGCCGCAACCGCGGATGAAGGCGATTCCGGTGCTGCGGGTGGTGTCGGAAATCCTAACTAACGAGGTTCGGATGGAGTGTCTCCGGAAGAACCTCACGAATATGGGATGCGCAGGATTGATGGATGTCCCTTGGGGCATCCGGGAGGAGAGCCTGGTAGCAAACCTATTGCGACCAGAGAGTGGTATCTTAGATACCACCCTCCGTGCGAAGCGTGAGCAGTGGACAAGTGGAGAGCCGTCTACGGGCTCCAGGTGGCGCCAGATAAAGTAATGGAAAAGAACCCGGAGTACATGGAGGGTGAGTTCTGGATGGTGGCAAACCCAAAGGAGGATTTCCAGATTTCGGACTTGGTAAACCAAGAATTCTAGGATGTGGTAGGGTTTCTTAACCCTATCTTCCACCTAACCAAGCCGAAGCGGGTGGTGGCCAAGGTGGCCTCCACCATCTTGGGAAGCCTCTAGGGGAAGATGATGGTGGACTAGGCGTTCATCATCTTTGAGGTGGTGGAGGATCTCATGCATTCTCTCCGAAAGGGGAAGAAAGGTGGGAGCCCCCTTCCGGCCTATGTCTTCCACTTGTACTCCCACCATTCTTTACTCAAGGACAATGAAGAGGAGACCTACGGAGAGCTGGTTCAGCTCCAGCAGTATGGCGGGGAGGAACCCTCTCACCGGGACGGTTCAGATGACAAGGAGATGGAAGAAGAGGAGCAGTCCACTCCTCTAAAGAAACAGACACGATGAACTGCGACATCACCAGTGATACAGAAAGGGAGTCCTTTTGCTCCAAAGCGGACTGAAGAGGCGTACAGGACAAGAAGAACTCCAGAGCGGACCGACCAGGCGAGGAAACCGGAGAACACGCCGGATCGAACAGAAGCCGGGCACCCTCGGACGAATCCACCGGAGGAAGAGGAGGAAGAAAGGATCGAGATCCGACTGGGGGTGTTGCCCTACGAGGACATTATGGAGATGGCCCAGCACATTGTGTGGCAGGCTGACGACATTATGAAGGTTCTCCACAATTATGAGGAGACCCTCAGACGGGTGTGCTGGAAGATGGCGCTGACCGACCAGAACTCCATCTTCTGGAAGACGGACGCTCTGGTGACGGCGAAAAAGCAAAACGATTTGCTGATCCAAGACCAGAGGAAGATGGTAATGGAGTTGGGCGCCCTCCGGATGGAGAATCGGAATATATTGGAATGGGCCGAGGGGTTGGAATCTACTTACGCCCGGATGGAGAACAAGTTGCGGATGGCCCAAGAGAAAGCCAAAGTCATGGAGGAAGAACACCATCCGGCAGACTGAGGCATTGGGCCGGGGTGTTACCTAGCTCCGACAATCTTTGGAGATCTCGGCGGATTGCATCAACAAGGCTCGGTAATTTGGAGCCAACTTCGATGTATCTGCAAGCTCAAGCCGAGTGCCGATCGTCAAGTGTCTGTTGGAGCAGGCAAGGAGGATGGACGCTTCATGAGCAAAGATGCAAGACTTGGTGGCACGTTTGGCACCCGCAGAGCCAAATCCGGTAGATCCTTCTCCATTCTTTCCCACCCAGACATTGTAGAGGAAATAGTGTTTCCAAAAACAACTGTTGCAGGGGTTTCACTGGTGGTACCTCCTGTTCCAAAATTATCACCTCCACTCGTAGATTGGGGTACCATTGTACCTAGGGGGGATGAGGATCTCATGTAGAAGAACCCGGTCATAGACCTTACGGAGACTCCTCCGGAGAGAAGGGTAACTCGGTCCGTTCACTCCTCTCTCCGCCTAAAGGTTATCCGGAGAAATTCTCGGGGAAGTTCGGAAACTACAGTAGCCGGATCCCAAGGTACAGACAAGGGTGTCGGTGCTTTTACAGGTCCAAGTTTGGTAGGGGCCATTCCGGTAGCAGGAGTCCCTGATGTTTCTCCTCCGGGGAGTAGCTGGAAGAGGATATACCAGAGCTTATTAGAGGAGGTGATTCCTCCTAAGGAATAGGGTACAAAAGAGTAGGAAGTATTTTTGTTTATACTTGTAACGGTGTCGGTGGTCACCGATCCGAGAAAGTAGGATCTAAGCGGATTACCGGATATTTAGCGGACCAGTAGGAGAGTTTGGTGTGATTTTGAGATGATGATAGGTTTAGTATAAGTTAGATTTTGATGGACCTTTGTGGACACTTACACTATGATTTTCAATTGTACCTTTGAGCTTAATTCAAAGTGTTTGGAGGCATTCCATTCTCTTATATACTTGGTGCATCATGCCATGTGTGGAGGTCCATTCGTGTATTTACGGATGCTGAAAACTTACTTTGGTTAGCAAATGTCGAGTTGTGTATGGTTTCTTATTGCACTAGATTGATGGGGAGATTGGCCGGATTGTTCCGGAGGGAGTGTTAGTGTACTAGCTAATTGGATGACGATATAATCCAAGGGGAGGATACTATCTCGTGTACGAGGGTGTCTGAGAGTCTGAGAACAGCTTCTGTGTACGGGAGTTTGTGAGACATAATCTGAGTTCCGGAATACCGGGATTCCCCCATAGACGTAGTTAAAGCCCCGGTGTAACGCCCAAGAGAGTGCGAGGATGTCCATCCGGTCGACGGAAGACTCAATGTTGGGTTAGTGCTAGAATGTCGTTGTAGTCCTTGACCGTCCCTACGTGATCTAGTCTTGTAAGCCTTCCGAATTTGTGAGGCGACAGAACAATAAGATATTTCCGGTCCTTGAAGTTAGGTCAACATTAGTATTAGAGGTCAAGTGTGAGAGAGGGTCAGTGTTTTTGGACACGGTAAATATCCGGATAGTGGATCTGGCCACTTGTCATTTAAACCCAGGGATCCCGGAAAGGGGCAACTGAATGATTTCCGGAATTTTCCAGAGCCTATTTGGCACTAGTAGCCGGATCGGCCCCCTGGTCCGGATTGAAAAGAGGGAAAGAAGAGAAAAGCTTAGACCTAGTTCACCTAGATCCGCGAGCCTTGAGTCCTCGTGGGAACAATTCCGGAGCGGTTTATTCTAAGTTGTTCTTTAGCAAAAATTAAGTGCTAACTAGAGGAATACTGATCTAACTAATCACTACACAATACTAGTTGTACGCACGCACAACACTCAAAATACCAGTTGCATCTATGCACAATATTCAAAATATAAACTCAATCCTTGCACTATATTAAAATAACTAGTTGAAATATGTATAGATTCAAATAATAAGCAAAACCACACAAAATACTTTCATAGTAAGTTGAACTTGGCCAAATTTATAAAATGCTAGAACTTCAATCCACACACAACCCTCATTGAATAACAACTGACCCCTTCATGAGCCTTGAAAGTGTTGGGTAGTTATTTGTTTTCAATCTCAAGCTCCATAAACCAAAAGGAGCATTAATGTCTTTGTGAGAGTGTCCCATAATGAAGAAATTTATATATACCTCATGGAAAATGCCTTTGCATACAAAGAAAGAACAAAGACCAATGACATATCGGTTTTTGTTGTCCCCTAATGCATTATTCAACTGCAATAGTAATATTGGTAGGAGAGGTTGAGCCAAAAGCGATTTTTGTGGAGGTGGAAGGAGGGAGCCCAAGTAAGTTTTTCCTCCATTTAGAATCACCTTTGTCAAGATGGATTGGTCTCTCTCAATAGAAAATAATGTACATGATGAATTCTTGGGTGCTCCTTCCAAATCAAGCAACAACCTTATAATGGACCCAATGGTGTGATTTAAATCCATTGGAAAAATGCTCACACCATAGTATGCATATCACACAATTGCTATGACCATATGCAATCATACTTATTACCGCAACAAGTATTTTCATGAAAGATTCCGTCACCTTTGTCTTGTGAGAAAAGTGTGGAGAAGTAATCTTTGAATGATCCATTTTATCATGAATGATGCATAACATCTGCTCTGAAAATCTCTCAAACTATTCTCGATTTCCATAGTAGTATTCCCTATGAGCCCTTTGCCTTGCAACGTGGATATTTAGAAGATTGGTCCACTTATCTTTTGGTTCACAATGCATACAAGCACTCCTCAATTGCTTGTACGTATCACACAAGCTACACCTAGCAAAAGTGTCTCCACGAGCCTTTGCTGCAAATTTAGGAAAAGAAGTACGACAAATGTTGCTTAAGCCATTAGAAAAAATTGGTTGCAAATTAAGCATTGCATTGGATTCATTCGCTTTTTCTAATTGGTCACTCCGACAAAATGCGGATGGCAAAAATTCTAGTGTCCTTGTCTTGTGTGACATTTTATTAGCATCAGACTCAATAAGTATTCAAAGTGTAGCAGTAGCTTGAAGAGTGTGCATACAAGGCTTCTTGGACCCTAAATTTCCATGCCCCTCAGCTTTCTTACCAGCTTTGGCCTTTTCTTTGTACCTATAGTAGGTACATTTTGGTTGCCCAAAGGTTGCAGGCTCATCTTATCCTCGACTCGAGGATAAATCACTATAACTATTTTAAGGTTGTAGTCTCAAAATGTGTAGATGGTCTCATTTTAACAAATAAGGCCATTCTTTGCCAGCACTATCCTTGTAGATCTACCTATGTACCTCCAAAAATGTCTTATTGCAAGCCTTGAAGCCATCATTTGTATAGAGTTCATCTCGCAGTGCTCAAATTTGCCCTCGAAGAAAAGATTGCACACAGTTTCTTTTGCAACATGTTTTTGTGCACACTTCTGTAATTGATTCCATAGAGAGGAGAAGTTCTTTTTGGGGAGGTACATCAGAATCTACCCTTTCATGACTTATTTCATATGATTGAATCCCCTTCTGAACTCTTCTATAGTTCTATTTGAGGGGTTCATGGCTGTATTGTATATGTGGGTATGGTCATATAAACTGACATCATCATGTAAAAACACTCTTTTGATGTGCCAAGAGCGTAGTGACCACATATTTCCAGATGAAAAGAGCTCCTTGTTCAAAGACTCAGCAATTTGAATGGCAACTTGGTCATCACCGAGAGGCTTCCCATTTTAGTCAATGACTAGGTCTGGGTCAATGTTATGATAGACCCCCCTTGCAATATTCACCCCATCTTTATTTTGAAGAGTGACAAATTGTAAAACCCATTTAGCACGAGGAATTCCTTTGCACAACTGAACATTTGGTGGCAATGCCGGAATTGGATTTACAAATTCTTTAGGCACAAGAAAATCCATTCTAAAAATACAAATACCATGAATTAGATTTAATGTCAAGTTGAAGATATAGAAGATCTATGCACCATTTTGAATTTTCCAAAGGAATTGAACCTATCTCTATGACAATAATTCTTTGAATCTCTATGACAATCAATCCATTTATTATATATTTATTTATCCTATAATTTTCATTAACTACAATTAGGTGCAAATATACATGGACAAATTACTACAAACTTGCATTCAGACTCTTTTTCCCATTCCCTATTGATTAAATGGGGGTTGAATAAAACTAGAGCATGCCTCTTCACTTATCTAGCATGAAATCAATTTGATGCAATTTCTAATGTTTACTTTGAACCAACAAAAACAACCAATAACCATGACACAAATGATTTATAAATTTTTGTTCCAGTCAATAGAAGAGAATACTTCAAAAATAACAAGGGATGAATTTCCTGAACTTTTTTCTAAAATGCCCCTAAAAAAATATTTTTTTGTTTCACTAGCCTCTATGTCATCAAAACTACAATATCCTTGAAAACAAAATATATCCCTCCTTCCCTCCGTGTTAGGTAAATCATGCACGAAATTACAGAATAGAAATACATTAATTTACATGTACTTGCAAGCAGTGCTCCACATATCATTGATAAATTATCCGCTTCAATATGGGAGTATGATTATTACTTGTGACTATTTTTATGTAGTTTTCCATGTATCACCAATAGGTGATAGTATTTAATCTTTACTAATAACAATCATTTACATGAAGCACAATATAGAGGATTGTAGAAACCATCCTTAAGAAGTTTTAAACTGGGAATAAAGGAAAATTTTTTATCAACACAAGGATAAATTAAAATACTTGCTTTCAAATACTAGATCATTGTCAAGTCGACAATGACCTACGTATGAGTTTTGTATCTCTATCCATACGATTACATTTATTCCATATTAATTTGGTAGCACATTCTTGTGAATTTGGTTATCATCGACTCGACGATAATGTGGAAGTTAGTCATGACAACATTGCATTCAACGGCACTTGTATACAAAACAACAAAGACATGGACTACTACGTTTTGAATAAATTGTCCACAAAGTGAGAAATGAAAAGTTGTTGTACGCGCAATTTAGGCATAAGTATCTTTACCACACCAAATGTAGTAAGATGACATGAGTTATCATCCCAAAGAATTCTAGTATGTCATTTCAAGTCCAGGTATCCGGATTTAATGGGTTTCAAGAGTTTTCTATCAAAACATCAATTCGTCTTTACTTTTCTCCCACTTTCCGAATTCTATCACTATCCGGAATACAGTTCGGATCTAGCTTGTTCAAGAATCCGGAAATAAATCCACTCCATATCGGTTTTCTATGCCTCTGTTTTATCTTTAAAGAATCCGCTATTGGTCTTTAGAGGGGTAGGGATTTCACCACTCGTAATCCTCACACTCTCTACTCTTTCCAAAAAAACAACACACAAAACAACACCAAGAACATACGTTGATTCAAGGGATAGCTCCCTCATAGCTTTCCGGATTGGTCAACAGGTCATACAAGGTCCCCTAGTACTACACACCCGGAACTCAGAAGGGTTCTGGAACTCAGTTTCTAGACTTGCTCATGTGGTTGGTAGACCTTCCAATGGGTAGAAATATTTCGTTGGCAATTGCTTATCTCTACACGGAATCCTCCTTGGTCTTCCGGACACACATTTCACATCCTTCTCGGGCGACCACTAGATCACTATTCCAACAATTTAAAGGCATCGCGTGCAAGTCCTCAATCACAAGCCTAAATCCTTTGACCAATCATCCTCTTCAGATAGAATCCGGTTGGCTATAGATTCGGATTTCCCCCCTCACTCGTTCCTTCTCATACTCATACTCATACTTCTCATACCTTTAGATGAACAAGTGGAAAAATATCATGTGAGAAAAGATACTTGGACAAAAGCCTAGTTGTTCAAATTAAGGCCGAAATGTAAACACAAAGGAATTAGCTCAGATGACAAGAGCTAAAACGGAACAAGCTAAAGTGGAATGGGAGGGCAACAAACCTACCCAGCCATTAAAAATACACAAAAGGCGTAATAGCCACCAACAAAACCGGGCAACAACACAATCGACTGTTCCGAATTAAACGCAAAGCCGTTGGCCAGTTGTCCTTTAAAAATCGGAATCCAGGTCCATGCTTAGAAGCCCATTCCAAAAAACTTACTAACTTAAAATTAACTTCCTACCTAACCTTCTGAGCCTTCTTTAAACTGCCCATGCCTTTCTCTATAGGCGTAGATTACCTCCGGGAAAAGAACTTGGTAGGAGTTGCCTTTGTTGCCGACCGGGTCTTGATTGTTGGAGTGGAACGAGCAATCTTGCCCAATCCGAATTCTTCCACGTCTTTGTTAGTTTCCATCTTGTCACTCAGGACAGTCTCCTCTTCGGACTCCTTGATTTTCTAGATCTCTACGTCGTCATCACCCAGTGAGTAGTCAACTAAATTAACCACCATATTGTCTTTCTTTGGCATCGGAGCTGCGACTTCCTAGACCATATGCCTAAAATTTTCCGGATGCAAACACGTCGGATTCGTAATGGCTCCCATCTGGGCAGAAAAATTTGGGCAAATCGAAATGGGTGGAGTCTTAAAAGTCCCCGCTGAGCCTTGAAATGCTAGCGGATCAAAGGTCTTTGTCTTGGTTGGACTGAGCTTCAGAGTTGAGATTTTACTTGATTTGGCCAAATTCTTCTCTTTCTCTTCCGGGGTCGGTATTTAGCTCCCGGAAGGGTTTCCTGGATGATCCTTATAAGGTGAAGGTGAAGATGCGGATGCTTGTTGGGCGGGATTCGGCAATGTAGATCCTTGCTCCTACAAACCTGGACTCTAGAGACTCGAAAATATGGTGGTAGATATCTCCAAAAACACGGATAGGTCCAATGCTTGGTCATGCTTGATATTCTATAAAAGCGCGTGCAACTCCCTTAAGATTGCCTCCATTCTTGTTTCAAAGTCTACCAAGATTTTGAATACCTTGGATCTGATGATGTGACCATCCGTAATCAGTCTGGCGTTGAAGAGCTCTACTTTCAGCGCTAGATCCGCCACAAACGGAATTATCTCTTTTAAGTTCCGAACAATTCGGAGGGCATCCGACTCTTTGTATCGTACCGTATTCAGTTCCTTTTCCATCGAAGTTAGCTACGCCTTGAAGTTGTCACTCTCCTTCTCCAAATTTTGGATACGTCTATCCTTATCTTCCAAAATTTTCGGTCCGAGTCGTCACTTGATCTCCTCAATGATCTGTTTTGGTTCCATGCCACCTAGCATCTCATAAATTTTAAGGATGGCAGCGACCATCGCGTCGTACGTCGCCTTGGTGTTATACATCCATTGAATGACATTCTTGAATGGATCCAACTCGCCTTACAGTGCCGGAACTTGACTGGGCTCCACTCCCTCCAGTAACGGCAACTTCCCTCGTGATGCCGGATCCATCAACTTCCTCTAGTGCTTGGCCAGTTCCTCCTTAACTTCCGGAACTTCTTCCTCCGGATTCGACTGTAGGTGTTCAGATTCATATTCCGCCGTGAGGTCATACTTTAGGACCTCAAGTCCGATCTGGTATGCCACCACTTCCAAATCACTCATCACCTCATTTTAATGCTAGAGGTGGAAAAGATAGGGATTAATCGGACTAGATTTACTCCGTGGCACGGTATCCGCTAACTTAGCTACCACTGCTTCGATTATCTGTCCTCCGTAACTCTAGTGGGCTTTTCCAGATACAAGATGGGGATGAAAAACTCCAACACCCACCTCTACCTAGCGTCCTTGTAGTCACTAATGGCATACCCTTCCTCAGGGTGAGTTGGACCTCAAAACTTTCTGGAGGCATACTTGTCCACCCGGGAAGCAAATCCGTATCTTGTCTTGCCGAATCCATAAACTTCCGCCCACATGTTCGTGGTTCAAGTTATGGATCGCCCCTTTATTGTCCTCTCGTACTAGTTTGGAACCCAATCCGTGAATTCTTGAACCATTACATCGCTCTTGAGACTCCATGGCTTCTATATAAAACCTAAACAACCCATCCTAGCCAGATCCTCGTCTAAAAGTTTCCGATCATTCAGATCATATGGAATGACTAGAGTAATTAGCCAAGCCGTGATCACGGATATCTGTAACCGTATGGCCATATCTAATCCAGTGCAATCGGCACCAACCTTTCCTTACTCTCCTATCCAAATCCTAACTTACCATTCTTTCACTCAACTAATCACGTGTGAAAACGTACAAAGAAGAATGAGGGAAAAAATGATCTTGGTGGTAGGATACTTAAGCCCAGAGTTTTCCAACGTTCCCAAAGCAAACAGGTTTCCAGACCGTTCCTATAACGTTTCCCTAGTCTTCTTAAGCCGGAACCTAAAAATTGTAGGTCATCGGGATCCGGGGTTTCCAATTTCCGTCTTCGGTTCTGTTCAATTCTGGTACGGCACAGTTCCAGATACTATTATCTTTAGTTTGGCACTTGTTTATTCTATTTCTCCTATCCCTAAGAAATTTTCGAAAATTTTTATATTTTATTATTTCTTTTCCTAAACTATTTCTACCTATTGGAATTTTATGCACTCCACAGAAGTGCGTAAAAAAGCGGCAAACAACAACATCAAGGACAACATATTGTAACAAAATGGTAGAAGGGCTCAACACATATTAACGACTACGTTGATTATATACATTCTCATCTATTAAACTCTCGAATCTTTGCAAGAAGTCCCTCTGATGGAGCCAAATATTTGCATTGGAGCAACATCCATTGATGAAGGAGAAGCAAAGCTCTGGTGTCAAAATTAAAATGGGAGATTGCATTGCGAGGACAAACTTCCGACGTCCACCAATCGGGAAGAAAAGAATGAGCTACTACTGAGGATGGGGCAGGAAAATAATACTGCGCAATTGTCAAGATTCAAATTTTCTAGGATTTCATAACTTCTACCCACAATCTTTGTACAACTTGCTTGACAACATTCCACTTTCCGTGGCACTTTGATAGCTTTTTGGTCCCAACTTATACCTTCATTAATAAATGACCAAACTGAGTTTGTCTATTTTCAAGTGTATACTATTATTGATATTTTGGACTATTATTATGGATATTGTATATTGCTATTTTGGGTATTTTTCATTTTCTTCGTATCTTTTGGGCTGTCTAAGCCTTTGGGTTAGCAATGTAAGGTGCATGCAAGATACATAATGTAGGGGTTAGGATTTAGGATTTAGGGTTTAGAATTTAGGATTTAGAGTTTAGAGTTTAGGATGTTTCAATGTATGATTTAGGATTTTAGTGCATATCTTAAAAATTATAGATTTTTAATGTGGAAGTTGCTCTATCTTCTACAAGTCGACATTTAGTAAACTACAATTTCATAACTTGCAATATTATTCTTGAAGATTTCAGTTGTTCATAGTATTTTGTGCATTTACTTCTTCCCTCATGTTAGTATTTTTATCATCCAATAAAGTAAGCATGCATAGAAAAGAAAAGAAATTATGTAGTTTTCCAACATTATAGAAATGTTGGTCTTATAGAAGATGACATTGTCAGTATAGGAGGTTTTCTAAAGTTAATATAATATTTGTGCCAAATTAATAAAGCTAAGTATGTACGAATTTCTCATTCTTCTATAAGTATTTTGATTTAGGTTACAATAAAGTAAACTTTGTTGCTTAATTGGTAATTTTCATTTAAATTTTTTGAGATGTGCATATGCATTAAGAACTATCCTTAGGATAGATTAATCACACATTAATGATGTTGTTCATATTTGAAGCCTCAATAAGAGCATAGGTAGTTATGGAGAATAATGCATGCTAAGACATAGAATCACAAATTTGAATGTGTGAATTTGTTGAATTTTTCTTCATATCTCATGTTTTTTATTTTTAGTTGAAAGAATTACATTTAGTATGAAGTGTGAAATGCATGCTATGTGGTTGGAGGACGTCAATTTGGTGTTTTGGAAGTTGAATTTGTTTAGGGTTCTCTAAGGGTTATGAGTAATCCATTTCATTGATATGCGTTTTGTTTGTCGTAATTATACTATTGGGAGATGAGGTCTTTAACGAGAAGAAGGATATAGGTGTGAACACCGGGTAATTAATGGAAATTGGATATTATTTTTCATGTATCATTTTTCTGAAGTGAATGCCTAAACATGTAAAAATCTTGCTCCATTCTTCTTGGATTTATAGTTGCAATAGGAACTATTTGCAACTTGTACATTGCACTACTAGAAAATTTAGTTTTTCTATTGTTTTGGTCGCGTTGATCCGGTCAAAATCTGACAGAAATTTGTTAAAAACAACAGATTTCTGTCAGATTTTGACCGGATCAACGCGACCAAAACAACAACAAAACTAAATTTTCTAGTAGTGTTGTTGTTATTTTGCATGGCATTGGATTCATTATGAATGAATTTGGGTGGTTTTAGTTGTATAAAATATAGTGACTATATTTTTGAATTTCCATGAACTCTTTAGGTGAATCCAAAAATTAGGGAGGCATTTTGCAATGTCAATTAGTAGTATAGGAAATATTTGCAACTTGTATGTGTGGTTTTTTCTCATGGATAGAGTTTATAATGAATAAATTCAGGTTGTTTGTGTTATATAAAATAAAGTGGTCGTATTTTAGATTCTTTATGAACTATTTCCTCGAGTCCAAAAATATTGAATACAATAGCTTGAATACTAAACATTTTAAACTTGTAGAATTTTTAGTTGACCATAATCATATGCAAATACAATAATGGACTCCTGAAGTAGTAAGGATATTCAACTTTCAATGTATAATTATAAGACATGCTATTTTTTGTAGCCTTCCCAATTTTAAAATGATTTTTATTAGTTTTGCCAAATATGTAGTGCACATTGTTGTACAATATAGTCTATTTTTTATGCTAAAGAAATAAAGCTTATGAAGTGGTTTCAACTTTCTTTGGTATGAGATTCTATAGGTAATTCTTCAGGTCTCACACATTATGTTCTTGCATGAAGAAAAAATTTGATACCCAAAAATTTTTATTCAGAAACTTTGTCAAGTACTTTGTTTTGAATTTTTGTATCTCTTTGCCAAATTTGATTTACTTTAGATAATGAAAACAATCTCTGACGTATTTGTAATCCATGAACAAACATATAGAATTTTGATGGCGTATAGAAAGCCCATAATTACCATTATCTACTCCATTATTTGAAATAAAAATTTCACCCTTACCTTACTAATAACAACAAAATGGAGAGTGAAACAGACAACTAATTCCTATGGACGGTTATGAGACCTTCTCTTCAAGATTAAATCTTCAAATTCATGGTTGATGACCATCGGAATCATTCCTAAGTTCCGCTGTAGTTAATGATTCCTACTTTCAAAGTCATGCAGTCATGATGGATTGATACTTTTTGAAAAAAATTAGAAGTCCAAAAAAATGTAGACATGTAGCATCCATGACCATGACCTCTCTCATTTTATTTGCTTTATTTCTTTCTAAAAAAAGGAAAAAAAACTTCCTCAATAAAGTGGCAGGGGCTAACAATTTTGCACTAATGCAATTAAGGCCATATTTGTTATATTAAGATTTTTTACAAATTTTGAAACTGAATGCAAGTTATTGGAAAGTTCAATTGACATATTCCACCATCTATTACAAGTGCATGTACCAAGGGTAGTTTGTAAGACTTTAGAATAGGGCCTCAACTTCAACAAAAGGATTGGGCATTTGAGTCATTGTAAGAAAGATTTACCACAAAACATAGCATTTTGCACAATACTCCTTTTTTCTTTTTGGTAATTTTTAAAAAAAGTAATAAATATGTTTAATGTATACACATTTAAGAAGAAGGTACTTTAGGAAGGAAAAGCATATAAAGATTCTCTAAGTAGGAGAACTAGAAAAGTGCAAATTTTCATGAAAATAATAACTTCCACTAGAATTTCACATTCTAATTTGTAAAAAATAGGAAAAACAACTTTAAGAAAAACTAAAACTTGGCCATTTGTAAAGACTTCATGGTAAAGAGATTTCACCAAAAGAAATATCTTGAAACCATTTTCAATGTTCAGAATTGTACGTGCAAAGGAGTCTTGTTTGCTTGAATACAAAGGATATAAAATAATGTTTTTTTTATAAATTTCCTTCTGTAGGTACATGCCTACTAAGTATAGAAATAGACTTTAGAAACCTCAACCCTAGATCATTAATTTTGGGTACTCCAATTTCAAGCTCAATGACTTTTTGCTTCAAAAGTTATAGCACAAGAGAAATTTGGCACTCAAAGTGTGACACCAAATACTACCAATCTTTCTTGCACTCACCCATTTGTCATTGTGGATGCCCAAATTTTTCAAAACCAATTTTTTGGTGCACTCTAATGTAGAGGTTCAATGTTTCTTTATATACAGATACTAGTAATTTCATTCATACTTCCAATATACAACTTTCTTAATGAAATATTCGTATCCTTTTTTTAAATTGAATTTTCATTAATCCTTCAAAGAGTTATACATTCTATATTAAATTAGAAGATTGTACATCCATATAGATTATTTTAATACTTCTATTATTTGGTACTTTAATACCGTGTTTTCAGACATTGAAAATGATTTTATACCTTTTTGAAAACCATATACCTATGTAAAGGGTGCTAGATCTTATATCTTCTTTGTCTTAAAACTTTGAACTCACTTTCAAAATGAAGAGTCTATTTGTAATTTGAATTTGAGAATTCCTAATTATTTCTACAATAATATATAGAATAGAATCATTGAAGATTTTTCAAGTTTATAATTTTAATTGTAAAAGATAAAAAACAAAAAATTGTACCCAAATTTATTTGTTAAATTGAGAGTAAATGTACATTTTGTGATTTGAAGCTAGTTTTCTAAGAATCCTAAACCCATGAAACCCTTCATGTAAATACATATTTTTCTTCTTGTATTATTACTTCCTAATTAGGTCTCAAGTTTTATACAACTTTTTAAAATAGTGTATAGTTTTTACAAAAAGAGAAATATTAGTGAAAGATATTATGCTGTACTTAGTGTATTATATGAGTGTACACCAGGAAAGATTAGTTTGAAAAAGGTCTAAAGTGCTATATTTTGAGCTTTTTTCTCTCTCTTCAAATTATCATTCATACTCTAAACTTCACAATTTTGCATATGGAATAAAACTTCATCATTAGAACTACATTTCCATAGGTGACTTCAAAAAAATAATCTAAAGTAGTAATTATTTTGGGCATTGATGTTTTGCAGAACCCCAGAAGATCATTTGCTATTACAATATCCTTTTAGGATTCAAAGAAACTTTAATACACATTTCAAGGTAAAACTTTTTTCCTATTAAGCATCCTTATAGAACCATTAAGCTCTAAAATATATATATACAGCAAATAGAGGCTAATATAGTTTGGCATCTTCAAATTAGAACCACAAATTTTATAGCATAATTTTAATTTTTTAATCTATAGAAAAGAACATGAATACTTCCACTTCTATCCTACGTAGCAAATTTTTCATTCATTGATTACTAGTAGGTTGTATTCTAAACACATACTAGTATTGTAGTTCTGCAATTGTCATTATAATTATAGGAACAAGTACAAATTAGTTTTGGAAGTACGTCGATTTAAGGTTAAATGAGGTTCGGTAGTGACGTTGGAATCCACAGCACAGGTTTGGGATCGTTGGAGCCTTGGGATCCGGATTGGAAATCATACCTGAGGTTGGAGGAGACACAAGTTCGGAAGCAACTTTAATGGCGACTTAAGATCGTTTGGAGCCTTGGGGTCAAGATCAAAAACCGGTCAGTTTTGGTGGCAGCTCGGGGTTGCCCTAGGAAGTCATCTCCCTCCTCGCGCCATGGCCTTTGTCTCCTCCTCCAAGTTGAATTTCTCTATCTCCAGCGCCAAGTTTTCATCCCCAACTATCACATTTGGTCTCTTGAACCCACTTTCCACCAGTGGCCTTCACAATTGCTTCAATCCGAGTTGGAATTTGCAGAATTGCTCACGGCTATGCGATCACTTGTTGGTGCATGCGGGTGCGGCACGGGTGCTCACAAAGTTCATCTTGATCAGGTAATTGGTGCTCTCTTCTAATTTGGTGTGCATCTGTTGTTTTTCATATTATTGCTTCTTGCCGCATTGAGGTAGAACAATCTTTCTTAACCCCTGATGCCTGCTAGGGTTTAGATTGAAATGGCTCTCTAAACAATTATTGGCGGTTAATTGTCTTTACTGTGTTGTACTTGGATCAATCACAATTTATTTCTCTTTTTGCAATTCCTTCGATTGGAGAACCAAGTCCGGTATGGACTTATTGTTTTCGTGGTTGATTGCTTGATTTGGTTCCGGACTTTCTGATTCTCTGATTTTTTATTTAATGTCATTTTTTATTTACTATATATTATCAAAATTTGTTTGTAGTATTATCAAGTTTATTATGATTATGTTATGATATTATATGTTTGTGAACATAATAATATACGTTTGTATAATATGAAATTGTTTGTAGTATAGTTTTGGTGTTTTTTTGTTTGAGGGTGTTTTCGATTTAAGTTTTTTTTCAATAGGTAAATGAGATGCTTTCTAAATGTATTGTGAATAGATTGGAGTTGTGAGACATCTAGGAACTAACATAATATTTTTGGTGTGGCAAGTTGCATTGTAGGGCCTATAGTGTCTCCCTATGGAGGCCTACAAACAACATAGTGTAATAAAATCTAGCACTAGGTCTCCTTTAAAATTAGGGTTTTTGCTTTCTAATTGGGATGAAAGTCTAAAAACTAGGATGTACGGTTGAAGGATTAACAAAGAGAAGAGATTAATATGTCAGTTCCAAGGTTTAGGAAGTATTACTTCTATTATCTTCAATCCAAAGATAACAAAGTATTTTGTCCTCCTACATAGAATATGTGCATTGTCATTTTTAGTGAGGTTGCCAATAAAGTAGGAGATAGTCCTTTTTAGAGATCTTCGGGTTGATGATAAGCAATTGCCATTCAGGGGAACAAAATCCATGTTCGTAGATGCCCTTATCCTCGACCCAACGATAAAAGTGATGTCCATTAGAAGTAAAAATTTCACATACGCATCTAGTTAGTAATGACACTAAAAATGAAAAATCGACAAATAACCCACAGACTCTACACTCATACAATAAGATGAAATTTATCATCAATTCGATAATATCAAATTCTAAAAATATAGAATCTTTTTTTAATAAATAGTGAATGCAATTGAAATTTATCCAAAATGAAATGAAATGTAGCTTGTGACATATCGATTAGTTGATTCTAATCCAAGTACCTACAAAATAGAGACACAATACGTTGTTTGACCTTATATAAAGCATTACTCATTCAAAAAATTTGAAATACATATTCTTCAGTACAACGTAGTCAATAGTGCTAACAATTGAATCATTGGACTTTAGATCTAATATCATTGACTCAAAGATAATCAGTTCTTAAAGTATTCTCCTATGATTTTACTGTAGGTACATTATGGATTTGGATGAGGCATATGACTACTTTAAAATGGCTCATCACCTTTAGCCGTTTGTAAATCCCATGAATGATGAGCCCTTCATAAGTGAAGGTGAAGACACCTAGGGCAAAATTTGATAGTTTGACAAACACATCTTGACATGGAGTTTTGATGTCAATTGATGGAAAGACTATGTATACTTCTAATACCAAATTGAAGGGATGGAGTCATTTTTGCCATGGAATCTAAACAAAAAGGTGACAATAATTGAAGATCACCGGGAGAAATATGTTGTCATTGTCCTTTGTAAAGTGGACAACGACGATAAAGCAAAGCATCACTGCCACTTAATTATTCTTAATATTGATGCGGACTATGAGAAATTTGATCTTTTGAATCTAATGAATTACCCAGAGGGATCGCAAATGGAATCCCTGAATGAAGAATTCTAGGCTTTAGAATATGTTCCTTGGAAAGACAACAACGTAAGGTCTAATGTCCAAAGACTCTGTTTGATATAATAGACTTTGGACAAGTACGCTTTGATCAATGTTGAGAAAAGACTTGTTATAGGAGGAAACATCTCACAAGTTCAGAAGTGCTCTATTGGTGGAATCCAAACGACTTTGGGGACTTTTGGGCCTCTAAATTCTGCAACAAAAGGAACTAGACCTGCTCAACCAAGGTCTGATTCAAGAAAATGAGATGTCAGTGAAATTGGTGGGGATCAATCTAGCTAGAAGAGACAAAAGTATTTTCAATCAGGGGGGACAACAAGGGTGGGTAGTTCAAGTTCCGGTCTTACAAATGTGTCTGTTGTCCCTAAACAACCGTTAGTGGACTACGAGAAGTTTGCTCTAATACAACGCGACTTTTGGACTCAGCACCAAAACTATTTCATCACAACAGAGTAGTGTACAACATCAATAACTACAAGGTAATATTTCTAATATCATCGACTTGACGATAAAATCCAAATTTTGTATAAGTTAAGGAAACTTGTTAGTAGTCCATTATAATTATTTATTTTAGAAAATGTGGTTATCATCGACTCGATGATAGTTATAGATGACTTGTTTCTCATGGACTCTATTGTTCTATTTTTTTGAACAAAATTTCACAGATGTAGTGGTGCAAAGGTTCCAAAACATCAATCCTAAGAAAAATGGTGCTTCAATAAAAAGACCCACAGACTTGAAGTATGAAATTCAAATAATCACCTTGCCAGACGAGTCATGGGCGTACTGGAAGTACTTCCTATGAAAACACTCTGAAGGTGAGCTTATTGATCTAGTGTCCTTGAAGATATATAAGGACACGAAACGCTACAAATCTAAGAACGTGGTGCTCAAAAAGGAGTTTTTTAGGCACTGCGCCCACTTCATGGACCTGGACTACAAGGTCTTTGTTCAACATCTTTTAGGTGAAACACCTCATCAAAAGGTTGTGTACCCAAAGGTGTTCATGTAGAAGAACAAGGTTTTGGTGTCCGATAGTCTTGTACATAGAGATTGGAGGGATCAACAAAAGCGTCCTCTAAGACTTTGAATTTTTTTTATAACAACGACAATGTTGTGTATGAGATGTGGAAGGTCTAGAAGGCAAAACATCGGTTCACATCCAGTACTTGGGATTTTCTTTTGTCTCACCTGAAGCCCATGTATTTCTCTTCTCGCCTAAAGAATGATGTCTGGTTAAAATGGGTGAAGGACCTCCAAAAGCAATTTCCAGAGGTGTTGTACATATTCACGCGGTTCATGAAGATGAAATACCAACTTTCAAAACCATCTGAGGGCATGCAGATGAGAGGGATTGATATAAGGGCCAAAGCATTGGTGATAAGCACACAGTATTGGTATGTACCAAGAGAGCTAAACCTTGTTATATTGGATGCAAGGGAAATCTCCAACTTCGTTGAAACGGAAAATATAGCTGTACTTGAATCTATCTTGAATTTTCTTAGGGAGAAGTTGGAGCCTAAAATGAACAAGCCAAATGTGTGGTTGTTCATTTTGTGCAATAGAAACGATGTAAAGGTAGCTATGAAGTATGTCACATATAAATTGAAAGATAATAACTACATCAAATCTATTAACGTCCCCAGCAAGGTTGAGATGCTCGGCAACGTGATGAACCAAGGAGTCATTATTGATGTGCCGCTCTTTTTTCTCTTGAAGAGAGAGAGAACAAGTTTGCAACTTCAGTTCGTGCTTGCATCAAGGCAAAATATAATATGTTGCTGAGCTGAGGGTATTACTTTGATAATGCAAAGAACGCGGAAGCAAAATGGAGAATACATGCAACGGAACTCAAAATGGAGTTCTATCTTGACCTTCTCCAATTATTTGTGACCACTGGGGATAACAATTTCTGGATTTGTATGAGAGCAAAATTTACGTTGGCTTCAAAAGTGCGTCTAAAAGAACTCATTGTTCTTTATTTTTGACTCGATGATAACAGTCCTTGTTGTATAGCTACCCATATTTATAGCAATTTTTTAACCTGGAGTTATCTTCCATGCAAAGATAACACTCTAAGTACTAGTTGTAGCACTCATTGTTTGTATGCCTTGTAAGTGACTAAAATTTATTATAATAGCAATGTTTAAGGCTTATTTTTACAGCTTTTGCATTAGGAACGAGGTGAAGGCTCTACAAAAAATATCTTATTTGGCAAAAAAGATGGATAAAAACGATTATTTATTTATAAATCCCCCCTATTCGCCTTTGTATGTTTGCCCAAAACCTCACGGCCCTGTCATTGTGAACTTGGCATCACTTCCCTCCTCTCCAATGACGTTGGAGCTCGGGGGGTGCACTCCCCCTTTTTTTGATGTTAGTGTATGAACAAAACTTTGGACCCCTCTATATATTTTTTGAATTTTAAATAAAATTAAATGAAAAAAATATGAATAGATTTTTCTACTTTGAAAGTTTATGTTTTGAATTAATGATATTTTTATTTGTTAATAATAATTGGTTACAAATTTTTGAAGTAAAAAGATACATTATAGAATTAAAAAATAACTTTTACACCCCTATATCGTGTAAGAAAAAATTGTTTAAAAAATGAACAAAAAATTTCTAAAAATAATTCTCTATTGAAAGCTCATTTTGAGTTGATAATTAATGCAATGGTTATCTGAATGTGTTCTCTAAAAGTATTTGAGTTAAAAAATATGCCATTTAGTACATTTTTAACCTCTTCTAGAAATCATTCCATATTTTATTTGAGTTTGAAATTTTGGAGGTAAAATCTTATAGTCATTAGTAAACAATGCTCAAAATTTGAAGTTAAAATTATAGTTTATTAGAAACTACTTGTTTGCACCAGTTTGTTGTAGTAAAATTAAATACACCCCTCAGGTCTTGGAGTCCCTCCTCGATGTACCTGAGCCCAGATAGCCCAGACGGAAATCTGTTAACTCGCAACTCAATAACGACCCTGGTGTAGAGGGCATCAATGAGTATAGGACCAACACTTTCTGCATTCATATATGGATGGCTACTCCAACAGTGCCTAATGAAACACAGGCTTTGCTTGCACAAATTCATGATTAGCCTATAGAATTACAAGTTGAAATTGAAGAACAATTGGAGAAGCATGCTCAAACGTCTGATGTAGACAAAGATATTGAGACAGACTTTGTGTTCGAGGAAGAGCAACATCAAGCTCGAGAAATGGATGAATTGGAAGGTGTCAAAGGTGAATAATTGGACGACTTCAAGATGCAAGACGCTAACTATTTGGATGTCGCGCTCATGACAAAAGAAGTGCGGCCTTCAACTCCTGAAACGGTCCTTCTTAGTGACATTGACTCCATCGATCATTCGCATTCCTTTGATGATGACGACAATGATCATGACAACAGACCAAAGGTCAAAGAGACAAAGCCTCTCAAGTTGCCAAATGGTACCATCATCAAGATTGAGAAGGATTGCTAGAAGGAGGAAGAGGAGAGGCGAAAGAAGAGGATTGTTTGGACAGCCGAGTGAGCAGAAACAAAGAAGCAACTAGCTAATGTAGTGGCCAAGAGCTAGGCATCCAAGTAAAAGCTCTATGACATGGAGAAAACAAATGAAGCGAAGTTCTCTTTATTTGAGAGTCAACTTGCAATGATCAAGCAAGCAATGGGCACCTAAGTCGAGGGGGTCCAAATCCTCTTGTCGTCACTACCTTTGGCCACGTCACAACAGATCCCTATCATGCATGGGGTACAGGAATTGGTCTCCCAGCTTCTAGATCTTCGAGTCGACAATAATGTCGATGTCGTCAATCTAGCCGATGACGAGATCTCTCTTGCAATTGCAGAGTTTGAACTCCCACCTGAAGTCTCTCCTAATCTAGCGAGATTTGAAGTGATGATCCCGGAGACTCAAGATCCTACTCCTGTATAAAATGTCACACCCCTCGCTGAGCGTTATCCTGAAGTCGACAATAATGCTCTCATAGAAGCAAGTCTTGTGACTGCTACTACAATTGTAGATGCTTTGGTAGAGGTTCCGCTTTGTCAGTTGCTTGGTCAAGGACTCATGGAGTTGGACTCCCCTCCTTTGGTGGAGGAGTAGTTGGTCGATTACGAGGAGGACAAGGTAGAAGGCACGAAGGATCAAGTGGTAGAGGAGGAGCCGACACTCTTGGCGACTAAGGAAAGAGACAATCCTCCTATTCGTGGATTTGCTCAAGTATAAACATCAGACCCTTATAGCTCTAAATGAATCTATAGAACTGCGGTCATGCATAATCGTAAGTCTGTTAGGAGTTTGTTAAAGCGTGGATGTGAATTCCCATTGGTATTCATGATGTTTAACAGGATGTTGTTGCTACTCCATGATTCCTTAGTGTTGACAGAGATCCCTTGTGGACTAGTATAGCATAGTCGAGAGTCTACAGTTTTGTCGAGTCCACATAAAGAAAATTTTGCGATATGTATTATATAATCTATGTAAATAAGGTATAAGCCTATCCATATATTATGTGTATCATCAGTCTACTTGTCCAATTTTTTGCTGCCCAATTTGAAAAAAACTAAAAGCATGTACTTTCCACTACTTGTGAAAGCACTTCCTAATGGAGGACCCCAATTGATTAGTGGATTGAAATACATCTCTTTACTTTCTGGATCTCCCACTTTTGCATTCAAATAGATAACTCCATTTTTTGTTGTTTTGTTTTTATTAGATAGAGTCATAAGAGCGAAGAGAAATTGTGCCTAGGAATGTGCCGCCTATAGTTCCTCTACCACGAAAGAAATGGCTGAACATTGTCTTCAACTTGAATAGCGTGTTCTATCAGAGCGCTCTCAAATCCTATGCGGTAAAGATGAAGTCGTACACACTCAATGACAATATTCTCTACCATCACTACCCTACAATCATTAGACCCAAAGTGGTATTCGCTTGGCAAAATGTTGGAGAATTCCTTTGCTAGATTGCCGAGATCATGGACAAGATTGTAGTGTGGACAACCATATTCAAGTGGAACACAAAACCCATTGTGGGACACTTATTCAATCGTTGTAGGCACTTCTATGATATTCTAGGTCAAGAGCAATGCACCAAGATAGAGGTCACTCCTAAAAAGTTCTATCATCTCGGAAAGAAAGTGCACTGCAAGAAAGTCCTTTTCGATGCTCTGTTCGCCAATCATGGTAGGGATAGGCCCTTTTACGTACATGATACCCTTCTCATTGACGATTCTCCCGACAAGAGTATCTGCAATAACAATGGAAATGTCATATTCCTTGACATATAGAGTCACACGAAACAGAGTGACGATGTTCTCATGAGAGAATTCCTCCCATGGCTCCAACGTCTTCATGTCAATTATCCAGAAGAGGAACTGCTTGAATATGTCAACGACAACTGGATTGATCTAAACCCGCTTGATTGTGATGACTATTGTTTGAGGTAGATCATTGAGGGCATGAGAGAGTTCGTAGAGATCATGGCTTTGCAATATGATCTCCTTGAGATAGGCATAGTGATAGAACAGTGCCATTGTAGGAAGTAGACTTATGTGTAGTTGCGCTTTCACGGAGACCAGACATTTTTGTGTAATTATTTCTCTCGTAAATAATACATTGGATTTTGAATTCACATGTAAATGATTTCTGAGATTGTCTTTCAAGAATTCTTGTCCTTTTTTTAGTTCCATTTGTGCGTAAATATATTTCAGTTCCGTTTGTGCGTGAACATGTTCTAGTTCTATTTGTGCATAAATATGTTTGTGAATGTGCGCAAAATGTGTTTTTCTTTCTTATCGTAGGTTATGGATAATTACTTGCTTCAGCTGTTAAAGCGGCAACATCTAATGAGAAGTCTTCTTTCCGGACTTGATAAATTGCTTTGCAACGGATCCGTCTCCACCGGGGGGAGCGACTACTCGGCACCCTTATTCGATCCCTACATGTTATATTTGGCCGTTGTCGCAGCATCCACAACAATAGACTACTCCAAAGGAGATGTTGAGGATAGCGTCATCAACAGTCCACCAAGTCGTAGACCGCCTAGGTCCCCCATCTATTCCCCATCCCCACTAAAGCGAGCATCATCGACTCAAAGAGAGTTGTTCTTGCCAAATCCGCGGGTCGATGGCGAGACAAGCAAGAAACTCGAACTTGCCGCCTTTGGAGGTATTGACTATCCTCAAATTGACAATGACATGCCGTGTCTACTTGCAATTTGCACCCTCAAAGATAGTGCCGTTGACCCGTCGCTTGTTGTGGAGGACCAACGCACAACCGTCGAGGACCAGTTTCCAACTCCAAGTCCTTTACCTTGACTCAAGAATAATCAACCATGATGTTCTTTGTCGATGAGAACAAGGTGAATGCCCTCGTTTTAATAGTCTGTTTCGTCAAAGGGTTCTTAGAGCATACTAGCGGCATGTAAACTCCAAGTCAATTGAAACTATAGTTTTATACAAAGACAATGTAATGAAGTCCAATACTATGTTGCCAACTAGAAGGACTAGATCGCTTTCTACTTCTGAGGTTCCTCCTACTACGCATAGATCAAAGCAGAAGGACAAATGGAACTTAGAGTCTAAACTTCTGCAATGTAGTGGATAGTGAAGGTAGACTGCAGTATCATTCTTGATGCGAGGATATCTTCAAAGGTCTGGCCACGCTCAAAGAAAAGGAGGCAATGAAGAACAATTGTACAGCATTTAGCAATGTGTAGGCAAGCTAGTGAAATTTTTGACGCCATTGGCTTCTTAGACCTCTTTACTAATAATGCTATGGTAATTAGAAACCCTAAAATGCTTAGAGAAGTAGAGAGCTACATGTATAGTGAGCCTCTTTGTATCTTTTCATAGCCTAAGATGTTGATGGGCTATAGTTCATTTACTTCAGGTGACATTGTGAGCACCTTTGTATATTGTTTGCATATTCAACCAACTCACACAACATACATTTTGTATATTGGCCTTTTGCAACAAAAATTCAAACTTTGTTCCATTTTACAAACACTTTGTGGCAAATTGCATGGGGTTTGTTTGTTCTCCTTTCATCTATTGTTGCAATTTTGTTGCTTGTTTAAAGCATCTGGAAAAACACTATAAAGTAATCTATTGTTGGACTTAATTTATCCTTGAGTTCAACAACTATTCATTTGATGGAGCTTCACATCCAATTTTCAAAGTCTCAAAATGACCATTTTGTCTCAATTTAACAAATAAAGACTTATTGGATTGGGTGTTGGGTTTAAAGGTTTCTTTGTCATTTCCATTTTCGATTCTTTCACAAACATCTACTACAGACTCACAACTAGGAGCCCCATGCTTTTCTAGATAGACTACAAACTTCACGACACTGTAAAGGAGTCTAGCTTCAAAGGCCATTGCTTAAAATTGTTAGGTCACCTTCAATTGGTTAGAGTCTCTCAAGCAGGAGTTTAAAGACAACCTAGCATGAGTGGAGGGACCCAAATCTTTATGTATACACAAGAAGTTGGAGCTGAAATTTTGATGACAACTACATTTTAAGATTTACAAATTTTATAAGAAAGGTGATTTTTTTGGATGAAGTAGATAAAATTTGTAGTTTCCATTGTTCAAATTTGTGATCAAAATGAATTTAAAATCAAAATTCATTGATGGAAAAAATGACAATATAAACTAATGTGGCCAAACTAATGTCTACACTTAAGCAATTTGAGTTATGTTCTAAAGATGCGATGATTTTGAAATTTTTTGAGTATGTTCTTATTTCATATGAGAAGATGGATCCAAGGAACAACCATAAAAATGGAATTGTATACTAGTAGAAATTAGCAATCAAATAACAATTTGTATGACATTTTTTGAATGGGAAAAAAAATCTCAACTTTGGACCTATATATCTCATTCATTTTGAGGAATTTACCTTCAAAAATTGGTAGATACATAAATATTAAAGACAAGTTTAGGATTTTATAGTTGGAAACTAAATTTTTCGACAATTTACTATCCACACCTCACATTCATCAAACACCCCTATAGCACTTTCAAATCCTTCAAGGGATAAATATTGGAAAGGTATCACTACTCAAGTAACTTTTCATCTTATATAGGATAACTAAAAAGAAATGTCCATTGATCCTAGAAGGATGTTGAAGCCAAAAAATATCTATTAGATGACTTTTCAAATTATGATAAATATGAAATAATGCAATTTAAAATAAGTATTGAAAAAAGGCTCATTACTCAAGCAACTTTTCAACCTTTATATGAAAATTAAAAAGATACATCCATTGACCTAGAAAGATGTTGAGGCCAAGAAGTGGCCAATGGATGATTTTCAAGCTTATGAGAAAAATGAAAGAATGCACATGTTGATCCAATAGTGAATTCATTTTGGCAAAGTACCAATAATCAATTCATTTTGGCTAAATACCTTGGTGGTAGGTCTTGTCCCTTTAGAATTAAATCAATATGGATGAATGGCAATGTTAATGGAAAGCTTGAATTAACCCCTAAAGGACTTGATCCATTGTAAAATGGTCAAACTTCACATCTACTCTAAATTTAGCCTTCTAAATTCTGTTCAAACAAAAACCTTATATTTTTATTACTTGAAACTATAAATTGTATATCATTGTGAGAAATTTCAATATGTTTCATGATAAATTGTAATTATTATCATTTTTGTTGTAAAAATTAAATGCAAAAAAGTAAAAATAACAAAACCAAGCCAAATGATTTGAAATTTTTCAAGAGGTACAAGTAGCAATGGATGTTAGTGTAAAAAAATTTCAATTGGTTATTTTATGCTTTATACCTAAAACAACTACAATAAAGACCCTGAAGTTAAATTCAATTATCAAACCAGATTTATCCTTTTATTTAATAGATGTATAGAATTTTTCACATTTTTCGTTAGTAGAAAAATGTGTTTTTATTTAAGATGTTTTTTTCAATAATTTTGATGGAAAAATCAAATTATATAAATATTTTAAAGCTAAAGGTAGAAATCAAATTATATTAATTATAATATATACTAGAACAATCTATAAATTTACTATAAATGAAGGGAAGAATGAGAAATATATTTTTATACTTTAAATTTAAAAACATAAAGCTTTCAATTGCAATAATTCTTTCAATTATTGACATTTTTCAAAATCTTCAAATGGAGTAGAAACAAAACTTGTTAGGCTTCATTTTCTTAGTATAAATCAAATTCCCAAAGTAGTCATTTAGAAAATTACAATCAAGATTGACCAAGGCACATCCACTTTTTGGATGCATAGACCTTGAGGGGTTAATAGTAGGTACACCTTGTGCAACTTAGAGTATCCCATGGCAAACTCAATAGATAAAGATGGGTAGTAGAGGCTTACTGTATGGCTCAGAAGACTACAGCCTGCCTACTCATTTTATACCCCACAAGTAGCTAATGTGAAGAAATTTTCTTGCTTGAAAATTGAAATATAAAAAATCTTAGTCTAAATCCATTTAAAACTACCTCACATAGCTTCATACACATTTCCAACTTATTTGTTCAATTTTATTTTTTAAACAAACGAGTCAATCTGGGAGTCCAAAATAGAAAAATGTTGCTATCCTTTGAGTGCTAACTCGGGGTCAATACATTGGAATTAATACATTAAAAGTAGGGTAAAAACAGTCGGCCCTTTTACTGAGGCACTAGCAAATTTGCTGTTTGCTCAACAAATTTAGTTGTACGTGTCACAGGGCACTCACAACACCCACGCACATGAGGCTAACGAGCAGTGTGCGACGTCGTAATTGAGGGCACGAAAATGTGGGTTAGCTCAATCCAATCCTCACGGTGTAGGGCTAACAAAATCTGTGTCGTGCTCTCACGGAATTGTTACTTCACTAGTTCACCCGCTCATTGTTTTCTGAACCGCAAGATAAAAAATCTACTTCTAAACTTAGTGCTCTGAGGTTTGTGCACACTTCACACATTCCACCTTTCACCTTGGGTTTACCTTACGTAACATGAGGCGGAATATGAGGAAGGCAAATAGAAAGACAGACGCTATGGCGGAACAGATGTTACGACAAGAGGTTCAAAGGTGAAGACCCACCTGTAAACATTCCAACCCTCACAAGGCCCTCACCAGACCTCATGTGCACAAGGCAACTATTTTCAAGCAATTATTTTCAAGCTAAGTTTCTGGTAGTTCTTAACCGTAGATAGTTAAAACCACCTCTGAACCTCTTGCTACAACACCTGTTCTATCACAACACCTGTCCTTCCACTTGCCCTCCTTGCATTCCGCCTCAACCGTAGATAGTTAAAACTACCTCTGAACCTCTTGCTACAGCACCTGTTCTATCACAACACCTGTCCTTCCACCTGCCCTCCTTGCATTCCGCCTCATATTACGCAAGGTAAACTCAAGGTAGATGGAGTGTGTGAAGTACGCACAGACTTTAGAGCACTATGTTTAGAAGTAGATTTTTTATCTTGCAGTTCTGAAAAAAACAATGAACGGGTGAACTGACGAAGTAACAATTCCATAAAGGCACGATGTCACAGATTTCATTAGTCCTACACCATGAGGGCTGGGTTGAGCTAACCTGCATTTTCGCACCCTCTACGACATCACACGCTGCTCATTAATCTCATGTGCGTGGTAATCTGCATTTCCGCGCCCTCATCTACGACATCGCATGTTGCTCGTTAGCCTCATGTGCGTGGGTGTAGTGGCTAGGCCCGGCGAGCCACCAGATCTGTGGCACTTGCTGAGTTGCCATGCGGATGCTATTAACAGAGCACCCTTGCAGCACATCGTAAACCAAACCAGAAGCAAATATTCGTTTTAAAACGACGGAAAATGTACAGTTTAGTACACCGGCAATATCCAGGCTCAATTATTTATGTCCTTTGAGCACGCCATGCAGGTATCACTGAGGATAGCTGCACGGGATATGTGACCACTAGCTTCACATACCAGGAAATCCTACCTTCCATGCCGACAATATGAGTTTTACACCAAGCGAGAGCAGAGCTTCGGAGTTGCTTCAAAGTAGCCTTGAAAAACACTGATCATCATTTGGATATGCGCAACATGAGCTAGTGTAAATTTCCTCTTCTACTAAGCTTCAGGTGACAAATCTACATCCGACTATCAGAAGTGCGATGAAACACCAAGTTTCGGAACGAGGGAAAAGTGACAGCTAAATACGTAGACTCATACAGCGACGCTTCTCTATTTGGTAAATATAGCAAGCAAGAAACCTACTCCTCTTCATTTCTCCGTTAGCTCGTGGTCCATGTTACACTGACTTTGCAATGCAGTCCTTTCACTGTGATTCTCAGATCCTTCTTCTCTGTTTACCCCAGCAGTGTGAGGCACTGCAAAGGGAACCACAATCAGAACGAGTAACAAACACGACCAAGAACAAATCAACTATCTACGGTAAAGAACTACCAGAAACTCAAATCCTGATACCTAGTACTCCACACAAACCTGGCAGCAACAATATCGCTAATTAATATCCGACACAATATAGCATGATACTATCAGACTCTACGATTCTCAAGATGAATGAAGGCACCTTCGGTCATCGCCAATTCTTCAAATGCATGAGGAGGTACAGGATCAAACTCAAAACCCAAAGGTGGCCCATCGGCTCGAAGAGGTTCACACAACTGACTTTCAACAGCAGTAACTGCTGCCCTCTCAGCTGCTGCCATGGCATTGAACTTTGGATTTGGACCAGGTCTTCGTGGTGGCCTGTCTGGACCCTTCGGCAACCTTGAACCACTTTTTCGATGGGGAACATGTTTGATCTTTCCTACTACTCCATAGTCACCGTTCCTGCGTATGTCCATGCCATTTAAATGTTCACGCTCAGCAATCAATTCTTCATCGTCTCGCTCTTCTGCTAAGACTCTGGCCGGGTAACCATCAGGCTCAGAATTGTTGTCCCCTTCCATCGTAGTCTGAACAATTTCTGCTTTTTTAGATGAACGACATTCCTCAGTTGGTATATGAGATGTAGGTACAAGAGCTTCATTCTTGTTCTTAGTATAAAACGACAACTTTTCATCGTGAATTCCGTCCCGTCTGTCCTTGTACCGTCGGTGTGTGAACCAAATCTGAAGCTGCTTATCAGATAGATCGAGTTCCTTACCAAGCAGCGTCCTTGTTGACTCGGATGGATACTTCTCCACTGTGGTTAAATGAGGTCACTTAATGAGATGGACCATAAGCCAGTGTAAACAGGAACCAACACTCAATAAATGAAGAATAACAGGTCTGCCTCATAATACAAGAACACTTCCATACCAGAACGAACGAACGAGCGCATTCAACAAAAAAAGTAGGTTCATAATGATAGTCCTATTGATCATCCAAAGAGTGCTTACACCAAACCACAGTTAATTGCTGTGTAGGGAATTCTTTTCGAGCCATTGTAAAGTACTCAGATAGCTGTTCACACGAGAATTATCGACACGGTACTTCACGAGACTGAAGATAGCGGTGAAACCTGAAGAATTACTTTAGGCAGAAAAGCAGCGTATCTAAAGACATTTAAACTTACCAGCATATGCCTTCTCCAAAACTTCAGTCTGCGAGGCACTCTTCTTTTTTCTAGAGATTCCCTTCGGTTTTTCAGGTGGTGCTGGAGCAGGCGAAGTGCGAGGCGAAGTGTCATCAGATGCCATCGAAGATCAACTCACCGATCCCTGCACAAAAAAATTACCTGCATTTAACCCCTTTGCGCTCTGAAGTCCATATTCACCGGTCCTTAATGACAAATTTAATCAAGTTGAGGTGAATATTATATTTGTACGAAAATATAAGAAAATATGTGCAAAAAATAAAAGAAGGCTTAAGGCGTTAAAGGGTTAATGAGAAGCTAGTCCCAATGCACCCACTTCAAAATTCTTGAAACTAGCATGGAACCTTCCAACTTGACAAGCCGTTTGCTCAACGAGCTCCAATTATCCTAATTCAGATACAGAAAACGCATGCAAGGGAACATTACAATAGCAAAGGAGTATAATTATGTACTTAAACACCTCTTAGGAGATGCACCTTGCTTGCTGTAATTCCTCAAGTCGACACAATCAAAAGATGAAAAGCAAAGTGAACAAAAATTCTCCATATCACGCTCACGTAATTTCCAAAGAGATAAATAACATCATCGGTCGTTTGTCGAGTTCTTTAGAGGCTCATCTCCACAGAACCACCCACAAACACTGCAGCGAACCACTACACCATCAATTCAGATAGAATCAAGACGTCACAGGGACAATACATATTCTCCGTCTCCATTGACTTCAAAGTTTTGGGACGTGGCAATCACAAAACACAGAATTTGCTGCAGCAATCGGGACAAATTCCTGAGCGGTTTTTTGAAGACTAAGACAATGGGCCATCCATAGACAAGCAAACTTCACTCGTCAGTCGAGCTTGAATTAAAAAATCCAGGGATTATACAAAATCTGAGATAACTCAAGTATGATATGTTCAGCAGCCAAAGTCAACGGACTTAGAAGTGCACAGTACTTCTAAATTATCCAGGTCCGTGAATCGAATATTAAGAAACGACCACGGTCTGTTCAACTGCTCGAGCAACAGTTTCTTCTTCTCAGTGTCAAAATCAGGGTACGTTTAAGCGTTTCCTGTGGTCTGAAATTCACGTCAATTCTTCAGACAACAAGGTCACCAGAATTTCCAGTTCGCATTGTCACTGTGAGATGAGATCAAACAGAACATAAACTGGCAATCTTAAAGCTGGCCAATATTTTCTCTCTTCTTGTGATAGCGGATCTCGACATACGTCAGAAATAGCCATTAGGTTAAAGGCGATGCCACTAGGTTAAAGGCACAAATCCATGCCTTCATCTCTTGCTTGACATCGATTCAATGCTGATTCAACCTTGGTTAGTTCCACACAAAAATCTACACGAAATAGCCGAAAGAAGGCCACTGAGACCAGAGACCATAGCCAATCAACCCCCACCAATAATCTAAAGCAAGCCCCCCACCCCCCCTCCGAGAAAAAATAGGCGAAGTCTCAGTAGGATCCAGGTTACGCCAGATTTACCTGAGAGGGGAGAATTTTGGTAGTTGGGGTGGCAAAGGATAGAATTGAGAGTTTCGGAAAAGGAATGAAGAGAGAAAACGGTCGCATTCTCTACCCTCAACTTCTCGCCAAAATTTGAAGCCAACGATTCAAATATCCACAATCAAGTTGCACACATTGTCACAGAGCGGACTTACCGGTCCGGAATACGCAAATAGGACAAATGCAACACAAAATCAGAAGACAGAATGTACGCAACAGGTGAACACAAAAATCCCAACCTCAATCTCTGCAACATCCTTCAATCGAAGACAAAGAAGCCAAGGATGCACCCAAGTCCGCCATGCTTCCCCAAGATCCTTTACCACATAGATGTCACCCATTTCCAACCACCTTCACAGTGCGGCTTCGTATCTCTCAAACCGTAAATGACGCCAACTACGCCATTATCAGCAGTCACCTAATAGAACGGCGGAAAGCAAACCACCCTCGCGAAAATACAACGGACTGATAAGGCCGGCCAGCCCAGACTTACCAAAAAGCACTCACACAGCGGCCTTGTTCTGAGCAACGGATGAGAGGATACAGCGCTTCTCTCGACTCTTCCCTTCATCAGGAAAACGAAAACAATTGCATCAGCACTGCAACAATGCGGTGGCAATTATTTTTGTTTGCAAGACAGACGCAAGACTGTTTCAAACGCATTGTAGTGCTGAAGCAATATTTTTTTTGTTGCGGTACTGCTTTTGTGGAGTTCTTGCAAAAATATTAAAATTGTATAGATCGTAACAATTTATTTTAGCAGACCAATTGCAATATTGAAACTAGGATTAACAATTGCAATACTATTTCATTTTGCCTTTTTATTGTTTTATATTTCTTCTTAGTTTTGAATTGAAATTGAAACAATATATAAACATTATTGTTGCAATACTGCAACAATTTTTGAATGTTTTAATTTTGTTGCAATATCGTTGCAATTTTTTTTATTGGTACGCATTGTTATATTGTCATGAAATTGTTTTATGATGAAAATTGTATTGCAAGAAATGCACTTTCATTGTTAATATTGTGATTTGGATCAAATTAGAGATTGTATTGTTTTAATTTAAATTTAAAATCATAATTGTATTAGTAGTGAACTGTTTCAGTACTACAAGTATATTGCCACAAATCCAATTGTTCAAATACACTAAATTCATAATTATTCATGTACCTTATACTATTTGTTACCATTGTCAAGTGCTCAATGAAGAATGAAGTAGGTACTTTTATTCATGGTGTTTGGACCTATGTTGCAAATGTCTTGGAATTTCACAATATGAAAAATACAAAGTAATTGACACTAAGAGACCACTACTACTACCACCACTTCTATTGGACTTTTACTAACATGATCCTATACATGAGACATATCTTGTACGTAGGTGACATGTTGGGCAAATACTATAGGCTATATTAGTCTACACATTAACCCCTACAGTCTGCACGCCTTTTTTCCATCTAAATCCACTTAAAACTATCATTTTTGTTGCAAACAACAAAAAATCTTGAAAAATGTTTTTTTTGCATATCTAACTATTATGTGTATGAGTGGAAAGAATTTCAAAAACTTTGATTGATTGGATTGCAATATATTTGCATTTAAAGTGAAGAAAACAAGGGATTTTTTTCCACCTTCATCGATTATTTTTTTTGGATTTGAATCTTCTTAACATAAAATTTTTGCACTATTGATTTTGATTTCCTATATTTTTTGGACTACCCCTCAAGTTGCTTTTTGGACTTATGATGGAAATTTTTTTGTTCTTAGGCACCAATTGAAATACAAATCATATTCTTCGAAAGCTAATTTGATTTCCTATCTTCAAACTAAGTTTTAAAAAATCATGTCAAAAATTTAGATCACACAAGCCTAACAAAACTTCCAAGATTCCTATATAGGGACTTAGGGACTTTGGAACTTTAGAGGTTAAAAGAGGTTGTTTGTTTTATTTGTTTGTTTTATTTAAATCTATGGTCATACCTCTCATAGTAGGTGCCAATGTGGGGCGTTTTTGGTATGGTTGAAAAGTGTTCAATGAGAAGGGATGTATACATTTTATTTTGTGGCGTTCGCCTTACAATCCAAAAATCATGGGATTTTGAATATTTTTTGGCTACTAAAAATTATGAAATTAAGGGAAAGACACCTATAAACAATTGCTACTGCTACTACTACAATACTTTTATTTCACTATTACTAATACGATTTTCTTGGCCAAAGGCCAAAGAAAATACTAGTGTACTCATATGTCCTCAAGTGTTTTAGTCTTTTTAATTTTTTTAGATTATTTATTGTTTTATAATGGAATTCATTTAAAAATCAAGAAATATGACACAATAGCACTAAAGGCAAAAAAATAAAGTTTGTACATGCATTTCTGTTCAAAACCTTTGAATGGTACAAATAATGATATGAAAAAGCACTTCTATATTTTTCATAAATTTTTCTTGGCATGGCATTTGATACTTTGATTGAGTAGGAAGAGCCTTTTTTCTTTGGCATCATGGGACAAGATTACACCATTTCAAAACAAATTTCTAATTTTTGCTAGGAAAAAATAATATTTTTTGCCAAAATTTTTGGTTTAGTATTCAAAGTGTACATGAAGTCATGGAATTTGAATGAGAAAGTGTATGAATATGATAGCATTCACCTTTTGGGTCTAAAAGGTGGATGAACATATATATACAATGCTTCACCAAATTTTAAGTGATTGTCACTTTTTCAAAAAGTAAAAAAAAGGGTTGTCGAGGACTATTTATCATGATACAATACAAAGAGAGTTGTTGGAGTCATTTTCTTTGAAAAAGTACCAAATACCAATGTGCACAAATTCTAAATTTGCCCACCTCCTACAATGTATATTGTTTATATATGTTTATTTTTTGTATCCTTCAGCAATGTATAAACAATGTGCATTTGAAGAGTTGAGTGATCTTAGAGCCTTATGTCATTTTAACTTCAAAATTTCATAACTAATGTTGAGGCATTAGTTGTCAACCATGCCTAATATCCAACTTTAGGTTGTACTAAAGTAGAATAGCCCATTCTGGTTAGATGACCCATAGTAGACACCTAGAGAATGACTCCATCATGGGGTTTTTTAGTATGTCAAATTTTGACCACAATGCATGTCTTCTATGCTAGTAATAGAGTGATTAGTGACTTCATTAGGAACCTCTTACTATTTAGTGTGAATTCATCGTAAGAATTGACTTTTTAGGCCTTTCATATTAGAAAATACTATGATTGCTTTACGTGAACAAAATGAGCATGATGGATTAAGATTAAGAGTCTATTGACTCTTTTGAGCCATGATGCATTGAACACTTCAAAAATTTACAATAAATTCATACTTTGTTTAAAAAAACATAATTTCAATTGCTCTCACTATTTCCCACACTTGTATTAATGATGGAAAACACTTGAAAATTTCAACAACGACATGACAGCAAACTCCTAATTCTAACCACAATGGATTATTTTACCAAATTTTGAACCTTAGGTTGGAATTCAAGCTTGCAATGTTTTTTTTTGTCCTTTTCAAATTTGGGACCAATAAGATTATGACACATGTCCAAAAATAGTGAGTATTTTCTTTTCTTTTCAAAGTTGGAACTCATAAGATTATGACATAGGTCCAGAAGTAGTGAGTGGAAAAATAGTTTTTGAATGATCAAAATTTGAGGACTATAGACATTGGTTACAAACAAGTGCCATTTTGGGCTCCCAAAATTCACAATAATTTCAATTTTGGAATAAAATTTTGTAAATTTTGATATCCCTATATTTCCTATCTTTGTGCATGGAAAAAATTCCACCATCTCATACTCCTTACCATCTCCGCCAAAATCACTTAAATGTTCAACTCCAAAATCACTTAATCCCTCATCTCGACATCGCCTAAGGCTTGTTTGAGTTTAAAAACATCAGTGTTTTTGAATTGTTGTAGTTCAAAATCTCACTAAACTATAGAGATCTCAACCATACAATCTTGTAGTGTATATGTTGTAGATGACGTGAATCAAAATTTGGAGTCATTTGACCGTATAGATTACTAGATTATAATGTTGTAGTGTTGAAAAAAGATGCTAAAATGTTTCTAACAACACATTTTGGAGGTGAATTTTGATTTTTAAACCTACTCAACTAAAGAAACTTTAAACTATGAAGTGATTTGAAACCATCATACAAACACATTGGTGAAAGAAAATATCAATTGTTAAGATTCAAAATTACAAACAACATATTTTGGAGGTGAATTTTGATTTCTAAAATCCATTATTATTAAGATTTTGAACTTCAAATTGCTTCTAAACATTCAAAACAATTTGAATTGACATGAAAATTTTACAATCGTAACTAGCCTTCAAGGTTAACATAACCCGTTAAATTTTATTAAAAACAAACATTGGATGAAGGAGATACAAGCCTTCAAAGTTGCAGCCTTCAAATACAGTTGGGTGAATTCAAATTGAACCTGTAAACTTCGATTGGCTTCCAAGAATTCATTATATCTTGGATTGATTTGAAAATTATACCACATAAACTAGAGAAAAATGCGCAAATTTTCCAACAAATTTTATCAAAATTTGGACATCAAATGCAAAAGTTAGAGCACTTTGAATTGGACTTGAAACTATATGAGGATACTTTTGGTCCCCTTCAGTGATGAGGGGTTAAATGATCAACTATTTTTGCCTCAACCTTAATATGAAACGACTTGGATTAGATGCCAATTCAACTAGGAAAATGTACTAAAAAATATTTCAAGAAGCTTTTCCTCCCAAAATTCAGGTTTATCAGTAACTCTTAATAGTTGATTTATGGACCTTTTCTTCTCCATCTACAACTGCAAGGTAAGGATTTGTACTTGGGATTCCGTTTAGGTAGAGAATTTCTCAATATTTCATTATGTGCAATCGCATTTCGCATCAGTTTTGTCATTCCCTTGAAAACTGAATTGCCCATGCTATAGATTTGAATATCAAATTGGGAACTATGGTGTCTGAAGATTCAAAATTATCAATTTAAGGGGTTTTAGGTGCATAGCTATCTTATCGGGTATGCCTTGAATTATTAGATTTTGCAAGCAAGAGAATTATTATCCCAAGTTGCTCACACAATACTCATAGTTTTGGCTTTCTTGGCACTTAGTGAAAGATCCGCCTTTTTTTGCGGCTTGCTTAGCAGTGAAAGTTTGATAAAGTTTTGGCTTTCAGTTGAAGAAAGTCGCAACGAAAATTGTTGCCTCGTCATCTGAGCGGTGGAGGCTTTGTTTTGTTTAACTTGGAATGTTGCACCACGTTTTTTCCATTTCCAAACTAACAACAAGAGAAGAGTTGTGTGCAAAGTGAGGACCAAGAAGAATTGTATGTAGTGCAAGGACTGAGAATAGACTATGTAAGGAGAGAACACCAGAGTTCCGAGGTTGGTGATTCTATGTACTTCAAAACAACTAAACATACTGCAAAATGACTATTGTACTTCTATTCTCCTCTTTTGTTTTTTGTTTTTTTTCCCTCTAATTCTAGTGTTGGCAATCGTAGATTCTTCTTTATTCTAATTTGTTGGTTATAATGTGTAGTCGCTGGAATGAATTTAATTGTAAATTCAAATTTCCTTTTATTTTAAAAACATGTGTCCAATGAAACACTAAAGAACCGAGAGGTGCTTTGACACCGCATGGAGTGCAAAAGGATTGAAAACTAAAGAACTTCTACTATTTTTCTCTTCAAGAACTAGTCGAAGGATAAAGTCAACGACAAAGATTGAAATAAATATTTTTCAATGTTACTCACTACAATAAAAGCAGTGTTTTATGACTACAAAATATGACTGTAGTGAGTCGTACAATAAAAAAATATGACTCACGCAAAAATCACTATAGATGACTCGGGATATGACTGACTTTAATCGTTTGGAAGCAGTCGCTTCAGACATCAATCATATTAGTAGTCATATAAGTTGAAGGGTATGAATATTCATATTTAGCCATAGTATGTCAACATGGCATATACTTTGATTCTCCTAGGGGACTCTTGATTTTTTGTTGAGTTGCCCAAGCAAACAAAAAAATCCTACGTAGAATATGACTGCAGCGGACTATATTTTTGATGACGTGGAATATGACTGTGTGGGAATGTGATCCCACATGCTAGGCCCAGAACACTAGCATATGACGGGAAATTTCAAAAATTAATCCCTTAAAAAGGAAAGTTTTTGAGTTTTCCTAGGAAGTTAGGGAAACTTAGAAAAACCGGATTTCCGGATCCATGAACATTTCATTAGGTCTAAAAACCTAATTCTGGAACCCTAGAAAGTTCCGGAAATCGGATGACGGCGCTGGCCCTAAAAGACAGAAACCGGATCCGTACTAGGGATAGGGTTTTGTCGCCAAAACCTGTCCCGTACATTCATCCGACTAACCGACCATCTAGCCAGTATAAGAGGAGGACTGTAGCCGGCAGAGGGCACAAGTACTTCCTTGTTTTTCCCTCCACCTGAGTTTTCCGTCTTCCTAGCTTTGTGAGAATTCCGGTAGACTAAGGGATTGTGTGAGTTGCGATCGTGTAGGGGTTACCGGAGTGAAATTTTGTGAGTAGGAGAGTTAGGGAGAGATTGTGTGAGGTCTGGTTGTGAGCACGATGTCTTCCAAGGCAAGCTGGCGCAAGCTAAAGGATCTGCCTAAGGATTCAGACGATGAGCTTCCGTCGCAGTCGTCCAAGCCGAAGACTATTCCGATGATGAAGGTAGTTCCGGAGGTTTCTACCGAGGAGGACCGGCTGGTGCGTCTATGAGAGAACCTCACCAACATAGGGTGTGAGGGGCTCATGGAGGTTCCGTGGGGCATCAGGGAGGAGAGCCTAGTGTTTGATTTACTTCTTCCGAAAAGCAGTATCTTGGATACCACCCTCCGGACGAAACCAGAATTGTGGTCGGTTAACACGTGGAGGGCCGTCTACAAGTTCTGGGAGGCGCCGGACAAGGTCATGGAGAAGAATCAAGAGGTTATGGAGGGCGAATTCCGGGCGCCCACCAATCCGAAGGAAAGTCACCAAGTTTCTGACCTGGTGAATTCGGAGCATCGGGATGTGATAGCATTCTTTAATCCTATCCTCCATCCGACCAAGCCGCGGCGAATGGTAGCGAAGGTGGCCTCCGCCATTTTGGGGAGCCTCCAAGGTAAAATGATGATGGATTGGGCAACCATCATCCATGAGCTAATAGGGGACCTTGTGCGTTCCCTCCGGTTGGGGAAGAAGGGTCAGAGTCTCCTTCCGACGTACCTGTCCCATCTATATGTCCATCACTCCCTACTTAAGGCAAACGAGGAGAGCGCCTATTAAAAGCTAGTTCAGCTCCAACAATACGAAAGAGAAAAACCTTCTCCTCAAGATGGACCGGACGATGAGGAGACGGAGGACGAGGAACCGCCTACTCCTCTAAAGAAGAAGCAACGGCGAAATAGGACTCCGCTAGTAAATCCAACAAAAGATCCTCCCGCGTCGGAGCCACTCGAGGAAGAAGTTCCGGATCAGAAGACAAAGACCAGACTAGTCCCGGAAGAAGTCTGACCTTCTACACAGGAGGTTGGGCCGGTGCAACCGCAAGCTGGTCCCACTCAGGCTGAGGCTGGACCCTCCTGGCCCAGGCTTATGGAGGTAGAGGAGGGAAATAGGACCCACATGCAACTAGGGGGGACGCCATTAGAGGACATCACAAAAAAGGCCCAGCATCTAATATGGCGGGTAGATGACCTCACAAAGCTCTTCAAGAATTATGAGAGGGCTCTCAAACGGGTGTGACGGAAGATGGCACTAACTGATCGGAATGCCATCTTCCGGAGGATGGATGCGTTGATGGCAGCGGAGAAGCAAAATGGTCTCCTAATAGAGGAACGAAAGCGGCTGGTGACGGAGTTGGGGGCTTTGCGCGTGGAGAACCGGACGTTGCAAAACCAAGTCTGGGATTTAGAATCCAAGTGCGTGGGATTAGAGAGCAATCTACGCACAACCCAGGAGACGGCCCGGCTCATAGAAGGGGACCACCGTCGACAAATAACGACATTGTGTCAAGGTATAGTCCGACTCCAGAGCTCTTTGGAAGTACCGGCGAACTGCATCAACAAAGCCCAGCTGTTCAAAGCCAACCTCGACACAGCCGCCAACACGAGTCGGGTGTACATCATCAAGTGCTTGTTGGGGCAAGCGAGACGGATGGACGCATCCCGGGCAGAGATGCGGGAGATGATGGAGTATTTGGCTCCCACTGAGTTGGAACCGGTCACTCTTTCTTCTCCCTCCGCGCAAACTTTGGTGGCTACGGAAGGCCATAATCTGGAACCCATGGTTACTGAAGTAGCGCCGGTGGTACCAGTTGATCCGGAACTTTCACCACCACCCGGAAGGCTAGAAGGAGTGGATTGGGGAGCCGTGGTACCTCAAGGCAGCGAAGACCTACTTCCGATGACCCCGACCATCGATTTGACGAGTACTTCTCTAAAAGTTCACAATGATCGGGCGGTACAGTCTTCTCCTTGTCATAAGAAGACCCAGAAGGATTCCCGGGGAAGTCCGGACGTTCTGATAGTCGGGACCCGGAGTGTAGATAGGGACCCCAACATCGTGGAAGTCTAGAAATGGGAACAAAGGGGTCCAAATCTGTTTCCTCTAGGGAGTAGCCGGAGGAGATGAAGTTGGATTTGTTGAAGGACTATGCTCCTCCCAATCCGGATTCTAAGGAATAGTATACAGTAGTATAGAGTAGCGGCAATACTAGAGTTCGGCCGTTAAAAGCCGAAAAAATAGGATCTGGGATTTACCGGAAATCTAGCGGACCAATATGAATGTTTTGTAGGATTTTTAGAATGATGTTAGTCTTAGTATAAGTAGGGGTTTTGATGGCCTTTCTGGTCATTTGCATCCATCCCATAGTTTCAGCATTGTATCTTTTTGAGCTTAAATTCAAGTGTTTGGAAGTATCCATTCTCTTATCTTTTGTATGCGGTACATGTTTGTGGGAGGTGTGGGTCCATTCTTGCTTTTCCGGAGACTAAGAACTTACCTTGAGTAGCAAGAGCCGATTTCGTGAGTGGTTTTCGGGTGTAACTCACTTGATGGGGAGATCAACCGGATGGTTCCGATAGTAGTGTTAGTGTAGTACTACCCGGATGCCGGTATAGCCTGCAAGTAGGATACAGCCTTAGGTAAAAGGGTATCTGAGAGGCTACTAGCAACTTTCGTGTACTGAAGTTTTTGCAAGACGTGCCCGAATTTTGGATTGCCGGAATTCCCTATAGAATAGAGTTAAAGCCTTGGCGCAAGCTCAAAAGAGTACAAGGAGACCCACCCGGTCGACAAGAGGCTCAGTGCCCGGTTAAGGTTAGAATGTCGTTGTAGTCCTTGACTGTCCCTGCATGACCTAGTCCGGTAAGCCTTCCGGATTTGTGAGGTGACGGAACAGAAGGACACTTCCGGTCTCTGAAGAGTTAGGTTAATACTAGTGTTAGAGATTGAGAGAAAGAGAGAAAGAGAGCATGTTTCCGGACACGGTAAGCATCTGGATGGTGAATCTGGCCACTCGTCATCCAAACCCAGGGATCCCGGAAGGGGCACTGAACGGTTTCCGGACTTTTCCGGAACCCACCTGACACTAGTGGTCGGATCGGACCTGCAGTCCGGAGTAGTTTGACGAAGAGAAAGTGAATACTTAGATTGGATTATCCTATAGATCTGTAAACCTTAAGTCTTCATGGAAACGATTCCGGAGCGGTTTATTCTAAGTGGGCCTTTGGTGTGAATTAAGGGCTAACTAGAGGAATACTGGTCCAACTAATCACTACAGACTACAATGAGTGATATTTTTTGATGACATGGAATATGACTGCAGTGAGTCATATTTTGCAGTGATGTGGAATATAACTATAGTAAGTCATATTTTGCAATGATGTGGAATATGACTATGGTGAGTCATATTTTGCAGTGATGTAAAATATGACTATGGTGAGTCATATTTTGCAGTAAAACAAAATATGACTTTTCCTAGTCATATTTTTGAATGATGTGTAAAACAATTTTTTTCAGTCATATTTTTTGATGATTTGTAAAACGACTATGTGTAGTCATACATCAATATAATTTAGTAATTAAGTAAGAGAATCCATTTAATTAAAAATGAATACATATGATTTTTTAAATAGACAAAAATTAATTAGAAAGACAAATACAAGAAAAAATGTGATTTTTTTCAATAACATTTATTAGTTACTAATACAAAATATATCACAATGGCTCTTTATATATGTATATTTTCACATACTTGTAGAACCTATATTCCAACAAAAATGTAAAGATGTTACCTCTTTTGTATTGCAAGTAGCCTTCAATAACTTCATTTCAACCTCCAATGCCTACATGTATAAACAAGAAGGTTAGTTTTCAATAAATGAACAATATAATTCAAATTTTAAAGATTTAAAGCACTACAAAATATGTAAACATGTTTAAGATTTAAAAAATTATAATCATTATATATTCAAAAATTATCAATAACAAAAAAAATAACAAAAAAGATAAAGAGACTAAGAAGCAAAAAAAAGAAGCAAAAACTAAGTGACATTATGACTACAAAATATGACTGCAAAATATGACTAGGGGGCAAGAAAAAAAAAACCTAAGATGGAAGAAGAAACAAAAGTTAAAAAGCAAGAAGAAGCAAAATCTAAGATGGAAGAAGAAATAAAACCTAAGATGGAAGAAGAAGCAAAAGTTAGGAGGCAAGAAAAAGCAAAATCGAAGAAGGAAAAAGGAACAAAACTCAAGAGGGAAGAAGAAGCGAAATTTAAGAAAGAAGAAAAAGAGAAATCTAAGAGGAAGAAGAAGCAAAACCTAAAAAACAAAACTTAAAAAGCAAGAAGAAGTAAAACTTAAGAAGGAAAAATAAATAAAAGTTGAAAGGCAAGAAGAAGCAAAACCTAAGAAAGAGGAAGAAACAAAAGCTAAGTAGGAAGAAGAAGCAAACCTAAGAAGCAAGAAATAAGAAGGAGCAAGATCGAATAAGAAGAAGCAAGAAGAAGAAAAACCTAAGAGGCAACAAAAAACAAAACTTAAGAAGCAACAAAAACAAAGAAGAAGGAACAAAAAAGAAATAAGAAGGGGCAAAAAGAGGAGTGGCTATAAAAAGTGTTGGTTAGGGTTTCAAAACCCTAATTTTGTGGCGACTAGGGTTTCAAAACCTTATTTTGCAGCGGCTAGGGTTTCAAAATTCTAAATTAGTGGCAATTACAAAAAAGTGATTTAAAAAAAATATGACTACAAAAAAATCCTATATGGAAAAATATGACTAGGTACTTTCTAAATATATTCCCTACTCAAATTGTTTTTGGGTTGTCCTAAAAAAAAATCTTACTATTATAGAGATGTGATTGTAAAATATGACTAGAAAATATGACTGGGCGTTCCCTAAATATGTTCCCTACCATTCTCTATGAAGTATTTTGGTGATTCCAATGGCCATATACTACACGACCATGATGTATAAGGCTAAAATATAACTCGCAGTCATATTTTTTTTACCTTCAAAAATATGACTACAAGCAGTCGCCAGTCATCCTCAGTCATAATTCTGCAATCATAAAACACTGCCATTGTTGTAGTGATTGTAATCTAACTAGATATTTGTATTCACTATAGTTGGAGGGGCTCCACTTAATTTTTTGAATAGTTTTTGTCGATGGAATTGAGATTCACAGTACTGCAAAAGGAGGTCTTACATCCATTAGTAATATAGTTAGGTTCAAACTTCCTAGTCATCAAAACTTAGAAGAAGTTCCTTGTGTTTTTATATTTTAGAACTTTGGGGCTCTCTTTTCCTAGTGGAGGTTCATTTCATTAATTAGCAACCATCAACGCCTTGGGAAAAATTTCGTATAGAAGCTTAGTTGGTGGTTGTTTCATACTTGCTGAAAGGTCAATTTGGTCAGGTTGTTCATTGGATTTTAGAATTTCAATAAGTTTTGAATAACGGACAGTCAAGCATTTGTACCCAAGAGTCGGTGAATGAAAAATGCCATGATGTTGTCCTTTTCTCATGTTCTTAGAACTTAATTGGAACTTTGCGTGTCACGTATATATAACATTCTAGAATGGTGGGGAGACTGCACCCTCCCCACTTCCTAGTACCAAAATCTTGACAATCACTATTGAATGCGTGGTTGATTTGAAGAAAAAAGGGGATATTGCCAAAGCTTTTCATCTTGATCTCAAGATATTGTGCATAAAAAATCTAGATTCTTTTTGCGAGGGTGTTGAAGGAACTTTTCAAGAATGCTATATCTATCTGTTAGTCTGCTTAAAAAATATTAGTTTACGGCATATGTCACGTAAAATGGTTTCAGTGATGCAAATGTATTCATGGAATCTAAGAGTTAGAGTTGGCATTAGTATGATCCCAGTGGCTAATTCAACTACTTAGGGGCCACTCTCTTTCTTGTGAGCTTTAAATCTACCAACAAACCTCGTAATAAACCTACCGATCAAACAACCGTAGGGATGGATCATATACCAATAATTATAGATTTATTAATGCATTGTTCTCCTTCACAAACATTGCTACTTTAGCAAAACTTGACTTCTCTTGTTCCCCAGATTAAACCTACAAATAGCCTTTAATTCCATTTACTGCTATACCTGAATGATAGTTACAAGCTTTTGTTTTTGTTTTTGTCCCTAGTAAGACCTCAATATGGTGGTCAAAATCTAATACCAACACTAAAAAATGGAAGAAATGGGTCAATGAGAAACGATTCCCCATCAATTGTCAAGGTGTTATGATTTAGAGTATAAATCTTAGCTGGAGAAACATGAAATAGTAGAAATCTTAGCTAGAAGAACATTATGTATCAATGTAGATTCTTACCAATTTGCACATGTAGAAGTACTTGTTATGTACTACTATGATATATTTTGAAATATTGAAATCCAATTCATATGTATATGTATCAACTTTGGACATATAAAATATCTAATTATTGTGGACATTTACCATTGCTTCCAATCTACTACAAGTAGACATTTCAAAAAGGACAAATCTAGCCCTTTTGAATATGTAAAAATATTGGCAATCTACAACTAGAAGAGATTTGAACCAAATGGAATATTGACTTTTAGTACATTTAGATCTGTTACAATGTTATTGCAATACCAAAACAAATTATTTGCAATAGAAATTCAAGATTGAAATGTAGATTGCAATAGATCAATATGTAATTTGAATATAATATAAATATTTATATTGAAAATGTATTGTTTGTAACAAAGTTGTCTTACCTCTTCAAAATTGCATCAATAATGCAATTTTCAATTGTAGGCACTCTTATTTCAATTTGCAACAATATTAAACTGTTAAGTATTTTATGTAGTATTACAACAGTGTTGTTACAATACTAAAGCAATCTTAGAAATTTAGAATAGTTTACAATACTAAAGCAATCTTAGAAATATAGAAATCTTAAAAATTTGGAATAATTTACAATAGAAATTAGTTGCGGATGTACATCCAATCAAGGAGGAACAATGTTGTTACAATATTAAAGTCTATATTTCTATGATTTCCAAGTCGAGTTTGTTCTTCTTTAAATTTGTGCCCACTATTGACTTAAGCGGTTCAAAAACAGTATATTTCCTTAGTAAGATTGGACAATTTATGATTTTTTTAATTTCTAGAAGCCTCTACATTATAGTATATATGTCTAATTTGTATTTATTCCATGAGGGAAGTGTACATATTGAATATGAACTATTCTATATTTCTAAAATTGGAAATCATAGAAATGAATTCTTACACCTTCCTTGAGATGAACTCTTACACACTGCACTATGAAAAGTGTGGTCTATGAGAGTCCCTCTCAAGGAAGACATAAGATTTCTTTTCTATAAATTTCGTGCTCTGGTTTTTCTTAAAATTTATATCCATTGTTGACTTAAACAATATCTAAATAGAACCACTTAAGTCAAAGAATAACAAAGTGACTCTGAAGATCGAACTCAAGAGACTCTATGAAGTGTTTCGTGTTACTAGATGATTTGGAGAAAGTTTCTCAATTCAATTACTCTTCTTTATCGCTCTTCTTTATCCCTCGTCACCCTTTTTCCCAAATACCGGATAATTTCCTCCTCTTTCTATAGAAGGATTCGGTCCAGACTACTACTGACCTGAATCAAAATCGATTGACAACCCACAAGAACTAAACCGGAACTCACACTTCCGACTGGATCTCGTACTACTTTAACCGAGGACTTCCTTTCCTTAGTTTCTATTCCGGTTTTGCTTAGCTTCTATTGGCACTTCAGAGGGATCTGCCACTTATTCTCAGAGAGGTAGGCACTCCTCTCTTTCCAAGCTTTATAGTGATGGAAAATTCACTCAGCTAATCTATCCTCCTATTCTAACAGGATCCAATTTGATCTTTCACAACAAATTAGAAGTAATCCCAGTCTGTAGGTCATCCAAAAATCCCCCATACGATCCTCACTCACTACAATGACCTTACTATCTTCTGAAATCCGTGCAAAACTAAGGTGGCTACAAGTGCGTCTACCCGTGCTAGCACAATCTAGCGCTCTTCCGTTTACTTCTTCAGATAGTGAGACCTCTCAAGTGTTCAGTGGCTAACCCAGACATTCCATCTGGTAGCTCTAGCACAGTTTGAGTATCCTTTCTCTTGCTGTCTAACCTAGCACTGGCTATCTCACCCGGAATTATGAACTCTAAACCTACTGAGGTGTCTTAACTCACTCCCAACACTTACAACTTGTTTACATGCACCTGCAATCACAAGAAGACAACAAGGGGAGAAGATCCTCCCACACTCTGCTCATCTATACTCAATCTCTCTCTTCCTTATCCAGCCAATCTTCGGGAAGACAAGGAAAACAATAGAAAATACACAAGAGACAGCATATGCAAGAAGGAAAAAACTCCCTGTCTCAGTCTTGAGACTCAAATTATATACAGAATTTACAAGAAGGTCTCCCCGGAAATCCGACACTGATCCGGTCGAGATTTTCGGATTTGAACTTTTCCTAACTTTCCGGAATAAGGTCCGGTCTAACAAAATTTCCTATCTTCTAATTCCTAACTATCTATCCCTCCTGAGGGGGTCTACCACTATCTGGAGTAGCTATGGGGGAGAGCTCACTCAAATTCCTACTCTTATCTCCCCCTTCTGGAACTTATTCCGGTTCCACAGGGGAAGTTATCCTTGTCATCGTCCGTGGGACCTCTAAAGTGGAAGTTCTTCCGCCCTCCTTCTCCTTTGATATTGGGGTTTCGAACTTCCCCATCCAATATCTCTACCTCATCGAACTCATCCGGGATCGAAATCCCGGATAGAGAGACCAACCCACTCTGGAACTTTCGGACGGTGTCCTCCAACCCCTTTGCGTCCTTCTGGAATTCCTTCATGGCCTTTTCTAACTCTTCGGCAAAGTCAGCCAAGATGCGAGCGATGCGGGTACCTGAAGGTTTCCTGATCCTTATGTACCCCTTCATCAAACAGCTTGGCATTTGCCATTACGTCACCGGATGCCCCAACCACTGCCGTCATCCGGTCGATCGTAGCCCTTGTCTCCTCCTGCAGAGACATTGCGGCCTTCACTTGGTCGCGACTAGCATCCAAGTCCTTCCGGTAACTTTGGATCTCTCCTCGCAACCGGACCACCTGCTCGTCTGTCTCTCGTTGGTTAATATTTTGCTTCAGCAATCTATCTTCCAACTCCTTAACTTCGTCCGGATTGCTGATGCAGTTTGCCACGGCTTCCGGTAGAGAACTAGTTGGAGCGCTTCCCACCAAGTCCGCCACCTCTCGAAGCATCGTGGTCTTCACTTCCCAATTCGCTCTCACTGCATTGAGAATCCAGATTAGGTCGTTGTATGGGCCCGTCAGGTCCATCAACTGAGACGATGGAACGGGTCTCGGCTTGACCACTTCCACCGGCTCCTGCTTCTTTGGGATGACCGGCTCCACTGGTTCCGGTCCCTTGTCCTTCTGAAGCTTTGAAGGAGAGCCCCTTAGACTGGGCGTCCTCTTGATCCTCCTTTGGTTGAGGGGAATGTCCTCTTCCACTTCTTCCTCTTCTGTCCAATTCCTCTTCTTAGGGTTTTCACCCTTCTCCTCCAGTTCCGGGCTATCCGGTTCCGTCTCGGATTCTTCATTCGATCCACCACACATCCGGAGAGCCATTTGAACTCTCCACTCCTTGTTCTCCTCTGAAGTCAGGAGACTCTGATTCTTGTACAAGTGGAAAAGGTAGGGGCATATTGGAGTAGCCCTACTCTTTCCCACATTTGAGACCAAAACATTCACTAACGTCTGAATGTAGGCCGCCCAATCCATCCGCTTCTCTCCGCTCAGGGCTCCAAAGATTGCATTTTCGATTGTGGAAGTCACCCGGGTGGGTTTTTTCGGATGCAGGATTGGGACCAGGAATTCGAGCAGCCGCCGGTGTCGCGCATTATCACAGTCTTCGATGGCGTACCCGTCCTTGGGGTTAGCCGCTCCCTTGAATTTTCCGCGCACGAAGTCTCCCTTGCGGTTGGCCTGTTCCGCACCACCTTCCTCCAAGTCGTAGACTTTCCTCCAAATCTCCCGTGTCCACATAGGCGGAACCGGTCTGAGAGAGTTGTCGAACTGGTTACGGCTCCTTCGATGAGTTCCCTAACTATTGCCTCACTTCGAAAGCCCTAGGGTGTTCTCAGGAACCCCGAGCATCTCATGGCGGAGAGGTCTTCCATCAATTCTACTCTCTCCCGCTCACTACTAGGCTCTAAAGGAACCACCTTCCTTACTCTGATTTCTATCCTTTGTGCGCTCGCCTGTACCTGATTTCGTCCGCGCTTTAAGTGCGACATTCATCTCTCTTTTAGATTGCTACCTCCCTTCTCTCCTAGCCGCACGTCCCATTTCCTCACACTCACTCCTCAGTCTCAACCGAGTCGCTCAATGCGCTAACTTTACACAATTCTCGTGGTACTCTCTCTCAACCTCAACCACGCTCGCGTAACTAATTCTTCTCTAATCTCTACGCCCGTGTAAAGGAAACAAACACACTTACACACAACTCTCAGACCTTGCACAATTCTCACACAAACACTCTCAATTTGCAGACAAAAACACAAAGCACTGAGAGCGCGCCAAGTATGCTGGTGCTCCCAGGTGCAAATGACAATCAAACCCTAAAGCAACCTCTTTTGTACCCTGAAAACCTAATCATTATTTTTTTCCTATTTTCCGGACACGAATCCTGGATCCGTTCCTCTAGTTATGGAACTAGACTGGATTTGTTTCCGATATCCGTTCCTCTCCATAATCCGGGTCATTTAGGGCTTATGGTTCTAGTCTTCCTAACTCTTGGCTTTTCCTTTCCTTTGTGTGCCAATCTGGTTTTACTTAATCCGGATTTCGTGTTTCAGAACACGATAGAGAGAAAAATCAAAAAGTTAGGTTGCGACACAAATATTAAAGGTGCCACTATTCATCGTTCCAATTCCGTGTGAAAACAAAAAGGTTATGTACAATATTTGTATCTTGCAATGAATGTTTTTGTATTATTTTAATCTAGCAATTAAAAAGGTGACAAAATTGGTTTCCCATTCACTGGGTATCAACTAGAAGTAGGAACCTGACTGGGTATAATAAACATCGGTTGGGTATGCATGGGCGGGTATCGAGTAGACATGAGCGGGTATCGGCAGACATGGGTGGGTATCGGGCGGGTATTGGGCGGGTACCGTCACGTACGGGGCGGGTTGGGTCTGCATTGCTGTCACGCAGCGGAAGGTTACCTGAATGCCTGACTAGGGTTTGCCTCCAACGTCGCTCCTCCTTGTACCGCGTGCCATTCCTCCTCCTTCCTGTTGCTGCTTGTCCTCCTTCATGCTAGTCCTCGTTGTTGTTCCTTGTACCGCTCCTTCTCATTCCTACTGTTTGGCTGTCACTGCGACTTGAAGTGACTTGGAGCTAGGTGATTGGTGATTGGGATTTGCGTGTGGGACTGAAGAGTGCATTGGTGTTTCCCATCTGGAGCTGGCAACACTGAAAAACGCATCGGGGTTTCCCATCTCAAGCTGTCGACTTTGGAAGGGTGTGTGCCTTGTCCTCCTCATTGTTGCTTGTTTGTGGTATCGCCAGCAATTGTGATTTTGAGATATTTGTTTTTTAGGCTTCTTTACCACAGAATGTGAGATTTGGAGGGTTTTCGGAGGAACTGGAACTAAGGTTTTGAGGTGGATTTGCGGGGATTTTCTTGCGCATCTGTTCATTTTGTGAACTTTGCGGAGCGAAAACTTGCTTGCAGTCCTAGGGTTTTGAAGGATATTCACTTCATTGTAGACGTCGTTGCTGTTTTATAAATGCTGTGATTCGGTGCACATTAGAGCTATTGTTCTTGCTAATGTCAAAGAGATTTGGTTTGGAGATATTCAATGACGACTTAGAAAGTTGGGTATAAAAATTGCAACCATTTTTTTGGATTTTTGGGGCTTTCTAAAGACTAGAAACGGAAAATAGACTCTCATTAGATTCGACATTGGCGTGCTAGGGCAAGCGCTGGTAGGGAGTAATTTTGTGGGTGACACTTTAGTATTTTTTTAATTCTCCCTGTTGCAAGTGCGAAACCATGTATTGCAATATTCTCTCTGCTCAACTGTTGAATGTGGGACTCTTGGTTTTCGCACTACCATACCCGCCCATCTCCTGGTGGCTTCACATCAATGAATGAGAGATTATTTTCATTGCGACGTGAGATTCGCGAGCGTCGAGGACGCTAGATTTTCAGGTGGTTTTGAGGTCTTCGTTCCAGGTGTGGGTGGGAGCCACCTGGGTAAAGACGACACTCAATTTGGGGTGACTTTTAGCTTCACTTTGGCAATTTCATGTGACCACGAACATGCGTGCTCGATAATGCTTGGTTAGTAGAGCAGACAAGATAGGATCGAAGTAGGGGTTTTCTAGGGTTTATGGTCGAACGGGTTCTGGAACTGCATAAAGAGAAGGATTCGGAGAATTTACTGAGATAGATGTATTTTGGGTGGGTGGGTGGTTCATGAGGTGAAGAACGATGGTGCGGTCACAACAAACTACGCTTGGTAGTTCAAACTCTTGAACTGGGAAATTTTGTTTAGGTCAAATTGACAAGATGTGAACCTCACCGGATATACAGAGGCTTGAGAGTTTGATCTTTGTGCATAGTAGGCTTTGTGATTCTTCTCTGATATGAATCCTTGTAATTTGCAGTTGTTCAGCTCTGGATTCTCTTTTTGGTGGTTTGGATAAGTGAGCAGGTGGATAGTTGGTGGACGTTTCCCCTTTTCTTTTAAAAATCTACCACCTGGAGAACATTCGTAGTTTGTCTTCAATTGTTGTGCCAAATTGGCATTACAGTTTTGAATTTACATTGTTTCAAATTGGAACCTCGAGTATGTATATTTGGTGGGGAGTTAGAATTCAAATTTACTGTCATTTTTGAGAATATGAGGTTCCAATTCTCTTGTTGTATTCTATGTTATTGGTATCATATTCATGTGCTATAAGTTATGTGCCAATTCCTCTATTGTAAATTTAAACTGATGTCCGTAATTTGTTCGAAACTGTGGCAGTGATTGGTGGATTTTGGCCTAGATTCTATTCATATCCCGACGACCAATCTCCGATAATCGTGCAGGTTAGACTTCACCTTTTGCATTGCCGAAACGTAGACCAGCACGTCCATAGTTCAGGAAAGAGAAACATTTAAACGCATCTCTTATATTTCAGGTCGAATACGGAAAGTTTCAAACCACAGACAACAAAGTAAAACTATACGTCGAAATGAACAGATCAACAAAACACCAAAACACAAATCTCAGTAAAGCAGTTCAAGTCGATATGACCTGAAGATGCAGAACTAATAATTGGTAGAACTAAGGGGATCAAAAATAAAATCATACCTAGGTGGACTAGACTGAAAAACGAAGTCAACTAACACCAAACACAGTCAAACTAATTACAGTGCACTTCAGGTCGATTTGACCTGAATCATACATGCGCATAGTAAAAATCTGTGGAAGAAAACAAGAAAGAAATCCAATAGAAATAAGAAAGACACAACATGGATGTTGATCCAAAGATATTAAAACAAACTCCAATGAGGCCAACAATATAATAGATGTGTTTGCATACATCGTCTACCTTTCAGGTCGACTCGACCTGAAAGGCACAAAGCAAAGCAAAACAACTCAAATAAAATGGAACACATAGAAAATGATCCCTGATAGCTCAAAGCACAAGAATTCTGGTCGAATCGACCTGAATAATTAAACCGGAATTCCTAAACTAACATTATCTCGCCCAAAAATGAATGCAGAATGGAAGACCAAATCGAGAAACTAGAGGCATTCTACAGACGTTGTGAGCACGAATCATCTGGAGAGGAAGGGGACGACTTCGATAACGACGGAGACTACTGGGAATTTAAAAATCCCGAAAAGGTGGAGAGTTGGAGTCTTCATATGATTCCATTCAGGAACCTCATCAATTTTGCTGCAAAATTTAAAGACACAGACCACTTCTTCAACATCTCGTTTGATGAGAAAATAAAAGACATTGCTCACGACAGTGGTCCATTTCTAAAAATTCGTTGTGTTACAGCTGTGACTAGTAAACCCGACAGTGAGCAATACCACTTCAAGATTCACTTGGACACCTCTAAATGTGACTTCAATATATCGCACTTCCTCTCGACGCTGGAACCCACAGAGTACAGAACGGAGATACCCAATCTCGAGAAGAAAATTGACCACAATTACTTCAAAACAAATGATGGGAAAATAGCAACAGGGAAGGCCCTATACTCTCGCCTCAAAACACTCCTGAATGACTTTACCATTCTGAAGACGAAGCTTGAGCTCAAGAAGAAGGACATGACTGTGAGAACGGTCTCCCAAGAGTTCCCAAGTAACGTGGAGGGACAAAGTTCAATGGACACACGTGGAACCCAACAAAGTCGAGGTACGAGGAAGTCCAAGCAATCAGCGACTCCTCCACCGGCTCCTAGGCGAAGTAAAATGGCAATAACCTCAATAGCAGCAGCAGCAAAGAAGGGCCCTAGTGTAGTTCTACCAGAGGAGCAAAGTTTTGTGTCCGCAGTAACTGAGGTGCCGCTCCCTTATGACTCAAAAAAGTCACACGATTACATTGCGTTTGCCGAAGCATACAAGGCCTACTGGAAGCAGTGCACTTACGCCTATATCTTCGACCTAGAAGATAGAAAGACAATTTCCATTACCTAGCTCATCAAGGCACCACACTACTAGAAAATTTTGTTTTTCTGTTGTTTTGGTCGCGTTGATCCGGTCAAAATCTGACAGAAATTTGTTGCTTTCAACAGATTTTTGTCAGATTTTGACCGGATCAACGTGACCAAAACAATAGAAAAACAAAATTTTCTAGTAGGGCCAGAAGACTTGAACATCCGTAGCCATGAGATGAAGCTTGCGGAGGACATGATGACATACCTCTGGGAAATGCCAGATAAGTCCACAAAACAAACACTCTGTGTAATGCCAGTAGACTGCACCGAAAAGCCAAAGTCGGAGGATTGGCCAGCATTTGAGCGAAAAAACTTCTACATCATCAATGGGCAGCACAATGTGACCGCCAGCAAAATGATGGTGGACCAAAACCTTGACGAAGAGATTGTCAAGAATTTTCGGCAATGGGATTGTTACATGGTCTGGACCACAGATGCCCAGAAACTACGCGACATTTCGACGTACTACAATAGGGTCAACCACTTCGTTGTGCTGAAGCCCTCGTGGTCAACAAACATCATGGGAGCAAGAAAAGTGTGGGAACTCATGGGAAGGCCAAGGAATCCGAAAGAAGCCACTCCAATCACAACAAAGTCCAACGTAAGGCGGAATGTTGAGAATGTTGCTAACAAGAAAAAATTCATGGTAAGAAATTCAGGACGACTCGACCTGATCTCTATGTATGTCGTTCTGCAACTACTATTCGTGTATTAATCGATCGTAATATCATCACTTTCACGTGATAAATTATATTATCATTGAAGGAAGCAGAATAAGAAGGCAATATTGACGTGAATGATGAAATTTGTAGTTTAGGTCGGCCCGAGCTGAACAATAGGATCGAAATTGATAATGAGATTAAACATGATGCTATAGGAGTTCTCATCGGCAATGTACAAGCGCTTTGCTCTGCTAGATGTGTTAAAGGCACAGAAGACTACGAAAATGAAGGACACCAAGGAGAAGCTCGAGATCCGAAACGAGCTGAAGATTATCGCAGCTCTTGATGACGTGTATAACCTCTAGAGCGAGTTTATCTCTAGCGCTGTACATGGGGAGTTAACAGACCCCAGCACAAGACTGAAGTACAATGAGAAGGCGACCTGGAAGCCCGAGCAAGGAAATCTAACGCATGAATTCTTTAAAGTGCTTGGAAACCTCTCATTCAGTGACTTATCGAAGCTGGCTCAACATATTCTGCATCAGAATCCAAGGAGCAAGAATAAAGAGTACCCCAAGGTCACAATCAAACTTGTCTCAACCGTGCAGGAGAGTTGCTACACTGCTAGGGAGTGGGTAGAGAGAAGGAAGCGCAAACACAAGGTGAAGATGGAGCTCCACCTCCTCGACGCAAGCCTCGGACTCATGACCTCCTCAAATGAGCTAAACCACGAGAAGTGGAGGGAGTTTAAGAGCAGTCGAAACTTCACGAGTGCCACCATGAACGTGCTTTTAGAGCAGCCAGGGAACGAGTATTGGACGGAGGCAAAGCGATCAAGAGTGAAGGGGAAGAGCGCTGAAGAGATGTCAATATACGCGGCTGAGTTCTTTTGGATTTTTCTGCAATAGAGGAACGCGTTTGTGCCGCCAAAGTCCACTGCATACTATCGGCCATACGATGTCATGTATGAGACGCACCAAGATTGGCCTAGAGGTGTGCTAACTGCAGAGAACGTGAAGGACATCAAGCTTGGAGTGTGGGACTTGCGTTACATTCCAATTGTGCTATCAAAGTCGAAGTGTACGCCTGCCGATCCATACTTCTCTGCCACTGTGAAATCCTTCCAAGATAAGGAGCAACCCCTTCTTAAGGACATTCCGGTGTGAGTACTCATTTGTTCCGATCTCACCGAACAAACGCAGGCACTCCACTTTGTAGACAGCAATCCCGCTTTAAAGGAGTACTCTATGAGTTTTGCTAACTACATTCTCTCACCCAATGAGCGAATGGGTGATTTGTTTGCCCGAAGCAAAAAGGCGGTGGAACCAATTTATCTGACCATTCTGCAAAGCCCAAGCAACGCAAGCACGGTGAAGATGAGGTCTTCGTATGATGCACCCAATACGGAGACATTCACGAGGCCCGGGGCTTACAATGAATTAGAGTTCAGGATTCACAACACTGAGCTTCGGATGGAGTTTTTCCTCAATCTCGTGAAGAAATTTTGCACTCTTGGAATAAGTGTTATGTCATTTTTCGCCGGGTCCAAATTCACTTGACCTGCAATGGTAAGTCTGAGCAACGTTATTGCCATGAGTTATATCACTAGCATGTTTTGGCTACAGTTAAGGTGGATTCGACCTGTTTGTAATGAATACGTATTTCGTTGCTGTAATTCAAGAATCACATGGTCGTTTAATTCAGGTCGGATCGACCTGATTCGTGGCACTGACTTGAGTGTGTTACATTTTAAGTCGACTCGATCTGACCTGCAGCATTAAGTAGCTACGTCTCAACTTCAGGTCGGATTGAGCTGACCCAAAGCACTGTTGACAATACTTGATATACCTTTTTCACTCGTTTAGGAATGCTCATATCATCGCAGTCTTCTAACGCTTTCGGTGTCCTTGCAGATGAGTGGGGTTAACGTTTTCGCTATGGGGGACTCAGAGGAGTCTGACTTGTGGACTCGAATTGCAACCATGGCCAAGAAACTAGATAAGAACGATTTCCTTTCAGAGGGATACTTTGTTGATGAGGGCAAATTCCCACGCCGACCATCGGGGTCAAGCACGTTGTCATCATCAAAGCGCAAGGGGAAAGGGGTGATTGCAAGAAACACTTGTACTATTTTCTGTCACACGTTGCGGGCTGAGTTGTTTTTTGGCCATAACTTTTGTGTTTTAACTTCGAATGACTTAAGATTTACAAGGAAGGTACTCATGACTATCCTACAACTTCCTTGATTTTTTGGTAATTTTCAAAAATAATTTACTATCCAAAAATAGGCCCGAAATAAATGTCACACTTGCCAACTTGGAGGTTTTTAGTACTTTTGAGTACCTTTTTCATATACCCTACATCAAGAGAATTATATGGAGTTCTTCCTTACATATAAATACAACTTTTCACCGAAGGATTTTTAAAAATAACTAATTTTGTGTGGTGTGGAAGTTTGTGAAGAGAGCTTCCTTCTGCTTGCATTTTGAAACATATAAAATATTATTTTTGTAAGTTTTTTGGTGAATGACCATCTTCATAAAGTTCTTAAAAATGGACACTTTTTATTTTTTGTATTTACTTGTTTTTACTATTTTTAACTAATTTTCACATCAAAAGTCCTATTTTCTTGAGATTTGGTACTTTTCAAGTTCTCCTAGTTAGAGAATTTTCCTACACATTTCCTTCCCTGCAAACCTTCATTTTAGAAGTATATACATAATTCATATTTTTTTAATTTAAAAAAAATTATTTTTCTATTTTTAAAGTACTATAGAAGAAAAACCATGAGTACTATGAAAACACAACCAAATCGACAAGTGTTTCTTGCAATCACCCAAAGCAACCGCGAAAGGAAGCACGCCGTCTAGTCGGAGGTCATCTATAGCCTTGGTGAGTGAGGCCTCAGACAGCGATGGTGCAATTGGTGATGGTGATGGCGATGACGATGACGACGACGTTCCCATGGAGCAGAGCACCCCTCCAGTGATCCTCTCTCAAAGTATCCGGGGATCCTCAGCGTCATTAGGTCAGCCACCTGACTCGTCCACCATGCCGTCTCTTGCCTCCAAGGACAAGAGAAAGAGGAGAAGATCGCAAGTGGACAAGGACTATGAGGCAGAAATTGCAGAGCTAAAGAAAAGTCGGTTACAAGACCAGAAGATGTTAAACCGGTAGGCTAGAGAGATGGCGGAGTTACGACAATTTATGGTGATTATGTCACAGAAGAACGACTCCAAACTCGAGGCTATTATCAATAGTCTTAGTGGAGCCATGCCTCTAGCAAGCATGCAGCCGTTTGAGGGTCAACAACAGCTATTACTACAGGGAGCGCCTACAGGACCAACTATGAGTGGGTCCTCTAGCTTACCCATCACTCCAGGATTGATTGAAGTGCCTTCTGTCTCTCTCACTCCTCCTGCAGGTTCCGCAGATCTCCCACCTCCTCCTATTGGGGAGTGCCCCATGACCCTCGCACCTCCACCTGATAATGAAGATACGGCACAAGTTCAAGTTGAAGGTGGCAGGTCCTCAGAGACCTTGGAGTCTAGCCTAAAGACCTCAGAGGATCCCGCCGACGCCATTCATGGTGATCAGAGTGATGCATTGGATGGCCAGAATACACCATCAAGTTGACCACACAATCACTCAATGTCATTTGTATAGAATTAGCTCAACTCGAGCTGATTTGTGTCATAGGTTGTATAAGGATAGAGGCCTCTAGTGTAGGAGACAAATCTTTTTGATAGAAAACAATTTTTTGGCTAATCCATAACTTTGTATAGTGTTGACTTTTTTGTACTCAATTTTATGACTGAATTATACTAATGTTCAGTACGAATTTTAAGTCTTATTTACCTGTCCCTTCTTGATTTGCAGAACTTCCTCTCTTGGTTCTTTCAGCTGGGCAGAATGAACATCCACAATCTATTGCTCCTGTACAACATGTGCAAAGCCCATAATTTGGTTGTGGTGTTATGGAAGCTATAAGGGGGGGTGCACCGGAATCTGAGTCCATGCACACAGATGATGATGTTTCCATTCCAGATGCTCAGCTTCTGGAGATTGAAATTCCAAATCCCGTTGGACCGGTGTTGTCTTCGCGACAGAAGGTAATCCCTTACCCACACATCCTTAATCTCTGCGCTACTTGGTACCTTTGTTTAGTCTGTGATGATTGGATTTTCCCTTTATCCCTGAGTTTCGAAATGTGTCAGTGCAGCTTAGTAACTGGCTACACATTTGTCCATTTGATAGCAAGGATTGGTTCCCCCATTTGAACGTGGAGATACGTCGAAGGATGTTGAGATTCCATTCACGTCCAGGGTGACCGTCACCGAGAAGTGGCTGAATGTTGTCCTGGACTTGAATGGAATCTTGTGTGTCTGTGAAGACGCCAAGTACAAGGGGTGGGCTGTACACGTCGGGAATGCAGAGCAACCGCACTCCGCCACGATTCCTGCGATTGTGGGTCCAAAGGCAGTCTTTGTCCGCCCAAATTGCTCTCATTTTCTTCGTGAGCTAAGATTGATAGCACACATTTCTATTTGGAGCTCGATGAAGAAATTTACCGTTCAAAAAATTGTCGAGTATCTTTTTTTCGGTCTGGATAAGTCTCGAATTATACTCGGACAAGAATCTTCCACAACGCTCAAGTGTGAGCAAGAAGGGAGGATAGTCACATTCAAGGAGCCAGGCACTTTGAAGGACTTATTCGTGAAGGACGCAAATACATTGTTTAGTAATTTTAATGGACAATTTCTTCGAAAGAATACTATCATAGTGGACGACAGTCCTATGAAGCACTTCATGAACAAGTCGGAGAACGTTGTTCTCTCCATCAGCTAGTCTCCCAAGGGTAACGGGCCGAGGGACTCATATTTGGACATGGTCCTTTTGCCCTGGCTAAGGCGACTTCACGTAGCTCGAGATCAAGGGTTGAAATCTTTTCGGAAGAGTAGTGCAGGGAAGATTGGGCGGAAGATGTTGTATGACAAGAGAAATCGTGGCATGTACAATAGTCTGATGGATGCAGTTAGAGTTTCTTCAGCGTATTGATAGAGTAGTGCATTTCATTGAATGTACTTCAACCACCTTGATGTAGTAATGGTGTCATCGTCTAATCGGCGTTGCAAGAGGGTAGCTTAATTATGCATTAGTTCAGGTCGAGTCGTGCTAGTTGGCATGTAGATTATTCTCTGAGTTTCTAGTGAACTTCAGGTCGCCTTGACCCTGATTACTCGTGAATTTGTAAGTATGGTTAGAGATATATGTAATTTCTATAATAATTTTTTTTAATGAATACCTTTCTGTATTTTCTTCCTTCTCCAGTTTAGGTCGAGTCGGCCTCATTCGTTGGTCAAGATTTTCTAAAGTGCTTATTTGTTATTGGTTTTTTCTTGTAAATGTAATGATAGTTTTAGTTTTCCTTTTAATTGTTCTAATCCCTTTTTTTTCCTTAGAATTTGGAGACATCGTCTTCTCTTATTCGGCACACCAGTCTTCCGTGCACTGCATCAGCTGATTCGTTTTCCGACTACGGGCGAAACCTAATTCTGAGTATAGGAAACTTCATGTGTTCGGCGGCCACTGCAAATTCCACAATGGATTTCTCCCTAAAGCCCATTGATGATGGGGTGGTAGATAGTCCCTCAGGTTCAGCTACACATCTTCCAAAATCATGTTCCCCTTTGCCCATGAAGTCTAGAGATGTTTTTGCTACACCGATGTCGCCTTCACCCTGTGATAGAGCAATACAGCGAAAATTGTATGCTGAGGACGTGGATCCTACCTCAAATGTGGAAATGATGACTACAATTTTGCTAGAGGTTTAACACATGGAGATGTTTCGCGCAACAGCCTTATTTTACTGGACTCCTTGTACCTAGAATTGGATGGCTGAATATACAAAATAGCATACCACCAAGAGTAAATGACACGTATAGTACTTGTTCATAGTGTAGAGTCATGCATTCATGCTTCTATAGCTCAATGTGCATATTACAAAGAACTCAGCGCTCGAGTGAATCACACTTGTCACTTGCTGCTTTTACAGTGTACACCAGGGCTTTTTTTTTGGCTTTATGGTGCCAGATTGCACCAGAAAAAAAATCTGGCTAAAAAAGGTTATAAAAAATGCCAAAAAAATTGGATGAAATCGCCAGACAACTTTAAAATTAAAAAATATATTAGATGAAATTACCTAATTGTGGATGAAAACCATTCTATACATCCAATAAATGGATGAATGTTGCAATTTGGAGCACCACTATAACATTTTATATCGCCACTCTGGCACTTCTTCAAAAATGAAAAAAAAAAACTGGTGTACACACTGCAAAGTAATGAACTACATTACTGGCCTTTATAGTTTGTTGCCTATAACATAGTATCACTACCCCTACTCAAACATACTTGGAGATGTATAGAACAACTCTTTGGTGTGCAAGTGAAAGGTCTATATGAAATTTTATTTTTTAGTTCTGGTATTTAATTCCTACTTGTGATCATCTTATTTTACTTCATGCATGATTTGAATATTCTTTGAGGAATTTCCTTCCCCAATTTTGTATGAAATGAGACTTTGATAACTCTCAATTTGGTGGAATACTCTCATTTTAATGAATATTATGTTCAAGAAGAAAAAAGAAGCAAAGCGTCTTCTCAAGTTGGCAAAGAAGGAGAAGGAGAAAGAAGAGGGCAAGGGAAAAGGCAAAGGCAAGAAGAAGGAAGAAGGCAATAAACAAGTACCAGCATCTTCAACGGTTGATCAAAACTCGCATTTGCAAAGTGGATCCTAAAGTGGATTAAAGAGGAAGGCGATACTTCCAGATTTCATAGAAGACATCGTGATACAAGGTACTCAGGTCATAGTTCTTAGTGATGATGCAGACGTCACTTTAGAGGAATTGATCTTGAACGTCTCTATTGTTGACGTGATGGATAACATGGAGTCTGAGGTGCCTACATGCTATACTGAAGTGACGACCTTTTTAAAGAAAGTAACTATGATGTTTTGCCTAAAACTAAAAATCCTTTATTTTTTGGACCTTTAAAACAAAGTTGTATGAATAATTGATTGTTTGCATAAATTCGTTTTTACAGTTGGCACTAGGGAAGCCCTGTATGAATGGAGGTAAAGTGAGCCGAGCACCTTTAGTGGACCTCATCTTTTTTGACTGCCAAGAGAATTTACTTGTCCCAGATGTATCTACTTCAGAGAAAGCAATACCTTCATGGAATTCAGATCCAGAGTATGAGGCCATTCAATTGCCCTTTTTCTTTGTAGATATGCACTTACAAGACCATGGCTGCTTGATAGTATTTCAGTCATGGTGTACCGATTCAAAGGGCATTATTGCAGGATTGTGCGAGTCTTATCCTTCACTAGTGAAGAAGAAGGAATGGTTGTGTATCAATCGTATGCACTTAACTTCAACTGTAGATGACTCGGAAACAGTTAGTGTTTTCAAATATTTTCATGATTTTAATGGAAATTGACATTCACAAATGGTTGTATTCTTTTCTAATATATAATTTTTTTATGACTGTAGACTTTGAAGTTTGGAATCACTTTTTTGGTGAAGAACCTTGATGATAAAGAGAAGTCGAAGTTCTCTTTGAAGCGGTCACAAGCAATGCAGAAGGCAAAAGTAGACCTACGCAAGGATGATACATTAATTAACTACACAACTAAAGAGAGCATGTTGGTGTGAATGAATTTCACCATGAGGCAAAATACATCCACAAGGTTGGGCCGGGAGGAGTGTATGGGACCTCTAACTAACGCCTTCAAGCAATGAACTCTATCAAGTTTTTTATCCAATTTTCATGTGTATGAGGTTAGGTGGGAAAAGGGTAGCTTGACCAACTCCCTCAAAGGTCCAATGACACTCTCTAAATATTCTAAAACATCACCTAAGAAGTTGTAGCACCCTCCTAGGTCAAAATGGCACTTAAAAACCTCCACTTAGGGCTCAAAATGGGTAAAATTGGCATCTCAAATTTATTTCAGCACATCTTCTTCTACCAATTGCCTTAAAACCTCCTTAGATTCTTACCCTTACCAACCTTGTGAATTAGGGTATGTTCCTAGGTGAAAGTTGAGCTCAAAAGTGCAATTGAGAGCTCCAAGGGCTAGATTTGAGCCCTAATTGAGAAATTCCAGCACACATTAATCCCATCCAAAACCTTCAACCCCACTCTCTTTCCACCTTCTTTTCTTTTACATGTCTCTTAAATCTTAAGTGAGTGCTTCTACATTCACCCCAATTTGTCCATAAAGCTCACCACCCACATAATCCAAAAACAACCAACAATTCCATAAAACTTGCAATCAAAATTGCACTTCAACCAAGTACAAACATTGAGTGAACATCACCTCAGTCCCATAGCAGACCAGCGGCCACTAAAACGGCCATTGCCATCTCTATACTTGTCCAATTGGCTTGAGAATAGTCTCCCTGGAAAGCTACCTTGACCCTTCACTTCCCCTCCAAAATTCAGATTCATACTTGCTGTAGAACTCCCGCTAGATGCCTGCAAAGTTGGTGTTCTCCTTTCGCCGCGGCAGCAGACCTCCTCGCACTAAATCGGTTTCCGTGATCTTGTCCAAGCTCTATTGGGGACGAGACATATCTTGTTGGAAAGATAACTTCCACGTGCTTCATCCCTCCAAATTTCAGCCTCAAATTCGTTGTAGAACTCCTGCTGGATGCCCGCAAAGTTGGTGCTCTTCTTTCACCGCGGCAGCAAACCTCTTCGCACTAAATCGGTTGCCGTGATCTCGTCCAAGCTTCGTTGGGGACGAGCCATAGCTTGTTGGAAAGCTAACTTCCACGCGCTTCATCCCTCTTAATTTCAGCCTCAAATTCATTGTAGAACTCCCGCTAGATGCCCGCAAAGTTGGCGCTCTTCCCTAGCCGCGGCAGCATACTTCCTCTCCCCCATTTCTCCTCAATCTTCACTTTCCACCCCCAAGGTGGAAACCTACTTGACAAATTGGCTCTAATCCTATCCTAACTCCTTGCCATCACTTCCTAACATCCTTCTTTTCAAAATCTCACACACACAAGAGAGAGAGAGAGGAGAGAAAGAAAAAGCTCCTAACCCTAATTTGACCTTTTCCCCAAACTAACTAACTAACTAACCCTCCTAATCACTTTCATCCAAATTAATTTACTGAAATTTCATTAAATCATTACTAATTGCCTAAATTAAAGTTTCTACCACTATGTTAGTTTTCTCATAGTAGTTTTAAGTTTGATAACTTCTTTTGTGCTTTTCATATTTCTTCTTTTTTGTTGGTTTTTGATTTATATTTAGGTCCATTTTCAACTTCTAATCCTTGTTTTCAATTCCTTTTTGTATTTTTTATCTTTTTAAATATTTTTGGGTTGAAATTTTGATCTAGTTTTTTGTCCTATGTACCCAAAAGTCTTCTAACTAATGGTTATAGTTTAATTTAGGATACTAACACTTTTGAATCTAAAACTCATATATATATTTTAATTATTTTCTATTATATTAAAAGTGAACCAGTATGGTGGTTCATAGTTGGTCAATCCACAAACCAAAATTCCATGGCGAGGGCCTCGCGAAAAGGATACTAGGCTCTTCTAATTCCTTATAGAGGGGACAACTGAAGAAGGTGACTTGGTTTTGGACTACACAGCATCCATTGGTTATTTTTCATTTCAAAAATTGGATTTTCATATATATATTGATATAGTGATTCATTGATATGAATTGCATTTTGTAAATTGTAGGTGCATCAATTACAGCATGTTGCGGCACAGGACGACACATAATGGCTTTAGAGGAAAACAATAGTGTTTTTCATGGCGTCCTTGAACCCATGAAAAGGAACACTCAAGAAGATGTGATAATAACTGAAACGCAACCACCAATGCCGGTTGCATCTTCACAAGATCTGGACACAATGACAGTGGTTCCTTGAAAATTTCCTCGCCGAACTAAACCTAGTAAGTAAGTTTTTCATATTTTTGAAGTGTTCTTTGACATCCTACTTCTTCTATTTCATGACTCTAATATTCTATATGTTTTTTTTAGGTGTCAGAAACTGATGTCTGCAAATGCATTGAGGAAGAGACGCAAACTGGTACTAAGTCCAAAAAAGTCTTTTGATCTCCCAGTTCATGTTGAACAATTAGCATCAGCATTTGCAAACTTTGGTAGCTTAGAACCAAAACATAGAAAAGATACATATGCTCTTAATGTTTTGTAATTCATAGATGGATTAACATCAGAGGGGAAAGAGACTTCAGAGTCTGAGAATAGCTTGGCATCTACAACTGAGTCCACTACAACCTAGATTTATGACATATCTCATGAGTCAAACTATTATGTATTCATTTTCAATATGATTTGATTTGATTGTGTGTTTTATGGCTACATCTTTAGTATGATTCATTCCCCTTCAAAATTTTGCATTTTATGTTTTCTATCAAAATTAACTCTTGAACGTCGGGCTGGTTACCATAGAAATCAGTGATTCTGGAACCGTGTGACATCATTTACTTTAAAAATACCAAAAAAACTTATTGGAAGTCAAAGTACTGTAGAAGATTTCTCTTTCCCACCCTTAATTATGTGGATGAATAGTTGCAGTTACGTCCTACATATTAGATTCTTTTGTCATTCATTAGACATTTGACGTCCTTCGCAGCATTTATGGGTTAAACACAATTGGTTGTTGCAATTTTTTATTTCATTTAAGTTTGTAAGTAAGTTAAATTTTTGAAGAATGAGCTCACATCTTCAGAAAAATAAGACACTTACATCCACGATCATAGGCCCCCCACATTTTCTTAATAAAAAAAATTTTCCCACTCATAGGCTCACAAGCTCATAGGCTCATGCTCACAAGCTCACTTGCTAGCAACCCTGAATGGCCGAGCTTGTATTTTTTCTTCCAAATCCAAATAAACATGTAAAGGAAGTGTAAATGAGAAATAAAAATAGGTAGAAGTTAAAAGCACACTCTTCAATGATAATCCTTGGGCACCTTATCAAAAAATTAATTTAATTTAATTTTTCCATGTGGCCTTAAATTCATGCAAAAATGGCCTAGCCTGTACTTTGTCTCACCAAGTACAAAAGAACATGCAATGGAAGTACAAATGAATATTTAGTATTGAAGAGAGATGTGTTGCTCTTAAATGTTGTTAGGATTCTAAATTTTGGATCGCATTTCATCATCTTGTACTATACAAAAACTGTTTTAAGTTTAAAAAAAAAATATAATATGATACTTAGATGTTTTGATTGCACTAAAATTTGTAGTTGAAGTTTGTAAGAGCAAGAATGAAACTGATAAAGTAAGAGGACCATAATGTAAAAGTAGTAAATGCTGCAAAAATTTAGGATTTAGGAAAAAAATTAAATTGATGTACTTCTTTAGTTTACAAACGAAAATTCTTTTTGCAATTCTTCAAGAAACCATATTTCATGAAAATGGGCTTTACTCTAGTACTTAATTTGTATTTTTAATGAAATCAAACAAAGCGCATAGAAGATATAGAATTTGTAGGAAAAAATTTCTCATGTATTATTTTATGTGTAATTTTTGGAATTCATATGAATCTTACTCTTCGAAATATAGAAAACAAAAGATTTTATATTGAAATATTGATTTAAACTAGAGAAGCCCTACAATCACTTCAAAAATAATAATGAATTTCACATGTTTATATGTTAATAAATTTATGCAAATGTGAGTTTTTGTATACAAGACTAAAATGTCTTAGTTTGATTTTTGTTAATTAAGTTGTTTTCCATAGTACTCTAGACCCACTACTATTGACTATTAACAAAAGTCATGGGTATTTTACTCTTCATAGTACTCTTAGAGAATTAATTTTTATTTCAAAGTTATTTTGGAATGCAGGTTCCTAAATTATATCCAACTTGTGGCTTTTTTTTTAAAAATAAATGTCAATGGGCACCACATTTTGGAGCCACTAGTAGGAAACAATATTTCAGCCAACAAAATTCAACTAATGTTTTCAGAAAATTGCGTTCCTGCGAACGCAAAATTTCTGAAACTACGTTATAGTTAGCGTAGTTTCAGAAAAAACTACGTTTGCAAGAACGCAATTTTCAAAAAATATCAGCTGGTTTTTATTGGCTAAAGTGTTGTTTTGTACTAGTGAGCTTACTCAGCTAGTTTTCTATAAAAAATCAGCATAAATTTTTGAACTTCACTCACATAATATGAAGTGCACAAACAATGGGAATAAAGTGCTCATGAATTCCAAGTACTCAAATATTTTAGAACTTGTTTGGGATTTTTTACCTCATTTTGAGTTTAAACTTCATGACCTTTTTGCCCTCAAATATTTAAAGTATACAAAATTAATTTTGAGCCTTTGGGCCAAATGACTAATAGTAAGTAGAATTTGTGGTGACTATATAGGATTCCCTGCCTCCGTATGCTTTGTAGTCTGCCTCCATTAGCCAAAGCTTTATTGTAGTTTATTGTTTTGTGGCTTGTCTCAAGTAGGTAGGATTTGATTATGCTTTACTTCTCCACTTTTGGGGGGCCTCCATGTAGTTTAACCTTGTTATCCTTTCCAATTTTTGTGGGCCTTGTACCGCACCTTTCTGTTGGGATGTGTCACTAAGTTCACAATTTGAATTCCTTTGTAAAATTTTTGAGGGCAGTATTGCTTGAAGGGTTGTAGTTCCTTTATTAGTTAATCAGTCTTCAAGGAGTTTTGAGTTCACTTTCCTTCTCATTTTTTGGGGGGCTCAAGGTACATTATTTTTTTTTTCATCCATACTTTATTGCACTACAACAATGGCAGTGTTTTATGACTGCAAAATTATGACTGAGGATGACTGGCGACTGCTTGCAGTCATATTCTTGAAGGCCAACACTTTGGGGAGAAATATGACTGCAAAATATGACTGCCAGTTATTTTTACGCCTTGTACTTCACAAGCGTATACTATACGGCCATTAGGAATACCAAAGTACTTCATAGGGAACGTAGAGAACATGTTTGGAAACATTGAGTCATATTATCACTAATATTTTCATATAATAGTGATTTTTTTTTGTTTTAAGCAATTCAAGAAAAATTTGGACAATTCCAAAAAAATATAGAAAAGTCATTGTTTAAAATTTTGAAATCCTAGTCACCTACTTTTTTGGATTTTGAATCCTAGTCACTATTTTTTTAGGGTTTTGATACCCTAGCCGTCATTTTTTTAGGGTTTTGAAACCCTAGCCGTCACTTCTTGTGGCTCTTCTTCCTTACTTTTTATTGTCTCTTAGCTCTCACTTGTTGTTGCTTTTTGTTGCATCTTAACTCTTGTTTCTTGTTGTTCTCTGGTTCATGCTTCTTGTTTCTTATTGTTGCATCTAAATTCTTTCTTTCTCTTGCATTTGAGCTCTTTCTTCTTCGTAGTCCTTGTTTTTTTGTTTTCTCTTGTTTTGTAGTTCTTGCTGCTTATTTCTTCTTGTTGCATCTATACTCTCATTTCTTGTTGTTTCTTGTCATGTCTTAGTTGGTGCTTCTTGTTTCTTCTTGTATCTTAGTTGTTGCTTTTTATTTGTTCTTATATCTTAATTGTTGCCTCATATTGTGTCTTAGTTGTTGTTTCTTGTTTTGTGTTGTTTTTTGTTTCTTATTGTGTCTTAGTTGTTGCTTAGTTGTTGCTTCTTATTCCTTATTGCATTTTAACTTTTGATTCTTGTTATCTCTTAGTACTTATATTTTTTTTCTTGTTTCCTTCATCATCAATCTTATTCTTCCTATCCTAAACTTGAGCTACATATTTTGTGTTGATTGTAAATCTTTGAAGGTTAGGCTTTGTTGTTCAATCACTAAAAACTAACCTCTCATTTCTTTGATTGTATATGCAGGCATCAAAAGTTGAAACAAAAACATTGGAAGCTACTTGCAACTTCATGAAGCCGAAAATATGACTTACAGAAGTCATATTCCATAAAATATGACTAACGAGAGTCGTATTCTACATTACTGCAAAATATGACTCACCTCAGTCATATTCCATGCCATCAAAAAATATGACTGATTGTAGTCATATTCCATGTCATCAAAAAATATGACTGACTGCAGTCATATTCCACGTCATTCAAAAATATGACTGACTATAGTCATATTCCATGTCATCAAAAAATATGACTCACTGCAGTCATATTTCATATCATCCAAAAATATGACTGACTGTAGTCATATTCCATGTCATTCAAAAATATGACTGACTACAGTCATATTCCATGTCATCAAAAAATATGACTAACCGCAGTCATATTCCACATCATCCAAAAATATGACTGACCGCAGTCATATTCCACGTCATCCAAAAATATGACTAACCATAGTCATATTCCACGTAGGATTTTTTTGTTTGCTCGAGCAACTCAAGAAAAAGTCAAGACTCCCCTAGGAAAGTCAAAGTATACGCCATGTTGGCATACTATGGCTAAAAATGGATATTTATACCCTTCGGAAAATATGACTGCCAATATGACTGATGTCTGAAGCGACTGCTTCTAACGACTAAAGTCAGTCATATTCCGAGTCATCTACAGTGATTTATGCGTGAGTCGTATTTTTTGATTTTACGACTCATTGCAATCATATTTTGCAGTCATAAAATACTGCTTTTGTTGTAGTGTTGGGCCAAAAGGGATTGTTCATTTCTTTCCCTCCCCATTTTGGGGGGGCTCAAGGTACTTTATGACCCTAAACTCTCCTCATTTTGGAGGGGGCTTAAGGCACTTTATGATTTTTGTTCTTCCCCATTTCTTTTGGACTTTAGGTACTTTGTGTTTTGTTTTCCTTTACATTTTTGGGGACTTCAGCCAAATACTATTTTTGACTAAAGGAACATTTTAGTGGGACTTCACAAAAATTTTAGATTTGTATATCCTTTCCATTGTTCCTCCTTTCAATTTTTTCTATATCAGTTGTTTTTGTCTTTAATCTATGCTTTTGGCTTTTTCACTCTTTTTTTTTTCTTATAATGAAGTAAGGGAGTTAAAAATTATTCTACCTGGGAATTCTAAGTAATGATATGGAGGCCTAAAATACCATAAATTCAAAAATTAGGTAATAATAGGGACCATTTAATTTGTCATCATCATAGTTGGCAAGTATTGTATACGTTCACATTTAGTATCAAATACATTAATATGATTTTAGACATTAAGTGTTTTGCTTTGTAATGAGTATTAACCCCTAAATGCCCAAGGCCTCTTTTCAGCTTCCTAAAAACTACTCTAAATTGGACAAAATGCCAACATTTTGATAAGATGTTTTAATTTTTCAAAAATTTTAACCATACAAATTCAAACTGAACTTGTTAGAGACTACTTAGGAAAAGAAAGCACAACAATATCACTTATAGAGTCAAAGATTATAACGTTTGACTATGAAGGTGCTAAAATTGCAAAAGAGAATTGAAGTCTTTTTTGCAAGTCAAATCTAGAAAGTTGGTGACCTAAAAAACATGAGGTTAACGGGCCTAACTTGTAGAACCCCAATCAATTTATGAGTTCTCAAAATTAACTCTACAACTTTTTAAAATGAATTTAGAATGTGATTTTTTTTCTAAGATCTAGTGTATTTGAGGCTCATTTCCAAGAGCTCTTAATTCTACAGAGAGTCAAGATTGCACAGGGTAATTGTGTACAAAATCTCTTATAGAAAAATCATTGTCATTTATTTTCAAGATTGGACTTTTGGTGGCAAAATTATACTTCAAGAACATTCAAAAAATATAAACTACTAAAAATAGCAAATAGGTTAGTATTTATTTAACTTCAAAGTTTGGCAAATACCATATTTTGGTACCTCGGGCATTTAGGGGTTAAATACTTATATTATTGTAAAGGTCTTCAAGTTAGCTTTGGGAAGTATGAAGTAGGTTCGGGCTAGCTTCAGGAAGAAGATTACATTTGCCGAAGGTTTGGGCCAAGCCTATAGGTTCGGGCTGAGCCTACAACTTTGGGCTGAACCTACAATTTCAGGCTGAATCTATGCTTCAGGCCGAGCCTATAGCTTTGGGCTGATCCAACAGCTTCAAGTCAAGCCTACAGCTTCGGGGCATCGCCATTTTGCTAGGGTTCCAACAGTTGTACATTTTTGTGAGGGCAACTGCATTGTCGTTTTTGTTGCGTTTTTTTCAACTGCGAGTGTTTTGTTTCTTGCATTCTTTGTGCCCTACTCCATTGTTGTTTAGGCGCATGCGCTTTTTGTATTATCGCAACTGTTTTGGTCCTATTCCTTCATTCAAGCGCATTTGCTTTCGCAGCAAGTGTTTTTTGCGATCGCCGTTCTCTTCTACAGCTTGATTTCAACATTCTTGTTGCGTGTGTGGAGCTGCGCTTGAGTTGCAACATTTGTAAAGATGCAAATTGCTTCTACGGTTCAAGTAATTTTGTTTCAGTACTTCTTGTTTTTCATTTTCCATTGTTGATTACTTGCAAGAAATGTATAAGGTGCGAGGAAAAGAGCAACAGGGTCACAAGAGAAGGCGGGGGATCATTGGATACTAGAGAATTATTTTTGTATAAAGCTTAATCCTTGTTTTGGGATCTGGCGCCTTGGTCATGATTGTACTCAATTGTTGTTTAGCAAGAATGTGTGAGTCGGTATAGTGGGGTGAAAGCAGGTTCAAGTTATTGGCAGAATGTAAGTCATTGCCGAATGTGGTTCAAGTAATTGGCATCATTTTGCTAAGTTTGTGTGGTTTAGGGTTTCCTGTGTACTTGACCTGACATGCAAATGGGTGGGACTTCACTGTGTTTGAATCAAGCAGGTTCAGTGCTGAATGTGGTTCAAGTTATTGGCAAAATTCTTATAAGTCGGTATAGTGGGGTAAGAGAGACGTCGCTTGGCTCTCGGGTTTTTGTGGAAGTCTGCCAAAGCATGGCTCCTGTGTCTGAGTCAAGCAGGTTCAAGTTATTGGCAAAATGTGAGTCATTGCCGAATGTGGTTCAAGTTATTGGCAGAATTTTACTGAGTGTCTGTAGTTTAGAGTTTCTTGTATTGTGTTATTTTCTCTAACGTGCAAATGGATGGGATTTCAACAATTTTTTGGCAATGTGAGTTTTTTAAGATTGAGTTGTTTTTTGCAATGTAGATTGACGATTGCAGCACTGGACTTACAGAATTGGAAAGTCCATAATAAGCAGCTACGATGAAAGTAGGAGCTAAGTTGAGGCTGAAGTTGCATAAAACTTGTTTGCAGAAACTCAGATATGTATCAACTTCAATTCTCTCGCACCATCTCTGCTTTGAATAGTAATTTTTGAGATTGTTGTAAAGCTAGTTGCAATGTCCAATGAATGTGTTGCTAGGGTTTGAATTGCAGGATGTATTGTGTACATAAGTGCGTTTTTAGCTCTCTTGAGGTTTGTTGATTTGTATTAGAGTTCATGGTTTGGGAGTTGCTAGATGGAAGCTTGTTTGTTTGAGATGTTGTAGTTTTGCACAATTACTTGTTGGTTTAGGGTGTTTGTTGGTTTGAGATGCTGTTGTTTTTTATTATTTGGCATTTTTCAACTACTGAATCTGTTGAAAATGTGGATAATCTTGTAGGATTTGGAGATTAACCCATGTGCATTGTACTTCAAGGTCCTCAGTTTTCAATTCCCTAGTTGAGTTTCAATGCATAGGACTTTGGTTAGGGTTTAGGGTTCAAAAATTGGCATTCAGTGCTTAGGGTCTAGGGTTTACTTAAGGTCCAGGGTTTAAGATTCAAAAATATCCAATCTCCACGATAAAAAATGCCTGGCCACTACCACACCATCACCCTGGTATCACCCGGGCATTACCCGGTATCATCAAGTACCAAAAAATTACAAGCGTAAAAAACTGTATCGGGGAACATATGTCTCATGCACCAAACTGCAATTCAGGTTACACCGACCTGAATTGCATAGCCCCTACAAACAAATCCTCTCCTTAATCCATACTATTGTTTGTGCAAGGTCATGAAACATTTGAGATGAGATTAACATGCATTTCAGATCGGTCCGACTTGAAATGTACACCTACTAACATTGATTGTACAAAAAAACCAATTGAATAGTAGGCAATTGCACTAACATTCTAGACTAGAAATGACTTCATCGTCAAAATCAAATGCAACTCAGGTCAGTCCAACCTAAACTACAAAGAAGACTCTATACAATTTGACACGTCAAATACGTTGTGGTATCACCAAATAAAATAATATGAGGAAATTGGTCACCTAGAAAAATTAAAAATTTAACCATGAAAAACATTCCTAAAGAACATCCATATAACAATAATGGACCTGACAAAATTACCGCATGCAATTCAAGTTGGACCAACTTGAATTGCAAGTTCAAGAGTAAGAACACTATGTACCATGACATGTATGATGATCCAATAACATTAAACAATAACAATGAGGCCATCAGGATAATAAAACTATTTGCATACATCAACTAGAATTTCAGGTTGACTTGACCTAAAGCATACAAAGCAAACCAAATCGAATCACATTAGATGGAACACATAGAAAATGAAATCTAAAAGCTTTATGCACTAGCATTCAGGTTGAATCGATTTGAATCAACAAAGCAACAACATTTGGTGTAACACCATTCTATTTGAAAAATGAATGCAAAATGGATGACCAAATCGAGAAGCTAGAGGTCTTCTACGTACGTTGTGCGCACGAATCCTCTAGAGAGGAAGGGGACGACTTTGACAATGACGGAGACTACTGGGAATTCAAAATTCCCGAAAAAGTCGAGAGTTGGAGTTTCTACATGATTCCATTCAAGAACCTCATTAAATTTTTAGTAAATAATTTAGGTTGACAAATACTAAAATTATTAGTTTTTGAATGCAATTTCCATTCAAATGAGAGTGTAGTGACAAAAAGAGTCTTTAATCAACATGAATTGAAATTCAGAGATCAATGTTTTTATTAATATATATAGAGATCATGCCATATTGAACACCAAGTCATGAGCTCTGTGGTTGGTTGTAAGGGGTTATTTATCTCATTTAAGCGGTCCGAGTTCGATTCTCATTGAATTCGTATGAGCGGTTGAGAAACATACATGACTTAGTGCTGCCTAATGACCTATGTAGGCAGTTTGGAAAGTTGTAACAACCAACTAGTCCCCTATCTGGAATGTGACAAGTGTTTAACATAGTTGTCAAAAACAAAGTGGTTATACCCACTATCCAATTTTTTCAATTGCATCACACTTTCAAATTTAATATTCATAGATATTATAACGTAAGTACATTCCAAAAAATAAAGTAAAATGATGGAAAAGAAAGGAAAAAATTAAACTCATAAGTACTATAAAAAGTATATTGAAATTGAAATTGAATATTCTTGTTTTGTAAAAACAAGATGTACATTTCAAAACATACAAGTAATACCAAACTATAAATCCAAATCAACAAAATTTAAACCTATACCATCTATTGCAATATATAAATTCCATCTATTACACACAATATAAGGATGTTAAATATAAAATAAAAAATGCCAAATATACAAACATGTGATTATGCCATTCAATTATATGAAGTCAAACTTTGGTTGATGACTTCAATTTGTATAGTTGGAATCTTGATCATACATTCCATAGTGTCCTTTTGAATCCTTGACTTCCATGCTATCTTAAGAGCATCTGTGTGCTGCCAAACCGGAGGTTCAGTTTCATCAACCCTCCAACGTAGACCTCTTATGCTATCCCATCCAATATAGAAGTCTTGGACATCTTGATTTCTTGATGTTGGACGGAAGTATTGAATGAGGATACAATTTGGATTTTCTGGATTGGAGTTCGGATCAAATAATGCCCTTGCAATCCAAACTGGATGGGAGTCACCATCTGTAGGTTGAACTGCAATAAAATAGCCTTAAAAAAGATCTCGAGCCACTCTAAAGGAAGGATTCAGGCGACCACTCAATGGTCCAATGTATGCTTCATCCTCTCCAAACTCTTCACGATCCTCACCATCATCATCTAATTGATCCACTTGACTTGCTTGAACATGGGTAGTTGGCTCAAAACCATCCCTCAAAACATGAAAAAAAGGTAATGGTTCCATCAATGCTGCCTTTATGCCACGCTAGTACTTCACCACATGCTTGTAACGTCTTCGGTAGTCCCCACTGATATCCCCATTGCATAAATTGTCCCAGTACTTCACAAACTCTGACACACCTTTCACAATGTCTTCCAAGCCTTTCATAGGCCTCAATGGAATTGGTAATGGCAAACCGCGTGGCCACAAACTTTGCCCTTCAACATCATCTTTCCACAATTTAATGCCTCTTCCATCTTCCCCTAACCAATCGACATCCGTGCATAGAAGCTTGTACTTCATGATTGGACATCCCGTTGAATCTAGGTAGAACTTTACTTGCTGTGGTTTCATGTGTCCAACAAAAATATCATCACCATCCACAAATGAACTTGCAATGAAACCCTTCAAATCGGACACTTCTTCAATGTGGTGAGGGATAGTCGGCATGGAATCCACATCCATGAATGACTTCATGAGTGCAGGAACTGTAGGGAAGTTCCCCTTCTTTAAAAGCATGCTCCATCTTCCAAATAGCGCATCAATGTCGTCATGCATATGACCGACAATCATGCAGTTCACATTGACTTCATGGAAGATCTGGTTTGCAACAAGTAGAGACCAAAAACAGAAAACATATCTATTCTTGTTGTCCCCAGTGACATTGTTCATTTGCACATTCAAAATTGGTGGCAGAGGCATCGCTGGAGTTAAGGTATTTGGCAGCGGCGGTAGCGATGCTTTGCACATGCCCGCACCCTCTAGCATCACTCCAAACAAATCTGTCAACTTTGAATTCTTGAACAACTCTCGAGAAGAAGACTTTGGTGCTAACTCTAAATCTCTCAACAATTTTGCCATTGAACCAATGGTGTAATTGGAGTCATGAGGAAAGAGATCCAAGCCATAATGTGCGTAGCGTACATCAGCATGACCATGTGCAATCATGCCCGTCACAGAAACAGATAGCTTTACAAAGCCATCAAGTTCTTTACTCTTGTGAGAAAAGATAGGAGAAGCAATTTTGGCATGATCCATTTTGTCATGTTGTCGTAGCACAGGAAAGTTAGGTTGCTTCTCTAAGACTGGAAATGGTCCTAAAATGACCCGTTTATCGTTCCCAGAGAGATTTAGTTAGCAAACTTCTTAATGTTCAAAAGTACGGATAATATTTATCACAAAACCCCCCCAAAAAAACACTCTATTCTATTCTAAGCCTAATTCTACCTCTCCCTTTCTTTCTCTTTCCTTTACACTATCTACAATCTATTCACAATCAGGACTGGAACCGGAAAACCGGATAGTTAATCCGTCTTTCTTGTATCTAGTTTCCTGGCAATAGTAACCAGAATCAAGTTTTACCTCTGAATCAAGAGGGGTCCGCGTATTGGGTTTAAGGCAGGGAGCTTAAAACCTACCTTCTAAGTTTTAAAGTGACAAGAGATCCACTGTAAAAATAAAAAGAAAGAAACATCACCAAAAATTCTAAATCCAACCGGACTTTCCTTCACAGTTGAACAGGATAGCAATCGGATTTAGCAGGTCACGCAAGGAACTCCCAACTGAAATACTAACTCATACTACAACGATGGCCTAAAACATGAACCAATCACAATTGAGATCAAGAAAACATCCTCGCACACAGACTCACTTTAACAATCCAGATATCCGGACAAAACCCAACATTCAAGCACACCCCCTCCTTACCTATTTCTGCAATTTTACAGAACATACATCAATGGACTCAACCATCAAAGTACACACTGCCACCTCAAATGTGAACTAGTAAAGCTGATTTGAATTGTATAATGCTAGGATGACAAAGTATAGGACTGCACACTAATAAACTAAAATTGTACTCCTAAATACTTTACAATCCAATGGAATCTACAGTCCAAGGGAATAACACTACAGCTGCAAGGGAATGACACGTGCCATTTTCCTTATTTCTTTCTCCGTTGACTTTCATTAAAGTCCAAAACTAGCCGCAAAAACTGGATCTTAGATCCCAACAATCTGGATCCAAACAAATCAAAATTTGTCCTACTCACCTAAAAGCAACTTGGGAGCTATACCCCATCAAAAACTTAGATTTTTGACCGTTAACCTACTCATCCTACTCTACTCTAATGCTACTTCTTCTGGCGCTTAGATGGAATCTTCTGCGACTTGGTAGCAATCTTCTTGGTTGGTTGTTTCCGAGTAGAACTAAAAACCCTCAATGCCTTCCACTTTTTTTTTGCCTTGGCCTTTTGTGCCTGCAGCTTCATCCTCAATGTACTTGGAATCGCCAACTACTGGTCTGGGCCTGAGAAAGGGTTGGCCTCCTCCCCTGATCCGGAACTAGATTCATCTTCTTCTTCTCTTGATTTGTCCTCATCTTCAGAGTCCAATCGGACTGGCTTCTTTTGTGACTGCGGTACTTTTCCTTTCCTTGCAGTATCACTCGGGGAAGGGGAAACGATTGATGTTTTGCTCTAAGGTGTTTCCTGTTTTTCCACCTTGATCTCACTTTGTGGTACAGATCTAGGCGTGGATCCCTACTTAGCCCTAGCCCTAGATTCTTGCATACTACTTGCCTTGGTGGGTGTAATAACTACCACATCCTCTAAGAACTTTTCGGACCTCTCCCGAACTATTGGTGATGACTTTTGTACCTCCGGCCTTGGCGACTTAGAGGGTGTATTTTTCTCTCCCTTCACTACTTCCGGTTTGGTTTCCGGTTTAGAAGGCTAAATAGCCTCCCCCAGCACTTCTCTCAACTAAACAAGCAACTCTTGTATTTGCTTATGAAAGTTAACCAAGACACTAATGATCTTGTCTTCCAGTTTCCCCTCTCCTTCTAACACCTTCTCAGCAAAGAGTCTAGCCTTATTCAGCACCTCTACAGGATGAGTGATGAACTCTCTAATCCGTTCAAGTGTTTCATTCGACTGGATAGAGGTCTGCTTCTCAATCTCATTCTCTTGCTTCTTCTCACTCAATTCCTTCTTCATCTTAAGTAAGTCATCTATTAATCCTTGGATCTCATCCTTTCCGACTTTCCCCTCAACGTTCTAGATTAGGTTCTAGACTTGCTCCTCACACTTAGCCCTCAAGATATTACCTAACAACTTGCACACCCCTTTCAAGGTGCTCCTCTTTTCTTCATACTCCCCTCGGATCTGAGTAAACTCTCTGATGACCAGCCCAAGAGGATCACTACCCTAGATTGGGTCCTTCTCCTTTCCTTTTCCTCTCTGAACCTCTACCCTAGTTTCCTGTTCCGGTTCCTTCTTTCCAGCAGGCTCAAAAGGTTCTCTCTCTTTCTCTTCTTCCTCTTCCTTTGAGTCACTTCTCATCCCATGAGCTAACTTAACTTCCTGGACCTGATACTCATGCCTCTCCTACTCTCTCATACAATCGTGGGCATGATACAAATGGTAGAGAAACGGGAAAAGACCGGAAGGTTTGGTCTTCCCTACCGCCTTGTATAGTTTCTCTACATGGTCCCTCAATACTAGGCCCTAGTCGACTTTCCAGTCTTCGGACAGAGCACCGAAAATCGTATTTCCTAGCGTAATAGTAAGTTGAGTGCTTCTATCTGAACTGAGGATGGGAACTAAGAATTCCAACACCCTCCTCTCTCTTGCGTCCTTGCACTCGCTCATTGTATATCTGTCCTTGGAGTGGAGAGCATTTGGAAACTTACCCACCACGAATTTGTCAGTCCAGGAAGCTGATCCCTTTCCTCCTTTAAGAAATCCATAAACTGCCTGCTAAACTTTTGCATTTCATTTGTCCAGAATAGCTCTCATGGTCTTCTTCCACTCGTTGGACTATTGGTGCAGCACTTCCCGCACCATTGCCTCGTCCTTGAAGCTCCACAGTCGCTCCATCAATCCAGTATAGTCCATCTGGCTCAAGTCCTCCTGTAGTTCTACCTTCTCTATTGTTTCTTCTGGAATCACGAACAAGACGTACTTCAATGACACTCTCGGGGTAGTGTCCTCTTCCTCAGACTCACTCCCAGACATGATTGACAACCACCTCTCTCTCACAGTCTCTCATACAGTTCACTACTCAGTCATTTGAATCTAAAAACTATGACAAGAAAACCGGAAACCACTAAGCGCATACAAAGACACAAAATGTAGAAGCGAAGGTAAGGAATGGCTACATGAACCCTAATTTTCCAGCTTTTAAACTTCTTGTTCAAAACCCCTTACTTCCCAACCGTTTGATCCCACCGCTTCTTTCAGTCGACCATTGAATCTGACCGTTCCTATTTTCCTGCTACAATGATTGTTTCTGTATGTCCCGAGCTAGTGATTGTTGGTCCCACCATTCCGTATTTTCCGGAAAAATGACCGTTTGTACTACTGATCCTAAATTCCCAGTACACTGTAGAAGTTCCCTACGTAACTTCTGGCTAGTTTCCGATAGTCTAGTCTTAGCCTCTAGTTCCAACGACCCTGAACTTTGGTGCCGATAGGATTTTCTTGACCTGTCTAGTAATCTTGGTTTCAATTCCGGGGAAAACTAATTTCCCGGTTAACCACTTTATCTATTTAAGAATTTCTTATCTTTTGAATTTGAATACTATGCTATATATCTAGTTTTGGGTCTAGGAAATCAAAAATTTATAAAGTAAAAATAAAAAAATAATCCTATTCTATTATAACTAACCTAAATATGACATTTTAGGTCGCGACATGACCATTCTCTGGAAACAAAACGACACATGTGTTTGGTTGATATAGAAGTAGAATTCGAAGGGCCCATCATGCATGATCCAAGTCAACAACACGTAACTTGAGGGCAAATTGTTAGACTTATGGTCAAAGATGGGCCATCTCATGACTCATGAGAAGGTAGCAATCTCGGTAGCGGTGGAAAAAAAATAGAAATAGTCAAATAGAGCTTGTTTAGATTAGAGTACAATGATATGGAGTATGGTTTTGATTTCATTAGGATGGAGTACCAATAGTTAATTCTACTAAATGTCTTTTTTGGGGGGCTTTTAATGTACATGTGTATGTATATGTATATTCCAACTTATATATACATATACATATATAAGTTTGTGCTCACGCACATGATTTTGTATTTCTATGTTTTTTTAATTACCTTCGTATGGTGGGGTACTAATGAAAATGGCGTTTCCCTTGATTCACTGTACTTTTTCCAAAATAATTGTCCATATGTTTCCCAAAAAAAAAAGTCACTAAAAAATGAAAAGTGAAAACAATTAGAATACTTGTAATCTACTCTTGAGACACTTACTGCAAAGTGGGTAGGTGAAGTCTCTAGTGGTAGTATTGTAAAGCAATTCGCCCTTGGCCCGTCCGCCCGATCACCATCTGCCAAAGCCTTGTCCCCGGAAACCTGTCCGCACGATACCCGTCCTCAAACGCGTCTATCCTAGAGCCGTTCGCTCGAGGGTCAATCCTATTTGCCCTTGGCTTGTTTGCCTAAGGCTCGTCCGCATCGAGGCGCGTCTTTCCGCGGCCCATCCACGTCGAGGCGCATCCTTCCACGGCTCGTCTGCGCCAAGACTCGTTTTTCCGCGTCCTTGTGTGTCTGAGGCTTGTCCAACTGATATCTATCAGCACTAAGTTCTGTGCGTCTAAGGCAGTGTTTGCCTGGCCACGCGATTGGCCGTCCGCCCATCCGTGTCAAGGTGGTCTGGGCATCCGCCACATGGGCCGTCCGCTTGGTAGCATCGGTCGTCTCCAATGGCCTCTGCCACCTAGATAGTTGGTGCTTCATTGAGCTAAAAAGAATAAGTGCAAGAAAGTGAGGCATTTGTAATCATTCCTAAGAAACTGAACATTAAGATTTCCAAGGGTTAGGAGCTACATTTTTTGTGTCCCTTGCTTGGTAATATATAGTTCAGTGGATAATGGGGCCTTCATTTTGAAGGCTTCACACACATGTTTTTAATTATATTGTGAACATTATAAACGTGGTCTTAATATTTAAAGTAGTTTCTAATAATATAACGTAAAAGTTGTCATTTGTGAATATGGGCAAGGATTTTTCAATGTGGTATGGTGTCCCTGTGGTTGGTAAAGTAAAGTGCAAGGCTTGTAGCTTGGTATTTGCCAAGAAAGTAAGCCGTATGTTGAGCCATCTAGGGTATGAAGGTTCATTAGGTTTTCGTGATATAGGAGTCAAAATTTGCACACGATTAACATCGGATGTGCGAGCTCTATTTGTTCGTTGCAATGGAGAGTTCCCACAAAGGTTTGCAGTGGTCGACAATGTCGATCGCAACCATAGCTTTGTGGGCGGGACTTCCATGGATGACACATTAAATGGGAGGGATATACGAGAAGATTCATCTATAGCACCGGATGACCTTGTCCGTTTGGATTCGTAAGTGAATTCGAATACAAACAATATTGAAACATCCGATGTATGCGAAACTCTGAGGGGATCAATGGGATCAAGTAGTAGGCCGCCCAAACAAAGTCAATTAGTGGATGGGTTTGAAGAAACAAATAAACAAAACATGCATGATGTGTGGGCCAATTGTTTTTTTGCAGCAAATATACCTTTTGTAGTAGTCCGAAGTCTAGCCTTCATAGGTGTTGTCAAGAAAACGGCCGAGTTCAATAGACCATACACATCGCCATCCTACAATGATATACGAGGGAAGTTGCTAGAGCAAGCAAAGACAGACATTCAATCAAGGTTGCATAAAAGGACTGAAGATAGCATTCGGAAGTTATATAGGACCAAAATGCATGTTGGTGGCAAAGGTATGTCTGCTGAACCTATCATCCTCAAGTCAAGGATATTTGATTGCTTGCATGGTTCTCCTTTTATTTTTGCAACTAGATAGGAGTTCTATCTAGAATGATATCCTCGACTCGAGGATACCAAGAGTCTATTGCTAAATTATATTTTCTTGCTGTTCATAATCATTTCTAGACTCTTAAATATCCTTGAGTCAAGGATATCCTCCCTATTCTTCTACCATTCTAATTTATGATATCCATTAAATGTACTAATGGGATTTGTTTTTTCATGTAGATTTTGGGGTGTATTACTATGGCTTCTGCAATGAAGGTGAGTCAGAGGGATATATGAAAATTTCATATCTAGAGAATGGAATGGACAAAAATGACTACTTGTTTTTCAATTCCCTCTATTCGTTGACTTATATCCGTCCGGCTCCACAAGGACCTGTATGTGTGCTTTTGACACCTCCTCCTTTGCTGCCCATAACTTTAGTATCACCTACTCAGTTGTCTAAATTGATAGAGCAAGGGCAAGAGGATGTTGGTCCTCATACTTCTACCGAACCGGGCGTGGAGGGATTGGATGAGTATGGGATCAATACGTTCCAAATATACACTTGCATGTAAACACTTGCTATGCTACAAGATGCAGCAATTGCGAACCTTGAAGAGGACATTGAATTCAATGAGGAGTGGGATTCTCATGTGCAAACTTTAGAACAACAAGGTTTTGTACCTATGGAGGCTCCATCAAAGAAAAGACCTAATTTTGACAAGGGTGGGGCGAACGATGCCTTAGTGTAGGAGGATGTGCAGCCATCCTCCTCCAAGAAGAAAGCAGTGGTCCCTGACAACATCATCATCCTCAGTGACGATGACCCCCTCAACCACCCACATTCCTTTGATGATGACGACTAGCTTGGGAGAACGGTCGCTCCATATGAGAAGAAGCCTACTGTCTTACCGTCAAGACAAGTCAAGGTCGAGGGTGACTAGTGGACCTTTGAGAATAAAAAAAGGGAAAGGAAGTATACCCACATGAAAGCCCATTAGGAAGAGCGCGAGGCAAAGGACAAAGAGGTCGCGGCCCCCAATGAAAAATTGGCTATGCATCAAGCCAAGTCCAACAAGAAGACTAGCATTCTACAAAGTCAAATGAATGAGCTCAAGCAGAACTTGTTGTCTCATGTGAATTAACAGAGCTAAACGCATAGCCAACCAAATTCGCAAAGTCTTCCTTCACTAGCACGATCTTCTACTCTTCCAATCGATCCGTCCACAATCTAAGATGTTCGAGATTTGGTGTCGTGACTTTCAGATCCTTGAGTCGAGGATGAGGAAGAGGCAGTCCCTCCTACTCAAGATGCAGTAGTGTTTCTACAACCTCAACCTTCTAAAGTAACATCTCTTGATGAGGCGGCATTCGAGGTCTTCATTCCGGAGATACAAGAGGGTATTATTGTTGGAGAGCCTCTACAAGGCAAGGAGGGATATCATTGACTCGATGATACCCTTGTGCAAGAAGCGAGGGCCTTTACAAGACTGGAGGCTAAAGATACCTCGCTCTTTTCTGAAGTCCTGCCATACAGCATATCGACGGAGGATCATGTGGAGTTGAACTTTCCTTAGTCATTGAGTGAGGAGAGGCTTGACTATGGAGAAAATGAGGAAGAGGTCGACACTAAAATAGGGGGCAAAGAAGATCCGGTCCTCCAAGCAACCAAGAAGGTTAGTGATCCACAACAACTTGAATCCACTCAGGTACAGTCCATAGATCCATATGATTTTAATTGAGTCAGAGGTAGTTAGTGTCATCGATGATTGTGTTGGTTGTTATTTCGCGGTTAGTCTTTTGTAGTTCAAGGATCTTATTTGTATTTCTACTACTTGACAGGATGGCGTGGCTACTCCTTGAAGGCTTAGCGTAGATAGCAAATCGTCTATGGCCATGATTTGTATAGTATATTGTATTGTAGACATGAGTGTATAGTTTTTTTGGCTGTAGTTATTCTACTAAAAATTTTGGAATATATTCTCTAATCTATGTAAATAAAATAGATGCGTTTTCACATATTATGGGGCCAAGTCTAATTGCATCGTGCTTTCGATGTTTTCTTGCTCAGCTCAAAAAATATAAAAGTATGCACCATCCGTTGCCATTGAATGCGCTCCCTAATGGGAAACCACACTCAATTATTGGAATTTATTGCATCCCTCCACTATCTGGCTCTCCCACTTCTGCATTTCAAGAGGTAACAACATTTCTATGTTGTATTGCTTTGATCAAGTAGAATTGGAGGGCACGAGAGAGGTCGTTCCAAAGGAGGTGTCACCTATAGTGCCACAACCACTGAAGAAGTGGCTGAACATTGTCTTTGACTTGAACGGTGTCTTGTGTCAATCCACGCTAAAGTCGTATGCTAAAAATATGAAGACCCATAGAATCAAAGACCATGTTCTGTGCCACAAAATTCCCATGATCGTCAAGTCAAAAGCAATTTTTACTAGGCAGAATCTAAGAGAGTTCATGTGTAAAGTGTTCGAGATCGTAGACAGAGTAGTAGTCTGGTCGACGATATTCAAACACAATGTGGAACCCATTGCTGAACATTTGTTTAGTACTTCCAGAACCCCCTTCGATATCCTAGGACAAGACTTTTGCACAAAAATTGAAACGTACCTAGGAAAGTACCTACATCTTGGTCCAAAAATACAATGCCTCAAAGTGCTTTTAGAGGCGCTGTTCACCAATCCCAATGGCAGCACATCCTTCATAGTGAATAACACCCATTTTATTGACAACTCTCTCGACAAGAGTGTCTACAATGAGAACAGAAATGCCATTTCCTTAGAAACTTGGAGTCATGACAAACGAAGGGACAACGTCCTCATGGGCAACCTCCTACCGTCGCTCAAGTGCCTTCATTTGGACTATCCACCAGGACAGTTGCAGACATACGTTGATGCCAACCGGATAGGCGTGAAACCGCTAGGAGTCTTGAACTACAAAATGAAAGAGATCATGGCAGGAATGCAGGAGTCCACGGGCAATGTACGGGCCCGATTTAAATTGCCAGGGATTGACATAGTTATAGAACCCCCACCATTGTAGAACCTAGGATAGCGATTTCTAGTAAAATGCCATTTTTTTCATGTATGCTACATTCATTTGTAAATAAAAATAGATTTCCATGTTCACATTTCAATTTGTTTAATACTCGTCGCCACTGCAATTGCTTTCAGTTTTGTAATGCTTAGACAACTATTGTAATCCTCTCATACTGTAGGTTCAAGCTATTTTTTCAAAACTATCATCTCTAAAGGAAAAGCTTATGAGAAGCCTACTTTTTGGATTAGAAAAGTCATTGTCTGTAGGCTTAGAATTCCTAGGAGGGAGTTGCAAAATGGCTCCCATTTCCAAACCATACATGCTGCGCTTCGTTACCAAAGCGATGTCCACGGCCATAGACTATTCCAAAGGGGATGTCGAGGACGGCGTTATGGACAGCCCCCCAAGTTGAGGACCGGTCAAGATCCCAATCTGCTCTCTATTGCCGCTCAAATAGACATCCTCGTCTCGAGGAAGATTACTCTCACCGGCTCCATAGACAAACACTGCAACGAGTAGGAAGCTCCACCTGTCAGTCACCGACATCAGTACGCATCCTCAACTTGGGGATGATCTGCCAACACCGCCTCAACGACCACCTCTCCTTCCAAGCCACATGAAAAGAGCATTAGACTCAAGGGATCATGGAAGGAGTGCGCAATTTGTAACCCCGATTGCAGCTCTTTTAGCTCGGCTCAAAGATGATTGACCTCGTTCTTTACTATTTGAAGGAGCCAAATGTTTGCCATCAGCCAACAATCTGTTTCGGCAGAGGATTGTTAGAGATCATTAGTGATCTCTCGAGTCTAAGCCAGTTAGAGGTGGACTTCCATTTGAAAACAATGTGAATACGATGCTATCCAAAATGCCTATTCAAGGGGCCAGATCTCCTTTTGCATCTAAAGGTCTTCAAAGTGTCTGCAAGCAAAGGTGGAAGGACAGCAAATCTCAAAGTCTAGGCTTCTTTGATGCGGTGGATTTTGCAAGTGGTCTACACTATCATTCTTGTCGCGAGGATATCTTCAGAGGCTTGGCCAAATTGAAAGTGTTGGAGGCAACAAAGAGCAATTGTACAACCCCATAGTGATGCATAGGCGAGCGAAAAAAGTTTTTGAGGCCTTGCGCTTCTAAGAGTATTTATTGTTAATAGAATGTTCATTCAAGTACATAAATAATATATAGAAAAGTAGAGTGCTTAATGTACAATAAGCCTCTGCGTTCCTATACACATTTATAAAAATTGAACGGTTTATAATTCATTCACTACAAGTGATAAAGTGAGCTAGAGTTACATTCTCTTCATGTACTTGATTTCTTCAGTAAATCAAACTTTTCTTAATTCATTTCCTACTTACTTGGTTTTCTAAAGCTCAAGTATTTCCTTGCACATCATATCAAAAATTCATTCCACTCAGTTTTATCCAAGTGGTTCCCCATGTCATTTGAAATTGGTAGGGTCAATGCACTTGAGAACTTCTATTTATCGTTGGTCTCAACAACTATTGTTTCAATGGAGCTTTCCATTCATGTTTTGAAAGTCTCAAAATGACCACTTTGTCTCAATTTAATGAATAAAGCCTTCAAAGACAAACCAATTCTTGTTGTCTCCAATGGCATTGTCCATTTGAACATTCAAAACCAGAGAAAGTTGGACTACAAGAAGTGTGACTTTAGGTGGCATCCAAAGCGATGATTTGCAAATGTAAGGCCTTATTCGCTAAAATGAGACAATCTACACATTTTGAGACTTCAATCCTAAAATAGTTATAGTGATTTATTGTCGAGTCAACAATAAAACCAAATTGCAATCTTTGGGCAATCAAAGGTTTTTACATATTTTAATATATTAAAGTCTCCAATTACTAAATAGTCTCAAAATTGAATAGTTATAACGATTTATCTTTGAGTCGACAATAAAAATGAGACTACATTTTGTCCAAATATAATGAATAAGGCCTTATGTCTGCACTTTGGAGAACTAAGTGAAATAGAAGAACTAAGCTTGATCCTACAAACAATTATTGGAAGGAATACTTTGGAGGCAATTCCAAGTCTTACAACAACTTTGCAAATGATCCCACCGTATAGTTTGAGTCGTGAAGGAAATTATCAAGACCATAATACACATACCGCACATCACCATGTCCATGAGCAATGATACATGTCACTGAGACCAGCAACTTATAAATCCATCAAGTTGCTTGCTCTTGTAAGGGAAGACAAGAAAAGCCATTTTTGCATGATCCATTTTGCCATGCATGATTGTCAAGCATTCATGAGGGTAGGCACTTGGCCTGTACTGATTTGCATAATACTAGTCTTGATGTGCTTGAATTGTAGCCAAATGTTTTTCTAAGATGAGGGTCTACTTCTGCTATAAACCAACAGCAGCATTCTTCTTTAAAATTTGCAATCTATTACATTTAGAACAACATGCAAAATTATCTCCAAGCTTCTGGGCATTGTATTCAGAGAAAATCAGTTTCCTAATCTTACTAATATTAGAAGTTGAAACTTCTTTTAACCCAAACATAGCATTTGTTGCATTGACCGCGAGAATAGTCTCCTTCCATTTGAAGGTGGCCAGTAGAACCATAGATACCACCTTCTCTATAAAAAAATGAGTATGAGTGCGATGTGGCATATGGTCCGCTGACTTTTCAAGCACACACTTCAATGTTGCAGTGGCTTGCAATGTATGCTTTCAAAGCTTTTGCATCCTCAAATTTCCATAAGACTGAGCTTGTTCACTTTTGGCAGTGTATCCTTGAAAACAATGGAAGGTGGTCTCCAAGACATTGGTAATTAATCGCCATGCTATCATACAAACATTAATCCCTTCCACAGTGACCACTCTCTTGCCTTGAGTGTCATGATGGACTTGTCAATGTACGTCTAATTTTCATGTGGTACTGGAACTTGCATGTCAATTTGTGGTACCTACATTCACAGAATGTTCAAATGTTCTCCTTTAGAAACGGTTGAACACAGTTTCTTGAGTAGCAACTTTTGCTCAATACAAAGTTAATAGAGTCTTGAGTGAACAAGTCTTTGGCCTTCATACAAGATTCATGAAGAGGATTTCTGATCAAGCTCGTATATGGTCTTCTCAATCAATGGACCATGCTCTTAGAGAATACCTCCATTTGTCTAGAACGTCTAGAGAATGAAGGGACTTCAAAATTTGGATAACAATAAGAAAATCTCCAAAAGGACCATCACAACCTTACTAGGATAAGGTCTAAGTTGACACTTAGACAAATTCCCTCAGCTACAGGTACACCAACCAAATTGTGGAGGAGCACCGCCTTATCAATGTAGAGGACATCAATGTCTTATATTCGAACATGTCAAAATCACAATGATGGAAGTTCCTAGGTATTGGATTGACTTTGATTGGATGGCAATTCTTTTGTATATTAGATGAGTGGTTGTCGTCATGGCATGTTTGTATTGTTCAACTTGTTTTGGATATCAAGTGTATGACTTCTGACTCTATTGCCTATTCAAAATTGTGGAACTTGATTTTTGTATTTTGAAATAGGTTTCTATGTTTGTCTACAGTCACGCTTTGCATGGAACTTGAGTCCTTGAAGTTGAATTTGACAACAAGTGTGCCGCCTCAGTCTGGTGATTCCTTCCCTAACTATGGAAAATTTGCCATATCACAAAGTAGATTAGGACACATTATGTATTTGGCGGCCACTACGCAATCCACAATGGATTTCTCATTGATGCCCGTGGAAGATGGGGTTGTGAATAGTCCTCCAAATAACACCATATTCATTATTTTGGAAGTTTTCCAATGAAATGGGAGACTCTAGAGTGATTGTAACCACAAGATCAAAAGAATTTTTTATTACAAAATACCAAGAAAAAAATGAAATGTAGACAAAACATGTATATAATTACAAAATTCTAGAATCCATATAATAATTCCCCAATGCTTAGCATTTTAAAGAAAGTAATCACTAAATATATATATACTGGACGTATAAACTATAAACATAGAATAATCCATGTATGAAATCTGTACTTGTAACATTGAATATTCACAAATTACATCTAATTATATAATTATTGGATATCACCTAGATCAACAACGCAGACGAACTCAAGGAAGAAAAGCACGGAATTCATAGAACCAAACTTTGCTCCCTTTTTGGCATGAACTCTCACACACCACATTGTGTGAAATGTAGTCTATGAGAGTCCTTCCCAAAGAATGAAGCAAATTTTGGTTCTACAAACTTCATGCTATTTCCATTAGAATACTTGCACAAAATTCATAAAACCAAACTTTGCTCCCTCTTTGGGATGAACTCTCACACACCACATTGTGTGAAATGCAGTCTATGAGAGTCCTTCCCAAAGAATGGACCAAATTTTGGTTTTATGAATTTTGTATAGCTATTCTAATGGAAATAGCACAAATATTGAGCATGGAGTTTGTAGAACCAAAATGTGCTCCATTCTTTAAGAAGGACTCTCACACACCACATTGTGTGAAATGCAGTCTATGAGAGTCCTTCCTAAAGACTGGAGCACATTTTGATTCTACAAACTCCACACTATTTCCATAGAACAAAACTTTTGCATTACCCTTGAAATGAACTCTCACACACCACATTGTGTAAAGTGCAATCAATAGGAGTCCTCCTCAAGAAAGATGGAAAAGCTTCTTCTATAAACCTTGTGCCATTCTATCCCTGAGTGTGTTTGCATTGATTACTTTATGATTCTATCACCTATGAATATTGAATTCTTTTTCTTCGTAGAGCCTACCAAAATGGGATTCCCTAACAACATTGGATCTATTCACAACCGCTATTCCTATCAACAATTGAAATCAAGGTCATTGCTACAAAATACCAAAAACTCAACATTCTTAGTCACTACATCTTATTGGATTTCTCCACCTCCACTATAATGGAGGAATAGCAATTTTTTCCATGATCTAAATGTATATACTACGAATGTGACCTACTTTTCAACATCTCCATTGCTTTCAATAGCTCAGGCCCTCAACTATATCCGTTGCTACTTGTAGACAAACAACCTCTCGCCTTTGCTTCTTCAAGGACTTCTGTTCCCAAGCATCCCATAGACAACAAAAAAAATGAAGTGGCGGCAATCCATCATGTGTCTTGCATTACCGTTTGCCATTGTCCAACCAAGACGGGGAGGAGGCAACATGTCTTTAGATATTGAACGACGCTCTACATGTTTTGTAAGACCTAAGTCTTTAATAGTATTGTTACTAGTGGCAATGCACACTAGTACTATGTCCTCCACCTACCACAAGAAATTACACAAGATATTCAGCCAAAAAATATAGAAATTGAAACTTGAAAGATAAATAGGATTGAGAAGACAAAAATTATTAAAAACACACCTCTACAACCACTAGCTCACTCATTTTTTCATTGTAGAGTTTTCTTTGCGCCTCAAAATTCATTCTGAAGCCATCTCACAGGGACATCAACTATGGGCGGGACTTCAAAGGAGACGAAGAGTGCACTAATTTTGAGCGGCTTCCACCATTGGGAGGACTATCAACAACATCGTCATCAACGTCCATGACTGAAAAATCCATTGTAGACTGAGCCGTGGCTGCCGAATACATGATGTGCCAAACTCCACCTTCCGACATAGTGAACTTTCCACAACCAACGAGGAAATTAATAGTCGTCACACACTTTTCTCCACATTTGAAGTAACATAGTATTACAACACACAAGTGTTCACTGATATGTGTTTCACTAACCTGCAATCATATTCTAATTTTGACACTAGACACACACTTTCATTTCAATACAATCAAAGAGGAGTCAATACCTTATCACTCCTACGAACTCTTTTCTTTGGGAGGCGGACAAGTTTGGAACCAGATTTTTCCTAGCCTAAGGTCTTTGCGTTGCACTACAGGAGATTTTTCGAGAGCCACGTAAGGCCGAATGTTGCACAAACTCCAGTCATCAAAAAGATCATTACAGACCCAAAGCACCCTCTCAAGCTGCTTGTACTTGAACTAGCTGAATTCATGAATGAGTTGGATGTCCTTCATAGGATGGTCTCTACAAAAGGGGTATAATTGCACAGGCCTCTCTATGTGTAGCCTCTTAATCCACAGAAGAAGTTTAAGAATGAGGGTTTCATCACTCGCACTAAGTCTTTTAAACAACCATGGATGAAAGAGCACCACACTTGTTGGGTAGTTCATAAAGTGCTTCTCTGGACTATCGTCCACTATAATAGTGTTATCCATGGTGAAGATTGAATCCTCCAAATTGTACAACTTCTCTAATGGTTTCAAATACAGGTCCTTGTCGACCCTAGAAACCTGAAATTGACTAGCTTCCCATCTTTTCCATTGCGTTTCATGATGCTACATTGTTCTTGACCTAGGATATATATGGAAGGATCTAAGCCACGAAAAAGGTAGTCGAAAATGCTTTGGGCAAACAACCTAGACATTGAGCTCCGTACCATGACGTTTACGATGGGGGATAGCTCACGTAGGAACTTCTTCACGTGAGGTCAAATAGTGACCCTGCTCATTTCTATGGTGACGTCTTCTACTCTAGGAACTACCACACCGAGGGGGGTAGAATCTCCTTTCTTTAATGTGATCCCTCACAACGTCACAAACGCAGAGTAGCCCATTCAGATCTAGGTCGACATTTAGCCATTTTTCTACCGACTTGGACGTGAATGGGCTACGAATTTGCCCTTCCGCTTGACTTCTTTCACTGCTACCTTGCTCATGACGAATAGAGACACAGTGCAAATTAAATTGATGCAGATGATGATGCAAGTATTGTAGACATGCCTATTAGACTATCAACCACATCGATCAAAGAAAAAAAAAGATTTTGGAAACATGGGACAGACGAACACTATGAGATGTATACTAATATATACATCACAAAGAACATACTGGCACTTCCACCAATGGAACCAAGGATGACACCTTGGGTTCCTCTCCCTCGTCTTCCTCTAAAGAAGCCTCCATTACAAGAGGCACCTAATTAGGCATGCCTTCCTAGAATTGAAGAACATCTTGGTCGACCCTCTCCGCTTGGGGAGATGGAAGACACGTCTTTGGATCCGGATCTACTACACAAGGCTCAATCACGTCGATCACAACAACATCGCACAAAATATAGATAGGAGGAATTTCCACAAACACCATTTTTAAGATTGTGAAATTCACACCAAAAAATGACATATAAGAGATCAATTTTATTACACTATCTCAATGCGAGAGTAAATGCTACAATGTACACAATGGCCTACGAAAACTGTGCCTATCTACCAAGAACTGTACTCTGTTGATTACAAACCAACGGAAGAAGCTTTAACTTGAATCGAGTTAACAAAAGGGTTGAGAGAGTCATTGAGAACAACCTGGGTCACAAGGCCCTATGACTGCTCAACCCCTCTTACATCCATTGAGTCCCACTTTGTGGCCTCCTCGTCGACAATCTCGATTGAAGCATCGACCCTTGCATCACCTGTCGTGGACGGTTCCCTGTCCAACATGTCACTTGGCGCAGACTCAACTTGATTTGGCGCCAAACTGGGTGACGTTTGTGCCAGAAAATTCTCTGACGTGCCCGCCCCACTAGTTATGTTGGCTGATGGTGTGTGTACCTGTCTAGCACTATCAGTCGACCCCTATGGGTGGTTGGAAAGTAGCAGCTGCGGAGACCCTGTTGAAGGCTCCAATACCATCATCGGCCTCGCATACAACAACGCATTGAGTGTATTTGCTGCCATATTGGACATGGTGACGGGCATGGACTCCCTCATCATGTCTTGCGTATCTAGACGGACCTACTTCATTTCCTCCCTCTACGCCTCAAGTTCCTCTGCTCAAGCCTTGGCCTATTTCTCATTGTTTTTCTTGATGAGATTCAAGATCCATTGCTAATCAACTGGAACCGGTAGCATTGGAGGGGCTTGTTTCCTCTTCTGTTTCCCCACGGATGCGAGATCGGCGTTTGATTTTGGGCAGACAAACCAGATGACCCCCTCATGTTGCTGCTCTCTAGTGCCACAACCGATCCAACACCTGTCCTTGGGAAGAATTCTAGTGTAGCTTCAACTAGATGGTTCCAATGCCCCACAATATCTTCAGTGTCATTAGCAAGGTCCATAGTATCCTCTCCCGAATCCCGTTCTAGAATTTTGAGATCCTTGTCCATAGGCTACTTTCCCTTTGCGAATACCGATGTTTCTCTTCCATGCGAAATCAATGCTCTTCTCGCTCTGTTTTCCTCGAACTCCTACTCATCCACGAAGTATATGGATTCAAGGAAGTCATCCTTGTCCATATTCTCCACTCCACGCACAATGTGAGGAATTCTTTTTTTTTAAGGCTATCTCCCACAACAAAGTGATCTAATGACAACATTTGCAAGATAGGAAAAAGTTCAGTTAAAATAGGATCTTTAACTTGACTCGAGTTAAAGGGAAGGAGTTTTGCAAAACATTTCTTGTAAACATCCATACAAAATCATAAAATAAATGATCTTACATGAGGCTATTGCCAAGAAGAAAGTGATCTAATGACAGGATAGGTAGAAGATCAGATAGAATGGGAAGTTTAACTCAACTCAAGTTAAAGGAAGGGATTTTTACAGATAATTCCTATGGACCTCCATATAAAATCATCTAGAAAATCGACTTACCCATGCAGTACATGGAGCTTTTCCTCCCACAAAAAATATTAGCACTCTGTCCTTTGGCGACAAAAATAGGTTCAATGTGCTTAAATAGAACTCATTCAGAGTTCAGTGTCATAGATCCTGTATTCCACCTCAAGGGGCTACCTCCTTGTGTTGTAGTGGGATTTCGCGGGGATAGTGAATCTCTTGGGAATTTCGTGATTTTTAATTTCTACCCTGTTCTTCACGAAGAAGAGAAGTTGAACTGGATCCTTTGCATGACTGCTCCTCTTTGGGATGTCTCCAATGTACTTGAAATGGGACAGAAGATAATCCGCATTGCACATGGAGTAGGCCTTCCTGAACTCAGACATCCTGATGAACCCTTGGAGTTCTACCTCAACCTCCTTCTCGCCTGCTATCTACAACCATACCTCTAGATCGGTGAGTTGAGTGTCCTAATCATCTTCAAGAACAGACATAAACTTGTCAAAATAGGAAGCATCAATTCCGCCTACACCCTTATGGACGATGCCCAAGATGTTCCTGAAGTCTATGATTGCTATTTTGATTCTAGAGCTTACAAAATCATCCCATACATTGTCATCCCAATCCCTGAGCTCATCATCATTTCATTCATAGGGCCTATAGAACGCCCTTGCCTCCGGCTTGACAAACCTCCCTTTGCTCTCTATTAAGACCTCAAAGAACTCTTTTGTGACGGGAGAGAGTTCCTCAAGGGTTTTCTTCTTGTTGGCGGGCAACTTAGACTAGCTAAATAAGGTCTCCCTTGGCCCTATCAGGAGTGTGTTCTTGGTAGCCTTGTTGACGTTGTATGCACACTTGAAGACCTTCCAAGTCTTCCTCCTAGAGTTCCCATCGTTATTGAATAGTTTTAGCTTCGGATCTAGGTAGTGAAGTTGGATCCGAACAGCAACTTTCTTCTTTGTCCTCTCAAGCCAATCCTTAGCAGTATAGCAATCAACGAGCACTAACTTCGGGGCCTACATGGTAACCTTCAGATACTTATATGTTCGACGAGGCGTCCTATTCAACAAATGTAGGGCGAGTCTCTTAAGGTCCTTCTCAGTGATGTTCCCAATTCACTTGAAGAACTCTTGGGACATGACACCATCCTTGACTGAGTCCCAGCCCTTACAATCCCTGAACTTCATTAACGAATCCGGGTCAATGAGTTTGCCCTTGGACTAGCTGGATATGACTTCAGCCTAGAGATCATAGATGTCCTGAGAAGTCATTATTAGCTTGATCTTGTTGTGGATGTCAATGTCTCTTTGGTTCTTCTTCCCCAAAAAGCCTTGGTTCTTTTGATGTCGATCATTGAGAACCTTAGCTTGATGGCAGTCCTGAATTCCTACAAAATCAATGTGACAGAATCAGCTAGGTCACTACAAAACTTTAACTCGATGCGAGATAAATTGTGGATATCAATGGACAACACTAAATCATATCTATATTAACTCAAATCAAGTTAGAGTGGTTGCACTTACGGCGAACAGCCTCTGATTGTTTCCATCTATCTTGGACTTCTTTCCAGTGGACAGCATCTTCTCCAACTCCGTGGGCTCCCTTGGTGGCACTGGACTCTCCATGTTTGTCCAGATGTACCTAGACGTGAGAATGTTTGTCGCCCATGTTGGCATGAAATTCTGAAAATGATTGACATGATTGTAGTATACTGAGATTTTACAGATGATACTATCATCCTTGTTCCAAACAATGAAGCATTCCCACGTCTTGAATTTTGTTTTTTTGTCTTTGGGGATGTCGGACATCTCCTGAATTTTTGAGGCGGCTATGCAATGCTGCCCATTGACCATCTAGAATTTTCTTGCCTGCACTTTCGCAAACTCCTTTGGCTTCCTCGTCACCGCCTAGGGATATGTGCAAAGTGTCATCTTTTTGTCTGGATTTGGCATATTCAGAAGGAAGTTAAGAGTCTTCATCACCCTACTCTTCCATCTCACGGATGTTAAGGTTCTAAGGCGGCTTCTCTAGCTGCTCTATCGAAATCTCAAATTTCAATCCTATTGTGGAAATGTACGAATCCGTGCACGCAGACTAGTAGTCGGAATATGATCGGTAGGCCTCCTTGTAGTCGATTTCCTTCACATTGACACCGAGGTCCTGAGGAATGTCTACTATCTCCGAGGCAAGGCTATTTTTGGGCACCAACAGGTTCTTGCCCAATTTCTTCTTGCTTCGAGTTTGCGGAGTCGTGGGTGGCATCCCCAATGGATCACTGTGACTGAATCTCTTTGTTTGCTTCAAGCGAGTATGGCTTCTTCCAATCTCAGGTGTGGCCATGACGAGAGATCTTTGGCTTCCACCTTAACCGCTGTAATCTCTGGTGAGGGTAATTGGCTTCATTCGTTGAGGTTTATTTTCCAATGACAACTTCATGTGGTCAAATCCCATGATGAGTGCATTCACCCTGAATGCCAGCATAACCGACTCTAGTGGTCCCCCATCCTTTGCCTTCCACCGATTTGCCTTTAGGTGCAGCTCAATATCCTTCTGCAACTCCTGGTAGTTTGTATTTTGCAATGTCTAGTAGTACGTGGACATAGAGAATGTTATCTTCCGACTATTGACTACGTATGAGAAGACGTACTCATTGGTTTGGTCTGGATCAGCCATCTTGTAGCATACAAAGATCAGACCATTCATAACCTCTCATAACCTTCCGGACAACCTCTGTGAGAGTCACCGGTAGGTTATCCTCAACTTTCTTGTACTTTGTCCTGAATGACAAGTTCTTGTTCATGAAGACGAGGGTAGGAGTCCACTAGTCGACCTCTTCTGGATCCTTCCACTTCCAACATTCGCCCAACATATCAGGTTCCTCGTATTCCTCCTTGTTGTCGTCAGGAATTTTGAATCGCTTCAAGTAGACCTCGAGCTCTCTGATTTGGAATTCCATATCTGCAAAAAGTCATGTAGCACCATTTAACTCGAGTCAAGTTAAAAACATTATCCTAGTGCTATTGTATGGCGATTGCATTACCTATCCATAGCTACGCAGTAGGTCTAATTATGTATTAAGGGCTTTATGATAGTCAGTTGTCTTTTGTCTTACTTAACTCGATCCGAGTTAAACTCATCTACTCTGTGAGTACAACCTCTTAGGTTGTATTCCCAACCGGTAGATTATTCTTAACCATTGATTGGATTGGATTTTGATTACGACGAGGATATTATTGAGCATTACATTCTATGTATTAGTAACTTGAATTGAGTTTGTGTTTTGGTTGCATGGAGATGAATCCGCTCTGAATTTCTTAGTAGTGTACCTTGTCATATCTTGCTGGTAGTGGTTTAACTCAGTCCGAGTTAAACCAACTAGTGATTCTCCTAGTGGTGACATTGTTCGTATGGAATTGTTGGGCTATGGTTTATCAGGTTCATTTTATAGTGGTTTTGTTTATAAATTAGTTCACTATCATGCTATGGACAAAACTTTAAGTCGAATTGAGTTAAAACCTCGTTTTGGGATCTTTATGTCCTGCATTGTTGTGTTCATTCTTTGTTTGAGGCTATATATTATGTGCTGTGATCTTGAATTCACGTCATTGTGTGCTAAAATTTAACTTGATCCGAGTCATTTCATGTGGGGCGCTTTTGATTCGAGTCGAGTTAAAGTCATGTTAACAAATTTCTATAATTATATGTTCACCTAGAATTCTATATGGTTCCAGTTAAACTATGATCGAGTTAAATTTCTAGACACCTTAAAAAAGAAAGCTGGGACCACTGCTTCTACATTCTACTGGAATTTAATTATAAGGATACAAGTCATTTACCTGGTTATCCGAGTAGTTTCTAAGGTTGGAAATGCAATCAGGAATGCTAAAGCAATTGTCCTCGACATTCACGATTGTACTTTGAAGATGAAACAGACTTCCACATTTTGAATCCCAACAATCTGAAATGTAGAAATAAAGAGCCAAATACTTTAGAATGGAAAATAGAATTTCAAACTAACGATACACATTATAGAACCACGTACGCTCAAGGACCCTAAACCACATATATTTACTAACAATGCAGATTATGAAACCACATATGCTCACTAAGGATGCAAATTATGAAACTGATACAAGCAAAAATGCCAAATCCACTCAACGTACAAACCATGCACCAAAATCCACTCAACATACAAACCGTGCACCAAAATGCACTCAACACACAAACTCTGAACCAAAATGTACACATACGACTGAATCATAGATCCAAATGCATATCCTAAATCAAAATGCATTCAACCAAAAATAATAACAAAACAAAGATCAAGAAGACAAACCCTAATGACCTCTGCAGTACACCCACCCAACACAATGTGCACACAAATTGATGTGCACACAATCACCAAATCAATGTGCACACAAACTGAAATCCACTCAACACAATACTTGGCTATTGAACATGTTGCCAAAGCAGTTGAATACAACACACCTTCAACACACCTACAACACATTTTCAACACAATCGTTACCGGAGTATTTGTTGCGGAATTAGACTCCTCTGTAGTGCGGTAGTAAGCAAGAGAAATTGAGGAGAGTCACCACCTTCAAAGCAAAATCAAATAGAAACCTCCTATTGTACGTTGTCGACACCCACCCTAAAGCCGCTCTAGTTTTCTACAACCAAAAAAACTCTTCAAAAGTGGCCTACGTCTACCACTCACAGCGTAGAAAATTTAGAAATCCTCACAGTCTTGAAAAGCCCTCATAGTCTCGAAACCCTCACAATCTTGAAACCTTCACAATCTCAAAAAACCCTCACAGTCTTGAAAAAGTAGTATAGGAAACTAAAAAAGGAAATTAGAGATTCTAGAATTTTCAAATGGGAGAGAAGAGCCCTTCTCCACGCTTTTGACCTATAACCGTGGGGTTCACCACCCTATGACCGTGGATTTTGAATATATCTAGTACAAGTACCAAATTTTTATAGAAATCATTTTTGATACATATAATTGTAAGATCTTATATTACTTTGATTTGAGAATATGTAGAAAAATTTTCAAAAATTTTCACGTTGTAGATTGCAAGATATTAGTGTTTGAAGTAACAAAGTTCTTTTTTTTGTCCCTACAAAAAATTGGGAAGATGCACTTCTTAAGGTCAAATCATTTTGAAATAATGTCCAAAATGGTGGTTACTCTTTGGATTCATTCTTGAAGGCAAGTTGGCTACATTCTTGAAAATTTTCAAATCATTTGGAATTGTGCAACATATATGAGAAAATATAAAGTAGAAAGAAGTAGAAAATCATTCAAAACACAAAATTATTACCAATTTATTAATGAAATTGAAAAATGTCAATCCCAATGGTTGTAATGTTTTAATAAACAATTGACATCCATGAATTTTATTTTTTTTCGAAAATATTAAAAGTTGAGTTAAATAAAGGACTTCGTAGTTTATTTTAGAGTAAGGATTCCATAACTACCTTCAAACTACCCACAATTAAAACTCATAATTTTCATTTCATTAATCAAAATGAAATAATTCAAAGATATCCATGTATAAATAAATCTAGAAAACCAATTTCAAAATTTATTTTTTTAATAAGGTTTTTGAAGAAGTTTTTTTTCTACCCGGATTGCCCGTCGAATGAAGAAAACTACATATCATACAATAACTTTTTAACCATGTAGTCAAAAGTTATGAAAATTTTTGGGCCTCAAAGCTACTCCTTGGGCACATGTTGTGTGAAAATTTCAATGAAAAATCATTTGCCTATACATTCATAGTCTTGACCAAAATTTATATGATAATTGAATATTTAAGGAGCATTTTTGTTCATTTTACCATGCTTGCTTTAGATAGTTGATTGATAATTTTTTATAGGTTTGATGTATGAAAAAACTATTTCTATTATAAAATATCAAAATATACGTGGAAAGTTCTGAATCATTTCATTTTAATTAATGAGATGAAAGTTACTTGAAGAGTTTTAGTTTATGGGTGGTTATGGAATCTCTACTATCAAATAAAACTTTGAAGTCCTTTTGTAATTCAATTTTCAATATTTTTGAAAAAAATAGAAAAACATGGATGTGGATTGTTTATTACAACATTAAAACCATCGAGATTGGTATTTTTCAGAACCATAACTAATTTCTTGACAAATTAGTATTATAAATCATCTTCTTTGCTTCTTTCCATCTATTGTTTTTTTCTTACATGGTGTACAATTTCAAATCACTTGAAATTTTTTAAGCATGTAGCCAACTTACCTAGAAGAATGAATTGAAAGAGTTATCAACATTTTTGACATTTTTCATATAAATGTGACCTTGTAAAGTAAAGTTGCTTGGATTTTTGTAAGACCCCCCAATTTTTTGGTGTCATTTCAAATGCTAATATCTTGCAATCCATATGGTGGAAATTTTCTCATCATATTTGGCTTAATATTTTTAAGATATTTGATATTTGGGTATCTAATTTGGTCTATAGTAGCATTAATACAACAAAAAATAAAATAGATCTTATATACATATTAATGAACATAAAAATCCACTAGTATTACAACTTCCAATTTGTTAAATTTAATATATCCTTTGAATGAAAATACTCTCATTTTTATATGAGGTACTTGATCAATTTAATTAAAAACTTTGATTTAAAATCATTTTTGTTTATTTTTCTATATTTTGATTGATTACACTTGGTATCTATAGACTATATTTTGCAAAGCACTTAAGGTGGTATTGTTATGTTTGAAAAATAATAATTTAAAGATAGTATAAATGCAATCAATGTGAATTAATTATAAAACTATAAATTATAAGAAACAATTTGTTTTTACAATTGAATGCAAGGTCAAGCACTTCTTCAATAAGATTGATAATGATGAAACATGTAAAATATTTAAAGAATTTAGAATATAAAAATAATTTTGTGAATTCATTGGAGGTGAATTCAATAGAAGATTAATACTTTCCAACTATCTAAGTAAATGTTTATAAAAAGATTGGAAAAAAAATCATCTATAATATTTTTAAAATCTCAAAATTATTTGTCTTGTATAAACACAAAGGTCGATTGATTTTATTGAACATTGTTTGATGACTCAATATCTTTTGATTTGGATGGAAATCTACACAACAATCTTCTTTTAGATTGTATTTTCTACTTAGGAAACTTGAAGGCAAAAATTGGTAAAGGCCTACATTATATTCAATCTACGAAAATCATATGCACATAGCTAATCAATTTTTTTGTCAAACATACGCATTTCTAATTCACAACAATGTCCAATAAAAATATAACTAAAGATAGACCATGTAATATTTAACAAATAAAATTATGGATTAAAATAAATTCTTGATGGTAATACCAAGTCAATTCTAGAGTGCTTCCTTCATGTATTTCTAATTGTCAAAAAAACTTGCAATTACAATTAGAATTTAATAATATTCTATATTATTCTAATTATTGTTATTTTATACATTTGATTTTGTAAAGGACAACCATGAACAATCATTAGAATCTTACATTAATCTTAAACCATTCAAATTACATAAGGGAGTCCTTAGTCTAGTCCAACCAACAAAGTACTACATGTAGTAAAACAAATAAATAGTAACTTCTTATTTCAATTTCTTTTGCTTTTATATTGCAAAACACTTACATCCGAATTCAAAGATAAATTTTTGTAGCTTACAATTCACCACCACCCATTTTGGGGGTGGTGAGGTATCAAGCTACTTGCATCCAAATTCAATGATAAATACTTTTGACTCTTGGTTAACCCCTAAAGTCCCATTGTCCCTACGGGGGACAAAATGGATTTTAGGCAGGTTCCTATGATCTCAATTTTTACCCTAAATATTTAAAAACTTTTTCATAAGATAGAAAAAATTATGAGCTTTCTGGGAATATAATTTTTATTTCAATTGGTGCTTGGGAGCAAAAGTTATGCCACAATAACTTCAAAATGGGGGAGACCGGACAACAAAAAATATCCACAAAAATTTGAAATAAATATTTCAAAATTTTTTTCTTGTAGATTATATTTTTTTGTAAATGGAAAGCTTTGATTCATTCCATTTGAATTAAAGATGTACAAGTTATGCAGCTTCTTGTTTTGTGGGCAATCATAGGAACTTCTTGAAAGAAATGAATTGCTTTCACTTTGAATGCTAATATCTTTCAATCTATATAGTCAAAAATCACAAAAAAATTATCAATTGATCTAAGACAAGTGTAGAACAAGATCCTATGATCAGATTTTTTTTTAAATTTAAAAATTTATTTTGTAGGTGAACGTAGTAGAAGTGGTAGTTAGAGTGGTTTTGACACAAAAATGGCCTTGGGACTTTAGAGGTCAACTTTTTCCTTATTTTTGGCCTTCAATTATCAATTCATTTTGAATTCAATTCAATGATAAAAAAGAGATTGACCCCCGAATTATCACTCCCCATTTCTCTACACAATTACTAACAAATTGAAAACAAAATTATTGTTTGACCTCAAAAACCTCCGAGCCCTAAATTCTAAACTCTAAATCCTAAACCCTAGCCCTTGCACTGAAAAACGTAATAGTAATAGTAAACTTTATCTCTAAACCCAAAATCCCTGAACTATTGCTACACCTTCAGATTCATTTGGTTTTTTTTATGGATTTGCCAGTAGATTTATCTATTTTTAATAGTAGATTCTGGAAAAAGGACCTAATTAGAGACTTCAAAGGTTGTAGACTTATTCTCAAGTAACTGAAATTGGAAGATTCTTGATAGCAAAAATTAGTTGTTTATAGTTGTCAATGGCAGAGAAAAGTGCCTAAACATATTTCTATTTGGAGTTGATTAGACCGTTTGAAAATCCCGTATACTGTTTCCCCTCTCCCCTTCCCACAATTTTGCATAATGCGGTCCTACATTATTGAATGAGCAAAGTTGTTTCATTCCGTTTTCCACTTGGGCAACTTGCCTTTGTCATTGCCACCGTCCGCATTCGCATTTCTACATTTTGATTTGTAGTGTGTAATACTTTTGTGTTTTCATAGCTCAATTTTGGAGGTCATTCCAAGCAACTACGTTAGGTGCAGGAGAAATGCAAACATGAGAAATTTTTTGATCATGAGATAAATATTCCTCTGTGGTTTTTTTGTAATGTTTGATTTATCTGTACAAAACAATTGCATCAGATTGACTGTCAGGTGCGTGGAAGTGCACTCCCAATAATTGTGCCATTTTTTCCAGAATGCATGCAAAAAATGATTTGAGCATGAGCTCCATTAAATGTAGAAACTAATTTCCACTCGAATCGAGTTAAAAATCCTGGAAATCGGAATTGGAGGATTTTGACCGTTCACTGATTTTAACTCGATCCGAGTTAAAATATTGAATTCTAATGATAAATTCCATTGTCCCTATAACAATAATCGTTAGAAGTATATGCCTCTCCTATCTAGAATAACAATTCATGGAATAAGTTATATGGTATTCACCCTCTGATGTCATTCTAAATTAAGGCTAGTACAGTAGTTTTATATTAATACCCCATCTGGACTGTCCTTTTAACTTGATTCGAGTTAAATGTCCTATCACGGATTCCCTCTTGTGTCGCTCTGATGTTTAATTTGACTCGAGTTAAATTTTCTATATGCGATCTTTATTGAAGTAGTATATATTCTCTACAATGGCCTTGGAATGGAACCACATGAACTGCTCTCTTTATTGTTATATATGAATTGTATAGTTTAACTCGAGTCGAGTTAATTATTCTAGTCCATTGATTCAGTGGGTGAATACTTGTTTGCGGATATGTGACGACATTTGAGATGTGTTTATATTTCCCAAACTTCATTTTGTGATTTCTGACTTTTAAGTCGAATCCATTTCACTTTAGATCATGCTTATTTGTTGGTCTAGTTGAGTACAGCGTGCTTAACTTGACTTGAGTTAAATCATCTGGTATGTAATCAAAATATATTCATTTGTATAGAGATTTGTTCTATATGGATTATAAATGTTTATTTGTATTGTCACTAGTATATGATGGTCGGAATATTGTCTGCATAATTTTAGCACAGTGTGTGGTAGAGGTAGCCATTACCAATTAATGCACTCTTGTAGGATTGTGAACATTGGCTATAGGTGTGAACACATCTTTAGGATTTTATAATTGATAATGACTTCAGTTCATACTGTAAAATCATTGAACTTTCTACTACTGCGCCATTTCTATCTCTGCACTTGTGTATTCTCTTGCTTTGCCAAGTATTGCTACAGATCATTTTTGTTGTGGCATATGTTTAACATTATGTATTCTTACACACAGAAATGATGTCTGCTATTTTAGGACATCATGTCGAGGAGTACCTATCTGATGAAGGCGAAGTGGAGAATACGTCGTTAGAAGACAACAACATTCCAGATTGTAAGGGTATTCCAAGACGTCTCTAGAGCACCAAGATTGCAATTCTACATAACATGAATGGGCAACCAGTGGCTGAGGGCATATGTCACAATATGAGGTCCAAGTACGTAGGAGGTAGCACTGGTTCCTTCGGCAAATCTCTTGTTGCGGTTCATATATCCAAATCATTACAACCTGTGGAGGTTCTTCAGGACTGGAAGTATTCACTTCGTGCGTGGCCTATTGATCGAGTGTTTCTAAATGGGGCAAGCCTCAAAGACCACGAGATTCATAACAAATATAATCGTCGGCAAGCAAGACTACTGCAACCGTGATCATCAAGTATGAGACAATATACAAGCGTTGTGAGGAATCCTCCTCCTCCTCAAACTTATATGAAAGCCAAGGATCTACTCACTCAGGAGTCTATCAACTCTATATCAAGTAAGGTGTGTTGCGCAAACAACTATGTTCAACCTTTTTCTACAGAAAAAATTTGAGCATTCTATAAACGTATGTACCACAAGACAACCTTTGAATTCCGCTATCACATGAAGTTGGACGTGCATCGACAAGTCCATCGTGACGCTCGAGGCAAGAAGGTGGTCACTTTGGAAGAAGTTGATATATGCATGGTAGCATGGCAACATATTGCAAGCATCTCATAATCCACATTTCATCGTTTTCAAGGATATCCTACTAGAGGTGAACAAGCTCAACCACATGGAAATGTAGGCATCCAAAAGGCTCGAAAGCATACACTGCAAGCCATGGCAACATTGAAGTGTATACTTGAAAAATTAGCTAACCATATGCCACATCAAACGCACTCTTTCTTCTGGAGAAAAAATTGTTTCTAAGGTTCTACCAGCCATCTTTACATGGAAAGAGACAATTCTTGAAGTCAATGCAACAAATGCTATATTTAGGTTGAAATAAGTCTCCCCTTCAAATATCAATAAGATTAGGAAATTAAATTTTCCTGAATACTCTGTGAAAAAGCTTGAAGATAACTTTGCTTGACGTGCTGACTATGATAGATATTATGCACAAAGAAGAATTTTCTCCAATGGATTACGACAAAAATGGGATCACCTATTGGAGAAACATAATGCATGTGCTTGAGCTCATCGAGATAATTATTATGCAAACCGTTACAATTCAACTGTCTACCCTCATGAATGCTTAACAATCATGCATGACAAAATGGATCATGCCAAGACAGCATCTCTAGTTTTTTCCATAAGAGCAAGCAACTAGACGGACTCACAAAGTTACCAATATTAATAACTGGAATGATTGCTCACGGGCACGGTGATGTACGTTATACACATTATGGTCTTGATATCCTTTTGCATGACTCGAATTACACGGTAGGGTCATTAGTGAAGCTCTTGCAAGACCTTGAACTCCCTCCAAAATACTCTTCTCGAGAATTGTTTATTGGATCAGGTTCTGCTCCTCTATTTGAAGCGGTTCTAGAAGGAGTAAAAATGTGCACATCATCAATTTGGCCGCCACCTACAGTTCCCATTCCAACAATTCCCCTTCCTCCAGTTCTAAACATTCAAATGGACACTGCTGCAGGGGACAACAAGAATCGGTATGTGTTTGCATTTTGGTCCCTTCTTGTTGCAAAGAAGATATTCCGAGAGGTGTACATAAGTTTCATGTTGGTGGGTCACACTCATGACGACATCGATGCATTATTTGATAGATGGACTATGCAATTAAAGAAGGAAAGCTTTCCTACCATCCTAGCCCTCATGAAGTCCTTCATGGATGTAGATTTAGTGCATACAATTCCTCATTTGATTGAAGAGGTACCTGATTTGAAAGCCTTCTTAGAAAGCTCGATATTGGAAGGAGACAAAGCACTTGTTGAACATACCAAGGCACAACAATTCAAGTTTTACCTCAACTCTACGGGTGTTCCAATTATGAAATACAAAAGGTACTGTACGAATAGTGATTGGCTTCCTGAAGAAGGAGGGGTCAAATTGTGGCGAGAAGACTCTGAAGGATGAAGTCTATGGCCTCGTGGTGAGCCCATTCCTGTTGCCACCCTTCCAATGCGAGGTGTAGACAACATCTCTAAAGGGATATCTGGATTCATCAATTATTGGGAGGCATTATGCAATGAGAGTGGAGAGTACAGAAGATGTTTTGAGCATTTGGTGTTCTATTAGCGAGCGATAAAAGCATGTTTGTCGGAGCCAATAGTGCCATTCGAGACATTGATGGAAGGTTTTTTGCCTTCTACCAAAATTGAAACAACTACGGAGGACGAACTTGATGACAATGGCGAAGTTCGTGAGGAGTTTACTAAAGATGATGTCTTTGTAGGGCTATGTTGCAATCGTCCATTGCCATCTTTCTGAGTGGAGGGTGATGTTCAAAAAGACTTCTTTGTCGCCCTTTAACCGACTGATGGTGATACAAAGTCTGTATAGATTGCTAGAGCTTTGTCTGACCCTTTCACAAATCCAAAGCATCCAAATTGTATCCTAATCCAGTACTTTCGGCCAACAGCAAGAGGGAGGGATATTCAAAAATTCTACATTGGTTGGGACTCTGCGAAGGGATTGCATTGGAAAGTAGACAAGACTCAAGAACCTATTTGGGACACAAATTTTCTCATCACGGCATGGAGGTCCAAGGTCAAAAAGGACACAATACAATGTGTCTTAAGAAACCCAGCGGCTCAAGTAGAGGTCATCTATGGGAGTTTGTCTTCATATACTTCTGATTGAGCATAACCCTAATATTTTGGAGGAATCTTATAGTATTTGAAGCTAAGTTTCATAGTTAGTATTCTGTAATAATGTTATTCATAACTATGGATGATTTTATATGATTTAGAATTTTTTGGTATAGAATTGATGGTGTAGATTGGAATATTATGATTGGATTTTATAGATTTGTGTTTCAAGAATTTCTATGTTTTGTGTGTAGTTATTTGCACAGCAAATGCACCTATTTACAATATTTAATATATTTACAATTACATTATCTCTATGAGATTGTGTATCTTGGTATCATCTCATTATTACATTACTTTGTAACTAATTGTCCCTTAAAAATAAAATTTTATGAGTTGCAAAAAGTGGTAGTGGATAAGACCACTTTTTATTTTGTTAACATATCAAGCAATTGTCACAATTTTGGATAGGGGGCTTGTTGGTTGTTACAACTTTCTTGCCTATAGAACTCACTAATTAATACCAAATCATGTATATTTCGTAGCCGCTCATTCGAATTCCACAAGAATTGAACTCGAACCAACTGTATGAAATAAATAGCTTCTTACAACCAATCGTTCAGCTCATGACTTGGTGTTCAGTAGAAACTAGTCATCGCATTTATATAGGAAATGACTATCATCACTCAAACCATTAATTTCCTCGAGACACCCAAATTATATGGAACTGTCAATTTAATGGAAGTTGCAACTAAAAAATTAGAAATTGAGTTTCCTTCAACTTAAATTCATTTTAAATTGACTTCAATCTTGGGGGACCAAAAATAGACAATGTAATTTTGAGAGGTTCGCAATTGCCCAAAATAATGAATATGATGTTAAATGGAGGAAAGCATCCTCACCCTATGAACTCTCCTTCTCCACTCAAATGTTGTCCACAATCAACTTTGCCCCATGATCACCAGGAGATGAATGTTGTGACTCAAAGAAAATTCTATTGTGATGAAATGATTGTGCCAACCACCATTGAGGTACGAGGCTTCATCTTTTTTTGTAGCATTTCAATTTTATACACAAATGTCTTCTAAGTGTTTCTAAGTATTTATCTAATGTTATATTTCATTTGTTGGTATAAAGGTGATGACATATTGGATAATTCTATTGCCATTTGTTTCTATTGTCTACAAGAATCTGCAACTCCGAATGGCAAACATCAAAAGCAACCCAAGACATCTGGCTTCTTTCAACCTTCTCTACTCCAATGCAAGTGCGGGAGATTGCAAGCCAAAGGTCCTCTTCATATACTGAATATAGTCGAGGGCCACAAATACTTGAGGCTCGGGAGAAATTTAAGAGTAGATCGCATTTGTAGTACGTGCAATTTAAATGAAAGGATAGATTTCTATTTCTTCATTATAGTAGAGGTGGAGAAATCAAATATTATATGGTGACTAAAAACTTTGGATTCTTGATATCTCACTAGTAAGATTGTGACAGTTTATAATTCCATTTTAATCAAAAAAGCCTCTCTAATATACTATATAAATATAATTTGTATATATTCTATGGTGGAAGTATAGATTTTGAATATGAACTATTCTATGTTTTTAATGTATATGTCCAATACATGTAAATTTGATGAATACTTTCTATAATGTTCTAAATATTTTGAAATGACTACTTAAGATTAACAAATGTTTAATTTCTATATGCGCTTTGCATTGCTTAGTTGGTATTTATTGATAGTGAATTCTATTGAATTTATGATCTATGATTATTTTTAAAACTCCCATATCCATGGAAAACTTTTAAAATAATGAATATGATGTTACAGGCGTTGAAAGCATCTGGTTGGCCTCAAAAGAAGAAAAAGAGGGACACCATCACGAATGTCATCAAGCAACTAGTAGTATTACAAAAGGTGCAGTTGGAGTCTATCGCACAAATCCAACTACAAGCTATGCTCACAGAACCAAAATTAGAGGCTACTTTGGCTTAGGTGAGGCAAGAATAGAATGAGGATCTGTTGACAAACATGGAGATGCATAGGAATGCACAAGCATGGATGCAGGAGGAATCGAGGGCAAACAAGGAGATCATATCAATACTGATGAAGGAGCAAGGATTGAAGCCATTAGCGGCAATTTCACCCACATTTATTTCCTCTTCTAAGTTGCTGGAAGGCAAGCTATCAGCAAAGCGTAGCCTCACAGCAGTAGTGAAATCTTGCAAGTAATCAATATGCATTTAGTATGAAATTCTAGATCACTTTAACTCGACTTGATTTAAATTCCATATGGTTGCGTCTTCCTAAGCAGTAACAGAGTTGTTTATGATTGTCAAATCGAGTTGAATAACAATACTTACACAAAACCTCTTGGAGTTAATGGCTTCCTTCGTTGTCTTCCGGGGTTTGTCCACTGTCTTCTAGAGCTTTGTGGGCTACTTATCAAGAGGTGGACAACCCATTTTCTCCTACAAAAATCTTGCATCGATTATGTTTGTGACTCAAGTCAACATGAAGTTGTGGAAGTGATTGACTCAATTGTAGAAGGTGGATATCTTCCAGATAATGTGATTGACCTTATTCCAGACCACGAAGCATTTTCATTTCTTGAATTTATCCCCCTTTGAATTGATTCGCTGCATAAGCTGTATTTGCTTTAACGCCTCAATTGTATGTTGGCCATTTCCCATCCAAAATTTGCTAGACTTGACTTCTTTGAAGGTCTCGGGTTTCATGGTAAGACCTTGCAACATAGTACATAACATCATTTTCTTATCTGGATCTGGCATGTTGAGGAGAAAGTTCAAGGCTTCCTTTACCCCCAATTCTTTTAGACCCTGAATGTTGAGGTTCTCGATCGGAGTCTCTAGTTGCTCAATTGAAATAATATATTTTCTTCCAATTTTGGGTATGTATGAGTTCGTACACTCTGTCCCAAAATGCCTCATTCGTTCGGCAGGACTCCTCGTAGTTAATTTCCTTCACACCCCCTCCTAGGTCCTTCAGGATGTCCGTAACCTTGGAGATCATGCTATCATCTCCAAGTAGAGATTTTTCCACTGAGGTTGTAGCTCTCTTCCTTCCTTTCCTAGAACTTGAAGGTGGGGTCCTCAAAGGGTCCCACCTTGCATATTTCTTTATCTACTTCAGCTGTCGTACGCGCAGTTAGCCGTAAGTATCCTTACAACGACAAATGGTTGCAAGATGACACGAATTATCGTTCCAGGGAACTCTAGTATGATATCGATTGAATGAGAAGTGTCCGGATTGTGACTACTCACTTAATCTCCCTTATTTCACTTCACTACCTTATTCCGGAAACTTAGTACATTCCGGATTCCGTTCCGAATCCGGACACACCCGGAACTAAGTTCCGTCTCTCTTCCGTCACTGGTTTTTGTTGCCTCTGTTTTACCCTCAGAGGGTCCGCCCTTGATCTAGAAAGGGGTGGGGACTCACCACTTGTACAATTATCCTCTCTGTACTCTAAATCTACTAAACAACACACCCAAGACAACACAATTGTAGGAGGAGGGAGGAGTATTCTCTCACAGTTTCCGGATTGGCCGATCCGGAATCAGGTCACACAGAGCACTTTTCACACCTCTCTTACTACAACAACGAATCAGAACTTATAGACCCAAAAGAATAGAATCTCAAGGAGAAGACAATGTACCAAGGGGGAGGTTGGCAGACTTTCTGAAGTAGCGGGAGATCCTTTCCTTTGGCGGTTGCTTAACTCCGCACAGAACCCTCCTGGTTCCGGACTCGCACGGACCTCTATTCTCTATTCTGGATTGCCGTTTCGGCAGTTTAAAAGCATGTTGCACTTACACTCTCTTACTTAGCTTTGCATTCCTTCTCACTAGCTCCACCCCCAGATGATCTGTAGCTCAAGATCCGGATTCCTTCTCTCCCCCCTTCTCTTTCTCCAGTACCAGATCATACACCCATACATACACTCAGCCCAAAAGACCCTGTCTAAGCAAAAGTGCAGCTAAAGGTATCATGGCTGACTTAGATTAAGAAAAGAAAATTGTAATACATACGTGAAAGCACTAAGATCGAATGGAATAGGATGGAATGGAATGGCAGACAACTAACTTGCCTGCCTTTAAAATACTAACACAAAAATCCAAAGTCAACTCCTAAAAGTCTAAAAAGGAAACCCGGAAATCCAAGCCACCAATCCCTGAACCTCCCGAAATATCCGGAAAGATTACTAACAGTCGTCCGAGATAACCAAATTTCCTTACTATCCGCCTAAAATTCCGGAAACCGGGTCCAAGCTCGGAACCCCATTCCGGATCCTATACTTCCTCTCCTACCAATCCTAATGTCTTGGCTTCCGTCCTTTCTTTGAACGACTCCCCGCTTGGCTGGTGGGCGTCCCCTTCGTATTCTTGGTTGGCATAGTTTTTGCTGTGGCCCGAGTCTGGATATGGCGCGTTGCTGGAGACGGATCGTTGTCGCCTTCGGTTCCGGAAGTGGAGTGGGCACTCTCCTCGTCAGAATCTTCAATAACTTGGACTTCCTTCTCCTTCTCTGGTGTTGTATCCTCCAATGTTGCGGGTTCGCTTCCTTTCTCTGGCGTGGTCTCTTGCATGTGTACAAATCCTTTCGGATTAGTCCGAGCCGGATTGGTCATCCCACCGATCTGATTGATGAGATCTCCCCTAACCTGCTGTCCCGGAACCTTGAATGATTCGGTCATCAAATTTGGCATTGTTTGTGCCTTGGAAACTTCCGGAGTTGAGAACTTAGATGGCACCGGAACCGTTTTCGCGCTAGACTTCAGTTCCGGTTCCGAGGCTGGCCTCAGATTCAACTCCGTCATCCGTATCTTACTGGCGGAAGGCTCGGCTAGTGTGAGTATCCCCCTCAGGCCCTCCATCCGAGTTGCCTGATCCGCCACTGGCTTCCCTGGGGTACCTGCGACAAAAGGAAGTTCCGGAAAGGTGGAGAAATCCATCGCATGGTTTGGGTCGATGGCCGCCAGCAACTTCTGGATCTCCTTGAAAACTCACTTTATTCTCGCGGTGAAGTCTACGAGGATGGTTACTACCTTGGTTCCGGTAATGTGGCCTTCTGATATCATCTTCGAGTCAAACAAGGCAGCTTTCGTGATGATGTCGGCTTTGATGTTGACTGCCCCAGTTAGATTCTTGACCAGAACGAGAGCCTCCTTCTCTTTCTCCTTCGCAGCTACCATTTCCCCTTCCGCCCAATTCACCCGGGTCTAGAGTAGGTTCCGTTCCGCCTCCAACTCCTGGATCTGCTCATCCCTCTTCTTCAGATCCTCCGGCTTGGGCAATCGCTTGACAGCTTCCACGATCTGATCCGGATCCACCTTCAATACTTCCGCGGTATCTATCACCAAATCCGACAATCTGTCGTGAAGGACCTTGGCTTCACGTATCCACTCAAGCCCCGCATTGAAAAATGCGGATTCTGTTTCCATCTCAGGTCCCTTGCTGGACTCCCCCCTCTCCATTGTCGGTGGCTTGATTCTCGACCCCGGATCGGTTGACTTCCTCTTCTTGGTCCTTGGGTCGGTCAGACGTTCCTCGGGAAGTTCCTCCGGTTCAGACTCGACCGGATCCTCCGCTTCCTCCCCGGAAAGTCCGTATGATAGGAGCGTCTTTCCGGTGTCATACTGAATTATTTCCGCCGCACTCAAAAGTTCATGTTGATGGTACAGATGAAACAAATACGTGCTAACTGGACTCGCCTTAGCTCTTGTTACGTGATCCGCTAATTTAGCCACTATCCCGGCTATGACCCTACCCCAGTGCACTATCTGGTTCTCCATAGCCCCAAAGATAGTATTGGCCACCGTAATGGTAACCCGTGTTGGCTTTTCCGGATATAAGATCGGAATCAGAAACTCTAGGATCCGCCTATGTCTCTCGTCCTTACACTCGCTGATAGCAAATCCGTCCTTAGGGTTTGCAGTCCCGGTGAACTTCCCGGCTACAAAACGGTCCGTCCTCGATGCTAAACCATTCCCACTCTTCCGGAACTGATAAACATCCGCCCAGATGTCCTCAGTCCACGCGACTGGTCGTCCTCTCAAAGTAAGCTCATACTGATTTGGAACACCGTGAAGTAGCTCTTGAATCATCTCCTCACTCTTGAGATTCCACGGTCGGTGTAGTAAACCGACACATCCTAACCTAGTCAAGTCCTCCTCTAACTGTTTGTGTAGTTCCGGGCTATCCGGAATGGCCGGAGAGATAACCCGGGCACATACCACTATCTTCCGTACTGGTCCGAATGCCATAAGATCTAAGTGAGAACGAAGGGAAAGTAGTTCTACCTCAGTCGCTAAGTCACCACTCTTTCTCTCAACTACTCACACAAACAGTCTCGGGTACAGAAAAGTGAAGAGGAAACCCTAGGAAGACGGCTTAAGTACTAAACTGTCTCTCTACGGTCTTTAAGGACAACGGCTACAGGTCCGTTGTCTCAACGGTATCCTACTTCCGTAGCTACGGGACCTATACGGTAGGTTCCTGTGTTCCGAATGAGTCCGGATTCCGGATCCGGATAAGTTCCGGTTACGGGTGGTGCCGGAACGCTTATTTCCTAATTCAAGTTATCTGGTCCAAAAATCACACTCTAACTATAATTTTTTTTTTATTTTTTTATTTTTTCGCACCTATTTCTTGTATTATTGATCAGTCTTCGGATTCCGGATTCCCACATCAGCCTTGTACAATTCTTCCATGTCTTCAAGGTTCCTAGAGTGAGTGAGCTTTTGGCTTGCTCCTTAAGTACTATAGTCTCTTCTGACGGTGATGGGTCTCATCTCCCTGGTCTTGTACATGAGCTTGACTTGCATGTTTGTAAATACGAGCTTCAACTGGTTTAGCCTCGATAGGAGTGGCTTAGGTGCTAATGGCGCTTTGTCCTTTCCCTCCTAGCGCTTATTATCTATATAAATCTGGAAGTTCTGAAGCATGTCGTTGTAGTCAATATTTATTATTCTGTAGCAATACTTGGAGATACTAAAAATGGTTCTCCAAGCATCTCAATGTACAAGAAAATATATGGTTCCATAGTCTTGCATGTTACAAAAATTCATCCCTCTGAGCTTCTACCAAACTCGAAGACGAACTCGATTAGTGAGATGAGCAGGTTTGCCGGGGAGTTTAGAAACTTTGTCCTAAAGTCGAGATGGTTTGTCATTACACCAATACAATCGTCCAGTACTCGACCATCTTTGGTTCTTGCCACTCCCAGCACTCTTCGAGAATGGTCTCATCACTAAATTCTTTAATTTATTCGTCTGGGATGTTGTATCGTTTGTAGAAGGGCTCCAGTTGCTTGACTTGGTTCTCCATGTTTGTATTGCAATGCCTATGTTAGTGGATTGAGCTTCTAATACATCACATACAAGAACATTAACTTGACTCGACCTAAACTAACAACATTACAAAGTTTATTGGATTTGGAATGTCTACAATTATTAGTCATTGTTTCTATTCTATTAACAAAGTAACAATTTATCTCAATGTGAGTTGAATTTGTTATTCAAATTGTACACCTCATAATGGTTATACCATTTTTTATGAGGATGATCCACTAAATCATCATGTAACCAATTTTAGCATGTTCTCATAGCCAATTTCTGTGCGATTAGCTTTGTGTACTATCTACTAGTTTATCTAAAGACAAGTTGAATTGTCTTGTATTTAGATATCTTGATTTTGGTTCTCATTATATTAGCTCATGTTGTGCATTTTCGGTCTTACATGACTTCTTCTAGTGTTGGAGAGGTTGGATCATTCTATTTGTATTGCGATTACAGCAATACATTTCAACTCGATTTGAGTTGAAATTTGAAGAGAAGGTTTACAGAATTCATAAATATAGGATTCTTCTATCATAATTCAACTTGACCTGAGATGAATGGCAGTGTTTGTGTGCAATTTTATCTTGTTTATAAGATAATTATGGAGTACTTTTGTGATCTATATTACGTATATTGTTGCAACTCAACTCAAGTGGAGTTGAATTTTAGCGCCCGGGAACCCATTGGTCTACTAGCTACAGCATGTTTAGAATGATTTTCAATTCAAGGCGAGTTGAATTGGAGTGCTAATCTAACACATTTCTAGATTTGCTAGACTAAGAGGGGCTTCACATGACTTTGATTGCATGTGATGTTATAATTCAACTCAAGACATGTTGAATTGCAACACTTTTTATACTTGTTTTTACGTTCAGCCTTGAAATTGCAATCTTTACGGTAACATTTCAAAGGATTTTAGTCTGATTTGTGCATTAATTCAAACAAAAATTATCTCAATTAGACTACCATTAAGTTGAATCAATTATCATCAAGTTGAATAGTGCACACTTACCTTCCACTAGATCTTATGTTGGGTGGCAATTCAACTCGAATGGTGTGGGAATGTCACGCAACAATCTCCAATCTAAGACAAAGGCCACTAAAATCAATCAATATGCATTAAAAGAATGAAAACCTAATATGAAATTCTATCAATTCTGTTTTGACATTCTTGAAACTCAAACTTCACTGATTTCTTGCTACAAACCGATGAAGTTGAAATTGAAATCGAGCATTCTTGAAACTCAAACTTGGTTCTCATTCACCAACAATTTGCACAAAATGAACTGATGAAAGTAAAGCAATTAAAATCCTAAAGCAAACATTCGAAGGAAATGACCGCATTGCACTCTACACTCAAATTGAGAAACTGCAACAAAAAATGAAAATAAAAAACCCACTTTTCTAGGCAAATCCTAGAAATGGAGAGCATATTACTTGATCGATGTAGGGATTGCAAAAGATGTTGTACAAGTCGTGCTACACAAAAAATTCTGAACTCCAACAATGAACAAAAGACACTCAAGCTTTTGCAGTAGAAGAAGCAAATGCTCCAAGTCGTGCATCCAACAACTCCAAGAAAACAACAAAGTTGTACAAGTTGAGCCACCTCCACCAATTGTTTGAACATCCAACAACTCAAAAAACACCACGAACTTGCGCAAGTTGAGCCACCTCCACTAAATATCTGATCTCCAGCAATTCAAAAAACCTCACCAACTTGTGCAAGTCATGCCAACTCCAACAAGTGTCTGAACCTCTAGCAACCTCACGCCTAACTCGCACTTCATTGAACCTCATAGAAATTGGAGCAAAGCAAAAGTATAGCACAACAATGACAACAAACTTGACCATAGGAAGCAACAAAGACCAAAAATTCACAAAGCAATATAAAGAAACAAAATTGCAAAATGGGAGACGTTCTAGGGTTTCGAGGGAACCCTAAATCCTAAGACCATGGGAGAAAAGACCCCATCACTGTGTGAAGAGGACCCAAAATCGTGGCCAATAAGATTAGAGGCCTTTTTTTCCAATTTTTTTATTGCCAAAGTCCTATTATTCTTATATATTCACCTTTGCATGATGAATTGGTAAGCGTGGAGATTATCCCTTTTGCCATTGTGTTAATAAGTTGGTTTGAAGGACATTCAAAAGCACTCATTACAAATTAAACTATTGTAGAAAGACCTTCCCTTTCCAACCACAACTCTAAGGGTGAATAGATGCTCTTCTCTTCTATAAGAAAAAAGTCTCTATCATTCATTGATCAACATCTAAACTACCATGACCTTTATGGATTAAATGTTACCAGTGTGTCTAGTGTCACTACTACAAACCTTCCAAAAATGAAAGTAATTTTCTAATTTTTATTTTCAATAAGATATTAGAAGTATTTTATTTTTTTTAAAGTCACAATACAAATCCCCCTTCCACCTCCTTCTACAAAGCCTTGTAAGCTTCTATAGACTGTATATAAACATTCATGTTGAAGAAGATATAAAAATAATACACAAATAAAACAAAACAAACAATGCCAAAAATGTAGAAGTTCTACATTTACTAAGCATTCATTTAAAATTCATAAGCACATTAAACTCATAGTTTCATTTTTCTTAAAAATTTACTACATAAATAAATAAAGAAATCCTTCATGAATAGTATTTAAAATCATAAAAGTCAAAAAAACTTGTACATTTTATCTTCAACAAAAGTTCCACCTTCTATTTAAAAAAAAACTATAAGAGTACATTGTACCCAATACTTCTAAAATTTATGTTTCATTAACCATAGCAAAAGTAGTAGTTCAATTTTCATGTACTTCAAGTTCCACTTAACTTTTAGAGGAAAAAAAAAGAAGAATAAAATCAATTCATTTTTACTAGACACATTTAGAACTTGTCACTTGAATTTCTTTTGGCACTTTATCCCTAAAGCCTTTATGGTTTATCTGTCAAAAACTACTTCCAATTACTACTTCTGTTGCGTTCACGTAAGAAAACCAAAAAAATTTGTTTGTTCAAAATCCAACCATAGGATCTTGTACTTAATTTGTTTGAGAACAAGTGTTAAAAATTTCATCAAATTTGATTGCAAGATAGATTGCAAGATATTTGCATCTAAAGTAAAGAAAAGAAGTTTTTTTGCAACTTGCTTGACTAAATTTTTTGGCTTTGAATCTTTTTAACTAAAATTTTTGGCATTATTAATTTTAATTTTCTAAGTAGTTGGGTACAAGTTGAATAGTTGAATTAAGAATGTAAGGACAAAGTTGAATAGTTGAATAGTTGAGTTGAATACAAGTTGAACAATTGAATAGTTGAGTTGAGAATCTAAGGACAAAAATGGACAGTACAAAAGATGCTTCAAGCACTTGGTTTTCTATTGGTAGGCGGTGAATGCAACTTTAAAGGAGCCGATTGAACTAGTTGCAGTGTTGAAGGACGACTTCTAGCCTTCATCTTGAATTGAAACAACAGAGGAGGATGAACTTGATGAAAATGGTGAGGTTTGTGAAGAGTTTATTGAGGATGATGCTTTTGTGGGGCAACTATGCAATTGCCCATTGCCATCTTTCTGAGTGGCACGTGATGTTTTGAAGGGTATTTTGTCACCTTCCGATTAGTTGATGGTCATACAAAACCTGTAATTATAGATTGCCCGAGCCTTGTTTAATCCTTTTATTAACCCGGATCATCCTAATTATTTATTGATTCAATACTTTTGTCCCACATCACGAGAGTGAAATGTTCAAGAGTTCTATTTTGGATGGGACTCTACTAAAGGATTGCATTGGAAAGTGGACAACACCCAAAATCTGGTCTGGGAGGAAACCAATTCTCTAATCACAATAAGGAAGTCTATAGTAAAAAGAGACAAAATTGAGTGAGTCCTTAAAATTCCATTGGCTTAGATTGATAATATCAACAGAAATTTAGCTTCGGACAATTCTGATTGATCATGTACGTGGTACTTATATGGAAATACTTTATAGCGTTTAAACTACGTGTGAGAGTTTGTATTTGATGTTTTATTGCTAGGTTTTGCTTCTACATAACTACTACTCATTTTATATGATTTTATATTGCGTAATTTAGAGTACATGGTATAGTTTAGAATATTAAGATTGGATTTTATAGATTTTATGTATTAGTGTTACTTACATTATATATACACTTGTATCTATGAGGGATTGTCATTATCTTTATTTATGCAATTTTCAAATTTATTTTGAAAATAGAATATGAGTATCTATGAGGGATTGTCATTATCTTTATTTATGCATTTTGCAAATTTATTTTGAATATAGAATATGAGTGCAAAACATTGGTAGTAGATAAGACCACTTTTTATTTTGTTAATACATTAAGCACTTGTCACAGTTCTAGGAATGGGCATGGATGGTTGTTACTACTTTCTTGCTTGCAAAGCTCACCAAGGAGCACTAAGTCATGTATATCTCATAGCCACTCATATGAATTCAATTGGGATTGAACTCAGACCACCTAAATAAGAGAAATAGCCTCTCACAACCAACCATTCTATTTATGACTTGGTGTTCAATAAGGGACAAATATGCATTTATATGAGAAATCCTTGTAAACCGTACAAAGTAGAACATGCTCTAACTATCTAAAACTCCCATTTTATTGAAAATTGTAGCTAAAAACTAGAGAATTGGATTCTCCTCAACTTAAATTTATTTCACATCTACTTCATTTTGGTGAATTTAAAATGGATAATATTATTTTGGGAGGTTGTTGATCTCCCAAAATAATGAATATAATATTTCCAATCAAATCATCTATTTTTATCTATCAGATTAACTCAATTTAATGTCTTAGTTTGATAAAATTTTATACTACAATGATTTGGCTAATTGTTCTTATAATTTGACAATTTGAAAATATTAAAAATGCTAAATTATAATGGATAATTTTCTTGCATTACAATTTATAGACAAGTTGTCAAATCATAGACTTAACCTTTCAAACCATATCCATAGTCTAAGACAATGTAGAATATACATCTAACCACTCTTCCTTCATACTGAGATATATATTCCTATTAACTGGTCAACTAGTCAAGCTAATAATTTTAATATGAAAATTCTAATCTCACTTATATAATGATCTACAAATTATCAACTTATCAATTCCTAATTCTTTCATTGCAGTACATCTCAGGATCTATTATTAAAATATAAATTTTAATTCAAATTCATATTTCTTCAGACATTCTAATAAACAAGTAGTTAGATTTCTTAAAGAATTAAGGTACTTTGAATTTTACTTACAATTTATAACTCAATCGAATATAGACAACTTGCCTTAGAATCACCCAGCTAGTATTCAACTTATCTAGTTCCACTGCTATATGTATAGGCTTGCATGCTCGACAGCCAAATTGTCTTACCGATTAAGCTTCTTGCTCGCCATTAAATCCAAGTACAAATTAACAAAGACAATTTGTTCTCACTACTCTCAAATTAACACATGATTAACCAAATAATTAAATTCCACAAACCAATCACTTATACTTTGATACACACACTCAAACAACTCGTCCAAATATTGACATCTACATATATAGACAAATTGTATTTAGAATTCCCAGACCTTAAAACATCTACAATTAGTCCATTTGACAAACAGCCAAAATCATATATAAACACTTTATTACACTTTTTAAATAATTTATTTCACAATCTTCAACTTATACAATCAACATATTGGTTTGAATATATAAATGGACAATTGATCAATCTCAAATTATCAAATTCACTCTTTAAATTAACTTTACAATTTGATCACATAAATTTATTATCAACAAATATTTAAACAATTTGCTAAATACAACTTACAATAGCACAAGCACAAATTAGACAAATGGTTTATAAATCACAACAAGAAATTCCAATCGCTAAAATATATAGACACATGTCAAATTGTCTAAAATACACAAACTGATCCAATCCCTGGATCTAGTTACACAATTAATCTCAATCCAACAAGACAAATCGCTAGAATGGTAAGTATATTAATATGGAAAACTGAGTATAAAAAAAGCAAAACAAATTGATACACACACAAGCAAAAGACCGAGAGTTTGGGGGGAGAGAGAAGAAATGACAAATTGTCCCGCTATATTCTTCTGCTGAAGATAATTGTTTAGACCCTAGATACCAAACTAAATTATCTTTCATGATCCTGGTTTCTTGAGAACTTTCCATATCTTTTTTAATTCTTCAATTTGTCTTCATTATTATTCAATCATGGTAACTAATTATTAAATTTCTTCTATTTACACTATTCACAACAAATTGTCAAAAATCACAAGAATTCACAAGATTATAAAAACCAAGTTCTTAAAAATGCAACGACTAGTGAGAAATTCATGGTCAATTTGGAATCTCAAGTTTCAATGTCTCATTTAGTTCTAATACACGAAAGAGTTGAAATCCAAATTTCACATAGTTCCAATTTGTGAAAGTAATTTGAATTTCAATTAATTCCAATTCAATTTGTGAGAGGACGCAATTCACAAAATATCCAATTGATTTCCATTTGTGAAGACTTGTGAGGTGATACCATTTAGTCAAATCATTAAGTAGGCTTATGAAGAAGTTTTATAAATCACATTAGAAACCAATTAGTTCATTTTCCATACTAAGAAATTAATCCAATTAGTTTCAAAATTAATTTGAAAGAAAATTATTAAATCACCTTCCTTTCAAAAATAATGTAGTTTGGAAATGAATGCCAAGAGGAATCAATTTGATTAAAGATTAGTATGAAAAGAAATGAGTAAAAATAAGGATTATTTATGGAAACTAGTCTAAGAGAAATCAATTTAATTCAGAAGATAAATTGCCAAGATAAAATAGCTTGTTACAAAAAACCAATACAAGAAGTTCAGTTGAAGAGAGCCAGTGATAGCAAGTCCCAAGCAACAAATTGAGGTTCCAAATCTGGAAGGTCAAGACTCCAATTGACAGACCAAGATCTAGTTGTGAGTTGATTGTTGTGAAGTAGCCTCCTGCTTGGGAAGAAAGATGGGTGGTTCTAGGGCATTGAAAACTTGATGCCAAGCAATCTAAACCAAGGATTTGGGTTGGCAAAGGTTACTCAAAGGGCTTGATCATTCTAAAAAGTAAGAGATTTTAGAGACTCTAACTACTAAAAACTACATAAAAGCAAACAAACTAAGTAAAGGGAGAGAAAATTAGGAGATAGACTTCACTTAGCCAAGTTTTTCATTGTCACAAACCAACCTTAGAAGGAAAATAGAGGCTCAAGGACAAGAAGAGACACTTAGACAAGCTAATAGATAAAACTTCTTAAATTAGTCAATTTCATCTAAAAGGAATAAGAATGGAAACTTAGAAACTTAAATACTGTTAGAAATCTAGAAGTTGAAAGTGAAAATGAAAATTAATTTTGAAATTGTAGATTACTAAAAAATAGTAGATGAAGTTTGAAGTATCAATTAGTAGTCAAATTTCATCCACCCATAACTTTCACTAAGGAAGTCCAAATCTAGAGTCCTTTAGCAATCTAAATAGGTAAAACTAAGATCTACAAGGAAGGTAGAAAATAGATTAGTACCTTTTAAAGAGAACCAAGTAAAAACTTAAAGTTAAAATTGGATAGAAAAAACTTAGAGAAGTTCAAAACGACTTTGATCTTAATATAATATCCAAAATTCCAAATGAATAGTTATAAAAGAATGAAGTTTGAGTCAAGAGTAGGAAGAAGTTAGGTGAAAATTGTCCATCTAAGTTCAAACTTAGAATATAAGTTAAAGTTAGTAACTTAAAGCTAGGGTTCAAAATTCACAATCAATTGAAATAGGAAAGGTGTCAAATAGTGTGGATGAAGTTTAGATAGCCTTTTAAAGACTCAAACTTCATCTGGTCATTACTTCTTGTAGGAATCTCCAAATATTGTATGTCTTATGTTTTTGGAAATGGAATGATCAGAACCACAATTTAAGAGGGTTAAATTTAGATTACAATTACTTTTATTAGGAAACCACAATGGCTTAAAGACTTCAGGTTGTTTAAAATTGATCTTTGCAATTAAAGTAGTTTTTGTAATTTCTTTGTGGATTTGTAGAATGTTAACTTAGAAAAGATCTATTGCTTAAAAGGCACATAAGAATTAACATTAGACATCCATCTAAGGCAAAATCAACCATAAATTTAGAACTTGGTTGTACTCGTGTATATACCAAGGGTGGATAAATAAACGGTTGTTTTATTGCTAAACAAAATTATTTTAAGACAAAAAAGTGGGAATTAAAAGTTATTTTATACACATAGATTTCAAAAAGAGATTAATAATGTCATACCACTAAATAGTACTTCACATTTATAATGACCTTTATTTTTGGATTCATTTGCATGACTACTGCAAAGTAATGTTGACATGATTTAAAAAAAATAGAAAATGGCCCATGGATTTAAATGTATAGCATTCTAAATGCATAATATAAATGGTCCAAATCTAATTTGGCCATGGATTTGAAGTGTCCACAACATTTTCAACTTCTACATATTTTTTTTGGTTAGTTTGCACATCTATTGTCAAGTATAGGTGACGTGGGTTTAGGAAAAAATTAGAAAATGGCCTAGGGATTTAAATGCATGACGTTCTTAATTGAAAACACAAGTAGACCAAATTTAATGTGGCCATGGATTTGAAGTGTCTACAACATTTGCAACTTCTAAATAATTTTTTTGGCTGGCTTTGCACGTCCATTATCAAACATTCATTAAAGACAAGGTTCTAAAAATAAAACAAGAAATGGAAATTATTGTTCCTATAGTGTTAGGAATTGAAACAATATTGGACTCTATAATTGTAAAAACCAAAATTCTAAAGAATTATTCAAAAAACCAATGTTATGTACTACAAATTTTTATTTCAATATGCATGCATTGGTTTACAAAATCAGAGGTCCTATTTCATTGGATTTTTGACTATGTAAAGGGTTAGGGTTATTTCAAAATCTAGGTAAAGGCCTTATTCATTAAATTGAGACAAAATGGTCAATTTGAGACTTTGAAGGAGTGGACATGAGGGTCCATGGGATTAGAAGTTGTTGAAATCAAAGATAAATTATACTTAGGCCTCATGAGCGGAAAGTTCTTTCAATGTGTTGCCTTTAATGATGTCATACAAGGGTTCAAAATTATTCATAGTCACACAATGTGCCAAAAAAGAAAATGCATAGAGAAGCAATTGAATTTACATTCCGTACATTTGATTTATTCAAAATTTACAACGCAAAAAACAGTGTGACTTCTAATTATTCACAATGTCACCTAGAAGGAACGATTTACCAATTGCTATTTTATAGAGTTCGTAAGCTTAGAAACTAAGAAGCTTAATGTACAGAAAATGCTCCTTTTTATTCAAATAGTATGCTATGCTTTTGATATTCAAGGAGGCTCATGAGCTAATGGTATTAGGATTTATGTGGGCCTCTTAACTATCGGTATTAGCTTTATACTTTGACTTTGAGCGTTCCAACTCTTTGAGCTTAGCGAGTGCTTAGAAGATATCCTCTTGTCAACTAGAAGAATTCAGTGTTTTTTTTAACATCGTAAAAAACGTGCCGTGATGTTTTATTTAACAAGGACGGTGCCTGTAGTGACGTCTAAAAAAATCCGTTTAAAAAAACGGGCCAAAAACGGGCCATATTATGTGCTAAAACGTGCTTAAATTTTTTGTGACATCGAAAACAACAAGGTCACCCAAGAGTTTTTGAGAGTGCCATGTAGAGGGGTTTGGGCATCCACGTAGGATTTTTAACGATGGGCAGGGACACATGGGACAACTTTTTCATCCAACGACGTTCTGACGTGTCCAATGACATGGACCCCTAAAAATCCGACGTGGAAAATAATTTCCGGTGCACGCAGCCTACGTGGCAGCTGACGTGGCACTCTTCTGCGGTACATGCCGATATTCTGTGTGATGTTCTCTGGGACGTCACATTTGACAAGAGGATGCTTTAAATGACATCAGAGTCAACAAGAATGTGCTTTAGGAAACGAGCTGGGTGGACAATATTGTGGAATTTCTTCTTTGCTGAAATCGCAGACATCGTCCACATACACATCTATGGTGACATTAAGTAGAGCAACCTGTGTACTGGGGTATGCATTGCTTTGCGCTCAGTGTTCCGTTCGACACGCACAGTGACAACTGCAGTGTTTTCTTGAACATTACAGAAGACATACAATGCGAGAGGAAGGATGTTTTCTCGAACGAAATGAACAACGTGAATCATAAACCTCAACATCAAAGACAATGTACTCTACAGCCCATATACATGAGTGAATGGAAGATTGAGATATGCCATTAGAAGATGAATTATGTATCTTTGTAAGAGATGTCCAAGCATAGAAGCCTGTGTTTTCAATGGCATTGGGATTATAAGGCCACTTGCCAACTTCTGCACAAAATAGCTATGCACATGCCTATAGTGTAGTACTACAAAGAAATCCACAACAACATTAACTACAGCACCTTCGGTGAAAACATGGTGCATTTTACTCAATGTTCTGAATAACATGCTTGACCATCATATGCGACGTTCAGTTGGATACGCTGTGGCAAACAAGGACTCACTTCTTCCGAGGTGCATCCGATTTCTTGACAACAGCAGCCTGCATCGTACCATACCAAGTCAAAACCAGCAGTACCTACTCGTGCATGTTTATTTCTGGGACTCTTATACAGCCACAACAAATGTCAAGGAATGCTACACTTGCATTACTCTTTTAAATTGCATACAGAAACAAATGAAAGTATGGATGAATGGAATGCTGCCTTCCTAACCTTTTTAGTGGGTTGGGTAGGTTTAGGAAGACCCACCGCTTTGGGAATTGCTACCTTTGGTGTAGCCTTCGTGCCCTTCGCAGCTTGCATGGTCCTCACAATATGCCAAGGCTGGCTTGAGGACTTATCAAGGACTTCAATGTCTTTCTGCAACACCATCACACAATTATTATTCACTTTTGACATCCTCTAATCACCTACACTTCCTAGCCTCACCTAAGCACCATTGAGGCACTTGCTTTCTTGTAAGATGCACATAGTTATTGTAAAACATACTTGTGCATTCAATGGAATGGAGGACTGAAAGGAAACTTCGACTTCTGCTTACATACTATTCTGATGTACTCGCTTTGAAAAGAACAGGCTGAACCCTAGAGTGCATCAGCGTCTACCACTAGTGACGTTCACTTCAATGTCCAATTTGACACGCACTTGTAAAAAAAAATTGAAGCATTGCAAACAAACGCTACTACGCTACGACACCATCCTCATACAAGGTAATTCATGAAAATAACGTCACTAGCCTAACAAAGGGAGTGCTTCACGTTGGTCACTTGGCACTTAAAATGGGAAGAGAGACGTCGCATCACTTGTTTCTCCGTGGAGGTCTCCATCGTGCTTTCTCTCCTCTCAGATGTTGTATGTGCCTTGGAGTCTTTGACTATGGCGTACACATCTTCCACTCCTTGCTGACCTTCAGCAGTTTCAGGGATCGCAACTTCACCGGCGCCTTCTACCTGCTCCTCCTCAACGTTAGCTACAATGTCGTGAACAACATCGTCTTCAATAGCCCACTTGTCGGAGTTAACGTCAACAAGAACATTGCTTTGACCAGCTATGGGGACTGGCTCAACGACATCTACAGGAGCTGTGGGCTGCAACACGGGCACAAGACAGTCCTTCTGTGCCATTTTCGACGCCTCTGCCCTAGGTAACGTGAGAAGTGGTGGATTCCTTGCCCCGATAGGCGAGGATGGCTCCGTAACATCCAGGGTCCCCCCAGCACTTGCTTTACACTGACTTGCGAGGATCTTCCGTAGCATTTCCTCCATGCTTTTGTGGGACGTGCTCACGGTCTCATTAAGGCGACTTACATTGCTCTCAAGCTCATCCATCCAATTGCGCATCTCTTGTAGCTCTTTGCCATGGGGACTTCGACCTCTACGCTTCTCTTCTTCCAGACGCTGTAATTCCTTTGCCACTTCTGCATCTACCTCTGCTTCAAACGGTGCTCTGTTCCGCAACAAAGTCTACAAGGGGAAGAAGAATATGCACTTAGAGTTCACATGCAAAGGTTACATGCTTCAATGGCACCGTACAAGGGGAAGAAGAATATGCACTTAGAGTCCACATGCAACGATTACATGCTTGAATGCCACCCGACAAGAGGAAGAAGAATATGCACTTAGAGTTCCGATGCAACGATTACATGCTTCAATGCCACCCCACAAAGGTCCTTCCACGTGCGAAGAAGAAGGCCGAGTCCTCCACATCTACCATCATTTCTGACATTTTTTGGAACAACAAACGCAACATGTGTGATGAAAGTGGTGTCGACATGGGCAAGTAGGTGGACGTCAGTTACTACATATTTACCAGCCTCGAGATGACTTCTCTCTCTACGGCCTTATGCTGGGTTGTGCTGGATGCCTTCCCCTTAGAAATGGCAGACATATGGGCTGACTTCTCTTGGGAAGCATTGGTAGCACGAGCCTCCTTCAATGCCTCCCACACATCGTCATCCATTCCAATCGGCTTGGGTTTTCCGCCATCAATCAATCGATTGAGCTTCCAACGAACATGAATGAGCGCTTTTGTGATGAATGGCTGCATCCACTTCTCCGACACTCGCTCGGACTCTCCCTCTATACGCCAATCTGTAAGCTAGAGGACTTAGTATAGCTACCTCTGCATTGTGTACGACATTGATGTGCCAAAGAATAACAAGAGAATTTACATGGACACCCCTATGTCTCCAGAAAACACTAGGGGATACACACTGCACGTCCCCATGCGGATGACCATAGGGACCACCCCTCACTGTAGAGGATTCTGCACTAACGTCAATCGTGACATTGTATTCGACGTCACTGTGGACATTACAGGTGACATCCACTGCCCCGCCTCATGGCCAATGAGCTACCTTCTACAACATTTACAGTCTTCTGAACTACATGCAATAGTGAACTACAAGGTCTATAGTCCTCTTCATTTCACAGAGAAGGACTGAATACAAACCTGTATATAGGCGCCTAAATAAGTGCCGTCTGTCTTTCTTGGGCTGACCCTCCCATCCAAACCTGGGGTCAAGGTCTCTCGCATATTTCTTGATGTCGTTGGAGAAAGGAACCTTCACAGGTCCGAATGGTTCCCCCTGTCGGTCTATTTCCACAGGTTTCTTCATTACAGTGCTTAAGCCTTTTTCGCGAGCCTGTCCGGGATCAGCTGCTCAATCATCTCTTCAGTATCAGCATCTGAAGTTGGTTCATCAGACCCTGTGTTGTAGCCCTTACTGTAAAAGGTCAAATGCACTATCAACTTCGGAAGAAAATGGGGCTACGTCAATACAACCAAATCACTCCCGCAACTGGACCCCCGCAAAAGAGATGTCCACATACGCTATTTGCGGCTTCAAAGTACTCTACATGTTCCTTTGTTGCTCACTACGTTGAATCTAACGTCGATGTAGACACGCTTGGACGTTGTTTTGAACATTATAGGAACTTTCTTTTGACAGAAACTGGAAAGATGCCGTGGTTTAGGGTCTGTCACCCTTGCAAGGGGCTGACTCCCGTACCTCCTGATTGATCACTCCTGAATTCTTACAAATTTCTCTCTGACCAAGGAACAAACAATCACTTTTCTTTGTATAGAGTTCAACTCAAAGAACATGTCCTCCGTGACGAAGACATGAACGTCACACAATTTATGCGAACGTCACATTAAACGTCTATGATGTTTAACATGATAGAGTCGACGTCATAAGAAACAGGGTGTGCATTGCACTTGACGTCCGTACCAACGCGCGCCTCCTCCAAAACCTTGAATACCACTGGTTCTATACTCAAATTATTTCTTCTTCCAAACTTACCTCCAAGACTGCTCTCTGAGTTCCTCCTCTTCCTCTGTGTCGTGCCCTGACTCCTCCAACAACTCCAACAGCACTTGAGGGGTCCTCTTCCTCTTTGGTGGAGGATTGCTGTCTCGGTCTCGTCCCTTCCCCGTCGACGCCGCAGGCCAAGGGTCTCCTCTGGCCTTGGAGCGGCGCTCATGCACCCTGCGCATGCGCATTGGCCCTGGTGGCGGCGTTACTTCATCTTCGTTGGAGTCCTCTTCACGCCGCTGTCTCGCGTTCCTCTTCCGCGCAAGGGCCTGAGGGCAAGGCATTTTCTCACTTGCCCCTCTCCACTGCACGAAGAACTCACCGTCTTGCACCCTCCTCACACACAAACGCGCACATGAGCGTCCATAATAAAGGTCACACATTGGGGAGGCATCCTGGCAACCTGAAGACCTGCGCGCAATCGAATTGCTGCAAGACGTATTGTAGCCTCCGATGAGGCGACTTAAGACAATTGGAACCCTTGTTGCTCCCGATCGATGGAGAGTTGCGCCCCTTGCGACTGCATGTAAGAACGCCACCCTTACCAAATTGCTACAAAAATGAAATTCTCAAACTACAAAATCGATGCCGATTGGGGAGCAGCTACCTCACCTCTCTCACATTAGTAAGGGTGGCTCCAAAGATGAACGCAATTGAAGGATTAACGTTCGCCAGAAGAGAAAATGCAACAACCTGCAAGGGCCGCGCGTTCAAACCAATGCGCGCCTCCGGACGACGCCATTCGAATTGAAGGCCCTCCCCCGACCCTACGGGTGAGGTGGACCCCCTATGAGCCCCTATTACCGGAAGCCGCTGGTATTCCTCGCAGCGCGACACCGGCAGCCCCTGCTTGCAAACCCTAATGCACTTGCGAGGGTCCCGATTAGCCCTATGAAACGATATTTCATTGTTTCGTTCGTGAAGTTGTGTACATTGGAAATTACCTGCTAGACGGCACCTTCCTTTGCATTGCCCTCATGCCTTGCAAGTAATGTTTGAAGTGGGAGAACATCCTGGACAGTGTGGCGAGAGCTGCGTCGAAGGATTCCTCTAGCAGCACTTCTTTATGGAGTCTTCATAGACTTACCTTCTAGATTGGTGCATATATGCCCAGAGACAAGACTAGTGAGCAACGAAGCCGCCTCAGAGTCTTCCGTAGGGACGACAGACGCCTCTTGGCAAGGCTCTGCAAAGTGTACCACCCTACGACGTAGTGGCAATTTACAGTACACGACCATTTTGGTGAGCAACTTGTATACTCTATGGTATAAGGTGGTGCGCCCTCAACTGATGAGACACAAAAGATAGTATTCATGGGCAATGTGGTTACCTCTGTCATTGTGGGACAACCCTTAAACACATGGGGAAAGTCCTAAGCTTTGACTCTGTTCGTACAGACTCCTGTTTTCGATGATGTCACTATGGACATCCAGCCTGTCATATTTGTGTTGAAGAATATGTCCTCTTCTGCACAATGCTATCACTTACAACATGCTCTGCGATGACTTCGGATGAGGCATCTAAAGTTTGTATTTAAACAAACACAGGTTGACGTCACTTTTGACATCCTCTTTGACAGTCAATACATGGCTCTAAGTGCCATCAATTGAAATTTACATTTCGATCCTTGGATGACACAGTATGGGCCTAGAAGTAAACACTGAACTCATTTCCAGTAATGCTTTCATTGAGAAGGCACGCTAATTGTGAAGGAATCTTAACGCATGTCTAAAGTTGTGATTTGAAGATCGAGGTTGTTCTGCAATGACGGAACTTGGCCATGGAAGCAATGTGCGTTGTATGTTATACTCAGATTTGTATCATTCTCAACCTAAACACTCTTTAACACTTGGTTGCGACCTTGTATTGACTTTGTTGTTTCTACTGCAAGGGGAGAGATTAAACTAGGATTTGTGAAGGAGGAATAGTTTACGGAACGAGGGATAGTTATGTAATCTAGAAAGTATGGTGTCCAATGAGAACAAAACCAGTGCTAATAGAAATGGATCCATCACTCCATGGTATTATATCTAGTGTTGGGACATGTGGCTATTGGAATAGTAGCATTCTAAATTAGTCAATATGATTGCTCAAATTTACGTTAAGTGAGGATTGTGCTAAGGATTGTCCTTAGGATTATGTGACAGGAGACATAAAAATTGTATGATTGGGGTAGAGACGCTTACTTTTAGCTACTTATAGATTGTGCCATGGGGGTGCCGGAGTAGGGTTCTAAGTCAGTGATGATGAATCGTTTGAATTTTTTTGACATAAATCTTATGTCGGGATTTCATTTGTGAATGTATGGTTTTGTGATGATCAGGTGCGTAGAATTGGGACGGTATCCAGTTATGACCGGTCAACTCAGGAGTTCATTATCAACACTCCTGGTGAATCGGCTCAAGAGTATTGGATAGGCGGTGCTACATAACCTGCCTTGGACAATTTCCCTATCTTCAATATCCTAAACCTTAATCCAGCTTTAGACGAAATTACGCTCAATGATGCTATAGTATTGGCACATTTATGTGTAACTATATTCTTAAATTCTGGAACTCCCCAAGATCACGATAATGCTAAATGTCACTCTTGTGATGTAGGGTACAGTGTATGCAAATCACTGAAATCACGTGCGGAGCTCCTGCACTCACATGTGCTTTGTAGATGGTGTGGCGTCTCAATTCCCAATCTCGCCGACAAGGTGCAACTATCCGTATTTCAGAAGACGGATGCACTTTACGCCACATTCCACTTGGTGACTTGATTTTGCACACTGAGTTGAGAGTGGCCATAGAGCAAAACATTCGATCATTCAAGTGTCCCTACAGGGATTGCAAGGGCGGTTTACAAAAAACCATTCAGGTTATTTGCCGACACCACGGAGAGGTTGGTCGGGATCCATTTCTCACAAAATCCTTACTGGGTGGAGATCCCCCCGAGGGCTATCCACGGCGGGGAATGTGGGTTGAGGACATTGCTTATGACGATGATGTCATTGACAATGTTCCCTCTGACATTGAGCCTGACATCAACAACAACGTCGCACAGCTTGAAAATGCAGGGCAAGCTGATGCGGAGCCCCACATCCCTTTAGATGCATATCACGAAGTCCACCGGCAGGTCCTTGAGGCATTGGACAGAGGAGACGCACTACACGAAGAGGCTTAAGGTAGTGGGGAGTTTCCCGAAAACGATGACGTTGGTGGTGATAGTGTGGACGGATTGGAGGACCTTTACAGACAAGCTACTACCCCGTTGTACAATGGATCAGGGACAAGTGTTGTCTCAGCCACCATCATAATTATGAACATGTGTACGGTGTTTCGGGTGAACAATAGGTTTAGGGATGAGTTGTTCCGGTATTTGTTTGTGGACTTACTACCAAGAGGTAATAAGCTGCCAGAATCCCATTACGAAGCACGAAAGACCATTAGAAAATTAGGCTTGCATTACAACAACGTGCATGGGTGTCCAAATGGTTGTATCCTTTTTGAAGATGAATATTCATCATTGGAGATTTGTCCCCATTGTAGTAGCTCCTGGTGGATGGATGGCTCAAATAACATTCCCTCCAAGGTCATTCGGCACTTTCCACTCATTCCTCGACTCAAACAAATGTGGCGCTGACTAGAGATAGCTCGGATGTCGACTGGCTACCTCAAGCATGTTAGTGATGACGGGATCATGCGTTCAATTGTCGATAGTCTTGCCTGGAAGCACATCGACACAGACGTTGCATTCGGCACCTTCAGCTCTAAGGTGCGAAACATGTGGCTGGCTCTAGCTTTAGATGGTGTGAATCCATTCAAGTTGAACAACAGTTATTGGTCAACTTGGCCAGTGCTAATTCTAATATACAACTTTGAGCCTTGGATAGTGACCAAGAAATTTTTCATTTCACTATCCATACTAATTTCGGGAAAGCACTCACCTACATCTAAAGGCGTTGGTGTCTTCATCTGTCCATTGCTGAAGGAGCTCGAAGAATTATGGCAAGGTGTTCCAGCCCTTGATTTCTCCCAAGCAGAAGGGAGTCGTAGTTTCACCTTACACGTTGTATTGATGTAGACGATCTCTGATTTTCCGGCCTTGGGCCTCATATCCGGCTTGTGCTGTAAGGGATACAAGGGTTGTCCTTGTTGTGGAAAAGACACCGATGCAAGGATGGCTAAAATGGGAGACGTTCTTCCTAACAGGAGAACAAAGGGCTCAAAGATTGTGAATGGTGGTGTTTGTCGTTATTTACCTCGGCATCACCCTCACTGACGCAATTTGAGGTTTAATGGTCGAACGGAGCATCGTGATAGGCCCCGGAAACAAACCACCGAGGAAACCATCGCATACGCAGCGTGGCGGCGGGGGGAGTACGAGAATCTAGTCTTTAGGTTTAGAAGGGAAATAAGGGGAATAGAGCTTCTTACTCCTTATTTTTTTTCGTTTTTCGTTAGAAAAGTAGACCGTAAGTAGTTAGGAACCGGATACCGGAATAGGGTTACTTTAGAATAGATAATAGTGTTAACAAAAGTAACTAGAGAGCGGAAAGCAAAAACCCAGAAACGGCATAGATAGGTCAGGAGTAGGTCAGAGTGATTTTTACTAGAAACCGGAAACCGGAAGAAAATAAAAGACCGGAAAACGGAAAACGGATGGCAGGCAATTTGGGAGTTCATCGGCAATCCGGGTGAAGTTATCAACAAAGCAATGTTGTTTGACAAGAAGGTGATGGAGACCGGAAAGCAAATTCCAGTCAACCTGATGATGGCGCTAGTGTCCTACCACCGCAAGATGGAGGCAATAGTAGAGCCACTACGCGAGGTGATGAAGGAGGTAGAAGAACAAAGAGAGTGGGAGCAGGGACTGGAACTGGAACTGGAACTCGCACCAGCACCCCTTCCAGTCACCGCAGAAGAAGTTCAGGCGAAGGACAAGGTGGAGGACGTGCCAAGCTCTTCCATCCGGTCGGAGCCTAAGGGAGAAATGACTTCCCTACTAGGGGAAGTAATGGACGTTGCTCTCAATGCAGTGCGAGCAGTAGAAGCTGCTGAGGAAGAGAAGACCGAAGAAGTGGAGACAACAAGCAAGGCGAAGGAAACATCGAAGGAGGTGAAGGCCGCAGCTGAAGAAAAGACGAGATCTGGACAAGAACCGTCCGAGAAGAAGAACGTGCCCAAACCAGAGCTGAGTAACAAGTTTATCGACCTAAGTGAGTTATCTCCAGTCTCTCCAACTCCTCCTGCAAAGACAGAAAAGGTATTTCCTTCTCCAACTCCTCCTGCAAAGACAGAAAAGGTATTTCCTTCCACCCCACTCAACTTAGCTTTGGGAAGCAAAACTGGGTCAATGGAGGAAAGGAAGACCGGATCACAGGGGCAAGGATCCGGGAAGGGTAGAACGATTGAGGAAACCACTCCTCAGAGTGCTAGGGCCAATGTTTTGCCTACACCAACCACGCAGAAGAAGAAGCCTCCCATTATGTCAACACAGAAGAAGAGGACGATTCTAGAAGACGATGACGAGGAGGAAGAAGAAGAAGAAGAGGACGAGGATGAAGAATCCGGTATTGAGAAAGACTCGGAGCCGTATTCTGACCCAGATCAAGCACTGGCAGAAACTCGAGCAACTAAGGCTGCAGCATCCAAGAAGAAGCTTGCCACTCGGGATAAGATACACCAGGGATAGAAGACCGGAACCGGAAAGAAGCTGGCCGCGAAGAAGTTAAGAACTTAGGAAGTTACGTAGGGTAAATTTATGAGGATAGGGTGGTAAAAATCTAAAGTTTTGGGATAGTTGTACATAATTAGGAAGTTTACTTTTTGAGTAATACGGTCACTAGCAGTTGGAAAGTGACCGAGTCCGTAATTATAGGATCTGAGATCCACTTTGAGTGAAAGTCAACAGGGCTAGAAAATAGTAAGGGAATGAAACGTGTTTCGCCCTGATTGGCTGGAGCGTTACTTTTAGGTTAGGATTTTGAGGGAGTAGTTTAGTATTTAAATCCGGGACTTCTTTGGTCCCGGTGTGCATCTTTATCTTATTTTATTATATTCATGAATACCTGAGAGTTCGCTCTTGGCATGATTGAAACAAATCATAATTGTGTGTACTTGACACTTGTCCGTGTTTTGGAAGTCCAGGTTGGAAAGTGAGTGTAAGTGGATACAAGGTGTACCCGGATGCTGAGTTTATCCGGTCCAGTATTGAATTAGTGCGTGTGGATGGAGGCAGAAGGGATCTCTAGTGTGCACTAGGAATGAACTCGGAAGGGGTACGGAGGAGGGGTACTCTCCGGAAAAAGTAAGGGTTAGCATGCCTCCGCAGCACTCGTTTCCCCTCTCTTCCTCGCTAGTTCAGATCGGATTTAGGACTAACTCAATAGGCTGTCGTTGTAGCATCGGTTAGGAGGAATTAGACTGGCTTTCGTGACCTGTTGAACACGATTGCGTTTCCTTTCCAGTTGTGAGGACGGTCTGTTTCTCATTTGTAGGATTTGAAAGTTTATTTTTGAAAGTTTGATCACATAGTGAAACTTCTGACACTTTAAAATCGGAGGGTAGGAGTTAAGCTTCCTTTTTGAATCCCAATTAGCAGATCCCTCTTCGTTCAGAGGTTAAACTCAACATGGTTATGAGTAGAGATCTAGACCGGATGTGAATACTAGAGGTTAAGGTTAGATCTGTGGAAACGCGGATCCCGGTTACGGTCTGTAAAACGAAAATACAAATAACTACTAAAGGTATGTGAATAGAAGTGTTGGGAGAGTTACAGGGTAGTGTAAAGTTGTGGGATAGTAAAGTAACCAGTTAGGGAGTTTGTGTGATAAACAAGTGGGTGTTAAACCGGAATCAATCTAGTCAGTGTTGATTAGATCGGGAAGATCCGGTCTACTGTGTATTAGTAATTGTTGGACCGGAGGGATCCGGTTGTGTCTGTCCAAGGAAGCAAGGAGGCCAAGTGGAAGTTCCGGTCTATTGTTTTGCTTGGGGTTTTGTGTGTGTGTGTTTCGTGACCATCACTCTACCATTTTCCGGTAATTGTGAACCTAGAAATTCGATCTTCGTGGGAATGATACTCGAGTCACTTTAAGGCCTCTTTTAAGAAATATTGAGCCTTAGAGAAGGATTTTTGCTTTCCTGTGCTATGACAACAGCAATCGTACTTGGATCCAGGAGGGAGAGAAAACGGGCCTGATGACCTAGTTCATGTCATTGGGGTGAAGCACCTATGTCCTCTGTCCTAGTTGCCGTATTGGAAGGTCATTGGGTTTCTAACCATCTATATGTCACAGTTGTTATTCCTGACGTCTATTGGGACATTATGGTTGACGTTACATCAGACATTGGGAGTAACGTAGTTGTCACTACCTTAGATGAACAACACTCTGTTTTGAGAAGTGAAGAGCACGTCAGCACTTGAAGAGTACATGCTTGACAGTAGTGGTACACATGTTTTGGAAATCTGCTTTCTTTTCTTTAATTCCCAATTTTTTTTTTTCCTTGTGGCAGCATTTGTTGGAGCCTCACATCTTGGATGCCATGCATTGCGAAAAAAATATGTGTGAAAACATAGTCAAAACTTTGTTGGGCATGAAGGACAGTGCTGGAAGTAGAGTAGATGCAGAGGAATTGGGCATTCGAGAAGAGATATGGCTACAGCCTCCACGATGACAAAATGATCAATACTACATGCCACATGCACCTTTCATACTAATACCAAATGAGCGCAAGGAATTTGTAGCCATTGTCTCAAACATTCGGACCCCTACGAACTATGTGGGTAGCATTTACAAGCGCTTAGTGGATGGGAAGCTGCAATATATGAAGACACATGATTATCATGTCCTCATGCAATAAGTGAGGGAACCACCTGCACTCCTTATTTGTTCTATTTGCATGTCGTTGAAGAAGTTGTGCTATGCTAATAGGAGATGTCGACCGGTTCTATGTCGAAATTGACACTAGTATTCTCAGTGTCAAGTTTGACGACAAGTACATGTCGGTGAGGGCGCAGAATATGATGTCCGATTGGACCCAAAGCCTAAAAACATTTGCGTTTCTTGCAATCCATCACGGGACTCATGTAGCAACATCCATAAGTCCTGTGAATCTTATAGAGGGCTTTCTTGGTGTACACCTCAATGTCTACAATATCCAACAATGCAATAACTTTGTTTGTGTGCATCCACATGTTTTGCAGATTCTTCCCATTGCGGTTCAGAACATATTAGATGAAAGGGTCCACCTAGCTATTATTAAAATGAGCAGGGTTTTCCAAAGGCTATGTGCAAAGGAGGTGCGAGCTAATGACAAGAAAGACATGATGCGCGATGTTGTCATGGCGACATGCGAGATTGAGAAGGAGTTTCCAACAATGTTCTTGAACATCATGTCTCATTTGCTTGTGCACCTAGTGGAGCAACTTTTCACTTGCGGTCCTGTGCATTGCCAGTGGATGTACCCAATTGAGCGATATATGAAAACACTCAAAGACTATGTGCGGACATATGCACACCCCAAGAGTAGCATTGCTGAAGGCTATCGAATGGAGGAGACGTTAGGATTTTGCACAGAGTACATGCAGCAGTATGGAGCAACAACGCAACGGGTGTGGGATGCTACCGAGGAACCCATCATGACTGATGAAATTATTTCAAGCAATTCAAAGCAAAAGCGGAAAATGTCCAATGAGTTTCGCAACTACGCGCATGCCTTTGTCCTGGACAACGCAGCGTGCTTAGAACCATGGCGGGAGTGAGTGCTCTTTTCAGCCTTCTTTACATTGTTTCCCTGGAGTTTGCTATGAGATCATATTTGTACTTCTGTTGTCTAGGGACTTGGACGGTAATGTGCACAATGTCGGAGATCATGTCTTGATAAACATTTATTGTAACGTGTTAGCCATACACGTGTTCATGTCGACGTCATTGTGAACATCTCTTTGACTGCATGAAACTTGCAATCCACGTCAAATAGGACATATGGTACCTTCACAATGCTTCTTCACTGCGCCCTGGCACGGTAAGCGTCGTCTAACAATGCATGATTTGAATGCCTTGTAGGGAGTATGTGTTAGCGAGAGGCCAGACCTGGGAAGAAAGGGAGGCCTTTCGAAGACAATTTCGTCGTCAACATCCATCAATGCCAGTGCGATATCCCAACGAGCTCTCCGATTTGCCTCCGTTTGCACTGTGGCTGAGTGAAAGAGTTCAAAGTTTGCGACATGCCGGTGAATATGTTGACCCCGATGTTGTAGAGTACGGGCAACCTCCAGAGCGGTATGCAGTCTCACATCGCCAAATGTATGCGTTTGGTATGCACCTCCGTGTTCGTAGTGCAGAGAGGGACCGTGTCACATGCGACTCCGCAATTGTGGCCTCATTCACTGAGCAACTGCATTGGAGGCTTCACAATGAGCGACCCATAGAGAGAACCAATGAGTGCGTGGGGTATATTTAGGAGATATTGGAGTTGAACTACCGGAATCATTGCACGACAATGCTGGTGTGTGATTGGGTTCGATCAAACAAAGATGCTCGATATGCAAACATCCGCAAAGACCAATATGGGTTTACAATAGCAAACTTCACTCGCATGGATGGCAGAGTCCATGCTGACTCTTTTGCTTTCCCATTGCATTGTCAACAGGTATTCTTCTCCGATGATCCGCACAGGCAAAGTTGGAAAATTGTGTGTCGCACAGATGTCCGGGGCAGACGTGGACAGCTACAGGTGAACCAACCTGTGCCTACCATAATTAATGTTGGTAGTGACACGGACTTCCCCGGTTTGCAACCTCAGTTGGTGGACGTGGAGTCTCAGAGGCAATCGGCCAAAGATGGTGGCACATACATTTGACCGTGGATGCGGTCTTGAAGTGAGTAGGAGAGAGATGGAAGACAGTAGGGAAATGGAGGTTGATCTGTTATGAAACGGCTGCTACACAGTCATTGTCAATGTTGACATTGCACATGATGTGCGAATGGACGTCAAAGAGGACGCCCACTCTGACACGCTTGTTGAAGAGGACGTTGGATATAACATTCCAATGGACACATTTAAACCAAGGTTGCAGGCATGCTCGCACGAATTGGGGCACCTTCCATTCTGAATGTTCTTTTCGCTACAGTAAAAAAGTTTTTTGTTTCCTTCCCATGGAGTTCTGAGGTGAAAGTTGCATGGAGAATGTCTCAAACACCATATTTGTTGTTGCCTTCACCCCAGAGCAAGGTCTAGGTACTTGCATGTGCTAGTACAAGACCTTCTCATAGATCTTAGCAAGATTGTTTAGTGGAGCATGGTGATGCAATGGAAGAAATCGTCTATGCATTGAATAGAAGGATTGTCAATGTCTTGTATAGAATGGAATGTCACACCCCATGTTCCGTAGTAGTGAGAGGAGTTGTACTTGTAATTATTGTGTTCTACCATATTCTAAGAGTGGAAAATAGTAATGAATCAAAATGGGCTGAGTACATCATTTGCTTTCTATTTTTTTGTGGGCAGAGATCTCCCCACCTAGAACCCAATGGAATGAACTTGGCCGGAACACCCCCATGTTCTCCCCATTTAATTTTCCTCCCAACTCCCTAAATCTGAAAAGCAATGGAAGGAATGCACTATGGGGTGAAAGCACACTACATTGGGTACACTTTCGTCAAAAATCAGGAGTACTTTTGAATGGACATTAAGTACTTGAAGTATATAAAGTACCTTGGTGGAAGTACCATAAGAACTTAAATAAACTTTAAATGGATGCTTGTAGATTCTTGCCATTACAAAGTAACATACTTATAGACAAGAATTTCTTAATGAACATCTTCATTTGAACTTGAATTTATTGGAAGTGCATTTTAGTGTGTTAACACAATTTTTAGTTATTCATATCACTTTCAACCTTAAGAAACTTATATGCAAATTCTACTTCCTACAATAATCTCACTATTGGGATTAGTGCAATTGAAAGCTATCTTAGAGGTATTAATAATGTAAACTTGCCTTGTATCTTGATCCTTCTTCTATTTAAGATTTTTTTGAAAATGAGAATGAAGTATTGGGAATTTTTTCCCTTAGATTCTCAACTCAATTTTCCAACATAAAGATTTAAAGTTCATAACTCTGTAGTACCCAAATTTGAGATTAAGATTAATATTCAAAGTCAAATATTCTAACTCTAGAATACATTAAAAGATATTCGAAGGCAAAAAAACCCCACAAGTTCCTTGAAGTTCCTAGATTGTGGGAATTCGCCACATTAGCATTTTATGCAAACCATGCCATAGTCCATAATATTAATTCATAATTTTTTTAAAATAAAATTATAATTTTTAAAAAGTTTTAAAAAGTTTTAATTATAAGAAAGTAATTAAAATTATTTGACAGTAGTAGCTAATTCAAAATTCTTAGGCAGCAAAGGGAAATTAAACAACCTTGAAATGCCCCTCCCTTGCCTTCAGAAATCTTTAGTAGTGTTGAAGAACTTGTGTTTTAAAATTTGAAAACGAAGAGTGGAGATGAAGTTGAAAGTTTAAAACTACCCTAAACCATAAGTAATTCTTCACGAATAGAAGCAAGGAAAAAAGTCAAACAAATATTCAAAATTTTGGAGATTTAAGTAGTAGCTATGCTACAGTATGTGAATGTAGTGCTTTACTCATCAAAAAATGAACGTAAATATTATTTTTTGTGTCTTTTTTCCTCCGCAAAAGATAATGCCCATCTGACTTCCACATTCCAATAGATATTGTAATTGTAGTTCTACTATGACCAAGAAGCCCTTGCATAGTATATATATTCTATCTTTGTACAAACTATTGTGCTTTTTTGATCATTCATTTGGCCTGTACAAAGTCATTTGTAATTATTTTGCAAACCTAACACGCTTTTGTTGTTGGTAAAGTACTTTTTGAGGATGGATGAAACACTAAATTGGATTAGAATGTGGTAGAATACCTTCTCTACATAAGTACCTACCAATTGGATCAATTGAAAAGTGAAAATAATGTTCATTTTATCTAAAAAAAAGTATGTTATATAAATACATCCTCAAAAAGTACTTTTCTGACGTACTTTGTAGGGGGGCGTAATGTGCTTTCACCCTATGGAGACTGCAAGTCACTACCAAATTGTTTGGGCCATCCCTAAACCCAAGTGGGAAAGCACTTCCTAGCACTCCCCACACGACCATTCACCCCAATTTTTTGGGGGGAACCCCCAAGCCCCAACCCAATGGAATGAATTTGGCCATAACACCCCCATGTTCTCCCCATTTAAATTTTTTCCCAACTCCCTAAATCCAAAAAGCACTAGGAAGAATTCACTGTGGGGACTTCAAATTACTCCCAAATTGTTTGGGCCATCCACGAACCCCCAATGGAAAGCACTTCTTCACACTCCCCGTACTACCATTCACCTCCATCTTGGGGGGGGACCCCCAAGCCCCAACCCAATGGAATGAATTTGAACTGGACACCCCTATATTCTCCCCATTTAATTTTCTCCCCATTTAAATTTTTCCCAACTCCGTAAATCCAAAAAACATTGGAAGGAATTTACTATGGGGACTGCAAGTCACTCTCCATTTTATAGGGCCTAATTTGCAATCCCAAAGCCAATGGAATAATGTCACATTGATCCCAACACTCCCAAGTAATCCCGATTTTTTGTTCTCAAAACCCATCTCCAAATAATATTGCTTAACTTCACCTTTGTGATAAGGTTATCCCAATGAGTCTCCATTTTTATTTCCCATCTTTCATGTTTTAGGACCTAAAATATTTAATTCTATACATCCTTTTTATTTTGGCATACCCTAGACTTGTAACACCAAAACACATTTGTTGAGTCATTACATGTGTCTATGTCACTTTAATCCTACCTTGTACCCATGACTTCACATCCTCCCAAAAAGCTTGAATTTTACACCCTCAAGCTCTTTCCTATACTGATCAGGTGTTTTCCCTATAGGGCAGCACCCCCCCTACCCTCTTAGTGACAGCAGTGCACCTGCCCGCAATGAAAGACGCACCAGTGGCTGACGTGGCCGATTCGCGTTTTTTTTGACGTCATCTGAAACATCCTTTATTTTTTTGACATAGTGAAAAATACGTCCGTTCAAAGTGACATCCCTACATTTCCTGACGTCTATTATGACGTTTCAGATGACATCACAAAAAATTGTCCCTGATCTACGCGTTCGTCCAAAAACGTAGTGACGTCAAAAATAACGGGTGATGTCACAACATAACGCAGTCAAAAACATGGTTTTCTTATAGTGGTCGAGAAGGATAGTGAGGTCTACCTTCAAAGCCCCCTTCGTTGCACATGGAGAGGCTCTACGTACGATCCACTCTCTTTCCACTTTGGCTTTCAAATGTTGGGAGGCACTTCCAAGTTCAAAAGAGACCTGCACCCACGAGGCGACTTGGACACCAATGTATTCACATTGTTTATATATGGATGTCCAGATCTAGTGGACTTTGAGTCTAAGGAACATTGATAATCTCTGAGAATTCTTTGACGGAAGAGTGTGTCGGCAGAGGGAGTTTGCCTGGCCCCAGACGAGAGGATTGGCCTAGGATGCTTATCCTCAAGCCAAAGATGCCGCCTTGTTGGGGAGGATCCAACGCGCGCGCTCTTTGCCTAAAGAACTAAGGACAAATCTGGTCCACTTACATCGACAATATGTTCCGGGATGGTCTTCGTATCCCCATCTTTGCCTCGAGGATAGGTAGCACCTTCTACGACGATGAGTTCCAATTTCCGGTTGGTCGCCACCTCCATGCGCGGAGATGGGAAGAAGGAATGGGCTTGTTCCGAAGATGTCCGTTTTTGAGGCGATGGTGAGCACGTGGGTGTTCGCGGGGGCACCCGACTAGGGGGGATATCAACAACGCCATCTTCAACATCCCCCTTGGAATAGTCAATCATGGCGGATGTGGTGTTTGTGGCGGAGCGCATCATGTACAATTTGGACAAGAAGACCATCCCGCAGCTCCCTCCTACGGAGTCCAAGGCGTTTGAGTGGGACTTCTCAAATCTCAAAAGAAGACTTTTTGTGAGCTTTTTCTTTGCAACCAATTTAACAACAACCTACTAGATGGAGAAATTGGAGGGTTTCAACAGACAATATACTGAAAATTCAAGACATGCATTGAGAAGGCAAATTGATTTCATGGAAGAGAATTCAGTTTTGCAAGCCAAAATTTTTATATACAAATGAATGCAATATATATAAATTTACAGAGTTCATTAAGCGCCTTGCCACTAAGATGCACAAGTACTATGCCGGGCTGGCTCTATGACTAGACGTAAACCACGCAGATTAAAATGGGAACCAAGGTTATTGGCGGAATCTCTCATCCCCTCCAACATGTCCCTTACACAGTAATCATAGTTTGTTGGCGGTTTCTTGCTAATGTGGTTAGCCTCAACGAATTCCCGCATCTCCCCTCAACGGCACTCCATGTCCAAACGTTGGAGCCAGGGCAGCAACTTTTCCAAAAGGAAATCGTCCCTTCGCTGCTCATGATTCCAAGTGTTTAGGAAAATGGCGTTCCCCCTCTCATTGCAAATACTCTTTTCAGAAGAGTTGTCAATGAGCAGGGTGTTGTCCGGGCCGAAGGATGTGTCTCCACTAGGATTAGAAAACAGCTGCTTGGACAGGTCCTTCAAGACGTAAAATTTGTCGCTGCGCCTCAGAAAATTCCTTTTGGAGACCTTTATCTTTCTGCTCTACTCTTAGGCTAGGATATCAAAAGAGGGCTTGGACTGGCTAAAAATGTGTATTGCAATAGATTCTGCATTGGACTTGTACATCGAGGTCCAGACTACAATCTTATCTGTAAATTTAGACACCTCTCCCAAAAATTTGGCCACGTTTTGGTGAACAAAGACCGCTTTGGGTCCGATGATCGTAGGCACTCTATGGCAAACAACATTGTCTTGGATCCTATACAGCCTCATTTTTTCAGCATATGTCTTCAAGGTGCATTGACACAATATGCCGTTGAGGTCAAAGACAATGTTCAACCACTTCCTCTGCGATGCAGGCACGACATGCGAGACCTCCCTTGGCACGCTCTCTCTCTATTCCTTGGACTCTACCTGATCAATGCAAGACAACAAAGAAATAGAGTTACCTGATTGAATGCTGAGGTGGGGGAGCTAGACATTGTGCGGTTACATTGCATTCTTCTAACTAATTGTAGGCTCCCGTTAGGAATTACTTTCAAAGGCAACGGACGGCACACGCTTTTGCTTTTTTCAGGCTAATCAAAAAAGACATGGAGAGTAACAATACAATTAGAACGGAGCCCATTTGTATATTGAAATACGTGTACTTTAATTACATAGATTAGATAACACATTCAAAATTTTCATTCATTTATAGCTGACCGTTCTCACCTTTACAACTATGCTACACTATTCTACACCCATTCTAATCACAGACGGGATCGTTGTCAACACCGAGCAGTTAACGAATAGACACACTGACTTATCAATGCCACACGGATTACAAGACACACGTCCCTCAAGCAAATAGACATCCCACCATAACCAACAAACACTTAAATTGCTTCAATCATATTTGTATGGATCTAATGTTGGTACCTGAGCGGGATTCTCCGTTGATGTTTGGTCTGCACCTACCACAACCAACTCCATGGCCACATTTTCCTCCTGTGTCACTTCCATGGTCTTTTCCTCATCTTCGCCGTAGTCCACCATCTCCTCATTGGGATCACCTGCTACTTGTTGAGATGTCTGGCACCCTTCCTTCTCAACACCAACTCCCGATTTCTGCGTATCGTCGACTCAAAGATATCCTTCCTCTGCACCCCCCACCTTTGTATTGCTTTGAGGCTCCGGTTGAAATTCCTCAAGGATGAGTTGATTTGTCGATTCCAAAAGACAAGGGAATTGAGATGTCGGGGTTGAGGAGACAACATCAATATGTACTAGAGAAACCACCTCCTTAGTATCTTCAATTCGAGGATGCCCTAGACTAGAGACCACATGTTGCACTTGGTGAATAAGTGGAGCCGAATCCGTAGGAGCTGCAAGCTGATTTTGAAATGCCTGTGAGGATGCAGTCTGCGTACTCTGAGTTGGAGTGGCTTGTTGGGACTACACAATTGCCATCAGTTGTACAATTTGGCTGCTGAGATTGGAGAATTGAGCGTTGGACTTCTTTTTCACTTCATCGAGTTGCCTCTAGGCCGCTTGGAAACTTGCAATGGCAAGTGTGAGTTGCTAGTCCTTGGCCTTTCGCTTGTTTTTTCGAGCGAGCCGTTTCTTTCGTCGCTCTTTGTTCATTTCCCACCATCCCTTCTCCACCTTTACGACAGCTCCCAAAGGCGCAATCACAAGCTTGAGTTCCACCACCTTAGGTATCCCATCAGCACCCTCATCGTCATCGGACTCGTGCGGGTGATCGGCGGGTTGATCATCATCAAAAAGGATGACGAGGTCTCCTGGATTTGCTGGACTGGTGGGCTTTGCTTGGGTTTCTTGGATGATGAGGGGATCTTCATCTGCACCGTCCAGTGAAGATGGACGCTAGGAGATTTGTACCTCAGACACGTCATTGTCTTCATGAGCAGGGTTGCTATTGTGCGAGCCTAGAGCAGGAGCCTGTGAGCTTGTGAGCGGGAAGTATTTTCAATGAAGAAATCTATCATCAAATCTGTATTTGATGGGGGAAAGGTGTGACGAACCCATGACCGTGAACTTGGGGTCAACCGAGGTTCTATGACCGTGGATTTCATAAACATTTGTGGGTATATAAGTTGAGGGTCATTTGTGGACACTTAGAGGCACTACCAATTTTGTGGAGAAACCCTTATCACGTAAAACATAATTATTTTGTTTAGGATCACATATGAAGTGTTCTAAGAATGCAAAGGAAATTAAATGAGCCCAAGATCTACCAACTGTATTTTATCAAATATTAATGGTTTACCATCAGAGATCATTTTTCATTCCTTCATTTTCAATGTACGTTCAAAATCAAACAATAAATACAATGCATGCAACTTGTAGCCATGAATCACAGAAAACCAAATTAACATAGAAATCAATGAGCCCAATTAAACTCATCAAATATGGCAATCTTATGAGTCTAAGAGGCAGTGAGTGGAGTTCGTCATAGAAACCTCACTTGAGGATGACTCTGGAATCTTTTCACCCTCAGAAGCTGAAACGTCCAGAAAATGAACTACGTTTGCAGCGTATTTGGGTTTGGAAGGCTTAGGCTCTTTGCAACCATATCGTTTATACTGTGATGCCATCTTCTCGGCATACACTGGAAGATCGTAAGACTTCTCTGGACTCAGAATAAGTCTTCGGATCTTCTTCATACGATGTTTGTCCGTCACTCCTTCGTTCCTTCAAATACAAACAATGCAACGTTTGTCATATTGATTCATGAAATGCAATACTTTTTGAATACGAAAACACACTTCTCTTTCAAGAGTGAAACTTACTTACTAGGTCTAATGTTGCGTGTAAACACCATTGGTTCCACGTGCACGGCATCTAGATCAAGAGCGGCAAAAACTTCTGCTGGAGCTTGTGTCACTCCTTGCTGTGGATTGGCTTTTTTCATTGGCAAGAGAACCCCCTTGAAGATATTCTCATCCTCTTCCAAAGCCACAATATGCCGTCCTGTGCCACGACATGCAGTAATGGATGCCCTTGCAGTACAAGCGTGTAGGCATTAGGACTTCAATAATTATACACACAAATAAACATTTCAGTTTGAAGCTCCTATTTCAAAGCGACAACTGACCCGTAGCTGCAGTGCAGTCCAAAACTACATCTTCTTCATTCGAGCAGCCTTCGATGAAAAATTGAAGGAACCTTGCATCTTTCTCTCGCGGCCCGCGCCAAGGCATTTTTTTATTCTTGGTCGACTAACATTGTTTCTTCAGTGATATAATTGATCACCATGTCCTTCCTTTGAAGATTCCACTTTGCCTTCGTCATGGCATCAGTCTGCCTAAACGTGAAGGTTGATTTCCTTTTCTCACCCAGATCCTTCACAAAAAGGGTGACTCCAAACTTCACAGTCTGCAAAAATGGACAGAATGTTCAGTAGAAAGAAGAATGCCTACAAGACAATTGGCATGCACATAGAAAATTCAGAAAAACTTACCGTCTGACTAGGTGTAATACCCGAAGCTAGGTCCAATTAGTTGAATGCCAACCACTCCTTTTTCATCACCAACTTCTTGAAGACGTTCTTCAATCCAGCAAACATACGCTGCGATAGAAGGCTATACGAGTGAAATACAATAACGCAGCCATTGTCTTGTAAGCTTTCCTCGGCAAAGTGAAATGCATTTTGCATTCCCGCACACGTTGGGTCCGCGTACCATGATGGAATGTCCTTCTCAGAGATGAGTGGTACGGGTAGATTCTCTTGGCAGTCAAAAATAATAAGGTCCACCAAAGGCTCCTAGCTCACTCTACCGTTTAGTGAGCGAAGTTTACCTGCATTTGCCTACAATGGTGTAATTGTTCATGTTATTAGAAAGTTCAAAATGAGACCATTTTTTATTTAGAAAATCCATTGAAGTTACAAACTGAATTTTATGGTGCCACATACCTTTCGAATGAAGTCCATGACCTCAATATAAGAATTTGGTGGTGAACTCCCCAAATTGTACATGATGTCAATAATAGATGCGTTTAAGATGAGCTCCTCCGACTTCACGTCATCATCATCTAGTCTAACGACCTGCGTGCCTTGTGTCACCATATCCTCCGTCCACTCGGCAAGCACAGCCTTCCTCTTCATCCCACTCTGACTTCCCTCCACCAATTGCGAGTTCTGATCGACTGTTGATGATGATGGAACGATGATATCACCATCATCGTTTTTCTTCCCCCTTGCCTTGGCTTTCTCCTCCTTCTCTTTTTGCTTCTCCTTCTCCTTTTCTTCTAGCTTTGCCAAGCGCTCTGCCTCCTTCTTTTGCTTGTTATCTAAAGCAATTTGGAGACGGACTGCTTTCTTCTTGTCAGCGTGGTCCCTCTTTGCAATTGCCTTCCTCTTCTGATCTTCGGTAAGGCCTGCAAATTCATCGACATCCATGTCCACCGCTCCAATGCCCTCCAAAGAATTTCGGAGGTGTACCTCCGATGGATGCGTGTACAATATCAGGCAATCAATGTACCATCCATCGCCACTTAGATGATCTGTGGTAAATGTTTTAAGTTGATTTGTTGTGTACATGCAACTTGTGGAACTGCGATCTAGAAAGACCGGAAGGAATGGAGGAAGGTCTGCCCTTTGAATGGCTCCTTTTCCTTCCAATTCAAACTTGAAATATCTGCATCATGATAACAAAAAAAAGTAAGGAATAAGTTTAAAAATCAAATTAAACCACAGAAAATTTCAATCATGCGTACATCTGCTTGAAAGCAAGTTTTCTTATGTCTCAAAAAATAGAAGATTAGAAAATTAAGTTCTAGACCTTCCAAAGGATAGAAATGGGGGACCACCAACTACTTCTCGAGGATGCCTTGGATCCAAGGCAAGTTCTACAAGTAGTGAGAGGCCTAGCTCCCTTTTTTCCCATTCTGTACCTCAAAGAAGTTTAGTTGTTCAACTATGTGTTTTAGGCCAAGTTAAAGGATACTCTTAGTTGAAATTATCACTTTGAAATGAATATTTCTTTATCTAGTTGAAGACATACCGAAAAAGGACCCTCTTCACTGCCTGTTGGGACCCCTCATAAGTGTTGAAGTTGTCGCTTTTTTTGAAGTACTTCGATCCTCTAAGATGAGCCAAGAACCCTTGATCCCAGATTTTCCTCCTCCAACCTTCCAAGTATTTCGGTAAGGTTTCTAGCTGAAGTGGAACCTTCATATCGATGATGATGTTGTCCTGCTTGACAACTTCTTCAAAGTATTGCACGGCTACATCTTCAATTTGTGGAAGGAGAAGAAATTTTAGAAATCATATAATATGTAGTGAATGTAATTTGAATTTTTCAAAATCCTAGTGAGTACGACCTACAATGGCTTTCAATTTGAATTACATGAATAGGTGATCACTTACCCCTGCGTACCAAACACAACGGTTCAAGAAAGGACCAAGTAAGGTCTCTGACACCGGCCTAGGCGGAAAACGTCTCGAATCCTGTGATGGCGTAGAGGAATTCCACCACTTCAAAAATTTTATCTTGTGATCTGCCGAGGTATTGCAAGTGGCCACCATTTGGAGTTTTCTAAAGTCATCTCCGGAACCTCATTGGAACTCCAATGTTTCTCAATCTGGTCAACAAAAGAAAAGGCTATTACATTTCAATGTCCCAATGACATCAATGGATTCAGATTATGACGTGGGTCATGAAATCACCTCATCTAGAAAACCTTGTTTGTTAGCTGGATTCGCCACCACAACCAACTTAGACATTTTCACATTGAGTTTACTAGTCTTCTCATGTGCTCCAGATCTCATAGCATGTGCCAATCCCTCCTCAGTTCTATCATCCTCTGGAGTCATCTCATTGTACCTCCGCACTGCTGCATCTACAAACTAGGCAATTTCTTGCTGCAGAAGTGGAACAGGCAAAAATTTCACATTAATGATTGTATAATAAGAAGGTACAAAAAAGCATAATACATATGAATGGAGAAGCATTCACAAAGATTCTCACCCTGAAAACAAACGACGTGAAGACTTGCAGTGGCATAAAATACCAAGTCTTTTTAGCTTTAGAGGCACTACACAATCGGAGCTCCGATGGCCTGAGCATCTCTTTGTGTGGGAATCCGGAATCCGGAAACGGATCAATAATGCAAGAAATAGGTGCGAAAAATAAAACAAAATAAAAAAAATAATAGTTAGAGTGTGATTTTTGGACCAGATAACTTGAATTAGGAAATAAGCGTTCCGGCACCACCCGTAACCGGAACTTATCCGGATCCGGAATCCGGACTCATCCGGAACACAGGAACCTACCGTATAGGTTCCGTAGCTACGGAAGTAGGATACCGTTGAGACAACGGACCTGTAGCCGTTGTCCTTAAGACCGTAGAGAGACAGTTTAGTACTTAAGCCGTCTTCCTAGGGTTTCCTCTTCACTTTTCTGTTCTGTGTACCCAAGACTGTTTGTGTGAGTAGTTGAGAGAAAGAGTGGTGAATTAGCGACTGAGGTAGAACTACTTTCCCTTCGTTCTCACTTAGATCTTATGGCATCCGGACCAGTACGGAAGATAGCGGTATCTGCCCGGGTTATCTCTCCGGCCATTCCGGATAGCCCGGAACTACACAAACAGTTAGAGGAGGACTTAACTAAGTTAGGATGTGTCGGTCTACTACACCGACCATGGAACCTCAAGAGTGAAGAGATGATTCAAGAGCTACTTCACGGTGTTCCAAATCAGTATGAGCTTACTTTGAGAGGACGACCAGTCGCGTGGACCGAGGACATCTGGGCGGACGTCTATCAGTTCCGGAAGAGTGGGAATGGTTTAGCATCGAGGACGGACCGTTTTGTAGCCGGGAAGTTCACCGGGACTGCAAACCCTAAGGACGGATTTGCTATCAGCGAGTGTAAGGACGAGAGACATAGGCGGATCCTAGAGTTTCTGATTCCGATCTTATATCCGGAAAAGCCAACGCGGGTTACCATTACGGTGGCCAATACTATCTTTGGGGCTATGGAGAACCGGATAGTGCACTAGGGTAGGGTCATAGCCGGGATAGTGGCTAAATTAGCGGATCACGTGACACGAGCTAAGGCGAGTCCAGTTAGCACGTATTTGTTTCATCTGTACTATCAACAGGAACTTTTGAGTGCGGCGGAAATAATTCAGTATGACACCGGAAAGACGCTCTTGTCATACGGACTTTCCGGGGAGGAAGCGGAAGATCCAGTTGAGTCTGAACTGGAGGAACTTCCCAAGGAATGTCTGACCGACCCAAGGACCAAGAAGAGGAAGTCAACCGATCCGGGGTCGAGAATCAAGCCACCGACAATGGAGAGGGGGGAGTCCAGCAAGGGACCTGAGATGGAAACAGAATCCGCATTTTTCAATGCGGGGCTTGAGTGGATACGTGAAGCCAAGGTCCTTCACGACAGATTGTCGGATTTGGTGATAGATACCGCGGAAGTATTGAAGGTGGATCCGGATTAGATCGTGGAAGCTGTCAAGCGATTGCCCAAGCCGAAGGATCTGAAGAAGAGGGATGAGTAGATCCAGGAGTTGGAGGCGGAACGGAACCTACTCCAGACCCGGGTGAATTGGGCGGAAGGGGAAATGGTAGCTGCGAAGGAGAAAGAGAAGGAGGCTCTCGTTCTGGTCAAGAATCTAACCGGGGCAGTCAACATCAAAGCCGACATCATCACGAAAGCTGCCTTGTTTGATTCCAAGATGATATTAGAAGGCCACATTACCGGAACCAAGGTAGTTACCATCCTCGTAGACTTCACCGTGAGAATAGAGCGAGTTTTCAAAGAGATCCAGAAGTTACTGGCGGCCATCGATCCAAACCATGTGATGGATTTTTCCACCTTTCCAGAACTTCCTTTTGTCGCAGGTACCCCAGGGAAGCCAGTGGCGGATCAGGCAACCCGGATGGAGGGCCTGAGGGGGATACTCACACTAGCCGAGCCTTCCGCCAGTAAGATACGGATGACGGAGTTGAATTTGAGGCCAGCCTCGGAACCAGAATCGGAGTCTAGCGCGAAAACGGTTCCGGTGCCATCTAAGTTCTCAACTCCGGAAGTTCCCAAGGCACAAACAATGCCAAATTTGATGACCGGATCATTCAAGGTTCCGGGACAGCAGGTTAGGGGAGATCTCATCAACCGGATCGGTGGGATGACCAATCCAGCTCGGACTAATCCGAAAGGATTTGTGCACATGTAAGAGACCACGCCGGAGAAAGGAAGCGAATCCGCAATATTGGAGGATACAACACCAGAGAAGGAAAAGGAAGTCCAAGTTATTGAAGATTCTGACGAGGAGAGTGCCCACTCCACTTCCGGAACCGAAGGCGACAGCGATCCGTCTCCAGTAACGCGCCATATCCAGACTCGGGCCACAGCAAAAACTACGCCAGCCAAGAACACGAAGGGGACGCCTACCAGCCAAGCGGGGAGTCGTTCAAAGAAAGGATGGAAGCCAAGACATTAGGATTGGTAGGAAAAGAAGTATAGGATCCGGAATGGGGTTCCGAGCTTGGACCCGGTTTCTGAAATTTTAGGCGGATAGTTAGGAAATCCGGTTATCTCGGACGGCTGTTAGCAATCTTTCCGGATATTTCGGGAGATTCAGGGATTGGTGGCCTGGATTTCCGGGTTTCCTTTTCAGGCTTTTAGGAGTTGACTTTGGGTTTTTGTGTTAGTATTTTAAGGGCAGGCAAGTTAGTTGTCTGCCATGCCATTCCATCCTACTCCATTCAATCTTAGTGCTTTCACGTATGTATTACGATTTCCTTTTCTTAATCTAAGTTAGCCATGGTGCTTCTAGCTGCACTTTGCTTAGACGGAATCTCTGGCTCAGTGTATGCATGTATATTTGTATCCTTGTACTGGAGAAAGAGAAGGGAGGGAGAGGAGGAATCCGGATCTCTTGGTATTGAGCTGAGTGGGAGGAATGTGAACTGAGTAAGGCAGTGTAAGTGTGACGTGCTTTTAAATTGCCGGAACGGCAATCCGGGTAGGAAGGTAGAAGGCCCTGCGAGTCCAGAACCAGGAGGGTTCTGTGCGGAGATAAGCAACCGCCAAAGAAAAGGAACTCCCGCTACTCCGGAAAGTCTACCAACCTCCCCCTTGGTAAATTGTCTTTTCCTTGAGATTCTATTCTTTTGGGTCTATAAGTTCTGATCCGTCGTTGTAGTAAGAGAGGTGTGAAAAGTGCTCTGTGTGACCTGATTCCGGATCGGCCAATCCGGAAACTGTGAGAGAATACTCCTCCCTCCTCCTACAACTATGTTGTCTTGGGTGTGTTGTTTAGTAGATTTAGAGTACAAAGAAGATAATTGTACAAGTGGTGAGTCCCCACCCCTTTCTAGATCAAGGGCGGACCCTCTGAGGGTAAAACAGAGGCAACAAAAACCAGTGACGGAAGAGAGACGGAACTTAGTTTCGGGTGTGTCCGAATCCGGAACGGAATCCGGAATGTACTAAGTTTCCGGAATAAGGTAGTGAAGTGAAATAAGGGAGATTAAATGAGTAGTCACAATCCGGATACTTCTCATTCAATCGATATCATACTAGAGTTCCTTGGAACGATAATTCGTGTCATCTTGCAACCATTTGTCGTTGTAAGGATACTTACGGCTAACTGCGCGTACGACACTTTGAACCGCTCAATAGGAAGGAGACCATATTTCTGAACCCGGTATAATGTGTGCACCAAATTGGTCTTCACGTGCGAGGCTTCTGTGGACCTAATGCGTTTAGAAGCAAGTTCAATAAGTGCTGTACCCAGCATTTGCCACGTAGTTCAAATCAATGAAAACAAGTGAAACATTAAAGTTCCAATGAGGTAGAGAACAGACTTACTTGTTAATGTCATGCATGACATGCATGACTAATTCGGTCTTGCCCTTCGTATCTAGTACAATGGAGTCCACCGCGTAATGCCACTCTTCATCTTTGGAGTGTTTTTTGGTAATGTAGTTCATCCATGAGATGAGTCGGTGATTACCATCACAAACATAGAACTTAAGGTTATTCAGAAACCTTAGCTCAGGTTCGGAGTTCACACTAGCATTGAAGATGTCATTCTTTGCCTTCCACAAAGGATCCCACTTCTCTATCTCCTCTTCTGTGAATTGTAAGCTTTGTCCACCTTCATCCGTTGTTGTGACATAGAAAACTGCCGCTCCATCTCGGTAACATTTGCTGAACTCATGCTCCAAGAAATCAAGATCACATGACAGAGTCGGTCTCACCATGGGCATAGGAACCATTCGGCAAAGTGGGATTTGTAGTCGGAAGAGGTGAGTCGGCTTCATCCTCAATGAAGCAATGGTATTCACTGAGTCCACCTTGTGATATTGTCGGAGATCGTCTTCCAACAAGTCTTTGTCATCATCCAACAATAGGTCATCAATAACGTCTTCATCCACCGCATCTCCTTCATTTTCACCTTCATCTTCACCTGTAATGGGTGGTTGCGTTGAATCATCAGTCTTCGGCGTTTCTAGAATAGTCTCCTCGTGCCAAATGTTTGTAGGAGTTCCATCCATCTACGAGGTTCACCCATGAAATTAAGCAACATGCATGTACTCTCATCGAGGAATCTAAAATTCCGTTCAAACAAAACCGTAGTGGGATTCAATAAACAAATGATTGCATGAGTAGTCAAGCAGTTGAGGGCTGAGTTTAGAGATCAAAGGACATGCATATTATAAGACACGTTTTGACGCGATATGTCTTTAAAGGAAATCCAATACAATGGGATCAATCTATCTCTACATCTTCCTTTGAGTCAAAGCTCAGAAGAATGATGATGGGTTCTCCTAAACCATGAAATGCGCTACGTGCACAATCAAAAGTCTCCTCCATCAATGGCCCATCAATGGTGATGGAGACTTCTCTGTCTGAGGTGTACTCAGTGTCCGAACTCTCGGGAGACATACACTTGTTTGGGTTGTTTCTAGCCTTCTCAAGGATAAATTGAAGACGTCTACGTTTCTGGGCAGACGTGAGGTGACGTGCATGTCTTGGTGATTGGTGTCACTCACTCGACTGAGTTTAGAACTTTCAAATGCATCAACAGCGAACTCAACTGCCTCCATGACATCATTGAAACTTACCAACTCCTCATCTTGAACTTCTTGCTCCTCCATGTCTTTCTCTTCATCGGAATCGCTGGAATCCTCCATAGTTTCCTTCAGCGGTGAAAGAACCTGTGATGGTTCTGCCTCATGAGTGCCTAGGACGTGAGGAGGTGCTGTCGTTGATGAAGAGACATTTTGCCCATGTCTGACCTTCTTTAGAATGCAACATTTTCAAAGTTAGGAATCCATAAGCCAAATCATCAAAGACCACAATCATATTGCTTGAGTGCATTTGGCTTTGAAATAAACTTTTCCAAGTCCAAATCAGATAAAAGAAATTGACCAATGCATGTGAAGATCTACGAGTACATACCAAGAAGGTCTGCTTTAATCTTTCCTATTAATCTCTAAATCCAGTCCAAACAATCACAAGGATCAGCAAACACTATAAGAATCATCAAGATCACCTACCATTGTCAGAATGAACAAGATCAACAAACACTGCATGCATCACCTTGAACACCAAACAATGTAGGAATCATGAGGATCACCAAAAACACTAAGAATCAATAGGATCACTAACTACTAAAAGAATCAACAGGATATGAATACACGGTGACAATCACTAGGATCACGAAATACTGCCACACCCAATAGGGAAACAGAATAACGCCGCGGCATGAGAGTCATAATCACTACTACATTTATAATGCATTCAAACACCGGAAATAAGAGGAATAATCAGTGGTGAATTTTCAGAAATAATCTCCAAAGCGTGCATATCCTGAACCTCAGTCCAATAAATGGGGGTCTTGGTGAGTGCTGCCATGTGAACCTCGAATCCGAGGCTTGTCTGGCAACACCTACCAGGACCCCTTAAAATTCAAACATTAGGCTTCATTTCCAAATGATACAAAAACACGAAATTCTAGTCTCCTGGGAATGACACGGACACATGATAAAAAAAATGGGCCACTCCTCCGTTGGACCTTCAGAGATTTCAAATAAAAGTATAGTGTTAAGAAAACAGGGGGTCCTTGTGAGTGTTGCCAGACCAGCCTCGGATCCGAGGCTCGTCTAGCAACACTCACAAGGACCCCCCTTGTTTCACAAATTTTTATTTTCTTACGATTGTTTCAAGAATCAGGATTAGAAGTAGCGGCTCAAAGACGATTACATACCATCCTACTCTCAAACAAAAAAAGATGCCAACTAGGGATTCACGGCGCTCATTTGAAGACACCACTAGTAGTTGATGAGAAATCAAAGTTTTCTAATTGCGGGAGAGAATGGTCGCAAGGCTGAAACTGAAAGGAATCGGTAGAAGAGCAGCACGAGGAGTGCAACCTCTGGCTCCATTTCATTGAACATGGAAATTGTAGCGGGCCTAGAATTGGAGAATTATTCAAAAAGGGGGGTCCTGGTGAGTGCTACCAGACTAGCCTCGGATCCGAGGCTGGTCTAGCAGCACTCATCAGGACCCCCCGATTCTCACAGATTTCACTTTACAATGGTAAGGACGTATTCATTAATGAAGAACAGAAGTTGCAACTCTGATACAATTACATACCATCCTAGTCTCAACCATGTCTATGCCAACAAGGAATAAACGGGTGTTGATTTGATCACCTCACCAGCCCCTTCTGAGAAATCAAAGTGATTTGGTTTTGACGGGGATTATGGTCGCCAGGTTCATTTGGCGGAAGGGCAACACCATGAGATCAGGCTGTGGCTTCACTTCACTCAGCAGGAGAATTGTATAAGGTCCACACATAGGAAGGACAAATACATTAAAATCATTTTTGTGTTAAAAGAATGGGGGTCCTGGTGAGTACTTCCAGACCAGCCTCGGATTCGAGGCTTATCTGGAAACACTCACCAAGACCCCCCCCAAATTCAAAATGCACTGTACAATCCGATTGAGACTGAACGAACAGGATTGTTCCCGCTCTCAGGACTGTTGGTCTCAAGGCTGAAATTGGAATGAGCACCATTAGGAGTGGAGCGTGCGGTTGGATTTCACTCAAAACAGAGAGATAGACCAGGTCGAGGCCCAGTTCGGATGCTTCAGAGGTCGATCAGGTTTGAAATAACCAGGGGTCCGGGTGAGTGCTTCCAGACGAGCCTTGGATCCGAGGCTTATCTGGAAACACTCACCAGGACCCCCCCAAAATTCAAAAAAATCTATACGATCAAAAGGAGACTAAACGAACTGGATTGTTTCCACTCTTAGGACTGTATCGTCTGAAGGCTAAAATTGGATAGAATTCACAGAATCGCACCATGAGGAGTGGAGCGTGCGGATAAAAAAAACTGAAGGTCAAGGCCAAGGTTGACGTCGGATGCTTCAGAGGTCGATCAGGTTTTGAAATAACCGGGGGTCTTGGTGAGTGTTTCTAGATCAGCCTCGGATCCGAGGCTTATCTGGAAACACTCACCAGGACCCTTCCAAATTCAAAAAAATCTGTACGATCAAAAGGAGACTAAACGAACTGGATTGTTTCCACTCTCAGGACTGTATTGTCTGAAGGCTAAAATTGGATAGAATTCACAGAATCGCACCATGAGGAGTGGAGCGTGCGGATAAAAAAAACTGAAGGTCGAGGCCGAGGTCGACATCGGATGCTTCAGAGGTCGATCAGGTTTTGAAATAACCGGGGGTCCTAGTGAGTGCTTCCAGACCAGCCTCGGATCCGAGGCTTATCTAGAAACACTCACCAAGACCCCCCCCAAATTCAAAATGCACTGTACAATCCGATTGAGACTAAACGAACAGGATTGTTTCTATTCTCAGGACTGTTGGGTCTCAAGGCTGAAATTGGAAAGAGCACCATTAGGAGTGGAGCGTGCGCTTGGATTTCACTCAAAATAGAGAGACAGACCAGGTCGAGGCCCAGTTCGGATGCTTCAGAGGTCAATCAGGTTTTGAAATAACCGGGGGTCCTGGTGAGTGCTTCCAGACCAGCCTCGGATCCGAGGCTTATCTGGAAACACTCACCAAGACCCCCAAATTCAAAATGCACTGTACAATCCGACCGAGACTGAACGAACAGGATTGTTTCCACTCTCAGGATTGTTGGGTCTCAAGCCTGAAACTGGAAAGAGCATCATTAGGAGTGGAGCGTGCGGTTGGATTTCACTCAAAACAGAGAGACAAACCAGGTCGAGGCCCAGTTCGGATGCTTCAGAGGTCGATCAGATTTGAAATAACCGGGGGTCCGGGTGAGTGCTTCCAGACGAGTCTCGGATCCGAGGCTTATCTGGAAACACTCACCAAGACCCCCCCAAATTCCAACAATCTGTACGAGCGGAAGGAGACTGAACGAACTGGAATGTTTCTACTCTCAGGACGGTATGGTCTGAAGTCTGAAATTGGATAGTATTCACAGAACCGGAGTTGCTGGAGTTGCCGGAGGTACCACCGTGAGCATCATCAACGACAGACGAGACAAGCGATGCAGAAAGCCACAAAACAATTGCATTGCGGCATTAAGTCACCAAATCACAAGAAATCGTACCCTCTTCATTCTTGCAAGTGCTGGAGCGACACTTGTATCACGTGCTCCTTGCGTCGCGCGACTCCTTGTGTTCCTCGTCATCTGTGGTTGCTGCAATTTCCAAGTGCCGTGAACTCAAGTCAGGTTTTACAAGTTCCACACCATTCTTTTAGAAGCGATGGCTGTGTTTAAATCACGGCTAAGGACCCAAACTATAGAACCTGAATCCACGATGCGCACAAGCTAAGGTAGCGTACATGAGATTCTCCTTCCATAACGCCGCGGCATGAGAGTCTTCCTCAGGAACTCAGGAACTCCGCGGATCTAACATATTCCATTTCCGCCTTGAAAATGATCGGATTAGCATGTTTGCGAAAGCAAGAAGGCCGTGGATGGCAGGTGCATCCGGTCCAAAAAAATTTCCAAGTGTGACGCTCGGGTTGGGCCCACCAAAGGGAGCTCCCACCGCAGATCTAACAGATTCCATTTCCGCAATCCGAATGCTCGGATTAGCATGTTTGCGAAAGCAACAAGGCCGCGGATGGCAGGTGCATCCAGCCAAAAAAAATTTCCAAGTGTGACGCTCGGGTTGGGCCAACCGAACGAGCTCCCCCCGCGGATCTAACAGATTCCATTTCCGCAATCCGAATGCTCGGATTAGCAAGGCCACGAAAGCAACAAGGTTGCAGATGGCAGGCGCATCCGGTAAAAAAAAAATTTCAAAGTGTGACGCTCAGGTTGGGCCCACCAAACGAGCTCCCGCCGCGGATCTAACAAATTACATTTCAGCGATCCGAATGCTCGAATCAACAAGGCCACGAAAGCAACAAGGCCGCAGATGGCAGGTGCATCCGGTTAAAAAAAAATTTCAAAGTGTGACGCTCAGGTTGGGCCCACCGAACGAGCTCCCGCCGCGGATCTAACAAATTACATTTCAGCGATCCGAATGCTCGAATCAACAAGGCCACGAAAGCAACAAGGCCGCGGATGGCAGGTGCATCCGGTCAAAAAAAAATTTCAAAGTGTGACGCTCAGGTTGGGCCCACCGAACGAGCTCCCGTCGCGGATCTAACAAATTACATTTTAGCGATCCGAATGCTCGAATCAACAAGGCCACGAAAGCAACAAGGCCGCGGATTGCAGGTGCATCCAGTCCAAAAAAAAATTCCAAATGTGATGCTCGGTATGGGCCCACCGAAGGAGCTCCCACCGCGGATCTAACAGATTCCATTTCCGCCTTCATCATGCTCAGATTAGCATGTTCGCGAATGCAACAAGGCCGCGGATGGCAGGTGCACCCGGTCCAAAAAAAATTCCAAGTGTGACGCTCGATTTGGGCCTACCGAAGGGAGCTCCCACCTCCCAAACTCATAGATTCCAGTAACGCCTACGGAATGCTCAGATTCGCATTTTTGCTAAAGCAACAAGGCCGCGGATGGATGGTGTATGCGATTAAAATAAATTACGGATGAGGCTCGGTTCGGGAGACAAGGGAGCTCCCACCTCGGAACGGGCAGATTCCAGTAACGCCTACCAAAAGGCTTGGATTTGCATGTTAGCGAAAGCAACAAGGCCGCAGTTTAGGGTGGTGCATCCGATCAAATAATTGACGGATGAGGCTCGGTTCGGACGCCCCGAAGGGAGATCCCACCTCCCAAACTCACAGATTCACTTTTAAGCATCTAGGTAATGTGGCGGGTGGACCAGAGGCAACGACTACCATGTTCATGATCTAACTCCACAACTCAGTCAGTATTGGGCAATTTCCAAATGGGCTTAAGCCAAATTTACGGGTTCACTCCACGCCACGCTGGTACTTAAATAAATTAATTATCGAATAGGATTGCAAGAAAATATTTATAAAGTGTGAGAAAAGAATTTCAATAGCCTATACATTTATAGTCCCCTTAAAGAATATACAAGGTTTCATAGGAAGTTTCTAACCATGGAAAAGTAAGGTCATATCATATTTTTTCATATGTAGATTGCATGTAATCCATTGCCCCCACACTCATGTCTGGTAAACTCAACAACAAAGAGTGATTTCGTGTAGACCCGAAGTGCCAAGCACCAAAATGTCTGTACTAACACCTGAACTCTAGAGCAGTCACTGACTATATGTATACCTCACCTACAAAAGTATAGTGATCAATGCTCTTTTAAACTCTTCGATGTATGCTATCAAATAAAAATAGCGTTGAAACTTGTTCTCTTTGTGAACTGACTATGTTGCATTGATACCATCAACATTGCTAAGACCATGTAATCCTCGGTTGCCCTTTCCTGAACCCTAAACTCAAAATGAAATTGAAATGAATCGAGGTAGTTCAGAAACTTCTTACAGTACAGACGTCCGCTAGTCCTCTTCCATGCTATTGACTTCTATTCTCCATAGTAACCACTTGCTCTGCCTCCCCGCCATCAGTACGTGAATCCTCCTCTCCAGCAGTGCTCCCCGTCTCGTAGCAAAGAACTCTCCGTAGATCAGCTGGTGTGGAGTCTGCCTTTTTTGGTGGGACTCTCCCTCCTCTTGTCATCCTAGATCGCTTCAATGCCTTCACCGATGAAAAGAAAATGCGAGCCACGTCTGCCTTCTCTCTTGATGTGCTTCAATCTAACTAACGAGAACCGCTGCTCTCTACATGCAACAGGAAGGAAGAGAATGGGAACATTGGCGCCGTGAACTACACCACGAAAAGGAGAGAGGAAACTGGACAATGACGCCAATGCCACAAAGGTGTCCTCTTCAGTTTGGCATTGCAAGTGATTAATGAGCCGCCAATCATAATGTTCAATTGATGAACCCTAGTTCAATAAACTCCGCATTTGCGCGTGGTTTGTTCAAGGCTGTGCCACCGAAGGAAAACATGTACATCGTACACCTACAATGGGGGCTCTGTCAGCGTTTAGGAATCTAATTACAATGTGCTACAATCATTATGAATTTTGATGACGTCCAAATTCTCATGCACAGGTTCCGAGAGACACAAATCCCAAAGACTCTTTATGGAGCCGCCTTTTTGGAATGACGGAAGTGTGGTTCAAGTCGGGAATCCCAAAGTCATAATTCATTCATCCGTTCTTGAATTCAACGTATTTGACAGAGAGGAATTGCCAAGTCCAAGAAAAAACTGCAAATGCAATGACATAGTTGGAGATATTCCCAATCCAGCATGAGAGTTTAAATAATTTGGCGCCATAGTTTTCTAAACTACTGACAATAGGTTTGAATATTATTGCATGATAGGATGTTTGTTCCACAACATGGGCAATATGAACAACCTTGAAAAAATTGAAACTTCCATGAATGAAGAAATTAAGCGTAGTTTTTGATTTCCATATACATGGAATGGTTATGAATATATTTTTTTTATCACGAACATGAATACTTATTGAGATTTGATTTGGTGTCAATTCTGGAATGTCTATTTTCAAATACACTTTGCCACTATTCTGTAGTGTCAAATTTTTTGTTTTTGGATAATAATAGAACATAGCATTTAGGATAATATTAGTCTTTTTTGAAACAATGATGTATGCTTGTATTTGAAATTTATTTAAAATGATTTTGCTATTGGTTAGGTATTTTGCATAAAATTTAGATGTCAATTTCAGTTGACATTCAAAGACTATTCCAATTTAGAAATTAAGAACCTATAGTTGGGGATATTTTGATCTATACCTAATGTCAGCATTTTCTGCTATGGCTCTGGTAAAATGAAGTCACACTCATTAAGATGAGTGCAGTTGGGAAATCCAGACTACTGTCACCGCTTACGCTATGATTAGTTTCCTGACCTAAGTTAGTAATGTTGGGGTACGCTTTGCTCTAATTTATGGTCAAATATTAATTGTAATTTAAAAGCCACAAACATTTAATTATTTTTATAGAAATTGTTGTATCTTTAAATTTAATGTATGTACAACAAGGACATGGTGCTTACGGTTAGTTCAACAGCGAGCTCACAAGACTAGCCAAATAGAGAACTAGAAGATGCGCACTCAGAGAAGACCCAAAGTTTATTTTTGTTTACCTCATCTCTTGCGCTAGATTGAATATCCCACGTTCTTAGAGTGTCCGCTGGTAGCTGCAATGGCTTGTTTTAGGGTTGATGGTCATGAAATTCCGCTTGTATTTCCAATTCCAGATGGTGAACATGCTAGAGTCCCTTGTCACCTTCTTCATGTCCGCTTTAAATTTGTAGAAACCTCGATCTATGTTGAGGAGGAAAAAAGGTACGAAACAGGGGAAGTGCTTCGGACTGTCCCCGTGGTGAGGTCGGTAGAGGATGGAATGCACTGTTGGTATCTTGCTCCTGGGAACTACAGAGCATACGGACTTCCGCTATCCATGCTAGGTGCATCTACAGAAATACTGAGTCGCCACTCAGATAATTCTACTGTGGATATGCCATGCAGTCCTTACGCCCTGTCACCCAGCCCAACCACAGAAGGTCTGTCGATCCTAGAAATGCCCACTAAACTTCTTGTCGTGAAAGAAGAGAGATTACATCCTATTATAGAGTTGTCTACCGAATCAGAAGGAGAGTCTCCCAATGTCAATTCTCACAAGCAAACGTGTCTTGTCGATATGGCACCTACACAGATAGATATGGTGCACTCACTGTCCAGAACCCCGTCCACAACCATGTCTAATTCCTCACTGTCACTATCCCTACCTAAATCACATACAATTGGAAAAGCAAGCATAATGGACTGTCTAAAGAGACTTGCTAGTATGCATCGATCCCGAAATGAACTATCCACGATGGATCTAAGCACCATGAAGCACCAAAGGGTTCCGTTTCTCCCACCAGTATTTGATGGAGATGTCATCTTCGAATTGCCTCCTTGTGGGTCATCTTCATCTTCATCGGGGGCCAAGAACTTGGAAGGGATGGACAAACGTTACGATGGACATCCGTGGTGCAAGCTTGTGACCACCAACATCCACAACTCCGACAACCTTAAATTTTGTAAGTCCTACTGTGCTGGCCATCTTGCTTGTGAGAATGCCAACTGTAAGTATCTAAAGAGAGCTGCAAAGCGAAACGAAACTGAGTGGAGTGGCTACACTGTGTTGCCATTTAATAGCGGTGGGTGTCCACCAAAAGAGTCTACCCTAGTTTGCAAAGTCTGCAAGATGGCACCGACTTGTCTAAGCGCATGCAAAGCTAGGATGTACTTTGTCTACACTGATAATCCAGAAACGACAAGGGCGGCTATTCATTTTGGTGAGCATGGACACCCCGTTGCTAAAGGCATGTATAGGGATTCTACCGAAATGATTTGTGGACTCATTGCGGAGCAAGTGGCCAAAGTACCTACGGCCATGAACTCCGCAATAACTCTTTCGGCTAGTAAGGACTTCCTCGGAAGCTACCTATTTCACGATGGAGAAGGGGAGAAACAAATGCTGAAGACGGAAGAAATGGAGGAAGTCATGGACCGCTTCCAATACTTGAGTAGTCCAAGTATTCGCAACGTGATCTCTTCTTTCCGTTCAAACAATCGAGGAGGGATAATCGACAACATTATGACTATGAAGAAAGAATCAAAGTTCGAGTTCATATACAACAGCGTTTTTCCAGGCCAAGGCAAGGAAAAGGTTTACATTTTCAAGATGCTTACTGAAGGACTAGGAAGTGGAGTCGACCTAGTAAGGCGGATGCAACCGGATGGGGATCTGCAAAATGTGTGGTTGATGTTTGACCACGTCAAGCGCGTGAAGGACTGGACTACTATAGCTTGCCACGTGTACGATACTGAGTATAAGAGAGTAATGACGATTGCGATGTGCGATATGCAATCCGAAGATACCGAAGTTCAAGTACAATTTTGGCATAGCTTGAACGCGGTCATGCATCGCCACGGAGTGCCAAACCCTAACTTCAAGGGATTCATGGCAAATAGTGCTATGGCCAATTGGAATGCAGTTCGCATTGTCTACGGCACTGGATCTGCCAATGTCGAAATGGAGAATCGCAAGAGAACATGTTTGTTGCATTGGAGTACTTCTCTTCACAAGCACACGCAGAAGTACATTAAGGAAGCATTTCAACAGCAGCATATCTGTTTATGCAAACAATACAAAGATTCACAAAATATGGAGCAAGCGGAGGTCCGTTACCTTGCAATACGCTCATGGTGGTTGTCATCTGGAGCTTCCAACGAAGAAGCTCTACATCACCTAGATCATTGGCTAGCTTTTTGGCATTTTCGGTATCGTCAATGGGGAGGCTTCATGGACATGGTGAGTTAACCCGGAATTCCAAATTGTGTAAGCGTTGAAGTACCTGACGCTAGTTTTTTACTATTTCATCGAATCCTATTGTCATTTTTTTGTCTTTAATTTTAAGTCTTTATGAAATATAGAAAGAACTCTTCTTTGCGGTACCAAAACTGGGGGGTCCTCAAGACAGTGTACAAACAATTGTCGGATCCGACAGTTGTATCCAAGGTGACAGCAGGACCCCCGCATTTTAATAAATGGGAGACAGAAGTCCTATTTTGGAATGACCACAGTAAAAATATTTTTCTTGAATTCATTTATAGGGTTTAGGTGAGGGATAAATATGCTTTAGTATTTTAGGTGGTATTTGATAACCCTAAACCGATCAGAGTCATTGGAAATTCTTCAAGTGCCTTCTGAAACTACCATGGCAGTGCAAAATAATTCTTATGAAGTTGGAAATTGAAATGGTGGAGTATAACTACCACTAACCATTTCATTATTACATGTTGAATTTGTAGAAATTGACTTTGGATGAGATGCTAGACTTGCCATCGTGCAATTTATCCGAAACAGTGCATAACAAGTGGCTACAAATGTCCGGAAAGCGAGGCAACAACTTGTTTGACGCCACATGTGATGATAGTATCCGTGCTTGGATGCAAATGACAAACTACCGTGCATACCTGAAAGGATACACAACAGGATCAGGGCCGTCCAAAGGAGAGCTGAGGTTGAGAGTTGCGAGAAGAAGTGGAGATCCCAAAAAGATAGCGGAGGCGTTGAACACATTGCCTGGAGCAGAGGGTGTGGGAACCAAAGTGCCACACTTGGAAGGAGAAGAGATTTTTGGAAGCACTAAGAGGAAGTTGGATGTGCCCATTGGTGATGTAGGAGACTCGCATAGACCAGATAAGATCAACTTCTCTCAACCCCGTGTGAGAATGAGGTCCACCGCAAGTGCCTCTCAATCTTTTGGAGACAAGGGTGAACAACCTCAGCCAAATACTTCTCGCCATGTTACAGTAGCATTTGAAAGCGATTGCGATACATCCAAATGGCACATTGCTAGAATCAGCCACAAATCCAATGCAAGATGCCAAGCTCAACAACATAGATCAAACATCAAGTGCACTAGCAAGATTGCAAAAGGGAAAAAAGGTACTCCAGCTCCTATGTACCGCGGTCGGAAAGAAGAGTATGGGAGTAAGCGAGAGGTGGTGGCTGATTTTTGGTTTTGTTGGGATGACATTGAACGATGCGTGAAAGGGACAAAGCGGAAGTGGGTTCTTGATTGGCCGGAGGTGCCGGAGGTGCCGGAGGTTTGGCCTGTCTTGTCCGGAACTAACTTAAACCGGGAGGAGACATTGTTGCTACAATATGCAGGATTTTGCCTCCAAGAACGACCAGTCTTGTCACCACGTGGTTTGTTCAACATGTCAAAGATTTTCAGTCCTATTTTGTATGACCACCCTTTACCAAAAAACCCGGACGTATATCCAACAGTGAGGAACACCAGAGCCATTCGAAGGATTGCGAATGCACCTACTACCGAACAACGGAACAAGTGGGAAAGTGCAGGTAATGTTAGAGGGCAAATTGTAGGAGTAACACTACTCCCTCTTCCAGGCCTTGGTGCGATTGTGGAGTTAGAGACATGGTTTGACTCCAACAAAAATGCATATTGAGTTACAATGGGCCAATTCCCCACGTGCACGTGCCCAGATTTCGTGAATATGGCAGTGTCCGCTATTGGAGGTCGGCAGCAATATGTCAATTGCAAGTACTTGTACTACTTGTACAGATACTTCTGCAAGATGGATGTCAACCAAGACAAATTCATTCATGCACCAAGTTATAGCTTCAACGAGTTGAAAAAACTCCTAGTACGAGCGGGAATGATCACACTTCCAGAATAGGCATGGCCACATTTTGCAATGTATTTCAATTGTAATGCAGTCAGTTTATATATGACAATTGAAATGTGAATGAATTTGTGTTCACCAAGAGTGCTCAAGTTTCATAACCTGTAGTCAAAAAAAATTAGTGACTGATGGAGTTGCCCCCTCCATTGAAATTTGTGGACGAATTTGTGTTCACCGGTGGTACTTGGCTTTCTCAACTTGGAGGAAAAAAAAAATGGTGAGTGATGGAGTTGCCTCCAAATTAGAAAAAAAATTTCATACAATCCACGGTTATAGGGTACACGGTAATAGATCATAAATTAGACATTTCTCCTCTTTTTTAACAACAAAATTGGCAAAAAAAATTGGGGGGGCAAAATTTTATATTTTTTTTAGTTCTGGGGCTCCTGGCTCACAAGCTCCACGCTCCATGCTCACAGGCTCCCTGCTCCCGCTCGCACGCTAGCATCATTGTCTTCATGAGCAGCCTCCTATGCTCCCGTTCCCATTCATCATCTGTTTCTGTGTCCTCCTCCAACTTAGCGGATAGAGGAGTAGGTGATACAGCTCCGACAACAATGTCTTGAGCTGGCACAGAGGACATGGGATTAGGTCGAACAATAGGGGCTACCATCCAGCCCTAGATTTGGAACGTATTATTTTCAGATTCATCAATGCCTCTCACGCTTGGATCATTGCAATTTTGTAGATCAATATTTTCCCGCTGACGACTTCCATGCTCATCACACTGGGGCGGCGACACCAACGTCATCGGAGAAGAAGGAGGCGAGTTGGAGTTCACCACAACAGGAACTCGATTGACCGGACGTTCATATGTAAGCAAATATGGAGAATTCGCAAACATGTAGTCATTCTTATCCATTTTGTCTGCTAAACATGCGATGTTGCGATACCCCTTGTTTTCTCGGTCAACGAATTCGTAGCAGAACGCCTTGAACATCTAAAGATCATAGAACTCAAATATTTGAATTTACCAACTATATCCTACATGTGGAAAACATAGTTCCATGGAAGATATGTTTGACTCGAAGATAGAAACACAATTTCAACGCTTTCTCTGAAATAAAACAACTTATGGCCATGGGCACCCGGCAATGAAATCCTTGACCTATCTTCGACTCGAAGATACTTGGTAGTATTAGTGCACTCACCTTGGACACTAGAAGGAACTTTGTGCCACAGTAAATGCCAATAACATTCTCATGTGCGACAACAAAGTCTCGCAGCATGTCGAGATAGAACTCCATTCGGAGCTCACTTGCGTTCATTCGCCACTTTGCCTTCATGTTCCACTTGAACTCAAAATAGTATTGAGTGTCCCTTAGAATGGTGTAGTGTGCCTTGACCAATGGGCGGACAGAGGTTGCAAAGGAATTCTCTCTCTTAAAGAGAAAGAGAAGTGGTACATCGAAGGCACTCCAATGGCGGAAGACCAATTCGTTACATTGTTCAGTCTTTCCGCCTTGCAGGGACATATCTTGACTGAACCCAGTCATACTCTTTCATGTTCAAAGTTGTGAACAACTTCACAGCTTTGACGTCTTCTCTGCTACTCAAAATGAAGAACCAGACATTGGCTTCCGTCATTTTTGGCTCAAGCTTCTAGGCGAGAAAATCAAGAAATGGGTCAATTGCGGCCTTCATGTCGGTCGGCTTTGACCTTGGGGTTTGTCTTGCATCCAGCATGGCAAGATTGATCTCACAACTCTAATAACAATATTGCGTACTAGTCACCAGTGCCTGTGCCATAAACTCAATTCCTCGCACCTGTACACCCCTAGAGATTTTTGGGAGTTGGTATTTCTTCTTCACAAACCTCGTGAATATGGAGGACTTCTGGAAATTTATCTGCGATGTCCTTTGCCCGCTTGGTCCATGCGTCGTTTTGAAGCCGACGCTTGAAGTGCTCGAGCTTTGGGTGCGAAAGTAGAAAATTCCAACTCCCTGATGTAAAGTAATGATGCGCCTTCCAGTCTTTCCATACCTCCTGGTCAATGTCTCTATCTTCGTCGAAAAACTTCAACTTAGGCTTGAACGCCATTATGTCTTGAAGGATGACTTTATTCCTCTTGTGGTGATCTATCCAATCTGCACCTGTCATGTTGTTCACGATCAACATTTTGGGTCGACTCACAGAGAGCTTTGGGTAAGCAACTTTCCGGTTTGGAGTCTTACCGAGCAAATGAATCACAAACACCTTATAATCTTTGTGCGTGAAATGCCCGAAGTGAAAAAAGAACTCTTTCTTGAGAGCTGTCTTTGCTCGATTGAATGACTTTGACTCTCTATACGGTTTCAATGTAAAGGGGTCTATCAAGTCGCCATCCACATGCATCGTCAAGAACCTCTGCTAGTGAAAAAAGATGTTGTTTGGTAAGGTGATGATTTGCACTTCATTTTTAAGGTCTACTAGACCTCTAATTGTAGCCCCATCTTTTTCAAGATTAATGCTCTAAAATCTCTTCACAATAAGGCTTGCAAATTTCTGCGACATTAACATTACAGAATTCAACAATAGGTCATACAAATGTCAATGACAATCTTATCATTGACTTGAAGATATATTCTGGAGGTGTCTAGCTATGATTGAGTACGTACATTTAACTCTAGTGAATGATGATTGAATATAAACAGATAGTACTAAACAACTGGTTTGAAATGCATTTCATATCTTTGAGTCGAAGATACTTACCACGTAATTGTTTAGATTGTAAACCGATTTATTCTTTCTCGTCAGGGTTTCATTTTCATTATCAATTGGCTGCTTACAAGAGATCCATATGTTTCGACAACTAATAATTTGGTTCCCCTGTGTTGGATGTGCATGATTGAGGTGATTTGTATAGTTGTAGAACTTGGAGATGTTGGTCAGTTTTGTTGCATCTAGAGTCCATACAATGTATGCTTCCCAAGTCTGGAGCAAAACCTTTCATTCCTCCGCGCTACCTGCCTCCTAAAGCTCCTTTGATGCTGTTATGCTGTGTTGGCCATTTATTATCATGAATTGGCCATCTTTTATGTTGTCCCACTTTTGAGGCTTATTTTTTAACAAGTTCCTATTCTTATCAATAGGTGTAAGACACACTTTTTGACGTTGTTTCATGTCAATGATTTGAACGAGCTTTTTTTTTACTGTATCAACAATGTTTCTTTGCAATGTTTGAATGATGTATTGATCACAGGCTCGTTGACACTTGTCAATGTTGACCTTCATGGTCTACATGTCAAATAAGAAGTAGGGCTTGTGCTCTGCCCAGAATTGTTTCGGAAGCAAGTAAAACTTTTTGTGCTCCTCCATCGGAGCGTCAGCTTCTAGTCTGCTTGCCTCAACCGTCATCAACCTCGAACTTGAACTTCCTGTTGTTGTCGGGGTAGGAAGAAGGTTAGACTTTCTCCTTTTTGGCTAGATCCTCCGGCCCTGGATGTTGTTTCAACAGGCTTTTGAGGCTAAGACATTGCCTAAGACAGCCTTTTTTCTTGACTGCTAGTAGCAAGACCTCCAGAATTAGTCCGTCTTCCAACTTCAAAGGATTTTCTTACTTGCGGAATTTGACCTCCTACAGTCGGTCTTCTCTCCACATTCCTTACAACATAGTGGCCGAGAGCTTGCCAGATAAGTTGTAGCCGGTTTGTGTTAGACTTGGCAGAGTTGTTTTTCCATGGAATGTACCCTGATTTTTCAAATTCTTTGTTTAGGGCTTCCATCTGAGATCCCTCAAGAAAAGTCATGAGATTCTGTAGGTCAAACTTTCCATGGTAGGCATTGACATTAAGGACAATTGAGTGGCTATGAAGACCTGGCTTTCCTTGGTCATCCACTTTACAAAGTACAATGACAACAAAGTCTTTGTGGTGATCCTTTATAATTGTTACTTTCTCGTTGAAGTTCCATGGAAGATATGTGTCTTTCCCTTGGACACGGTAATGGAGGTACACAAAGTCTTTCTATCTACTCATTCCAAAACTCCAAATCGCTATATGCTCTTTAAACTGCCATAGTGCTCTGTAGGTTTCCTCCATTTCCTCGAAGAATAGTTTGTCAAGAAACGGGTTAATGAAAGGCTCGATGTGGTACACAATGGCTGAGTAATCATAATTATGCATCCATGTCTTTGTCTGTTGATTGTACTCTTTTGGACATTCCCACAAATTATTATTAAGTGGACTATCTTCAACTCGAAGATAGGAACATTTCATAAATCTGTACACGAATTGCATTCCCTTGATATTTGATATTTTGTTTTTCTTTCATCTGTTCAATTTTAAATTATTTTTTAGTTTCTAAAGTTCTATACTCTAAGTAAGTAAGTATGCCGGATCTATTTTGTTTTTTGTTTTTCTTGGCAGTCAATCTCACTGATAGACTGCGGTCTTGATACTCGACTCGTAGATATGGACCTTTTTACTTGTTGTGTGGACGGTCTAGTTTTTTCTTTGACAGAATTGGAGCGTAGACTTTTAGACAAAGTTTATCGAGGAATTTGTATAGTATTGTTGATTCAATGATACATGAATTTTAGGATTTTAGGATTTTTTAAATTCTTTTTAAAAGACCTTTGTATGAATATTTCTTTACCACTATGCATTTTTTCCAAAGTAGTGGGCTTCCAGATTATCTTCGAATCGAAGATAGGCTGGAGTTGTATTTTAAGGTCAACTCTTAGCCTATCTTCGATTCAAAGATAGAGTTTGGAGTTGTTACTTAGGTTCTGCCCTCAATCTATCTTCAACTCAAAGATAAGCTGGAGTTGTATTTCAGGGTCAGCTCTCAGCCTATCTTCGAGTCAAAGATAGAGGTTGGAGTTGTTTTTCAAATTTTGGCCTTAGTCTATCTTCGACTCGAAGATAGGCTAGAGTTGTTTTTTAGGGTCAACTCTCAACCTATCTTTGAGTCAAAGATAGGGTGGAATTGCATTTCATGTTCAGCTTTGAACCCTAAATCCTAGCAATGACGTTCAAAACCCTAATTCCAACTTTTGTTGAATTTCTCATGACTTTGGAATCACACTGATTGAAATGTTTGAAAGCAAATATGAGCCTAGCAAAGTAGTTAGAGGTAGTAAATTCTTACCTTTGAAATGGAAGATACAATAGATCTTGTGAACAATAGTAATCGCCAAATGCAACTCTCAAATTGTTGGATATTGTGAAAGTAAAGAAGAGAGGTACCATCGACTTCCAAAGTCTACAAACAAAAATAAGTAGACGTGTATAAATAGAATCAGAACTCCTCAACCTAGCACTCCACATACAACCTGAGAATTCTTCACACTAGCAAACTATACAATCACACACAATAGCAAGCTTGAGCAACAACTAAACCCTAAACATGTGCTAAGTCTACGCCATTCAAAGTATATGCACAACAGAACAATCTTCACAAACAAGAATTGTGAGCAGTACATAGCATTGGAAGAGATATTAGTAGCGCATAACATTGAAATGCAATCACATACCAACACAATGGCAACACAAACACAAACACAGGCAATACAATGCAAAAGGAAGAGGATAACACAATTGCACTTTTGATTCTTATACTTGAGAATTCAGTCACCTAAACTACACTCAACATCATGCAAAAGAACTGCAAGGAATTTACTGATTTGAACTCGGCCTTCGACTCGTCTCCAACTACAGACCTAATCCGCAAATCCGCCACCAAACCTCCCTCACAAACCGCACAATGACACATACACCTCCTTCCTGAATCGCATGCAGACACACCTCATCAACAAACCACCGTTCACTTCGACTCGCCTCCAACTACAGAAAAGATCCGCAAATTTGACACCAAACCTCCCTCACAAACCGCACAAAAACACATACACCTCCTTCCTGAATCACATGTTGACACACCTCCTCAACGAACCACTATTCACAACAATGTGATTCATCCAAGCAACAAACCAACACAAATAATGTTCACATCTACCACTCTGCACGAGAATCCTGTGCGAGTGACACAAAATCCTCACGTTACTTGGTGGAGATGACGACCAACCCAACCTCGTGCCCAGGCTCGGCACCGGCCCTCGCTCCCAGCCTCGGCAGTAAACCGCACGCCCAAGTTCAGCACTAGCCCTCATTCCTAGCCTCGACAACAAACCGCATGCCTAGGTTTAGCACCAAACTTGAAGTAACGGCAACCCAAAGCTCCAGAACCTAAATCTAAAGCCGACAAAATTACTCCAAACCTCAGTTTAAGGTATTAGATTCCACACAATTGCAAAGCCTTATACCCAAGAAATAATGGATTTAGGATAATTTCACAACTTAACCCCTATATGCCTAAGCCCTATTTTGAGCTCCTTGGAATTTCCTCTAAATTGAACAAAACTTCAACATTCTAATCATTTGTATCAATTTTTTTTCGAATTGTAACCGTACAAATTCAAACTAGACATATTAGAGATTGCATTGTAAAAGAAAACACAACAATAGCATTTATGGAGTAAAAGATTATAATGCTTGACTATGAAATTCATGGAACATGAATTTCCCACAACAATCCAACTTTTAGCTATTTTTTAGGGCTTTTATGCAGGTGAATTTTGCCTTTCTTGTGCTTTTACTTTTTTTTTAAAACTATGGCAGGGTTGCCCCCTTTCTTGAAACAAATAGAGAATGCAATGGGTTACATGAAATTAAAATTGAATATACAACATGAATGTCCTATGAATTTGCAACTTCTACAAATTTTTTTCCCTTGCCTCTACGTGAATTTCATAATGTTTGTGGCTTTGCAATTCAAGGAATAAAATGGCAGGGTTTACGCTTTTTCTCTAACCAATTAGGATTTGGACCATTAGAAAGATTAACATAGAAATTGTCATGGAACATGAACTTTCCACAGCAATCCAACTTTTAGCTATTTTTTGGGCTTTTATGCAGGTGAATTTTGCCTTTCTCATGCTTTTCCTTTTTTTTTAAACTATGGCAGGGTTGCCCCCTTTCTTAAAACAAATGGAGGATGCAATGGGTTACAGTATGAATTTAAAATTGAACATACAACATAAATGTCCTATGAATTTTCAACTTCTACAAAAAAAATTTCCCTTGCCTCTGCGTGAATTTCATAATGTTTGTGGCTTTGCAATTCAAGGAATAAAATGGCAGGGTTTATGCTTTTTCTCTAACCAATTAGGATTTGGACCATTAGAAAGCTTCACATAGAAATTCATCATAGAACATGATTGTTCCATAAAACTGCAATTTCTACGTCTTTTGTTTCTTTAATATTTACATTATTTAGTTTCAAGACAATAGAGTCTTCTATATAGGTGCAACATTTATCTTCTTTTAAATGTAATCCTAGACCATAAATGCTATGAATTGCAATTTTAATGTAAACCTATAAGAAAAAAATTTGAACCTTCAAGTTTTGTACACAGTTTCCACAAAATAAATGGAAAAAGTGAAGAGTACCACCTCATTGATTATATTCTTCAATTGCCTAAGAATATTGGACAATTTAAAAAATCAAGAGAATTATGTTCAAAAATATAATGTTGTATGTTTGAGAACCATGTCCATTGTTATAAATACTTGTAGGCATTATTGGTATCTAAAAATCATACACAAAAAATCTATTTCTTTTTTCACCAACCCCTTTGAATATTTTCTTAATTTGTGTACATGTTTAAGACAATTTAGAAAATCATGAGAATTCAATTCAAATACCTGATGTATTTTAGAGAACCATGTCCATAGATGAAATACATGTAGGCATTAATATTTGTATGAGTAATTATACATAGCAGTCCTATTTTTTCACCAACCTATTTAAATATATTTGTACTTTGTCTACGTGTTTGTGAAATTTTAAAAGATCATGAAAAATTTGTTGAAGTATGTGTTGTATGTTAGAGAAACATGTCCATTTCATGTCAATTTTTAAAGATTTTGGGTTTTGGGTTCATTTTAAAAAAATGGCGGAGTTACCTATTTGTTGTAAAAACTTTACAAGTAGGCAACAAATAAGCATGAAATCAAAATGAGACATGCAACACCAATGTTAGATGCCTCGCCAACTTCTACATTTTTTTTTGCTATATTTAAGAGAACCATGCCTATGGATGAAGACTAGTATCATTTTTTTTTACGTAATAATTATAGTTACACACAAGTTCCATTATCCTAAACCCTCACCTTTTTTTCAATTTTTAAAAATTAGTGCCATAGTGTGCTGGATGATTTAGAAAATAAAATCATGGAACATTGCATATTCCATGATTATTTCCAACAAATTGCTTGTTAGGTGTCAAATACCTACTTTATAATGAGGATATGGTAAAATCTGCAAATTTAAAGTACAATTTGCAAAGCCTCTTTTATTTTGAAATTGATGTGTATGTCAAAAAAACAAATGAAGAAGTTGTAAAATCATGGAACATTCATGTTCCATGATTATTTTCAACAAAATGCTTTTTAGGTGTCCAATGCCTCTTTTCTAAAGTCAAAATGGTATACCTTATAGAAGTGAAGAAAAACTTGCAAAGTCTCCTAATAGGTTTCAAACATGATATACAGGCTAAGGGAAAAATTGAGAAGTTGTAAAATCATGGAACATTCATGTTTCATGATTATTTCCAATGACATCCTTCTTAGGTGTCTAATGCCTATTTTCAAAAGTAAAATTTTTTGAACCCTATAGTTTTTAAAGAAAATTTATAAATTATCTTATGTTTCAAAGAGCACTTGCATGTTAGGGGTTTAAAAAAAATGTAGAAGTTGTAAAATCATGAAACATTCAGGACCACGACTATTTGCAATGAATTGCATGTTATGTGTCGAATACCTTGTTTTTTAAGTGGGAATTTTTGAACTTTGCAATTTTTTGAAAAAGTTGCAAAGTTTTTTATGTTTTAAAAATGATGTACATATTACGGACCCAAAAATGTTGAAGTTGTAGAATCATTAAACATTCAAGTTCCATGCTTATTTCCAATAAAATCCTTATCAGGTGTCTAATACCTATTTTCTATAGTAGAAATGGTAAACCCTTTGATTTTAAATTTTTTTGCGAAGTCCTTAATGTTTCCAAATGGCGTGTAAATTAGGGGGGAAAGATGTACAAGTTTGAAACCCTAAAACCAAACCTCAAACCCTAAACCACGTCCCTAAATCCTAAACCCTAGCCCCAAATTCTGAAGCCAAAGCCGTGACTAGGTAAGACATGTCTGCAACAACGAAGAAAGGACGTTGCAAATTCAAAGCATGCTAAAATAGTAGTGGATAGTTGGCAAAAAGATAGTGAAGGCAACATAAGAATGGTACTATAAACGATTAAATCATATAATTTTTTAACGGGTATTTAATGTACCTAAAATGTTGTATCCTATAGCTTGTAAAAAAAAGTAACCCCAAATTCCGAAGCTACCAAAGAATCTGGATACTAAAGGTGAATGCACTGCACATATATTTGCGGAATTTGAAATACACATACTAGCGGAAATATTTTCCGGCCTCTTGTTCTGTGCCCATCCTCTATCATTCAGCGGGAACTTGATGACTGATGACCTACCCTCGCAGCAAAGAAAAACCATCTCATTTCTTGCAGTTGTTGCTGCGCTCTCCACTCTGTCGCATTCTTTAGAGCGATCTATTGATTCATTGTTTTTGAGTTCTTCCAAAGAGAATATTAACATACTTGTTGAGCGCATGTAGGAAGTTGACTTGCTACAATCATTTTTTATGCTTTTTACAGGTTAGTGCAAAAAGTGGTACTTCGGGATGATATTTTTTCCTTTAATTTCCTGCTTGTAGGATTTTTAAATGTATGCACAGATGATCAATAGCGTCTTCATAGGTTGCCATTCAAACTGAGGAACTCATTGGAGACGACTTTGTTATGTGGGACTCTGTGATAGCCCAAAATTTGCTCCGTGAATTTCGGAACTAATCAAACGTAACTATTCAGAAATGAATTATAGAATATCTTCGAGTCAAAGATATCCAGTATAGGTCGTTGGCATTTATGATGTAATTGACACTAAGAACTCCATTGACTCATATCATCGAGTCAAAGATAGCAGGACTTAAATGATAATGTTTTCAATTTATAACTTTGAATTCTAGCAAGTCTTATCTTTCACTCAGAGAAATTGTAATCAACTATCTTTGACTCAAAGATATGAAGGTTAGTTATCTTGGACTTTAGGATATAATAGTGATCTATCATCAACTCAAAACCTTTGTAGATAGGTCTCTCCGCTTCATTGATATCGAAGCCAAGTATCTTCGACTCGAAGATATCAGATTCCTCTACCTTTGATTTTATTAAAAACAGTCACATATCATCGTTGAAGTCAATAGTACATCATTGTCAAAGTTTTTGTATCCAGGTATCTTCGTCTCAAAGAAATCAAAGGCACATATCTTTGCCTCGAAGATATTCTAGCCATATATCTTGGACCTAATTAAAAATAGTGAAATTTCATGGTCAAAGTTTTGGTAGCCAAGTATCATTGACTCAAAGATATGAAGGCTTAGTATCTTTGACTCAAAGACATGAAGGATAAGTATATTCGAGTCAAAGATATAGTAGTCAACTATCCTCGACTCGAAGATATCATAGTGAACAGAAAATTGTCATTTCTAGTAAGTATGAAAGACAAAATTTGTACTAAATGAGAATGATGGTAACTTGGGATATTCAATACTTAATGTCATTCTGCTTATTATTCCTAGCTACAATTATGTATACTTTACCCTGATATGGATCTTCATAGAAGAAATATTCATTTCGTGTTTATAGTCTAAAAGAAAGTATCCATATTTTTGAGTCGATGATAGTCTTCAAATGTAGTATACGCTAATATACTACTTAGTACTTGGATTGTTTGAAGGATATGTGGGTCAGAAGTTTTACTTATGTTTTTTCTTATATAACTAGTACATAAAGAAGAATGCCAAATATTTATATGTTGATAAGTGATTTTGCTAAGGCAAATTCAATCATTTTCACTATGGTAGATTCTGTTAGTGTTTTGTGGTATGCATTATAGATAGATTCCTTGTCTTTGAATCGATGATATGTTTTAATATTTTTGTGTTGTTTTGTGCAGAATGGATTATCATGAACCTTAGGACTTTGTTCCTCCAGTTCCTATACTTCCACTTGATATTCGTTTATATGAAGGAATTCTTCATGCGAAGTGGGTAACGCAGCCTATCACTCTTCAAGATGAAGACGGAGTGGACATTGCGAGGAAAGTCATTCTGAACATTCACCCAGATCTGGTTGTTGACCAAAATGGAATGTCTCACGGCAATAGCCAAGTTGCTATTCACATTACAGAATCTTTAAATGAGGAATTATTCTCTTTTGCAAATATGTGGTCACTACGCTCTTGGCCCATTAGGAGAGTGTTTCTTTATGATGGTACTTCTTTATATGACCATAACAAAACACATAAGTACAATACGGCCATGAACCCCAAAAGAATTCGGAAGGGGGTTTGAGCATATGAAACAACTTGTATGAGAATTGATCCTGAGGTCCCTCCCAAGAAAGAACTTCTCTTGACTATGGAATCAACCACACAAGTTTCTACGAAAAATTGTTGCGAGAAAAATTGTATACAACCTTTTCCACATGCGCTTATTCAAGCAATACGGACTGAAATGTATGCAAGCCATGATTTCAAGGCTTGCAACAAGACACTCTTGGAAGTGCATAGGCAGATCCACAAAGACGCTAGTGGGAAAGAGTGGATCACCTTGAAAGAGAGGAAAGTGTGTCCTGTTGCGTGGTGGATCATTCATGGGATTGCAAAATGTACGTAGTATAGGTACAAAGAGAAAGCCAAAACTGGAAAGCAAACCAATGTGCATAGAAATTTGGGATCCAAGAAGCCCCCCACACAAACTCTTTAGGCTACAGCCACACTTCAAAGGTTAATTGAGTCGGATGTTGATAAGATGCCGCACAAGACAAAGATACTCGAGTCTGAGGAGAAGGTCACTGCTATGGTTCTTCCATCTTCATTTCGTTGGAGTGATCAATTGAAAACAATCAATGAGTCCAATGCAAGTTTCAATTTGCCACCAATTTCTTCCAACGGTTTGAGCAATATTTGTCGTGCTTCTTTCCATGAGTTTGCCGCAAAGGCTCGTGGAGATACATTTGCTAGGTGTGGCTTGTGTGACCAGTACAATCAATTAAGAAGTGCTTGTGTGGGTGAAGAGGCAAAATATAAGTGGTCAAAAAAATTGGATAAACATAATACAAGGCAATTGGCTCATAGGGAGTACTACTATGGAAATCGGAACAAATCCGTAAGAGCGCCAGAGAAGATGTTGTGCATCATTCATGACAAGCTGGATCATTCAAAGACCACTTCTCCACACTTTTCCCACAAGACCAAAGTGATTGAATCCTTTATGAAAATGCCTGTAGCTGTTACAAGTATGATTGCTCATGGGCATGGTGATGTGCGGTATGCACACTATGGTTTGGGTACTTATCCAACAGATTCAAACCACACCATTGGGGCAATTGCAAGGTTGCTACGTGATTTGGATGGAGTGCCAAAGAAGTCATTGCGCACGTTATTTTCAATAGAAGATAACCAATCCACCTTAACAAAGGCACTTCTACATGGAGCAAAAACTTGTTTAGACTCCCTCCTTTCACCTCTGATTGAACCACTTGTAGCTAAACCTCTTCCTCCTATACTAATATTGTAGCTGGACAATTGTTCAAGGGACAATAAGAACCGATATGTTTTTGGTTTTTGTTCTATGCTTGTATATAAAGGCATTTTTCGTGAGGTGTACATCAACTTCCTCATTGTAGGACACACTCATGAAGACATTGATGCTTTTTTTGGTCGATGGAGCTCCAAATTGAAGACAAATAACTATCCAACACTTCCAAGGCTCATGAAGTCCTTCATGGATTGTGAAGAATCCCCTGTAATTCCTCATCTCATTGAAGAAGTTCCTGACTTCAAGACCTTCGTGCACGGATACCTCGGTATAGGTGGGGATTTCTTGGAGGGTCATTCTAGATTCCCAAATTTCAAATTTTTCAAGGATTCTAATGGATGGACTTTGATGGAATATAAACATTTGTGTACAGATAAGCTTACATTCAACAGAGTGTTAATTAATTAGTTTAAATTGATTAGTAATATATTAATTAATATATATATATATATATATATATATATATATATATATATCGTTTGCACACATGCATATATGCATGCACATTCATACGATTGTTTTAGAAAAACTTGAGTAACATACATATGTATTGGAATACTTACATATATTTTTGAATATGTTCTCCTTTTATGTGAAAACAAGTGCACTTGCTCTATGTTATTTGGATTTGAGAAAATACGGAGACTTGGTGGAAGAGCTGCGCACGCACATTTTTTAATTGCCATGTTTTAATTATGTGCACGTGTGCGCGCCTACTGGGTAGAATCTATTGTCTGCAACGTTTCATTCCATTTACCTGAATTAGGATGTGTGTTCTGAACGATTTTGAAGTTCTTCTACAGCGGTCTTTCACCTCCTGCTTCTGACTTAAACTTGAATGCCTTTTCTTCTTGGATTTGCCAATCCCATTTTGGAGCAGATTCTGTAAAACAAATCCCACCGGAACTTGTGTCTGTCAGTATCATATTCTGGCCCACGTTGGAATCAGAATCTCTTATCTCCGTTTGCAATCGCGGATTGGAATATAACATAAAAAAAATTTCAAGGTTTGATCTTCCTTTGAACACGCATAGTTTCTATTTAGTACCGTTTTTTCCGTTCTTGCTGCTCACTTACCCTACTGCATTCCATACTTAATTTCTTCTACAGGTTGGAACAGCATCTCCATAAACCAAATAAAAAAAAGAGGTTGTAGACAAACATGAACATGAACACCTTGTCCTACACACTTTGAATAATCATATGTATGTCTCAGACCTGAATCTTCCTACTTCATTAATTTAGTAGTGTTTCTCTACAGCTTCCTATTCAGTTTGCCACTTCCTTGCCGCAATTGCACAATAGTCTTTCCTTGCAGCAAAACAAAACCATCACAAAAAACAAAACAACAAAACACTCCCTTCATTGTGGAACTCCATACATATATTTTTCAATCCTTTTAATCATGTATGCATAAACTCTGCGAGACTCGATTCTGCCTTACCTTAATTTCACTTTCCAGGTTCCTTGCATTGAACATGCTCTTTCTTGGAGCTGCTGCTTAATTAAACAGTCCTGCGTATAGAAAACCACTGATTGCTACTACATGATACTAACTAGTAGCTACAATATCAAGTTCAATCTACTACCTTTGTTCTCCATCACTGCCACACAAATGTTATTGTCATTATGCACGAGAAGGAGAAAGACCATTTCCTGTCTTCCTTCACTGCATACATTACACACCTCTGATGACTTAACCGAAAGCAAACGTGATTAAAAAACAAACTAATACGCGAGAACGGAGGACACACTACGTTGAATTAAGAATTTTCACTTCTGTGTCCACCTCCAGAAATAGTATTTACCTGCAGTCGTATAGTACACCAGAAAAAAACACTTGCAGCCTCTATGTGTACTTGAATTCAACCGCTAAAACCCCATACAGACAACTACGTCTATCACTTGTACAAATGAAATAGTATGCACACCTTCTTTGCATTGGCCCAACAAAAAGGCAATTGTACACAAGAAGTTATGGGTCTGTTATTTCTGACCATGAGCTACGCTCCCTCTTGCATTGACCGCCTCCACTTTAACAATATTACTGGACAGTCATTGTTGGGGCACTCTAAAACACTATCGAAGCTGGAAACAAAAATTCAAAATTCAAAGTCTCTACCTCTGATTACGCCATTGTAGTAGGCTTAGGTAACCATGTCCGATCTAACTTTCACAAACCTGTCATTCATAAGACGTACTTCCTGATCATCAAAAACTGTATTGATTTCCCACGAGAAGCAAGTCTCATTTTTATCAACCCGTTGGTCATTGCTGTTGTTGACTAGCAATACCAGGCTTCGCAATCGCTGCACTCCATCGTCGTTGTCATTGCATCGGACTCGCCATTCAACCTTCACGCATGCTGCCACTGTCCACTCCAGTCTAAAAAATGACTTTGAAGTTATGAATTACGCATGAAGTATTATACCTCGTTAGTACTATGAGTTTGAAATCTGCCACATTCAATGACACAAGCGATGCATTACACGTTACTACTGACTACGAATGCGACTCATTTTCCATGTACACTAATTCTGAGGTCCGCCGAGATGTCATGCAAGAATAATGCATTACCTGAATATGCGATGCACACATTGAACTCACTGATATCCCTACTACTGCAAAATTCATTCATGACTTACATGAAATTCACTTTCTCCATGCTTCACCACGTAAAGCCCCACAGAAGTTCAAGACACGACACCTTCTCCTTCGTTTTCAAATACTGTTTCATTATTTATGAGAACATTCGCTAACACATGGCCTCCGCATTGAAAGAGAAGTTCAAATATTACCAATCACCGCCTCTGCTCTCTGCTGCGCTGCTTGGAGGCTCATACATTGCATCGTCGTTGAGGTCATCCCAGTCCATATTCATATCTTCAAGGTCTTCCTCTACAGAATCACCCACCGTCCATGAGTTCAACTTATGGTTGTCATGGCCATTACCAATATGGTCATAGAACACGCGAGACTTATTCTCCATGTTCGCAAACTCTGCCTTCGCTTCCTCTGTCCACAGAACATGCCTGGACCTTGCAACAGCAGCAACCGCCCTCACACTCTCGGAAGGGCATTCGAATGCACCTTCCCGGCCGCTTCGTCAAAACGCCGCAAGTAGCCACACAATTCCACGCCATTCGAAGGAATTGAAGACATTTCTGTGCACTCCAATCGCCTACAAGAAGAACTTGTTTCTCACTTCCACTCAGACTCCTAAAACACCGTTGCGTTTCCCACATACACTTATGGAAACACTCATAGACGCTGGCCTCGGGAGCACTAGCAACATACTCCCTTGACCCTTGTACATCCTTTTAGTAATGCTTGAAAAGAAATGCTGTCACGTACCTCCATTTCATCAAAGACGTTACAGAAAAAGCTAATTAAAAGCAAGTTCCCACGAGAACTACTTTTTGGTACAAGAATACGAACTTCCTACTCGCCACTTTGCTTCATATGTGCGAACGGGAACACCGCTACGATCATACGTGCGGAAGTGAGTTCACCGTCACTAAGCTCTGTAACGTCTCCTTCGTAAACAAGAACTACCCGATAGAATTTCATCCTCAATGACTTCTTCACCGAAGCCCCTGTTTTGCAATTCAACTAAACCCTTGGCACTCATATGCATATCAAAATTTTCAATTGTGAATATTGTTTTAGAATTCCGTATTTTTTTTACATTTGCCGATTAATATAACTCTTCTTCCCTGCATAATCACTTCGTCTACTACTTTTCCAAAGGAAAAACACTCACATGAAGGGAACAGTAAAATTGAAGTTTGTAGTACTCACTTGAATGTTGCCGAATTGAACTATCGTTTCAATTCCAGCATACAGCTAGCGAACATCATGTTCTTTAAATCCGCCCTCAATGCTGCAGAGTTTTAAAAAAACCCGCTCATGTCGCCTTCCTCGCTTATGCCATGTCGATGCTCGTCTACTGTTCTGCTCTGACAACTCCGTTACAATGCACCTGCATTGACATTGTGATTTCAGATTCCACATGTGTGAGAGGACATTGTGTTTTCAGATTCCACATGTGTAAGAGTTTCGGACGACTTCGCTGAATGAACATGACCGTGACAATTGAGGTCTACGACATCAAATTTAAAATGCATTCCGTAATCACTGCACTTACTGCACACTTTACATAGACCCGTCATTCTTTAAGAATCTGTAGCTTCCCCCGCTTCTCTACGTACTGAACAAAGCATAGACGGGGCTGTCAGTACACCGACGCTGGAATAGAAGAGACGATTTTCCTTTCTTGATATTGCATTTCCAGTGCTCTTTGTCGGTCCAACCAATTACTTTGCATGACTTACAAGCCAAGACATTTACTACGTTGTTGGATTTCACCTCCACAGGCGTCGACTTCGTAACTTCCCACAGAAAAGTTATCTAACATGTACATATCGAAACTTGTACCTCAAAAACATTTGAGATTGAATCTCTTGCAATGCGTTCGGACCTTGAATTACACTTATGTCGCCTCCACACTCTTGCTCGTCCTCGTCATCCACTACTCGTCTACTCCGAGGTTCTTTCTGAAGGACTACTTTCAATCCTGGATGCCTCCAGTCGTCAATGAAAAAAACTTGTGAGCACATTTAAAAATTGAGTGTTGCCATCACAATTCAACTACAAGGGCTACTTTGAATCAACACTTCAATCGTCCTGCACATTTTCCTTTAAAAATGACGGTCATTCAGTTCCATTTGAATTGAACATCATTTCTATCTATCTCCCTTCCTCTGCTCTGTATGTTTCTGCACACCATCTGTGAACTTAACATGAATTTTCACACTGCTAACAGTAAGTACTCTGTGAAAACATTACAAAGCCAAAATTGTGCACTCTCATTATCTCCTATGACTTTAGCTATTTCTTCTTCAGCATGACTACATACTAACTAATATGATATTCACTTACCTGACGCACAGTTGCTGGAAGGACATATGGCTCACGAGCACCTGCGATTCTGTCATTGTAATGACCCATAATCATCTACCTTTGTTGACGGGTGCTCACTTGGACTATTGGGAATCCAAGAGCCTTGCATTACCACTCTTCTTCTTACTAAATAGCGAACTACTATTATGTCTTTTAGAATCCCAACCATACTAACACCAGCACTCCTACCCTCTTTTGCTCCAAAGACACATGCTATTCCATAATCTTGTGTTACGTATCCCAATTCACCAATTTCTTCATGTACTTTGTAGTGATTCCCATATGCCCACATGTGCTTATAAGACTCCGCTTGTACACTTGGTAGTTTTGACAATCTTCACAATTCTACATCTACATGGCCTACACCATGGTTACGAATGAGAGAGGTTGTGTAATTACTAAGCCATTCAATAAAATGAGGCATATCAACGCATAGGTGGGCTGGATAATCATATTGGTGCCTTCTAGACAATCTTCTACTTGCAGCTTCTCTCCGAAATGATTGCCTGCCAATTTCGAGTGCTTCTTGTGCTTCATTGTATAACCTGCAACCTCCATAGGTATGTCACATGCAAGACATGTAAGAAATTCCAATGGCTCATTAATTTCCAAATTCATTAGACAAATACGTGAAGCCACAGTTTGTCCTCTGGCATCTTAGAAACACATGAAGGCATCTTTCTTTCTCATATAATCCAATTACAACCTAAAAGAGTACGTACTCACAAATTTGGATTGCATAGTTCATGAACACTTTTTGGGGGGGGATTTTTTGTGACCAAAACTTCAATGCGCATCCACTTCACTTAGCACACACATAACTTGCAAATCAAAACTTGAAACACATCCACTTCTCTGCAGAGTGCTCTATTTTGACTGTGAAAGCGATCTTCCGCACTGCATGATCCCACCCCATATTCTTAACAGAAACAAAGAATATGTCCGTTACCTCCAAGGCTCCGTTGTTGCTACTGAATTCCGAATGATCCAATAGTGAATTGCTCGACGTTCTTCACTTGATAGCACCTTCTCTTCGGCACCCCCCATCAACACCTCTCCATTGTCTCATGGCTCTTCATCGTCATCCCATACTCTTCGCTTCGTATGTGCATAGACCTTGAAATATTCCGTACAAAACCCCAAAGCCTCCTTATACATATATGCATTTGCTATACATGCTTCTGACCTTGATCTTTTCCGAATATTTTTTGAAAAAACCCATGTGTCTTTCAATGGGATAACACCAAGTGTTTGCTATTGGACCACATTGTCTTATTTGTTTTACTAGATGAATGGGCAAGTGCCACATGATATCAAAGGTAGATGGTGGAAACAAAACTTCTAATAAACACAGTTGTGGAAGCACGGAAATCCAGTCTTTAGGTTTAGAAGGGAAATAAGGGGAATAGAGCTCTTTTTACTCCCTATTTTTTTTGTTTTTCTTTAGAAAAGTAGACCATAAGTAGTTAGGGACTGGATACCGGAATAGGGTTACTTTAGAATAGATAATAGTGTTAACAGAAGTAACCGGAAACCGGAAATCGAAAGTCCAGAAATGGCATAGATAGGTCAGAAGTAGGTTAGAGTGATTTTCATTAGAAACTGGAAACCGGAATAAAATAGAAGACCGGAGACCGAAAATGGAAGACAGGCAATCCGGGTGTAACGGGTACCTACCTAGTTCTAGACCATACTTGAGAGCAGGTCTATTTTGAGGAAAACGGTCACCTGTAACAGTCCCCGATGAATGAAGTCCTAGAAATAGGAGGGGCGGGTGGCTCAGACCTCCTTTTGTGGGGAAGCTACCTTGAGAAGAAATTGGTGAGGAGCATTTGAGGTGTACTTATATGACAACCAAAAAGAAGAAGTTACGGGCTCAGTTTACAGACCGGATTAAGGACAGACGGGTCTTGAGAGGAGAGTTCACTTAGAAGTTCACGTATGAGTGTGGAGTCAGGAGTGTACTGGTGAGACGACTTTTGAGGAGGGTCCTTGAGCGGAATAGGAGACTAGAGTGCGAGTGATTGTGAGACTTCAAATAGTGATTCCGGTCACTGAGAGGGTTTGAGAGGGTTTGAGAGAACAGCCCACGATGGTGAGAGAAGAGGTAGCTGTATCCTTGCGCATGGTGAAGCCGGTGGTACTAGCGGATCCACGAGAGAAAGCGGAGCTAGAAGAAGACCTCTGGCAGATGGGGTGTAAGGGATTTCTAGCCCAGCCATGGAATTTGAAAGACGAGGAGATCGTGAGGGAGGTAATCGGCACGCCGCTAAGGAAGTGGAAGGGGACGTCGAGAAGCCGGCCTGAAGACTAGACTCCAACGCTATGGAGGGAGATGTATGATTTCAAAAAGACGGACAAGGGACCGGCTTCCCGGACGGATCGCTTCTACGTGGGTAAGTTCCAGAATCCCCCAACGAAGAAGGATGGTTTCCCTGTGGCAGAGTGCATAAATGGTAGGGAAAAACGTTTAATGAAGTACCTAGCAGCCATCCTTAGTCTAGAGAGACCAAACAGGATTACGGTCACCCTGGCGAACACTATTTTCAGTGCACTGTCGAGTGACCGGAAAGTAGATTGGGGCGTAGTGATGAGAGATCAGATCAAGAGATTGGTAGGAGGTATAGGGAAGTCTAAGCCTTCCCCTATAACCCCTTTTCCCTACCACTTGTATCAAGCACATGGCTGGCTTACAAATAGAGAGATAGATTCATATGATACGGCCAGAGCCATGTCAGAATTCGATATAGAAGACCCGGATGAAGAAGCCGGGCAAGAAGAGGAAGATTCAGAGGTAGACACTATACCAGTCGAGGAAGCTAAGTCTTAGTGGAAGAGGCAGGACCGGAAAGAGAAAGACTCAGAGATAGGAGAGGGTAGTAAGGGAGTTGATCCGGTCTGGAACTAGGATCCCCTAGGTCGAATTGTGAGGGAACTCAGTGAGTTCCGGGTCCAATACGGGAGGAGCCAGGAGACCATTCAAGAACTATGTCAACTGCTGAAGGTCAGTCAGCCGCAACAGCTCGTTGCCCAACTGGACCGGAAGATGAAGGAAGCGGTGAAGAAAGAACTGAGCGAAGCCGCGAGTAAGGTGGACCAGCTAACAAGGGAGTTGGAGGAGAAGAGAGAAGAAATGGACCAGCAGAGGAAATTCTCCAAGACAGCCGCAAAGAACCTTTAGGTGATCTGGGAGTTCATCGGCAATCCAGGCGAAGTCATCAACAAAGCAATGTTGTTTGACGAGAAGGTGATGGAGACCGGAAAACAAATTCCAGCCAACTTGATGATGGCGTTAGTGTCCTACCACCGCAAGATGGAGGCAATAGTGAAGCCACTGCGCGAGGTGATGAAGGAGGTAGAAGAACGAAGAGAGCGGGAGCAGGGACCGGAAACGGAACCGGAACTTGCACTAGCACCCCTTCCGGTCACCGAAGAAAAAGTAAAGGCGAAGGACAAGATGGAGGACGTGCCAAGCTCTTCCATCCGGTCGGAGCCTAAAGGAGAAATGACTTCCCTACTAGGGGAAGTAACTGACGTTGCTCTTAATGCAGCGCGAGCAGTAGAGGTTGTTGAGGAAGAGAAGACCGGAGAAGTGGAGACAACAAGTAAGACGAGGTGAAGGCCGCAGCTGTAGAGAAGACGAAATCTGGACCGGAACCATCCGAGAAGAAGAACGTGCCCAAACCAGGGCTGAGCACCAAATTTATCGACCTCAGTGAGTTATCTCCAGTCTCTCCGCCTCCTCCTGCAAAGACACAAAAGGTATTTCCTTCCACCCTACTCAACTTAGCTTTGGGAAACGAAACTGGGTCAATGGAGGAAAGGAAGACCGGATCACAGGGGCAAGGATCCCGGAAAGGTAGACCGATTGAGGAAACCACTCCTCAGAGTGCTAGGGCCAATGTTCCGCCCACACCAACCACGCAGAAGAAGAAGCCTCCAATTATGACACATAAGAAGAGGACGATTCTAGAGGACGAAGACGAGGAGGAAGAAGAAGAAGAAGGTGCTGAGGAGGACTCGGAGCCGTATTCTGACCCGGATCAAGCACTGGCAGAAACTCGGGCAACCGAGGCTGCAGCATCTAAGAAGAAGAAGCTTGCCGCTCGGGGTAAGGTACGCTAGGGACAGAAGACTGGAACCGGAAAGAAGCTGGCCACTTTTAGCGGAAGTAGTGGGAGTTTGAGTGAAAGTCAACAGGGCTAGAAATTAGTAAGGGAATGAAACGTGTTGAGCCCTGATTGGTTGGAGCGTTACTTTTAGGTTAGGATTTTGAAGGAGTAGTTTAGTATTTAAATCCGGGACTTCTTTGGTCCCGGTGTGCATCTTTATCTTACCTTCTTATATTCATGAGTACCTGGGAGTTCGCTCTTGGCGTGATTGAAAGAAATATTGAGCCTTAAAGAAGGATTTTTGCTTTCCTGTGCTACGACAACAATGTTTCAGCTGCATACACTTCCAACCTATCCAACTCCTCCACATTCAAGACCTTCTTACACAACATTGTGAACAATCGACCCAATCTAATTATAGCTGTTCTAGGCCCTGGATTCATGAGATGCCTCAAACATATGGGTAGTATGAATTGTAGAAGAATATGAAAGTCATGCGACTTCATATTTCCCAACTTGTTTTTTAGGATATGTTTCTTCATGTCCCCACAATAACCAATTGGAACAGTGATCCCCCCTATTTGATCTAATAAAATTCTTTGTTCTTCCTTTGTTAACATACGGAGCTGCTGGCTTTAGGAAATGACCATCCTCAGAATCTCTTCTCACCCAGAGGTGAGGTTTAATCCTCTCTTCTTCTATGTCTCAACGACTTGCTGCTGTGTCTGTTATATCCATGACAAGCTTCAGCAAACCTTCACATATATTCTTCTCTATGTGCATAACATCCAACAAATTTCGAAAGGGAAGTTCCTGTAACAAAGAAAACTATATAAATGACATCATCCATTCAGTATGTTCCAATCAAAATTTCAGTAGGAAGTTCTGAGAATATATTTTACCTTGTACAGAACTTAAAAACTAAAAATCAAGTGGCAGCGAAGGATAACACTGTAAAACAACACTCACCCGCCAATAAGGGAGTTGGAACAACACTGAAACTTGTTTTACACCATGTTCTCTACCTGGAAAGTCTTCATGACGGTCATTGTCTTCTTCACGAAGGAAACGTTCACTTGCTCTCACTACAAGAGAAAGGGGTGTTTTAAGTATAGTCATAGTAGTAGCCATTTAAGTAATGACCTATAAATCGTCTTTTAAGTAAAATTTTACTAATAATACATGTATTTTTAGTAAAATTTTACTTAAAAGATGACTTATAGGTCATTACTTAAAAGACTACTACTAGGACTATACTTAAAACACCCCTTTCTCTTGTAGTGTCTACCACTCCAAATAGTCTCATTTCCAGACATAACTTGCATTTCCATTTGTAATTGAGCTCTGTAGTCAAATGTTGCAAAATCACCTCGAAAATAATGGTTGGCTTCCAAGTACTATCTATGACAATTGCAATGAACCACATACAGGACATGCTTTAAATCCCTTCGTCATTAACCCAGACACCAAACCATACCCTAGGAAATCATGCATTGTCCACATAAGATATGCCCGGAGACCAAAATATTGTACACCCCCTTCAGCCCTTGCATCTTTGGTTTGCACTCCCTCTGGATTCCACAACTATTGCAACTCGTCAATTGCAGGCTGTAGGAAAATGTCGAAATTTTGTCCTGTAACGCTTACTTTCGTTGGAATTAGTAAACACAACATAACAAAGTACTTCTTCGTCACTAACCACGGTGGAAGATTATAGGTCAAAAACATTATAGGCCACATACTGTTTGTACTTCTTTTTTCAGACCACGGATTGAATCCATCTATTGCCATGCCTAAATGAAGGTGACGGGGGTCTGATCCAAATCTGTTCACCATTACCTCCGGTTCCAACTCCGTGTCTACAAATTTCCATTGAGGTGAATCTGCAGTGTGCCGCATCTTCCCATCTTCACTCCGATTGAAAAAGTGTCAAGTATTCAATTCAGACAACTTCCTCAAACTGAACATTCGCTTCAATCTAGGAATTAATGGAAAATGTCTCAACACCAAAGCAAGAACAACAGAACGGCCGCACTGTCGGTAACGACTACTTCCACATTCGGGGCAGCTATCCTTTGCCTCCACATCTCCACGAAAAAGGACGCAACCCTTTGAACAAGCATGAATGATGTCATACACTAATTCAAAGAACTTCAACATCTTGCTTGCTTCATACTCCGATTTAGGTAACACGTTTCCCACAGGCAAAATGCTCATGCACAGTAGCATTAGCAACTCATTCATAAAAGCATTGGAAACACCATGTGTACGGCAATAGTTTATTATCAAAAGCATGGCACTCAATTGAGACAGAGATGCACCTTCAAACATTGGAAGAGTTCCTGCAATTTCAATGTTGGCATTCTCTGTGAAATGCCCATCCGGAATGCGATGCACAAATTCCTCTAGATCCTCTTCTTCATCATCAGAATGGGAATCTTCGTTGCTATCAGATGACAAAGCATCATCGACTTTGTGTTCCAAATTTGGAAGTGCATCCTCGAAGACGTCTTCATCATTTGCTTCCAAGTCTATTTCCTTAGAGTTGACTGAAGACTGTATTTGTTTCGGCGAGTCTGCAGATTGTCGAACAGGGGATTCGACACTTTCTTCATCCTCTGTCCCGGACATGTCTTCTGATACTTCCATTGTCAGATGATGTCTTTCATCAACTCTCTAAAGAGCATCTCTTACCATGCGATTAACACCCAATCCCCCGTTTAGTGATATTTCTTGAATGGGCTCTTGCAATCCCAGAAATGCCCTTGCATTTTGTCCAATTGTGGCCTCCCACTCCCAATTGTGGCCTCCCACTCCTCATCTAAGGAGTCGTAATCGTCTCCCTGCAATAAGAAATCATTACTAACAGAAAAATGTATACACCTTCAACATTACAAAATGATTCTCACATGTTTTATATGTCTTCAAGCTAGGGAATTAAAACAATCAAAAAATTAACTTACTTGTGTCCATCCCTGAAGAGCACCATGTCTTCCTCTACTCTCATAATGCCTCAAAATTGTTCTTCTAGTGCATGGTCTTCTACGTCCACCACATAGATTGCATGGACACCGATAACGAATCCTGCCTTCCCTTGCAGCTCTCTCCTCATCTCTGTTGTATAGCTTCAAATCTCTTGCTCTTATGCGATTCGGATGATTCAATGGCAGTCTTCGATGACCATCACCTTCGATATGTTGTTCCATAATCCCTGAATGTAATGTGTTACTGTCAATGAACTTACTTCTCTGACAAAGACAAAGTGGGACATGTTAAGAATGTTTTCATGAAAACTCTTCCTCAGAAAAAAATGAAATGACTGATCATGCATTTCCTACATTGAGTTCATTGAAATTGTTATGAGCATTAGTAAAACATGGCGTGACTTTTTTTCATTTTGAAACCTTCAAGAACAGTTCTCTCTAATCCAATCCCCGTTTCTTTGCTTTCCATGTTTCGCACAAGTACTTGAAATGACCTACTAATGTAGCATAGAACTGCTATGCAATCTCATACGTTTAATTTTCTCATACTATAGACACGTGTTCAACCACTCGCACAAGACATCATAGCCACACGAAAAACATGCATAGAACATACCCAAACTCAGCAACTGCCATCACTCAAAAAATATGGCAACATTCCAAGCACAGACAACCAACACAGTCCGGAAGTATCAATCAAAGCAACTGAGGAAGTCATATGCACTGCCGATCAAAACCTTTAACATAAGCCTTCTCTGAAAGGACTCAAAGTCTTCTAACATGAAAGACCAACAATACGCTAACATCAAAATCTCCAACAACACTCTTCTGAAATCGCCTTGCACTAATTCGGAAAACCACATTCCTCGTCTACGCTTCAGGACATCTTCAAAATCGGTACAATAATGAAAACTGCCCTTTCCGTTCATAAGCAAAACGAACGCTATCCACTTCAGGACAGGTACTTGACATACACCCAAGCTAATCGAAAGACACCCACGGTAATGGAATGTCACCTGGAAATGTGCCAACCACTATGTACATGAACTACCACACCACTATTCTTTAATGTAGAAAAAAAAAAAAATCAGACATTACTACACTTTAAAGCAATTGACTCATGAGTCATGAAAAATGCATTTTCATGGACTGCCCTCTGATAATGAAGGAGCTCTGCAGAAATGAAAAATGAGACAGTATTGACCCGCATGATACTTATCTGTTACGAAAAGTTTGATCCAACATATCAACATTCCAGAAGCAACAATTGCACTTACATGAATTTCCTTCAACCGCGGACCCGATCTTCTTCTTGAGCTCTACAAACTAGCATGTACAAAAATAAATCGTATTCCTCCTCCCAACTCTCAAAAGGAATGTCTCCGTTGTAAAAAGAGGATATGGTACACAAGTTTTTGTAGTATATGTCATCAACAGAGTCTGGCCAAAATTGTTTGCTGCTATAGAGACCCGACTTGCAACATTCTACATGTTCTTTATGTAGAAACGCTAGATGCTGCAAATATTGATCTTCGGATATCAGGAACATTTCGATTTCCTCATCGTCGCGAGTTCTACCACAGTGCTGCAAAGGTTCTTTGACTACCACTGGTGTGTTGCTTTCGCCTACAGACTCCTCTCTACACATCTGAACATCTTTTTTTAGCTTTTTCTGGACATTGCACATCTGCATTTCCCTAGCAATGTAGAAAACGAGAGGGTGTAGCCTGTGATGTCCTAGGAAGTGAAATTACTAAAAAAAAAAAAAATTCGGATGACATCCACAACTGTACAGGAATAAATTTTATGACTACAATGAAAATCTGAAATCTTGGCAGACATTAAACTACTATCATTCCTATCATGAACTCAATCCCAAGAAAACTGAAAAGTTATACTGCATTCTTCAAGAGGTACTTCCTAAAGAATGTCCTACTACAAAACTAGAATCTTAGAGTTTTGTATTTGTATCGATACAGCTATACAATGCTAAAAAATTTTGAACACTACTCTGCAGAGCTTTTGTTCTTTCACCGTCGTAGCTTGCCATCCATTTCCTATCAAATGAATTGAACTACTACAAAGTTGGCCTGCACAGAGCATGACATGCATATATCGTAGGACTTCATCGGAACTAAGAGCATACCTTCATTTCCTACTCCGAGTCCGCAGAACAAAATTCACAGCAACAAGTACTGCTACACTGAAAGCACAGCAGTGGTGGTTATAAGTCGGGAGTGAAATTCAAGTCTACAATTCTCTGTCATGATACGGAGGACGTGGAGGTATTGCGGGTCAGGTCGAAATCACAGAACTAGCCTTTAGAGTTAGCGAGATGAATGTCCACAGAATCCTGTCATTGCAAACATTTCAGACTGACACTAAACATTTTTTCAGTGGGCAATGACATTCAGAAATAATCTATTTCCATCAGTTTCAAAAAAACGTACGGACAAAGTGGAGAATGCGAGCACAAGTCCTCCAAATAATTCCGCTTTCCGTCTTCAAGAGGCACATGGCGGCCATCGCCGGTAAACAAGGACGCAGCTTTCAGTGAGTTCCTATTAATTAGGATCTTCGTACCGTATATTCATGTCCGATTTTGGACTGCCATGGTCTACACATACGTCTGTTAGTTTCTAAAATTTTAGTTCGAAGGTTTTGTGCACTGAAACAAGGAACGCACATCCTCAGGACTAAAACTGGAATGACACAAAATGCACGATTGCAATGTCATATTTAGAATGCTCTGAATAGAAAACCTACTTCAATGCGGAGTGGCAACTACAGCTGCCACGAAAAAACAAAATAGGGTTCACAAATTACAAAACTGGAAGTACCATTTACTGTCGGACTAGACTTATTCGTTTCACGGCACTTCCTGAAACAGATGCACTTTCTTTGAAGACAAAGACTACATTCCGAAGCTAATGACACATACAGAGCATTCAAACAGTTAACTATATCAATGTTGAAGAGGTACGGTTCTCGTTCAAGCGAAAGAACAATTGTGTTTCCAAAAAAAAAAAAGGTTCAGTTGACACTACTAATGCACAGTAGTCCTCCAAATTTCTGGACAATAATTTCAGTGCTTCACAGTGAAAGACTTCAACGAGAAATCCATCGGGTACCTAAAAGTGTTCACATTTTTGAAAATGAGGAGTCATAGAAAGCCCAAAGGAACCCTGAATTGTCACAAATTCACTAAAGACGATCAACCATTCACACCAATTCTATTATTACGCTCACTTTCATAGAATGCATAACAATTTCCTAATTCTTGACCATGGTTATCCTAAGATTATAAAACATCTCACTCGCTTCTAGAGGTGACCATCGGCTATAATTAATGGATTAATAGTCAACCTTTGAACCAATTCTAATCTCTTAGCCAATCAAAAGAGTTGTTATTTTTTTTCTATTTTCTTAACTTGGCCTAATGATAAAGTGTTCTTCATACTACTAATATTAAATTTAGTCTCTTAGTTCTGGAAAGACGTGGTCCTATAACCAAGGTAGTCATTCAAATATTACTAGACACTTGGAGGAATTGGTGCCATCTTCTTCACCTCTATAATTTCTCCAAAGTCATTCATCATACATTTCTAGTCCTCAACATTCTTCTTTGGTTGAAAAAATGACCCTACATTTGAACATGATGAACTTTTGCTAGACATGTAGAAATTTCAGAAATGTAGGGTTACAACATCCCCATAGCAATACGATCGATGAAGCAAAACAATCAAGCAACACTCTAAGCATTTGGGACCATTGACCTTATTCGCTAGAAGAAGATCATGGGTGTAGAACATTACAGTATTGGTTCAATGATTTGCTATGGGGATGCTCTAACATTGTGCTTACAAAAGTAGTCTTCTCCTGTACATGAAGTTTTTTTCTACTAGTAGAGATGCTCAAAGAGTTCTAGAGCTCCGAGAATTGTAGTAGAAGGAACAAACTATAATATTAACCCTTGAACCCCAACATGGATACCAAACATCCAATGGATGTAAAAGAATTTTTGAATATAGGATAGAAATGCAATTATTCATCCCCAGTGATAGGAATAGAAAGGGGAGATCTTCTATAGTAGTATCACTTTTTATGAGTATATTTCGCTTATTGAAAGTAGATGTTCTCACAGGGTATCAGAATGCATGATTTCCATGGCTACCGATCTGTCCTTCAAGGGTAAAAAAAAAGCATGCCTTCCAACTAAATTTGAATGGGATCTTGGGCTTCATTTTTTGTGTTCTAGTTAGAGTGCCAAATTCCATCATAAAAAAACAATTTGAATTAAAAATGGGAAAAAAATCACAAAAACTATTGCTACAATATTCAAAATTTTTAGAAAAAAAATAGGATAAAATTGCTAGATTTGTTGATGAAAATAGAACTATGCAACATGTGATTTGTACTACTGTGACATTTGTCATCCAATATGAAGAGAAATTGTTTAATTTGAAGCACTACTATAACATATCAACTCTTTCATTGACACTTCTTATGTTGCAATTCAAAGAAGCAAGCCCAAAGTGAGTCCAATGCACCAAATAATGCGATATTTGCATACAGTATGCAAAAATTACAAAGGGTCAAAGTGGTTTGTACTCTACGTTCGAAAACCATTTCTGTTTGGTATGAGTATAACATGCACACATTGATGTTGAAGATATATGTGCATAGTGACGGTGGAAGTTTAGGCACATTTGAAGGTGTCCACATGTGGAGTACATTTTAAACAAATAAATAAATCGAAGATCTATTAAATCCCCCACCACCACAAAAAAAAATGCAAAATATCAAAGATTTTTATTTTTCTTGTAACAACATTCAAATTGTAAACCGAAGATCTTAATCCTTGAAATGTTGCAAAGGGCAAAAAGTGTCCAACGAAAGAATGTAAAAAATATGGAAATAAGGAATGCACCTATATATCTAGAAAATTGATACTGGAGGATTAATGACTTTAATTAGTAATAAGGTTGTATCCTTTTAGGTTTAACCTCTAATGACTTATGCAATCATTCTGTGGTTGTTGCAATACCTGACTAGCATTTGTGGATTACAATTTTTTTGTCTATTTTTCTTCTAATCTTTAAAAAAATGGATTGTCTTCGAATAGGTGTATTACACATTAAAATTCCTATTAACTAATTTTTTTCCATGAAGAGATGAATGCAAAGTAAATAGTAAATATCTTTGAAGTGTTTATTTACTAATTATAGATGATGAACGAAGTGATTACTTATTGACAATATTTTCTCAATAAACCTTCTCACTCATCCAAATAAGTATTAAAATGCTTAAAAAACAACCTTTCTTTATGATAGTCCATGGAAACTAGATAAATAATGTGTTTGTAAGAAAATAAAACCAAACTCATGCAATGATAAATAAAAATAAGAAAAATTAGGCATTAAAGAATTCAATATACTATCAAAAGAAAGCGATTATTTTTTGTGATGAACTCTTTGATTATTTTGTGTTAATCAATGTAAGCAAAAATTACCCAATAATTACATGTAATGTAGATGAAATGTATAATAAATTATATGTGAAAAGTGCGAACAATATACAAACTATAAAGAACATCATTGCTTGCTAATTGGAATCTATAATGCACATCCAAGTATATCCAACATGTGTATGGATACAAATATACGCATATGAACAGAAATATGCATTATGACAAATTTCATGAACAACTTCAGCTAAACACTTGGAATACCATTCCTACACTAAATAGATAAGATTCTTCCAAACTTGAAATTATATTACAAGTATTATTACCCTTCCCCCCTAATTTCTATTGGAATTTCTGGGTGAGTTTTATAAACTCACCTTCTGTATGTACAATTACCAATGAGTTGGAAATTTTTTGGGACATTACTAAGTTGGAAAATTCAAATAGGGCATAAGAATGAATCATGATAACTCCCTCATTCTACTTCAAGGTTGAATACGTTGTATGTGGTTCAAAAGTGTCATTCAAATTCAAGTTATGGAATGACCTTTAATTGTTGTACATAACCCACATAAAATTCGAGGCAACCAAATTCGGTTGCAATCATATTTGAATGTCAATTCCATTGCCTTTGCAAGACCCAATTTCACATATATTTATAATAAATGTATAGATACAAGTGCAACATTTTTCAAAGCAACTACTGACAAAGAGAGGACTACTAAGGTACAATGCTGCCCATTGCGGTCAAATCTCCTATTCTAGTCAGCTCATGCCTCCATCATAGTCTTTCAAAGCATAATCAATGTCTTAGCTAAATAGCTGGAATGGGGGTGATTGATGAGCACGATAGAAGTTTCAACTTTTCAATGTTAATTCATTTTAGGAAGTGACTCTTTTAAGCCTTATGAGTTAGAAAATAATTTGATTGATTTAGATGAATAAGATGAGCATTATGGATTCCATTTTTTTTTTGTGGTATGAAGTAGCCTACTGACTCTTTTAGGCTAATCACTTCAATACTACATAAGAAATCCATATTTTGTAAGAAAACATTAACAATTGCAAGAGGCGATCATTTGTTTTACTGTCCCCGTTTTTCGTCAAAACTGTCACTGAACCATTTCTGAAACACCTAGGATCATCAATAGGTGCCTATGGCATACTTTATTAAAAATTCATAAGTAATTCAAAAATGCTCAAAAAATGACGAAACCACTTGGGTTAGATTCTATGTCATGTATTTGTCATGATCTCTCGAAGCCGAAATTCTCCAATGCTTGTGCTGTACTAGGGCATGTTTTACCTTGCGATTCATGATCCACAATTTCCAAGTTCCATCCCATGCTGCTGCATCGATTACTATTGGCTTCCGTCTCAAATCATCAAACATCAAATACGTACAACTGAGGAATCGATACATTAGCCACAAAGTGTATCTTTACTTCTATAGGTCTACATCCCATTAACGTACCAAGCTCTCCCCATTCACAGAACACTATGATTTAGTCACAAGTACTGGCCATGAAAGTGAACCATGCTTGGTGCACGTTGTAGGACTAAAATTGCATTGCACATAATTGGCATAATAACTATTATCCCATGTTTAGTACCAATTGCTATTGGTGGGCGTCATAATTCTACGTTTTTCCCACTCCCACTCCCAATTTGCTATTCAAGAGCAGGAACAAGTCGGAGGAAGTCGAAGAAACAAACGTCAAATGGCAAAGGCGGGAAGAGGAAGGCAACAAAAGGAATTCTAAAGTTTGTCAGGTCCAGGGGAAGACCGCAGTCGGGTATCAGCCTGATTTATGGCAACTCCCTGGAGTTTGAAGTTTCTGTGGGCAACGACGAAGGTGGGATGAGGCGGGGCCCAAGAAGCCGTGAAGAGCTCAATGGTGGGTGTATAACGTGTTAACTGTGAATATGGATACTATTCTGTCTTGCTTTTGTTTACTAATTCAATTTGTGTTTGTAAGACAACTCTAACTTTCAAAAACATATTGCGCAGGTTGTTGGGGGTAGAAATGGAAACTCTCATTTTACTGTTAGTCAAAAGTTCCTGTGCACATGCAGGTTTCCTCCAATTCGATAATGTGTACATGAACATGAATCTCAAAATTAAAGAGCAAGAAGTGTTGTTGAATACTAGTATCGACATCCTTACGAAAAAATTGCTACCTACGAGGGTGATTGCAAAATGCAGGTGACGTCGTCAATGTTGCCTTCAATTCAAACTATGTATGTCAAATGCTTCGAATTAGGAAAAGGAGGAATGCCGATTGCATTCAGGAAAGAAAACAAAAAATGGAGTCTTTGTTTGTGCCTGCTTGAATTTCCCAAAATAGAATGTAAATAGAGTTCAGGGAAAAAGAATATGAATGTACGGGTTAGGGTATGGGAACATTGGGAAGACAGTGGCATTGGCAGACGCGAATAACTACGAATTTTGGAAATGAAGACGACAAAAACTTAAAAAAGCAGACTGACAGTAGTATCAAAGGAACTGCTGTCGCGGTGTCCATATTCTATTGCTATTTTTGCACTTCCTCATAACTAGATGGTGACCATGAAATGCTCCACCTGGAACATTTTTCAGACATTTTCACTTTCCGTGTGGACTGCCTTCGACCAAAATTAACCTACATGGCGTGTGAACTGCATGAAAAAGGAGTTAATATGGCTACTACATATAGAAACGGTCAACTATTGCCCACCTATACCGACGTACAGTTGGACGTACTTACTGCTAGAAAATGTTTCAGACCTTGCACATCTAGAATTTTGGGATTAGGGTCCTCTGCATTTCTGCTCTTTTGCTTGTCGTACGGAGAAAACACATTCAAACTACAGAAACCCGGACGTACATTAGCCCAGAAGTAAGTAATACGATTGAAGAAGGCCAAGTTCATTGAACAATACATTAAATTAGCGAAAAATATAGTTTCAGACTTAAAGTTGTATTTCATTGTAGATTTTGATGGAAAACTTGCGAACATGTACTGGTTCAGATCAGCAGATTTTAATTGACAACATTTGCAAGAGAGAGTGCATACACATAACATAGGCATAGCTATTCTAAAATGAAACCACTAAGTAACGCAGTTTCATCTATTGCATCTGGCAAACTGACTTGGCGAATACCACAGTCATAACGTTGAATGTCCACAGATCACGTTCATTGTCCAAAGTAAAATCAAAATAATGTCCACAGTGAAAACCTTCAAGGTCCATCGGAACAGCCTATGTGTAATACAAAAAATATAAACGCAGCAAAATGAGGACGTTCTTGCGCGAAGTTCGTCATCCTGTTCCGCTCATTCTGCGCGTAACCACCTCCGGCAGTCAAGCAGGGGGTAGTTTTCAGGCGGTAGAGAAGTCGTTCGAGAAGACCGTGATGAAGACCTGCTTCGAGCTCATGGTGCAGTGCCACTCTTACTCACTTCTGTGTCTTGTTACCAAAATTGTAAACTCCATTTTTTTGTTCGTTGTGCGCGTACTTCGTGGAATGCATTCACAGACCGTCCCCGTGGACTTTGTGCGAGACTACGGACATGAATTCAGCAAATGCAGTTTCTTCGGATACGACGGAGGAAAAGCAAATTGGATAGTGAATGTCAATGTGCACGTCAAGCCCGACAGTGTCCACGTTGCTTTCGGAGCCGGTTGGAGAGATTTTGCCAAATTTCACCACATAGCGCCCGGACACCGCCTGAAGGAAACAGTGATTGTGCTTAATGGCTGAAGGTAATGCGCAGAATGAGCGGAACAGGATGACGAACTTCTGAAATGATGGAAATAGAGAGACTCCGCATGTAGAAGGTAACGCGCAAAATGAACAGAACATGATGACGAACTTCTGAAATGACGGGAAAAGAGATACTCCACAGGCATAAATCGCAAGGTCATGTGAGGGTGCTTAACTAGCCATGAAAACGGCCAGCTAAATACAGCAGGGTCATGATCTAAATTTTTTTGAATGATCTACAGTATTTTGAATGATCTTATTGTCATGAATACTTCAGATTCGGCAGTTTTCAAATCTCGACACAATTTGAAGGAGGCACACAAAACTGAACTTTGCCATTAGAGAAGGAAGAAGTGACTGCAAATGAGAAAATTATATATCAAAAATCTTTTAGTTTTCAGTAATTCCCACTTACTCTATTATCCAGAACAAAATAGTACTACGTTGAGTCATTGCTTTTGTCACCGGGCAGTGTGTTCTTCATAAGCACCAATGACAATCACAGTTCATGTATAATGTAGGTCACACAAAATAATGTCAAACTAATGCTAAGCGTAGGTACTCTTGGTAGGCCATTTTGATTATCATATTATCATTTTGGCCACTGCATTGTGCACATTCTATTTAATGTATTCAGATTTGTAATGAATACTTATGACAGTAGGAAGAAATTGACTAGGTGGAAGTGAATACAAGTTCTCCTTCAATTTCAAAATAATTAAAAATGTTAGGCAACATTTTTGCTCATAATATACACAAGGAATTCTTGTTGGGTTCAGGATAAAAGAGTAAATCTTCTGTTATGTAGAAGTGAATATGAAATAGAGTTTGTACATCGCTCAAGAGGATCAAATTAATGGATGAATTTATTCCTTACAATTTTTGTGAATGTAGACTTTTAATGAATGACTACCTAGAATTCATTAATTAATGTAGAATTTTGTAGAGCTTTGCTAGAATGATTCTACTTCTTCTTAGAATTGAATGAAGCCCTAGGGACGTAGGATTGCATTTTCACCGAAATCCCTCTACAACTACATTCTGTAGTATGACTACATAAACAAATTGTAGAAATAGTTGTGGAGTCCAATAAAACAAGAATCTTGTAGGATACTTATTTCCAAAATTTTAGGAAAAAATTTAAAGTTTGCTAGCATATGCAATGTATGATATGAGCATTCACATGGTCAGAAGTAATGTTTAGTGCCTAATAAAATAGCAATGCTACTCTTAGGAATGTCAAAAGTGTATGAAGAGATGCCAAATACCATAGTGCATTTTGAAATTCATCTTTCACATTAACTCTGTATTTGCTTGAAATTTCTAAATTTTCTTGGAAACGTACAGAACATAAAGAAAAAAGCGAAAAAAACTGTGAAAAAAAATCCCTTCTAAATATTGAATATTAAAGAATCTGTGCGTCAAAAACATAAAACCCGATGTCTATAGTGGTAACATTCCAATAACAAATATGCACCCACCTTCGTTATTTTTAATCTTGAATATTGAATGACATAGAGAACAAGAAAGTTTATTTGTAGTTATAAATTCAAATGCGTGCCTATGGAATGAAACTCCTTCAAAAAAAAAAGTAACAATGCAATTGGAGGAATCAAAGCTTACTATGTACTTCTACTTTCACATAATTAAATTCAAGTTTTAATTTTTTCAAATAAATGATTTAATAAGAGTTCCTTAAATTGCTAGGCATCGAAGAAAATTACATGTACACTTGTATACGTGAACCTTGTTTGCAAGTTCATATATGAAGAAGTTATGAAAAGTATTGGGAATAGAAGATGCTCATGAAGCTCTTGATGAATACAAATATTAAATAAAACACTTTTAAATTCCACTAGAAATTTTTGGCCTCCAAGTTCAATAATATGAAAACAACCTTTTGGGACTTTAGGGGTTCTAATGAAATTAGAATGCATTTAGGAATTCTTATTTATTCATTAAATGTTGAAAGAAAAAATAAAATAAAATTTCAACATAAAAATGTTAGTACAACATGAATAATTTAGGATTATGACCCTTAAATTTTTAAATTTTTAAATTTTGCTTTTTAGACATATTGAAAATAAGTACATTATATTTTATTTTGTTAGTAAGGAATTGTTACACATAGTGTGCAGTCATGATGACTACTATAATTGAATTCGCAACTAGTAAAATTATTATTGTATGAAGGTGGACATTATTTTAGCAATTTGGAAATTGAAAGAAACTTTTTCATTGATTCTAAAAATTATTTTTGAAATCAACTATGAATTACTTCTATTGGAACGCTTTTACGGAAATAGTGAGAGTCATGAAGGAACATGATGTAGTGGCTTATTTGTAGTGCAAGAATATAGTAGAGGGTAACTTTTGTTGAACATTATCTTGATTTAAACTAATTTCTCAAATTTATTCCATTGAATAATTCACATTTGAATAAACATTACCCCATATGAATTAGAAGTCACCCATTTCATTGAAAAGGAGAATTTGATTTTGAAATGTAATATTCATGAATACAATTTCTGTACAACATAAATTGAAATGAAGTTGAGTACAATGCATTGATTTGGTAGATTTCTTTGATTCATGGAGGTGATTCTTAAAAAATATACACATGATAGTTGCAATTGTACAATGCTTGTTTTCTCAAAGTCTTCCCCACATAAGATTTAGTAGATTGCATCATGATTGGATTGGATTTTTTACTTCAAAAGTGTTGAATTGAAGTTAAATAATTAAATGACATCATTTTAGTGGCTACTTTTTTGAACGTTTTCATGAAAAGAGTGTATTATTGTGCATTACTTTAAAATCTTCAACCACAAAGTAAATCAAATTACTAAATTACAGAACCCCTTCAAACATTTTTAGGGAAGCACATTTAGCATTGCAGAAAAGGAAAAAGCAAGTAAGACAAAGTTATCCTCACCTTTTATTACCATAAATGTAATTGTTAGCATATAGTTACTTTATATAAGTGAACGTCCTATTTTTCTATTGGAAATTAGTTTCCAATCTTAGATTAGTAAGTCATAATTCATTCCTCACAATGCTAGTATATACTGAGTTCCTAATGAAAATTTATGAATTTTTTTATGAGAATGATAGGCAAAACAAGGGAGACATTTTGTCTTTTAAAATGAGAACTTCATGTTCCATCTTACTTTAGTTAGTCCTACATGCTGAATATGAATAAATAGTGCTAATTACATGAGTAATTATTCATGCATATTACAATTTTTAGAATTAATGGTTTACATGAGCTTCTGTTAATTGAATGATTTCTCAAATTTCTCTAATTAAAATAAACAAAATGTAAGTTTTTAAAGTATTGAATGAATATATGTAATTTCTGTAATTCACAAGAATGCGAACTACATTTCAGAATAGTCTAGGCTTACCATTTTCAAATTATTTGTTTGAAGGCATTTTCACTTAGTAAAAAGAATATAATAACTGCAGCAATTCGACCTTCATTAAGACTGTTTGATTAGTTTGTGAGGTGCATCGTAATATTCAAAATAATGAAATTATATAAGTTTTGATGGAATTCCTTTTTTTCTATTACCGAAGAGAACAAGACATGATCAACAATTAACAAAATTTATTACCCTAGACCTCGAAAATGCAGTTCATTGTTAAGGTATATTGCGTTCATTATAGCAATTTGTAATTTCAACTAAGAGTTACCATTTGTGTACAAAGTGAATGCAAAAAACAATTGTATAAGATTGATTCCCAAAGTTTGAAAAATCTGAAATGACTTGGGTTACATGCCACTACCATTTTTCTTCCTATAAAAATGTACTACAAATTATTCAAAGGTGTATATCTTCGTCAAAAGAAATGAAACTCTTCAAAGGCCGTTTTAAGAGCAAACTACTTTAACAAAGTCGTATGAATAATGAACCTAATTTTGCTGCAAAACATTTACCTTTACAGTTACACAATCAATTTGCTTTGAGAAGAACCTTGAAAAAAAATGTGAAAGGAATGACCACCCTTTACAAATTGCAGGACACCTTAAAAGAACTGGAATTGCTTCTTGACTTACATGGTGCAGTTGCCACATCTGGAATCAAAATTGTTGGGTGTACACTGGTTAAGTACTTTACAATTTGAACGATTTTAAAACTCATTTTGTAAATAAATTAATGCCACAACTAGATCACAACTCTGCTAGAGGGGCATTACAAAAACAAAAACCACTCAAGCCAGAATGCAAATTTGGGTTTTGAACCATCGTCGCTTTTCAAGCCTTACAAATGTACATATCATTAAGATATGAAAATATGATCCGTACAATTTTTTAGTGTGCATATTGTTAATGGAAAGGATCAAAATTCGAGTCATTTGACCTTATAGATTGCAAGATTATAAACTCTCCACAATTGAAAGAAGATGTTGAAATTTACCTAAAAACACATTTAGAACTTTAATTCGATTTCTGAAGCTACTGAAGTGAAAAAACTTTGAGCTTAAAATTGGTTTGAAATGTACATATGAACATGTTATTGGAAAAAAATTCTATTGAATGTGGTAGCATGTGTTTGCAAAATGACTTTGAAATGTCAAAAAAAAAGGAAACAAGAGTGCAAAAAAAAAACATAGTGGCTCCACCTAGTATTTATGAAATGCTTCTTAGTCTTGTGTTAATTGTTTTGATTACTTCAAATTTTTAGCCACACAAACTATACAAGTTTGAGAAAGTTTCTCAAAAACCTTACAAAAGCTTCACTATAAATTTGAATTGATTGCATACTTTTGAAAGTTTTACATGATTTACCCAAAAACATTAGGAAAGTATACGTTTAAGGGAATGTAAAATAATTTGAATTTTTTACGAGACTTGAATTAGGAAGTGAAATTTAATTTAGAAAACTATTTAAATGAAAAAAAATAATTCATTGGAAAAACGAAAAAGAGATACAGTGGTTAAAGAAAATGTCCTTATATCCGAACATAGTGATTTCTGAAGATAGCATTCAAAAATTAATGTAAAGAACAACATGTACTATTGAAAATGTAGAATTCAAACTACAGAATTCAAACTATGAGTATTTAATTTTAAAATGGGGTGGGTAGCATACACAAAATGTCTGAAAATAGGAAGTTTCACTTTAGTTAACCCTTAAACGCCTGATGCGCCATTCTGTGCCACTCCAATCATTGTCCAGGGTTAGAAGAAGACCCTAAAAGTAGTTTTTTCATCCAAATTTTTTTATGACCTTTCATGTTGAGTTACAAAAACTATCCAATTTAGTTCTTAGTGAAACCAATGTTTTTATTCATGTAGTTAAGAAGTAATTAAAAAAAACGGATGGCAAAATATGCCATTTTAGTGTATTCTGCTCCTTGTACTAAATCTGAAATTTCTCCACGAAAATGATGTTTTCTGAGTTTGAGCCCAACTAATGAAATGAAGACCTTGTACTCTAGTTTCTACTCCAATTGGAATTTTGAAAAAGTTCTTAATATTGAATATTTTATTACAATTTGAAATTAGGATGCATTTGCAATGTCCATTGTGTTCTAACTATAGAAAGACACGGAAATTGAAATTACATCATCATGTTTGTCATTGTAATGTGCACATGTGGTGAAATTTTCAGATTTCTTGAACTAATTTTGTATTTGATGTGATTTTTCCTTTACTTTTTCTTCAAAAATTCTCATAAAAATCAAATTTTCTTAAAAAATTCTAAATTTTTTGTGAGGTAGACAAGACATGTAATTTCATCTCTGAAAAATAAATATAAATTTTTTCATACATATATAGGTCAAAAATGGCAACAAACTGAGTGATGAGTAAGGCAGCTTGAAATCAGTGGTTACATGCCAGGCATTTAGGGGTTAAAAAGTTGTATCCAAACGAAGTATGTATTCCGTACTCACCAACGTTTAGTTTGTTAGGGTTCAGGTTTTCGGTTGCTATTGTTCAAAACCCTTAGAATAGTAGCCACATTTTATGTAGAGAACAAAAGGGCCTTTCTTTTGTAATTTGTAATTTTGGATACTTGTTTCTTTTATGGTCTTTTCTTCACTTCTCTGTATCTTCATGTCTTCATCGTCGCAGGCGCTACTGCCGATGCCTTTCTTCTTTTAATTTTTTTCCGTGAAAGCCTGTGCAGTGTCCCCATTGGTTTACCAATAAACAAAAAGGTAAGCAAGCAGCGCAGTGGAAAAAAACTACTATAATTGAAAAGTAAGGTCGCAAATGAGCGGTCTAGTTTCGTTTCGGAAGATCCGGAGTTACTGCTGTCTGGAATAGAATTTGTCTTCGTGCGGGGAGGAACTTCATTTCCTGCAATACGAAGTTCGTAGAGTGCGATTACTACAGCATTGTCAAAACCTTTTCCTCAAAGGTCTATAGATTTGCTTCGCGGTGCGAAAAACTAATTTTACTGAATGCATTTGGGGTTCAGAAAAGGACTGCGTTTACTAAACCCTAAACTACTGAACTTAGTAACACAAGCGGTTCAGCTTTGCGTCTGTATGGATTGATTGAACTAAGGCTTGTTGTTTAATGTGAGAAAAATGCTTGTCGGTCGAAGCACTCTCATAATGAAATGTTCTGATGAAGGCATAGCATAAAGTCGTGCACGAATACAAAAGAGAGGTAGGGTAGAGGTCCGTAGAGATAACAAAACATATTTTTGCGTGTTAGGACTTCATTTCTCATGCTGTCCACTTAGAGAAGACTCCAATTACGGCCTTGTGCTCTATAATAGGTTTCAGGATGCAATGTGTGAAATAGTTTCATGTCTCCAGTCGACCTTGAATTTGTAAGTCCTGCGACAAATTCATTCCAGTGCTATTAATCGACATTAGTTCGTCTTTATTGGAAACATCCTTCTTCATTTTTATGAACTTAATTTCTTACTTTCCCTGACGGTGTTGAAATTCTGGGTTTATTTTTCAACGGATTCGGTGAACATGTCATCCATGGCTGTCGACAATGACGCTGTGCAAGATAGAACTAGCGTCCTGACGCGCAAAGGAAAAAACATTTTTCAGAAGGCAAAGTTCAAGTCTGTGTCTTTAGTGTTCTCTTAGCATAGCAATCCTATAGTTTTTCCCGATAGATTCGTTTACACGAAATGAATGAGTTCAAGTTTTTTGGGAAATAACTACAGTGAAAAAAGAGAAGACTTATAGATGGTTTTCCCTTAGGTCCAATGATTTCTGGGAGGGGTACAAGTTGTATTGTTTTGGACGTTATTTCCAATGTCTGAAGTTGAGAAGTCACTTTCTAGGAAGCAAAATGGGTGAGCACGGACGATGACGAGTGCATTATTGAATTCAATTAGCATGTATACTATTGCGGAAGCAAGGTTGCGAGGAAGTAGCGAACCCGTTGCACATGATTTTGTTGTCGTCACTCTTTTGAAAATACGGCTTTCTGCAATACAAAGTTGTTAGTGCCTTCTCAGTGCTCACGCAATTGTTGAAGAATAGGTGAACATCATTACCAGCAGTTGTCGCTGCTGTCATATGGCAGGTCAAGTAGTATGTGAGATGCAAAACAAAGAAAATGTTTCGTGGGGGGCTCTGTCTGATGAAAGCGTGCGAGACGCGTGGGCCATGATGGAGGAGTACGCATTGTCATACTATGGCGAGAATTGGAAGAACCTCAGGTGAGTTACAATTTTTTGTTTCCTTACCAAATTATCCATTGTTATTTGAAGAAATGTGTGCTATGGATTTCTTGTTTCTTCACATGTATTGTAGGAAATTCATTGAATTTGGAGACACAAAAGTGTGATGTATTATACGCTCTGTGTTTTCATTTTTATAAGTGGGTACACATCTCATTCAGTTGTGAGAAAGAAAATAATACCCGCATGACATACTACGTCTGAGAAGTCGTGGTAGTTTAACGTAATGTAGTTCCACCAGTGGTTCGTGGTGACCTTCCCATTTTCGTTCCCTACATGGTCATCTTTGTCTTCGACACAAACTAAGGCTTCAAGTCATATGAACATTGTACATCTTTCCGGAGGTAAGGTCTTCAGAGACCTATGATGGTGGTAATATGTTTCCATAGTACATTTACATCACTAGAAGTGACTATGTTCATATATCACTATGTTGAGGAGTGCGGTCTACGGAAAAGACAGTAGCATGTAACCCTTGTTTTTCCTGTCTTTTGTACTAAAGTCCCATGTGATGTCAAGTCTCTTATGGAAGAATTTGATGATGTGAAGAAGCTATCAAAATTGGAGAAAAGATGTTTGCTGTTGCAGTTGGTTGAGGTTAGTCGATATTTTCTGTCTTTGGAATGCTTTAAACTAAAAAGCCCAAGAATCATGCATTGCTCCCAAGTTTTGGTTAGGAAAGAATGAATGTTGTATTACACTTCCTTTAGTTAATATTGCTTAGAAAACGAATACTATCATGTTTGCGAATATGGCATTTCCTTGCATCCTTTGTCATTTTTTCATAGCATTTAGTCGTCTTTGTCATTCATAGAGTAGACACGATCAACAAATGAAGGAAGTAGGGATAACCAGAAGCAGTGGCATGTGGTTCTGAATTTCGTGCATCTCCTTTCTTTCAGGATGAGGATAATGGACCAAAGAACTGCAAAGGCAGTCACAAAGAATTGTGATTGAGGGTACGAGTGTCTTTGAAGATATCTAGGGTAGGCTGAACAGTATGAGGTCGACCTTGGACGACCTAATGAAATTGTCTACGAAATTGCAGAATGATGACCGTAAACGGAAGAGGAAGTACACTAGTGCGTTTAGGAGCTGCTAATAGGTAACTTGTGAATAGGAAATGCTGTCGATGTTGGCAATGGAAAGTGGTGTATGGCATGAACTATGACCACAGTGATCATGAACTACATATGTTACATTGAAAAGGATGTTAGGAGCTGCTATATTTGGTGGAAGTGAGGCATTCATTGGAAAGAGAGCTTTAGTATTCGAAGACCGAGTTCTTTCAATGGCTTAATGAACTCTGTCCTAGACCATTGTGCAGACTGGAAATCATAGCAGTCACTAATGTAAAGATGCTTTGTGTGTAGTTTTTTTTTAGCCAAAATATAGGTATGATTTGAATGAAAGTCTCTGACTTCGATGCAGAACTTAGAATTGCAATGACTTCAAAAACTCTGAACATCTGGATTTTTTAGCAATGTACTGAGTCATTGAAGACTCGCCCAGGTGAATAACACGTGTCACTTGAAGTTGGAGTCGAAATTAAAGTTTTCGTTTTTGAATAGCATACACGATGAAGGAAGGAAAAATTTGCGAGACTCAATTCTGAAATGGTACGTATTAGTTTTCAGTAGTGAATGAGTTCTTTCTTTGGGCCTACTGTTTGTGGCGCAAGTACATGATCGTGTGTAAATTGAATGCGTTTGTCTACTATTTTGTCTGACCGTATTATTCAATCACATGGAGTACTATAGTTGTTAGGAACTAATTGAATTGTTTATATACTTAGAAACTTTTTTATATGTCCGACATGCAAGTCTTAGACCAAAGATTTATTTAGGGAGAAGTTGGCCTGTACTAGCATGTTCAAATTAATTGAACCAATGAAATAGTTATCTCTTAATATAGTTTGTCGGAACAGCAGTTGTCACTTTGTTCAGGGTTCATTTCTTAAGTAAAGAAACATGTAATGCATGATGTGAACGAAGACAGTGTTGTTGATGTATTTGGACTTGCGTGTATGCATTAACTTAGGACAGAAAGTTGCTTCCTGTAGTGCACCTTAGCGTCATGAACTACGTGAATGGAAATTGAAAATTGGAAGAAGTGAAATTGAACAGCATTGTGTCACTATTTCTACATACTTTTGGTGGAAGATGGATCCCACTATAGTAATGAACTATAGAATTACTTGGACATCTCGCTACACTCCCGAGATATGTTGTTTTGTTTCTAAGAAAAGGGAGGATGTCGTGAACAAATTGACTATTGTAGGCAGGATGTAAGAAGTCACAATGTACTAGTCGTCAGATCCTACGAGCGACAACCTTGCATTAATGAATCGGAGCGCTGACGGAGGTCCGAAGACATTGTTGCCTAAATTAGGCTGATTGACAAACGGATTTCATGTAATTACCTTTTTTGAATTCGGAGATTTCCTTGATGAATGGGATTCCCCTTGATTTCATGAAATGAAGATTAATTTTGGCATTCCTATTATAGTTTTGAAGCCGCAATTGTATATTTGTTTCCTCTATGCATTTAAAAATGCGTGGCTAGACTAAAAAATAGAGGACTTTGTTTTTGAAAATAGTGAGTTGCACTTCATATGATGTACTGAAGCAGAAAGTGTGGAAACTTTTGCGGCTCTAATTTGGAAGTCACTATTTCCTTTTATTGCGAAGGCGGCTCAGAGCGTTTGTGGACTTCTGTATCGAGGGGTATTCCGTAGTTTCTTGTCGTGGAAATTCTTGAGTATCAACCTTGCTGGAATGCAACACTCCAGAAGTTTGAGACGTATTGGCCAGGGACGAAAACGTAAGAGCGCTACATAGTGTTGGAGTAACGACGTGAACTAGAGGCATATACTTTCCACAAACCAGCCATGGATGACCACGATGACTCAATCGATATTGGGGAAGAGGAAATCGTCAAAAGCAATCCATTTTTTTCCAAAGATTTCACTGCGTCGCAAAATCCTACAAGTGCGCAGGTCAGTATAATTTCTGATCACTAGGTCATCATGGCTAGGTCTGTAGCTCACAGTTATGAAGGAGAAATCGAATAATGCTTTATGGGCAGACATGTGTGTGCTGTGCTTCACATTCTTTTCATGTTCGTCCACTTCAGAACTGGGCGCTACTATGACGGACATCTCCGTTTGGATGTGGCATTATTGCATGAGATAACATTTTGGAATATCAATGTGAGCAACGCTTTTGAAGTTGGTAAGGTGTACGAAAAGTTATTCTATGAATTGTACGTGAAAGAGGACTTACAGGACTCATGATTTTTCTATGCAATACATTTCATATGGGGGCTTCCATCCATCTCAAATGAATCAAACGCAGGTAAGGAACAGAGCTTTCCTTGCACTGCGTCGTTTGTACCGCTATTGACACTGCTTATGTTCTTTTGAAACGTCAGTTCGTCTGAAAATGTTTGTGCTGAGGAATGTACAAGAGAACCATATGTCTCGTATACATAGTTTTCTTTACTGAGTAAAATCGTTTACCCATTTATGCCGTCATTTACGTCGTAGACAGCGTTGCTGTGTACGCCACTGCTTCATTTTTTTCAATTGTGCACCGCACTATACCTAGAAAATTGAATCTTTGTATATGTAGCAGCCGATGTTATGCTCTTGTAGTGTATTTCAAAGAGTGCTTGCTTGCACAGTGAACAATGAAAGCCAGAGTACCATATACGAGTCTATAAGTCTATGGGACAATTTTAATTGAGCTGCCATGCATATGTATTGAACATTTGTTTCCAATGTACGTGGTACTATGTAGAATGCACATTTCAGAAAGTAGTATCTTCTTGAACATGCCATTCGCGTTTCACTAACATCAGCGAAGACGATTATGCTCTTTGTACATATGTACTTGTGATTTCAGCAAACTATGTTAGAGCATAGCGAGTAGTGCAATCGGTAAGATAGTAGGAGGTATGGTACAATGTCAAGCATAGTCTTTTACATCTTGTTTTCCCATAGCATGGAGGAGAACACATTCGTAGAAAATGTAGTAGAAAATTTAGTTTCTTGATTTGCTATTGAAGGTGTTCTTATGCACATGTTTCTACTGACGTGCTTTGTAAAATGACTTCGAAACCCTCTGTGTGCTTTGGCCATGGATGTACAATGCTTCAATGTGGTCCGTGGCAAGTTCCATACTGTATAAGTAACAGGTTTTTCATTTTTAGTCGACAACCAGAGAAAGGAATTGGGACTACCAGTCGTATTGACACTTGCATTGAACGTGACTTGCTGTTGTTGTTGTGTATTTAATAAGTCATGCTCACAGAAGTGAAAGGTGTCTCCTAATTCGTACTGGAATTGCATTTTCCGGAGATGCAGGGGAGCAGGGGACCTCCTTTTTCACAGTTACCTTGCAATCCACTCAATACTTGACCTAATTACAGAGGAAATATGGGCGAAGGAGTGCATCCTATGATGCATATGTTTGGAAATGGTTTGTATCCCCCCTTTCCTACAAGAAATTATCATAGCATGTCACTAGGGTATGGAAGCCTTCCTCACAATGGCTTGGCAGACAATTATCTCCAAATGGCAGTGGGACATGTAGGACGGCCTCATCAGAATGTGGACTGGCCGAACTCACATAATATGAATACTACGATGTTTGGAAAGCTACAAAAACCTGTAGTCCCTATAGAGGTTTCCCAAAAACATGACCCGCAGCCAATGTCGGCAAGGCCATGTATTAGCAGTGGAGACCCATGGATCTGTCCACGAAAGAAAATAAACAACATCGGAATTCCGGAGTGCAGTACTGGAATCAATTTGGAAGTTGGAAGAAGTGAACATGTTCAACCGTGTAAGAACATTAAATTGAAACAAGCAATGGGGTCTTCCGTACCATTACAGTTTCGGGAATCACCAATTCCAAGCTTGGCAGAGACAGAGGAAGCACCCCTACCAAGCGATAGCGTGGATGCGGAGCACACGGTTGGATTAAACGGCGAACGTCATTGCGACGACCGTGAAGGCAAGGACCTGTTCCAACTTGTCTATCATCTTCAGGAAGACCTACAAGATTCTAGTAAGTCACCCACTCTTCATTATCTGAAGCAACGAAAAGCTCTTAGGGAAGATGGGAAGTCATATTTGAGAGAGGTGAAATTGGCTGTTTCAGAGGGAAGGGTACCTCAAGTAAGAGTAGTGCAAGATGAGAATGGGAACCTAATTCGTTATAAGTCTCAATTTTTGAATGCTGTGAAGTTGGCCGCTCATGCCATTGTCCAAGACGCTTATATAAATGTAAAAGACAAGGACACGATGCATGAAATAATGGAGGAAGTCAGGAGGCAATTCATAGTGCCTCAACCATTGCCCTGTAGAATGGTAGAGAGTTTTTTGAAAGCTTACTTCAAGAGATGTAGATTACAATATCACCAGTTCTGGATGAAACATGGAGACAAGAAAATACCAAATAGATGTAAACAAGCAGCATGGTTGGAATTGGTAGAGTACTGGAAGTCAACAAAAGGGGCTAAGGAGTGTCAGCAGAACAAGTTGAATGCATCAGCACAGAAGCCTTGTTCGGTAAGTTATTTTCGATGACGGCTAGCGTGTTGTACATATATGGTTTTCAGAATGTAAATCATGTAGGACGCTTTTTATGTGATGGCAAATTCGTATTGAATTTCAAAATCTAGATCCATGTTTGAATAATTCGGAGTAGTGCTTGAGCAAAATATAAAGTACTCTTCTTGCACGTGCTATACAAAAAATAAACATGCGTATTCAATGAAGGAAATTGCAAATCCTAATGAAATGGAAGTTGGCAAAGCAAGCCTTCTATGTTGTTGCTTTATTGATGCCAATACAATTAAAGGGAGACCACATTGTAGCTTGTATTGAATCGTAGCATGTTGTTTCAGCCTGTAACAGTGGGTATGGAACAGAAGGCGAAGTTGAAGAATAGGAAAACTGAATTGTGGGTGCATGTAGCAAATGAAGTTCGGCGGATAGATATGTAACTTTCATGTGCAACGCAGTCATGGACGTTGTTGAGGTCATAGAATGTGTAGATCACTGAAGAGGTTGTGTTTTTTGTCAGAAGTAGAGAATTACAGCGAAGGTAGTGTTTGAAAGGTCCATGTTAATTGATATATTCTTTTGCATGGCTGAATTGTGGTGAGTAGCGGAAGAAACAAAAGTCTGAAGGCGAATGTGATGTTTCACCTCACAGTCCACACGGTAATGAAAGCACTGGTTACGTGAGAAACTCTTCAGTGAAATCGATAAGTGCAAGGTACATTATGAAGAGTACAGTGCTAATTGTCTACGAAAAATGGAAGATTGCGGAAATGCTATCACTGTTGCCAATAAATGTATTGAAATGTTTCAAAATGTAGTTACGTGTTGAAACCTTGTTGGAAGTACAGTATGTTGGAAACTGTTACTGTTGATACCAACCGTATTCCTTCTCGTTTAATAGTGGATTGCAAATTTAATCTAACAAAATGTGAGTGCATGCTAGAAGTGAACATGACACATGGTAAGTATACTGCACTGGAAATGCTGACGAGAATTAATGCATATATGTTGAAGTTGTTTAGTTGTTGTAGTAGATGCACGCATTCAAGTTCTAATTAGTCAAGCTTGTTTCATATAAAATTACTCTAAAACTGAATTCAAGAATTCAATGTTGCACATGTGCCATGGTAGGACTCACTCAGGTTTAGTAGTGACTCACTGCTGAAGAAGCCTAGCAGCAACTTCTCTCCAGTAGCAACCAGACATCCAATGGCCAATATAAGTAAGAGACAGTGGACAATATATTGTTGTCTTTTACTAGAAAGTATTGTTCTTTGCCGCCATCCAAAGAGAAGTCCGCCGACACCATAACAAGGTTCGAACGCAGCGGCAACCAAAGTGTGAAGAGTAGTAGGATTGGCTTCCGAACACTTGCAGAGGTTTTGGGAAGTTTACAGTGACCAAAGGCTACAAAGTATGAAGCAAACATTGGTGTCTCGCAATCGCCCAGTTTTGAGGGTCAACGTCGGTCCGTTGAAATCTCAATTGTAGAGGGGAATATGAAGTCGAAGATGAGTGGCCGAAGTAAAAAAGAATTCATGGTTGCCAGAAATGAAGTAGTCGAGTTGTCATCTGGATCATCGTCTAATGGAACGAAGATTACGGGGATGAAGGAAGCAAAGGAACGTAGACCCGAGAACATAGTGAAAAACTTAAGTCGAGTGTACACTGAAGAGATAGAACCAATGCCGCGACTTTCAACCGACAGCGCTAGCGCAGACAACCTGAAGGGAAAGGAACCTTTGCATGGAGCTGGAATCATCATGCAAGGAATCCCCAAATGAGTACATGGCACAATTTAAACAGAATTTCATTATTGAAAATAACTTGTCAGTTGATCGTGGCCAAGGAAGACATGTTGTAAAAGTTATGTCATCCACGAGGACGCAGAAGTTGTCGAAGAAGGCTACGATTGAGGTTGACAGCGACAATGACGGAAGATCTGACAAAGAAAGAGAAGAAGATCGTGATCCCAATTTACACTTTGACTGTGAAAGCGAAGAGGAGGAGCCACCAGTTATGCCAAGGGAGATAGTCAAACGGAAACTAGACGTCGAAAATAACGGCACTGCTCGGAAAAAAGAGGTGACAGGCAGAGTAATGACACGTAGCAATAAAACGCCATTGAAGAAACACAAAGGCACGGAAATAGATGCCTCAGTGCTAAGGAAGCTGGAGTTCTACAAAAGGCCGAAGAACTCGGTAAGTTCCTAATTCTTATAGTTTGAAGGAAACCTTTTTATTCAATTGATTACATCAAGGAGGCAAGACACTTAGTGTGCTACCCTTTGAAGGTCATATAGAAGAGGAATGGAACATAGAATTGTATAGGAAGAATGGAACTCTGTGGAGAGCACAGTACGTCTATGATTTTTGGAATGAATGTTTTCATTTGCAACACCCAATAAAGACTAGAACACGGGTGTGGGTTCTGCATCCAAATTACGTTGGCAAAGTAGTGGTAGAGGCAACAGCTGGTGTGAACCGGAAATCCAGATGCGTGGACTCAGCAAATGAAATATGCAAGGAAGGTCAGCAAATGATCTTCGTATTACGAGTGCTGTATAAGAATATGCCTGTCATGTTTGATAAGGACTCTCGTTTTCCAAAGCAAATCAGCTACTTGGATCAAGCAAAAGGTTTAGCGAATACGCCTATCTTGTGGTGCATTAGTCATCTCATTGAAATTCCTCCCGTTCACCAAATAATGAAGTTGATTGGAGAAATACTGCAGCCGCTGTCACAAGAGAAGACATAGAGTGATTCTGATTTTGAAGACAGAGGACTGAAATGAAATTCGAAATGTAGTACAATCAGCTTGAAAGATAGTAAAAGAGGACACCTTCCTAACGCATCGATGGCTTTGTCACAGGGTTGAGGGGTTCTAAAGGCTGGAGGAATGTGCTGAGGTCTTCAGATCCATGACACTTCTGTTGGTCAATGAAAGCAATTTGTGTAAGTGAAGTTGTAGTACTACGTATTGGATGTGTGACATGCATCACCAAAATGTACAATCGTGTTAATGCTTGTTAGACATGTAATGAATTCGAAATCAATAGTCGTGCAAATGAAGAAGGTGTGATCTAGAGTGCTGCTACTATCACAGTAGGAGCATTTTCTAGTGGGCTTACAAGAAGCAGTTATTATTGTAGTGTGGTAGGTTAACTCAAGGTTGTGGCAAGTGTATGCTTCTGCCATGTAGTAATAGGAAGGCGAATTCAGTTAGTGGAAGCATCGTATTCATCGATGTTTGCTTGCTGAACGTTTACACATGTGTATTGCTGATTAGGAAATTAATGCATTGTATAAGCCTAAATCCATTGCTGAAAACTAATTGAATTGAATGTACACAGGATTGTGCCCAATTATCCACATGAAAGTGCTAGTGCATATGCATTTGGAAAGGCCCATACATTTGAAGTGGGGTGGTGTTCGTTTGGTTACTAATGTTGAGCAGATGCGATGGCAAAGTGAGCAGGAGGTGTACACCCTACTTGGAATGAGTAGTGCAAAAGGATGAATGTCTCCTTGCACTGCGTGTTTTGTTGTTGACGTGGTCATCGCTAACATTGTCTGATTATAGCTTAAATAAGTGAAGTTGGTGACTGACAATCATGGGGGTCATGTTCTTAAACCTTCCGTAGACTATGTGAAAGTACTTTGCGAACGGGAACGTGTGGATTAATGTGCAAATTAAGAATTGGGAAAGCAATGGGTTTGATACACATGAAGAAAATGGCAATGCGGAAAATCTTTTTAGCAGGACAAAGCAACTAAGGAAGCTGGTGAAAGGTGCATTGCAAGAGTCGTGCAGGTATGACAAGTGTTTCTAGACTCAAAAGCCTGAAGCATTTTGTGTAGGATTAGTCACTTGAGATATGCAGTTGTGATTTTATGTGTGTGCACGTAGAGATAGGACTCTACAGAGACCATCAGTTCTGCATTCCAACATTGTCGTCTACAGTACCTATGGGAAGTGTAAGTAGTTTTGCGAAGTGTAGACACGGCTGTTTTGTATACAAAAGCATCAAATGTTGAGCCATGTACTAGTGCATACAGAGGTAGGCAAGGTTTTCTATTAGGGCACTTAGGAATTTGTGGAATTTTTCTTCATCCAAAATGTGTGTTATGTGTTTGGCTTCCTACAGTACTCATTTGTTGGAAGAAAATTACGTATGTCAAAAGCGACAAGAAAGAAGGCAAGCATTGAAAGTTCTATAATGTGTGTATGTTGTTTTGTTGTGGTAAAGAAGGGCTGACTTTGGATTTTGTAAAGTAGGTTGCCAGAACGAAACTATATTATTGCTGAGCTAGAAATGCAATGAATGCATTGTTTCAAATTTAATGTTATTTTCAGTTTTGACATTAGAGTGGTATTTTGTTCCAAACAACACATGGTTTTCTATATTGCAATGTATACGCAGATGCCCACTTCAATTGAATGTGAAAGCAAAGACATGAAGGGTGTGCACTTCTGTGCTAAAATCCAATGTCAAATTACGGTTTCAGAAGTTTGGCTTGAATTGCTTGAAGCAAATGTTAGGTCAATATGTGTAGTAGGACAAGTGTGGAAGACGTTACTGTAGTATGCATGTAATTTCATGCACAAGTTACCTGGGACTGAAGTTCCAATTGCTGGGTTGGAAGAACTAGGTGGGTGTGGATGTGATGAAGTCTTTGTAGCGGAAGATGGGATCGAAGCCTGAAGCTTATTGCAGTCATGTTTTAGAAGTTGGAAGGAGTTTGGAAATCACGGTGAGGTATATTGGTGGAAGACAAGAAAGTCTTGTAATGTTCTTGACGTTCAATACATTGCAGGAGGTTAATTATGTGGGAAAAGCACATTTATGAGATACCAGAATTGGAAGTTAGTTTTCAATGAGTTCTATTTTTTGTCGGAATTTAGGCAGTAGTGAAGGGCAAAGGAGTGTGAAAATTTGAGGTAATTCTGCATACGAATGACCCAGAATGTTGAGGCAATATCAATAATTGAAAATTTTGCATTCAGCAGTTTTCAAGTTCTGTTTAGAACTTTGTGTGTGAGAGGTGATGCTACATTTGTTGTGCTACTTTTTCTGTGTTTGTCACAGGTGGAAGAGCAGGAGAGCGAAGTGCATGTTTTGAATTCCTTGATGACTTCAGTAAGTGAAATGGTTTTGATAGTGGGAGGCTTGGCCATGCAGAATTGAATATGTGAATTCTGAGGTGGTTGTGTTTGAAAATCGAGGAATTCAGGTTCCAGTTGGTTGTTTACGTAGTATAGTGTTGTCTCCTTTTATTTTCAGTTTTGACGAAGTTCCAATAAGACATGCAAGTTAATTACGTGGGGGTGTAGAGAGGTTTTAATACCAAGGTAGGATTTCTATACGTATGTAGTAGTAGCATATGAGGATGAAATACGTGTTAGGAAAGAGTACCATAACAAAGTTTAGTTGTTGTTTTACCTGACTCGTCTACATGCGTTGCATGTATAGGAGCTCCGTTTGCATAGACTGAAGTATTCAGTAATTAAGTTTCTGATGTGCACAAGCTTGATCTCCGTGCAGTGTAGGGTACATCATTTTGCTTGTCTGCTGGATATGCCAAAGGTTCATGTATCTCATTTAATGAAGGTTTAAATCATCACCTACGCTTCTATGCATGACATGGGAGCTAAGTATATTTTGGGGTATGTGATAGTGACAGCTGCTGTAATCAAAAAAAAAATTCTGTAAAAAACCGGACAGGAAGTAGTGCTTTTCCTCTATGCACAGGAAGATAGGAAACATATTTTTGTGTGTGCACAGAATACTGATGTTCATGCATGTGCTGCGAGATGTGCATTACGTTACATGAAGCATGAAACTAACACAGCAAAGCAAAAGCCATGCGTTCATAATTACTTATAATGTTAATTAATTAAGCATATGCGCAAATGCAACAGAAGAAAATAAAAAGCAAGCGCAATTAGCTAGGCACTTAGCTGGCATGGCAAGAAGTCAATGTGGGAAACGAAAACAGTAAATGCATAACAATATATATATATATATATATATATATATATATATATATATATATATATATATATATATATATATATATATATATATATATGTACGGAAGCGAACAATTTTTTGAGAACTCGTGATCACCTGATGATGAAGGTGTTTGCCTTCATCCGCGGTTGTGGCGCTGGAGCTGGCTTCTCCGACTCCTCCCTCAGCTTGCGCCGCATCGCCCTGGAAGTCATGGCGCACACACAAGAAGCCTCGCACAACCTCTCCCTAGCTCTCTTGCTCACAGAAGGTTACTCCGGAACACCTGCACGATCACAACTCACACAGCCTCTCAATCTACCGGAAGTTCTAAGAGTTTGAAAGGCAAAAAGGGAAAACGGGAAGCGAGGTGAATGCAAGAAAGCAAAAAAGCAAGAAAGCAACTATGCTTTCTACCGGCTACAGTCCCCTTCTTATACTGGTCCATACAGATGGACGGTCGGACAAATGAATGGAAGTCCGGGAGAGATTTTGGCAGGAAAGCCTAACCCTCGTATGACTTATGGATCCGGTTTCCGGTTTTTGGAACTTTTTAGGGTTCCTGAATTAGGTTTTTACACCTAATAGGATTTCTCCGGATCCGGAGTTCCGGTATTTCCCAAATCCTCCTAATCTCCTATTTGAATTTGAAAACTTTCCTATTTAAAGGAATAAATTTTAAATTTTCCCGTCTAATGCTAGTTTTCTGTGTCTAACATGTGGGATCACACTTCCACATATTGGTTAGGATTAGGTGTAGAAATAGGTGCTTGCATTTAGTGAGGTGTGTATTAGTAAAGGTACTTGCATTGTATTTGTATTCCATGCTTCAATTGGTATTGGAAGTATTGTGGGTGGGTGGAATTGGTGTGTGTTTGTTCAATTTAAGTTTTATTGCAACTATCTTATGACAAGTTCAAATGATTGCATTGATAGGGAATTTAGTTAAAATGGCAATTATTCCCTGAAAATGGCACAAAATGAAGCTGCAAAATAGAAGAAATTCCTAGAAAGATGGTACGGGAGGTAAAGAAACGTGGGAGTTTTGATCCCACATGCAGACCGAACTGCCACATTTATGAGGTTTAGGTGCTAAGAAGTGCTATTATATGTGCTCTTCATATGGCCAGAGGTGATGGCATGTGCGACCTTGCTACCACATTGTTGGAAAATTTGGTATTTCTACCATATAATTATTGAGATTACAAAGTAATGAATGAAGAAAGGCTTTACTTAGATGGTAGGAGGATACCAAACCCCATGAGTGGGTTGAATATAAGGTAGAAACCTTTCATAGTTATCCACATACATCATGGGATAACTAACCTCAATGGGCTGCCTTTGACTACAAGCAATACCCAAGAGACTCTAAGACTAACTAAGAGTCTAATGCTACTCCTAGGGCTGAATGTACATAGTCTACACTAATATGTACATGTTCTTCAACACTCCCACTTTGAGAGTGGTCAAAGGCTCCAAGGCCCATCTTCCCAATCAAGTTTTGGTGTTGTGGCTTCCCAAGGGCCTTGGTCAGCACATCAGCAACTATAGCTTGGGTAGGCACATACTTGAGCTCAATCACCTCAGCCTCCACTCGTTCACGAATGAAATGGTGTTGCACATCAATGTGCTTCGTCCGAGAGTGGTGGGTGGGATTCTTGGCCAAAGCAATGGCCCCTTGATTGTCACACCAAATTGATGTGCTGCCCTCTTGGACAAGGCCAACATCAGCCAAGAGTTGCCTTAGCCAAATGGCCTCCTTGGTGCATTGGCTCATGGCCATGCACTCCGCCTCCGTTGTAGAAAGAGCTATGGTGGGCTGCCTCTTGGAATTCCAAGTAATGGCACCCAATCCAAGCATAAACACGTAACCGGTGGTGGATCTCCTATCCGCCTCATTGCCCGTCCAATTCGCATCACAAAAGCCATGCAAACTCACATTGGCACCCCCAAGTTGCAACTTCAGTCCAAGTGTGCCTTGAAGGTACCTCATCACCCTCTTGACCGCAGCCCAATGCTTGGGGCCATACTTGGACGTGTGTTGACTCACCACACTCACCGGAAAGGCCAAATCAGGCCTTGTGGCTACCATGGCATACATGAGGCAACCCACTGCTGCCTTGTAGGGCACACCTTGCATTTCAGCCCTCATGTCTTCAAATTCAGCATCCGTGAGCTTGGGCAACTTCCCATGAGTGTCAAGTGGTGTACTTATGGCTTTGCACTCCTTCATGTTGAAGCGTTTGAGAATTTCTTCAAGGTACTTGCGTTGGCTCATGGTGATGGTGCGGGCAGCCCTATCCCTCTTGAACTCCACTCCAAGGCAATACTTCAACTCTCCAAGATCCGTCATCTCATACTCCTTCTTGAGCATATCCTTCACTTCAAGCATCTTGGTCATGCTACTTGCAAGGAGGATCAGATCGTCCACATAGAGGATCACAATCACCAAATGCTCACAACTTTGCATGGTGTACAAAGAGTGATCAGCATAGCCTCTTTGGAAGCCCTTCCTTGCAAACATGGCATCAATATCCCTATACCAAGCTCTCCCCGATTGCTTCAACCCGGGAAGTGCCTTCTTCAACTTGCACTTGAGATGCCCTTGGCCTTCTTGCACAAAGCCTTGGGGCTGATCCATGTAGATGACCTCCTCAAGCTTGGGGTTGAGAAAAGCCGTCTTCACATCCATTTGGTGCATCTCCAAGTCCATGGCTGCCCCAATACTCACAATGCACCTAATGGTGCTAAACTTAGCAACGGGGGCAAAGGTCTCATTGAAGTCCACCCCTTCCACTTGAGAAAACCCCCTAGCAACCAACCTTGCCTTGTACCTCACAATGTGGCCCAAAGCATCCCTTTTAGTGGAGAAAACCCACTTACAACCCACACTTGATCTCTTGGAAGGGAGGGCAGCAAGTTCCCATGTCTCCTTGGCAATGAGGGCATTATACTCCTCTTGCATGGCCAACTCCCACTTGCTTGCATCTTCACAATGCAACACCTCTCCAAGTGTAGATGGATCTCCAAGGAAAGCCACATTGGCTTGATCTTCATGTTGTGGGGGAAGAATGTGATTCAACCACCAATCTCCAAGGGGCTTGCGGGTCCTTGTGGGATAACGGGGCTCCTCCATGGGCTGATCTTGCTCTTCCAAGGGCTGATCTTGCTCTACCAAGGGCTGATCATGCTCTTGCTCCCTTGGTGAAGTGCTTGGAGAAGGAATTGCCGATCTCTTCACTTGGGGTGTGGCCACCTTCTTCTTGGGCTCCACCAAGTCTTCATCTTCCTCTCCTTGCTCTTCATCTTCATCTCCTTCATCTTCTATGTGCACTCTTGGAGTTGTGCCCACCTTTTGGGCTGGTCCTCCATTGCTCCCACTTGGGCTCATCTCCAAGAGCTTAGGATCAGCACCTCCATCCTCCAAGAAGGTCACATCTCGACTCTTGATGATGGCCTTGCTCTCCACACACATCAGCCTATAAGCCTTGGTTCCCTCACAATAACCAAGGAAAAGGCACTTGATGCCCTTGGCATCCAACTTGGTCCTCTTGGCACTAGGAACCAAGGCATAGGCAATGCACCCAAAGATGCGCATGTGAGACACATGAGGCCTAATCCCACTCCAAGCTTCTTGGGGTGTCATGCTTGTCAAGGCTTGGGTGGGGCACCGGTTCCTTGTATAAACCGCTGTAGACACCGCCTCACCCCAAAGCTCAAACTTCAGCCCTTGGGCATGAATCATGGACCTTGCCATCTCCACAATGGTGCGATTGGCACGCTCCGCTACGCCGTTTTGTTGAGGAGTGTAAGGTGCTGATGTGTGGTGCTCAATGCCATGGGCCTTCAAGTACTCCTCAAAGGCCTTGGACACATACTCCCCACCATTATCCGACCGCAGCACCTTCACCTTGCAATCAGATTGGGCCTCTACAAGGGCCTTCCAAGTCTCAAAACGCCCAAACACCTCACTCTTGCACATCAACATGTACACCCACACCTTGCGAGAGAAATCATCAATAAATGTCAAAAAATACCTTGCTCCTCCTATGGTGGTGGTCTTCATTGGTCCGCACACATCGGAATGCACAAGCTCCAATGGCTTGCTGGCCCTTGTTGCCCCATCCTTGGGGAAGGTCTGCCTTGCTTGTTTGCCCTCAATGCACCCCTTGCACACCCTAGAACTCCAATCATGCTTGCAAGAAGAGAGGTTCAGCCCCTTCACAATGTGTTGGAGGCTCTTCATGCTCTTCACATTCAAGTGTCCAAGCCTCCTATGCCCAAGCTCCACAAGGTCTCCATGAGCTGATCCTTGGGCAACACATGCTAGGGAGGTGCCATTCACCTTGGTGAAGTGGAGGCGGTACAAGTTGCCCTCACGAGGGGCTGATGCAATCAAAACTCCACTTGGTGCCCTCACAACACACACCACATTGTTCAAATGCACTTTCAAACCTCCCAAACACAATTTGCTCACGGAAAGCAAGTTGGCATGCAACTTAGGCACATGGAGTGCCTCTTGAATTCTGATCCTCTTGGTCTCCCCCTTCACTTGCACCTCCACAAGGATCAGCCCCATGCCAAGGGCCTCCACCACACCATTGTCTCCCAAATAAATCTTCTTCCCCGAAATGGGCTGATAGGTGTGGAAGGCATCACGATGGCTAGTCATATGTTGAATGGCCCCCGAATCCACTATCCAAGTAAACATATTGGCCTTCTCCCCTCCTCCATGAGTGGCAAAGGCGAAGTCCTCCTCCTCCTCTTTTTTGGAGGCTTGGTGTGCACTCTCCTTGTCTTTGGCTTGGCTGATCTTGCAATGCCTAGCAATGTGGCCTGATTTGCCACACTTGAAGCATGTCCTTGTCTCCTTGAAGTCCTTGGTGTTGCCCTCTTTGCCAAGTCTTCAAACAAGGGCTGATCTATCTCCTTGGGCTGATCTATCTCCTTGAAGACCTTGGTGTTGACCCCTTTGCCATGTCTAGAGACAAGGGCTGATCCATCTCCTTGGGCCTCATTCTCCTTGCGCTTGGTCACCTCATGCATCAAGCGGGCCGTCACAAACTCCATGGTCAGCTCCTTCATAGCCCTTGTCTCCAATGCGGTGATGAGGAACTCATAAGACGGTGGCAAACTCTCCAACAAGGTCATCACCACATCTCCATCCATCACGGGTGCCTCCAAACAAGCCAACTCATCCGCAAGGGCCTTGATCTTGTTGACATGATCCAACAAGTCATCCTCCTCTTGCATCTTGCTAGTGAAGAACTTGCGCCGGAGAAAAAGGATGTTGGAGAGGCTCTTGGTCTCATGGATGTTGCAAAGGGTGGTCCATGCTTGGGCTGGTCCCTTGCAATGGCAAATGTGTGCAATTTGCCGGTCCACAAGGTTGATGGCAATGAGAGCAAAGGCCTTCTTCTCCTTCCTCTCAAATGCCTTCTTGGTCTTTGGATCAGCATCTTCACTTGGAGGCTCCTCACTCCCATCCACCACCTCCCACAAGTCCTTCTCCGCAAGAATCATCTCCATCTTGAACTTCCACATGCCAAAGTTCTCCCCATTGAACTTGTCAATGATGCGCACACCTTCTCCTCCACTTGATGCCATGATGGAGCACCTCCCACTTGTTGGCAGCCCCCCAAGTGTCTCCTAGAGTTGACAAACTCAATTCAGCCTCCAAACAATCCCTTGGAAGCCAATTGGGCTGAAATGGCACCAATCAGCCCTTGCAAGCACCTCCAAAGATCCCTCACACCCTAAGAAAGACCCAAGACTCCTCACAAGTGCCTCACCTCCTCTCCACACCAATTCAGACCCTAATGAAGCTCAAAATCACCACATGGACATCATGGGCAAGTGCTACTTCAAACTAGCAAGCAAACATACAATGGTCCTCACAAATAGGGTTCTCCACACTCCAAGGAGCTCAAGACCTCCAATCAGCCCTAGATGGAAGCTACTACTCACAATGAGCACCTCAAAAACAACAATGGCCTCCAACAACCCTAGTTGGATCACCAAGCCAACAAAGAACCCCAATTGGCTCCACAATGCTCACAAGGGCACAAATCAGCCCTCTAGGGTTCACAAAAACCCACTAATTGGCTTCACTCACTCACAAGGGCTCTAATCAGCCCTCTTGGGATCACCAAGTCCACTAATTCGCCTCACTCACTCACAAGGGCACAATTCAGCCCTCAATGGATGGCAAACACCTCAAGCATCCCAAACATGCTTCCAAGACTTACAATGGACTCTCACTAGATTGCAATAAGCACAATCACACTCAACTATGCACCAAAATGCAAAATCAGCCACAAAGGACTCCCACTAAAGTGCAATTGGCACAATCTCACTCCACAATGCACCCAAGTGCACAATTAGCCTCAAATGGCTCTCAATGCACACTTCTAAGTGCAAACTCAAACTAGGAGCATGCAACCAGCCCTTACTAGGTCTGATTACTACCATAAGCAATGTCTCCACCAAAATGTACTCAAACCTCACAAACCAGCCAATGAGAAAAGAAACAAAACTCCTTTTTTTTTTAAAATGCACTCCAAGTTTTTGACAATTACTCACACCATATGGTTTGTAGGTGAAAAAATACACACAAGGCTGATTGCTCCTCCAAGCTCCAAGATCTCCTCCAAATGATTTGAACTTCTCCTTCAAACGCAACTCCAAGTGCGTGGGCCCATAACCTATTGAGATTACAAAGTAATGAATGAAGAAAGGCTTTACTTAGATGGTAGGAGGATACCAAACCCCATGAGTGGGTTGAATATAAGGTAGAAGCCTTTCATAGTTATCCACATACAACATGGGATAACTAACCTCAATGGGCTGCCTTTGACTACAAGCAATACCCAAGAGACTCTAAGACTAACTAAGAGTCTAATGCTACTCCTAGGGCTGAATGTACATAGTCTACACTAATATGTACATGTTCTTCAACACCTATCAGTCCATTTCGGGGAAGAAGATTTATTTGGGAGACAATGGTGTGGTGGAGGCCCTTGGCATGGGGCTGATCCTTGTGGAGGTGCAAGTGAAGGGGGAGACCAAGAGGATTCAGATCCATGAGGCACTCCATGTGCTCAAGTTGCATGCCAACTTGCTTTCCGTGAGCAAATTGTGCTTGGGAGGTTTGAAAGTGCATTTCAACATGGTGGGGTGTGTTGTTAGGGCACCAAGTGGAGTTTTGATTGCATCAACCCCTCGTGAGGGCAATTTGTATCGCCTCCACTTCACCAAGGTGAATGGCTCTTCTTTGGCATGTGTTGCCCAAGGATCAGCTCATGGAGACCTTGTGGAGCTTTGGCATAGGAGGCTTGGGCACTTGAATGTGAAGAGCATGAAGAGCCTCCAACACATTGTGAAGGGGTTGAACCTCTCTTCTTGCAAGCATGATTGGAGTTCTAGGGTGTGCAAGGGGTGCATTGAGGGCAAACAAGCAAGGCAGCCCTTCCCCAAGGATGGGGCAACACTTTCACCTTTTGCCCCAATTCATTCTCCATAAGGGCCTTCCAGGCCTTGAACCTCTCAAATACATCACTCTTGTTCTTCAACATAAACACTCATATCTTCCTTGAAAAGTCATCAATGAAAGTAAGAAAATATCGTGCACCGCCCATAGAAGTGGTCCTCATGGGGCCACAAACATCTGAGTGCACAATCTCCAACACCTTGGAAGCCCTCATAGCTCCATCACTAGGAAATGGTCGTCTTGCTTGCTTTCCTTCAATGCAAGCCTCACACGCAAGATCACTTAAGTTCTTCGTCACTTGCATGCCACCCGCCATGCTTTGAAGAGTCTTAACACTCTTCACATTGAGGTGGCCCAAGCGCTTGTGCCAAAGCTCCAAAGAGTGTTGTTGTGACGCCCCTTGTGCCAAACACGCCACACTTGAGCCATTGACCGTTTTGAACTCCACTTGAAACAAATATCCTTACTTCGGTGCCATGGTGATCATTTCGCCATTTGCCGCTCTCAAAATGCACCCTTTGTTGTTGAATTGCACCCTCACATCTTGAGAGACCAATTTACTGTTGAAGAAAGTGAATAGATTGGCATAGAATGTTTGTGGAAGCTCTTAGTATGGGCTGACCTTAGTTGTGTGTTGTTTGTAGCCAAAACAATGGGCTATTAGAGAGGGGCAGCCCTCCTAGAGGACCTTTGTCCCATATGGTTAGTCATGGCACTTGGTAGAAGAGTGGTATAGGAGGGCAGCCCCTAGCATGGGCTTGACACCCTTTCTCACACATGTTTGTGTTCCCCTTCATTGGAATACATTAGCTTGGTATTCTTTCTCTCAATAGGTTATAGGCCCACTCATGTGAGTTGCTATTGGAGGTGAGATCTCATTGCAAGGTGTGTTGGTGGAGCACTATTGGAGCTTGGAGCAAGTGGAGTTTGGGGTCGTTTGGAGCATTTCTCTTCACCATTTTAGTGAGGTATTTTCTTGTTTTGAGTCCATTTGTGCTACTTGAAGGCTGCTTGTACTTGTTGAGCACTCAAGAGGGTTGATTTTATTGAGAGAAAGAAAAACCAAGCCAATATGTTCCAATGAAGGGGAACACAAACATGTGTGAGAAAGGGGTGTCAAGCCCATGACAGGGGCTGCCCTCTTATACCACTCTTCTACTAAGTGCCATGACTAACCATATGGGACAAAGGTCCTCTAGGAGGGCTGCCCCTCTCTAATAGCCCATTGCTTTGGCTACAAACAACACACAACTAAGGTCAGCCCATACTAAGAGCTCCCACAAACATTCTATGCCAATCTACTCACTTTCTTCAACACTCCCACTTTGTTTGTTGCCAAACAATGTCAAACCCATCTCCTTGCGCAGAACTTCATGTCGGGGCTTGCCAAGTGCCTTTGTAAGCACATCGGCCACCATGCGCTCCGTGGAAATGTACTTCATCTCAATCACATCTTCTTCAACCTTCTCACGAATGAAATGGTGTTGTATGTCAATGTGTTTGCTCCGAGAGTGATGGATGGGATTCTTCACCAAGGCAATGGCGCCTTGATTGTCACACATGATGCATGTGCTCTTCCCTTGCTCCAATCCCACATCACTCATGAGTTGCCTTAGCCATATGGCCTCTCTTGTGCATTGGCTAATGGCCATGTACTCCGCCTCGGTGGTAGACAATGCAATGGTGGGTTGTTTCTTTGAATTCCATGAAATGGCACCACCTCCAAGTATAAACACATAGCCTGTGGTCGACCTCCTATCCGTTGCATCTCCGGCCCAATCTGCATCACAAAAACCCACTAATGCTAGGCTCTGGCCGCCAAATACCAACTTGGCATCCAAAGTTCCTTGGAGGTATCGCATGACCCTCTTCACTGTTGTCCAATGCCTTGGGCCGCTTTTGGCCATGTGTTGACTCACCACACTCATGGCAAATGCAAGGTCGGGTCTTGTGGCCACCATAGCATACATCAAGCTCCCCACCGCAGCTTTGTAAGGCACATCTTGCATTTCAGCCTTTACACCTTCATACTCTTCATCCGTGAGCTTGGGCATCTTCTCCTTTACATCAAGAGGTGTACCAACGGATTTGCATCCCTCCATATTGAATCGCTTCAACACGCCCTCAATGTACTTGCCTTGGCTCATGGTGATGGTGCGGGCCGCCCGGTTCCTTATGAACTCCACTCCAAGACAATAGTGTAACTCACCAAGGTCGCTCATGTCATATTGACTCTTCAACATGGCCTTCACTTCCACCATCTTGCTCATTGTGTTGGTCATGATGATCAAGTCATCTACATACACAATTACAATCACCAAATACGTACTTGTTTGCTTGATGTAGAGAGAGTGGTCTGCATGACTCCTTTTGTAGCCCTCCCTTGCAAACAATGCATCCACATCCATGTACCATGCTCTTCCGGATTGCCTCAACCCATAGATGGCCTTCTTGAGCTTGCACTTGAGGTACTCACGGCCTTCTTGGACAAAGCCCTTAGGCTGGTCCATGTAGATCACTTCTTCAAGCCCAGGATTGAGAAACGCTGTGATGACATCCATTTGGTGCATTTCCAAATCCATGGTAGCCCCAATACTCGCCATGCATCGAATGGTGCAAAACTTGGCCACGGGAGCAAAAGTCTCATTAAAGTCCACCCCTTCAACTTGTAAATACCCCTTGGCTACCAATCTTGCCTTATAACGCACAATGTTGCCGGATGCATCTCTCTTGGTGCAAAACACCCACTTGCATCCCACACTTGTACGATCACGAGGAAGAGGAGAAAGTTCCCATGTACCTTTGGCCATAAGTGAAGTATACTCCTCTTTCATAGCTTGCTCCCACTTGCTTGCATCCAAGCTCTTCATGGCTTCACCCATGTTGCGTGGATCTTCTACACACGCCACATTGGCATGCTCCACTTGCTCTTGAGGGAAGATGTGGTTCTTCCACCATTCTCCAAGTGGCCTCCTCTCCCTCGTAGGATATCTTGGCTCCTTGGAGGCATCTTCCTCCTCGTCTTCAATTGGTGGAGAGCTCGGAGATGGACAACTCTTCTCCTTAGGTGTCGGTGGTGTCTCATCATGGTCCTCATCATCCTTGGGCATGCTTGGAGATTTGTCCACCTCAATCTTTGGTTCCTCTTTGCTCCCACTTGGACATATCTCCAAAGCATTGGTGTCCCCTTGCTTGTCTTCTACAAATGAGACATCGCGACTCTTGATGATCTTCTTGGTCTCCAAACACATGAGTCTATACGCCTTGGAGCCCTCACAATATCCCATAAGCAAACACTTGATGCCCTTGACATCAAGCTTGGAGCGTTTGGGACTCAAATCCAAGGCATATGCAACGCATCCAAAGATGCGCATGTGCCCAATGTTGGGCCTCTTTCCACTCCATGCTTCTTGTGGTGTCATCGAAGCTACTGCATTTGTAGGGCACCTATTGCGTGTGTATGCTGCATTTGATACCGCCTCCGCCCAAAGATCATACGTGAGGCCTTGGGCATGGACCATGGACCGAGCCATCTCCATTAGTGTGCGATTAGCACGCTCCGCCACACCATTTTGTTGCGGAGTGTAAGGGGCTGAAGTTTGGTGTTGAATACCATGCTCTCTCATAAAAGCCTCCAAGGCCTTGGACATGTATTCCCCACCATTATCCGACCTCAACACCTTCACCTTATGCCCCGACTCATTTTCCACAAGTGCCTTCCATGCTTTGAACTTCTCAAACACCTCACTCTTGCACTTGAGCATGAACACCCATATCTTCCTTGAAAAATCATCAATGAAGGTCAAAAAATACCTTACACCACCCATAGAGGTGGTCTTCATGGGGCCACACACATCGGAGTGCACAATCTCCAACACCTTGGTTGCTCTTGTCCCTCCATCGCTTGGAAATGGTTGCCTTGCTTGCTTGCCTTCAATGCAAGCTTCACACTTCAAATCGCAAGAGCCCTTCTCCACTTGCATGCCTCCCACCATGCTTTGAAGGCTCTTCACACTCTTCTCATTGAGGTGGCCCAATCTCCTGTGCCATAGCTCCAATGAGTGTTGGTGGACTGCACCTTGTGCCAAACATGCCTTGCTTGTGCCATTCACGCTCTTGAACCTCAAATGATACAAATTGCCCTCTTTTGATGCTGTCACAATCATCTCTCCATTGGGTGCACCCAAAACGCACCCCTTGTTGTTGAATTGCACCTTCAAATCTTGTGACACCAACTTGCTCACCGAGAGCAAGTTGGCATGCAACTTGGGCACATGCAACGCATCTTGGATGCGAATGGTCCTCACTTGACCCTTCACCTCTACCTCCACCACGATACACCCCATGCCAATTGCATCCACCATGTTGTTGTCCCCCAAGTACACCTTGCGATTGCTTATGGGAGCATAAGTGAGAAATGCTTGCCTATGTGAAGTCATGTGTTGTGTTGCGCCCGAGTCAACAATCCATGTGAACATGTCGGTGTTGTCAAATCCTTCATTGGCCGCAAATGCAAAGTCCTCCTCCACTTCCTTCACACTTGCCTTGTTTACACTCTCCTTCTTGGGCAACCTACAAAACCGTGCAAGGTGGCCGGGCTTACCACAATTGTAGCATGTGCGTGTCTCCTTGCGTGGTTGTGAGCTCCCCCCTTGGCCATACCGTGAGTAGAGTGCTGCCCCTCCTTCTTGGGGCTCATTCTCCTTCCTCTTGGACACCTCATGCATCAACCTTGCCGTGATGAAGTCAAGAGTGAGCTCCTCCATAGGTCTTGTCTCCAACGCCGTGATGAGATACTCATAAGAAGGTGGCAAGCTATCAAGCAAAGTCATAACAATGTCACCATCCGTGACAGGAACCTCCAAACAAGCAAGTTGGTCTGCCAACGCCTTCACCTTGTTGATGTGGTCCAACATGTCCTCGTTCTCTTGCATCTTGCACGTGAAGAATTTGCGTCGAATGAAGAGCATGTTGGACAAGCTCTTGGTCTCATGGATGTTGCAAAGCACCTTCCATGCTTCCGCGGGTCCCTTGCATGCTCGCACATGTGCAAGTTGCCTATCCACAAGATTGCAAGCAATCATGGAGAAGGCCTTCTTGACCCTTCTCTCATAGGACTTCTTGACTTTCACATCCGCATCAGATGTAGGTACCTCCTCCGTGCCTTCTACAATCTCCCACAAGTCCTTTTCGGCCAAGATCATCTCCATTTTGAACTTCCATAGTCCAAAGTTGTCTCCATTGAACTTGTCGATGACCCTCACGCCATCTCCATCACTAGTGGCCATGGTTTAGGTCTCCCACTCCAATGGAAGCCTAAGTGACTCAAATCACTCCAATCAGATCCTTAATGGCCCAATATTCTCACTTTAGACCCCAAATGGCCGAAATCTCTCCAATGCACACTTAAGTGCTCCAAAACACTCAAATCAGACCCCAAGTGGTCCAAGTCTCTCCAATGCACACTCAAGTGCTCCAAATCTCACCAATGCACACTCTAGTGCTCCAAAACACTCAATTCAGGCCCCAAGTGGTCCACGTCACTCCAATGAACACTCCAGGGCTCCAAATTATTCAATTCAGAGCCTAATAAGTCAAAAACTCTCCAAGGTGCACTCAAATGCTCCAATATTCTCAAATCAGACCCTAATGAGTCCGAAACTCTCCAACGTGCACTCAAATGCTCCAATACACTCGAATCAGACCCTAATGAGTCCAAACCTCTCCAATGCACACTCAAATGCTCCAAATCACTCCATTGATGTACCAAATGCACAAATCACCCCCTTTGGAGAAAGGGCCAAACCCTACCTCCCAATAAGGCTATGAAACACCAAATCAACCCTCTTGAGTGCTCAACAAGTACAATCAACCCTCAAGTAGCACAAATGGACTCAAAAACAAGAAAATACCTCACCAAAATGGTGAAGTGAAATGCTCCAAACGACCCCAAACTCCACTTGCTCCAAGCTCCAATAGTGCTCCACCAACACACCTTCCAATGAGATCTCACCTCCAATAGCAACTCACATGAGTGGGCCCATAACCTATTGAGAGAAAGAAAAACCAAGCCAATATGTTCCAATGAAGGGGAACACAAACATGTGTGAGAAAGGGGTGTCAAGCCCATGACAGGGGCTGCCCTCTTATACCACTCTTCTACTAAGTGCCATGACTAACCATATGGGACAAAGGTCCTCTAGGAGGGCTGCCCCTCTCTATAGGCACTACTAGGAGGGCTGCCCCTCTCTAATAGCCCATTGCTTTGGCTACAAACAATACACAACTAAGGTCAGCCCATACTAAGAGCTCCCACAAACATTCTATGCCAATCTACTCACTTTCTTCAACAGATTTGGTGTTTCATAGCCTTATTGGGAGGTAGGATTTGGCCCTTTCTCCAAAGGGGTTGATTTGTGCATTTGGTACATCAATGGAGTGATTTGGAGCATTTGAGTGTGCATTGGAGAGGTTTGGACTCATTAGGGTCTGATTTGAGTGTATTGGAGCATTTGAGTGCACCTTGGAGAGTTTTGGACTTATTGGGGTCTGAATTGAGTAATTTGGATCCCTGAAAGTGTTCATTAGAGTGACTTGGACCACTTGGGGCCTGAATTGAGTGTTTTGGAGCACTAGAGTGTGCATTGGTGAGATTTGGAGTACTTGAGTGTGCATTGGAGGGACTTGGACCATTTGGGGTCTGATTTGAGTGTTTTGGAGCACTAGAATGTGTATTGGAGAGATTTGGAGCACTTGAGTGTGAATTGGAGAGATTTGGGCCATTTGGGGTCTGAAGTGAGAGTATTGGGCCATTGAGGATCTGATTGGAGTGATTTGAGTCACTTAGGCTTCCATTGGAGTGGGAGACCTAAACCATGGCCACTAGTGATGGAGATGGCGTGAGGGTCATCGACAAGTTCAATGGAGACAACTTTGGACTATGGAAGTTCAAAATGGAAATGATCTTGGCCGAAAAGGACTTGTGGGAGATTGTAGAAGGCACGGAGGAAGTGCCCACATCTGATGCGGATGTGAAAGTCAAGAAGTCCTATGAGAGAAGGGTCAAGAAGGCCTTCTCCATGATTGCTTGCAATCTTGTGGATAGGCAACTTGCACATGTGCGAGCATGCAAGGGACCTGTGAAAGCATGGAAGGTGCTTTGCAACATCCATGAGACCAAGAGCTTGTCCAACATGCTCTTCATTCGACGCAAATTCTTTACATGCCAGATGCAAGAGAACGAGGACATGTTGGACCACATCAACAAGGTGAAGGCGTTGGTAGACCAACTTGCTTGTTTGGAGGTTCCTGTCACGGATGGTGACATTGTTATGACTTTGCTTGATAGCTTGCCACCTTCTTATGAGTATCTCATCACGGCGTTGGAGACAAGACCTATGGAGGAGCTCACTCTTGACTTCATCACGGCAAGGTTGATGCATGAGGTGTCCAAGAGGAAGGAGAATGAGCCCTAAGAAGGAGGGGTAGCACTCTACTCGCGGTATGGCCAAGGGGGGAGCTCACAACCACGCAAGGAGACACGCACACGCTACAATTGTGGTAAGCCTGGCCACCTTGCACGGTTTTGTAGGTTGCCCAAGAAGGAGAGTGCAAACAAGGCAAGTGTGAAGGAAGGAGAGGAGGACTTTGCATTTGCGACCAATGAAGGATTTGACAACACCGACATGTTCACATGGATTGTTGACTCGGGCGCAATACAACACATGACTTCACATAGGCAAGCATTTCTCACTTATGCTCCCATAAGCAATCGCAAGGTGTACTTGGGGGACAACAACATGGTGGATGCAATTGGCATGGGGTGCATCTTGGTGGAGGTAGAGGTGAAGGGTCAAGTGAAGACCATTCGCATCCAAGATGCGTTGCATGTGCCCAAGTTGCATGCCAACTTGCTCTTAGTGAGCAAGTTGGTGTCACAAGATTTGAAGGTGCAATTCAACGCGTTTTAGGTGCACCCAATGGAGAGATGATCGTGACAACATCAAAAGAGGGCAATTTGTATCATTTGAGGTTCAAGAGCGTGAATGGCACAAGCAAGGCATGTTTGGCGCAAGGTGCACTCCACCAACACTCATTGGAGCTATGGCACAAGAGATTGGGCCACCTCAATGAGAAGAGTGTGAAGAGCCTTCAAAGCATAGTGGGAGGCATGCAAGTGGAGAAGGGCTCTTGCGATTTGAAGTGTGAAGCTTGCATTGAAGGCAAGCAAGCAAGGCAACCATTTCCAAGCGATGGAGGGACAAGAGAAACCAAGGTGTTGGAGATTGTGCACTCCGATGTGTGTGGCCCCATGAAGACCACCTCTATGGGTGGTGCAAGGTATTTTTTGACCTTCATTGATGATTTTTCAAGGAAGATATGGTGTTCATGCTCAAGTGCAAGAGTGAAGTGTTTGAGAAGTTCAAAGCATAGAAGGCACTTGTGGAAAATGAATCGGGGCATAAGGTGAAGGTGTTGAGGTCGGACAATGGTGGGGAATACATGTCTAAGGCTTTTGAGGCTTTTATGAGAGAGCATGGTATTCAACACCAAACTTCAGCCCCTTACACTCCGCAACAAAATGGTGTGGCGGAGCGTGCTAATCGCACACTAATGGAGATGGCTCGGTCCATGGTCCATGCCCAAGGCCTCACGTATGATCTTTGGGCGGAGGCGGTATCAAATGCGGCATACACACGCAATAGGTGCCCTACAAATGCAGTAGCTTCGATGACACCACAACAAGTATGGAGTGGAAAGAGGCCCAACATTGGGCACATGCGCATCTTTGGATGCGTTGCATATGCCTTGGATTTGAGTCCCAAGCGCTCCAAGCTTGATGTCAAGGGCATCAAGTGTTTGTTTATGGGATATTGTGAGGGCTCCAAGGCGTATAGACTCATGTGTTTGGAGACCAAGAAGATCATCAAGAGTCGCGATGTTTCATTTGTAGAAGACAAACAAGGGGACACCAATGCTTTGGAGATATGTCCAAGTGGAAGCAAGGAGGAACCAAAGATTGAGGTGAACAAATCTCCAAGCATGCCCAAGGATGATGAGGACCATGATGAGACACCACCGACACCTAAGGAGAAGAGTTGTCCATCTCTGAGCTCTCCACCAAGTGAAGACGAGGAGGAAGACGCCTCCAAGGAGCCAAGATATCCTACGAGGGAGAGGAGGCCGCTTGGAGAATGGTGGAAGAACCACATCTTCCCTCAAGAGCAAGTGGAGCATGCCAATGTGGCATGTGTAGGAGATCCATGAAACATGGGTGAAGCCATGAAGAGCTCGGATGCAAGCAAGTGGGAGCAAGCTATGACCAGAGGAGTATACCTTACTTATGACCAAGAGGAGTATACCTTACTTATGGCCAAAGGTACATGGGGACTTTCCCCTCTTCCTCGTGATCATACAAGTGTGGGATGCAAGTGGGTGTTTTGCACCAAGAGAGATGCATCCGGCAACATTGTGCGTTATAAGGCAAGATTGGTAGCCAAGGAGTATTCGTAAGTTGAAGGGGTGGACTTCAATGAGACTTTTGCTCCCGTAGCCATGTTTTGCACCATTCGATGCATGGCGAGCATTGGGGCTATCATGAATTTGGAAATGCACCAAATGGATGTCATCACAGCGTTTCTCAATCCTGGGCTTGAAGAAGTGATCTACATGGACCAGCCCAAGGGCTTTATCCAAGAGGGTCGTGAGTACCTCAAGTGCAAGCTCAAGAAGCCCATCTATGGGTTGAGGCAATCCGGAAGAGCATGGTACATGGATGTGGATGCATTGTTTGCAAGGGAGGGCTACAAAAGGAGTCATGCGGACCACTCTCTCTACATCAAGCAAACAAGTACGTATTTGGTGATTGTGATTGTGTATGTAGATGACTTGATCATCATGACCAACACCATGAGCAAGATGGTGGAAGTGAAGGCCATGTTGAAGAGTCAATATGACATGAGCGACCTTGGTGAGTTATACTATTGTCTTGGAGTGGAGTTTACAACGAACCGGGCGGCCTGCACCATCACCATGAGACAAGGCAAGTACATTGAGGGCGTGTTGAAGCGATTCAATATGGAGGGATGCAAATCCGTTGGTACACCTCTTGATGTGAAGGAGAAGATGCCCAAGCTCACGGATGAAGAGTATGAAGGTGTAAAGGCTGAAATGCAAGATGTGCCTTACAAAGCTGCGATGGGGAGCTTGATGTATGCTATGGTGGCCACAAGACCTGACCTTGCATTTGCCATGAGTGTGGTGAGTCAACACATGGCCAAACGTGGCCCAAGGCATTGGGCAGCAATGAAGAGGGTCATGCGATACCTCCAAGGAACTTTGGATGCCAAATTGGTACTTGGAGGCTAGAGCCTGGCATTAGTGGGTTTTTGTGATGCAAATTGGGCCGGAGATGCAACGGATCGGAGGTCTACAACGGGCTATGTGTTTGTACTTGGAGGCGGTGCAATTTCATGGAACTCCAAGAAACAACCCACCATTGCATTGTCTACCACCGAGGCGGAGTACATGGCCATTAGCCAATGCACAAGAGAGGCCATATGGCTAAGGCAACTCATGAGTGATGTGGGATTGGAGCAAAAGAAGAGCACACGCATCATGTGTGACAATCAAGGAGCCATTGCCTTGGTGAAGAATCCCATCCATCACTCTCGGAGCAAACACATCGACATACAACACCATTTCATATTGAGATTACAAAGTAATGAATGAAGAAAGGCTTTACTTAGATGGTAGGAGGATACCAAGCCACTTGAGTGGGCTGAACTTAAGCTAGAAGCCTTTCACTAGTTATCCACAAACCATGTGGGATAACTACCTTTCATGGTTTGCCTTTGACTATGAGCAATACCCAATGGACTCTAAGACTAACCTAGTGTCTAATGCTGCACCTAGGGCTGAATGTATATGGTCAACACTAATATGTACATGTTAGTCAACAATATGTACTTGATCTTCAACACTCCCACTTTGAGAGTGGTCAAAGGCTCCATTGCCCATCTTCTCAATCAAGTTTTTGGTGTTGTGGCTTCCCAAGGGCCTTGGTGAACACATAAGCCACCATAGCTTGGGTAGGCACATACTTGAGCTGAATCACCACTTCCTCTACTATGGTGGGCTGCCACTTTGAACTCCATGAAATGGTATCCATTCCAAGCATAAACATGTAGCCGCTGGTGGATCTCCTATCCACAAATGTCAAATCAGCCCTTGTTGCCACCATGGTATACATCAACCAACCCATCGCTACCTTGTACCTCCTCTTGCATGGCCAACTCCCACTTGCTTGAATCTCTCCAACACATCACCTTTCGAAGTGAAGATGGATCTCCAACGAAAGCCACATTGGCTTGTTCTTCATGTTGTGGGGGGAGAATGTGATTCAGCCACCAATCTCCAAGGGGCTTGCGGGTCCTTGTGGGATAACGGGGCTCCTCCATGGGCTGATCTTGCTCTTCCAAGGGCTGGTCTTGTTCTCCCAAGGGCTGATGATGCTCTTGCTCCCTTGGTGAAGTGCTTGGAGAAGGAATTGCTGATCTCTTCACTTGGGGTGTGGCCACCTTCTTCTTGGGCTCCACCAAGTCTTCATCTTCCCCTCCTTGCTCTTCATCTTCATCTCCTTCATCTTCTATATGCACTCTTGGAGTTGTGCCCACCTTTTGGGCTGGTCCTCCACTTCTCCCACTTGGGCTCATCTCCAAGAACTTGGGATCAGCACCTTCATCCTCCATGAACGTTACATCTCGACACTTGATGATGGCCTTGTTCTCCACACACATCAGCCTATAAGCCTTGGTTCCCTCACAATAACCAAGGAAAAGACACTTGATGCCCTTGGCATCCAACTTGGTCCTCTTGGCACTTGGAACCAAGGCATAGGCAATGCACCCAAAGGTGTGCATGTGAGATACATGCGGCCTAATCCCACTCCAAGCTTCTTGGGGTGTCATGCTTGTCAAGGCTTGGGTGGGGCACCGGTTCCTTGTATAAACCGCTGTAGACACCGCCTCACCCCAAAGCTCAAACTTCAGCCCTTGGGCATGAATCATGGACCTTGCCATCTCCACAATGGTGCGGTTGGCACGCTCCGCTACGCCGTTTTGTTGAGGAGTGTAAGGTGCTGATGTATGGTGCTCAATGCCATGGGCCTTCAAGTACTCCTCAAAGGCCTTGGACACATACTCCCCACCATTATCTGACCGCAACACCTTCACCTTGCAATCAGATTGGGCCTCCACAAGGGCCTTCCAAGTCTCAAAACGCCCAAACACCTCACTCTTGCACTTTAGCATATACACCCACACCTTGCGAGAGAAATCATCAATAAATGTCAAAAAATACCTTGCTCCTCCTATGGTGGTGGTCTTCATTGGTCCGCACACATCGGAATGCACAAGCTCCAATGGCTTGCTGGCCCTTGTTGCCCCATCCTTGGGGAAGGTCTGCCTTGCTTGTTTGCCCTCAATGCACCCCTTGCACACCCTAGAACTCCAATCATGCTTGTAAGAAGAGAGGTTCAGCCCCTTCACAATGTGTTGGAGGCTCTTCATGCTCTTCACATTCAAGTGCCTAAGCCTCCTATGCCAAAGCTCCACAAGGTCTCCATGAGCTGATCCTTGGGCAATACATGCCAAAGAAGAGCCATTCACCTTGGGGAAGTGGAGGCGGTATAAATTGCCCTCACGAGGGGCTGATGCAATCAAAACTCCACTTGGTGCCCTCACAACACACCCCACATTGTTCAAATGCACTTTCAAACCTTCCAAGCACAATTTGCTCACCGAAAGCAAGTTGGCATGCAACTTGGGCACATGGAGTGCCTCATGGATCTGAATCCTTTTGGTCTCCCCCTTCACTTGCACCTCCACAAGGATCAGCCCCATGCCAAGGGCCTCCACCACACCATTGTCTCCCAAATAAATCTTCTTCCCCGAAATGGGCTGATAGGTGTGGAAGGCATCACGATGGCTAGTCATATGTTGAGTGGCCCCCGAATCCACTATCCAAGTAAACATATTGGCCTTCTCCCCTCCTCCATGAGTGGCAAAGGCGAAGTCCTCCTCCTCCTCTTTTTTGGAGGCTTGGTGTGCACTCTCCTTGTCTTTGGCTTGGCTGATCTTGCAATGCCTAGCAATGTGGCCTGATTTGCCACACTTGAAGCATGTCCTTGTCTCCTTGAAGTCCTTGGTGTTGCCCTCTTTGCCAAGTCTTCAAACAAGGGCTGATCTATCTCCTTGGGCTGATCTATCTCCTTGAAGACCTTGGTGTTGACCCCTTTGCCATGTCTAGAGACAAGGGCTGATCCATCTCCTTGGGCCTCATTCTCCTTGCGCTTGGTCACCTCATGCATCAAGCGGGCCGTCACAAACTCCATGGTCAGCTCCTTCATAGCCCTTGTCTCCAATGCGGTGATGAGGAACTCATAAGACGGTGGCAAACTCTCCAACAAGGTCATCACCACATCTCCATCCATCACGGGTGCCTCCAAACAAGCCAACTCATCCGCAAGGGCCTTGATCTTGTTGACATGATCCAACAAGTCATCCTCCTCTTGCATCTTGCTAGTGAAGAACTTGCGCCGGAGAAAAAGGATGTTGGAGAGGCTCTTGGTCTCATGGATGTTGCAAAGGGTGGTCCATGCTTGGGCTGGTCCCTTGCAATGGCAAATGTGTGCAATTTGCCGGTCCACAAGGTTGATGGCAATGAGAGCAAAGGCCTTCTTCTCCTTCCTCTCAAATGCCTTCTTGGTCTTTGGATCAGCATCTTCACTTGGAGGCTCCTCACTCCCATCCACCACCTCCCACAAGTCCTTCTCCGCAAGAATCATCTCCATCTTGAACTTCCACATGCCAAAGTTCTCCCCATTGAACTTGTCAATGATGCGCACGCCTTCTCCTCCACTTGATGCCATGATAATGCACCTCCCACTTGTTTGCAACCCCCCCAAGTGTCTCCAAGAGTTGACAAACTCAATTCAGCCTCCAAACAATCCCTTGGAAGCCAATTGGGCTGAAATGGCACCAATCAGCCCTCCCAAGCACCTCCAAAGATCCTTCACACCCTATGGACAACAAAGAAAAACACTCCTACAAGTGCATCACCTCCTCTCCACACCAATTCAGACCCTAATGAAGCTCAAAGCCACCACATGGACCTCATGGGCTGGTTCTACTTGAAACCAACAAGAAAACTCACATTTCCCCACACAAATAGGGTACTCCACTCTCCAAGGTGCTCAAGACTTCCAATCAGCCCTAGATGGAAGCTACTACTCACAATTAGTACCTAAGGACAACAATAACCTCCAACATCCCTAGTTGGATCACCAAGCCACCTAGGAACTCCAATTGGCTCTCAATGGCTCACAAGCACACAAATCAGCCCTCTTGGGTTCACAAAGTCCACCAAATGGCTCACTCACTCACAAGGGCCCAAATCAGCCCTCTTGGATTCACAAAGTCCACCAAATGGCCTCACTCACTCACAAAGGCAGAAATCAGCACTCTTAGGGTCACAAAATCCAATAAACGGCCTCACTCACTCTCAAGGGCACAAATCAGCACTCTTGGGTTCACAATGACCACCAATATGCCTCTCTCTCTCACAAGGGTACCAATCAGCCCTCAACGGATGGCAAACACCTCAAGCAACCCAATGATGCTTCCAGGACTTACAATGGACTCTCACTAAATTGCAATAAGCACAATCACACTCAACTATGCACCAAAATGCAAAATCAGCCACAAAGGACTCCCACTAAAGTGCAATTGGCACAATCTTACACCACAATGCACCCAAGTGCACAATTAGCCTCAAATGGCTCTCAATGCACACTTCTAAGTGCAAACTCAAACTAGGAGCATGCAACCAGCCCTTACTAGGTCTGATTACTACCATAGGAATGTCTCCACCAAAATGTACTCAAAACCACACAAACCAGCCAATGAGAAAAGAAACAAAACTCCTTTTTTTTTTAAAATGCACTCCAAGTTTTTGCAGCCCACCATAGCTCTTTCTACAACGAAGGCGGACTACATGGCCATGAGCCAATGCACCAAGGAGGCCATTTGGCTAAGGCAACTCTTGGCTGATGTTGGCCTTGTCCAAGAGGGCAGCACACCAATTTGGTGTGACAATCAAGGGGCCATTGCTTTGGCCAAGAATCCCACCCACCACTCTCGGACGAAGCACATTGATGTGCAACACCATTTCATTCGTGAACGAGTGGAAGCTGAGGTGATTGAGCTCAAGTATGTGCCTACCCAAGCTATGGTTGCTGATGTGCTGACCAAGGCCCTTGGGAAGCCACAACACCAAAACTTGATTGGGAAGATGGGCCTTGGAGCCTTTGACCACTCTCAAAGTGGGAGTGTTGAAGAACATGTACATATTAGTGTAGACTATGTACATTCAGCCCTAGGAGTAGCATTAGACTCTTAGTTAGTCTTAGAGTCTCTTGGGTACTGCTTGTAGTCAAAGGCAGCCCATTGAGGTTAGTTATCCCATGATGTATGTGGATAACTATGAAAGGCTTCTACCTTATATTCAACCCACTCATGGGGTTTGGAATTCTCCTACCATCTAAGTAAAGCCTTTCTTCATTCATTACTTTGTAATCTCAATAAATAGACTACTCCAACGGCCAAAAAGAGCATCAATGTCTTCGTGGGTGTGTCCGACAATGAGGAAGTTGATGTACACTTTGCGGAAAATGCCTTTGTAAACCAAAAGTGAACAGAAAGCAAAAACCCATCTATTTTTATTGTCACCAGATGCATTATCGAGCTGTAGAGTCAATATTGGTGGCAGAGGATGAGCGGGGATTGCTTCTGGAGGAGGAGGAAGGAGGGAGTCTAAACAAATCTCCAAGCCGTTCAAGATTGCTTCGTTAATACGGATTGCGTCTCTTTCTGAGAAAATAATTTGCGTGATGAATTCTTTGGTTCTTGTTCAAGATCACGCAACAACTTTGCAATGGACCCAATGGTATGATTGGAATCTGTTGGAAAAATATCCAATCCATAATGTGCGTATCGAACATCCCCATGACCATGGGCAATCATACCCGTCACAGCAACAGGCATCTTCATGAAGGAATCAGTTGCTTTGGTCTTGTGAGAGAAGTGCGGAGAAGCGGTCTTGGAGTGATCCATTTTATCATGGATGATGGTTAGCATCTTCTGAGGATATTTTTCGGACATATATCGATTAGCATAGTACAATAGTCTGTGGGCCCTTTTGTCCAACATTATGAGCATCTAGAATTTGCGACCACTTCTCTTGGGTATACGAAAGCGAAGTACATGCGGCCCTCAATTGCTTATATTGGTCACATAAACCACATTAAGAAAAAGTGTCCCCACGAGCCTTCGGAGCAAATTCTGGGAAAGAAGCCCGTCGAATGTTGCTCAAACCACTAGAAGAAATTGGCGACAAGTTCAGTGTTGCATTGGCTTCATTGATTTTTGACAACTGGTGACTCCACAAGAATGTTGACAGCAAAACCATTGCAGGGACTTTCTCCCCTAATTCCAACATCCTTGTCTTGTGTGGCATTTTGTCAGCATCCGGCAAAATCATAGTTTTAAGCGTGGCAATAGCCTACAAGGTATGCATCCTTGGTTTTTTGGACCCCAGATTTTCATGTTGCTTTGGTTTCTTCCTGTTTTTGGACATTTCCTTGTATCTGTAAAACGTAGCTTTCAAAATCCCATGAATGGTCCCCCATGCAGTGGGGCACACGTTTCTACCTTTCAAGGTAATCCACTCTTTGTCGAAAGGGTCTTTGTGGATCTAACCATACACATCGAGAAGACACCTCTTTCGATTATAAACTCCATCGTTTACATGGAGTTGAGTTTAAAGGGCTTGAATTTGCCCACGCGGAAATGGCTGCAAGCAATTACTCCTGCAACATGTTTTGGTGGAAACATAAGTGATTGCTTGAATAGTGAGAAGGGACTCTTTTTTGGGAGGGAGATCAGGCTCTACCCTTTTACGAGTTGTTTCGTAAGACCTAACCCCTTTCCGAACCCTTCGAGTAAGGGCATTGACGGCCATGTTGTAAATGTTTGTCTGGTCATGGTCATACAAACTGACACCTTCGAAAAACACTTGTTTGATGTGCCAAGAATGGATTGACCACATCCACGCGCACGGGACTTCCTCCTCATACAAAGACTCTGCTATTTGGACAGCCACTCTATCGTCACCAAGAGGCCTTTCGTCCATGTCTACAAAGAGATCTAGATCAACATTTTGACAAATTCCATTTGCAACATCAACTCCCACTTCGTTTTGGAGCGTGACAGCCCGAGGATGCCATTTCGCCCTAGGAATCCCGTCACACTCGGCGATTCTAGGAAGTAAGGTAGGCACTAGATTTGCAAATATGCCATATTTAACTACTTTTGGACTTTAGGGGGAATTTTGGACTATGCCATGGTACAATTCATCGGGAGATCTTTTGATGTTTGTAGTTCAAAGACTGAAATGGCTTCGAAAGTGCACAAACAGTAAGGTAATAGAGTGTGCTTAGATATTAGAAGAGGACACTGAATACAATGACAAGACCAAAGCACGCATTCTCCATGCACTTATACGTAATAATTGAGTTGAATCATTGGGAAATTTCCTGATGGAGGGCATTCTGAATGAACTAAGACCTCAAGTGGTGCCCTAAAACATTGAAAACCAAAGTTATCAAATTCTAAGAACTTTAAGCATTAATATTGGTTGTCCCTACAAAATTAAAGATCAGGAGATCTTCTGCTATAAAATCCCCACAAGCTCATGTAACAATAGGGTAGAAAATGTGAAGGCAAATGCAATTATAATTTGGTAGAATCGATTCAAACCTGGACATAACAGACACTCTTCGTGTATTCACTACATCTTATTCATGATACTACAGAAGATGAAACAGAGGATTGGGAAATCTCCAGATAGAATCCCTACTGCATTACGGTACTTCCAAGAATACGTACAGAGGACAAGGCAAAAGAATGCAGTTGCAAGCCTCTGGTACGGTAGAATGAAACATGAAGATATAGTGAAGGGGGGGTTCACCACTTTTTATTGATGGCAATAGTGTACAGAAAATAAGGAAGCAGTGACTGCCTTTTAAATCAAGTTGTCGACAGTACTCCGAATAGGTTTCCCAGTAATAATTATTTCCTTTTGTCTACGGTATGGTTTTTGAAATTCAAGAGGATCTATGTCATCCCTAATTGACACTGAGGGGTCCAATAAAACTGTACGTGGCCAATTCAAAGGGTCTACTTCAACGACTACAATCGATTCATTCAAAAGAATGTTGCGCGCTCTGGGGCTACCTAAGATGAACTTCAGTAGTTCAAGACGGTTTGGGTAGGGGTCGTCCTTGTCCGGTCTCTCACAACCAACAATGAAAAGAAACCCTCTCATAGTCTCTACAGGAAGAAGACCTCTAAGAAGTTCACCCAAAGTCTCAGAGTGCATGGACGACTAGCAGCCACAGATCGTGTGATCAACTAAATACTTGACAAAACCAGGAAAGCCATGTGGTATGTCGATACTCTAAGGGAGATCCGCAACACCGTCCTCAATGCAAAGAGCACCTGTCAAAACGATGAGCAACGCCTTCTGCACACACAATTGTAATCAATTCCTGAAAGGCAGGAGAACCTCCAAAACAACGGGAGGTCTCTCGATAAATAAAGATATCGCCAATCAAGTCACGGAAAGGCATTGTAATAGTACTGAAGGGCATCATCTCCATTTTCACTGATGTAGGATAATGGAGGTAACAAAAATAATTTGCAACAATGACTTACCGTTATGTTTCAGTACTCCAGCAATGAAATGCCGACGAACATTAACGACATAGCTCCTATCCCCGGAATTCCGAAAAGAACATTAATGACTCTCAATACTTTTGTTACTCATTTGTACGTGCTGTAAGAGAATTGTCAGAATGATGTACACGCAGAATGAAATGCCGTGATATCTTTGGTTGGAGCTCAGACAATGAAATATGAAACCAAGGACCAGAGATCACATATAGTTCACTAGGGGTGTAAACATGCGCTCAACAAAAAATGTGCAATTGCAATTACAGTAAACCATTGGAAATGTTGGGAATACTAATGCTCTGCATTCATTAATGGTTGCGCTTCCAAAAATTTACAACCTTATAATATAGTATGTTCATCACTTTAAGCCTACATTGCGAAACTAACTCCTAAAACCCTAAAACCCAGAATATACAGTGAAGTCCGTTATTGCTTTGACACTCTCAGTCTAGTACCGAGAGATCTCCCGATGAAGCAATGTGCAGACAACAGCCACTCTTACATGGCTCCCTTCAAGATGAGATTGCCTTCTTTTCACAAAGGGTTAACCGGACATTGACTACTGAACAATGGATTCTCCTTCACATAATCCGGCACCGCCGCATTAGACTTGAAAAGGCCAAGAAGCCAAGGCAACAAATGATCATTCAAGTAAGTGTCATTTGCATCGCCACGAAAGGTCTTAGGGAAAACAGCGCTGTGCTCGTTGTTTAGGAGGTTTTTAGTTGGACTGTCATCGACCAAAAGTATATTTTCTACTGAAGACAATCCAGCGAAGCACGCAAAAGTAGCGAGTTCCTTCAAGAAGAACGGCTTATTTGGCGTATTAGGGGACCTGTACTTAGACTGTATGCACGCTACTTGAGATAGGCACACGACATCTCGAGAACAAAAGGCAGCACCCTCGAGGACAATGTCGACTAACCATTCCATATTCTTTGGTGCCACACTGCTCCAGAAAGCAATATTTGCCTTTCCTCGCAGCTAATTCAAAAACGCCGTGACACCAGGTCGGACTTGAACATTATACTTACCATGAACATAAGTTCTGTAAAGAAGAACTCCATTTAAATCAAGCACCACTGTATACTTTCGTAAAGGTACCTTAGTGCCAATTTTTGGTGGTGGTGGCATATGTGATGGTAAATCTGCAATGACCATCAAACCTATGTAAGACACAACCGTAATAAAAAAACGTCAACAACAAACAAAAGCATAGAAGAAAACTTTTGTATGTCACCTCAAGCACCTTTGTCGACCTCGTCGATGGTTGTCTTTCCACGATCATCCTCAACCAGTATTTCCCCAACTCCAGTATCATGTGCCTGCGAGCCATGGTCAACAGGATCGTAAAAAAATTCACTATATAGAAATTGATTGGCCAGCCATGCGGCTTGAATATCTAGGGCCTTCTTGGTTAGCTGACCCTTCACATCTCGTTTCAATTGTGGACATTCCAGAAAAATATCATAGTATTCCTTATTAGCCAACCTATCTGCGGCAGTAAGTTTTGAATGTGGCACAGCTACAAAAGGGTTCACCTTCAAGGCACTGGCCTCCAGACTCATACGACTTAGATCTGTCAAAGTGTCCTCGACAACATGTACTAACATATCAGCAGCGGGAACGCTCTCAGGATTAGGAAGCATCGGGAGATCTCCCGATGGACTGCTAGTCGTTCGCTCAGGAGGGGGACTTCTAAGCGGCTCCAAGTCAACGTTATCGCTTGTTGCGCTAGCTGAAGGCCCAGGAATCTCCTCCCCGCCCACAACTCTCATCCCACTTTGTGCTGGAATTTCAGCAAAAAGAATGATCTCAGGATTCAGAGGCATTGGGAGATCTCCCGATGGATTGCTAGTCGTTTGCTCAAGAGGGGGAATTCTATGTGCCTCCAAGTCCACGTTATCGACGGATGGGTCACTTGAAGGCCCACGGTTCTCCTCCACGCCCAAAGCTTCCTCCCCACTTTGTGCTGGAATTTTAGCACCTGAAGCTCCTAATGCGCATGAGACCAAAATCGACGCCGCATTGGTCGACTCAGGTATACCATCCTGTGTGCCTTTGTGCACTGGCAAGGGCGGGGATGAGAGCTGCTGGGCATCACCGTCGTCCTCAGGATCAACCACATTTGAGAATTGCTGATCAAGAGTGCGCTTTGTCTGTTGCTCCTTCCTTCCCTTCGACCACGGCTGACGTCATGCAGAGGGTTCCCCTTCACCCGCCTTCTTCACGAACTTCCGCTTTCCCGTTGCACCTCACTACAACAAAAGCAGTGTTTTATGACTGCAAAATATGACTGCAGTGAGTCGTAAAATCAAAAAATATGACTCACGCAAAAATCACTGTAGATGACTCGGAATATGACTAACTCCAGTCGTTTAGAAGCAGTCGCTTCAGACATCAGTCATATTGGCAGTCATATGAGTTGAGGGGTATAAATACCCATTTTTAGCCATAGTATGCCAACTAGGCATATACTTTGACTATCCTAGAGGGCTTTTGACTTTTTCTTGAGTTGCCCGGGCAAATAAAAAAATCCTACGTGGAATACGACTGTAATGAGTCATATTTTTTGATGACATGGAATATGACTGTGGTTAGTCATATTTTGCAGTAACATGGAATATGATTGCAATGAGTCATATTTTGCAGTGATATGGAATATGACTGCGGTGAGTCATATTTTGCAGTAACGTAGAATATGACTGCAGTGAGTCATATTTTATAGTGATGTGAAATATGACTGCGGTAAATTATTTTTTGCAGTGATATGGAATATGACTGCAGTCAGTCATATTTTGTAGTAACATGGAATATAACTACAATGAGTCATATTTTTCGGTTACATGGAATATAACTAGGGTGAGTCATATTTTGCAGTAATGTGAAATATGACTGCGATGAGTCATATTCTTGTTAATGTGAAAAATGATTCTCATGAGTCATATTTTTGAATGATGTAGAATACAACTCTCGTCAGTCATATTACTAACTACAATCACATTTTTAATGCATTTTAAATGGGCATGATATATAATTATCATACATCAAGATGATTTGACAATTGAATAAAAAGCGTCATGCAATTAAAAATGAATACATAATATATGATTTTAGAGATGTATAAGAGATAATTATATTAAAGAAGGAGAATTCAAGAATAAATACAACTATTTTCATTGACATTTATTAGTCACTAATACAAAATATATATATCACAATGAATCATTCACACAATCCAATAAGGCCTACAATCCTTACAATAAAGTGAAGATGGCTTCATTGGATTGTAAGTAGCCTCCAATGTCCTTGTTTCAACTTTTGGTGTCTACATATACAATTAAAGAAATGAGACGTTAATTTTTAGTGATTGAACAACAAAGTTCAACCTTCAAAGGCTTATAACATCACAAAATATGTAGCTCAAGTTTAGGATAGGAAGAATAAGATTGATGATGGAGGAAACAAGAAAAAAAAGATAAGTATTAAGAAATAATAAAAAGTAAAAGTTAAGATGCAACAAGAAATAAAAAGCAACAACTAAGACACAACTAAGACACAACAAGAAACAAGAAATAACAACTAAGACACTATAAGAAACAAGAAACAACAACTAAAACGCAAAAAAAAACACAAAACAAGAAACAACAACTAAGTCACAACATGAAGTAACAATTAAGACACGAGAGGAAATAAGAAGCAACAACTAAAACACAAGAAGAAACAAAAAGCACCAACTAAGACATAACAAGAAACAACAAAAAATGAGAGTGTAGATGCAATAAAAAGAAATAAGAAGTAAGAACTACAAAACAAGAACTAAAAAGAAGAAAGAGTTCAAATGCAAAAGAAAAAAAGAATTTAGATGCAACAATAAGAAGCAAGAAACATGAAGTAAAGAGCAACAAGAAACAAGAGTTGAGATGCAACAAAAAGCAACAACAAATGAGAGCTAAGAGACAATAGAAGGTAAGAAAGAAGAACCACAAGAAGTGATGGCTAGGGTTTCAAAACCCTAAAAAATGGCGGCTAGGGTTCTAAAACCCTAAAAAAATAATGGCTAGGGTCTCAAAACACTAAAAAAGTGGTGACTAGGATTCAAAATCCGAAAAAGTAGGTGACTAGGATTTCAAAATTTTAAATGATGGCTTATTTATATTTTTTTTAGAATTGCCTGTATTTTTTTTGAATTGCCCAAAACAAAACAAAATTCGCTACTATAAAAATATAATTGATAATATGACTCAACGTTTCCAAACATGTTCCCTACGTTCCCTATGAAGTACTTTGGTATTCCTAATGGCCGTATAGTATATACTTATGAAGTACAAGGCGTAAAAATGATTGGTAGTCATATTTTACAGTCATATTTCTCCCCAAAGTGTTGACCTTCAAGAATATGACTGCAAGGAGTCGCCAGTCATCCTCAGTCATAATTTTGCAATCATAAAACACTGCCATTGTTGTAGTGCCTCCAACTTCCATTGTGGGATTAGTTCGTGGTGAATCCTCTACAGGCTTAGTAGGTGGCATTTGTTTGGTGGGCGTCCTCTGCGGCAAAAAGGAGAATTCAGTAAAATTGAAAGAATTTCGAAGCACGAGATGCTCGAAGGATACGAGCATTCGGAGATCGCCCGATGGAATGTGAGGGAAACAAACCTTGCAAACGAGGGGACTGTCCGTGGTGTCCTCGCTGTCAATCGAGTAGCTTCGACTTCGGTTTGCCCATGCCTCGAAACCAGCCCCGCCATCGTCAGGATTCTCAACCTCCTCAGCCTAAATGGCGGAAACGTGGGCCTGAACCCCTGGAAGCTGCACTCCAAGGATTTGGAGGTCGTCTTCTTCTTCCTCAGCCTCCTCGCGGTGGGCTTGAACGTCATCTTGGGCATGAAACCCCGCGTGCTACTCTTGGGGCTTCGGAATGTCGTCGCTTGCTTCCTCAATCTCGTTGTGGTCCTCTTCCTTGTCATCGTTGTTCCCAAATCTGCCTGGCGACCGTCAATGCCGAGGACTGGGCCTCCTCGGACGTGACAAGTTCAAGGACTTTGACGTTTCCCCATTGATAGAATAGACAAAAGTTATAAAGTTAGAACAAGATGATGGGGCGCATCCTGAAACTACTTATCGCTTATCGGGATATCACCCGATGGAATAGACACAAATGTAGCCCATTACTTGAAATGGAACTTCATGGACCAACAATTCATTGTAGTGCAGTGGCTATCGGGAGATCTCCCGATGGTGTAGATACAGACGTCGGCCATCAGATCACATTAAATTTTTTCAAAGTACCATTCATTCCAGAGCAAAGGCTACCGCGAGATCTCCCGATGACTACCTGTACTATAATAAGCAATGCTGGTTTGCTTTCTGTCGGGAGATGCCATACAATTACATGAAAATGTTGAGTAAACATAAGTTTCTCCCAGCTTACTAGTCCAAGGTACGTTATCTCCGGACCTCTGTTGACGCTGACCACCACCATGTTGTCCTTCATGTGGTCACCAAACATGTCCATCGCAGTGGCGATGGAAAACCAAGGCTTTGGACGCCACCTGTAGCAGGTCTCAATCTACTCCAAGTCCTCGGAGTGGTAGACAGCATGAGTTGGTCTTGTCCCTGTGAAGAAGCTGTGGAAGGAGCTTTGCACTCCCTATCACTCGTCAAACGCAAATAGAAATACAACAAAGACATTGTATTTCGAATCTTTGGAAGCCGACTTGGGAAAACCATCTGTATGGTCGGGAATGTAGTTGATGACATGCCAGTCCCACACCCTCACACCACTTCCCGCCATCCGCACATCAATGTGATAGAGTATTGAGTGGAATCCCTGCGCATCCATGATGAGAACTACAGGTGATCAAGCTGCCACACGTTTCTCGACGGGGTACAAGTACTCTAGGGCGTCGAAGACCCTCCTCAACTTCTCGCCCTCCAGACATAGGGCCCGCGTTCCAAGCTTGCCAACCTTGAAGAGAAACCAGAAATACATGTGTGTCTTCCCCTCACCACGCCATATCTTCACCGACGCATCTGAAAGAATGGTGCTAACATCCCATGTCCGGTTATCCAGAATTCAACAGCAATAATCCTGCTCGAATTCCTGTCGAATGGCATCCTCCACTATCTCTTTAGAGTGGGCGTTGATGAAGTGTTCCCACATGGATTTGACCGCTGCTGGACAGTCATCAGGGTCAAATGTTTTGTTCAGGGCCTTCGTTCGTCCCTCTAACCACTTCTTTCCTGCCTCTGTTGCCATGCTCTTGTCCACCTAGTGTTCCAGTTCCGCACAAGTGATTTTATTCTCCACAGCGAACTCCTTGAACTCCTATGCAGTGTACGGGATGTACTCTGGCTTCTTGTTGAGCAGGGGGTGGTCCAGGTAGTGGCACATGAGCTCATTCTTCATGGCCCGAATCTTCTTCTCACAGGCTCCTGATTGCTGGATGGAAACGAGTGGTTTACCCCAGTCATCCAGCATGAGCTTTGTGTTCTTCATGCATACGGTGCCTACCTCAACTAGGCCGGCCAGGTAGTTGACGTCTTCTGGACGGAGGCCGTATAGCGGCTTGAAGTCCTGTGCAACAAATGGTTTCCGCTTGGCCTTCGACTCGGGACCGGTACCGTCCGGAAGTTCAAATCAGAGGAATCTCTCCTCGATCCTTATCCAACGGTTCACGTCATCGTCATTCTCCATGAACAGCAATGGAATCCTGAGATCTGAATGGTCGTTGCCCTTTGAGCCCGCAAAGATTGTTGACATCACCGGGTAGAAGGCCTGCATGTTGAATGCCGGAGGTTAGCGACATGCAGAAGAGAAATCAATCATGGGGAGATCTACCCCTGCTGTACACAAAAAGCCTTTGCTGCCTATCATTACCTATTATCGGGAGATCTCCCGATGAGCGTCATGACAGAAGTGTCCTCAGAAATTCTGACATCGAGACATTTCTCGTTGTTGTACACAGGTGGGTGTCCTCACGACAACTACAAATTATCGGGAAATCTCCCGTTGATCAAAATCATGCACATAAAACCTCTATAGACTACCGTTGATTGACCCGCAATCTAGAACGACAAGAAATTCACAGTGAGTGTGGTTTTGTCGTTCTACTTACAAGGTACTCTGCTGAGTGCCCTCGTCCTTCGTATGATGGTTGCGGGCTTCCCATGTCCCTCCACCTGATCCGAGCATGCAGGAGTTGTTGAGTAAAGCTCTATTCCTTCTGCTCTCCTACGATGTTTTGATTTAAAAACCTTGACAGGTGGACAATGTCATTCTTTGTCAAATCATATTTTTGCCAGATGGGGATGATGTTGAAGGTAGAGGCCCATGGCACATCCGTGGGGGGTATCTCTTCACTTTCCACCAGCACCTTGTGGGCTACGACTGTATGCTGCCCCCCAATGATGTAATAATGGTTGTTCTCTGTCAGACTAGAAGACTTGGGGCACGTATTCTAGAATGTGACATCCCCACTCTAACCATGCGGACCCTACTTCAGCGGCAAAACAGTAATGTACCTGTTCCCCGACATGTAGTCTACATCCACTAAAATTTGGTTGCAGATTTTCTTGAGCCGACTCCTCTCAATTCCCCTGTACACTAGTCTACCTGGCGGAGCCTGGTGCAGATACCTGTAATGTACACGAAGGAGTTTACCATCTCCCTTGGTAAACGCTTTCTTCCCCCACTTATACAGTGGCGTGAACACTTGCTTGTAAAGCTTGTTCATCGCCTTCATGTCATGTGGGGCGAGCTTATTGACCTCCACATCGGTCATGCTCACAACTTTTTGAATAGTGAGGAGGACGGGTGCTTTGCCCTTCTTTACTCTCTTTGGAACAGCCTCCTCCACCTCTTCTTCCGGAGCTCCGGCGGGCAACTTTCTTTTGGAGCCCTTCTTCATCGGAGATGGCTTGGGGGGCAAACCTTCGCCCACGCCAGCGGAAGGATGCACTTGTCGCCTTTGTTCTTCAATGATGTCCCACTCGTTGCTCAGTTCGTCACGAGTCCAGAAATGGGAATCGTCTCTCCTGCTAAGCATTCCCTGTCGCGTCAACATCTCGCATATGTCCATATTCATCTTCGCGTAATCCAGAACTAATCCATATATAATGGACTCATCGGATTTGGGGATCTTCTCCTGAATTACGAGAAACACTATGGAGTTATCCAAGCCCTGCATCTCGAGGACGTCAATTCCAATTGTGGTGTGCTTCTTCCCCATGTACTTCAGCTTCGGACATATGTGAACTCTCATGTTGGGCAACTCCATCCATTGCAGACCCCAGGCTGAGAGTTTCGCATCGCATCGGAACACTGCCGTTGGGTTGTAGTTGCCACGATATTGGAATGTCTGGAACTTGAAGTCCACAAAGGTGACAAGCCTCCTAGGTGATAAGGCCGGAGTCCAATTTGTCATGACGATGTCACTACAAAATGACAATCAATGGTTAGGGTACACGACCAATACCGCTTATCCTGGAAGTCTACAATTTCGGGGTTTGCTCCAATACGATTCTTACCGGCAGCTCTCCCTATTATTCACGTTCAAATCTACTCCTACTGCATTTCCAATAGTATCGAGAGATCTCCGGATGGACATCTTTCAATGCATCGGGTTTCATTCATTTTCCTACAAGTAGTCATGCTTGTTCCTATCAAATGATCTTCCGATGGTTCAGTCCTATGATTCACTAAGACTATACACCGGGAGATCTCCCGATGCATTAAGCTTTTCCACTAAGGCTTCCTGAACTCATGTACATCGAAAACCGCACACTAATGCTTGTATTAGTGCTTCTGGTTCATTTCATTGGGAGACCTCTCGATGCATTATTCTCTTTCCTAATCAGGCTACCTGAAGTTAGGTAGTCCATAATCGAATAATGGTGCTTCTAGTTCATATTATCGAGAAGTCTCCCGATGGTTGGAAATATGCATAATGATCCTAGACCTGCTTCTACCTCTACTCGGAGTACTATTCATTTCTTGCTCTAGTTTTCCACTCTCCTGCACACAAATTCCATCGCAAGGTCTCCGGATGGCCTGTTCCACTCCCGTCTGGTTATTCACTACGTGTGAATTTCTAAATGTCGTCTGGTAGCTACCACAGCGACTTCGTGGCCGTGCATTATCGGGAGATCTCCCGATGCACGGTCATAGGATTCTATACCACGACGGTGAATTCCCCTGCTATAGGGCACTTTTCCCCACATCTCTGGATGCACGAATTTATGGTATCCAAATATTTCTACATGTATTTGACATTCGAATTTTTAGCTACTGCATACGGTTTTCCTTACAATACCTGTAACAATTTCCTGAATTGCTTCCTCTGACCACCGGGAAGGTCTCTAGTAAGCAACCTAAAATGACATGTTCATGTGCAAGACATGCAGGGACATTAGGACTTATGGGTTATTCCACTCGCGGCAGATTTCATGGTCTGTCGATGTTGCCATTCTACAAAACCCTCTGTAGAAATTAAGAATTCCAAACGCTTTTTATACACCTGAATTACAAAACACAATGACTGAGAACCCGGAAAACATGTAGTAAGAGCAATGAACCACAAATTCTTATACTGCATCGTAAGAAAACTTGTTTCAATTCTGGGTTTAGGTTCCCTGAAATTATCTCAAACTGCATCCTTGAACCTAGGCATGTTCCTCACCTCTATACAAGCCTTTGAGCTGTGGCAAGCGGTCTGATCAAACGTCCCTCAAGCTAGATTGGAAGGCGCTGAGAACTTGGAAATGAAGAAGGATCTGACAAAGACTTATTTCCACACGTCAGAAGCTACTTCCTGCAAGTGATTGGGAATGCTAAGTGAAGAGAGAAGTTGGAGAAACATGTAAGGACCTCAGTTCAAAATTGAATCCAACAAAATGAAACGCACATGAAAAGTCACCACAACTAGAACACGAGAATGCAACTTTAGTGAAACAATGATCCGGAGAAAACACTATATTAATCAAGTAACTACAACTGATGATGGAAGTCAGAGAATTTCTAAGACTACATCACAGACCAAGTTCGTGCGTGGACTGAGGTGACAGTTCCATGCCTTCCAGGCTTTGCTACAAGTCACCACAACTAGAAAACGAAAATGCAACTTCACTAAACCCTAGATTGAGAGAAAAACATGAAGACTGCTACATCAAATGACTACAAGTAAACTACGTGGTGCGATAAATTCTAATACAATGTAGTTTGTACTAACAGCATCGGCTTCAGGGTTTTGTGTGGGACAACAACTTACTTCATGCCTACCACTCTCCGACAAAATTGAAAGCACGTACATCAGAAACTTACCTGCTCAAGTCGTGTCGATCAAAACTTCAAAGCTCCAAAATTTGCTCCTGGAACCACACACGCTAGAGAAAGAGGGCGCCCCCACATCGCAACGGGAGAAACGCGGTTGCGCTGGGGAGCAGGAGCACAGACCAACTAGAGCGGGAGCAAGCGCGAGGTCGAGCGCACGGAGATCAAGAAAATTGAAGACGCTGCAGCATCGGGAGGAGAGTGCAGCGTGCGGGAGGGAGACGACGCAGCGGGAAGGAAGAACAAACTCTCACGCATCAAGAGGAGAGGGGGCCATCGGGAAGAAGGAGGGGACGGGTGGAGGCGGCGCCCTCATGGAAATGACTTGGTGGGGTCAGTCATTCGTGTCAGTCACTAATTACCATCATGCTTGGTAATTAGTGATTACCACAAAGCACAACTCAATGGTAAAATTCGAATTCACGTTGCGAACACTTGAATACAATCATATTATTTGTCAAGTACAAATAGTACAAGATACTTATAAGTTGTTGAAGAAGATTTCATTTACAAGTACACATCATTTTACAAAGTTGGAATTGAAAAAAAAATAAGCCTAAAATTATGAATTAAAGAGTCTTTGGTGAACCCAACACTAGATGTAAACCACTTCAATTTTAGAGTGGTTTTGGTAAAGTTTATATAACACAACTTACACCAACAGTAACATAATACTAGTGAATATCCGTATTGTTGTAGTGAGTTCACGATAATTAGTATATAGTATTTTGAATAAGGTATTTTCTTTTTACACATATTATTTACTAAATATTTTAGTTCGTGCTTGTTGTTCATGTCCACAATTCTTACCAATTTTCTTAATTATTTATCAGTGTATCGTACCTATTGAAGTGTTGTAGACACTCGAATGCCACATTAAACTATTTTTGCACTTTTGAAATTTCAAAATTAATAATAGTCATTAGGAAAAAAAAATTGCCACTTGGAAATACCCTAAGACATCGGGAGATTCTGTGAAACATCAGGAGATCTCCGCAAAACATCAACAGATTCTATGAAACATTAGGAAATCTCCGCAAAACATTGGGAGATTCGGTAAAACATGAGGAGATGTCCGCAAAACATTGAGAGACTTTGTAAAGCAATGGAAGATGTCCGCAAAACATCGGGATATTTTGTAAAACATCGGGAGATCTCCTGATGATATCATGTGGAGACCTCTGGATGTTGTGTCCTACATTCAGCAAATAGTCTAGAAGTAGTTAAAATGTGAAAAAATATAGAGTGTGGCAAAAAATATAGTGTACAAAAAAATACAGAGTGTGGAAAGAAATATAGAGTGTGCAAAAAAATACAAAGTGTGGAAAAAAATATAGAGGGTGGAAAAAAATATAGAGCGTGCCAAAAAATACAAAGTGTGGAAAAACATATAGAGTGGTCCAAAAATTCCAAATTCTGAAAAAAAATATAGAGTGTGGAAAAAAAATGGGGAGTGTGAAAACAACTATAGCGCCTTTCAATGAATAATTGTAGAGGGTAGACAACGATATAAAAATTGGAAGCAAATGTGAAATCCCAACTTTGTATCTTCATTACAAGTACTAGCAAGGGTGGAGAAAAATAAGATCAAAACTGACTAAACCTACTGAAACTAGAAAAAACCTAAACCCTAAACAAAGCAACCTCAGGCATACTTTGTGAAAAGAAATAAGACTGACATGGTAAAATAAGAAGTCCAGCTAGTTTTCAAAAGTAATTTACGAATATGACATATTCATAATGTATTCCTTATATTTCATTCAGTACATGATAGCAAGAGACACCCGAAACTAGAACATTCTCAACCTAAACCCTTAAACACCCATAGATTTGAAATGGTTTCCCTAAATCCTTATAGATATAAATTTTTTGTAAAAAATTTTTGGATTTTTAACATATAAATAAATTTATTTATCCATTTTCATTGAACGCAAACATCAAAGTTTTGAGAAGTGCTACTAAGGCACCGAACTCCTACAGATAAATATATTACAATGTTACCTATACTGTCCACAAATCTTGCTATATACCAAGAATTACAGAACGTGCCTATAAAATGTCAACTAGAACCCTCGATACAGTTCTCAAGAAGTTTGCAACTATCCCAAACCTTGAGTCACAATTCGTTGAGGAATTCATGACCCTCGCGTTAATCACTAATTAGCAAAATCCTAAACCTAAAACCTAATAATTAGGAAATATCAATTTAGACTCTAATCCCTCCATACTAAATTAATTCACAAGGCAATCATGGCTATGGAAGAGAAGCCTAAATCCTACAAATAATAAACAAGATGCCCATACTATCATCCGTAAACTCCCATGTCCCACTCACCACGTAAAAGGTTACCCCTAAAGCCATCAATGAAGAACAAGTGTTCCCGCCCCTAAACCAATCGGAGAAGACTAAACCCTTCAAACCCTATAATAATAACCGCCGACCCTAAACCTTGAACCCTAAACCCTAATTCCTGAACCCTAAACCCTAAACCCTAATTCCTAAACCCTGACCCTAAACCCTAAACCCTGAATGATGAACCCTAAACCCTAAACCCTAAAACCACTCATCAATGGTTGAGGGGATATTAGAATGGAGTGATATAGTAACATTAGAGAGGTGCCATCTTGATTGTTCATTTTGGCTGCTAACTTCATCCACATATTATAATTATCAACCTATCCAAAAAATCAATATACTTTTAAAGATTTTAATTCTAAGAATGTCATTATAATAAATATTTGAAGACTAAATTGTTTCTTTAGCAAAGCAAGCACCAGTTGTGTAATATAATGTTTTGCGAAATACCTAATGTTATAGATATATATGGCTTGTGCAAAATAACATCTTTGAGTTCTGGAAAATGATAGAAAACAATATGATGGTCATTGAATAGAGGTGAAATTAGAAAGTAAAAATACAGTGACGTAAGAGAGTGGGCATTTCATTGGTACTAGAAGCTTTGAACTTCATGGTATTTTCATAATGTAGTGATGTTGTGAGTTATAAACATTTTGATTTAAATGTTTTATTAGGGTTTAGAGTTTCATTCGGGTTTAGGGTTTTATTAGGTCCACAACCATGACAAACTGAGGAATATAAATCCTGGTAATGTACCAAAGTACCCTCAAGGAAGGTAAATACGATGAGGTTTTATTATTCCATGACTTTCCAGTACGTGAAATCAAGCGTGGCAAGACTGACAGAAAACCGGAGGCCTTCTTGGAATAATGTTTGATGCGCTACCCAAACACACGGAGCAGGTGGTAGTAGTGTAATAATACTAGCAGTGAAATAGTGAATGCGGTGAGATCCCTGAAGATCACGCTTGGATTCCAGTGTGGACTACACGTACTCCCCTCCGAATTGACTCATGTTTCGGATTCCACATTTCACTTAACTGTCGAATTCCGCGGTAAAGAAGTTCCACACGTACAAACATATTGAGTCACAGGTGTGCGGTCTTTGAGAAAGCAATGAACATTCAAAAGGCAGAAGAGGATCTTCAGATCCAGTCAACAGTGACGCGCGGACTTCCACAATGTAGGGAACATTCGAAATGCAGGCTCACACGACCCTCTCCAATTCGTGGCGGGAACCTGGCTCTCCTGAATTATAGGCCAATTCTGTCAAAACCGGCGACCTCCCTGGAGCTCCCTCTTTTGCACACATGAAGTTGTTGTCGCATAGTAGTTGAGAGAGGCGTTACACTGCTTCACCCAGACCTTAGCGTTTCGATTCAAGGAGCTGTGGATCAGGCGCTCTTACGATTGCAGGGTATGACTTCCTCAAACATCAATCATTTCAAGTGCAATATTTTTCTCTAGTTTCTCTCTATTTATGGCAGTGTTCTTACTGATGTAGCATGATCATAGTGACAGTGTACCTTAGTGACGGGGCGATGCTAGTGGAATTTGACACATGCAAGTTTTGCGAGGTCCATGGTCGGAAACCGTCAATCAGTAGTTCGTAGTATTACTATACTCCTGTTACGCATGCGGAAGAAGATGTAAAGCAAGAACATGGAACCACGGAGGTAATCTCTTGTAGTTCAATACCTTCCAGAGTGCCATTTTATGAAGGACCTAGAGTTATGAATCCCTCGGACCTATTGCTCTTGAGAGACTTATAAAAGTGATTAGATGTTGAAAGCGGTTTGTACGCTAGTGATAGTAGATCAGCAGGTGTATGTAGAATTCGGACGCACGAATAAGGGAATACGTATACATAAGGTCCGTATATTACGTATTGTAGAGGTGGCACCTACGATGTCGGTGTCCATTGAGAGATGTACCGTTGGCATCTTCTGTAGATTCCATTGTGCCCATCGAGAGATCCCCCAATGGCTTTTTGTATAGTTTCCATTGAATCCATCAGGGGATCTCCCGATGGCCTCATCCTTATTTTCATGTAGGAATCCATCGGGTGATGTCCCATCAGACCCTCCTGCAATGATCTATAGGATGCCATCGGGAGATCTCCCGATGGTGTCTCCTATACTTTTTTGGATGAGGATATCGGGAGATCTCCCGATGGCCTCTAAGGAATATTTCTGTTGGAGGCCATTGGTGGATCTCTCTATGGCCTCTTTGGCATATTTGTAGTGGAGGCCATCGGAGGATCTCCCGATGGCATCTCCTATGTTTTTCAGAAGGTCATCTGGAGATCTCCCGATGGTTATTTTATTAGCACTCGCGTAGTAGATGATGGGAAATCAGTCGACGTACTATTATGGTTTTTCCTAATTATAATTCATTGATCAATTCATCGTCATTTCGATGATTCTATTTGCCAAGCCCTCGGGATATGCCGCTCGTCCTTGATGTGGTACGCTTCATGTGGTCATCGGGATATCTCCGGATGCCCTTTTCTTCAGTTACCATTTAGGACGTTCGGGACATGGGTCCACTGACGTTTGCAGACTTCGTTCGAATTGGCCATTGGTAGATCTTCTATTTAGATGCATACTGTTCTAGTTCAATGTGAGTTCGATATTATAGCTCTCTGTGTTTTTATAATTTCCATGTCTGTTCTGCAATTGGGCATCGGGAAATCTCCCGATGGTGATACAACATATCTCTCTAATTTGCCTCTGCCGTCATTTTTGAGTCTACATCCCTATTGCACTCCCTTACTTTGAATTTCACCTGGCTCCTACCTTATCCACCTGAGCTTCCTTCTCTAGGTGTGTGACTAAGTATTTTCTCTCCCTTGTCACTTTCAGATTTCGATCTTCAACAGCGCATTCGAAGATTTGGTGTCAGCGAAAATGCGGTCTGATGGAATGGCTTCTTTCCCTTCAGACCGGAACGACGCAATTCTTCCATACAATGGACTGCCCGAGGAGGAGGGTGATTCACAAGAGTCTTTTTCCAGGACGTCCCTGATGTTGAAGAATGGTGATTCCATAAAACTGTTTCTTGATGGATTTGGTGAAGTAGGAGGAGGGTCCATTGTGGAGGCTCATCCTCAAGGCCAATGGCTTGTTGTAGCTATCCCGGTTGAGCCATGGACTTTTGTTCTGTTACGCCCGCTTTCCATTATACCTGAGGTAGAGCAATGTCGAATTATGCCTCTCCAAAGGGATTTGACAACTCTGATGGATGCCATAAACCGCACTGTTTTATGGAGACTCACCGACGTTGTGATCTCATCGGGAGATCCCCCGATGGATGCACGTCCTTATATTCGTCAGGAAGACTGGACGGGGCTGGAAGTGCAGCTTATGGATTCTCTTGGTGTGCTTCTTTCCTCTGGTAGAATTAACTACTGGAGGACAGACGATCATTTCCAGGATACTACACTTGGTGAGGAGCACATAGGTGTCACAGTTTTGGACGTTTTCATTGGTAACCCGGAAGACATAATGACGCATGCTCGGTGGCCCATATCGGATTGTTGGTTCCCAAATGGTTGGTCCTTGAAGGAGACAGTGGACCACTTTGCATCCATTCCCGAAATGCGGGATCCTTTGGCCTACCTTGGTGGAAGAGTGAAGGCGCCTTATCGCTTTATTGTCCGCAGGCCTAGTCTGTAGAGGGACTCACTTTTTACACGCAAAACAATAGATGAAGAAATTCGGAGGGTTAGTTCTCAGAAATGTTGCAACATTCGTTGCTGCCAATTTTTTGATCAAGCAAAAACGTTGAAAGTTAGGCAGGTGTTCTGGTTGAAGTCCTTTGAGGACCGCCGCGAGCACGGGATAGTTGTCGGAGGTCAATTGCACTCACTACATGGTACACGGAAGCGGAAGTACATTACGTTAGAAGGGGCGGAAGTATGTGGCACGGCATGGTACCTCATTCATGGGATCCCAAAGTCGACCTATCACAATTACGTTGAGAAGTATAAGCAAGGCGTCCTTTCGACAACACACGGGAATAAGGGGATTAAGCAGCCAAGAGTTTGAACAGTTCAGGTTACTAGAACAATGAAAGTAATCACTGATAGCAACTCGGACCAAATGCCACACCAAATGCGAGGCATTGGAAACGGAAGAGTAGATACACTCAAATATCTGCCTGCGGGGAACAATTGGAAGCGTGTTCAAGCCGACGCCAACGAGGTAATTCTGGACATATTGACTTCTGTGTTTGGTAGTCTTCACATCAGACCGTTTCCATAGCCATGGGTTGTAGATTACATGTCTGCAGTCATCGGGATATCTCCCGATACCTCTTCTCGTGGAATGATCTCCCGACGGTTATGCTGGAAGTCAATTTCCAGGGATGCCCGTGTCCTGTACCGTTTGGATAGTCTGGGAAGTCCAGCAACCCAACAGTGTGTTCGGTCTCCTTGCTCACTTGTCATGTGATGTTCGCAGTTGAATGGGGACTACGACTTCGCTGCTGTGAGTTAGCATACCGTTAGTAGAGTACATGAGGACGGGAAGAATGCGTACGTCGAACCACTCCAAAGTTCTTTCGCAAAATGCACTATGTGTGTCGATTTGCAACAATTCATCATAAAATTAACCGTATCCATTGGGTGCCAAATTCATGTCGGCAATTACCGACTACTCTCCCAATTACTCTTTTCACCAACTACTCTCCCCATAGTTCTTGCCATCCACTAATCTCCCTTTAATTGTTGTTGTTATGGAGATCTCCCCTTCTCTCTTGCCATCGGGAGATCTCCCCTTCATTCTTGCCATCGGGAAATCTCCCCTTCACTCTTGCCATCGACAGATCTCCCCACAACTCCTATCATCGGGAGATGTCCCGATGTTTAAATCTGGGTCGTTCATCAACGATGCAGAATTCATACACAAATCATTGATGTAGGCAGTCCTACAGTGTTTAGTTTCCTTGCTTACTTGTCATGTAATTTCAATTGCAGTTGAATAGGGACTACGGCCTACCTGTTGTCAACCAGTCTACAATTAGTAGAATTAAGAAGGAGCACTTCAATAATGTCTACATAAAACCTGTTGGAAGTTCATTTGCGAAATGCACAACGTGCGACGACTTGCAGCAGTTCATCCTCAAATCAGCGAAGGGAGGACTTGAGTACATTCAGTTCTCGAAACAACGAACTGAACATCTTAATTACCAAGCATCATATTGTCGTTTGTATGCCTCATGGTGTGAGGAATCCAAGAGAAATCCTCAAGAGATTTTGTGCATTATTCATGACAAGATGGACACCTCGAAGACGGCTTTGCCAAGAATGCGTGTGACGATAAAGACGACGCAAGGATTGGGTCAGTTCCCCCTAAGCATCACTGGAATGGTGGCTCATGGACATGGTGATGGTGCATACGCGCATTATGCCCCATCATGTTGGCCGGGAGACTCAAACTTCACGATTTCTTCTTCGGCTAGACTCTTTCGGCGACTAGAAGGTGCACCAATCCTAGAGGGGGGGGACCTCTTTCCATATCCATCGCCTAATGCTTTCTTTGAGGCTTTACTTAGAGGAAAATCTAGGTGCATGGATAGCATAAAGCTCATTGAACCTAGTGCTTGACGTGGACCCCTCCCCCTTCCCAAAAAGCTTTACCTCCAGCTTGACAATTCTACAAAGGATAACAAGAACCAGTACCTCATAGCGTTCTTATCCTTGCTTACTGCTCGAGGTGTCTTCAAAGAAATTCAAGTTGGGTTCCTACTAGTTGGACACACTGATGAGGACATTGACGCTTACTTCAGCCATCTCTCAAAGTCTTTGAAGAGCAAGAATACTTTTGTTGTTGCTGACCTCATGAAAGCCTTCATGGAGTCGCAAGAACTTTCATTTTTGCCAGAGTTCATACAAGAGGTGGGTGACTTCAAATCCTTTGTGAGAGGATTCTTGTGCAGTGGCACGGCACATATAATTGGTTTGGGGGAAATGCACCTCTTCAAATTCTACGTGGATGCTGGGGGGATCCCTGTTATGAAGTATAAGAAGTTAGCTGTCGACTCAAACTGGATACCATCTGATAGACCTTCTCGATGCCTATGAAAAAAGGACAGTCGAGGTCAGCCCATGCTCCCTCCAGGTTGTCCAAAGCCTACCCATTCAAGTCCGTGTGGGGTAACGAAGTTCCGAACCCCTTCGGAAATCAAGAGAAGGCTAGGGAAAAGGCATGGAAAGCTACCGTGAATAAGGGTTTTATATTGTCTGGACTTGAAAAGTACATTCAATACTGGCGGAATGGAATGACAAGGTGTGAAGGATTTGCAAGTGTATTTGGTCCATATGTGGAATACTGGAAACGTGTGGTACACGAGTTGAAGGAACCACCACCTGAATGTCTTTCGGAGTTGCTAGAAGGCTTCTAGCCAAAGCATGACTGGAGAACATTGGATGATGAAACCCTTAACCAAAGACGTAGGATGAATCCTATTGATATGGGTCCTGAAGAAGAAGACCCGGAACCTTATTGCGGCCCTGCAAATGAAGCACCGAGGGAAAGCTTCAATCCTTGGGTTGACATTCGCCCAGGCTCATGGGTTCTTCTCAGACCCGAAGATCCTTTAGTGTGCGATGTTTGGCAAGGACGAGCATTGTCTGAAGTAAACATAGAACCGGGGCATGAGATGAACGGGAAGTTCATGCTCCAATATTGGAGACCCGATAATTCTAAGTGGACGTTGGAGTTGAGGTACCGAAACTTTTGGTACGGAAAATGGGTAGTGGAAGAAACCGCCCCCACTTGGGTGGATGCATCTTATGTAGTATACGCAACTTGGTCTAAAATAGTCCATCCTAAATCACGGACTATTCCTAAGAAAAGTAGAGAGGCGGCCCTTGTAAATTTGAATAGGGCAAAGGAGGTGGATCCTTGATGAATTACGAAGTGGTCGTTAGTGTAGCTAGCAGGAGATCTCTAGATGCAATCTTAATTCAATGTCACAATAGTGATGTTGAGTTTTTTTGCACAGACGTCTATACTTCTTTGCAGTTTACTCACTATTTTTTTTAAAGAGGTTGTGCATGGAAAGCAGGCTATGATGTTCAAGGCGTGCAAAAGTAGGTTGTGGCAGTCGAAGCAGATCCTTTGACTCCATTACCTTAGGTAACTACTCTCTTTCATTTGTGTAGTGGATCTTTCAAGAGATCACGACATATTAGATCGCTATGACATAGTTCTATTACTTCTAATGTTAGCACTCTTAATATTATTTCGGATTTCCTTTCTTCCACCGTTTGTGACCTTTTTCCTTGTTATTTGCATTGAACTTCCTTGCTTTGGTAATTGTGGCCTTCACTTACACAAATATGTAAGAAGGCATCTTTTTATTAAGATTCTTCATGGGTTGAACAAATAAATAGGGCATATAGCGGATGACATATATTGTGCTTCATAGTAACCATGAACCCATTCATCTCCTAAGGTTACTTCTCCATCGGGGGATTTCCAGGTAAGTCCTTTCTTCTGGAGCCTCGATTCAGTGGTACCATAAGCAATTGTCATTCACCGTTTTTCTCTTCTCTAGACCCTATCTTCTCAATATTTCCGTGCCTACATGAAGGGATTATTGTAAAAACTTGAAATGTGTTAGAACTCTTTATAGTGAAATTCCAAACCTTTATAAGTACTCTTACAAATGCTTTGAACAGTGTAAACTTAGCACTGTATCTGGACAACTCCCAATGTAATCCATAACCACATGCATCAGCGGATTTTAGCATCTAGGGAATTTTGGACTTTCAATAGTCCAAAAGTAGTTAAATATGGCATAAATTCTTCAGGTCCATGAACATCCATTCTGAATAAAAAAATTCATATACTCGTCAAGGACATCTTAAACTTGAAGATAAAGAATCCATTCCATAACACAATGAAAATGACCAAATAAGTTTCACAATTTTGCAGCATCAAATCTAGACAAGGTGAGCCTATACATGAAGTCTATATAGCATATACTAGTGAACTCAAGGCATTATTGTATTTCATCAGAATGCTTTACCGTTGACTTGACGATAAGAAGACGCGTAATAAGTGATTGATCATCGATAAAATCCTCTTTGTTATGAAAGTTTACTTTGAATCGACGGCAAGTCAGTTTCTTATACTTCGGACGATTAATTCAATTGAACAGATATCCAGAGAATCAGTTTACATATCCTTGAATCGACCATTACAAGTACACTAAGGTCATGAGAACCTTTGTTTCATTTCTCTATAAGTTGTCATTGAGAGAATGACAGTTGAAACCTAGGAATACCTTGTGTCACTAAATCCTGTCCCTTAATATATTCTGAAGTTGTTCATCAGTTCAGATCCACGGCACAATAAGTACAAAATTCATGATGGAAATATAGTCAAATGGCATTGACTTCTTGTGGAAGTTATCGTCGACTCGACGATAATTTTATTTACATAGACAAAGAACAATGAACTCAATATTAACTAATTCCATAAGGGTTTACTTGAAGATGACATTGTCTTTGAAATCAGTTGAAATTGAACTTCAGCGAGTTATCGTTGACTCGACGATAAATCAGGTCTTCTTGTCGAATGGGCAACAATTACAATTGCTTTGCTCAAAGAACTATTTTGAAAAATAATTATTTAAATAAATTCCAGGTTCATAACATACATCTCCAAAAATTGATCTCTTATCATTGGGTCGGCGATACTAGCGAGATGACTATGGCAATTCCTGATCATTAATTCACTCTAAGAAATTATTTGGCTTTTCAATGTTGTGAAGTAATTCTCTTAGAAAATCCCATGTAGTTGAAGGCTAAATAGTTATCGTCAACCCGACGATATTAGCGAGACGGCACTGCCAATTCTTGATCATTTATATACTAGAAGAAATTATGTAACACTCCAATGTTGTGAAAGAACTCACTTCGAAATTCCCATGCAGTCACTATAAGAAACTTAGAAACCGGATGTCTGAGTTGACGTGGTTTTTTTGGACAGCCAATGCTGCAAGTGATGTTTTTATGTTAACAATGATGTCCAATACAATATGAAGATTTTACAGTGGACATTATTGTTGACATAAAAACATCAGTTGCTACATGGTTGTCCAAAAAAACCACGTCAACTTAGACGCAATTTTCTTATAGTGAGTTGAACAAGGTTGAATAGTTATCATCGACCCGACGATACTTGTGAGAAGTCTATGGCAATTACTTATTTGTAATTCTAATTATTTTGCACTCCAATTTTGTGAAAGAACTGACTTAGAAATTCTCATGCAATTGAACTATGCTGAATAGTTATCTTTGACCCGACGATATCTAATGGATGAGAAAAGATGAAACCTCTAGTCTCGTGACGGTATATTTCTCATGTCGAACAACACTTCTACTCATTATGGACATAGTTATAGGGAGTTGACTACCTACAGATATCGTCGAGTCGACAATAACTATAAGCTGCATTCATCAGAATTTGGTTATTGCTGAAGTGACGATAAGGAAAAATCTTTCGCACGAAGGAATTTTCCGGATTTGTCGGCGTAAAAATAGGAGGCCTTCAACCCCGACAGGACAATAAAAAAATTGAAAACATGAACCCAACAAGAAACTCTCTCATATCACTTTCAAAAGACTGAAGTAGTGCGCTAAAATCATTAGATGAGTACACTTCAGAGCAAGAAACGACGTAAGAAAACAAATGCTCAAGATTGTGAGTAAAGCAAAACTTACTTGCGAATGAATTGCAACGCACACGCTTGCCAAATAAACTTCTAACCTTGGACGAGAAGATACTAGAATACAATTAGAAACGCAGTGTCCAACAAGACAGAAGCTACAACAACGGAAAAAATTCAGCATAGCAGTGGCGATAGTGACGAATGTTGACGTTGAAGTGGTAGGGAAGATGGATTTTCCGGCGAAGGAAGTCTGTAACACAAAGGACGTAAGCGTGGCAAAAAAAAGCGCGAAGTTTTGCAACCTTGAGCGCCAATTTTTGGAATTTCGAATCCCCCTCCAATTTCTACATTAATGACTGTTAGAGAAGGCGCGTTGACTTTGAGGAACTAGATTCTGTGTCAGCTTTTTGTAATCGGCGCCTTTACTACGTACACGCTACCTGTGAGGAGCGCATGACACGTAGCGGATTAAAGATTGCCAAATTTTGCACTTCGATAGGGCTTTAGGGTTTAGGGTTACTTTAGGGTTTAGGGTTCTAACTTTTTGAATGTTTTAAGTATATATTTAAAAACAATTTAGAAATAGTGTGAGCTTGTCTCATATTTTAATTTGGGATGCATCTTTGACATTAGTTACAACTATTAGAAAGTTTTGGAATCATTTCAAAATAGGTTGGACTTCCCTTTGGTGAATGTCCTCCAAAATTTTTCATGAGAAGGAAGATTTTAATGTTGCGGTTAAAGTATAGTGGGGAACCATCAACCTTTATATCACCTTGTAAATTTTGAAGAAAATTCAACACGTGGTTATTCCAAAATAATAATGAAATTAGCTAGGATTTTGTTCTAATTTAAAACTCCAACTTCCTTTAAAAATGTAAAGCCTACTTTTAAAATAAATGGGGAAGTTGCAAATATGTTGATCATTTAAAATATAAAAATTTAAATGAATGTTCACTTTGAGTTCCTAAAATCATTTACAACTTTGATCTTTGATTGATTTCAAGAAATGAATATTACATGTCAATATTTTTTTCAATGGGATTTATTAAATATTGTGACAATTTTAATTTTTTTTTCATGAATGTTTTAAAAACACCGGGCAGGTGGGAGAGCAACAATGCTACCATGTAAGTCTAGAAATGTGAGTCTAAATTTAAGGAGACACTCTACAACTTTTGAAGGTGCCTGTAAGAAGCCTATAACAAGCCTATAATATATTAGTTCAATTTATTCATGTATTTGAATTCCTACTAATATTTTCAACTTTTTCCAATTGTGTTTATTTTTCTTGTATATTTTTAGGAGCTCTATGACTTTTGCCAAATGAAATGCTTTAAGTAGAACGGATGAATAAATGAATGTTTGTTTGTTTGTTTTGATTTAAAGAAATAAAAATTTGGTTCAACATTTCCATGAAAGTGCACCTTTCAAATGATATAAACTTCAAGGTTATATTTTTTCATGCATTTTCCTCAGATTTCTACCCATAATATAGATATCTATAAAATAAATCTCCTATAATCATGTATAGAAGGTGTTAATAATTGAAACCTATAATATAACTATTCAATGAGCATGGAAGGTGCTTATAATCTAGCCTCTTTTAATTTAAATATCTTATAAAAATGGAAGCTTCTTATAATATAGACACTAATAATTTAAATATACGAAAACCATAGAAGGTGCCTATAACATCAGTACCTATAATGTAAGAGCCTAGGCTTTTAGGCTCATGCACTGAAGTCTTTAGGCTCATATTGTTGCAAATGTGAGTACTAGGAGGGACATCCCTATACATGGCTTTCTCTATAAATTTTCAATCATTCATAGCTTGTACATGACTAGTAATTTTTGAAGTATCTTCTAATACCTTATTTAATTGAGTTAAGCACTTGTTGGACTAAACACAATGATCAATTTTGATGGCAAAATTTCCTTAGAACTTGTGTGACTATTTTTTTTGTAATTAATTGATGAATACAATATGTATACATTTTTTTGAATGAGATACATTAAATACAAAGTCTTCTTTCAATGAATTTTCATGAATTATTTATTGGAGTTTAAAGACTTGCTTGACTAAATACAATGATTAAATTGAATGGGTAAAATTATAATTTACAACTTCTGTGAGTTTTTAGTTCTTCCTACAACGAATGATTATTGGTAAAACAATTGCACGTAATTGTAAATAATAATATTGTAGATATATTAAATATATAAAATTATTGAATACATGCAATTGTTTTACCAATATGAATCCTAATGATGAAGTTGTTCAATTTGTGTTTTAAGGTCATAAAGGAATCAACTAACCATAAATATTTTAAATATGTTATATTATAATGAGGCCTTGTTTTTTACGAAAAACTCTCAAAACGATGATAAGCCTTAGTTTCAGTTGGCCACAAAATGACCAATTTTTTTTGCATATACTAGGACTAAAGTGCAATAGTTCAACTTTGCATTATCTTGCAAAACAAACCCCATGCAAAGTACCTCTAATTAGTAAAAATGGTGTCTTCAAAGAAAATGAGATTATGGAGTCCTACAAGTGTAGGGATGATTTTTAGCATCAATAGGGAGGCAATAAAAGATGCTCGATTTAGTTCCCTCTTTAAAATTTAGAAATTCAAGTATGCATTATGCAAGAAATACTGAAATTCATTTGTTTGAACAATTAGGATGCCTTGAATTACTCCGAGAAAGATCTTTTACAAACCATTCAAGTAAAATTGAACTTCTAAAGTTAGGATTGCATTTGTATGCATGAGGGTTAATAAGTCCCAATTACATCAATATCTTCAACAAAAGTAGTGCGTTCTTGTATATATATATAGTCTAAGGTAGAACCACCCATTTCCGACCAATGACTCATATTCAACCTATAGGTGTAGTTATTTCCGACCACATATTCTAAAGATTGGAATGTGATTTTTTGAACTTGTCAAGGTTGGAACTAATTACTTCATGATACATGTCCCAAATAAGTGAGAAAGAAAGTAGGAATCAATGAGTAAAAAAATATTTCTTGAATGATCGGAATTTGAAGAATGTAGACACTGGATCCAAAGCACTTTTTGCTTCTCAAAATTCACTGTAATTTCAATTCAGGCGATCAAATTATAAATTTTTTTTGCAATCCCTGTCATTTCTATTGAGGTACCTCTGAAAATATTTACTATACCCTATAGTACTCCACATCATGCTACAATTGCTTAGGTTATCGGCTAAGGGCGGTTCTACCTGAATGTCTAGAAATGAAGATGAGACAATCTAATTTTAGTATTCTAAGTATATGCACATGTCGTAGTGTAAGGGTATGATTTGCATTATTTCGGGCATTATTGGCAAAGATGGATTTGGCTGTCATTGGCGGGTGTCATTTTGGAAGGATGTGGAATCCGGGTATTGGCAGGTATTGGCGGATTCGGTTGTCTTTGGCTGATTTGGCTGGGCATGTTCTGGGTATTATTAGTGAAGATGGATCCGGGTATGAGGGGGGGTGTCAGTCGGGTACGTCCTGGTATTTGATGCTACCGGACTTCGCTAGGGTTTGGAGGCATATTCTGTATCTTACACGCGGCGACACAATAGGGTTGTAGGTCGTTTCTTACGGGCGTTGTGTGCGGGCGCTATGAGCAGGTTTCTTGTGGCGAGCAGATTGTTGCAGGCGTTTTGTGCGAGTGTTGTGAGCGGGTTTCTCGTAGCGAGTAGGTTGTGGTGGCGTTCGAATCGTGCCATTCTTGAGCGGGGCGTGCAAGCAGGGTTTACGGTGCACGCAATTCGTCTTCATTTCACTCGATCATTTCTTCCGATTGAAGTATACAGTTCTTCATGAACGCGTAGGTTTACAGAATTACAGAATTCATTGTGATTACGGGATTCCAAGATTAGGTTCGGGCTTTGGAAACTAGGGTTGGATTTTCGAGACCAGGGTCGGGCTTTGGTTGGGGTCGGATTTGGCCTCAGGTTTGGCCTCGGGTTTGGGTTGAGGTCGGGGTCGGGTCGGAGTCTAGGTCGGGTTCGGGTCTAGGTCGGGTTCGGGTCTAGGTCGGGTTCGGGTCTAGGTTAGGCTCGGGTCGGGGGTCGGGGTCTGGTTCAGGCTTGGGTTGGGGTTGGGATCTGGTTCGGGCTCGGGTGCCAAGGTCGAGGGTCATCTCTCCCGAACACGCCACCCCCTGCACCGACAGATTGAACATCTTTTCTACGAGTTGAGATTGTGTTTTCAGGCATGTGGTTGTGAGCTTCTATTTTGCGAGTTGAGCTTGTGTTTTTTGGCATTGCGGTGTTGTTGCCTGTGAGGACGGGGTGACGGAGCAAGTTGATATTTTTCCTGGGGTTTTCCGCGAGTTTGTGTTCTGGAGGCAGGCGGGTGTTGCGGGTATGATACATGAAAGTTATCATGCAGGATTTGGTAGAAGTGAAGCCGCGCCTGGAGTTCTTTGACACCGGTGGAGACGTCAATGATTTCGTGTGGAGGGATTGGAAGTTGAGGCACAGGTTCTCGTCAACGTCTTGGAATTTCTTACTCTCACACCCAAACAAAGAATATTTCAAGAAGCGACTCTAGAACGACGCTCGTCTGAAGCGGGTGATAGGTTTGGAGGATCAGTTTCCAGAAGTGATGTACATGTTCCAAACTTTTATGACGTTAAAGTACAAGCTTCCAGTTATCACCGGTGAGGTTCACATGCGCGCAATAGATAGGGTTGCGTGTTCACTTGTCTCGAACAGCACGTACCGGTACACGGCGTCGACAATCAACTTGGGGGTGTTCGACTCTAGGGAAATTTTAAGGCACACTCACATTGACGACGTGGGAGTTGTCGACCGATTTCTCATCTTTTTGAAAGAGAAGCTTGAGCCCTCCATGACAGAGCCAAACGTGTGGCTCTTTATTTTTGAGTGCGAAAAGCAAAGGGGAGTTGCCTGTAAATTTGTAGCGCACAACCTTCAAGAATTCGACGTCGTGCATTCAGTGTACATACCTTGCAGGGCCGAGAACCTCAACTGCCTCCTTGTTCGTAAGAGGATAGACTTTGTGCCACTCCTCTTCATTTTTAAGAAAGGAAACGATTTTGCTTCTTCCGTGCGCCCACTGATGCGAGCTCAGTATGACACCTCCCCGGATTGTGTATACTATAAGGACCCCGCGAGGTGCACGGAGAATAAGTACAGGATGTTTCGAAGCGAACTCTGATTTGAGTTCTACGTCGATGTGCTGCAGTCTTTTGCAATGCCTGAGGAAAATGTCCTTGGAGTTTACACGGGAACAAAGTTCATAATGGCCTCCAAGGTAAATTCATTTAATCATATCAACCTCGCGCTTGTTAATGCATAATTTGTTGTATTCTGTGCGTGGGTATCATCGACCCGACGATAACTCATCGGCATTTCCTTTGAATATGTTGTATTCCGAGCCTGGGTATCATCGACCCGACGATAACTTCAACTATTGTACTAACTAAACCTCCTGTCTTTGATTAAGATGTTTGGAGCTTTTTTCTATGGATTCTGCAACAAATCTTTGGTTTCTATACATATAAAAATGGCCGACGTTGCTGACAAAATGGACATGAACGACTTACTTTTCTCCAATTCGCCCTACTCCCTGGACTTTACGAAACCCCACCGTGAATTTCAAAGGGTGGAGGCACCTCCTTTCAGAGAGGAAGGTGACGACGGAGTCTCTCTTTCAGAGGAGTCAGCCGAAGACGACGTTGTCTTAGAACCAAGTGTAGGCGACGACGACGTCGAGATGAACGAAGAGTGGGAGCTACAAAAGCAAGTAGAGGGTAGGAACTCCCTAGGCAGCAATCTGGACGAGGAGGGAGGCGAGTTAGAGGATGAAGCCGAGTTGAAGGACGGAGGCGAATCGGAGGACACAAGCCAATCAGAGGACGGAGGCAATTTGGAGGATGGATGAAGGCGACAACGACAGCATTCCCAAGGTCCGAGAGAAGAAAGTCGTCATTGCCCTTGATGGCAGACCCGTGAAGGTAGAAAAGGATTAGTGGAAGTAGGACCAGGAAATCCAGGAACGCAAAATCGCTTGGAAAGTCGAGCGTGAGGCGACTCAGAGGGAACTGGAGGCAACGAAGGCGGAGTTGGTTAGAATAGAGCAGTAAAGACAAGCAGACATTAAAGCTACTGAGGACAGATTGGCCCAAATAGAAGTCCAAAGGCAAGCGGATTACCTAAAATTTCAAGAACAAATTGCTGCTATCATGGCCATGCAAGCTCAGACGCAGGGCGGGCCTTCAAGCCAGGCAATGACGTTCCCTATCGCTATCTCCACTCTCACTCCGCAGCCTACTTCTACCCCTCAGATTTCTCAAGCAACACAGCAATTGGTGCCGCAGCTAACATATCGTCGACTCGACGATATGGTCGTGTCGAATCCTCTTGGCGATACGGACTTAGTTCAGTCGACCCTTGCATCACAAATTGCAAGTGCGTCTTCTACAGAGCCTCGGCACTCTGGAGTTGGAGTTCTGGAAGCAACTGGCCATGTAGAGGCTCTTCAAACTCCCCAAGAATCCGAGAGTTATCATCGGCTTGATGATAACACGCAAAGCATCTCGCTTCCTGCGACTGAGACGACAGCAGATGAAGTCGATACCTCCACTAGGGAGGGTGTCACCTCCCCTTTGCCTTATGAAGATAGTGTTGACTATGGAGAAGGCAACGACATTTATGAAGATCTGGATGTCTCAGGTGGGCAGGGCAGAAATGTCGTAGTCGGCGATGAAGCCCAAACGGATGGCACAACAGCAGCTTCCTCGCAGGTATATCAAACAGGTCATTACAACTTTTGACGCTTGATCTCTTTTATTTTGTTAGGAAATTGCAGTGTTAGAGTGTGGTAGTTCTATTATGAAATCTTATTTGTATTCGTGCTGCGTGACAGGATGGCAACGCCAATCCTTGATGGCTCGATTTCTTCGCACGGACGGCGAACCCGTCCGCGGAGAGGATGCGTCTAGTCAAGTATAGCATACTGTTCTGAGTGTATAGTTTAGTAACCATAGATCAAAACAGGTATCATTTTCTTTGTAAATAAAGAGAGAATTTTCTTTTATAGACTGTGCATATGCATCTAATTGCATTCAATTCATGTTTTTTCCCTCAGCTCCAAAAACATCAAAGCATGCACTGTCCGTTGCCTGTGAAGGCTCTACCTGACGGCAGCCAAGACATTAATGGGATTCAGTTCGTGTTTCCGCAATTTGGAAGTCCATCCTCTGCATTTAATCAAGTAACTCCATTCTCTGTTGTTTTTCTCTGGTCAAGTAGAATCAGAGGGAGCAGCAAGAGACATCGTCTCAAGGAACGTCCCAGTGATAGGGCCAGAAACCAAGCCAAAGTAGTTGAACATTGTCTTCGACTTGAACGGCATTCTCTGCCAAGTGGTTTCAAAGTCCTTTGTTGCAAAGTTAAAGCACTTGCAAGTCGAAGACCATGTTCTATGTCATAGAATCCCAACAGTAATTGGGACCGAGGCTTTATTTGCCTGACCGAATGTTAGGCAATTCCTCCGTGAGGTTTCTGACATTGCGAAGAGGGTGGGAGTGTGGACCACGATGATGAGGCGCAATGCAGAACCTATCGTAGAACATCTCTTCCACGGTGTCAAGTACCCGTTTGATATCCTAGGTCAAGAGCAATGTCTCAAGATTGAGGTCTCCAAGGGAAAGCACTTTCATATGGAGGACAAAGTCCATTGCATGAAAGTGTTGTCGGAGACCCTTTTCATAAGTCCTAGTGGCGGGGATCCGTTCTCAATGAATAACACCCTCCTCATTGACGACTCTCCCACCGAGAGCGTTTGCAATGAGAACGCCAATTCCATCTTCTTGGACACCTGGAGTCGCGTGAAACGGAGGGACGACATTCTTATGGACGAACTCTTACCTTGGCTCAGGCACCTCCATCTGAACTGCAACGACGGGGACTTGCAGGGTTACGTCCAAGACAAACAAATTGGCCTGAACCCTTTAGGTGCCCGTGACCTCTCAATGCAACAGATCGTAGAAGCAATGAGAGAGTCCAGTAGAAACCTAGGTGTTCGATATGAGCTTCCTGGGATAGAATTAGTGGTAGGGCGAGGTCGTCGTAGGAAGTAGACTTCTCTAGTCCCCGCGTAGAGACCTACTTGTTGTAAATGTCACCTACTTGTTGTAAATGTCACCTACTTGTTGTAAATGCCACCTACTTGTTGTAAATTAATCATGTACGATATACTTTGTGGTAAAATAATAAACTCCATTCAAGAGAGCTTGACACTTAATATTTGATTTTGAAGCTGGGTTTTTTTCTTGTGGCGCTTGGTCAAGAGCTATTGGCCTTGCAAAAGGATTACTTGAAAAGTACATCCCTAACACTTGTATTTTGTGCTTGCTCTAGGTTGGACTGCCCTTTGGTGAATGTCCTCCGAAAAGGCAGAGGCTGACGAAGAGTCTCCTTTCCGGATCAGAGAAATCAATCTCAACCTCCAATGAGTCAGTGGATAGGAGCTGTAACTCATTGGACGGGAGTTGCGACACCATTCCCATATCCAAACCGTACTTGCTGCACTCTGCCATGGATGCAGCATCCGCGACCATAGACTACATGAAGGGGGATGTAGAGGATGGTGTGGTCGACAGTCCACCAAGTAAAGGCTCGTTCAGGACTCCCATCTGCTCCCCGTCATCGTTCAAACGGGCGTCTTCGACTTCAGCGGATTCGTTTTCATCTCCTCCGCGGTCGAAGGCCGCGACAAGTCGGAGACTCCACCTCATCTCCGAACTTGGTGCGGGATATCATAGACTCGACGATGTTACACATTTGACAACATCCGTGGTGCCTTCAAACTTGAACAAGAGTACCGACTCCTCTGGTTTTCTAGTGAATCAAAAGTCTACAAGTGATGTTCGGATACCTCAACTTGGAGATAATTGGCCTCGCCCCATAGTGGATGTTGAAGCGAGACGATTGCTTCCCTCACGAGAGAATATCCATACAAAGAAGTTTCTTCAAAACCGTCGGTGGCATTCGGGCTCCAAGTCCAATGGATCTGGTATTGTGTGCATACCCAATGTCAAACTCTTGGTGCCAAAGCCGTTACAAGGATCAAAATCCCTTTCCGCCTCCGAGGCTCCTCCTAGTACCTGTAAGCCACTTCACAGTGAGGCTAGAGCTAGAAGTACGGAGGTCTCAAGTGTACAGTTTGGTGAAAGAGCATGGCATTCTGCTTCGCGATGCAAGGATATTCTGAAAGGCCTAGCAGACCTTAAGGCATTGGAGGCTAAACAAAAGAGTTGTGTAGACAATAGCGATGCTTAGGAAAAAAATGGAAGTTTTGGAGGCTATAGGCTATTTCTCTTGTACTATACATACGGCGTATACATCATGCCTATAGCCCCATATTCATCAAAGTGAAGTGCTTTGCATTTAAGTAGTCACTTCGTATATACATAGGACTCATAAGAAATTAAGAGATTAAATTTTGAGAACTACATAAGCCAATCAGGGCAAAATTACACGACTTGAATTCAAATCCTTGAGTACATTCAACTTCCAAGTGTGAATTTGCTTGTATTTTCTTTCCAAACCCTAAACCGGACATGTTTCGTTGTAAAGTATTTCACCTTATTTGTGCACTTCTTTGAAATTGTTGTCTCAATTGTGCCTGAAACTCTAAAAACTAAACTGTTTTTTATCATTGAGCCTGCAACTTCTTCCTCAAAAAAACTTTAACATGTGTTTTTAAAGTCTCAAAACTACCATTCTATCTCAATTTAACGAATAAGGCCTTAATAAGGGAATTTCCACCTCCATCAATACAAACACACTCAAGAAACTTAATAAAAAACATACAAAATTGTTTGAAGTCATCCAAGTCTGGCAGCGTAGGGGGTTTACAGGTTATGCTTACCGCGAAAACAAAACGACAAAATTGATAGAAGACTATTTATCCATCTATACTCCAACTCCCCCTTGTCGTTGCTATAATGAGAGGCATAATACTTGTTAGACAAAACATGCCAGCTCTTAACTAAGTCCTAAACCCTGAATCTATGGGTAACAACACATTCAAGCAAACAGATATCTAGAACCCTTAAAATTCAAAATACCCTAAATACTCAACAACAAAAAACTCAAAAAACGTTGGCAGTGCTCCAACAGCCTACCAAATCTTAGATGGCAACAAAACCCACAAACCATCCTAAACCCTACACGAACACACACAAAGATTGCACAATCCTGAAGAAAACAAGCATTGCAAATGGAAAGACGACCACATGAACCTTAACAAGTCTTCCGCTTCCGCCTCATACCTGTAACCGGACTCAAACCCTAGCTGAGCCATATAACCGAACACAACTAATACCCGGACCCAGCCGGACCTAGACTCCGCCTTGTACCCAGACTCTAGATCATACCCAGACCCGGACCTGGATCCTAGCTCCACATTGTACTTGGAATCCAAAACATATCCAGTATTGAGATTACAAAGTAATGAATGGAAGAAAGGCTTTACTTAGATGGTAGGAAGATACTAAACCCCATGAGTGGGTTGAACATAAGGTAGAAGCCTTTCATAGTTATCCACATACATCATGGGATAACTAACCTCAATGGGCTGCCTTTGACTACAAGCAATACCCAAGAGACTCTAAGACTAACTAAGAGTCTAATGCTACTTCTAGGGTTGAATGTACATAGTCTACACTAATATGTACATGTTCTTCAACACTCCCACTTTGAGAGTGGTCAAAGGCTCCAAGGCCCATCTTCCCAATCAAGTTTTGGTGTTGTGGCTTCCCAAGGGCCTTGGTCAGCACATCAGCAACCATAGCTTGGGTAGGCACATACTTGAGCTCAATCACCTCAGCCTCCACTCGTTCACAAATGAAATGGTGTTGCACATCAATGTGCTTCGTCCGAGAGTGGTGGGTGGGATTCTTGGCCAAAGCAATGGCCCCTTGATTGTCACACCAAATTGGTGTGCTGCCCTCCTGGACAAGGCCAACATCAGCCAAGAGTTGCCTTAGCCAAATGGCCTCCTTGGTGCATTGGCTCATGGCCATGTAGTCCGCCTTCGTTGTAGAAAGAGCTATGGTGGGCTGCCTCTTGGAATTCCAAGTAATGGCACCCAATCCAAGCATAAACACGTAACCGGTGGTGGATCTCCTATCTGCCTCATCGCCCGCCCAATCCGCATCACAAAAGCCATGCAAACTCACATTGGCACCCCCAAGTTGCAACTTCAGCCCAAGTGTGCCTTGAAGGTACCTCATCACCCTCTTGACCGCAGCCCAATGCTTGGGGCCATACTTGGACGTGTGTTGACTCACCACACTCACCGGAAAGGCCAAATCAGGCCTTGTGGCTACCATGGCATACATGAGGCAACCCACCGCTGCCTTGTAAGGCACACCTTGCATTTCAGCCCTCACGTCTTCAAATTCAGCATCCGTGAGCTTGGGCAACTTCCCATGAATGTCAAGTGGTGTACCTATGGCTTTGCACTCCTCCATGTTGAAGCGTTTGAGAATTTCTTCAAGGTACTTGCGTTGGCTCATGGTAATGGTGCGGGCAGCCCTATCCCTCTTGAACTCCACTCCAAGGCAATACTTCAACTCTCCAAGATCCGTCATCTCATACTCCTTCTTGAGCATATCCTTCACTTCAAGCATCTTGGTCATGCTACTTGCAAGGAGGATCAGATCGTCCACATGGAGGATCACAATCACCAAATGCTCACAACTTTGCATGGTGTACAAAGAGTGATCAGCATAGCCTCTTTGGAAGCCCTTCCTTGCAAACATGGCATCAATATCCCTATACCAAGCTCTCCCCGATTGCTTCAACCCGGGAAGTGCCTTCTTCAACTTGCACTTGAGATGCCCTTGGCCTTCTTGCACAAAGCCTTGGGGCTGATCCATGTAGATGACCTCCTCAAGCTTAGGGTTGAGAAAAGCCGTCTTCACATCCATTTGGTGCATCTCCAAGTCCATGGCTGCCCCAATACTCACAATGCACCTAATGGTGCTAAACTTAGCAACGGGGGCAAAGGTCTCATTGAAGTCCACCCCTTCCACTTGAGAAAATCCCCTAGCAACCAACCTTGCCTTGTACCTCACAATGTGGCCCAAAGCATCCCTTTTGGTGGAGAAAACCCACTTACAACCCACACTTGATCTCTTGGAAGGGAGGGCAACAAGTTCCCATGTCTCCTTGGCAATGAGGGCATTATACTCCTCTTGCATGGCCAACTCCCACTTGCTTGCATCTTCACAATGCAACACCTCTCCAAGTGTAGATGGATCTCCAAGGAAAGCCACATTGGCTTGATCTTCATGTTGTGGGGGAAGAATGTGATTCAACCACCAATCTCCAAGGGGCTTGCGGGTCCTTGTGGGATAACGGGGCTCCTCCATGGTCTGATCTTGCTCTTTCAAGGGCTGATCTTGCTCTACCAAAGGCTGATCATACTCTTGCTCCCTTGGTGAAGTACTTGGAGAAGGAATTGCTGATCCCTTCACTTGGGGTGTGGCCACCTTCTTCTTGGGCTCCACCAAGTCTTCATCTTCCTCTCCTTGCTCTTCATCTTCATCTCCTTCATCTTCTATGTGCACTCTTGGAGTTGTGCCCACCTTTTGGGCTGGTCCTCCATTGCTCCCACTTGGGCTCATCTCCAAGAGCTTAGGATCAGCACCTCCATCCTCCAAGAAGGTCACATCTCGACTCTTGATGATGGCCTTGCTCTCCACACACATCAGCCTATAAGCCTTGGTTCCCTCACAATAACCAAGGAAAAGGCACTTGATGCCCTTAGCATCCAACTTGGTCCTCTTGGCACTAGGAACCAAGGCATAGGCAATGCACCCAAAGATGCGCATGTGAGACACATGAGGCCTAATCCCACTCCAAGCTTCTTGGGGTGTCATGCTTGTCAAGGCTTGGGTGGGGCACCGGTTCCTTGTATAAACCGCTGTAGACACCGCCTCACCCCAAAGCTCAAACTTCAGCCCTTGGGCATGAATCATAGACCTTGCCATCTCCACAATGGTGCGGTTGGCACATTCCGCTACGCCATTTTGTTGAGGGGTGTAAGGTGCTGATGTGTGGTGCTCAATGCCATGGGCCTTCAAGTACTCCTCAAAGGCCTTGGACACATACTCCCCACCATTATCCAACCGCAGCACCTTCACCTTGCAATCAGATTGGGCCTCCATAAGAGCCTTCCAAGTCTCAAAACGCCCAAACACTTCACTCTTGCACTTTAACATATACACCCACACCTTGCGAGAGAAATCATCAATAAATGTCAAAAAATACCTTGCTCCTCCTATGGTGGTGGTCTTCATTGGTCCGCACACATCGGAATGCACAAGCTCCAATGGCTTGCTGGCCCTTGTTGCCCCATCCTTGGGGAAGGGCTGCCTTGCTTGTTTGCCCTCAATGCACCCCTTGCACACCCTAGAACTCCAATCATGCTTGCAAGAAGAGAGGTTCAGCCCCTTCACAATGTGTTGGAGGCTCTTCATGCTCTTCACATTCAAGTGCCCAAGCCTCCTATGCCAAAGCTCCACAAGGTCTCCATGAGCTGATCCTTGGGCAACACATGCTAGGGAGGTGCCATTCACCTTGGTGAAGTGGAGGAGGTACAAGTTGCCCTCACGAGGGGCTGATGCAATCAAAACTCCACTTGGTGCCCTCACAACACACCCCACTTTGTTCAAATGCACTTTCAAACCTCCCAAACACAATTTGCTCACCGAAAGCAAGTTGGCATGCAACTTGGGCACATGGAGTGCCTCTTGAATTCTGATCCTTTTGGTCTCCCCCTTCACTTGCACCTCCACAAGGATCAGCCCCATGCCAAGGGCCTCCACCATACCATTGTCTCCCAAATAAATCTTCTTCCCCGAAATGGGCTGATAGGTGTGGAAGGCATTTCTATGGCTGGTCATGTGTTGAGTGGCCCCCGAGTCCACTATCCAAGTAAACATGTTGGCCTTCTCCCCTCCTCCATGGGTGGCAAAAGCAAATTCCTCCTCTTCCTCTTGTTTGGAGGCTTGGTGTGCACTCTCCTTGCCTTTGGCTTGGTTGCCCTTGCAATGCTTAGCAATGTGGCCTGATTTGCCACACTTGAAGCATGTCCTTGTCTCCTTGAAGGCCTTGGTGTTGATCCCTTTGCCATGTCTTGAGACAAGGGCTGATCCCTCCCCTTGGGACTCATTCTCCTTGCGCTTGGTCACCTCATGCATCAAGCGGGCCGTCACAAACTCTATGGTCAGCTCCTTCATAGGCCTTGTCTCCAATGCGGTGATGAGGAACTCATAAGACGGTGGCAAGCTCTCCAACAAGGTCATCACCACATCTCCATCCGTCACGGGTGCCTCCAAATAAGCCAACTCATCCGCAAGGGCCTTGATCTTGTTCACATGATCCAACAAGTCATCCTCCTCTTGCATCTTGCTAGTGAAGAACTTGCGCCGGAGAAAAAGGATGTTGGAGAGGCTCTTGGTCTCATGGATGTTGCAAAGGGTGGTCCATGCTTGGGCTGGTCCCTTGCAATGGCGAATGTGTGCAATTTGCCGGTCCACAAGGTTGATGGCAATGAGAGCAAAGGCCTTCTTCTCCTTCCTCTCAAACGCCTTCTTGGTCTTTGGATCAGCATCTTCACTTGGAGGCTCCTCACTCCCATCCACCACCTCCCACAAGTCCTTCTCCGCAAGAATCATCTCCATCTTGAACTTCCACATGCCAAAGTTCTCCCCATTGAACTTGTCAATGATGCGCACGCCTTCTCCTCCACTTGATGCCATGATGAAGCACCTCCCACTTGTTGGCAGCCCCCCAAGTGTCTCCAAGAGTTGACAAACTCAATTCAGCCTCCAAACAATCCCTTGGAAGCCAATTGGGCTGAAATGGCACCAATCAGCCCTTCCAAGCACCTCCAAAGATCCTTCACACCCTAAGAATGACCCAAACACTCCTACAAGAGCATCACCTCCTCTCCATACCAATTCAGACCCCAATGAAGCTCAAAATCACCACATGGACTTCATGGGCTGAATCTACCTCAAACCAACAAGAAAACTTACAATTCCCCACACAAATAGGGTACTCCACTCTCCTAGGTGCTCAAGACCTCCAATCAGCCCTATATGGAAGCTACTACTCACAATGAGCACCTCAAAAACAACAATGACCTCCAACAACCCTAGTTGGATCACCAAGCCAACAAAAAATCCCAATTGGCTCCACAATGCTCACAAGGGCACAAATCAGCCCTCTAGGGTTCACAAAACCCACAAATTGGCTTCACTCACTTACAAGGGCACTAATCAGCCCTCTTGGGATCACCAAGTCCACTAATTCGCCTCACTCACTCACAAGGGCATAATTCAGCCCTCAATGGATGGCAAACGCCTCAAGCATCCCAAACATGCTTCCAAGACTTACAATGGACTCTCACTAGATTGCAATAAGTACAATCATACTCAACAATGCACCAAAGTGCAAAATCAGCCACAAAGGACTCCCACTAAAGTGCAATTGGCACAATCTCACTCCACAATGCACCCAAGTGCACAATCAGCCTTAAAAGACTCTCAATGCACACTTCTAAGTGCAAACTCAAACTAGGAGCATGCAACGAGCCCTTACTAGGTCTGATTACTACCGTAAGCAATGTCTCCACCAAAATGTACTCAAAACCTCACAAACCAGCCAATGAAAAAAACAAAAAAAAACTTTTTTTTTTAAATGCACTCCAAGTTTTTCAAAATATTTACTCACACCATATGGTTTGTAGGTGGTAAAACACACAAGGCTGATTGGTCCTCCAAGCTCCAAGATCTCCTCCAAATGATTTGAACTTCTCCTTCAAACGCAACTCTAAGTGCGTGGGCCCATAACCTATTGAGATTACAAAGTAATGAATGGAAGAAAGGCTTTACTTAGATGGTAGGAAGATACTAAACCCCATGAGTGGGTTGAATATAAGGTAGAAGCCTTTCATAGTTATCCACATACATCATGGGATAACTAACCTCAATGGGCTGCCTTTGACTACAAGCAATACCCAAGAGACTCTAAGACTAACTAAGAGTCTAATGCTACTCCTAGGGCTGAATGTACATAGTCTACACTAATATGTACATGTTCTTCAACATCCAGACCCAGACCCTAGCTTTCATCTTGTACCCGGACCCTGGATCATATCCAGGCCCGAACCTTGGCTACTACCTCATACCCGGACCTTACTTCGTACTCGGACCAGGAATCCCCTAACACCCATCGAGGGACTTCTAATGCCTATACATAGCCTTCAATTGATACCCAGGTCCTTTTACTGATACCGGGTGCATTGTTTTGAATACCCATTGCTCGATTAATGATACTCGGCTTGCAATATTCATATAAAGTTGCCCTCATGGTGTAAAAAAATCAAGACATTTTAATATTTTAATGCTCGTATTGCCCTTCAAATGACAATGCCCTGGTAAACATACAAGTTGCAAAGGTTTGGAATAATTAGGATTCATGGAAAAATTAAAGATGGTGGAACCCGATTTCATTCCCTTACTTTTTCAAATGAGGTTTAAAAAAAAATTTAGGATGCTGTATTTAATAGAAACCAAACTGTCGTACGCGCAATTAGCCGTAAATATCCTTACAATGACAAATTGTTGCAAGATGACACGAATTATCGTTCCAGGGAACTCTAGTATGATATCGGTTGAATTAGAAGTATCCGGATCGTGACTACACCCTCAATTTCCCTGATTCCTTGTATTACTACCTCACCTCGTTCCAGAAACTTAGTACTTTCCGGATTCCATTCCGGATCTGGATCACGACCGGAACCTAGTTCCGTCTTTCTTCCGTTATTGGTTTTTGTTGCCTCTTTTTTACCCTCAGAGGGTCTGCCCTTGATCTAGAAAGGGGTGGGGACTCACTACTTGTATAACTATCCTCTCTACAACCAAATCCTAATTAACAACACTCCCAAGATAACACAGTTGTAGGAGGAGGGAGGAGTATTCTCTCACAGTTTCCAGATTGGCCGATTCCGGAAGTAGGTCACGCAAAGAATTTTTCACACCTCTTACTACAACGACAGATCCGAGCTTATAGATTCAAGGAAGTAGATTTTCAAGGAGAAGACATGTACCAAGGGGGAGGTTGGTAGACCTTCCGGAGTAGTGGGAGTTCCTTTCCTAGGGCAGTCGCTTATCTCCGTACGGAACCCTCCTGGTTCCGGACTCATAGGGACCTCTACCTCTCTTATCCAGATCGCCGTTCCAGCTAATTAAAGATATGTAACGCTGTCACTCCTTTACTCAGCCTACATCCTCTCCTTATTAGCTCAACACCCAAGAGATCCGTAGCCCAAGATCCGGATTCCTCCTCTCCCTTCCCTCTATTACTCCAGTCCCAAGATACCACACAAACACATACACTAGCCAAAAGCATATAAGCAAAGTGTAGCCAGTAGTACCCTAGCTGACTTAGATTAAGAAGGAAAACTAAAATAACATACACGTGTGATAGCACTAAAGTGGAATTGGAATGGAATCCAGACAACTAACTTGCCTGTCATTAAAATACTAATTGGAAAACCCAAAGTCGACTCCTAAAAGCCTGACAGGAAAACCCCGGAAATCCAGCCAACCAATCACTAAACCCCCGAAATATCCGAAAAGGCTAGTTACTGCAGTCCCAAGATTGCCGGATCTTTCCGAACTACATGCCTATGATTCCGGAACCTGGGCCCACGCTTAAAAACCCGTTCCGGATCCAATACTACTCTTCCTACAAATTCTAATGCTTTGGCTTCCGTCCCTTCTTCAAGCAACTGCCTACTTGACCGGTTGGCGTCCCCTTCATACTTCTGGCTGGAGTCGTTTTCGTTGTTGCTCGAGTCTGGATATGGCGCGTTGCGGGAGACGGATCGCTGTCCCTCTTAGGTCCGGAAGTGAAGTGCGCACTCTCTTCCTCGGAATCTTCAATGACTTGAACTTCCTTCTCCTTCTCTAGCGGTGTCTCCTCCAGTATTGCGGGTTCACTTCTCTTTTCCGGTGTAGTCTCTTGCATATGCGAGAACCCTTCCGGATTCGTCCGGGCCGGATTGGTCATTCCACTGATCCAGTTGATGAGGTCTCCTCTAACTTGCTGTCCTAGAACTTTGAATGTCCCCCTCATAAGGTTCGGCACCATTTGCGACTTAGGAATATCCGGAGTCGAGACTTTGGGTGGTACCAGAACCGATTTCACACTGGACTCAGGTTCAGGTTCAGGTTCCGAAGCTGGCCTCAAATTTAGCTCCGTCATCTGCATCTTGCTAGAGGTAGGCTCAGCTGGCGTAAGTATCCCTCTCAATCCCTCCATTAGAGTTGCACGGTCTGCTACCGGTCTCCTCGGAGTACCCGAGACAAAAGGAAGTTCCGGAAAGGTTGAGAAATCCATCACCTGATTCAGATCGATGGCCACCAGTAGCTGCTAGAGCTCTCCTAAAACCCGCTCTATCTTGGCAGTGAAGTCCACGAGGATGGTCACTATCTTGGTCTCGGTGATGTGGCCTTCCAATATCATCTTCGAGTCAAACAAAGCCGCTTTCGTGATGATGTCGGCCTTGATGTCGATTGCTTCGAATAGATTCTTGACAAGAGAGAGCCTCCTTCTCTTTCTCCTTTGAAGCTGCCATCTCCCCTTCCGCCCAATTCAGTCGGGCCTGGAGTTGGTTCCGTTCCGCCTCCAACTCCTGAATCCAATCCTCCCTTCGCTTTAGATCTTCCGGCTTGGGCAGTTGCTTGACGGCTTCCACAATCTGATCCGGTTCCACCTTCAAAACTTCCGCTGTGTCTATCACCAGATCCGCCAGACTGTTGTAGAATACCTTGGCCTCGCGTATCCATTCGAACCCAACATTGAAAAACGCTGATTCGGTTTCTACTTCCGGACCTTTACTTGACTCCCCTCTCTCCATCACCAGTGGCTTGGATTGCAACCCCGGATCGGTTGACTTCCTCTTCTTGTTCCTCGGATCGGTCAAGTGTTCCTCGGGGAGTTCTTCCGGTTCCAACTCGACCGGATCTTCCGCTTCCTCTCCAGAAAGTCCGTATGACAGAATGGCCTTTCCAGTGTCATACTGGATTACTTCTGTAGCGCTCAAAAGTTCCTGCTGATGGTATAAATGGAACAAGTAGGTGCTAACTGGACTTGCCTTTGCGCGGGTTACATGATCTGCTAATTTAGCAACTATCTTGGCTATGACTCTACCCCAATGCACAACTCGGTTTTCCATAGCCCCTAAAATAGTATTGGCCACCGTAATGGTAACCCGTATAGGTTTTTCCGGGTACAGGATGGAAATGAGGAACTCTAGTACCTGCCTATGTCTCTCATCCTTGCATTCGCTAATAGCGAATCCGTCCTTAGGGTTTGCAGACCCTGTGAACTTTCCAGCTACAAAACGGTCTGTCCTTGACGCTAACCCGTTTCCGCTCTTCCAGAACTGATAAACATCCGCCTAGATGTCCTCAGTCCACGTGACTGGCCGTCCTCTCAGAGTAAGCTCATATTGATTCGGAACACCATGAAGTAGCTCCTGGATCATATCCTCACTCTTAAGGTTCCATGATTGGTGTAATAAACCGACACACCCTAATTTAGTCAAATCCTCCTCTAATCGCTTGTGTAGTTCCGAATTGGACGGAATGGCCGGAGAGATAACACTAGAAGAAAAACGTGTCCGTTGCAACCCACTGAGATGCGACTATGTGTCCTATACAACTGAGATGCGATTGTAGCCCTCTGTATTTGCACCAAATTTCACGTGTATGTAGTTGTAGTCGCAAAGTAGTCGGAAAATGAAGAATAGGGTTATGATATTGTAACAGAAGAACTGACATGAGGTATTCTACATTCAGTATTCATCGCAATTGTCCATGTGGACAGCTATCCGCGAAGTAGAGTCCACCGTGGAAAAATGCAATCGCTCTAATTACAGGCTGCAATTAAAAACTAGAAGATTGCAATTTAGAAATGACTCAAATGCAACTAGGAATCAACTATAATGCAACTAGAGCCCGACTACAATGCAACTAAAAAACGATTCAAATGCAACTAGAGAACAAGTGCAATGCAACTAGAACATGACTGAAAATCGATTCAATTGTCCCATATCGATTGTCAAGAATACCATCAGCTTGAACAGATAAGAATGGTAAGTTATAGCATTCTTGTGTAATGAATTTTGATAGTGAAATTCTAATATTTATATATTTTGTAGATTTTTACACTTTGTAGATTTCTACAATTTGTAAATTTCTATAGTCTACAACTCTATAAATTATAACCAAGTCGCAAACTAGTTGCAAACCAGTTGTATGTCAATCGCAAACTAGTTGCACACTAGTTGCAAACCAGTTGTATGTCAATCGCAAACTAATTGCACACTAGTCGCAAACTAGTTGCACACCAATTGCAAACCAGTTGTATGTCAATTGCAAACCAGTTGTACTCTAGTCGCAAACCAGTTGCACATCAATCGCAAACTAGTTGCACACTAGTTGTATGTCAATCGCAAACTAGTTGCACACCAGTTGTATGTCAATCGCAAACCAGTTGCACATTAGTCGCAAACCAGTTGCATACAAATAAGTGAAATAACTTCCACATCAGCAACCACGTCATAATAGTTCATCGACGAAGTTCTCCATTGCCTATCGAATGACAAACAACCTCGCGACTGCAGTGCAACTCATGCGACTTGTCCATTGCGACTGCGGACTCCAGAATATCACCAAGTCGCAAATGTCCGATACGACTACAAACCAGTCGCAAACCGCAGTTGCAAAACCCTGCTTTTTCTTCTAGTGTAATCCGGGCAGATACCGCTACCTTCCACACCGCTGTGGTCTGTGGATGCCATAAGACCTAAGTAAGAACAAGAGGGGAGAAGAGTAACCCTAATTCAGTCGCTAACTCACCACTCTTTCTCTCAACTACTCACACGAACAGTCTCAGAAAAACAAAACAGGAAGGTGAAGAGGAAAACCCTCGGCAAACAGCTTAAATACTAAACCGTCTCCCTACGGAAATCAAGACAACGGCTATAGGTCCGTTGTACTAACGGAATCCTACTCCCATAGCTACGAGGTCTATACAGTAGGTTCTTGTGTTCCGGGTAAATCCGGATCAGTTTCGGTTACGGATTTTGCCAGAATGCTTATTTCCTAATCTAGATTATCTCACACAAAAATCACGTTCTAACTATAATTTTTTTGATTTTTCTCTATTTTTCTCACCTAATTCTTTTATCCTCGATCCGTTTCCGGATTCCGGATTCCCACACAAACCATTGAATTGTACTGGTTAGACATACAAGCATGTCCAAAAATATAACATACAAGTTGCAAAACTAAGAAATCATTAGGATTCATGGAAAAATTATTTTTGGAGGAACTCTATTCCTTTCCCTCCCTTTTTCAAATGGACTTAAAAAAATACTTTAGGAATGATGTTGTATTTTATAGAAACCAAACCATTGAATTATATCGGTTTGACATAGAAGCATGTCTAAAAACATACCATACAAGTTGCAAAACTTTGAAATCATTAGGATTCATGTCCAAAAATAATTCTAAGAGAACCCTATTCTTTTCCCTCCATTTTTCAAATAAGCTGAAAAAAAATAATTTAAGAATGATGTTGTATTTAATAGAAACCAATCCATTCAATTGTATCGGTTTGACGTAGAAGTATGTCCAAAAACATAACATACAAATTGCAAGACTTTGAAATCATTAGGATTCATAAAAAAATTAATTTTAAGGAAAACCTATTCCTCTCCCTCTCTTTTTCAAATGGGCTCATAAAATACTACTTTAGGATGTTGTATTTAATAGAAACCAAACCATTGATTTAAATCGGTTTGATGTACAAGAATGTCCAAAAACATAACATACAAGTTGTAAAACTGTGAAATCATTAGCATCCATAGGAAAATTAATTCTAAGAGAATCCTATTCTTTTCCCTCCCTTTTGCAGATGGCATCAGAAGAAAATACTTTAGAAATGACGTTGTATATAATAGGAACCAAACCATTGAATTGTATTGGTTTGACATAGAAGCATCTTCAACAACATAACATACAAGTTGAAAAACTTTAAAATCATTAGTATTCATAGAAAAATTAATATTGAGGGAACCCTATTGTCTTCCCTGCCTTTTTCAAATGGGCTCATAAAAGACTACTTTGGGATGTTGTATTTCATAGAAACCAAACCATTGAATTGTATCGGTTTGACATAGAGGCATGTCCAAAAATATAACATACAAGTTGAAAAACTTTGAAAGAATTAGGATTCATGGAAAAATTAATTTTGGAGAAACCCTATTCCTTTCCCTCCCTTTTTCAAATGGCTTAAAATACTTTAAAAATGATGTTGTTTTGAATAGAAACCAAACCATTAAATTGTATTGGTCTGACATAGAGGCATGTCCAAAAATATAAGTTGCAAAGGTTTGGAATAATTAGGATTCATGGAGAAATTAATTTTGGAAGAACCCTATTGGTTTCCCTCCCTTTTTCACATGGGCTCCAAAAATTCTTTAGGATGTTGTATTTAATAGATATGAAACCATTGGATTGTATCGGTTGGACCTAGGAGCATGTTCAAAAATATAACATACAAGTTGCAAGACTTTGCAATAATTAGGATCCATGGAAAAATTAATTTTGGGGAGAACCCTATTCATTTCCCTCCTTTTTTCAAATGGGCTTAAAAGAAATACATTAGGATGCTTTATTTAATAGAAACCAAACCATTGAATTGTATTGGTATGGCATAGAAGCATGTTCAAAATCATAACATACAAGTTGCAAAACTTTGAAATAATTAGGATTCATGGAAAAACTAATTTTAAGGGAACATTGTTCTTTTCCCTCCGTTTTTTAAATGGGCTAAAAAAAACACTTTACGAATGATGTTGTATTTAATATAAACCAAACCATTAAATTGTATTGGTATGACGTAGAAGCATGTCCAAAATCATAACATACAAGTTGCAAAACTTTGCAATAATTAGGATTCATGGAAAAATTAACTTTGGGGGACTCCTATTATTTTCCCTCTTTTTTTCAAATGGGCTCAAAGGAAATACATTAGGATGTTGTATTTAATAGAGAGCAAACCATTGAATTGTATTGGTATGACGTAGAAGCATGTGAGCCACCATAATGGCTCACAATTAAGATTTTATTGCAAGTATAATAATTGAGGAAGCATAAGGAGTAAAAATGAGGAGTATAAAGATTTTAGCATTAAATCATGAAGTAAAGGTTTTCCATTAGATAGCAATGAAGAAATTAGAAAAATGATGTGAATTCTAGAAAACGCAAGTGTATGAAAATAATGAGAAAATCCTAAGAAAAAACTAAGAATTTAAAATAAAAAAGACATTAAACAAAATATGCAATATGCAAAACTAATTGAATTTAGGCAAATGATGAAAATGAGAAGAAGTAGAAATTAACTACAATAAGTAGAAATAAAATTCAAAGCTATGAAGAAATCAAGATGAAGACTAGAAGAAATGAAGACTACAAGAGATGAAGACTAGAAGAGATGAAGACTACAAAAGATAAAGACTAGAAGAGATGAAGACTAGAAGAAATGAAGACTACAAGAGATGAAGACTAGGAAGAATGAAGATGAAGAGGAGATGTAGGCATTGGGTAGATGGAGGAGAGTAGGGTTTGTAAACCCTCTCTCCCTCTTTTTTATTTTATTGGTAGGCTCTTAAGCACTAGGGTTTGGTGGGAGGAAGAGAGTGTGAGGAAGATGAGTTAGATGAGAGAGTAACAAATTTGTCAAGTAGGTTCATCTATGTGGAGAAACAATGGGTGAAGAGGGAAGAGAGTATTGAGAAATGAGAGAAAAATGGGTAGCTGCCGCTGCCAATGGAAGCTGCCTACTTTGGAGAGTGATAACTTTTGGACAATAAGTTAAATGAGGCTGAAATTTGAAGGGTGGTGGTGGAACATGAAGCTAGCTTTCCAAAAAGTCTAGTCTCAATGGATTCCAAGCAAGGACGAAGACACGGCAAGCCATTTACTACAAGGATGTTGGCTGCCAACGGCGTTTGAGACAACCAACTTCAAAGGGCTACATCTCATGAATGAAGAAGCGTATGAAGATGAGTTTTGGAGGGCTATTACTCTTGAAGTCAGATTTCTAAAAAACCTAAGCATGTCAAAAAGCAACCAAGAATGAAGATGCAATGACCAATTTACTCCAAGGGTATTGGCTACCTTCTTGGTTGTGAGTGGATTTGTAGTTCATTTTGTTGAAAACGTTATTATTTTGGAATTTAGAGGCTTAGGGCTAGTTGCCATGGGCCTTGAGTGTCCATAAACACTACTTTGAGGAAACTTGTGGATTGTATTTTGTATAATAAATGGAATGTATTTGATTTTTCAATAGTTGAGATGTAAGTAGATAATCTTGTTTTCTTGTAGGTCTTGAGTAAGTGTGGAGGCATCACCTAAAGTAGGTTAAAATTAGAGTTAATTAGTGGGAGTGTTGATGAGAAAAACAACCCACTTGTCTAACTCTAAGGGGTTTTTTTGCCACACGGTGAAAAACAGTCATAAAATATGTCCAGAATCATAACATACAAGTTGCAAAACTTTACAATAATTAGAATTCATGGAAAAACTAATTCGGGGGAACCCTATTCCTTTCCCTCTGTTTTTCAAATGGGCACAAAATAAAAATACTTTAGGAATGATGCTATATTTAATAGAAACCAAACTATTGAATTGTATCGGTTGATGTACAAGCATGTCTAAAAACATAACATACAAGTTGCAAAACTTTGAAATCTTTAGCCTCCATAGAAAAATTAATTCTAAGAGAACCCTATTCTTTTCCCTCCCTTTATCAAATCAGCTAAAAAGAAATACATTAGGAATGATGATGTGTTTAATAGAAACCAAACCATTGAATTGTATAGGTTTGACTTAGAAGCATGTTCAAAAACATAACATATAAGTTGCAAAACTTTGAAATCATTAGTATCCATAGAAAAACTAATTTTAAGAGAACCCTACTCTTTTCCCTCCCTTTTTCAAATGGGCTGAAAAAAATATTTTATGAATGATGCTATATTTAATAGAAACCAAACCAGTGAATTTTATCGGTTTGATGTAGGGGCATGTACAAAAATATAACATACAAGTTGCAAAACTAAGAAATCATTAGGATTCATAAAAAAATTAATTGAAAGAGAATCCTATTTCTTTCCCTTCCTTTCTCAAATGGGCTAAAAAAACAGTTTGGGATAATGCTATATTTAATAGATACGAAACTATTGAATTGTATTGGTTTTACTTAGAGGCATGTACAAAAACATAAGATACAAGTTGCAAAGCTTTGAAATCATTAGGATTCATGGATAAATTAATTCTAAAAGAACCTCATTGTATTCCCTCCCTTCTCCAAAAAATGGGCTCAAAAAGAATACTTTAGGAATGATGCTGAATTTAATAGAAACCAAACCATTGAATTGTACCGCTTTGACTTAGAAGCATGACCAAAAACATAACATACAAGTTGCAAAACTTTGAAATCATTAGCATTCATAGAAAAAATAATTTTAAGGGAACACTATTCTTTTCCCTCCCTTTTTCAAATGGGCTCAAGAAAAATACTTTAGAAATGATGTTGTATTTAATAGAAACCAAACCATTGAATTGTATTGGTTTGACGTAGAAGCATTTCCAAAAACATAACATACAAGTTGCAAAACTTTGATAGCGTTAGCATCCATAGAAAAATTAATTCTAAGAGAACCCTAATCTTTTCCCTCCCTTTTTCAAATGGGCTCAAGCGAAAATACTTTAGGAATGATGTTGTACTTAATAGAAACCAAACCATTGAATTGTATCGGCTAGACGTAGGGGCATGTCCAAAAACATAACATACAAGTTGCAAAACTTCAAAATCATTAGGATTCATAGATATATTAATTCAAAGTAAACCCAATTCTTTTTCCTCCCTTTCCCAAATGGGCTGAAAAAAAATACTATAGGAATGATGCTGTATTTAATAGAAACTAAATCATTGAATTGTATTGGTTTGATATAGAAGCATGTATATAAACATAACATACAAGTTGCAAAACTTTGAAATCATTAGCATGCATAGAAAAACTATTTTAGAGAGATCCCTATTGTTTTCCCTCCCTTTCTCAAATGGGCTAGAAAAAATATTTTTAGAATGATGTTGTATTTAATAGAAACCAAACCATTATATTGTATTGGTTTGACATAGTAGCATGTACAAAAACATAACATACAAGTTGCAAAACTTTAAAATCACTAGGATTCATGGATAAATTAATTCAAAAAGAACCCTATTCTTTCCCCTCCCTTTTTCAAATCGGCTCAAAAAAGAATTCACTAGGAATGATATTGTATTTAATAGAAATCAAACCATTGAATTGTATAGGTTTGACTTAGAAGCATGTTGAAAAACATAACTTACAAGTTGCAAAGCTTTGAAATCATTAGCATCCATAGAAAAACTAATTTTAAGAGAATCCTATTCTTTTCCCTCCCTTTTCAAATGGGCTGAAATTTTTTTTTATCAATGATGTTGAATTTAATAGAAACCAAACCATTGAATTGTATCGGTTTGACTTAGAAGCATGTCCAAAAACATGACATACAAGTTGCAAAACTTTGGTATAATTAGGATTCATGGAAAAATTAATTCTAAGAGAACCCTATTCTTTTCCATCCGTTTTACAAATGGGCTTAAGAAAATACTTTAGGATGTTGTATTTAATAGATATGACATCATTGGCTTGAATTAGTTTGATATAGAAGCATGTCCAAAAACATAACGTACAAGTTGCAAAACTTTGAAAGAATTACGATTCATGGAAAGATTAATTTTGGAGAACCCTATTCCATTCCCTCCCTTTTTAAAATGGCCTAAAAAAATACTTTAGAAATGATATTGTATTTAATTGAAACCAAAGCATTAAATTGCATCCATTTGACTTAGAAGCATGTCCAAAAATATAACATACAAGTTGCAAAATTGTGAAATAATTAAGATTCATAGAAATATTAATTCGAAGAGAACAATATTCTTTTCCCTCCCTTTTTCAAATGAGCTCAAAAAACTACTTTAGGAATGATGCTATATTTAATAGAAATCTAAACATTGAATTGTATTGGTTTGGCTTATAAGCATGTCCAAAATCATAACACACAAGTTGCAAAACTGTGAACTCATTAGCATCCATAGAAAAATTAATTCTAAAAGAACCCTATTCTTTTCCCCTCGGGGGGTGCTGTGCCTTAAAAAAATAAGGATATATGAGCAACCAACCACTATTTTATAGGGGGCTATTACCTTTTTTTTTTTTTTTTTCACATGCTACAATTATGTAATTTTCTAATTTGGGTTAATAGAGAAGGGGCTTGCATTACTTACAATTCCAATTTTCTATGAATAAATGATATGGTAAATTAGATTGAAAAATTATTCTACTATAATTTTGGCCCAAAATTGAATGGGGTGGTTTGGTTTAGGGAATGTTCTCGACATATATAATGCAGCATGGACCCAAAAAATGTTGAGAAAATTTCAGGCCAACGACAATTTAAGTTACAACAAAATTTGACAGAAGAAAGCTTTTACTCCAAAAAAAACTTTGGTGTCACCCTTTACTTGATATCTCACAAGATTCAGTCTTATGTGGGAGCTGTATTAGGACACACATTAAACATAGTTTTCGTACACAATGATGGAGTAAGAAAAATAATGCTCATTGTGTTTACAAACACAGTGAATGGGACCAAAGTTAGCATATTATGTATCCATGAACATAATAGAAGTTAAGAAAAACAATGTTCTCATTGTGTTTACAAACACAGTGAATAGGACCAGAATTTGCACATTATGGGTCCATGAACAAAACTAAGGCTAACCTACACTACTGTAACCGGTGCTCAAAATCCCCTGCACCTGCATTGCAACAAACACACTTGCATCAATGGAAATGTACACCAACTATGCTAAAACGAAATGCATTCCAAGTTCCAACATGGCAACAGGTTGTAAACAAAATAATGTGTACATACTTGATACTCTTCAAAGTCCGGCGAAATATTTCCAAGTACCGTTCCAGCTTGGACGTAGTTCTTCTCGGCGAACAGGCTGACGAACAAGAGGCCCAGGCGCCGCAGCCGCCATGGACCTGCGTGGCTTCCAGAGGGTCGCTTTGGCCTGCAACTTAGCTGCAAAATGGAGAATGGAAAGGTTAGCTCATGTAAAAGCAAGAACACGCATTGGATTGAGTAATAACTGAAGCCTCGAGAGAAGGTCCATGTAGGAACTTAAAGATCCTTCCTAGGATCCACGCTGTAGTATCCTTCACATGGTTGTTCTCATCTTTCATTGCTTGCAACATGAAGGGGAGAGCATCATGTACAAGAGTACTTAGCTTGTCTAGCGAAGGTCCCTCCAAAATGGATCCAAAAGCGTAGGTAGCAGCCTCTCGAAATATCCAGTCACCCTTTGAAATGTTCTCCTAAACGAAGGGCGTGACAAGAGGCACAACGTCATCTCCAACAGCACGAGCCACCAAGCCCAGACAAGTCCCACCAGCCATAGACAAATTCCAGGCCCCTTCGTCTAGATCTTGATCTTCCTCCTACTTCGTCAACGTTTCCAGCAACATCAGAACGAGGGCAGGCAACGCCTGTTTCATGAAGTGAAAGTAAGGCACCTCTGAATCGAAGACAATTAGTATTAGGGGACTTCACAGCCAAGTGCTAATAAGCAGCCCCTAAAAATTTCACCGATATGATCACGGTTCACAAGCAAGTTTCAAAAATTTACAGGTCCAGAGAAATCACCTTGGTAGTCTTCCTGAATCTCGATCTCCTCATTGCAAATAGAGCTCCAAAACTCGATCGCTGGAAGTGCAACTGGCTCTTCATCTTCCTGCACTGCTTTCGAAGTGACAAAATAGTTCTTGCATGTATGGGGCAAGTTTATCATAATAAGTGCAGCCAATGGAGACTAGACATTCGAAGGCAGCAACGACAAACTCGGACATCTGGTGAGAGGTTGGTCTCACAAACCACCCTCATAATATAGTTGCGCTCCATATCATTCTCGAAGTTAGTTTGAGCAAAGTCTAGGGCATTATATAGAGCGTGCGTAGCAGCAAGTTGAACATCATTACTCGTCTCGAAGGAGTTCATGCCCTAAACTACAGCAATCAAGATGGAATTCACCTGCTCTTGAGCGAGTATCTTCGCCAGCTCTCCTCACACACATAACCAGGAGCTTCTAAGGTTGCTTGTTTCAAATGCGAGGGCTGCTCTAGTTGCAAAACTCCCATGTTAGACAACAAATAAGAGCTAACTGTGAGACCGGGATGCTCAAGGTACAACTACTTGGACCACCTGCAGTGCTCAAGTATTTTGTGACACAAATTCGTCTAGCACCTGCCGATCAGCCTCTCGTAGGGTATAAACGTTGGTATTCGAATTGAATGACAGTGCAATGGTGCAAATCACGCTCTCAATGTCAATCCATTGGGTGTCCGTCACGTCGTATTTGTACTTGTTCCTCTCTGGCACTGATTTGAACCAATTGAGCATTATTTGAATGGACGGGGAAGAACCTACCTTCTTACCTGCTGGCGTGTGAGCCATGAGGTCGACTGGGTTCCTACACAATCCCCACGTTCGTCCAACCCTCCTCCGCATTTTCTGCACCCTGCTGAGCCACCAAGTGCCAATGTCAGGGCCAGTGGTCACAGCAGCCGGGCGTCCCACTTGAGCACTACAGCGGTTCCTCTTTTGCGCGGATCTCACTGTAGAACTCTGGCCTACAGTGGGAGATTGCATAAATAGCACTCCGCAGTCAGTTCCAAGGCCCAAGAAAGCGGTCGTGGTCAAATTAGCGGCAGCAAGATAATCCTCAGCGTTGTTGAAGTAGACAGAGTTCTTGACGTGAATCAAGCGGTCCTTCGACAGGAAGGGATTCCCGTTCAATTCGCCCACCAACGTTGATTTGTAAATGGCCCTGCCATTGTAATGCACCACTGGCTCTATTTTCTGTGCAGGGTTCCGAGAAGTTAGCTCCACTGGTGGGCTGGGCTCAGCTGAATCCAGCATTTGCGAGATTGCATCCCGGCACTCTTCTTCGGCAACACTCAAAACGTGTTCCGCACTCTCCAAGGATGCGTCAGCAGTAGTCCTGTCGGCGTCAAGGTTGGCACTCTCAGCATCCAACGCACTCTCGTCCGGGGCTAAGGATTCACCGTCATGCTCCACAATGTCTTCCTCTTTCTGCACAGCAAGGGAGTCCCTCATGACCTCTCCGTCGCCATCTTCGCTGGGGACTGGCTTTTCGGGCGGTACGTATGCCCAGTGCTTCGGATCCGACCCCTCCACCGTCCAAGGCTGTAAGAACCATTGTTTCCTTCTAGCATAAGTCGATGGAGCCATATTTAGCGCCTTCAACTGGGATTGGGCTGCCTTCAGACCTTCCTTCAACGCCGCCACGAAGTCCTCATCTGTGGCAAGGGCGCTATAATCTTCCAAATCTGCAGGTGCCTGCCCACGTTCTAGAGGATGCAAGTCCGCCCACATGTTTTTCTGCTTGTTATGCGCTCTACCAAATTGCAGTCCATTAGATCCGTACTCAATCGCAGCCAGGTGGTTCACCGTGTTAGCACAACCTACAAGCTCTTGGAAATCGTACGCTCTCTCCATACCTTGCATTCCCCCCCACCTTGCTAAAAAAAATTTCACATGAATCAGATCCTGTGAGGTGTAGTGGAACCGGCAAGTGAGAAAATGCATCACGAAAATACCTTATGAGTAAGACCACGAAATGGCACGAGAGCTGCACGTCAAGGTAGCACTGGTTGCTTACGAAGCATTCTTGCAACGTTAGATTCTTTGTATTTCCTCCTACACCGTAGTCACCATGGCTAAACCACAACTTCCAAATCCTGAAAAAGAATGACACTTTGCCAGCAAGCACCACTCTCTCCCTCAAAGTCAAGGACACGGAAAGGAAGATGTCAATATAGTCAGCACAAATAGACAGATACAGCTCGGTCCCCAAAGTTCTCTCCTGATGTGCGTCCCTTGTAGTTCGCAATTCCTGCAAACAAGTTCTGGCCTTCTTCGCACAAATTCGTTGTGCACTTGTCCAATTCTGTCTATCTGTGCGCTCCACATCTTCCTTTCTGAGACCATGTTGATCAATACCAAACCTCTGATAAACTTGACCAAGGTGATCTAAGTAACAGACATCAGCTCCTACCTGCAGGTTCTTTACAGCGCTGTCAAAGGGGTTGATTAATTTCTTTCCGTTGTGAATAAAATCCTGATCATGCAAGCCTCTCACTTTATTCTCGCCAAGCCATTCACAAGATAAGGACCAGCCTTCCCACGGGATTTCATACCTGAACCCCGCCTTGCTACAGTAATCATGGACCATGAGCTGCCTCCTCCTAGAATCCCCATCGGAAGAATGCCCCACAATCGGTCCGAGAACAAGCCCACAGCTGTCTTGCCAGAGCGTGTCAATAGTATTCCACTGATTACGGACCCAGTCGGAATTGAAACGGTTGCAAGTGCTAGACACAACAAGTACAAGTCGTGGCAACAAAGCATGCAAAGGATTCACCATGATGACACGAGCAAAACTCCCCTTGTCATTCTGACGGAAAGAATCTACTATGGCTGCATACCCACTCTCACCATTCCCTACGTGAGGCCTGAAGGTGGATACGCATCGATGATTCTCCTTCACTCCACAAAAGCCCACCAGTCCATCAGACTGAGCGTCCCAAGATATACGAGCCTTGACTTTTGTCTCGTCCTCCGCCAAGATGACAGGAACAGGTCCTTCTACTCCGTGATTCGCTTTGGCCTCCCTGTAAATGTCAGCCACAGCAACAAACAATGCAGAATGCTCCCCAGCAATGAATTGAACCCCTTTCTTATTTTCCCGTTTAGTACAATCATAGGACGGCCCACTAAAATTCAAGGTAAACAAATCACACATTCGCCTACCACCATATATCCTCATAGCTTGAGCAAATGACTTTGAATTTTTGGAGAATCTGTGACCCTACCTCACACGATTTAAGTTTGTGGCAACGTCCCTGAGGAAGTCCCACAAAGCTGGCTTTCCCCCGAAGGCGTTGGTTCTGTGAGCCGCCAGTATGTTGTTACAAAAAGAGAGAACATCTTTTCTATTAAAATTTTCTACAGCACTAAGTTTCAAACCACGCTGACTTACTTTCAATTGCGCGACCCTAGACTTCATGAGCCAGTGCCTAGCCTTTTCATCACGGTATTTCCTGCCTAACGTCCTTGACTGTGAGGCCAGTTCAGTGATCTGTAGATAGCCTATCCTTCTTCCTTGTTGTATATCCCTGCGACCACGCTTGACAAGAGCACGACCTTCCCTTTGTACCCTAAGTCTGAAATCATTGGCTTGCTCAATTTCCATGCAATTGGAACAAATGAAATTCGTAAAGGGTTCTCCCGTGGTACACAACCGTTTACACTGTACATGCCGGAAGCACCCTCTTATAAGAACAAGTTGACCTCGAAATACAAAATCGGCAGTTGTGCTTGGCTCCGCCATCCACACCGATCCAATCTTTGAATCATTCTGCAACGACTCGACTCTATAGGACTTCCCAGCGTACTCAACGATTTTCTTCCTAAATCCCCAACACAGCAACGACAAAATAGAGTCGGAGTGCATACCTAACGGGGATTCTCCTGCTGCTTCGGAACCTACACTGCCTGAACTGTTGAACCAAAAATGGAAGTCGCGTTGATTGCCGGTGGTCGACCTCGACCTTGCGGTGGGTCTCCCCCGTTTTCCGGAGCTGACTGCACATGAACTCTTCGACGAACTGCTTGCCGCAGCCAAGTCTTCACAGCACTTCGTATGAACCAGGCCATGGACGTGATTCTCTAAGTTCTGTCTAAGGTTCCCCTTCTGCGGGCACAGGAGTAGTAGTTCTCCATCGAGCTTGCAACGCACCTTGAACCAAAAGGACTTCAACTGGGGAACACCCACATCTACGACCATTACAAACGGAGGATCATTTGAGGAGATCAAGTCATTCACACTTTGAAGAATGCTAACGCCTTCCTCCACGAGTCGCCGGTGATCTGTTGGTGTCAAAATGATGGGTTTGCTGGACTTGCCCTCCTTTGGGTGGTCGCTGTACACTAAACCCCTCTTCCTGCACCATTGCTTGATGTGGAGAGCTGAATGTAAATGACTCTTCTTGAAATTTGCAAATAGGTTTTGCACTGCAATCCGGGAGTGATTACGGCCCGTACCCCCAATTTCTCTCTTACACTCCCCGCAATATATCTTCACAACAGCCAAGCCACAGTGATTGTAAGTTTTTAAGTCCCACTTGTGATCTGCAAAATCAAGTGACTCTAGCTCCCTTCTCAGCTTTTCTGCACCCTACTTGTAATTCTCAAGCACATCAGTGGCTAACAGCGTGGATTGTAGCAGGGTCTCCTCGAGCACATCAGTAGGTGACAGTGTCGGCTGTGGCTCAGCCTCGTCGTCTTCAGGAAATTCTGGAACTTCAGTGGGATGCCCTAAACCGGCAGCTCCTGCCTCCTCCAACGTCCGTGCAGCACCGGCGTGCAAGACATCCGTGCCACACGGTTGGACACCTCCCAAACCCGTAAGTTGCCCTGGCTGCTCCGCTGCCAAGTCGCTGCTCCTCGTGTCGGCCTGGTCCCCAACACGACACCGCTTGCGACGTCCGGCGTCGCCCTCCACCGACGGAATTACATAAACGCGTTCTTTAACCGGGTTCATGGCCTCGAACCGCTTTGGTATTCGGCATGCATCATCTAAGTCCCAAAAAAGGAAAGGCCACTCCACGCATTCCCCGTTCTCCAAGCGCATGCGCAAATCCGCATAAGTATCGCTGGAGTTGCAAAAAAACGGACTGAGTAGCTCCGGCCGCCCCACATCATCCTCCACAGAGTACAATCTGATCTTGTAATTGAGCGCCATCATCCACGCCCCTAAACCCTGCGTTCAACAAATCGAATTTGTCATTACACCACGCAGCACATCTGGATCCAGAACGCAAGAGCAACGCACCCTAAACCCTGAAAGGTAAACCACAAATTAACAAGAGCCTGAAGACCACAAGACAACCGCAATACAAAACCCTACGTTGCCCAATTCAGAGACTAGCAATACCTCAAAGCAGCAGGTGCCAAGATGATCGCAGCGACCCCAGGCACCATGTGACGCTGTCACACAAGAAAAAGACACAGAAAAAACAATTCCCCAAACCCTGAAGTCGTAAAGCCTAAAACCAAAACACAGATCTACACCAAACCGTGACGGATTTGCAACAAAACGTAACGAGGGCTGCTTGGGGATGCTCCCAACGAACCAACCGTAGCCAAACAACAAAATTGATTGCACAAACCGTAGCCAAACAACAAAATTGATTGCACAAACCCGTAGCCAAACAACGAAATTGATTGCACAAACCATAAACCCTACACGCACAACACAGATCCAACGAAATTGATTGCACAAACCGTAAACCCTACACGCACAACACAGATCCGCCCCAAACCGTAACGAGGGCTGTTGTGGGACACCCGAAACTGAACGGGCGCACAAACCGTAAACCCCGTATCCAGCAAACTGAGGTCCTTGCACAAACCCTCCACCTCGTCCAAAGCAAATTGATTGCACAAACCCTCCACCTCGTCGACAGCAAACTCAGGTCCTTGCACACGCCACGGCCGGATTCTTGCACACGTCGGGAGATTGCACCCAGTCCTGACCAATTGAACAAACCCTAAACCTTTTCCTTGCAAACTCAGACGCAACGGTCGGCTTCAAGTGAACTGACCCCTAAGCCGAGTTGAGCCAGATTGCCCTGACCCCTAAGCCGAAAACCCCATCACTGAGCCAGATTGAACTGACCCCTAAGCGCAGTAAACCATCACTGAGTACCCTAAACGAGATCTGCACAATCTTGTATTCTGTAATATTAAATCATACTCCGTATTAACTTACAGTAGTCAGACCCTAAATTATGTATCCATGTACAATGTATAACACTTAGTTGTAAGAGTAGTTAAGTCACTGTAGGAATCCGAGAGTCTTACATGAACTAAGATGTATATTTCCTATAGTACAATAAGCAATTTCAGACATTTGGCCAAAGAATTTAATATAAAGGGGGCTATTTTAGTACTACTGCATTTTCTAATGGGGCCTATTATTCCATACCCTATAGTACTTTAAAGACATCCAATGCCATATTCTATACCCTATAGTACTCTAAACTCTTTTATAATTTTTAGCCCAAATGAATAAAAAAATACCCTATCATTTTTTCGCTCATAGTTTGCTAATCCGCCCGATGACTACACCCCCCGAGCTTTTCCCTCCCTTTTTCAAATGAACTCAAAAAAATACTTTAGGAATGATGACATCAAAAGAAAAAACTTTAGAAATATGTTGTATTTAATAAAAACCAAACCATTGAATTGTATCGGTTTGACATAGAAGCATGTCGAAAAACATAACATACAAGTTTCAAAACTTTGATAGCATTTGCATCCATAATAAAATTAACCTCTAAGAGAACCCTATTTTTTTCCCTCCTTTTTTTAAATAAGCTCAAGAGAAAATACTTTAGGAATGATATTGTACTTAATAGAAACCAAACCATTGAATTGTATTGGTTTGACGTAGAAGCATCTCCAAAAACATAACATACAAGTTGCAAAACTTTGAAATCTTTAGCATCGATAGAATGTTTATTCAAAGAGAGCCCTATTCTGTTCCCTCGCTTTCGCAAATGGCATAAAAAAAATAGGATTTTCTTAGAATTAATTTTTCCATGAATCCTAATTATGAGAATGATGTTGTACTTAATAGAAACCAAACCAGTGAATTGAATCAGTTTGATGTAGAAGCATGTCCAAAAGCATAACATACAAATTGCAAAACTGTGAAATCACTAGCATCTATACAAAAATTAATTCTAAGAGAACCCTATTCTTTTCCCTTCCATTTTCAAAAGGGCTCAAGAAAAATACTTTAGAAATGATGTTGTACTTAACCCCTCACCGCCGGAAGGGACGAAAAACGTCCACAGTGGATTGGAAACTAGGCTCTACCATTTTCAGATGACTGAGATTAGGCGGTTTGAATTCTTGCATGTGTAGCTAGGCGGGTTGTCTGCCAGGAAATCAGTACTCTCAATCTGAAATCGTGTGAAACTTTATGAATTTCCACTCCGATTGGTCACACCCTCACGCTTTTGCAGGGACAATATGTCCTTTACTGCTCAAACTGACTGGAAGTGGCCGGTTGCTTACCGTTGGTCTTGTTGGGTCCTTGGATTCTCTTCTCTCAAGCGACAGAGTTCAATCGCGATGGATTGTGACTTGATTTTGGTTCCCTTCCTTTTGCGTCCTTGTAGAGTGGTTGTGTGCAAGCCTTGACTAGGAATGGTGCCGTGCTATGTCCTAGTGGGTGCTTCATGACTTCTAGTAGTGGCGCCGTTCTTGGAGTGCATCATTCATGCGCAAGTTTGTTCTTCAGCAGGCAAACATCAATGCCAGTGGTGGGAGCACCACTTTGCCATTTACATCTCGTCAAGTTGTGCGCACTCCACTTTCTGGCCTTTCTGGTGCATTTCAAGAAACAGGAGCGTGTATTGTTCATTCAAGATAAAATGGCTACTTGCTTGCAAACAGGGAGGGCATCTGTAGAAGACCTGCAGAGCATCCAAGACTTATTGCTCAATTGGGCAAGATCTGAAAGTGGTAGCGTCGTGGTTGCACAATCCGTGGTCAATTGCCTCCACGAGTGGTACTTGGTGGAGAAAGAGGATTCTCTTTGTAGGCAGGAGTTGGAGATCAAAGTTACAAACAAGACGTGGAGGTATTTGTGCTATCGTCGCATTGCCAAAGAATTGGGGTGGACTGCACGGGTGGTCGAAGGGGATCCAAAAGGGATTCCACCTTCAATTTACTCTTTTATTTGGGAGAAGCTGTGGCCGGATCCCCCTCATGAAGTCCCAAGCTCACAACATGGCACGAAGACAGATGCAGGAGAGAGCGCCAATCAAACAAGCAAGGATTCGGGGGGTTCAAACGCGCGCCATGCTGCGGAATCAAGGAAGCGACGGAGGACAAGCACGTCCCGAAGTTCAAGTCATCCAATCGGAGGATCCCAATCTAATCGAAGGACTCAATCACAAAACAAAGGGGATATGGTGATGGCCATGAGTCCCGGTGCTCCTCACCGTGAGGTTGGTGGATTCAATTCGGTCCGAGGCAGTCCGGACCAAGCAAGTGGGTCTGCTGCAATGCGAGGCGGAAGGCGACAAAGACTTTCGCGTCGGATTGTCGAACAAGGCGCAGAAGATTCCGCAAACGAAGGACGAGGTCGTGGTCGTGGGAATCAACGGAGGCCAAGTCGTCGAGCTGCTTCGACAAGGGAGCGCGAACGTGGATGGGTCCCGCCTGCAATTTGTGGAATCAATAGAAGCCCCCTGTACTCCGCAAAAGGCCGGCTAGGACCACACAACCTTTGCATTCACCAGCTGTGACCCCACTAAGCCGTCCATTGCGGTAGAGGACGGATGTGGCTGGCGGATCAAAATCTCCGGGCCCTCATCGAGCCCTCATTTTTCCTGAGGTTGTCAATAATGCATTGACATCTAACAAAAGGACCGACACGCTGCCGGGTTCGAGCAACACTCACGAAGTTCAATTCCGTGGTTTGACTCCAGTGAGGGAAGAAATGCTGACATGCCAATAGTCGGGTCCTAACAATAGCTTTGGAGGTATGCTACCAGAGGGTGTTTGGGTCCCTCTTGTCATGCTGGGGTATGATCCGTCGCAGGGTGATTGCAAGAAACACTTGTACTATTTTCTGTCACACGTTGCGGGCTGAGTTGTTTTTTGGCCATAACTTTTGTGTTTTAACTTCGAATGACTTAAGATTTACAAGGAAGATACTTATGACTATTCTACAACTTCCTTGATTTTTTGGTAATTTTCAAAAATAATTTACTATCCAAAAATAGGCCCAAAATAAATGTCACACTTGCCAATTTGGAGGTTTTTAGTACTTTTGAGTACCTTTTTCATATACCCTACATCAAGAGAATTATATGGAGTTCTTCCTTACATATAAATACAACTTTTCACTGAAGGGTTTTTAAAAATAATTAATTTTGTGTGGTGTGGAAATCTATGAAAAGAGCTTCCTTCTGCTTGCATTTTGAAACATATAAAATATTATTTTTGTAAGTTTTTTGGTGAATGACCATCTTCATAAAGTTATTAAAAATGGCCACTTTTTATATTTTGTATTTACTTGTCTTTACTATTTTTAACTAATTTTCACATCAAAAGTCCTATTTTCTTGAGATTTGGTACTTTTCAAGTTCTCCTAGTTAGAGAATTTTCCTACACATTTCCTTCCCTACAAACCTTCATTTTACAAGTATATACATAATTCATATATTTTTAATTTAAAAAAAATTAGTTTTCTATTTTTAAAGTACTACAGAAGAAAAACCATGAGTATTGTGAAAACGCAACAAAATCGACAGGTGTTTCTTGCAATCACCCCGCAATGGTGCAACCTGCAGGAGTTCTATGGTGATGTCAAACAATCTTGGTGGGAAGGTGACACGCAATACTTTGGTGTGGAAGTGGGCGGCCCAATTAGCTGGCAGCGGGTTCGAGTAATTGATTGTCGCTATTTAGACTGGCGGACTTGGGGTGCTTCGGCATGTGGCCTCCAAGCACAACCTGTTCAACCAACAATGTCTGCCAACGCCATCCCCGATGCACCAAAGTTCACTGTGTCATAGGGCACACCTCCTACCTCGCCGAACATGTGGCAATTTGAAACGCCTCCGCGATGTGGCCAAGCGGTGGAGCGAGCATTGGTAGTAGACAACTACAATGCCTTGTCGCACTTTGATGGATGGACATCGAATTCCGAAGACGTCTCATGGATGGCAGAATTCTGGGACTTTACAAGTAATTCCTCTGATGATACAAACTCTGATTGGGAGATGGGTGAGGAAGATGATTTGTTGGTAGGAGATGCTCATTTCGACCCTGAGATATATGAGGAGTTCTAATATATTGATCGTGACCACAAGGCCATGATGGAACTAATAAGGCAAATTTGTCATGATGAAGCATGGAGTCATGCTTGTCCGCATTTGTTGGGTGATCGTCAGGCCTTTGTAGGGCCAAACCCAGGGCCAACTTCGAGGCGCCCTCGTCAACGTCTAGAGGCAGGTCATTTTTTCAGGCTTTTTTGGGACAATTCAACTGTTGCAACCCTAGTACTTGAAACGAATCGTTATGCCAGGCAGCAGTGCACTGTGCAAAACGACCCACACCGCAGAGGACGTCCACCTAGTTCAAATGGGGGTCCAACCTGGTCAGATACAAATCCTGTGGAAATGCTTGCATTTTTCGGTGTGGTAATTCTTATGGGTCTGAAGTTTACACCTCAGATTCGAGATTATTGGAAGAATGATTCTTTCTGGCGATGTGGGCTGATTCCAATGGTCATGTCACAGGACCGATTTGAAGCACTCCTTCGTTGTGTACATTGCGTTGACAACTCCGCCCTTTGCTCTAACAAGGCTGACAATAGGTACGACAAAATTGGAAAGGTGCGGTGGATTCTTGAGCACTTTGTGGAAAGGTCCCGAGCTCTCTTCAACCCAGAGAAGTTTGTGACAGTTGATGAGGTAATGATAGCGTATAGGGGACATTTCTCTCTGATAAGGCAATACATGAAGTCAAAGCCTACAAGATATGGTATCAAGTGTTGGATGCTTGTATCCAATCCGTCACGATACATTTATCATGTCTTACCATACTTGGGAAAGTGTGGAGAGAAATCTGAGGCTGGCCAAGGGGAGATGGTAGTTTATAAGCTCACAATTGGCTTGGGCCACAAAGGACACACTGTAGTATGTGGTAACTTCTGTACATCTCCACAGTTGTTCCATGGGTTGCTAGGTCGTGGCATCTACGCCACTGGAATTGTGAAGGGAGGTAGAATTGGATTTCCCACGGTGTTGACAGCAATGTCAAAGGATGCTCACCCTAGAAGTAGCTTATTTTGGAAAATGCACTCCTCAAAGCGGATGGCTGCAACCACCTGGTACGATTCCAAACCAGTGTCTTTCTTATCTACAAGTGCCGACCCTGTTGGTCCTGCCATTTCTTTGCGCTAGAAATAGGGGTCTCGCGAGGAGGTGAATTCTACACCACAACAGACGGAATATCAAAAGCACATGCGTAGTGTTGATCTTATAGATCAAATGCGGAGGGACTATACAGTGCAATTTCACTCCAGGAAGTGGTGGTATAAGTTGCTTTTTTTCACAATTGACTCTTCTTTGCAAAATGCATGGGTCCTTTATCGCGTGGACCGGGAAGGCTCGCTGGAGAAGATTGGACGTCGAAGCCAGTTCTATTTAGATATCGCAAAGGTTTTAGTGGCACTACTTCTCAGCACGCCCCGAACTTGCAACATTCACAACTGTAGACCACATGCACTCCACGTCAGTACGCGACATCCAGCAGGTCTAAGGCGACGTTATCGATGCTGCAAGCGAAAGCAGTCTCGAATCTGCATTGCATGTAGCTACATGTTTATGTGCGCAGATCCGTGTTTTGGAAAGATTCATGGGAGCAAAACGTGGGCTCTGCGTGTGAATGGCTAATTTCATTGATCAAGTGCATTTGTGATTTTTGTAGCGTGGCTGCTTGCAACAGATACGACACGCTCGCTTGGAATGGGTAGCTGCAGCGGTGGACGTCGAGGGCGCCGCTCCAGAGCCAACATAGTCGGTTGCTAGCACTCCATGAAACCCCAACAGTTAGACTTCCTTGGCCAATAGGTTTGCAGACACCGACTTCTTTTTGGAATCAACAAGATTGGTGCAGCGGTGTTGAACCAGACAAGAGGAGGGTGTTTTGCGAAGAAGCGACCTTGGTTTTTTTCTGATCACTGGTGCAACAACCATAACTGTCAGGTGGGCGACTTGATTGGTGTCGACCCATGGTCGGACAAATTGAAGACTCACGTGAACATCATGCAACAATGCATGGTGTACGTACTAGTAATCCCAACGTTGCTTGTTAAAGGCCTTATTCGTTAAATTGAAACAGAATGGTAGTTTTGAGACTTTGAAAACACATGTTAAAGTTTTTTGGGGAAGAAGTTGTAGGCTCAATGATAAAAAACAGTTTAGTTTTTAGAGTTTCAGGCACAATTGAGACAACAATTTCAAAGAAGTGCACAAATAAGGTGAAATACTTTACAACGAAAAATGTCCGGTTTAGGGTTTGGAAAGAAAATTCAAGCAAATTCACACTTGGAAGTTGAATGTACTCAAGGATTTGAATTCAAGTCGTGTAATTTTGCCCTGATTGGCTTATGTAGTTCTCAAAATTTAATCTCTTAATTTCTTATGAGTCCTATGTATATACGAAGTGACTGCTTAAATGCAAAGCACTTCACTTTGATGAATATGGGCTATAGGCATGATGTATACGCCGTATGTATAGTACAAGAGAAATAGCCTATAGCCTCCAAAACTTCCATTTTTTTCCTAAGCATCGCTATTGTCTACACAACTCTTTTGTTTAGCCTCCAATGCCTTAAGGTCTGCTAGGCCTTTCAAAATATCCTTGCATCGCGAAGCAGAATGCCATGCTCTTTCACCGAACTGTACACTTGAGACTTCCGTACTTCTAGCTCTAGCCTCACTGCGAAGTGGCTTACAGGTACTAGGAGGAGCCTCGGAGGCGGAAAGGGATTTTGATCCTCGTAACAGCTTTGGCACCAAGAGTTTGACATTGGGTATGCACACAATACCAGATCCACTGGACTTGGAGCCCGAATGCCACCGACGGTTTTGAAGAAACTTCTTTGTATGGATATTCTCTCGTGAGGGAAGCAATCGTCTCGCTCCAACACCCACTGTGGGGTGAGGCCAATTATCTCCAAGTTGAGGTACTTGAACATCACTTGTAGACTTTTGATTCACTGGAAAACCAGAGGAGTCGGTACTCTTGTTCAATTTTGAAGGCACCACGGATGTTGTCAAACGTGTAACATCGTCGAGTCTATGATATCCCGCACCAAGTTCAGGGATGAGGTGGAGTCTCCAACTTGTCGCGGCCTTCGACCGCGGAGAAGATGAAAACGAATCGGCTGGAGTCGAAGACGCCTGTTTGAGCGGTGACGGGGAGCAAATGGGAGTCCTGAAGGAGCCTTTACTTGGTGGACTGTCGACCACACCGTCCTCTACGTCCCCCTTCATGTAGTCTATGGTCGCGGATACTGCATCTATGGCAGAGTGCAGCAAGTACGGTTTGGATATGGGAATGGTGTCGCAACTCCCGTCCAATGCGTTACAGCTCCTATCCACTGACTCATTGGAGGTTGAGATTGATTTCTCTGATCCGGAAAGGAGACTCTTTGTAGCGATTAGTCGGACCAGTATTCCTCCAATTAGCTCTTAATTCACACCAAAGGCCTTCTTAGAGTAAACCGCTCCGGAATCGTTCCCACGAGGACTTGTGGATTACAGTTTCATAGGCTATCCCAGTCTAAGCACTCATTTTTTTCTCCGTCGGCTTAGTCCGGACTTTCGGTCTAGTCCAGATACTAGTGCCTGGTGGGTTCCGGAAGGATCCGGAAAACCGTTTTAGTGTCCCTTCCGGGATCCCTGGGTTTGGATGACGAGTGGCCAGATCCACCGTCCGGATGCTTACCGTGTCCGGAAACACGCTCTCTTTCACTCTCTCTGTCTCTCTCTCTCTCTAATACTAACAGCAACCTAAGTCTTCATGGACCGGAAGTGTCCTCCTGTTCCATCGCCTCACAAATCCAGAAGCTCTTCCGGATTAGGTCACACAGGGACGGTCAAGAACTACAACGACATTCTAACTTTTAACCGAACACTGAGCCTCCTGTCGCCCGGCTGGTTTCTCCTGTACTTTCTTGGGCTTGTGCTAGGGCTTAACTCTGTTCTACGAGGAATTCCGGCAATCCGGAATTCCGGCACGTCCGGCAATACCTCCGTACACGGAAGTTTGCTAGCAGCCTCTTAGATACCCCTTTTCCCCTAGGGCTATATCCTACACGCAGGCTATACCGGCATCCGAGCAGTACTACCCTAACCTTTCTGTCGGAACCATCCGATTGATCTCCCCCTCAAGTTAATACATCCGGATACTCTCACAACATCGACTCTTGCCATACAAGGTAAGTTCTCAGTCCCGGAAACGCAAGAACGGACTCACACCTCTCACAAACATATACCGTACACAAGAAAGATAAGAGATTGGATACTCCGACACCCTTTAGAATTAAACTCCGCAAAAGGTACAATGCTGAAACTATGAGATAGTTGTGAATGACCAGAAAGGTCATTAAAAATCCTACTTATACTAAGACTAACGTCATCCTAAAAATCCTACAAAGCATTCCTACTTGTCCGCTAGATTTCCGGAAGATTCCAGATCCTATTTTTCTGGCTTTGACGGCCGGACTCCGGTATTATACTACACTACTGTATACTATTCTTTTGAATCTGGATCTTTAGGAGGAACATAGTCCTTCAGAAGATCCAACTTTACTTCTTTCCGGCTACCCTCTGAAGAAAACAGATTTGGACCCCTTTGGCCCCACCTTGGGATTTCCACAATGCTGGTCTCCCTGTCTACACTTCTAGTCCCGACTACTTGAGTGTCCGGACTCCCTCTCGCATCCTTTTGAGTCTTCTTATGACGCGGAGAAGACTGTACTGTCCGTCCGATGTGAACTTCCAAAGAAGCACCCGTCAGGTCAATGGTCAGAGTCACCGGCAACAGGTCTTCACTTCCCGGAGGTACCACTGCTCCCCAGTCCACTCCTTTTGGTCTTCCGGCTGGTGGTGAAATTTCCGGATTTACCGGGACCACCGGTGAGACCTCCGTAACCATAGGTTCCGGATCGTTGCTTTCCGGAACCACCAAAGTCTATGCTGACGGGGAAGATTGAGGTGCCGGATCCGACTCTGTGGACATAATGTACTCCAGCATCTCCCTCATCGCGGCCCTGGATGTATCCATTCGTCTTGCCTGCTCCAGTAAGCATTTGACGATAGAAACCCGGCTTGAGCTGGCGGTTGCATCGAGGTTAGTTTCAAACAGCCGGGCCTTGTTGATATAGTCTGCCGGGACCTCTAGAGAGCTCCGGAGCTGAACTACGCTTTCGCATAAGGCCGCTATCTGCCGGCGATGAGCTTCTTCTGTGAGCCGGGCTGCCTCCTTAGCGGTGCGGATGGTGCTCTCTAAATTCACACAGCGGGATTCCGAGTTCCGGACTTGGTCTCGCAACGTCCGGTTTTCTACGCGCAACGCCCCCAGCTTTGTTACCAAATTCTTCTGTTCTGCTATGAGGAGGTTGTTTTGTTGCTCCGCTGCCACCAATGCATCCGTCCTCCGGAAAATGGCATTCCGGTCGGTTATCGCCATCTTCCGGCACACTCGTTTGAGGGCTCCATCATAGTTCTCGTAGATCTGGAAGAGATCGTTTGCCCGCCACACCAGATGTTGAACCATCTCCTGGATGTTTTCTAGAGGCGACCCTCCCAATTGCATGGTTGTCCGATCCCTCTCCTCCACCTCTATCATCCGGGTCCGGGAGGGTCCGGCCTCAGCCTGAGTGGCGACGGTGTGCGGTCGTATCGGTACAACTAGTTGTAAGGATGGTTGGACTCCCTTCGAAACAGGTTCGGTTTCTGTCTTTACCTCCTGGACCTCTTCCTGTGGTTTCGGTGTAGGAGGCTCCTTTGACGGACTTACTGGCAGCGTCCTATTCCCTTTTTTCCTCTTCTATAGCGGAGAGACAGGCTCCTCTTTTTCAGTGTCCTCATCGTCCGGTCCGTCTCGAGGTGAGGGCTCCTCTCCTCCATACTGCTGCAGTTGGACTAGGTCCTGGTACGCACTCTCCTCATTCGCCTTGAGCAGAGAGTGGTGGGCGTACAAATGAGACAAATATGCCGAAAGAGGACTTTGGCTCTTCTTTCCGGACCGGAGGGCATGTACTAAGTCTCCGACTAGCTCGTGGATGATGGCTGCCCAGTCCATCATCATCTTTTCCTGGAGGCTCTCCAAGATGGTGGAGGCTACCTTTGCTACTACTCGCCGCGGCTTGGTGGGATGGAGGATAGGGTTGAGAAATGCTACCACATTCCGGTACTCCGGATTCACCAGGTCGGAAACCTGGTTACCTTCCTTCGGATTGGCGGGCGCCCGGAACTCTCCCTCCATCACTTGCTGATCCTTCTCCATGACCTTGTCCGGTGCCTCCTGGAACTTGTAGACGGCCCGCCAAGTGTTCATCGTCCATTGGTCTAGTTTCGCCCGAATGGTGGTATCCAAGATACCAATTTCCGGACGAAGTATGTCCGAAACCAGGTTCTCCTCTCGGATTCTCCACGGCACTTCTAGGAGTCCGTCACACCCCATGTTGCGGAGATGCTCCTGTAGGCGTGCCAGCCGGTCCTCCTCCGTCGGAACCTCTGGAACCTCCGGAACCACCTTCATCACCGGGATGGTCTTTGGTCGAGGTACAGATGCCGGCGCCTCGTCCTCTAAGTCCTCAGGCAAGTCCTTCAACTTCCGCCGGCTTGCCCTAGAAGTCATTGTGCTCACGATCAATCCTCATACAATCTCTCCCTAAATCTCTGCTCACAACTGTCACTCCGGTAACCCTTGCACGATCGCAACTCACACAGTCCCTCAGTCTACTGGAATTCTAACGAAGCGAGGAAAACGGAATACGCCGGCGGAAGAACAAAAGAAAGAGGATAAGTGTGCCCGCGGCCGGCTACAGTCCCCCTCTTATATGGACCCGATGTACGGGACAGGTTTTGGCGGCAAAACCCTATCCCTAGTACGGATCCGGTTTCCGGTTTAGGGCCGGCGCCGTCATCCGATATCCGGAACTTTCTAGGGTTCCGGATTTTAGGTTTTTTAGCCCTAATGAAATATTTCCGGATCCGGAAATCCGGTTTTCCTAATTTGTCCTAACTTCCTAGGAGAACTCAAAAACTTTCCTTCTGAAGGAGACAATTTTTGAATTTTTTCCGTCCTATGCTAGTATTATGGGTCTAGCATGTGGGACCGCATTCCCACACTCTTCGTCAGCCTCTGCCTTTTCGGAGGATATTCACCAAAGGGCAGTCCAACCTAGAGCAAGCACAAAATACAAGTGTTAGGGATGTACTTTTCAAGTAATCCTTTTGCAAGGCCAATAGCTCTTGACCAAGCGCCACAAGAAAAAAAACCAGCTTCAAAATCAAATATTAGGTGTCAAGCTCTCTTGAATGGAGTTTATTATTTTACCACAAAGTGTATCGTACATGATTAATTTACAACAAGTAGGTGCATTTACAACAAGTAGGTGACATTTACAACAAGTAGGTCTCTACGCGGGGACTAGTGAAGTCTACTTCCTACGGCGACCTCGCCCTACCACTAATTCTATCCCAGGAAGCTCGTATCGAACACCTAGGTTTCTACTAGACTCTCTCATTGCTTCTACGATCTGTTGCATTGAGAGGTACAACACCACGGAGAAAACGACCACCGGACAAACGCCATATTTCTTAGTCTTTGGACAAGAGGCAGTCCACGGAATTGAGTTAGAAGTGGAAACATTCCGAGTCATGGCAGCGCGACATGGGAGGTCAAGACAGAATATTCATCCAAAACTGATTGCAATTGAAGAACTAGAGGAGATCCGAGAACTAACCCTGGAACGAACAAGGGAGGTATAGGCGAAGCGAAAAATGACGCATGACCGGAGGATCCCGATTGACCACAGAATCAAGAAAAGAGAGCTGGTACTGCTTTATGACAACAGACATAAAGATTTTCCAAGTAAATTACACACCCGATGGATGGAACCTTATATGGTCAATGAAGTCTTTCTGAATGGATCTCTGTAACTAGAAGATCTTCAAGGATACTAGCTCGATACTCGTGTGAATGGATCAAGGGTGAAGAAGTACACGGAAGCTACTTCTTCAGAAGAATCCTCTATTTGATGTTTGCGGGGATGCTCACAGATGAGGAAGGGGTAATGTCGCAACTTAACTTTTTGATTTTTCTCTCTATCGTGTTTTGAAACACGGAATCCGGATTAAGTAGAACCGGATTAGCACGGAAGGGAAAGGAAAAAGCCAAGAGTTAGGAAGACTAGAAACATAAGCCCTGAATGAACCGGATTATGGAATGAAATGGATATCGGAAACGAATCCGATCTAGTCAAATAACCGGAGGAACGGATCCAGGATTTGCGTCCGAAAAATCGGAAAAAAGTAATGATTAGGTTTTCGGGGTATAAAAGAGATTGTTTTAGGGTTTGACTATCATTTGCACCTGGGAGCACCAGCGTACTTGGCACGCTCTCAGTGCTTTGAGTTTGTGTCTACAAATTGACTGTGTTTGTGTATGAATTGTGCAAGGTCTGAGAGTTGTCAGTGAGCGCGTTTGTTTTCTTTACACGGGCGCAGGGATTAGAGAAGAATTGGGTGTGCAAGCGTGGTTGAAATTGAGAGAGAGAGAGAGCGAGACTTGTACATTGAGCGACTCGGTTGAGAACGAGGAGTGTGTGTGAGAAAACGGAATGTGTGGCTAGGAGAGAAGGGAGGTAGCGATCTAAAAGAGAGATGAATGCCGTAGTTAAAGCGCGGACGAAATTACACTACAACAATGGCAATGTTTTATGACTGCAAAATTATAACTGAGGATGACTAGCGACTGCTTGCAGTCATATTCTTGAAGGCCAACACTTTGGGGAGAAATATGACTGCAAAATATGACTACCAGTTATTTTTATACCTTGTACTTCACAAGCGTATACTATATGGCCATTAGGAATACCAAAGTACTTCATAGGGAACGTAGGGAACATGTTTGGGAACATTGAGTCATATTATCACTAATATTTTCATATAATAGTGATTTTTTTTTGTTTTGGGCAATTCAAGAAAAATTTGGGCAATTTCAAAAAAATATAGAAAAGTCATTGTTTAAAATTTTGAAATCCTAGTCACCTACTTTTTTGGATTTTGAATCCTAGTCACTATTTTTTTAGCGTTTTGATACCCTAGCTGTCATTTTTTTAGGGTTTTGAAACCCTAGCCGCCACTTTTTAGGGTTTTGAAACCCTAGCCGTCACTTCTTGTGGCTCTTCTTCCTTACTTTTTATTGTCTCTTAGCTCTCACTTGTTGTTGCTTTTTGTTGCATCTTAACTCTTGTTTCTTGTTGCTCTCTAGTTCATGCTTTGTCGCAGCACAGAGTAAGCAATTTCCCTATTATACTCACAAAAATCACTCTAGAGCATAACAAAATGACCCTAAAGATCGAACCCACAAGATCTTGTGAAGTAGCTAACTCTAACAAGGAGATAAACTCAATTAAACCCCTTAATTCCACTTTTCCGATTCTACCTCTAACGACCGGAACAACCAAAACCAACCGGAAAGCTTCAACCGGACTGTATCCTACTTCTGGTTTTATTAGTTCCCCTATTTCTGGACTGACTTCTCAATTCTGGACCCTGCAACTTCCGGTCTTATGTATCCTCCTAGGCGGATCCGATCCGGTCCACCCTTTCGTACCCGGTTTAGTTTTACCTCTGTTTTACCATCAGAGGGTTTGTCGCTTGCTTTTGAAAGTGGTAGGCCCACCATTCCTTCCGTGACTTATAGTGGCTGAAGACCCACTTTCCTATCCACTGATCTCCTAACTAACACGGATCCGATTTGGTCCTTCACAGTAATCCGGATAGCAATCCGAATCACAGGTCATACAAAGACCCCCCGTACGATCCTCTCATACTACAACGACCTTGACACTGATCCGTTCCGTACGAAGTTCGGTGGCTACAAGTGCATCTGTCCGTTCCAACAGCCACGAAAGTTCTTCCGTTCACCCACAACGGTGGCAAGACCTCACAGGAGTCAGGATACTCGACCGGATTTCCCACCCAGGAGTTCTAGCGCAGCTAAGGAATCCCTCCCTATCCGCCTAGCCTGATCAATGGATCTCTTAACCGGAATGCTAAACTTCTGTAGCTGCTGAGGCATAGGAATCCACTCCTAACTCTTCATAACCTACTCACATGTACCTAGAACCGGAAACATACATCAAGGGGAGAAACTCTACCAACACCTCCGTACTCACCTTCCTATTCTGACTCCGTACACTCTTGCCAATACTCGGGAAAAATACACAAAAGTTAGTTTTAAAGGAAAGTACACAAGGAAATGCCAAAAGAACTCTCTCCTCGTCTCCAGCTCAGAGACTGTTTTATATACAAAAAGCAAAAAGCAAAAAGTAAATACATGATTTCCGCCTCTAAAGGCGCTGACAATCCGGTCCTACCTTATCCTAACCGGATTCTATTCCGGTTCCTATCTATAAGTCCTATTTTTACAATCCTTCCTGTTCCATCTCATACACTCGGGATCCAATGGTAGGGCTCTCATCAGGTCTCTCCAACTGCTCGAAGACCTCATTTAGATTCCGGTTCCGTTCCCCATCTGTAGGTAGGACCGGATGTTCTTCCTCAACTTCCGGGGAGTCCAAATCTATCGGCTGATGTCCGGTCGAGGGCGTCTCCTTCTTTGCCCTGTTTGACTGGGGCGTCTTGTCCTTTCCCGGCTCCTGAGCTACGTCTTCCGGAAACAAGTCCGGAAGAGAAATTTCTGAGAGCCGGACCGGAATTTCTGTCAACTTCTGGCTGCTCTCCACGATCCGGTCCGCTGACTCCCGTGCCTTGGATAGGAACTTCTCCATCTGCTCCTCAAAATCGGTGAGGATGTGCACCACCCTGGTTCCGGATATCTTCTTGTCCTTGTGCACCTCCTCTTCGAACAGGCGCGCCTTGGTGACTGCGACTCCGGGTCCTCCAAGCACGTCCTTCACTTCCGCGGCCAACTTCTTCATTTCTTCCGCCATCTCCTTTGTCGCGGTGGCGTTCTCAAGCAACGCGAATAGCTCGGCCTTGAGGGTGTCCAACTCATCGTGATGCCGCTTGCTTTCTGCCTTTATCTTCCGGAGCTCATTCGGATTGATAACACTCTCAGCTACCTTCCGCGGCAACTGATTGTCCGGTTCCGCTCCGATTAATTCCGCGATCTCCCCGAGCGTTCGTTTCTTAACTTCCCAATCCGCCCGGATTCCACAGAGGATCCCAACCAACTCGTCGAACGGATCTGCGGTTCCCGATCCAGATGCCACATCCGGTCCGGTTGGAGTCTTACCTCTACGCGGCCGCGGATGTCCCGGGGGCGTTCCTCGATTCCGAGTCGGAGTAGTTTTCTGCCTCTTGGCGAGAACATACGGTTCCTCCTCTTCCTCTTCTTCTTCTTCTTCCTCCTCGATTTCGTTTCCGGAATCCGCTTCTTAGTCGGACTCGGATTCGCCGTACTTTATGGTCCGCTCCTGGGCCTTCCACACCTTCAGCTCCACTTCCGTCAGCAGTTCCTGTTGCTGGTAGAGGTGGTACACATAAGGGCACAGTGGGGTAGCCCTACTTCTCCCCACTCTTGTAGTAAGCTGGGACACTAGATCAAAAAAGATCCGGCCCCAGTCTACTTTCCGGGTTCCGCTCAGCGCTCCGAAAATCGTGTTAGCCAAGGTGATAGTCACCCTAGTGGGCTTTTCCGAATGCAAAACCGGAACCAGGAACTGGAGCAGGCGTCGCTTCCGGTCATCGAGGCAGTCTTCGACTGCGTAGCCGTCCTTCGGATTTACTACGCTTCCGAACTTGCCCTGGACGAAATCATCCTTCCGGTTGGCAAGCCCGAGTCCTCCTGGCCGGAATCCGTATACGTCCCGCCACAAGGCCTCGGTCCATTGGACCGGATTCCCTCTCAGGGTGTTATCGAACTGATTCGATACGCCACTCAGGATTTCTCTAACCATCCTCTCATCTTTGAAACCCCAAGGTTTCAAAGCTAAACCCTGACAACCCATCAATGACAAATCCTCTCTGAGCTCTCCCTATTCCAGTTCCTTGGTCGGCATGACCGGAACCACTTTTCTAAGCTTTACTTCACTCGGGGGCGGGGTGTTAGAACCTCTCTTCCGGTTCAGCCGCGGCATGAGGGTAGCTCTACCCGGTTTTCACTCTTCTACAGTCCTAACAAGGGAGCGCCGACACTTAGATGTTCCGCTCCGCCTGTAAACTAACCTATTGGCGTGCTCACACTCTTAGCTTCTCAAGTATCCGCTCGCACTCAAGGTCTCACCCACTCATGTCCGGAGGAGATCTCTCCGTCTCACACCCCTCTCTCACTTCTGGACCCTCTTGTACTTCCTCTTCCTTGCCGTGGTCAACGATAGAAATGTTAGGCGCTAAATCAGGACACGACAACACGTGGAAATCCAGAGACCTGAAAATGGGCAGGGCCAGGCTTTATATAGTCCTGACGCCCTGGATTGTCTTTATGACCGGTCGGATATCCGGTCCGGTTCTTGACATCTGGTTATCTCCTAATCCGGTCAACAAGATTTCGGTTGGAAATACTATCCGGTTGTATATCTAATCCGTTCCGCTTTGACCTAAAACCGGATTAGTTCCGTAAGGTCCTTTTGGTGACTATTTTTGGTTTTTATTTTTCTCTCTAGATGAATCCGGATACCTATTTCTAATTTCCGGTTCGCTCAAAAAGGTAAACAAATAAAAATCAAAAATGTGAGTTGTCACGGGCGTCTTGTCCTTTCCCGGTTCCTGAGCTGCCTCTTCCGGAAACAAGTTCGGAAGAGAAAGTTCAGAGAGCCGAACCGGAATCTCTGTCAACTTCTGGCTGCTCTCCACGATCTGGTCCGCTGACTCCTGTGCCTTGGATAGGAGCTTCTCCATCTGCTCCTCAAAATCGGTGAGGATGTGCACCACCTTTGTTCCGGATATCTTCTTATCCTTGTGCACCTCCTCTTCGAACAGGCGCGCCTTGGTGACCGTGGCTCCGGGTCTTCCGAGCACGTCCTTCACCTCTACGGCCAGCCTCTTCATTTCTTCCACCATCTCCCTTGTCGCGGTGGCGTTCTCGAGCAAGGCGAAAAGTTCGGCCTTGAGGGTGTCCAACTCATCGTGCTGCCGCTTGCTTTCTGCCTTTATCTTTCGGAGCTCATCCGGATTGATGACACTCTCAGCTACCCGCTGCGGTAACTGACTGTCCGGTTCCGCTCCAATTAATTGCGCGATCTCCCCGAGCGTCCGCTTCTTAACTTCCCAATCCGCTCGGATTCCGCAGAGTATCCCGACCAACTCGTCAAATGGATCTCCGGTTCCCGATCCGGACGGCACATCCGGTCCGGTTGGAGCGTCCTCCTTGTGCGGCCGCGAGTGACTCGGAGGCGTTCCTCAATTCCGAGTCGGTGTGGTCTTCTGCCTCTTGGAGGTGAACGGTGGTTCCTCCTCTTCGTCTTCCTCTTCCTCTTCCTCCTCCTCGGTTTCGTTTCCGGAATCCGCTTCTTGGTCGGACTCGGATTCACCGTACTTCATGGTCGGACTCGGATTCACCGTACTTCATGGTCGGCTCCTGGGCCTTCCATACCTTCAGCTCTACTTCCGTCAGCAGTTCCTGTTGCTGGTAGAGGTGGTACACATAAGGGCACAGTGGAGTAGCCCTACTTCTCCCCACTCTTGTAGTAAGCTGGGACACCAGATCGAAAAAGATCCGGCCCCAATCTACTCTCCAGTTTCCGCTCAGGGCTCCGAAGATTGTGTTACCCAGGGTGATGGTCAACCTGGTGGGCTTTTCCGGATGCAAAACCGGAATAAGGAACTGCAGTAGGCGACGCTCCCGGTCATCGAGACAATCCTCCACCGCGTAGCCATCCTTCGGATTCACAACACTTCCGAACTTGCCCTGGATGAAATCATCCTTGCGGCCGGCAAGCCCAAGTCCTCCCGTCCGGAATCCGTATACGTCCCGCCACAACTCCTCGGTCCATTGGACCGGATTCCCTCTCAAGGTGTTATCGAATTGATTCGATACGCCACTCAGGATTTCCCTAATCATCCCCTCATCTTTGAACCCCCAAGGTTTCAAGGCTAATCCTTGACAACCCATGGACGCTAAGTCCTCTTTGAGTTCTCCCTGTTCCGGTTCCTTGGTCGGCATGAGCGGAACTACCTTCCTCAGCTTTACTTCATTCGGGGGCGGGGTGCTAGAGCCTGGTCTCTTCCGGTTCAACCGCGGCATGAGGGCGGCTCTACCCGGTTTCACTCCCTACTGACTTAACAAGGGAGCACTCACTCTTTTCCGCTCCACCTGCAAACCACCCTCCTCGCGTGCTCACAATCTCAATCTCTCACTGTTCCGTATCCGCTCGTGCTCAAGTCTCACCCTCTTGCGCCCGGAGGCGATCTCTCCGTCTCACACCTCTCACTCACTACCTGGCCCTCTTGTACTTTCCCTCCTAGCCGCTGTAAACGGAAAAACGTCAGGCGCTAAGACAGGAAACGACAACACGTGAAAGCCAGAGACCTGAAAACAGGCAGGGCCAGGCTTTATATAGTCTTGATGCCTTGGACTGGTCATTATGACCGGTCGGGTATCCGGTCCGGTTCTTGACATCCGGTTCTCTCCAATCTGGTCGAGGAGGATCCGGTCAAAAATCCATTCCGGTTGAGATTCTAATCCGATCCGTTTCTGCCTAAAACTGGATTAGTTCCGTAAGGTCCTTTTGTGACTATTTTTGATTTATTTCTCTCTTTTTAGATGGATCCGGATACCTATTTCTAGTTTCCGTTCTACTTAAAAAGGTAAACGAAGAAAATAAAAAATATGAGTTTGTCACATCAATCACTTATTACGCGTCTTCTTATCGTCAAGTCAATGGTAAAGCATTCTTATGAAATACAATAATGCCTTCAGTTCACTAGTACATGCTACATAGACTTCATGTATAGGCTCACCTTGTCTAGATTCGATGCTGCAAAATTGTGAAACTTATTTGGTCATTTTCATTGTGTTATGGAATGGATTCTTTATCTTCGAGTTTAAAATGTCCTTGACGAGTATATGAATTTTTTAATTCAGAATGGATGTTCATGGACCTAAAGAATTTGCAAATCCAATGCCTACCTTACCTCCTGGAATCGCCGAGTGTGACGGGATTCCTAGGGCAAAATGGCATCCTCGGGCTGTCACGCTCCGAAACGAAGCGGGAGTATGTTGCAAATGGAATTTGTCAAAATGTTGATCCAGATCTTGTCGTAGACATGGATGGAAGGCCTCTTGGTGACGATAGAGTGGCTGTCCAAATAGCAGAGTCTTTGTGTGAGGACAAAGTCCCGTGCGCGTGGATGTGGTCAATCCATTCTTGGCACATCAAACAAGTGTTTCTCAAAGGTGTCAGTTTGTATGACCATGACCAGACAAACATTTACAACATGGCCGTCAATGCCCTTACTCGAAGGGTTCGGAAAGGGGTTAGGTCTTACGAAACAACTCATGAAAGGGTGGAGCCTGATCTCCCTTCCAAAAAAGAGTCCCTTCTCATTGTTCAAGCAATCACTTATGTTTCCACCAAAACATGTTGCAAGAGTAATTGCTTGCAGCCATTTCCGCGTGGGCAAATTCAAACCCTCCGAACTCAACTCCATGTAAACGATGGAGTTTATAATCGAAAGAGGTGTCTTCTCGATGTGCATGGTCAGATCCACAAAGACCCTTTCGACAAAGAGTGGATTACCTTAAAAGGTAGAAACGTGTGCCCCACTGCATGGGGGACCATTCATGGGATTTTGAAAGCTACGTTTTACAGATACAAGGAAATGTCCAAAAACGGGAAGAAACCAAAGCAACATGAAAATCTGGGGTCCAAAAAACCAAGGATGCATACCTTGTAGGCTATTGCCACGCTTAAAACTATGATTTTGCCGGATGCTGACAAAATGCCACACAAGACAAGGACGCTGGAATTAAGGGAGAAAGTCCCTGCAATGGTTTTGCTGTCAGCATTCTTGTGGAGTCACCAGTTGTCAAAAATCAATGAAGCCAATGCAACACTGAACTTGCCGCCAATTTCTTCTAGTGGTTTGAGCAACACTCGACGGGCTTCTTTCTTAGAATTTGCTCCGAAGGCTTGTGGGGACACTTTTGCTCGATGTGGTTTATGTAACCAATATAAACAATTGAGGGCCGCATGTACTCCGCTTTCGTACGTCCAAGAGAAGTGGTCCCAAATTCTAGATGCTCATAATGTCGGGCAAAGGGCCCACAAACTATTGTACTATGCTAATCAATATGTGTCCAAAAAATATCCTCAGAAGATACTAACCATCATCCATGATAAAATGGATCACTCCAAGACCGCTTCTCCGCACTTCTCTCACAAAACCAAAGCAACTAATTCCTTCATGAAGATGCCTGTTGCTGTGACGGGTATGATTGCCCATGGTCATGGGGATGTTCGATACGCACATTATGGACTAGATATTTTTCCAACAGATTCCAATCATACCATTGGGTCCATTGCAAAGTTGTTGCGTGATCTTGAACAAGAACCAAAGAATTCATCATGCAAATTATTTTCTCAGAAAGAGACGCAATCCGTATTAACGAAGCAATCTTGAACGGCTCGGAGATTTGTTTAGACTCCCTCCTTCCTCCTCCTCCAAAAGCAATCCCCGCTCATCCTCTGCCACCAATATTGACTCTACAGCTCGATAATGCATCTGGTGACAATAAAAATAGATGGGTTTTTGCTTTCTGTTCACTTTTGGTTTACAAAGGCATTTTCCGCAAAGTGTACATCAACTTCCTCATTGTTGGACACACCCACGAAGACATTGATGCTCTTTATGGCCGTTGGAGTAGTCTATTGAAGACAAATAACTACCCCACACTTCCGAGGCTTATGAAATCCTTCATGGATTGTGAAAATCACCCGGTCATTCCTCATTTGATCGAGGAAGTACCTGATTTTAAGCGATTTGTGCACGGGTACATTGGCACCGGCGGAGATTTTTTGGAAGGCCATTCGAGATCCCAGCAGTTCAAGTTCAATATGGATTCAGCTACTGGATGGCCTTTGATGGAGTATAAAAATTTGTGTACGGACAGAGATTGGTTGCCAGATCACAAAAAGGGATTTTGTTTGTGGTTAGAGACCGAAGACAGACTTCCGAAAGTGCCAAGCGGTGTTCCACCGCCTCTACTTTCGCGAAATATGAAAGCGTTGGAAGAGATCAAGAAGGGTTTGAATGGGTTCATTGCGGGATGGAGTGCAATGGCAGATGATACGCTATCAGGTGATTTCCAGAGGGTCAGTGGTCCTATTAAGGAGTACTAGAAAAGTGTGAGAGCTGCTTTGGATGCACCCTTAGAACCGTGTGCAACATTATTAGATGGTTTTTGGCCTACTACAGAGGTCATTGAAGAAGATGAGACAATTCGCCGGCAAAGGGAGGTCATGGCATCTCAACAGGATGTACAAGATGTGCCATTTATTGGACGTAGGCATGATCGCCCACGTCCTTCATTTTGTGTTGATCGCAATACATTTGCAGGTTACTTTGTCGTAGTACGCCCTGCAGATGGTGATCCAAAGCCATTTTGGCTTGCTAGAGCCATTACAAATCCGAATCCGGATCCAAGGCATATGCATATGATTGGAATTCAATATTGGACGCTCGCTACAGAAAAATACATTAATATGGAGACATATGATGGATGGGACACCAAAAAAAGGAATGTGTGGTGCGAAGATCGAGTAATATCTCCAACATGGTCAAACATGGATTGTATCATGACAGCTTGGAAGCCCCGTATTCGGGAAGGGACTTCAAGTCCAAGGGTGCCAATTCCAAAGCCGCAAATTAATATCATCAAAGCATCAATGGTAGCCTTTACAGGTGATATGAACAACAGTGAATCTGCAATGGAAGGTTGAATAGTTTGTAATTACATAAGTAGACTTGATTGTAGGGTTAAGGGAGAATGGACTCTACATTCACATGTGTTGATATATTTTCAAGCTTCTATTGTGTTCATTTTATTATTGTAAGGTTTCAAGTACAATGGACTCTACATTTATATGTTCTGATATATTTGCAAGCATACTGTCGCAACCTAACTTTTTGATTTTTCTCTCTATCGTGTTCTGTAACACGGAATCCGGATTGAGTAGACCCGGATTAGCATGGAAAAGGAAAGAAAAGCCAAGGGTTAGAAAGACTAGAAACATAAGCCCTAAATGAACCAGATTAGGGAATGGAATGGATATCGGAAACGTATCCGGTCTAGTCCCCTAATCGGAGGAACGGATCCAGAATTCGCGTCCGGAAAATCGAAAAAAAGTAATGATGAGGTTTTTGGGGTATAAAAGAGACTATTTTAGGGTTTGTCTGTCATTTGCACCTGGGAGCACCAGCGTACTTGGCGCGCTCTCAGTGCTTTGAGTTGTGTCTGCAAATTGAGTGTGTTTTTGTGTGAATTGTGTAAAGTCTGAGAATTGTGAGTAAGCGCATTTGTCTTCTTTACACGGGCGCAGAGATTAGAATAGAATTGAGTGCATGAGCAAGGCGGAAATTTAGAAAGAGAGAGAGAGAGGGAAAGGGAGTACCGCAGCACTTGTGCATTGAATAATTCGGCCAAGGTCGAGAGGAGTGTGTGAGGAAACGGGACGTGCAGCTAGGAGAGAAGAGAGGAAGTGAGCTAAAAGAGAGACGGATGCCGTAGTTAAAGCGTAGTCGAAATCAAGGACCAGCGAGCGCTCAGAGGATAGAAATTAGAGTAAGGAAAGTGGCTCCTTTAGAGCCCAGTAGTGAGCAGGAGAGAGTCGAATTGATGGAGGACCTCTCCGCCATGGGTTGCGTGGGATTCCTGGGGAAGCCCTACGGGTTTTGGAACGAGGCGATAGTGAGGGAGCTCATCGAAGAAGCCCCTAATCAGTTTGACAATACTATTCGGCCAGTTGAAAACCCTAAGAAGAGGAATTGGGAAGAAGAGGAAGAGGAGGAAGAGGACATTCCTCTCCACCGAAGGATGAAGAGGACGCTCAGTCTAAGGGGGTCCCCTTCGGGGCTTCGGAAGGATAAGGGACCGGAAGCAGTGGAACCGGTCATCCCGAAGAAGCAGGAGCGAGTGGAAGCGGTCAGACCGAGACCCGTTCCATCGTCCCAATTGTTGGACCTGACGGGTCCATACAACGACCAAATCCGGATTCTCAGTATAGTAAGAGCAAATTGGGAAGTGAAGACCACGACGTTGCGTGAAGTGGCGGATTTGGTAGGAAGTACTCCGACCAGTTCCCTGACGGAAGCCGTGGCGAACTGCATCAGCAATCCGAACGAAGTGAAGGAGTTGGAGGATAGGTTGCTGAAGCAGAATATTAACCAGCGGGAGACAGACGAGCAGGTGGTCCGGTTGCAAGGAGAAATCCAAAGCTACCGGAAGGACTTGGATGCTAGTCGCGACCAAGTGAAGCGCACAATGTCCCTGTAGGAGGAGACCAGGACTGCAATCAACTGGATGACGACAGTAGTAGGGGCATTTGGTGAGGTAATGGTGAAGGCCAAATTGTTTGATGAGGGGATACATAAGGATCCGAAACCTTCGGGTACCCGTATCACTCGCATCTTGGCTGACTTCGCCGGGGAACTAGAAGAGGCGATGAAGGAATTCCGGAAAGACGCAAAGGGATTAGAGGATAGCGTCCGAAAGTTCCAGAGCGGGTTAGTCTCTTTATTTGGGATTTCAATCCCGGAAGAGTTCGATGAGGTAGAGATATTGGAGGGGAAGTTTGAAACTCCAATATCAAAGGAGAAGGAGGCTGGAAGAACTTCTACTTCAGAAGCCCCACGGACGAGAACCGGAGCGAATTCCGAAAGGGGGAGATAAAAGTAGAAATTTGAGTGAGCTCTCCTCCATAGCTACTCCAGATAGTGGTGGACCCCCTCAGGAGGGATAGGTAGTTAGAAATTAGAGAGTAGGAAATTTTGTTAGACCGGACCTCGTTCCGGAAAGTTAGGAAAAGTTCAGATCCAAAAATCTCGGCCGGATAAGTGCCAGATTTTCGGGGAGACCTTTTTGTAAATTCTGTATATAATTCAAGTCTCAAGACTGAGACTAGGAGTTTTTCCTTCTTGCATATATTGTCTCTTGTGTATTGTCTATTGTTTTCCTTGTCTTCTCAAAGATTGGCCAGATAAGGAGGGAGAGATTGAGTATAGATGAGCAGAGTGTGAGAGGATCTTCTCCCCTTGTTGTCTTCTTGTGATTGCAGATGCATGTGAATAGGTTGTAAGTGTTGGGAGTGAGTCAAGACACCTCAATAGGTTTAAGGTTTATAATTCCGGGTGAGATAACCAGTGCTAGGCTAGGCAGTAAGAGGAAGGATCCTCAAACTGTGCTAGAGCTGCTACATGGAATGTCTGGATTAGCCTCTGAACACTTGAGAGGACTCACCATCTGAAGAAGTAAACGGAAGAATGTTAGATTATACTGGTACGGGCAGACGCACTTGTAGCCACCTTAGTTTTGCACGGATTGCAAAAGATAGTAAGGTCGTTGTAGTAAGTGAGGGTCGTACGGGGGATCTTTGTGTGACCTACAAGCTGAGATTACTTCCAGTTTGTTGTGAAAGATCAAACCGGATCCTGCTAAGATAGGAGAATAGATTGGATTAATGAATTTTCCATCACTATAAAAACCGGAAAGAGAGGAGTGTCTACCTCTCTGAAAATAAGTGAAAGATCCCTCTGAAGTGCCGACAGAGGCTAAATAGAACCGGAATAGAAGTTGAGGAAAGGAAGCCCTCGATTAAAGTAGTGCGAGATCCGGTCGGAAGTGTGAATTCCGGGTTGGTTCTTGAAGGTTGTCAACTAAGTTTAATTCGGGTCAGTGTTAGTCTGGACCGGATTAGTTTATAGAAAAATTAGGAAATCATTCGGTATTTTGGGAAAAAAAGGTGAGAGAGGTATAACCAAGAATAATGGAATTAGGAAACTTTCCTCAAATCACCTAAAACACAATATTCAATATTTTGAGAGGTTTAGGGCCTCTCATAATAATATTTTCCATTTAGGCCCTAAAAAGTGAATTGTAATGTTAACTAGTCTAGGTGGACAAACACTAACTTTGCTAGTTGTAATACACAATTTCCATTAAAATGAGAGTCTTTTTAGTGATGGACTGTTGAAATACATGAAGTTTGCTTTAGGGTATATATTCTGATTTATATAAAGGAAGAGAATGACATCTTTTGAACACCAAGTCATAAGCTCCGCGGTTGGTTGTAAGGGGTTGTTCATCTCATTGAAGCGGTCTGGGTTCGATTCCCATTGGGTTTGTATGAGCGCATGAGAGAAAAAACATGAGTTGGTGCTACTAAGTGAGCTTTGCCGGCAGGAAAGTTGTAACAACCAACCGACCTTCTACCCAGAATGTGACAAGTGCTTTACATGTTAACCAAATAAATAGTAGATATATCCACTACATTTTTTTCTCCAATAGCAATGTAATTTCAAATAAAATATATTTAGTGATACACAAATAAGAAAATGAATTAAAAAATAGAGAAATTATAGCTCAAGAATAAAAAATATATATATATTAAAGACTATATTTAAATTCCATTGTTTTGTAAACACAAAACATACACTTGAAAACAATCATGTAGTATCAAACACTAAAATAGAATCAATCAACGGAAACCTATATCCTCTAAAAAAAACTGAAACGACTATCATCTATTATAATATTAAGGATCCAACACTTATGCAATGAAAAACAACTTCATATAAGATGTAGAAATAAAACAATATCCTCCATATGTATGTACATGATTTCTTCATATCATGTATATGAAGCCAAACTCTGGTTGATGATTTTGATTTGAATTGTAGGGATCTTGATTCTGCATTGGCAAGTACTTCTTCTGTTTTGAGACTTCCATGCTGTAATTAAAGCGTTTGTTGTCTCCCACGCAGGTTCTTTGGTTTCATCAACCCTCCAAAGCAAACCTCTATCACTATCCCATCCTTCATAGAAGTCTTGAACTTCTTGATTGCGTGATGTTGGCCGAAAGTATTGAATGTGCACACAGTTTGGTTTCTCGGGGTTAGAGTTTGGATCAAACAATGCTCTGGCAATCCAAACTGGTCTGCTGTCACCGTCTGCAGGGCGAACTGCAACAAAATACCCTTCATATACATCTCGAGCCACCCTAAAGGATGGTTGTGGACGATCCCTCAAGGGCCCAACATAAGGCTCATCCTCTCCATGCTCTTCAAGATCTTCACCATCTTCGTCTAAATGATCAACTTCTGTCACTTGAATATGAGTAGTTGGCCAGAAACCGTCTTTTAGAGCACTAGAAGTAGGAAGTGGCTCTTGAAGAGCTGCCTTTACACCACGCCAATAGCGCACCACATTCTCATAGCGCCTACGATGTTCTCCACTCACGTCTGCTCTGCACAAGTCGTCCCAATAGTTTATGAATCCTGATAAACCTTTGACAATGTCATTGACACCTTTCATTGGGTTGAGTGGTACTGGCAAAGGCACACCACGTGGCCACAAACTCCGTCCTTCATCGTCTTCTTTCCACAACTTAATGGCTTGACCGTGCCTGCCTAACCAGTTTTCATCCGTGCACTTCAACTTGTACTTCATGACTGGGCATCCAATAGAGTCTAGGTAGAACTTCACTTGTTGCGGTCTTCTGTGTTCGACAAGGATTTCATCACCATCCATCCATTTTCCTGCAATGAAACGCTTGAAATCAGGCACCTCCTCTATGAAGTGAGGTGTGGGAATCCGGAATCCGAAAACGGATCAATAATGCAAGAAGTAGGTGCGAAATATAGAAAAATAAAATAAAAAAATAATAGTTAGAGTGTGATTTTTGGACCAGATAACTTGAATTAGGAAATAAGCGTTCCGGCACCACCCGTAACCGGAACTTATCCGGATCCAGAATCCGGACTCATCCGGAACACAGGAACCTACCGTATAGGTCCTATAGCTACGGAAGTAGGATACCATTGAGGCAACGAACCTGTAGCCGTTGTCCTTAAGACCGTAGAGAGACAGTTTAGTACTTAAGCCGTCTTCCTAGGGTTTCCTCTTCCCTTTTCTGTTCTATGTACCCAAGACTGTTTGTGTGAGTAGTTGAGGGAAAGAGTGGTGAGTTAGCGACTGAGGTAGGACTACTTTCCTTTCGTTCTCACGTAGATCTTATGGCATCCGGACCAGTACGAAAGACAGTGGTATCTGCCTGGGTTATCTCTCCGGCCATTCCGGATAGCCCGAAACCACACAAACAGTTAGAGGAGGACCTGACTAGGTTAGGATGTATCGGTTTACTACACCGACCGTGGAATCTCAAGAGTGAGGAGATGATTCAAGAGCTACTTCACGGTGTTCCGAATCAGTATGAGCTTACTTTGAGAGGACGACCAGTCGCGTGGACCGAGGACATCTGGGCGGACGTCTATCAGTTCCGGAAGAGTGGGAACGGTTTAGCATCGCGGACGGACCGTTTTGTAGCTGGGAAGTTCACCGGGACTGCAAACTCTAAAGACGGCTTTGCTATCAGCGAGTGTAAGGACAAAAGACATAGGCGGGTTCTAGAGTTTCTGATTCCGATCTTATATCCGGAAAAGCCAACGCGGGTTACCATTACGGTGGCCAACACTATCTTCGGGGCTATGGAGAACCGGATAGTACACTGGGGTAGGATCATAGCCGGGACAGTGGCTAAATTAGCGGATCACGTGACACGAGCTAAAGCGAGTCCGGTTAGCACGTATTTGTTTCATCTGTACCATCAACAGGAACTTTTGAGTGCGGCGGAAATAATTCAGTATGACACCGGAAAGACGCTCTTGTCATACGGACTTTCCGGGGAGGAAGCGGAGGATCCGGTCGAGTCTGAACCAGAAGAACTTCCCGAGGAACGTCTGACGGACCCAAGGACCAAGAAGAGGAAATCAACCGATCCGGGGTCGAGGATCAAGCCACCGGCAATTGAGAGGGAGGAGTCCAGCAAGGGATCGGAGATGGAAACATAATCCGCATTTTTCAATGCGGGGCTCGATTGGATACGTGAAGCCAAGGTACTTCATGACGGATTATTGGATCTGGTGATAGATACCGCGGAAGTGCTGAAGGTGGATCTGGATCAGATCGTGGAAGCTGTCAAGCGACTGCCCAAGCTGGAGGACCTGAAGAAGAGGGATGAGCGGATCCAGGAATTGGAGGCGGAACGGAATATACTCCAAGCTCGGGTGAATTGGGCGGAAGGAGAAATGGTAGCTGCGAAAGAGAAAGAAAAGGAGGCCCTCGCGCTGGTCAAGAATCTAACCGGGGCAGTCAACATCAAAGCCGACATCATCACGAAGGCTGCCTTGTTTGACTCCAAGATGATATCCGAAGGCCACATTACCGGAACCAAGGTAGTTACCATCCTCGTAGACTTCACCGCGAGAATAGAGCGAGTTTTCAAGGAGATCCAGAAGTTGCTGGCAGCCATCGACCCAAACCATGCGATGGATTTCTCCACCTTTCCAGAACTCCCTTTTGTCGCAGGTACCCCAGGAAAGCCAGTGGCGGATCAAGCAACCCGGATGGAGGGTCTGAGGGGGATACTCACACCAGCCGAGCCTTCCGCTAGTAAGATACGGATGACGGAGTTGGATTTGAGGCCAGCCTCGGAACCGGAACCGGAGTCTAGCGCGAAATCGGTTCCAGTGCCATCTAAGTTCTCAACTCCGGAAGTTCCCAAGGCACAAACAATGCCAAATTTGATGGCCGGATCATTCAAGGTTCCGGGACAACAGGTTAGGGGAGATCTCATCAACCGGATCGGTGGGATGACAAATCCGGCTCGGACCAATCCGAAAGGATTTGTGCACATGCAAGAGACTACATCAGAGAAAGGAAGCGAACCCGCGACGTTGGAGGATACAACACCAGAGAAGGAGAAGGAAGTCCAAGTTATTGAAGATTCGGATGAGGAGAGTGCCCACTCCACTTCCGGAACCGAAGACGACAGCGATCCGTCTCCAGCCACGTGCCATATCCAGACTCGGGCCACCGCAAAAACTACGCCAGCTAAGAACACGAAGGGGACGCCTACCAGCCAAGCAGGGAGTCGTTCAAAAAAAGGACGGAAGCCAAGACATTAGGATTGGTAGGAGAGGAGGTATAGGATCCGGAATGGGGTTCCGAGCTTGGACCCGGTTTCCGGAAATTTAGGCGGATAGTAAGGAAATCCGGTTATCTCGGACGGTTGTTAGCAATCTGTCCGAATATCCCGGGAGGTTCAGGGATTGGTGGCCTGGATTTCCGGGTTTCCTTTTCAAGCTTTTAGGAGTTGACTTTGGGTTTTTGTGTTAGTATTTTAAGGGCAGGCAAGTTAGTTGTCGGCCATTCCATTCCATCCTACTCCATTGGATTTTAGTGCTTTCACGAATGTATTTACAATTTTCTTTTCTTAATCTAAGTCAGTCAGGATACCTATAGCTGCACTTTTTGCTTAGACAAGGTCTTTTTGAGCGGGGTGTATGCATGGGTGTATGATCTGGTATTGGAGAAAGAGAAGGGAGGGAGAGAAGGAATCCGGATCTTGAGCTACGGATCGTCTAGGAGTGGAGTGAGTGAGAAGGGATGCAAAGCTGAGTAAGGGAGTGCAAGTGTAACGTGCTTTTAAACTGTTGGAACCGCAATCCGGAGTAGAGGGTAGAGGTCCGTGCGAGTCCGGAACCAGGAGGGTTCTGTGCGGAGTTAAGCAACCGCCAAAGGAAAGGATCTCCCGCTACTTCGGAAAGTCTGCCAACCTCCCCCTTGGTAAATTGTCTTCTCTTTGAGATTCTATCCTTTTGGGTCTATAAGTTCTGATCCGTCGTTGTAGTAAGAAAGGTGTGGAAAGTGCTCTGTGTGACCTGATTCCGGATCGGCCAATCCGGAAACTGTGAGAGAATACTCCTCCCTCCTCCTACAACTACGTTGTCTTGGGTGTGTTGTTTAGTAGATTTAGAGTACAGAGAGAATAATTGTACAAGTGGTGAGTCCCCACCCCTTTCTAGATCAAGGGCGGACCCTCTGAGGGTAAAACAGAGGCAACAAAAACCAATGACGGAAGAAAGACGGAACTCAGATCCGGAGGTGTCCGGATCCGGAACGGAATCCGGAATGTACTAAGTTTCCGGAACAAGATAGGATAAGTGAAATAAGGGAGATTAAGTGAGTAGTCACAATTCGGATACTTCTCATTCAATCGATATCATACTAGAAGTTCCCTGGACCGATAATTCGTGTCATCTTGCAACAATTTGTTGTTGTCAGGATACTTACGGCTAACTGCGCGTACGACATGAGGGATAATAGGAATGGACTCAACATCCATGAATGACTTCATGAGCGCCGGGATTGTTGGGAAGTTCTCCTTCTTCAACATCATACTCCATCTTCCAAACAATGCGTCAATGTCGTCGTGTGTGTGACCAACAATCATGAAGTTGACATACACTTCTCTAAAGATCTTGTTAGCAACAAGTAGAGACCAGAAACAGAAAACATATCTATTCTTGTTGTCGCCGGTGGCATTGTCCATTTGCACATTCAAAATAGGAGGCAAAGGCACTGCTGGAACTGCATTCATTGGAAGTGGTGGCAGTGACGCGTCGCACATTTCTTTACCCTGCAGCACTACCCTGAACAAATTTGAAGACCCTGACCCAGAAAATAATTGCCGGAAAGAAGACTTCGATGGCAATTCCAGATCCTACAATAACTTTGCCATAGAACCAATTGTATAGTTTGAATCGTGATTAAAGAGATCCAAACCATAATGTGCGTAACGCACATCTCCATGACCATGAGCAATCTTGCCAGTGACAAACACAGGCAATTTCACAAGGCCATCAAGCTCCTTACTCCTGTGGGAAAAGACTGGAGAAATAGTCTTTGCATGATCCATCTTGTCGTGCATAACTGTGAGGCATTCGTGTGGAAAAGCTACTGAACGGTGACGGTTTGCATAATACAACTCCCAATGAGCTCGAGCAATCTCAATGTGCCTATCCAACTTCCGAGAATACTTCAATTCATTGTGAGACCCACTTATAGCACCCTTCTTGAGGTCTTGCAATTTGTCACACGTGCCACATCGCGCAAAATTGTCTCCAGGCTTCTTCACCTCATACTCAGGAAACTTACAGCACCTAATCTTACTCAAGTTCAAAGCTGACACCTCACTCAGTCCAAAAACAGCATTGACATCATTGAGTTCTTTCATCTTACCCTTCCACTAGAAGGTGGAAGGTAGGATCTTGGCCACAACTTTCTCTCCTGACTTCAGGGTCTTCGTACGATGAGGCATGTGATCTGCTTCTTTCTCCAGAATGCACTTCAATGTTGCTATAGCTTGTTGAGTGTGTTTCCTCGGTTTCACCGTTCCCTTATTGCCATGGTCCTTTGCCTCTCGACCACGCCTCATGTACGATTGGTAGCGATAGAATGTGGCCTCAAGGACCCCAACTATATGCATCCACGCTCGCATACATACCGGTGTATTGTCAATTGACACCATTCGTCTACCACGCTCGTCAACATGCACGTGCCTATGCACATCCATTTTCATGTAGGTCTTGTGTTTGAGCGTGGAGTTGCGATACATGCGTTCACGAAAGGCTCGAATCTTATTCCTAGGAAATGGCTGAACACAGTTGCGACTACAACATATTTTAGTAGACACTGCATGGATGGAATCTTGAGTAAGCAACTCTTTCGATTTCAAATTTGTTTCATGGGGCGCATTCCGGACCATACTTGTGTATGGTCTCGAAGACGTCGAAGAGGGCGGATTCAAGAGAGCCTGTTGGAGACAATTGAATTTGTCCCTAGCCTCATGGTCTCTAAGGCTAGTTCCACGACAATGGACAAGATGAATAGGCCAAGCCAACAATGAGCACACTTGTTCCTCTAGAAGGTCCTCTTCGCTATGTGTTTTGGAGATGTGGATCGCCACGTGGGTGTCACCAAGAGGGCCATTGGCACCCAAAATGAGGTCAGAGTTCACACTATGACAGACACCTTCACCCACAAGCACTCCAGCCTCATTGTACAAGGTGACAACTCGAGTATTCCAAAGCCGACGCGGTAGACCTTCGCATTCCGGGACCCCAACATTCATTGCTTCGACATTCTGAAATTCGTCTTCTGAAGATGCCATGAAATCCTCTTCATCATGTCTGAATTCACTGGATTCAGAATCCGATGACATGGACATGTCATCAGGGTCATCTATAGTATCCATGGATACCTGTAAAAATGCAATGTGAAATAGGGTAAGTGAATTAAAGCATAGATCATGCAATTTCATTCATGTTCAGGTCGACCCGACCTGAATTACCAAATGTTATAGGTACATCTATGACAGGAACGAACTTATTCTGTGAAGCCTAGGTTTCAACTGCAATTGACATCATTCATTAAAATTCCTTATAAATTCAGATATATGTAAACACTGTTTTCAGGTCGAATCGATCTGAAGTGTCTGACCCCTGTCTTGTATAATTTTTGTCAGCCGAAAATATAAATGTAAGAAGACTGAGTACAATCCTGAATTTCAGCTCGAATCGACCTGAAGTGTCCCTTGTACTTTGAGAGAATGAACCCATCTTCATCTATTCAATTCGACAGGAAATTCCCAATTTTATTCCTTTAAAAATCTCGAACTTCTCGAACTGAAGTCTGTGATGGGAGTACCCACACTTCAGGTCGAACCGACCTGAAATGAGGACTTGTAGTGAGCCGAATCCCATCTGCACACTATTATCATTACGTACAGAATTCTTGGTGATTGAATCTGTGAATATCGGGAATTTCAGCAGGACATCTACGAGATTTTCACTTGAACGAAATTACAATTATAGATATGGTTTAGGTCGACTCGATCTGAATTGCCATGTATATCATTTCATTAACATATTTGATGACAGAACTATTCAATCTACCTAGGATACGTTTTACATTACTTCAATTACTATCATATGGGTCAGTTCAGGTCGACTCGACCTGAATTGCATGAACGAATGACTAATGTAGACAATCTCACATTCAGATCGACTCGACCTGAAGTGCATTAAAATTTACTCATGTACCTTTGTTCGTATTCAAGTCGACTCGACCTAAACAGTTCCGGATTTCTCGGACATTGTGTTGGCAGTCTTGTAGTAACCGTGATCTCGTGTTCCGGGTTTCTCGGCGAGATAATCGGGCACTGCACTCTCAGAATTCTGCAACTCAGATGTCGAGAACTGAACATTGAATAAAGACCTTGTCACTAAAAATTGAGGAAGCCCAGAACTCATAATCGTACTACTCGATTTTCAGTAATAAACGTTGGAAACACACGCACTCTGCCAACTTCAGCAACTAGGAACTCGACAATAGATGGCAGCGCTGAAAGAAACATTATACACACTTAGAAAACTACTATGTGCTTACAAAGTAACTATGTCCAATCCATTGAATGAAAATGTTTGAAAATGCTAAAGGCTTCTAACCTGAGGACATACGGAAGGCAACAAGCGCATTCACCGAGATCCTCGAAGCGCAATACTCCGACACTCTAGATAGTACAAGTACAGAAGTTGATAGAATTCAGTAATGACATGAGAGAAGTGAAATCTCGCATGAACGTCCATGCATTCACGACGGAGAAGGAGAGTACCCTAATGCGCACGGACGCAGCGACATTCAAAACAATTTTGGCGGCAATGTGTAGGCGCGAATGCGAAGGCGGGAGCTGTAGGACGGAATTTGAAAATCTCGAATTCCTTCCGCAAATTCCTTTGATTTTTGATTCCCGCCTACATTGTTCATGACAGAAATAGCCACTGACAGCTATTAAGTACTTATGAGGTTTCTTTCTTGCACCGTTAAGCACTAATTTCTAGATTCTATTTGTAACAGAATCTAGGCAAGAAGTCTTCATTGTCTTTTTTTCTTTTGCAATTTCTAGAAGTCAATTTGATTTCACTGAAGTTAAGGTCTCTTTGTAAATTTAGACAAACACAACCTTTTGCACCACCCAAGTGTTTGCATGTGATTTTATCAATAAGGGTTTTACGGTTTAGGGTTTAGGGTCTTTAGGGTTTAGGGTTTAGGGTTTTCAGGGTTTAGGGTCTTTAGGGTTTAGGGTCTCTAGGGTTTAGGGTCTTGGGTTTAGGTATTTTTGTAGATTAATAAATCATTTCATATCATGTTTTTGAAATATTGAACAAATATTTAATTTAGAAGTGAATTCAAGGTTTTAGTACATACTAAGGAATTATACTACATGCACTTTTAAATTCTTTTTATAATGTTCGCAATATTAATTTTTCCATGAATCCGAATTATTTCGCAGAGATTTGCAACTTGTGTGTTATTTTTTCGGACATGCTTCCACGTCAAACCGATACAAATTAATGGTTTGGTTTGTATTAAATACAACATCAATCCTAAAGTATTTTTTTGGGAACTCATTTGAAAAAGTGTAGGGAAGCAATAGGGTTGTCTTAAAATTATGTTTTTCCATGAATCCTAATTATTTTGAACATTTGCAACTTGTGTATTACGTTTTTTGGCATGCTTCCACGTCAAACCGATATAATTTATTGGTTTGGGTTCTATTAAATACAGCATGATTTTTAGAGTATTTGTTTTGAAATCCATTTCAAATGAAGAAGACAGTGTAAGAAAGCAATAGGGTTGTCTTAAAATTAAGTTTTTCCATGAATCCTAATTATTTTGAACATTCGCAACTTGTGTGTTACGTTTTTGGACATGCTTCCACGTCAAACCGATATAATTTATTGGTTTGGGTTTTATTAAATACAGCATGATTTTTAGAGTCTTTTTTCTAAAACCCATTTCACTTGGAAAAGTGTGGGGAAGCAATAGGGTTCTCTTAAACTTCATTTTCCCATGAATCCTTATTATTTCGAAGATTTGCAACTTGTGTGTTATGTTTTCGGACATGCTTCCACGTCAAAACGATATAATTTATTGGTTTGGTTTCTATTAAATACAGCATGATTTTTAGGGGATATTTTTTAAAACCCATTTCAAATTTTCAATTGACAAAGTGTAGGAATGCAATAGGGTTCTTTTCAAATACTTTTTCCAATGAATCCTACCAGACGCATTCATCCTCAAAATTTCAATCATTCATTAGAATTTTTATGTATTAGACTAGCGGTTGGCGCTTGCTTTGCTACTTGTTAACTATATTACTTTCATCAAATTCTTATGTGATAGAATGTAGATTAATAAAGTATTTATAATCTTTAAATGAAAATATTGACATTCTCATACAATACTTTTTGGAAATACATATATTGTGCAATACAAAGTAATTAAAGAAAATCTTTATATCATAATTTTTTTTTGAAATCTTTGTAAACATGAAAACATTTGCAAGGACACGACCACTTGATGAATTTTTTCACTTACAAGCAGTGGTGACCAAAATTGAAGAATTGAAATGCAAATTTGTCAGATTGTAAAGACTTTGTAAATACTTTATTGTAGAATTTAAAATTGTTTTTATCTAACAAAACTTCAAATCATTTTGTAGTAAGAAAAGAAAATCATAGAATTGTGGAAGTAAAACGAAGTATGAAGCCAAGAAATATGAAGCCTCCATAATATCACTTTACCTCTGTAATATCACCTTTTTACACTCTGTGCTATTATAGGTCAAATAGCCATTGAAGCTTTATAATATCACACAGTGTAAAAAGGTGATATTACAGAAAGCCTAGTGATTTTAATAGTATGATAGAATGCAGAACAAGAATTTTAATAAATATTTAAATGAAAATTACTAAAATATTCATATAATTTATTTAAGAAATAAACATATACTGATATAATCAATAGAAATTTAATGAATGATGAATCAAATACATGAATCAAATAGTGAATATGGTAAAAAATACAGATACATTAAAATGCATTAGAAATTTGATTCAATTGTTACTAACATTGGCACCCGAAAAAAAAATTTCAAGGAAGAACTTGTAAATCTCAAAAGCTTCGTGAACGGTGTGAAAGTTGTGCATTTTCGAGTTATTTTTGGTTCTAGAAAATTAGAAAATTATTTTTTCTTATATTTTGGTTGCAATCTTGGTACCGTCGGAAAGTTCTTGACAAGGAGGTGTGCACGGGCTTGGTTTTGTGGCATTCTGCCTCACGGTGAGAAAGTTGTGTATTTTTTAGTTATTTTGGTCACAATTTTGGTATCGTTGGAGAGTCCTTGGCGAGGAGGGGTGCATAGGCTTGGTTTCATGGCATTCCAACTTACAGTTAGAAAGTTATGCATTTTTGAGTTGTTTTTGGTTTTTAAGAAAATTTAAAAGTTACTTTTATTTTTGTTTTCATTGTGGCAATGCCACAGGGCACTCGAGTAGTAATGCAAAAGAAGTATAAAGCCAGTACGGGTCCGGGTTCCATAGGCGTGTCCGGGTATCGGTTTGGGACAAATCCGGGTACGGTTTCTTGAGGTGGGTCCGGGTCCGGGTGGGTACAGGTTCGGGCGGGCGGGTATAGGTTTGGGCGGGCGGGAACAGGTTTGGGTGGGCGGGTACAGGTTTGGGCAGGCGGAAACAGGTTCGGGCGGGCGGGAACAGATTTGGGCGGGCGGGAATAAGTTCGGGCGGGCGGGAACAGGTTTGGGTAGGCGGGAATAGGATCGGGCGAGTTCGGGCGAGTTCGTCGCGGGATGGAGGGTTCGGGTGGGTTCATCGCGGGATGGAGGGTTCGAGCTGGTTAGGGTTTGGGTTGTTTCGTTGTATTTTGTTGCTCTGTCGTGTTGTGCAGTGTGAGTGTGTGTTTTTGTTTTGTTTTCGTGTTTTTTATTTTTCAGTTTTCACAGTAGAGCAGAGGGGTCAGATTGTGGGATTGGAGGAGAGTGAGGGAGCAGGATTTTCCATGCTCACAGCGGAAGGTGGAACTTGGATTGCTCGTTGAGAGAGTTGCGCGATTGCAGAAGACATTGTGGGTTGGAGGAGAGTGAGGGAGCACGGTCTTGCAGTAGAGGGCACCGGTCTTGCAACAAAGAGCATGGTCTTGCAGCAGAGGAGCACTCGGGCGCTCGCAGCATTTGTCGCAGCAGCATTCGTCGGAGCACAGGGCGCACCAGCATTCGTCGCAGCAGCAGAGGTCGCTCGCAGCAGTAGAGGCGCAGCAGTAGCGGTTTAGGGTATCAGGTATCCTTTCTTTCCTTGCTCTGTTTGATATGTGCTTTCGACCTCGCTTGAGAGGGTGCTAATCTCTTTCATGAAAAAATTTGAATTGCGTACTCTAAAGGATTTCATACGCAAAACCCTGAACCCTAAAACCCCGACAGCGGACATCGCAAATTGGAATCGGGGCTTAGAACGAGATAAATTCCCTTGCTTCAGCAAACTGTAGTAATGGAACTGAATCAATGTCATTTGTATAGAATTAGCTCGATGTCATTTTGTATAGAATTAGGTCGATTGTTGTTCCTGTTCTCATTGTCACAGGACACTAGCTAAATCATGTCCACGAAGTGAGCCCAACAAGATAATGTGGAGTTCTCTTGGAATAAAAATAAAATCATGTTCCCAATTTTGAGCCATGTCTAGGGCATATTTCAATTCTGTCTTAACTAATGTGAGGTCTCTAATTACAAATATGAACTCAAAATTTGCAAAAAAAACTGAGGATGAAATTGCATTGTGTTGGGTGCCCAAAGAATCTTGTTGAAATTCAATTATTGTGGACAAGAGTTGTGTATTGTGTTTGGAGGTATTTGCTTTCTAATAAGAGTTGTGTATTGTATTAGGAGGTATTTGCTCCCAACAGATTGGATCTTTCTTTGTAATTGTTGGAAGGAATCTGGTTGCTTGGAATATGTTTGCAGTTTGTTTCTTGGCATTTGGTTTGCAATGTAAGTTTTTAAAAATTGGTTTGTTTTTTGCATTTCAGATTGACAATTGTAGCATTGGAGTTACAAGATTGTGGAGTCCATAATAAGCAGCTACACTGAAAGTAGGAGCTAAGTTGAGGCTGAAGTTGCATACCGCTTGCTTGTAGAAACTCAGGTTTGTATTAATTTCAATTCTCTTGCACCATCTCAGCTTTGAATAGTGATTTCTGTGTGATTGTTGTAAAGCTAGCTGCAATGTCCAATGGGGTTTAACTTGCGGGATGTATCGTGTGCGTACGTTCCTTTTTTAGTTCTCTTGAGGTTTGTTGTATTTTGTTAGAATTCATGGTTTGGGAGTTTCTAGATGGAAACATGCTTGTTTGGGATGTTGTAGGTTTGTACAATGACTTTTTGGTTTTAGGTTTAGGTGATCTGCTGGTTTGAGATGTTTTTGATTTTTTTGGCTTTTTTCAACTCTTGAATTTGTTGAAAATGTGGATAATCTTGCAGATTTTGGAGATTAATCCATCTGCATTGCATTTCAAGGTCCTCATTTTTCAATTCCCGAGGTGAGTTATAATGCACGGGACTTTGTTTAGGGTTTAGGGTTCAGAAAATGGCATTCATTGTTTAGGGTCCAGTGCTTCAGTTCCAGGGTTTGTTTAGGGTTCAATGCTTAGGGTCCAAGGTTTCTTTAGGGTCCATTGCTTAGGGTTTAGGGTTTCCTTAAGGTCTACAAATTAGAATTCAGAATGTCACGGAAAGTTATGACCAGCCACACACACACAAATTCCCTAGAATCAACCCAAACTACCCGGGTATCATCCTGTCACACTAAATTCCTAAACGTACCACGAATGTAAGGCACCTGAACGAAACTGCAATTCTGGTCGCATCGACCTGAATTGCATATCCCTTCAAACACTTCCCCTTCTAAAATCTATTCATTAGTCCGGGCAAGTTCATTGAAAATTTTCAGATGAGATTAACCTACATTTCAGGTCGATCTGACCTGAAATGTACACCTACTAGCATATTATGTACAAAGAAGGCAACTAAGTGGAAGGCAATTGCACTAACATGTCAGAAGACAAATAACAAACACATCCAAATTGAATGCAGATCAGGTCGGTCCGACCTGAACTGCAAAAAAGACCCTATGCAATCTGACGTGTCAAATAAGTTGTAAGACCAACAAATAAATTACTATCACAATATTAGACACCTATTTAAAAACAAATTGACTAATAAATGAATTCATTAATGTGTCGGTAATGTACGTCACATGACCCACATTACAATTCAGGTCGCATCGACCTGAATTGCAGAGCCCCATAAATCATATCCTCTCCCAAATCTTTGCATTTGTCCGTGCTATTTCATGGACAATGTTGACATGAGATGAACATGCATTTCAGGTCGGACGGACCTGAAATGTACACCTACTAGCATTGTTAGTACAAGGAAAGCAACTGAGTAGCAGACATTATCACTAACATCCCAGAAGAGAAATAACATGATCGTCAAAATTAAATGCAAATCAGGTCGGTCCGACCTGAGCTACAAGGAAGACCCTCTGCAATCTGACGTGTCAAATAAGTTGTAAGACCAACAAATAAATTACTATCACAATATTAGACACCTATTTGTAAACAAGTTGACTAATAAATGAATTCATTAACGTACCGGTAATGTACGTCACATGACCCACACTACAATTCAGGTCGATGCAACCTGAATTACAGAGCCCCATAAATCATATCCTCTCCCAAATCTCTCCATTTGTCCGTGCTATTTCATGGACAATGTTGACATGAGATGAACATGCATTTCAGGTTGGTCCGACCTGAAATGTACACCTACTAGCATTGTCAGTACAAGGGAAGCAACTGAGTAGCAGACATTGTTACTAACATCCCAAAAGAGAAATAACATGATCGTCAAAAGTAAATGCAGATCAGGTTGGTCCGACTTGAACTGCAAGGAAGACCCTCTACAATCTGGCACAACAAATACGTATTCCCTTCACCAACATACATATTTATATGACTATATTAGACACCTAGTATAATTAACAAATTGACCAAAAGACAAATTTCTAATAAACATCCATTTACCAACAACAAACATGACAACACTACCGCATGCAATTCAGGTCGGACCGACCTGAATTGCCAGTTCCAAAGTGAGAACAATACGTACTAGGACGATCCGATAACATTAATCAATAACATTGAGGCCATCACAATAGCAGAAATATTTGCATATTCCGACTAGAACTTCACGTCGAGTCGACCTGAAGCGTATGAAGCAAAACGAACTGAGTCCAAGTAGATCAAACACATAGAAGATGAAATGTAGAAGCTCCATGTACTGGCATTTAGGTCGGGTCGATCTGAATCAACATAGCAACAACTCTTGTTGTAACAACATCCCGTTTGAAAAATGAATGCAGAATGGATGACCAAATTGAGGAGCTGGAGGCCTTCTACGTACGCTCTGCACACGAATCCTCTAGGGAAGAAGGGGACGACTTTGACAATGACGGAGACTACTGGGAATTCAAAAATCCCGAAAAGGTTGAGAGTTGGAGTCTCTACATGATTCCTTTCAAGAACCTTATTTGCTTTGCTGCAAAGTTCAAAGACACCGACCATTTCTTCAACATATCCTTTGATGAGAAGATAAAGGACGTTGCCTACGAGAGTGGTCTATTCTTGAAAATTCAGTGTGTTACAGCTGTGACAGGACAATCTGAAAGCGAGCAGTACCACTTCACTATTCGCTTGGACTCCTCAAGATGTGCCTTCAACATATCGCACTTCCTGTCAACGCTAGAACCGACTGAGTACAGAACGGAGATTCCCGACCTTGAGAAGAAAGTTGACCACAACTACTTCAAGACAAAGGACGGGAAGTTGGCAACGGGGAAGGCCCTATACTCTCGCCTGAAGACACTCCTGAACGACTTCACAATTCTGAAGACGAAACTTGAGCTGAAGAAGAAAGACATGACTGTCAGAACTGTCTCCCAGGAGTTTCCAAGTAACGTGGAGGGACAGAGCTCAATGGGTACACCTGGAATCCAACAGAGTCGGGGGACAAGAAAGTCCATGCAGGCCGCTACTCCAGCACGAGCTCCCAGGAAAAGTAAGTTCGCATCAACCTCAACAGCGGCAACAGCAGCGCAAGACCCTAGTGCAGTTTTACTAGGGGAGCTGAGTTTTGTATCCGCGGTAACTGAGGTCCCGGTCCCTTATGACGCCAAGCAATCGCACGATTACATTGCGTCCGCGGAGGCATACAAGGCCTACTGGAAGCACTGCACGGACGCCTACATCTTTGGCTTGGAGGATAAGAAGACAATTTCCATTGAGCAGCTCATCAAGGCCCTAGAGGACTTAAACATCCGTAGCCATGAGATGAAGCTCGCGGAGGACATGATGACATACCTCTGGGAAATGCCAGAGAAGTCCACAAAACAAACATTGTGTGTCATGCTAGTGGATTGCCCCAAGAAGCCAAAGCCAGAGGACTGGCCAGCACTAGAAAGGAAGAACATCTACATCATCAATGGGCAGCATAGTGTGACTGCCAGCAAAATGATGGTGGACCAAAACCTTGACAAAACATCATATTCATTAAAATGAGAGTTTTCCAGTGAAATGGGAGTTGCGGAAGAGACTTTCAACCATGAATTTAATATACTTGTAGATCAGTGACTACCAGGAAAGCATTGCAATGACACAGAAAGCGCATACGGAAGGTACAAATTCCAAAATCGAAGGTCAAAATTGTGACTTCTTCATAATTTATAGGAAGTCATCAAATATACATGTATTGTATGTATGCACTATAAACATAGAGCAATCCATGTACTAAACTACTACTTTCATCGTAGACTACACTTGTATAAGATACATATGATGTAAAACGTAGGGTTCAGGAAGCACTACGATTGAGCACTAGGACTTTCGTAAAATTGACAATTGCGTCCACAAAATGAAGGCTTTGTGACCAGAAGGCTATGAGCCAGCCTTTATCAACAGCAGAGACAAACGTAGGGATTGTCAAAGCCCGGAAATTGAAGAGTTGAATACCAACTCTTAACCGACCTAATATTCTCAGACATTGCACCGGAGAAAGTGCAATGCAAAAGATTATTTGGTGAGGCAACAGTTGTTATTCAACTCTACAACATCCGGGCTACGACAACGTATTGTCCATAATGACTATGAGGTCCACGATTGTCAAAGCCCTGGAAATTGTAGAATCGAATACCAGCTATTCCCCTAGTTGAGCCAATTCGTGGTAAAAGAAAGCAAACATTATATAACCTTAACTCTCAGCTACTCTTCGAATGTACTCTCACACACCACAATGTCCAAAAAGCAATGTATAAGTGTACATTAGAAGAATAGCTGAGAGTAAAGGTTATATAATGTTTCCTTTCTCTTCTACCACGAATTGGCTCAACTATGCACATAGTCGGGTCTAAGACATCTTAAAAGTGGAAAGGGAGAAAGCAAACATCATATAACCCGACTCACACCCCTACTCATCAAGTACTCTCACACACCACAATGTCTAAAGAGTAGTGTATGAGTGTACTTGATGAGCATGGCGTGAGTTGAGCTATATAATTTTTGCTTTGTCCATTTCCACTTTCAAGCTCAGTTGTGCACTCAGTCGGTTCCATGTGCAATGCAAACGATTATTTGCTGAGGGAACAGTTGATATTCGACTCTACAACTTCCGAGTTTCAACAACCCCTACATTATTCTCTGCTATTGATAAAATCGGGCTCAAGGCCTTACTAAGGTTTAGGGTTTATTATTTCTGTACTCTCTATGCAAACTTAGGGATTGTTGAGCCTTTTTGTACATAATTAGGACCTCTTCTACATACAATTGTACATGAGGTACAAGATGCAGTCTTCAGAAGCATTTCCTAGTTCGTTTCCCATGTGGAATGCTACTTAGTTATCCTACATATACAAAGATATCTACAATACGGAAATAACACTACTATTGAACAATCTTCAGGATTGGAGGTCCACCCCAGGTCGATGAGTTCATTCAATTTCTTCATTCAGCTATACGATGCACTCTTCATCTTTTCCCAAGCCCTTCGAATTTCTGGTCCCCGATTGTATCCCCCCTTGTTAATATGTCCAAAGTCTCGAATGTGTTGCCCCCTTTGTGCTTGCAACGACCTTCTTTCCCATGCGTCCCAACTTGGAGTTGAGACATCAGTACAGAATGATCCATTGCGTTTTGGTTTCTTCAATCTCCCCCGTTTAGACGGAATGTGTGGCCGTGGTATGGATGGTCCAACAGCAGGGATCGGAAGCGTTTCCGAAAGCGGATGAATTGGGGCCTTGGACTTCTCTTGTGCTACGGAGGTTGGATAATTGGCGTCCCCGTAAAGCTTCCTCTGAGTCTCCTTGTCCGAGGCAGTTGGTGACATTGATGACGCCCGGAGATCTTTGGAGCGCAGAGGAGATGGCGAGCATGAAACTGACAAGCGCGGTTTCTTCTCCAACGAACTGTCTACTACTCCCTCATCGATTGGTCTCCTTGAGAAGTCCATAGTGGAATTGACGGTCGGAGCTGAGCAGAGGAAGTTCCCAGTACTGAGTATAACGTACTGTCCATAATCGAAGATGGAGTCCGCAGATGCCTGACAGGGGAGTCCATCCGTTGCAGGGTACTCCGATGTGCTGTCCATCTGCAACAAACGTACCTTGAATTAGAATAGCAATCGAGGGAATTTCAACATTGGACATCATTTTGGGGTCTCCGTAGTCAAGATTGGCAGGAGAGTCCACAATCGTGATTGCCCGCGAAGTTGCAAATCAGCGCGACTCGAGCTGAAATGTACGAGACTCCAAAAGTATTGAACGAGGCTTCAAAACACTACACATCAGCTCCACTCGCGCTGAATCGCATACCTCCAGTGGGTTAGCTATCTAGTGCCACTAGGCGACCCCCGAACCACCTTCATGAGCTCGTCGTACTCTCGACGATTCCTTTCCTCACACAACATTTTTTGCCCGATTTTCCACTTCTTCGCTTTCCTGAACGCTTTGAGTCCCATGTCCTGGCTTTGGTGCAACTGTTGAAACCAAGGAAGTAGAACCCCGAGCAGGAACGTGTCCTTGTCTCCATTGCCCTTGTTACTCCAGGACTCCGAGACTACAACATTTTCTGGTTTGTTCATGATGTGCTTCCGGCGGCTGTCGTCGACTATGACTGTATTGTCAGGAGTGAAGTTTGTTCGGGAGTCAGCGAAAAGCACGTCCAGGTTCTTGAGGAACAATGCTTTGTCGGTTCCCGGTTCCTTATAGGGGATCCACGTGCCGGCTCCATCCCAGCGCTTCAACGTTTTGCATGCGTCCTGCCCGAGAACTTGGAAGGGCAACCCTCCATCTCGGAACAGATAAGCGCAGATCTCATCAGTGGTGGACTTCTTCATGGAACTCCACACTGAGACGAATGCTATCCTGCCTAACTCCTTCAAGAACGCGGAGCAGTTGGGCCTGACGTAGACAGCCTTGGGTCCTACAATGGCCCTGATTGTGGCTCCGATTTCTGGTTGTACGCATTCCCTGACCCCTTGGACTTCCAATCTTCTGTGACACATAGAATGCCATTGAGGTCCAGGATGACGTTCAACTACTTCCCTGCCATCCCGGATCTCAATGACCTATGGACTCCCTTCGAGGATCCCTTATTAGAGCCCTACAGATCGTACCCCTGGTAACAAACGGCAGCAATCGTGTCCAGTCACGCCAAATGACACGAATTCTAGGAGGCATCATTGCTCAAAATGAAGGCAGAAGAGTAATGAGTCCATAAGAACAAGAGGGCGCATTTTACCTTCCTCCGCGTAGAACCTGAAGGTTCATCTTGGTTTTCCATTGCCAATAGTGTAGGACTAGGAAGTACCGATTGCTCATCCATTGGTTGTGCCTCATCTACGTTCGGGTGTGGTGAAGGCATTGGTGGAAGAGAATGTGCGACAACAAAAGGGCCTTTCTCAGGCAAGCAATTGACATTCAGGTGGCCTGCGATTCATGAATCAGGAAAAATAGTTTTCGTGAGAAATCCATTTATTACAATTTCATGAAATGAGTTTTAATTTACAAAACTAGTCCTACATTTTCTGTACCACCTGAATTGCTTCTAGTCGGCATGTTGTATCTACAATTGAATCTCTAGCCCAAAGACTACAATACAATTCAACGCGAGTTGCGCTGAGACTACACACAGGACACTGAATGGTCATTGGGCACAACCTGCAGGTGGTTCTTCGGTGGATTGGTCAGAACTTGCTTGCGTAGGCTCGGAATCATCCACTGGCAGGATGCGCGCAATGCCAACGTCCTCCATTGCGGTGTCTCCCTCGCCGACGTCGACACCACTCCATTCAATGGCCTCTGGAGCTTCCTCTACCGGTGGGAGTGGCATCGAGACAGGATCCGCACCAGGAAGAGGTGGAGGTGCATTGTCCGAGTGCACCGGGCTTGAGGCATTGCTGATGTTGGAACTGGAGGGTTGGCCTTGCAGCATCAGTGGAGGCGACTGCGTCGCGGGCTGTAGCTCAGCAAGAGGTTGGATTCCGACCCTCGACATTAACAACTGTATGATCTCCCTGTTCCTCCGGGACTCTTCCTTCATCTAGTCCGTGTTCCGTTGGTGCATCTCCATGTTCAACAGCCTCTCGTTTGCATTGTTAGCTCTCATTTGAGCCAACGCTAGCTCCGTTTGCTTCTGTGAATTCTCCGTCTGCTTCTGCAGAGCCGCCAGAGATTCTGCGGTCGACCTCTGAATTTCGGCCAGTTGCTGGACGACATTGGTGATGGGATCTGCCTTCCTCTTCTTCTGTGGCCGTCCAGAAGGAGTGGGCGTCCGCGGCGTCTGTGATAAGGGCGGAAGCATGGATGAAGCAGACGACCCCGGCACGTCGGTGTGTTGTCTTGTTGGTGTGGGCATCTCTTCAATGCCTACATTATGATCATCCATCTCCATAATGTTGTCTTCCTCCTCATCGGTGGAAATGTCTTCTACATCATTGTAGACTGGAGCCGCCTTCTTTCTGGCTGGAGACTCCTGACTTGATCTCAATTTCCGCTTGGAGGAGGAACTGGGACCTTCACCACTCTGGATGGGATACCCAGTGTCGAGAAAATCTTCCTTATCCAATGTGTAGGCCTTCGAACAGATTTTCTCCCAGTCAGGGGATTCCATTGTGAATCCAACAGCGTACACGTCTACAGATGACATCTGCAAGGGAGAGAAGCAGAGGGTAAGAATACAATTGTAGACAGTGACAATTCAGCGCGACTCGCGCTGAATTGACGAGTGCGTGAAACCATGAAATTGAAGAGGAAGGAATCAAATTAGCGCTAGTCGCGCTGATCGGCAATTAAGGGACATACCACTACAGCGCATGTAAGTTTGCCTCCCGCAAAACAGGAGAAGATGCAACCCCCTGGAGCGCAGAAACTCTTCACGAGCCACAAATAGAACTCCATGCGCAACTCCAAGCTGTGGAGCCGGTATTCGAGCTCGCTATAGGCACGTGCCTTCACGTACCGATTGGAGTCCGGGCATTCGTACTGCTCTGGAATACCCACTCCAATTGCATTGCTGGGATGCTGAAGAAACACCAGAAACACCTTCGGCGGCTTATTCAACGCCAAAATATCTCCGAGGCGGTCATTCTTTCCCGCATTGTACGTGGAGTAGTCCAATAAGAAGGAAGATAGAATCTCGTCCGACTCCACGAAGTGCAGGACCTGTGCCTGTTCCTTCTCATCACCGCAAATAAAGAGCCAAGAGGGAACATTCTGAAGTACCGGGTCGTGCATCTTGCGGAGTGACATCATTACTTCCTTGAAGTAAGGGCTGTCCACAATGGAGCTCCCTTTATTCTCGACTCCAGGTAATGTCCTGAAGTCGATCACGCCCAACGCCATTCTCTTCGACGTGTCTGGATCCCATGCTCTCACTGGCCACTCCATAAAACTATTAGTGCTTTCAACGTATGGGCGGTAATAACCCTTGGCCGTAGGTTTCTCGAATTTATTCTTGTGATGAAAAAATACGTTGAAAAATTCGAATGCTTGTGGGGAGAGCTCCGCACAAGTCTTATTCTTTTGGCTGACAGATTTTGCTCTCCCGAAGTAGGCCTCTCCAGGTCGGTCGAGGAGCACGTCAATTGTGGCTCTGGAAAACATTCGCGACGTCTTGAATGCTTTCCAATTGTCCTTGATGATTTCGTTCTTGGCATTCATAAGTCCAAGCTCAAGATCGATTTGGTGAAGCTCTTTCTTCACCAAGTGCTTGCGCTTCTGCCTCTCTGACCACTCCCTGGCGGTATAGCAACTCTGCAGCACAGACGACACGGCCTTCACCATCACCTTCGGATAAGGCAAGGTGCGTTTCTCTCCCGTCTGGTTCAGCATATGCTTGGCGAGTGTCGCCAATTCATCGTAGCTCAGGTTTCCCAGATTCTTGAAGAATTCTCGGTTGAGAAGGCAGTTATCTGGGTTCCATCCTTTCCTTGCATTGAACGTTCTCCGCGTGTCTGGGTTGATGAGCTCTCCGAATGCGGCCGTAGTGATAACCTTGCTCCAGAGCTTGTACACTTCCTCTGGGGCCATGATTAGCTTGAGCTCATTCGTGAGCTTCAGCTTCTCCTCCTTGGACTTTCTCTTTGCGATTCGGAGGTTCTTGTTCACGTCAATCATCGAGAACCGCAAGAAGACGGCTTTCTCGAAGTCCTGAGGATCGTGCACAACACTTTCATTAGACAAGGTGGTTTAATGATATTTGAATTGGCATTGCTAGTTGACTTGAGCCAAACTTGACACATCAGCGCGAACTGCGCTGAAATGCATACATACCTGAAAGGACTCTCTGTTTCTTCTTGCTTCAACCGTGCGTCTTGTAGCCGTGCTGGTCCTGACGGACGCTACCTGCGTAGGATTTCTTGGCTTCCCCATAGCCTCCCACACTGACCGCGCTCCAAGGATATTCGTTGCCCATGATGGCTGCGCAACCTGAAAATGGTTTGTCCTATTGTAGAACGCGGAGATGAGCCTGAGCTTCTCTACGTCATTTGACCAGACCACGAAGCACTTCCATTTCCGGAAGTGTTCCCTCTCCGTGCGGTCTACCTTGTTGGCGTCATCCATCATCCACTTACTGGCGTCGACGTTGTGCTGCCCATTGATGATGTAGAAATCGCCTTTCTCAATCTCTGCCCACTCCTTTGGTTTTTCATTGTATCCAACCGGCATGACGCAGAGCGTTTGTCTCGTGCTCTTGTCGGGCATATTTAGTAGCCAGTTCACTAAATCCTTGACAATTCGGTCCTCCTTCGAGCGGATGTTGAATGTTGCTGGAGGTGGGATTAGTTGAGAGATGTCAATCTCTTTCTTGTCATCAGTCTTGAAGATGTAGGCGTCCTCACAAGTGGTCCAGAACTTCTTGTACACTTTGCTTACTTCTTCATAGTTTGGCTTTCTTTCCGTTGCTCGAGAATGAGGGACATGTGCCATCTCGTCGACGTAACTTGCCTCCGCAACTTCAGATACCTCAGAGGACCTTGCCAGAGGTGCCTGCACGGACGGGGATGCCTTACTTTTCTTCCCTTTCTTATTTTCCGGGGTTTTCTCTACCGGCTTTCTCGAATTTCTGGTTCCCCGAGCGCCTCCGGATTCCTGCGTGCTGTTGAGTCTGGAGCCCTAACTCACACCCTGTCTGGAGGTGTCCACTGAGACGGATCTCGGCCTGCTTAACTCGGTCTGCATTGCCAGCTTCCCTTTGAGTTGATCGAAGTCCTTGAACAAGGCACGGATCTTGCTGCAGAGCTTCTTATGGTTCAAGGGCGTGCCATCTGAATTCTGCCACTCATTGTTATCAATTTTTTTCTCCAACTCCTTTATTTCGTCCCGGAACGGCGTGGGTTCTAGGCTTGCGAGGAGGGGTGTCATCACATACGGAATGAGGATGGAGTTTAGGCAGATTGTGAAGTGGTACTGGTCTTGAGGGGCAATGTTGGGAAACGTTGTCACACACTTCACTCTAACCATGGGGAGGGTGTCCATTTCTAGATCTTTTACCATCTCCTCGTAGGAGAGGTTTAGAAACACCTACGCGTTCTTGAACTTGTACGCGAAGCAGAAATTGTTTCTGAAGGGGATCATGTGGAATCCCCACGCTTCAACCCTCTCCGGATGTTTGAACTCCCAATACTCGCCCTCGATGAGTGATCCATCTGTCTCGTTGGGTCTTCAGGGTACTGAATATCACATCTGTCGAAGTACATTTCCAGTGCTTCTTTGTGTTGATCCATTCTGCAAGGAGAATAATAATATATCAAGGGCTTGTTATGAATGCACTTGTCGGATCAGCGCGAGTCGCGCTGATCTGCGTTCGGTTTGTAGATTGTTGTTTTTGGCCTTGTTACATTGCTTGTTTGTTGTAGATGTTGAGGTATTTTCTACTTATGAAGGTGAGGTTAGTTTCTATTGGGTTTGGTTCTCTATTCCGATGACATCAGTCATCTGGCTTCCTTATCTTTTACGGCAAGACTTAACGAATCAGCGCGGGTCGCGCTGATGTGTACAGTTGTTATATATTTGCGTTGTGGAATTCATGTATTTGGGTTCGTTTTATTTTCTCTTAGGTTGTTTGTTTTTACAAGAGAGACGTTGCAGATCAGCGCGTCTCGCGTTGATCAGCGGTGCAGGGTTCTTAAATACTATGGAGTTGTGCTACTACAATTGAGAGTGGGTTGCTCTGATTCGCTTGTCGGGAGATATTAGCGTAGCGGAATTCCTAGATTTTAGTTCAATTATATGAACTTAGTCAGTTTATGTTTTGAGGGCGACATTGCAGATCAGCGCGGCTCGCGCTGATATGCAGTTCTTTGTTTTAGGTGATGGACTCCAGCTAATCACTGTGATCCTTGAGCTACTTATCCTGTAGTCTACCTAGCTATGTCAAATTTTTCTGGCTTCCATGATAGTATATTGTCAAATCAGCGCGGCTCGCGCTGATTTGCATTCTGTCATATTTTAGGGTTTTAAGGGCAAGTCTGCTTCTGAACTTTTCCAGGATTTCTCACACAAATTCCAAAACACATATAGACCCTAAGCAAACCTAAGCTCAGATAGACCTGGAAGTGAATTGGTTAAGGATATACCTATGATTAAAATCAAGGGAAGGCAGGAATTGGATCTGGACTGAAAACAAGAAAAAATCAAATTCCGAAGCTAGCTGAATGCTGAAACTGCAATTCACCTCCTCATTAATTGATTCCTGAATAAAATAACAAACATAGTCTTTGAGACGTCAATGCTCTGCCAATGAATATAATCCATCCTTCAAAATGGCAACTTACACAACAAGTTTGAAAAGCAATGAAATACAGAAATGAAACATGAAACTTGGAACAACAAACGTCCAGTGCCTTTAGCTTTGACACTATAGCCAAAAACAGTGCAACATCATACGCTCCGTTCCTCTCCGCTCCAGGACAACTCAAAAACCAGGATGCTGGCTTCATTTCTTTCGGGAAAAAACATGCACTGCACGTAGCCGAGTCCCTCAAAGCAAAAGACATCGACCTCTACAAAACTCGCACACTGAATTCATTCACGCTACAATCCAATCTCTTTCATCTTATGCACGGGTTCAATCTACGACTGTCTGGCACGTTCTATGGCAACTCAGTCTAGAACCTCACACATTCCATCAAGAAATGGCAAGAGCGTCGGGGATTCGGTGCACAGGCAAAGCACTAGCATCAATGAAAATGCCCGCATGGCCTGGGGGGCAATCGAAGAATTGCCTCAGCAACGTAGCGACAGATGCATTACGAAACCTTGGCGTACAATGAAATTCCCTCGTCAGTCATGGACTACGAATTGCACGAGCTCTGCGAGAGAAGTTGCGCATGTTGACCTAATCATCAGAAAAGAAAACCCGAAGTGCTCACCTGCTACGATTAGAAGACCTTACAGATTTGAACCCGGACGTCTTCTTCAGCAGCTTCAACCCCGACCGTGAGCTCCTTCAAAACACAGCTCCTCCACCGTAACTGATTGAAGCAATTAGGCCGGGAAATTGCTTCAAAACACAGGTCCTCGTGTGTGTCCGACAGTACAGAAGAAAAGCAGCCACCTCCGTGAAGAGCAAGCCTCGGAACTAAATGACAACCCTAAACCCCTAGAACGTGCTCTGCCCTGAATCACAACCCACACTCTCACAAACAAAAAGCGCCACTGAAGAACTCGTGTGCGTCCGACAGTACAGAAGAAAAGCAAGCCACCTCCGTGAAGAGCAAGCCTTGGAACTGAATGACAACCCTAAACCCTCAGAACATGCTCCGCCCTGAATCACAACCCAAACTCTCACAAACAAAAAGCGCCACTAAAGAACTCGTGTGTGTCCGACAATACAGAAGAAAAGCAAGCCACCTCCGTGAAGAGAAGCCTCGGAACTGAATGACAACCCTAAACCCTCAGAATGTGCTCTACCCTGAATCGCAACCCAAACTCTCACAAACAAAAAGTGCCACTGAAGAACTCGTGTGTGTCCGACAATACAGAGAAAAAGCAAGCCACCTCCAACAGCACAAAAGAAAAGCAAGCCACCTCCGACAGCACAGAAGAAAAGCAAGCCACCTCCAACAGCACAGAAGAAAATTACGGCAGTAGAGAAGAAAAGCAAGCCACCTCTAGGCGACCAGCCAGCAACCGACCCTCTCTGGACGAAAGAGACGACGATTGGGATGGAAACCCGACGACCAACGGTTGAACTCCGTCCATCGTCACTCCGTCGTTCATTGAATCGTGGCCCCTGATCAAATTGATACCCGCCCCTGATCTGTTTGATACCCTGGGCCTATACTCAGATCCGAGTTTGAGAGGGGGTCTCACGAATGATACCTGCACAACGTATACCCAGGGCCTATACTCGGAACCGAGATTGAAAGGGTGTCTCACAAGGATCTCTGAATGGAAGATAAGTGGACATGGTGTGCGCATAGATGGATATCAATATCAATTAGAATCGACGGAGATACAAAGGCTAAGGCCTATTTTGAGTAACTTGGAATTTTTTTGAAATTGAACAAAATGCCAACATTTCCATAAGTTGTTTCAATTTTTGTTAAATTTTAACCATACTAATTCAAACTTCACATATTAGAGATCTTATAAGAAAAGAAAAGACAACAATATCACTTATACAGTGAAAGATTATAATGTTTGACCATGAAGGTGTTCAAACTGCAAAAAAATTTCAACCCTCTTTTCAGAAGTCAAATCTAAAAAATTGGTGACCAAAAAGATTTGAGGTTACAAAGCCTAACATGTATAACCCCAATGAACATATGGCTTCTTAAAATATACTCTATAGTTGTTTGAAATGTATTCTATAGATGTTTGATGCTAAAACTAGACTTTACAAAGTTTTTTTGGAAATATTAAACTACTGAAAATAGCAACTTCGTTAAGTTTTTCTTGACTTCAAAGTCCTGCAAACACCACATTCTAGTACCTAGAGCATTTACACACATTACTAACATAAATTGGTAACCTGCATGTTTTATTAAAACAAAACTCTTAGAATTGACTTCACTTTTTGGTAGGTACAATGTCATGGAATTCAATTAAGGCCAATTTAAATGGGCCCAACAAATTTGCCCACAAGTTTTAAATTTTTTTTGGTTGTGGGTTTGGTCAATGCATGTGTGGAAAAAATTAAATTAGTGACCCACATGTTTTTTTAAAACTAAACTCTTAAAATTGACTGTACTTTGTAGTACTAATGTCATGAAATTCAATCAAGGCCAATTTAAATGGGCCCAACAAATTTGTCCACAAGTTTCAAATTTTTTTTTGGTTGTGGGTTTGGTCAATGCATGTGTGAAAAAAATTAAATTAGCGACCCACATGTTTTTTTAAAACTAAACTCTTAAAATTGACTGTACTTTGTAGTACTAATGTCATGAAATTCAATCAAGGCCAATTTAAATGGGCCTAACAAATTTGTCCCCAAGTTCTAAATTTTTTTTGGTTGTGGGTTTGGTCAATGCATGTGTGAAAAAAATTAAATTAGTGACCCACATGTTTTTTTAAACGTAAACTCTTAAAATTGACTGTACTTTGTAGTACCAATGTCATGAAATTCAATCAAGGCCAATTTAAATGGGCCCAACAAATTTGTCCACAAGTTTCAAATTTTTTTTTGGTTGTGGGTTTGGTCAATGCATGTGTGAAAAAAATTAAATTAGTGAACCACATGTTTTTTTAAAACTAAACTCTTAAAATTGACTGTACTTTGTAGTACCAATGTCATGAAATTCAATCAAGGCCAATTTAAATGGGACCAACAAATTTCTCCACAAGTTTCAAATTTTTTTTGGATGTGGATTTGGTCAATGCATTTGGAAAAACATTACATACTACTAACCATGATCATTAAGTAGATTTACTTTGACCTCAACAATATTTAGTAAACATTTGTTTGGTACAATGCCACTATATTCATAGTACACTATGAATATCATCACTAGTACCTTGAATTTCAATGCTTAATTGTGAAGTGTGTTAAGATATTTATTGTGAAGCGTTATTCGCTTAATGGGAGTTTGTAGTGACCTCAAAATTGTAATTATGGGTACCAACATCATAATGATTGAGGCTAGTAAATTGAATTCATGATGAAGCGTTATTTATTTTAAGCGATTTGTGGTGAAACTACATCATAATTATGACTCTCAACATCACAATTATTAATAAGGCTACTACTAAGTACATTCATTATACTCTGGTTGAAACAATTTCAATCTATTATAATGAATGTCACATGAAACTAGAAATTGTTAAATATGATGATGTATAGTTCAAGTGATTTAGAACTTGTGGACAAATTTTTTGAGCCCATCTAAATTGGCCTTGATTGAATTTCATGATGTTGGTACTACAAAGTACAGTCAATTTTAAGAGTTTAGGTTTAAAAAAACATGTGGATCACTAATTTAATTTTTTCCACACATGCATTGACCAAACCCACAACCAAAAAAAATTTAGAACTTGGGGACAAATTTGTTGGGCCCATTTAAATTGGCCTTGATTGAATTTCATGACATTGGTACTACAAAGTACAGTCAATTCTAAGAGTTTAGTTTTAAAAAAACATGTGGGTCACTAATTTAATTTTTTCCACACATGCATTGACCAAACCCACAACCAAAAAAAATTTAAAACTTGTGGACAAATTTGTTGGGCCCATTTAAATTGGCCTTGATTGAGAAATATGTGCGTCACTTATTTATTTTTTTAAACATGGACTGTCCGAGAAAGTTGAAAAAACCCGGCAATGGAAGTGCAAATGGAAAAAGAAATTAACATAGAAGTTGGAAACGCCCTCTTTGATGATAACCCATGGGCACCTCTTTAAAAAAATAATGTAACTGAATTTTTCCACGTGGACCAAGTTCATGCAAAAATGGACGGGGTTGTACTTTGTTTGAGAAAGTCAGAAAAAACATGCAAGGGAAGTACAAATGAGGAAGGACAAATAGGTAGAAATTAGAATCATGCTCTTCAATGATAATCCAATCATCTATGATTGGGCACCTAACAAAGAAAATAATTTAATTTAATTTTTCTATGAGCCCTTCAGTTCATGCAGATATGGCTGAGCCTTGAATTTTGAAGTTCTTGTATGCATTACTCTTTTCACTTGACATTTTTTCTACTGTTTTGAATTAGCACTTAATGAACCTTAGAATGAAAGTAAAACCGTGACGGCTATTTTGATTTTTGTTCATTTTCAAACAAAAAAATTCTTTTTTCTAAGAAATGGCCATAGATTGTACATTTCGAATCCATTTAGAACTTGTATTTTGTTGTTCGTTTTGAACTCCATATTTTCCGCTTTGGTTTGCATGGGTAAAAATTAGAACCTCTTCAAAGGCAAGGTTAAAAGAATTTAGGAATGGTAAATGTAATTTCCTTTCAAATTTTTTTGATGACTTGCTGGAGACAATTTATTTGAATTTAGGGCGTGGATTCCAAGCCCTAAACCCTAAACCCTGAGACCATGAACCCTTGAAATTGAAGGCAAAATGTTCCCATCCTAAACCCTCAAATCTGCTGCAAGAAAAGGGACATTCTTTAAACATTCCAACATTATTAGGAATTTTTTAAAATCATACTTTTCATTCACTTTAGAAGAAGAACAATATTCCCGCTGACTAAAGGTGGGGAAGTTTGCAGTAAAGGCACTTTCTAGCCAAAATTAACATTATTCTAGTATGTGCTATATATATGGCAAGCCGCGTTAGGTGCCACATGGTTAGTATAAGTAACGGAACCTTCATTTCCTAATAATGAACTTAGGTGCATTGTAAGGTCAACAATTGGGCTCAAAATTTTGAAGTCAAAGTAGAAAAGGGTTTGGATAGTAGCTTCTGCTGTCCGCATTTGAAGACTGCCAAAGGGGATATGCCACTACGGACTTTAAAAGTCAACACAAACTTAATGAAAAGTGTAGTGATCCCATTATTTTCGTGGGACCAGCCACTAAATTCAGGATTGCATGTGGATATCGAAAGGTTTACGTGGCAAGGCCGTCGTGATTCTGGGGACACTTGATATTAGAATGTACGCCGTTCAAAAATGAGAACTGACTTCGCGCTCTTTCCTTCCCGCCGAGGAGTTGAGTGGACGTCGGCAGTTTAGTTGCATTCCAATCATTCCACCTTTCTCTTCAACTGCATCAACTTTGAGCTTTGCTGTTGTTCTCTGCGCTTTCAATTTGTTCTATTATGTCTTTAGAAGAGTTTGATTAGTATTGTTCCGCAATTGTATTGGTACAACGCCGGTTGTTGCCCGTTGTATTGCTCAAGTAGGAGATCCATCGCATAGGAATTACAGTAAGCCACTCCGACCCCTTTGAAAACATGAGAATTCTCCATTTAGCAGCTTCTAGGATTTGTCATTCCAGCCTCTAGGTTTGCATAAGATCTTTCATTCCATGATTGGCAGTTGTTTTGCGTAGGTGCTCAATGATCTCCAGCACAGTTCACGTTGTGATTAGTCAGTCCAACTATTATCCATGAAATGTTCAAGTCCTCAAGTCACTCGACGAGCGCAGTCTGGAGAATGCGCAGAACTCTATATAAACTCCTCTGCGAAAGACGGACTTACTATAAATAGAAATTCCTTGACTACAATGAAAATGAGATGCACTTTAGCGCGACTCGCACCGAAGTGCTTGTACCAGAGTTTCCATTGTCTTTGTATAGACGGATCACCTAGACTCGCGTTTAATTAATATTCATCCCTAGTCGGGCTGAAGTGTATTCACAAAGGTAAAGGAATATGTAGTGTCGACACTTCAGCGCGACTCGCGCTGATGTGCATTGAAGTAAGCTGGTCTAGATATGTATTCTATAAAATCGTGATGGAATATACTCTGGAGACACTCCAGATCTATCAGAGCTGAATTGCAATTCAACGCGACTCGCGCTGAAGTGTAGATACGCGCAATGAAATGTATTTTGACGATATTACACCACGACTAATGCCTAATTACAATTCAGAGTGACTTGCGCTGAAGTGTCAGACTTATTGGATCTGAATTGCAATTCAGCGCGAGTCGCGTTGAAGTGTAGATACGCGTAGTGAAATGTATTTTGACAATATTCCACCATGACCAATGACTAATTGCAATTCAGCGCGACTCGCGCTGAAGTGTCGTCACAGAGGGAATGAAATATATTGTGACGGTATTCCAGTGCGAGTAATTCCGAATTGCAATTCAGCACACAGAGAATGATGCTATTTTAGCTCAATTGGCACTGAATTCTCATCACGCAGGGAGTGGAATTAGTAACGACGTATGTCTACATCGTAGGTGCTAAATTGCAATTCAGAGTTGGTTGTGCTAAAGTGCAATCACCTATTGCATGAAATTGGTTGCGACGATATGTTCGCATCCTGGGAGCTGAAATACAATTCAGCGCCAGTCGCGCTGAATTGCCATTCGGATATTATTGCCGCTCAGAAATACCAACACCATTTACTTCGTCAATCAGGTTGATTGGAGTATGATGCCAGACATTGACTTCAATACTGCTTTTCATTTGGTTTTCCAGATACGTGACATGACTTCATTTGCGACTTCTGACGACTTCATGGAATCCTCGGATGATGAATTCCTAGTTTTGGAAGGGATGAATGTAGGCATTCCTGAATGCGAAGGACTTCCACGTCATCTTTGGAATACAAGATGTGTCACTCTTTACAATGAGGAGGGTCTACTTGTTGGTGAAGGGACTTGCCATAGTGTCAACTCAGACCTCGTGCTTGGAGCTAATGGTCCTCTTGGAGATACCCATGTAGCAGTTCACATCACCAAGACATTCTCAGAAGCGGATATCCCTCAGGAGCAGATTTACTATTTGGTAGCTTGGCCGATTAAACGAGTTCACTGTGCGGGAGCAAGTCTTCACGACCATGAGGCGCGAGACAGATTCAATCAGCTACAAGCCCGCCTCTTGAATCCACAACCTCTAGCATCTGTACGGCCATATTCAAGTATCCTTAGGAATCCACCTCGTGTGACCTCTCGCAGATCTAAAGAACTCCTCACTCTAGAGTGCATCAACTTGGTGTCTAGCAAAGTCTGTTGTTCCCAGAATTGCGTTCAACCATTTCCAAGGGAGAAGATTCGGGCCTTCCGCGAGAGAATGTACTCCAATACATCATTCAAGTTCAGGTCACACATGAAGACTGATGTACATAGGTCAGTGCATCTTGATGCACATGGGAGGAAGACAGTGACCATTGAAGGCATCAACGTGTGCATGCGAGCATGGATGCATATTTCTGGGGTCCCAGAGGCTACATTCTATCGATACCTCAAATATTGGAAGGACGAACGAGAGGCAAGAGACCATGGAAATGTAGGATTGGAGAAGCCGAGAAAGCACACTCAACAAGCAACTGCCACGCTAAAGTGCATCCTTGAAAAGGAGGCAGATCACATGCCACATCGTACTCGGACTTTGAAGTCAGGGGACAAGGTCGTATCCATGTGTCTTCCCTCTACTTTTCAGTGGAAGGGTAAGATGAAAGAAATTAATGATGTCAATGTAGCCTTCGGATTACCCGAAGTTTCTACTTCAAACTTGAGCAAGATTAGGTCCTCGAAGTTTTCAGAGTACGAGGTGAAAAAACTTGGTGATAATTTTGCTCGGTGTTCAGTGTGTGACAAACTACAAGAGCTACCAAGGAGTTGTATTGCTGGATCTCAAAGTGCTTTGATATGGTCAAGGAGGCTTGACAAACATTTGGCTATTGCTCGGGCACATAGGGAGCTGTACTACGCAAATCGTTACCACTCGCATGAGTTTCCACATGAATGTTTGACGATCATGCATGACAAGATGGACCATGCCAAGACCGCTTCTTCGATTTTTTCCCACAAAACTAAAGAACTTGATGGGCTCATGAAGTTGCCCGTCTCGGTCACTGGCATGATTGCGCATGGTCATGTTGATGTTCGATATGCGCACCATGGCTTGGATATGTTTCCCCACGACTCAAACTACACTATTGGCTCCATGGCGAAGTTGCTCCGAGATTTGGAATTGCCACCAAAATCGTCTTCTCGGCAATTGTTTACGGGGTCTGGATCCACAAATTTATCCAGGGCAATATTGAAGGGTGCCGAAGTTTGCGAAGCATCGCTACCTCCGCTACCGGAAACGTTATGTCCAGGGATGCCGTTGCCTCCTATTTTGAATGTGCAGATGGATAATGCCACCGGAGATAACAAGAATAGATTTATTTTCTATTATTGGTCTCTACTTGTTGCAAACAAGATCTTTCGTGAAGTGTACGTGAACTTCATGATTGTGGGTCATACTCATGATGACATTGATGCGCTCTTTGGAAGATGGAGTATGCTTTTGAAGAAGGAAAACTTCCTTACAATTCCTGCACTTATGAAGTCGTTTATGGATGTGGAATCCATTCCAACAATCCCTCACCTCATCGAAGAGGTGCCAAATTTCAAGGGTTTCATAGCAGGCAAAGTTTTGGACGGCAATGACATCATGGTTGGACACACAAAGCCACAACAAGTGAAGTTCTATCTTGACTCGACTAGGTGTTCAGTCATGAAGTACAAAATGTTGTGCACTAATGTGGAGTGGTTGTCGAAGGGGACTGGTCATGGAATGAAATTGTAGAAGGAGGACTCTGAAGGGCAAAGTTTGTGACCACGTGGAGTACCAGAAGCAGTTCTGCCGAGTCCAATGAAAGGTGCAGGGGACATCTTGAAGGGCATATCCGGATTCGTGAGGTATTGGAAGAATTTGTGCAATCAAGATCGCACTGGAGAGTACCGAAGACGCTATGAACACGTAGTGCACTACTGGCAAGGTGTCAAGGTAGCATTGCTAGAACCACTACCTTCATCTTCTATTTTGAAGGATGTTTTTTGGCCTACAAGCCGTGTTCAAGCAACTCAAGTGGATGAATTAGACGAAGACGGCGAGGATCGTGAAGAGTTTGGGGAAGATGACGCGTACGTAGGCCCTTTGAGAGGTCGCCCACAACCATCCTTTAGGGTGGATCGAGATCTCTTTGAAGGATATTTTGTTGCAGTTCGACCCGCAGATGGTGACAGTCATCCGGTTTGGATTGCAAGGGCGTTATCTGATCCAAATTGTAATCCGGAGAAACCTAATTGTATACGCATTCAGTACTTCCGTCCAACATCGAGAGATGAAGATGTTCAAGACTTCTACACTGGATGGGACAGTGAAAGAGGTCTACGTTGGAAAGTGGATGAAACTGAACCGCCACTTTGGGAGCATACAAATGCTGTTATGACAGCGTGGAAGTCTAGCATTCGAAAAGATACTCGTCAATGCATGATCAAGATTCCTGCTGCTCAAATTGACGTTATCAACCAAAGTCTCGCATCCTACACTTGATATCTGTAGCTATGTAATATGTATGCATATGATTAGATGGTATAGTTTTGAGTGGATTGATTTTATTTTATTGCTCGGCATTGCATTATTGATTTCAAGTGTATATTTTGTGTTTACAGAACATTGGAATTTAAGTATAGTCTCAATATACTTCTTTTTATATTCTTCAGCACTCTTTTCTTTATTTTTTACTTCATTATCTTATTTGTTTATCATTGAGTATGTTTTATTTCAAATTACATTGTTATTGGGGAAAAAAGTAGTAGATATATCTACTATTTATTTGGTTAACAGATAAAGCACTTGTCACATTCTGGGTAGGGGGGCGGTTGGTTGTTACAACTTTCCTGCCTGCAAAGCTCATTTAGCAGCACCAAGTCATGTTGTTCTCTCATGCACTCATACAAGTCCAACGGGAATCGAACCCGGACCGCTTCAATGAAATGAACAACCCCTCACAACCAACCGCGGAGTTCATGACTTGGTGTTTAGAAGATGACGTAATCTTTATTTATATTAATTATAACATTTAGTCTAAACCGAATTACATGTGTTTGAATAGACTATCACTCAAAAGACTCTCATTTTAATGGAAATTGCGCATTACAACTAGCAAATTCAATGTTTGCCCACCTAAATTGTCTAAAATTATAATTCATTTGCTAGGGTCTAAATGGACAATATTATTATGAGAGACCCCAAACCTCTCAAAATATTGAATATTGTGTTACAAAGAGATTGTTAAGAACTTTCGTCAATGGGATTGCTACGTGGTTTGGTCCACAAATGCCCAGAAACTACAGGACATATCGGCGTACTACAATAGGGTCAACCACTTCGTGGCGCAGAAGCCCTTGTGGTCAACAAACATTCTGGGAGCCAGAAAAGTGTGGGAACTCATGGGGAGGCCACGCAATCCGAGGGAAGCGGCCCCAATAGCGACAATGTCCAACATCAGGTGAAACGTTGAGAGTACAGCAAATAAGAAGAAATTCATGGTAAGAGATTCAGGTCGACTCGACCTAATCTGAGAATGTCGTCTGCCACCTAGTGTTCCAGCCAGCATAGGTGATGTATTGATTTACTTCACGTGATAATGAATGAAGAGTTCAAAGTAAGCAGAATGACAAAGGTGCATTTGATGTTCAAAATGAAATGTGTAGTTTAGGTCAGTCCGAGCTGAATAGAGAGCTCCAAATTGACCGTGACATACAAAATTGTGTTGCAGGAATTCTCCTCGGTAATGTACAAGCGGTTCGCTCTGCTAGATGTACTAAAGGCCCAGAAGGCTGCAAAAGGCAAGGACACCAAGGAGAAGCTCGAGATCCGAAACGAGATGAAGATAATCACAGCTCCGGACGACGTGTACAACCTGTGGAGCGAGGTCATTTCTAGTGCTGCGCATGGGGAGTTGATAGACCCCAATACTAGACTGAAGTACAACGAGAAGGCCACTTGGAAGCCCGAGCAAGGGAATCTGACGCATGAGTTCTTCAAAGTGCTTGGAAACCTTTCCTTCAATGACTTGTCGAAGCTGGCCAAACATATTCTGCATCAGAATCCAGGGAGCAAGAACAAGGACTACCCGAAGGTCACAATCAAGCTTCTCTCTGCTGTACAAGAGAGCTGCTACACTGCTAGGGAGTGGGTGGAGAGAAGGAAGCGCAAGCACAAGGTGAAGATGGAGCTTCACGCCCTGGACGCAAGTCTCGGGCTCATGTCCTCCTTGAACGAGCTGAACCACGAGAAGTGGAGGGAGTTCAAACGAAGTCGGAACTTCACGAGTGCCACCATGAACGTGCCGCTAGAGCAGCCAGGGAACGAATACTGGATGGAGGCGAAGCAGTCAAGAGCGAAGGGGAAGAGCGCTGAGGAGATGTCAATGTACGCGGCTGAGTTCTTCCGGGTCTTCTTGCAGCAGAGAAACAATTTTGTGCCTCCAAAATCCACTGCATACTATCGTCCATATGACGTTATGTATAAGACGCACCAGAATTGGCCTAGAGGCGTGCTCACTGTAGAGAACGTGAAGGACATCAAGCTTGGAGTGTGGGACCTGCGTTACACCCTGAATGTGGTGTCAAAGTCTAAGTGCACGCCAGCCGATCCATACTTCGCTGCAGTTGTCGAGTCCTTCCAAGAAAAGGGCCAACCCCTTGTCGAGGACATTCCGATGTGGGTGCTCATTTGTTCCGACCTCACCGAGCAAACGCAAGCACTTCACTTCATAGACAGCAATCCCGCGTTGAAGGAGTACTCCATGAGTTTCTCTAACTACATGCCCTCACCCAATGAGCGTATCGGTGACTTGTCTGCACGAAGCAAGAAGGCAGTGGAACCAATTTACCTGACCATCCTGCAAAGTCCAAGCAATGCTAGGACGGTGAAAATGAGGTCTTCCTATGATGCTCCCAATACTGAAACATTTATGAGGCCCGGGGCTTACAACAAGCTAGAGTTCAAGATTAATAATATTGAGCTACGGATGGAGTTCATCCTCAATCTTGTAAAGAAATTCTGCGCTCCTCGAGCAAGCGTAATGTCATTCTTCGCTGGGTCGAAGTTCACGTGTGCTGCGATGGTAAGCCTGAACACAATGAATTCCACAATGTAATGTTTTGGCTATGGTTAAGGTCGATTTGACCTGAATAAAATGAACATGTATTTCTTCTTGAAATTATAAGGTGATAGAAACCAGGTCGGGTCGACCTGACTCGTAGCATTGACTGGAGTGTGTTCCTCCATAGTTTGGCTCGACCTGACCGGTGCCATTGAGTGCCCAGGAGTGAACTTCAGGTCGGGTCGACCTGACCCAACCTACTACTGACGTTACATGAAATACCATTGTATCCTCCTTAGGGAATTTTCATACTATCGTAATCTGATAGTATGTGACGCTGTGTGTGACTTTGCAGATGAGTGGGGTTAATGTGTTTGCTGTGGGGGACTTGGAGGAGTCTAACCAATGGACTGAAATTGCAACCACTGCGAAGAAACTGGATAAGAACGATTTTCTTCCAGAGGGATACTTTGTCGATGAGGGCAAATTCCTGCGCCGACCATCGGGGTCAAGCACGCCTTCGACATCAAAGCGCAAGGGGAAGGCAACTGGAGAGGCAAGCACGCCGTCCGGTCGGAGGTCATCTGCAATCATATTGTGTGAGTCCTCCGACAGCGATGGAGCAACCGGTGATGACGACTACGACGATGACGTTCCCATGGATCGGAGCACCCCTCCAGTGATCCGCTCTCAAAGCATTCGGGGATCATCAGCGTCGTCGGGTCAACCACCTGACACCTCTGCCATGCCGTCTCCAGCCTCCAAGGAGAAGCAGAAGAGGGGAAGATCGCAAGCTGACGACGACTATGATGCAGAAATTGCAGAGCTGAAGAGGAGCCGGGAACTGGATCAAATGATGTTTGACAAGCAGGCCCAGGAGATGGCGGAGTTGCGACAGTTTATGGTGGCAATGTCACAAAAGAACGACTCCAAACTGGAGGCCATTATCAACAGTCTTGGTGGGGCCATGCCTCTAGCATCCGTACAGCCGTCTCAAGTTGACCAAGTGCTTTTGCTGCAGGGAGCGCCAGCAAGACCAACGATGAGTGGATCCTCAAGCTTACCCTCCACTCCACGATTGACTAGGGTGCCTTTTGTTTCTCTCACTCCTCTTGCACGTTCCGCAGATCCTCCAGCTCCTCCTCCTATTGAGGAGTGCCCCTCCACCCCTGCACCTCCACCTGATGACGAGGACATGGCTCGAGTTCCACTTGATGGTGGCAGGTCCTCAGAGACCTTGGAGTCTAGCCCGAAGATGCCCGCGGATCCTGCCATCGCCATTGATGATGATCGGAGTCATGCATTGGATGGCCAGGATGCACCATCAGGTTGACCACACAATCACTCGATGTCATTTGTATAGAATTAGCTCGACTTGAGCTAATTTGTGTCATAGGTTGTACTTAGATAGAGACCTTTAGTGTGGGAGACAATACTTTTTAATAGAAAACAATTTTTTGGCAAATCCATATCTTCATGTAAGATGATGACTTTTTTGTACTGAATTTTATTAATCAATTATACGGATTTTTCTGTAAAAATTTTAAGTCTTGTTTGTCTGGCCCTTCTTGAATTGCAGAACCTCCTCTGATGGCTATCTCAACTGGGCCGAATGATCTTCCGAAATCTATTGCTCCTGTACAGCATGTACAATGTCCAACATTTGGTTGTGGCATTATAGAAGCTACAAGTGGAGGTGCATCTGAATCTGAGTCCATGCACTTAGATGATGACGTCTCTATTCTCGACACTCAGCTTCTGGAGATTGAAATGCCAGACCCTGTTGGACCGACGTTGTCTTTGCCGGAAAAGGTAACCTTGTGCCCATGCGTCCTTGATCTCTGCGCTAATAGGTACCTCTGTGTTCATATATAGTCTGCGACAATTGGATTTTGCCTTTTTCCTTGAGTTTCGAAATGTGTCAGTGCAGCTTAGTAACTGGCTGCACATTTGTCCGTTTGATAGCAGGGATCGGTTCCCCCATCTGAACGTGGAGATACGTCGAAGGATGTTGAGATTCCATTGACGTCCAGGGTGACCGTCGCCGAGAAGTGGCTGAATGTTGTCCTGGACTTGAATGGAGTCTTGTGTGTCTGTGAAGACGCCAAGTACAAGGGGTAGGCTGTGCACGTCGGGAATGCAGACCAACCGCACTCCGCCATGATTCCTGTGATTGTGGGACCAAAGGCGGTCTTTGTCCGCCCAAATTGCGCTCATTTCCTTCATGAGCTAGGATTGATAGCACACGTTTCTATTTGGAGCTCGATGAAGAAGTTTACCGTTCAAAAAATCGTCGATTATCTTTTTGTCGGTCTGGATAAGCCTCGCATTATACTTGGGCAGGAGTCTTGCACGACGCTCAAGTGTGAGGAACAAGGCCGGATAGTCACATTCAGGGAGCCAGGTACCACCAAGGACCTGTTCGTGAAGGACGCGAACACCTTGTTTAATAATTTCAATGGGCAATTTCTTCGAGAGAATACTGTCATAGTTGATGATAGTCCTATGAAGCACTTCATGAACAAGTCGGAGAACGTCGTTCTCCCCATCAGTTGGTCTCCCAAGGGTAACGGCCCCAAGGACTCATATTTGGACATGGTCCTTTTGCCCTGGCTCAGGCGACTTCACATAGCTCGAGATGAAGGGTTGAAATCATTTCGCAAGAGTAGTGCGGGGAAAATTGGGTGGAAGATGTTGTATGACGAGAGAAATCGTGGCATGTACAATAGTCTTATGGATGTAGTCAGAGTATCTTCAACGTACCGATAGCGCACTGCATTTCATTGCTGTTCATGAACCACGTGGATGCAGTGACTATGTCATCGTCTAATCGGCGTTACGAGAGGGTAGTTTATTTATTGCTTTAGTTCAGGTCGAGTCGTGCTGAATGGCATGTGGATTGTTCTCTGAGTTCCTAGTGAACTTCGGCTCGCCTCGACTTTAATGGCTCGTGCATTCGCATGTATGGTTAGAGATATACGTAATTTCTATAATATAATTTTTTTATGAATACCTTTCTGTATTTTCTTCTTCCTCCAGTTTAGGTCGGGTTGACCTCATTCGATGGCCAGGACTTCCTAGACTGCATATTTGCTATTGGAGTTTACTTGTAAATGTAATGATGGTTATAGTTTTTGATTGAATTGTTCTAATCTCTTTGTTTTCTTAGAATTTGGGAACGTCGTCCTCTCTAGTTTGGCACACCAGTCTTCCGTACACTGCATCAGCTGACTCATTCTCCGACTACGGGCAGAATCTAATTCTGAATACAGGGAACTTCATGTGTTCGGCTGCCACTGCAAATTCGATAATGGACTTCTCCCTCAAGCCTGTTGATGATGGGGTGGTGGATAGTCCCCCGAGTTCAGCTCCACATCGTCCAAAATCATGTTCTCCATCGCCCATGAAGTCTAGCGATGTTTTTGCTACACCGATGTCGTCCTCACCTTGCGATAGAGCAACACAGTGGAAACTATATGGTGAGGACGTGGGTCCTTTTTCAGATGTTCAAGGAAGTAGGAGGGCTTTCCAAGCTCATGAATTACAAGCAAGTACAACCACATGCCGAAGATGACGAAGGCAATCGTGGAGCTCAAGAGTAAATGACACGTATAGTACTTGTTCATAGTGTAGAGTCATACATTCATGCTTCATGAAAGCTCAATGTGCATATTACAAAAGAACTCAGAGCTCGAGTGAATCACACTCGTAGCTATTACAGTGTTCCGTTCGACACGCACAGTGACAACTGCAGTGTTTTCTTGAGCATTACAGAAGACATACAATGCGAGAGGAAGGATGTTTTCTCGAACGAAATGAACAACGTGAATCATAAACCTCAACATCAAAGACGATGTACTCTACAATCCATATACATGAGTGAATGGAAGATTGAGATATGCCATTAGAAGATGAATTATGTGTCTTTGTAAGAGATATCCAAACATAGAAGCCTGTGTTTTTAATGGCATTGGGATTATAAGGCCACTTGTCAACTTCTGCACAAAATAGATATGCACATGCCCATAGTCTAGTACTACGAAGAAATCCACAACAACATTAACTACAGCACTTTCGATGAAAACATGGTGTGTTCTACTCAATGTTCTGAATAACATGCTTGACCATCATATGTGACGTTCAGTTGGACACGCTGTGGCAAACAAGGACTTACTTCTTCGGAGGTGCATCCGATTTCTTGACAACAACAGCTTGCATTGTACCACACCAAGTCAAAACCAGCAGTACCTACTCGTGCATGTATATTTCTGAGATTCTTATACAGCCACAACAAATGTCAAGGAATGCTACACTTGCATTATTCTTTTAAGTTGCATACAGAAACAAATGAAAGTATGGGTGAATGGAATGCAACCTTCCTAACCTTTTTAGTGGGTTGGGTAGGTTTAGGAAGACCCACCGCTTTGGAAATTGCTGCCTTCGGTGTAGCCTTCGTACCCTTCGTAGCTTGCGTGGTCCTCACAGTACGCCGAGGCCGGCTTGAGGACTCACCAAGGACTTCAATGTCTTCCTGCAACACCATCACACAATTATTATTCACTTTTGACATCTTCTAATCACCTATACTTCCTAGCCTTACCTGAGCACCATTGAGGCACTTGCTTTCCTGTAAGATGCACATAGTTATTGTAAAACATACCTGCGCATTCAATGGAATGGGGGACTGACACTACAACAATGGCAGTGTTTTATGACTGCAAAATTATGACTGAGGATGACTGGTAACTGGTTACAGTCATATTCTTGAAGGCCAACACTTTGGGGAGAAATATGACTGCAAAATATGACTACCAGTCATTTTTACGCCTTGTACTTCACAAGTGTATACTATACGGCCATTAAGAATACCAAAGTACTTCATAGGGAACGTAGGGAATATGTTTGGGAACGTTGAGTCATATTATCAATTATATTTTCATAATAGTGAATTTTTTTTGTTTTGGGCAATTCAAAAAAAATACGGGCAATTCTAAAAAAAATATAAATAAGCCATCATTTAAAATTTTGAAATCCTAATCACTTACTTTTTTGGATTTTGAATCCTAGTCACCACTTTTTTAGTATTTTGAGACCCTAGCCATTATTTTTTTAGGATTTTAGAACCCTAGCCGCCATTTTTGAGGGTTTTGAAACCCTAGCCGTCACTTCTTGTGGTTCTTCTTTCTTACCTTCTATTGTCTCTTAGCTCTCATTTGTTGTTGCTTTTTGTTGCATCTCAACTCTTGTTTCTTGTTGCTCTTTACTTCATGTTTCTTGCTTCTTATTGTTGCATCTAAATTCTTTTTTTCTTTTGCATTTGAACTCTTTCTTCTTTTTAGTTCTTGTTTTGTAGTTCTTACTTCTTATTTCTTTTTATTGCATCTACACTCTCATTTTTTGTTATTTCTTGTTATGTCTTAGTTGGTGCTTTTTGTTTCTTCTTGTGTTTTAGTTGTTGCTTCTTATTTCCTCTCGTGTCTTAATTGTTACTTCATGTTGTGACTTAGTTGTTGTTTCTTGTTTTGTGTTTTTTTTTGCGTTTTAGTTGTTGTTTCTTGTTTCTTATAGTGTCTTAGTTGTTATTTCTTGTTTCTTGTTGTGTCTTAGTTGTGTCTTAGTTGTTGCTTTTTATTTCTTGTTGCATCTTAACTTTTACTTTTTGTTATTTCTTAATACTTATCTTTTTTTTCTTGTTTCCTCCATCATCAATCTTATTCTTCCTATCCTAAACTTGAGCTACATATTTTGTGATATTATAAGCCTTTGAAGGTTGAACTTTGTTGTTCAATCACTAAAAATTAACGTCTCATTTCTTTAATTGTATATGTAAACACCAAAAGTTGAAACAAGGACATTGGAGGCTACTTACAATCCAATGAAGCCATCTTCACTTTATTGTAAGGATTGTAGGCCTTATTGGATTGTGTGAATGATTCATTGTGATATATATATTTTGTATTAGTGACTAATAAATGTCAATGAAAATAGTTGTATTTATTCTTGAATTCTCCTTCTTTAATATAATTATCTCTTATACATCTCTAAAATCATATATTATGTATTCATTTTTAATTGCATGACGCTTTTTATTCAATTGTCAAATCATCTTGATGTATGATAGTTATATATCATGCCCATTTAAAATGCATTAAAAATGTGATTGTAGTTAGTAATATGACTGACGAGAGTTGTATTCTACATCATTCAAAAATATGACTCATGAGAATCATTTTTCACATTAACAAGAATATGACTCATCGCAGTCATATTTCACATTACTGCAAAATATGATTCACTCTAGTTATATTCCATGTAACCGAAAAATATGACTCATTGCAGTTATATTCCATGTTACTACAAAATATGACTGACTGCAGTCATATTCCATATCACTACAAAAAATAATTCACTGCAATCATATTTCACATCACTATAAAATATGACTCACTGCAGTCATATTCCACGTTACTGCAAAATATGACTCACCGCAGACATATTCCACATTACTGCAAAATATGACTCACCGCAATCATATTCCATATCATTGCAAAATATGACTCATTGCAATCATATTCCATATTACTGCAAAATATGACTCATCGCAGTCATATTCCATGTTACTGCAAAATATGACTCACTACAGTCATATTCCATACCATCAAAAAATATGATTCACCAAAGTCATATTCCACGTCATCAAAAAATATGACTCATCGCAGTCATATTCCATATCATCAAAAAATATGACTCATCGCAGTCATATTCCACGTCATCAAAAAATATGACTCGACACAGTTGTATTCCACGTAGGATTTTTTTATTTGCCCGGGCAACTCAAGAAAAAGTCAAAAACCCTCTAGGATAGTCAAAGTATACGCCTAGTTGGCATACTATGGCTAAAAATGGGTATTTATACCCCTCAACCCATATGACTGCCAATATGACTGATGTCTGAAGCGACTACTTCTAAACGACTGAAGTCAGTCATATTCCGAGTCATCTACAGTGATTTCTGCTTGAGTCATATTTTTTGATTTTACGACTCACTGCAGTCATATTTTGCAGTCATAAAACAGTGCTTTTGTTGTAGTGTGAAAGGAAACTTTAACTTCTGCTTACATACTATTCTAATGTACTCGCTTTGAAAAGAACAGGCTGAGCCCTAGAGTGCATCAACGTCTTCCACTAGTGACGTTCACTTCGATGTCCAATTTGACACGCACTTGTAAAAAAAAATTGAAGCATTGCAAACAAACGCTACTACGCTACGATACCATCCTCATACAAGGCAATTCATGGAAATAACTTCACTAGCCTAACAAAGGGAGTGCTTTACGTCGGTCACTTGGCACTTAAAATGGAAAGAGAGACGTTGCATCACCTATTGCTCCGCGGAGGTCTCCATCGTGCTTTCTCTCCTCTTAGATGTTGCCTGCACCCCGGAGTCTTTGACTATGGCGTACACATCTTCCACTCCTTGCTGACCTTCAGCAGTTTCAGGGATCGCAATTTCATCGGTGCCTTCTACCTGCTCCTCCTCAGCGTTAGCTACAACGTCGTGAACGACATCGTCTTCAATAGCCCGCTTGTCGGAGTTAATGTCAACAAGAACATTGTCTTTGACATCACTTTGGCCAGCTATGGGGACTAGCTCAACGACATCTACAGGAGTTTTGAGCACGCTCTGCTTGTTCCGAATTTGGTTAGGGTTAGGCAGTGGAGGCCGTGTTCGGAAATAAGCAGTAGCTAGTTTAGGTGAAAAAACGGCTGCAATTCGCAAAAAATAACCTTTGAAAAACTTTATAAAAAGATTATTCTGAGTAAAAAGTATGGAAATGACTGGACTCCGTACTTGAAAATACTATCAGGGTCTAGTTTGACCCTTCCACACTACTGAACAGTGCAAGAAAATTGAAGAAAGAAATTCAGGTTTGGTGTCTACAACCAAACACCATCAAATTTAAATCTTGCCATCGGAGGAGACTTTCCACATCGGAGCAGACTTTCCTTTTTGAGCAGCACCGACCCCAGAATACATTCACAATAATTTGCGATGAGGCTATACCTGTATCTGACACGGGGCTATTCCGAGAAATGGAGTTGTAGTTGTAAAAACCAACCAACAAATTTGGAAAAAAAGAGGTGGACTTATGCATAAATTTTTGGGGTCTAGTAACGCGCAACTTGCGATAAGTTTAGAAATTTAGTGTATGTACAATTCTGGGCTAATTTTCGTGAGTCGCCGCTTCAGCATCCAAGAATTGGAGCAGCTATAGTGATACAACATAGATGATCTAGCATTAAAATTAGGTGGCCCATTCAAGTTTTTCTCTTCCATATTTCTATCTAAACAGCATGCTGTAAAATACGAAAGGCACGAATCGCTATTCATCACGCATACAAAAAGGATTCCTTAAAGCCAGTCATTAGGTGGGTCCTTCCTATAGTTCAAAATCACAAATCCAGAACCATGAAACGCACCTCAGCGAGATCCTCCTCTTGTTCACGACCCCTTTTCATTTTAAATTCTTCTTGCTCATCACTGCCATCTGCAACTGGATTTGATCAAAACATGTTCGTCGGAAAAACCCTCTCAACATCGTGCTAGGTCCTACGCAAGTAGATACCAGCAATATATAAGGACAAGAGCGCATAAGGTAATTCTACACCATACACACAACTCAAGAAGAGGAAATGAGATCAATTGACAAAACCGGCTCATGCTCAGAATTAGTAACGTACTTCGCTAGTTGGAGGTAGTACAGACAAGGCTGGCAATGGCCCTGGACTGCTCGTAGCTCCATTGGACCTTCATAACCCTCATCAGGAGTATTTCCACGGTGGCTCGTCTCCTTGGGCGCTTATAGTACCGGTGCCTCACTACGACCCGAATTCTCACACCCCCGGCGATCTTCCCCCGAACGTGGCCGTGGCCGTGAATGGCGTCACCCTCTGCGGGACCTTCTGCGGGCAGCTCTACTTCGACTGGCTGAGCGACCGCCTGGGCCGCAAGCGCGTCTACGGCTACACACTCATGCTCACGATCCTGACCAACATCGCCCCAGGGTTCTCGTTCGGAAGATTAGCTGCCGTTGTAAGTACGCTCTGCTTGTTCCGGATTTGGTTAGGGTTCCGCATCGGGGGAGACTTTCTTTTTGAGCAGCAGAATACACTCACGGTAATTCGCGACGAGGCTATAACCGTGTCTGAGACGGGGCTATTTCCGAGAAATGGAGTTGTAGTTGTAAAAACCGACCAACAAATTTGGAAAGAAAGGGTTGACTTGTGCATAAATTTTGGGGGGTCTGGTAAGTATAAAGCGCAACTTGCGACAAGTTCAGAAATTGAGGGCTCATTTTCATCAGTCGTCCTTGGTAGAATTGCTCGGTAATGGAAGAAATTTGTCAAAAAATGGGGATTTGTCTTTCTATGTTGGTTGCATTCGTTGTTGCTGCTGCAACACTGCTGGCTGGTTTGGCGGCAAGTTTTTAGATCAACGCATACAGAATTGACAAACCGCCACCAATGTAGCTCCATGCTTGCGCATACATTGCTCACACCTCAAAGGATAACAGAGACAAAGACTGACGGTGAAATCCCAGTAGACAACGAGAGTTAGTAGCGCAATATTGCTCAAATCTTTATTTTAATCCTGATCAATTTCTGCAAAGAATGCACAATTAGCAGGTTCAAAATCTTAGAACAACCAGAGCGAAGTTTTGCCACTTCAGAAAACATTGAAGGACTGCCTTCCGAGACAGAATGATGTGGAATATTCCACACCATTTCATCCCGGGATGATATGGTGTCGAATATTCTACACCGTCCCATTAGTAGCCAATAATCCACGCGTCACAAATTGTCAGAAAATTGAAGCTCGCTCACCTAGGTACCTGGGACAAAACTGTATGACAAAACTTTAGTTTCATCATACATTTTGAATGCCTTTCAAGATTTGTGGATTAGGAATGAGAACACAAATCTTTATATACATATGGGGTGGTAGGAGGTAAAGTAAACAATGTGGGATAAATAAATTAAAGTTAATAGGAGCTCAACCGTTCATAGTTAAGTCAAATTAAAGCAAGAATTCTATTTGAAGTAAAATTTCAAGCCTCATTTAGACATAGTAAAATAAAAAATTTCAAAAAACTTTAGACTTAAAAAAGTTGAAAAATCTATTTAAATTTCAACTCCAAAAATTCGTTTAATATTCCAAGCCTCCAATTAAAAGTTAAAGACAAATTTCAAAGAGGGGTTGGAAAGGACATTTTCTTTTACATCTTGAAACATCTTCTCTAAACTTTGTCTATAGCTTTTGATTGGAGGCTTGAAATATGAAACGGATTTTTGGAGATGAAATTCAAGTAGATTTCTCAACTTTTCTGACGTACTTTGTAGGGGTGTGTAATGTGCTTTCACCCTATGGAGACTGCAAGTCACTCCCAAATTGTTTGGGCCATCCCTAAACTCAAGTGGGAGAGCACTTCCTGGCACTCCCCACACGACCATTCACCCCAATTTTTTGGGGGGAACCCCCGAGCCCCAACCCAATGGAATGAACTTGGCCATAACACCCCCATGTTCTCCCCATTTAAATTTTTTCCCAACTCCCAAAATCCAAAAAGCACTAGGAAGAATTCACTGTGGGGACTTCAAATTACTCCCAAATTTTTTGGGCCATCCACGAACCTCCAATGGAAAGCACTTCTTCGCACTCCCCGTACTACCATTCACCCCCATATTGGAGGGAGACCCCCAAGCCCCAACCCAATGGAATGAATTTGAACTGGACACCCCTATATTCTCCCCATTTAATTTTCTCCCCATTTAATTTTTTCCCAACTCCGTAAATCCAAAAAACATTGGAAGGAATTCACTATGGGGACTGCAAGTCACTCTCCATTTTATGGGGCCTAATTTGCAATCCCAAAGCCAATGGAATAATGTCCCATTGATCCCAACACTCCCAAGTAATCCCCATTTTCTGTTCTCAAAACCCATCTCCAAATAATATTGCGTAACTTCACCTTTGTGATAAGGTTATCCCAATGAGTCTCCATTTTTATTTCCCATCTTTTATGTTTTAGGACCTAAAATATTTAATTCTATACATCCTTTTTATTTTGGCATACCCTAGACTTGTAACACCAAAACACATTTGTGGAGTCATTACATGTATTTATGTCACTTTAATCCTACCTTGTACCCATGACTTCACATCCTCCCAGAAAGCCTGAATTTTACACCCTCAAGCTCTTTCCTATACTGATTAGGTGTTTTCCCTATAGGGCAGTACCCCCCCTACCCTCTCAGTGACAACAGTGCACCTGCCTGCAGTGAAAGACGCACCAATGGCTGATGTGGCCGATTTGCGTTTTTTTGGACGTCATTTGAAATGTCCTTTGTTTTTTTGACATAGTGAAAAACACGTCCGTTCAAAGTGACATCCCTACATTTCCTGATGACTATTATGACGTTTCAGATGACATCACAAAAAATTGTCCCTGATCTACGCGTTCGTCCAAAAACGCAGTGACGTAAAAAATAACAGGTGATGTCACAGCATAACGCAGTAAAAAACATGGTTGTCTTATAGTGTAGAATCAAATTTAACCTCTGAATCAAGAGGGATCCGTGTATTGGACTTGAGGCAAGAAGCTTAAAACTTACCCTCTAAGTTTTAGAGTGACAAGAGATCCATTGTAAAAAGTAGAAGAAAAACACAACACAACAAAGTCTAATTCCGGCCGAACTCTCCTTCACAACTGAACCGGATAGCTATCGGGATCAGCAGGGCACGCAAGGTATAATTGGCTAGAATGCTAACTTGGACTACAACAACGGCCCATTAGTTAATCTGGATTCCTGACAAAAACCGAGATGGCTGAGTTAGGGAGTTGTTACCTCCCCTTCGGGATTCCGGTTAAGTCTGAACCTATCGACCGGGAAAACGGGAGCTGCTCTGGAACAGTCAACAATTACGCTCCGCACACATCTGGGGCTATCAAAACTCAACTAGAAACACAAACCGGTCACAATTGGGTCTGGAAAACACCCTTGCTCGCAGTCTCTCTTCAAGAATCTGGACAATCTTAATATCCGGGCACAATCCCTCCTTACCTATTCCTACAATCTCTATAGAACATACATTAATGGTTATCCACCACCAAAGCACACGTCGCCACCTTTAATTGTAAACCAAAAAGCTAATTTGGATTGCACAATGCTAGGAAATCAAAGTATGGAAATGCACACCGGATTAACAATAACCGGCTAATTAAATACTAAACAACCCATAGGACTCCTTAGTCCACGGGAATCAAAATCTACCTTCCCTGAATCAACACGTGCCCTCCTCCTCATCTACAAAAATGACGTTGACTACTATAATCTTGGAACTAGCCGTTAACATTCCCGTTCCGATAAATTCGGATCTAAGAAGTCAATTCTACCTTTTCTGCTAAAAGTGATTTACAAAATATTTTCTTCCAAAACCTTGGGTTTTCAGCCGAGATTCTAACCTACTTATTTGTCCTACTCTAATTTTCTGCCGCTTCCCCGGTGTTGCACTTGGTTTCAGGGTGCCCTTCCACATTGGTTGTTTCCGGACGGATTCGGAAACTGTCTTCTGTTTCTTGGCCTTGGAGGACTGAGCCTTGGTCTTGGCTCTCTTCTTCTTTGGTGCGGCCAGTTCCTAATCTGGATCAAAGTATGGTTCGGACTCCTTTCCGGATTCAGAATTGGAATCCTCTTCTTCCTCCTCTTCCTCTGAATCCTCATCTTCTTCTTCTTCTTCCTCTGACTTTGCCCGGGTTGATTTCCTTGCTAATGGAGGCCTTGAAGTCTTCATTTTCTCTTGGCTAGGAGTGGGAGAGGCCTTCAAAATCTTTCTCTACGGTGTCCCTAAATCTACCTCTTCCACTTTCACCTTTCCCCGCAATACTGATTCGGGTGTTGGTGTGTGCGCAGTTCCGGTTTCCAGGGTAACCGTCTCCTTAGCAGGAGTGACTATCATCACGTCTTCGGATGAATGTCCGGATTTCTCCCGTGTCATTGGGGATGTCTACTTGGTCTCTGACCGCAATGGCTTGGATGAAGTCGCCTCTGTTGTACCAACCATTTCCGGTTTTGATTCCGGTTGGGGAGGTGGACTGACCTCCCTCATGACCTCTCTCAATTGAACAAGTAGCTGTTCCATCTTGGAGTTGAAGGATACTAGGACATGAATGACTTTGTCTCCTAGCTTTCCTACCCCTTCCAAAACCTTCTCATCAAATAACCTAGCCTTGTTCAATGTTTTTGCCGGAAGGGCGATGAACTCCCTAATCCGGTCAATCGTCTCTACAGTTTGAACTGAATACTTCCGGTTATGCTCACTTTCCTATTTTTGTCTACTCAGTTCTTCTTTCAAGGACAGCAATCCATCCGCTAAATTCTGATACTTCACCTTTCCGGATTTTCCCTCAGCATCCTCTATCAGGTTCTGTATTTGCTCTATACACTTTGTCCTAGGAATATCCCCCAACATCTTACATACCTTTTTCAAGGTTCTTCTCTCTTTTTCATGTTCTTCCCGAACTTTCTTGAGCTCTCTTATAATCGACCCTAAGGGATCGCTGTTCTAGATTGGATCCTTCTCTTCTTCTATCTGGACCTCTTTCCCTTTTCTCTTTTTTAGTTTTGATTTTCCCGATGAACCGGAAGCCTCTCTTTTAACCTCTCTCTCTCTTCCATCTCATCATCGGAGTCAGGTTTCATCCCGTGGGCCAATTTGACCTCCTGGATTGTGTATTCCTGTCTCTCTTGCGCCCTCATACAATCTTGGGCATGATACAAATGAAAAAGAAATGGGGAAAGGCTAGATGGTTTAGTCTTTCCCACTCCCTTGCATAGTTTGGCGACATAATCTCTCAAGACTAACCCCTAATCTACCTTCCAGTCTCTGGACAGTGTACCAAAGATCGTATTTCCCAAAGTGATGGTCATCCGGTTTCCTCTATCCGAACTGAGAATCGGAACTAGAAATTCTAGCACCCTCTTCTCTTGTTCATCCTTGCAGTCACTCACTGTGTATCCCTCTTTTGTATGAGGGGTGTCCCGGAACTTACCCACCGTAGTCTTGTCTGTCCGGGATGCCAGCCCTTCTCTGCCCCGGACAAAACCGTAAACCTCCTGCCATATTCCTATGGTCCACTTGTCCGAAAGCGCCCTCACGGTCTTCCTCCATTCGTTTGACTGCGGATGCAATATCTCCCGCACCATCACTTTGTCTTTGAAACTCCAGGGCCTTTCTATCAGCCCTGCACAGCCCATCTGACTAAGATCCTCCACTAGGTCGGCTCTCTCTCCCGCATCTTCCGGAATAACCGAAACAATGTTTCTAAGCAATATCTTTGTAGTGGGGGTCTCTTCCTCAGCCTCACTCCCAGACATGGTTGCAATGCTCTCCCTATCCTTCTCCGACTAACCCTCACAGCAGTCGCTCGTACTGTAGCATTGGCTCACTCGGAAACTCAAATTGTTGTTGCAGCACAGAGTAAGCAATTTCCCTATTATACTCACAAAATTCACTCTAGAGCATAATAAAATGACCCTAAAGATCAAACCCACGAGATCCTGTGAAGTAGCTAACTCTAACAAGGAGCTAAAACCAATTAACCCTTAAATTCTAGTTTCCGGTTCTACCTCTGAAATCCGAAACCTCCAAAACCAACCAGAAGACTACGATCAGATTTTATCCTCAATCCAGTTTCGCTAATTTTCCGGTTCATTGATAAACTTTCCAACTCAGGCTTCTACAATTTCCGGTCCTTAATGTCCCTTTAGGTAGATCCGTTCCGGTCCACCCTTCCGTATCTAGTTTAGTTTTGCCTCTGTTTTACCATCAGAGGGTTCGCCGCTTTGATTTTGAAAGTGGTAGGCCCACCACTCCTTCCGTGACTTATAGTGGCTGAAGACCCACTTTCCTATCCGCTAATCTTCTATCTAACTAGGATCCGGTTTGGTCCTTCATAGCAATCCGAATGGCAATCCGAATCACAGGTCACACAAAGACCCCCCCGTACGATCCTCTCATACTATAACGACCTTGATGTTGAATCCGTTCTATACAAAGTTAGGTGGCTACAAGTACATCTGTCCGTTCCAACCTCTACCGAACTCTTCCGTTTACCAACAATGGTGGCAAGACCTCACAGGAGTCAGGACACTCAACCGAATTTCCCACCCAGGAGTTCTAGCGCAGCTAAGGAATCCCTCCCTATCCGCCTAGCCTAATCAACGGCTTTCTTACTCGGAATGTAAAGCTTCTGCAGATGCTGAGGAACTGGAATCCACTCCTAACTCTTCATAACCTACTTACATGTACTTAGAACCAGAAACATACATCAAAGGGAGAACTCTACCAACCCCTCCGTACATACCCTCTTACTCCAAATCCGTGCACTTCTGCCAACACTCGGGAAGAATACACAAAGCTAGGTCAATGGAAAGTACGCAAGGAAATGCCAAAAAGAACTCTCCCAGTCTCCAACTCAGAGACTGTTTTATATACAAAAAGCAAAAAGTAAAAAGAGAATACATGATTTCCACCTCTGAAGGCGCTGACAATCCGGTCCTACCTTATCCTAACCGGATTCCATTCCGGTTCCTACTTTATAATTCCTATTTTTACAACACTTTCTATTCCGTCTCATAAACTCGGGATCCAATGGTAGGGCTCTCGTCAGGTCTCTCCAACTACTCGAACACCTCAGATAAATTCCGGTTCCGTTCCCCATTCGGAGGTGGAGCCGGGTGATCTTCCTCAGTTTCCGGGGAGTCTAAATCGATCAGCTGCGGTCCGGTTGAGGGCGTCTTCTTCTGTGCCCTACTTGACTAGGGTGTCTTGTCCTTTCCCGGTTCCTGAGCTGCTTCTTTCGGAAACAAATCCGGAAGAGAAAGTTCAGAGAGCCGGACCGGAATCTCTGTCAACTTCTGGCTGCTCTCCACGATCCGGTCCGCTGACTCCCGTGCCTTGGATAGGAGCTTCTCCATCTGCTCCTCAAAATTGGTGAGGATGTGCACCACCTTGGTTCCGGATATCTTCTTGTCCTTGTGCACCTCCTCTTCGAACAAGCGCGCCTTGGTGACCGCGGCTCCGGGTCCTCCAAGCACGTCCTTCACCTCTGCGGCCAGCCTCTTCATTTCCTCCGCCATCTCCCTTGTCGCGGTGGTGTTCTCGAGCAAGGCGAAAAATTCGGCCTTGAGGGTGTCCAACTCATCGTGCTGCCGCTTGCTTTCTGCCTTTATCTTCTGGAGCTCATCCGGATTGATGACACTCTCAGCTACCCGCTGCGGTAATTGACTGTCCGGTTCCGCTCCAATTAATTGCGCGATCTCCCCGAGCGTCCGCTTCTTAACTTCCCAATCTGTCCGGATTCCGCAGAGTATCCCGACCAACTCGTCGAACGGATCTCTGGTTCCCGATCCGTACGGCACATCCGGTCCAGCTGGAGCGTCATCCTTGCGTAGCCGCGGGTGACCCAGAGGCATTCCTCAATTCCGAGTCGGCGTGGTCTTCTGCCTCTTGGAGGTGAACGGTGGTTCGTCCTCTTCGTCTTCCTCTTCCTCCTCCTCGGTTTTGTTTCCGGAATCCGCTTCTTGGTCGAACTCGGATTCACCGTACTTCATGGTCCGCTCCTGGGCCTTCCATACCTTCAGTTCCACTTCCGTCAGCAGTTCCTGTTGCTGGTAGAGGTGGTACACATAAGGGCATAGTGGAGTAGCCCTACTTCTCCCCACTCTTGTAGTAAGCTGGGACACCAGATCGAAAAAGATCCGGCCCTAGTCTACTCTCCAGTTTCTGCTCAGGGCTCCGAAGATTGTGTTACCCAAGGTGATGGTCAACCTAGTGGGCTTTTTCGGATGCAAAACCGGAACAAGGAACTGTAGCGGGCGGCGCTCTTGGTCATCGAGACAATCTTCCATCGCGTAGCCATCCTTCGGATTCACGACACTTCCAAACTTGCCCTGGATGAAATCATCCTTCTGGCCGGCAAGCCCAAGTCCCTCCGTCCGGAATCCGTATATGTCTCGCCACAAAGCCTCGGTCCACTGGACCGGATTCCCTCTCAGGGTGTTATCGAATTGATTCGATACGCCACTCAGGATTTCCCTAATCATCCCCTCATCTTTGAACCCCCAAGGTTTCAAGGCTAATCCTTGACAACCCATGGACGCTAAGTCCTCTCTGAGTTCTCCCTGTTCCGGTTCCTTGGTCGGCATGAGCGGAACTACCTTCCTCAGCTTTACTTCACTCGGGGGCGGGGTGCTAGAGCCTGGTCTCTTCCGGTTCAACTGTGGCATGAGGGCGGCTCTACCCGGTTTCACTCTCTACTGACCTAACAAGGGAGCACTCACACTTTTCCGCTCCACCTGCAAACCACCCTCCTCGCGTGCTCACAATCTCAGTCTCTCACTGTTCCGTATCCGCTCGCGCTCAAGTCTCACCCTCTTGCGTTCGGAGGCGATCTCTCCGTCTCACACCTCTCACTCACTACCTAGCCTTCTTGTACTTTCTCCCCTAGCCACTGTAAACGGAAAAACGTCAAGCGCTAAGACAGGAAACGACAACACGTGAAAGCCAGAGACTTGAAAATAGGCAGGGCCAGGCTTTATATAGTCCTGACGCCCTAGACTGGTCATTATGACTGGTCGGGTATCCGGTCCGGTTCTTGACATCCGGTTCTCTCCAATCCGGTCAAGGAGGATCCGGTCAAAAATCCATTCCGGTTGAAATTCTAATCCGATCCGTTTCTACCTAAAACCGGATTAGTTTCGTAAGGTCCTTTTGTGACTATTTTTGATTTATTTCTCTCTTTTTAGATGGATCCGGATACCTATTTCTAGTTTCCGTTCTACTTAAAAAGGTAAACGAAGAAAATCAAAAATATGAGTTTGTCACAATTGTCAAGAAAAACTGGAAACTCTCCAACCAACTATGAACCCTAATGGAAACAATTCCCAAGTTATAACTTGCCGGAGAAACTAGAAAAAGGTTTGACATTGAATTCTTCCTACTTCCCATTTCCAACCGTTGGTTTTGACGTTTCCAGTCATTGGACCGTTAAAATGGCTGTTGGAGGTTCGTCGTGAAATCCTCTGAACCACTACTTTGCTCATCATTATCCGGGGATAACTGTTAACTTCCGGTTTCCGGTTTCTACTGAGCCAAATCTTTTAGAATACCGACTGAAATCAATCCTGTTCCCGGTTATTGATTTTTCGGTTCCGGATTTTAGGAGTAACCATTAACTCTATTATGGCGTTAAGGTTTTCTGATTTTCCGGTTCCGGTTCTTCTCTCTCCTTGCTCTATTTTTATAGCAAAAAGACAAAAAAATTTATCTAGAAGAACCCACTATGTCCTCAATTCCTCCTAAAAACTTCTAAGGCCCTATTTAGGACTTCCACAACCACGGAAAATGAGGTAGAGTCCAGAGGGATCCCAGAGGATATTAGTTGTGAGATTAGTCAGGAGATTAGAGCTTCCGAGTCTAGTAGTCGTGATAAGGATGTTCCAATTTCCGGACAATCTGTTCCACCACCGCGGGTAAGGTTTGAGGATAATTCGGTTATTATAGATCCGGTCAAACAAGGAAACGAATATGACATTCTACAGGATATCAAAGATCAGAAAGCCAATGTTACTATCGGGCAACTTCTTGAAGACATTGCCCAATACCAGAAGCTGATCCGAGACGCCTAGATCAAGAGGAGAAAACGAAGATTCAAACTTCTGGCTGTAGCAGTTAACTTTGCTAAAGTTGAAGATTATGGACCACTGGAAGTCACAGTGGAGATTGAAGGATGTACCATCCCAAAGGTGTTAGTTGATGGAGGTTAGGGAGTAAAGCTGATGTTAGAAGAAACAACTTTCGACTTAAGATTCACCAAGTTTGAAACTACGAGCCAAGTGTTACGCATGGCGGATCAGTCAAGGGTGATTCCGATTGGACAACTTTCTTAGGTCCCAACTTGGATTGGTGAGACAATGTACTCTCTGAACTTCGTCATCATACGGGTGGATAAGGGAAGGCCATTTTCCATATTGCTTGGTACACCATGGCTCTATGCTGCTTGAGTACTTGTGGATTGGGGAAAGAAGGAGTTTGTTATAGGGAAGCCGGGTGTCAAGATACCTTGGAAGTTGGAAGAATACATGGGAGAAACTAGCCAGTCAAAAGGATACACGACGGACTGGTCTGATCTAGAAGACTTGTCTTCCACCCCAGGATATTTTGTGAAAGAATTCGATGGGATGATCGAAGTTGATTTCAGTTTCCCTCAGCCCACGGTGGAGTTGGGAGAACCGGAAAACAGAGGTCCCCGGGATTCGATACCTTGTCAAGGGGAGGATAGATCGATGGGCGAAGCAAGTGTACCTTTGACATCCGAATGGATTAATCAACAGATTACCAATGGAAGTTTGCCACCAGTGGCACTAAGTGTGGAGAAGTTAGATGTTCCTTGGAGCGATTTTCCGGTCCATCCGGAAGAACAGGAATTGGGTCAAATCAAAAACATAGTCAATCCGTTTGACTATGAGAAGATAGAGGTGGAGCCTGGAAAATCATTTTTCTTGGGAAAATCTCTTAGTAGGAATGAGAAGAGAAGTTACACCAGGTTATTGAAGAAAGACGTAGACGTATTTGTATGGACCCCCGCAGATCTTAGTGGAATACCATTGGATCTTGGGGAACACCGGATCGACCTAGTGGAAGGAGCAGTTCCGGTGAGACAGAGGCAGTACCGACTTAACCCGAAATACTCATTGATGGTGAAGGAGGAAATCGATAGGCTACTAGAAGCAGGATTCATCTACCCAGTTAGCAATTCAGAATGGGTGTCGCCTATTGTAGTTGTCCGTAAGAAAGTGGGAGCAGATGGTGTAGCGATTAGTCGGACCAGTATTCCTCCAATTAGCCCTTAATTCACACCAAAGGCCTTCTTAGAGTAAACCGCTCCGGAATCGTTCCCACGAGGACTTGTGGATTACAGTTTCATAGGCTATCCCGATCTAAGCACTCATTTTTTTCTCCGTCGGCTTAGTCCGGACTTTCGGTCTAGTCCGGACACTAGTACCTGGTGGGTTCCAGAAGGATCCGGAAAACCGTTTTAGTGTCCCTTCCGGGATCCCTAGGTTTGGATGACGAGTGGCCAGATCCACCGTTCGGATGCTTACCGTGTCCGGAAACACGCTCTCTTTCACTCTCTCTATCTCTCTCTCTATACTAATAGCAACCTAATTCTTCATGGACCAGAAGTGTCCTCCTGTTCCGTTGCCTCACAAATCCGGAAGCTCTTCTAGATTAGGTCACACAGGGATGGTCAAGAACTACAACAACATTCTAACTATTAATCGAACACTGAGCCTCCTGTCGACCGGCTGGTTTCTCCTGTACTTTCTTGGGCTTGTGCCAGGGCTTAACTCTGTTCTACGTGGAATTTCAGCAATCCGGAATTCGGGCACGTCCGGCAATACCTCCATACACAGAAGTTTGCTAGCAGCCTCTCAGATACCCCTTTTCCCTTAGGGCTATATCCTACACGCAGGCTATACCGGCATCCGAGCAGTACTACCCTAACCTTACTGCCGGAACCATCCGGTTGATCTCCCCCTCAAGTTAATACATCCGGATACTCTCACAACATCGACTCTTGCCACACAAGGTAAGTTCTCAGTCCCAGAAACGCAAGAACGGACTCACACCTCTCACAAACATATACCGTACACAAGAAAGATAAGAGATTGGATACTCCGACACCTTTTAGAATTAAACTCCGCAAAAAGGTACAATGCTGAAACTATGAGATGGTTGTGAATGACCAGAAAGGTCATTAAAAATCCTACTTATACTAAGACTAACGTCATCCTAAAAATCCTACAAAGCATTCCTACTGGTCCACTAGATTTTTGGAAGATTCCAGATCCTATTTTTTCGGTTTTGACGGCCGGACTCCGGTATTATACTACACTACGATATACTATTCTTTTGAATCTGGATCTTTAGGAGGAACATAGTCCTTCAGAAGATCCAACTTTACTTCTTTCCGGCTACCCTCCGGAGAAAACAGATTCGGACCCCTTTGGCCCCACCTTGGGATTTCCACAATGGTGGTGTCCCTGTCTACACTTCTAGTCCCGACTACCTGAGTGTCCGGACTCCCTCTCGCATCCTTTTGAGTCTTCTTATGACGCGGAGAAGACTGTACTGTCCGTCCGATGTGAACTTCCAAAGAAGCACCCGTCAGGTCAATGGTCGGAGTCACCAGCAGCAGGTCTTCACTTCCCGGAGGTACCACTACTCCCCAGTCTACTCCTTCTGGTCTTCCGGCTGGTGGTGAAAGTTCCGGATTTACCGGGACCACCGGTGAGACCTCCATAACCATAGATTCCGGATCGTTGTTTTCCGGAACCACCAAAGTCTGCGCTGATGGGGAAGATTGAGGTGCCGGATCCGACTCTGTGGACATAATGTACTCCAGCATCGCGGCCCGGGATGTATCCATTCGTCTTGCCTACTCCAGTAAGCATTTGACGATAGAAACTCAGCTTCAGCTGGCGGCTGCATCGAGGTTAGTTTCAAACAGCCGGGCCTTATTGATGTAGTCTGCCGGGACCTCTAGAGAGCTCCGGAGCTGAACTACGCTTTCGCATAAGGCCGCTATCTGCCGGCGATGAGCTTCTTCTGTGAGTCAGGCTGCCTCCTTAACGGTGCGGATGGTGCTCTCTAAATCCACACAGCGGGATTCCGAGTTCCGGACTTGGTCTCGCAACGTCCGGTTTTCTACGCGCAACGCCCCCAGCTCTGTTACCAAATTCTTCTGTTCTGCTATGAGGAGGTTGTTTTGTTGCTTCGCTGCCACCAATGCATCCGTCCTCCGGAAAATGGCATTCCGGTCAGTTAGCGCCATCTTCCGGCACACTCGTTTGAGGGCTCCATCATAGTTCTCGCAGATCTGGAAGAGATCGTCTGCCCGCCACACCAGATGCTGAGCCATCTCTTGGATGTCTTCTAGGGGCGACCCTCCCGATCGCATGGTTGTCCGATCCCTCTCCTCCACCTCTATTATCCGGGTCCAGGAGGGTCCGGCCTCAGCTTGAGTGGCGACGGTGTGCGGTCGTATCGGTCCAACCAATTGTAAGGATGGTTGGACTCCCTTCGGAACAGGTCCGGTTTCCGTCTTTACCTCCTGAACCTCTTCCTGTGGTTCCGGTGTAGGAGGCTCTTCTGACGGACTTACTGGCGGCGTCCTATTCCGCCGTTTCCTCTTCTTTAGCGGAGAGACCGGCTCCTCTCCTCCATACTGCTGTAGTTGGACTAGGTCCTGGTACGCACTCTCCTCATTCGCCTTGAGCAGAGAGTGGTGGGCGTACAAATGAGACAAATATGCCGGAAGAGGACTTTGGCTCTTCTTTCCGGACCGGAGGGCATGTACTAAGTCTCCGACTAGCTCGTGGATGATGGCTGCCCAGTCCATCATCATCTTTTCGTGGAGGCTCCCCAAGATGGTGGAGGCTACCTTTGCTACTACTCGCCGCGGCTTAGTGGGATGGAGGATAGGGTTGAGAAACGCTACCACATCCCGGTACTCCGGATTCACCAGGTCGGAAACCTGGTTACCTTCCTTCGGATTGGCGGGCGCCCGGAACTCTCCCTCCATCACCTCTTGGTTCTTCTCCATGACCTTGTTCAGCGCCTCCCGGAACTTGTAGACGGCCCGCCAAATGTTCACCGTCCATTGGTCGGGTTTCGCCCGAATGGTGGTATCCAAGATACCAATTTCCGGACGAAGTATGTCCGAAACCAGGCTCTCCTCTCGGATTCTCCACGGCACTTCTAGGAGTCCGTCACACCCCATGTTGCGGAGATGCTCCCGTAGGCGTGCCAGCCGGTCCTCCTCCGTCGGAACCTCCGGAACCACCTTCATCACCGGGATGGTCTTTGGTCGAGGTACAGGTGCCGGCGCCTCGTCCTTTGAGTCCTCAGGCAAGTCCTTCAACTTCCGCCGGCTTGCCCTAGAAGTCATTGTGCTCACGATCAATCCTCACACAATCTCCCTAAATCTCTGCTCACAACTTTGACTCCGGTAACCCCTGCACGATCGCAACTCACACAGTCCCTTAGTCTACCGGAATTCTAACGAAGCGAGGAAAACGGAATACGCCGGCGGAAGAACAAAAGAAAGAGGATAAGTGTGCCCGTGGCCGGCTACAGTCCCCCTCTTATATGGACCCAATGTACGGGACAGGTTTTGGCGGCAAAACCCTATCCCTAGTACGGATCCGGTTTCCGGTTTAGGGCCGGCGCCGTCATCCGATATTCGGAACTTTCTAGGATTCCGGATTTTAGGTTTTTAGCTCTAATGAAATATTTCCGGATCCGGAAATCCGGTTTTCCTAATTTGCCCTAACTTCCTAGGAGAACTCAAAAACTTTCCTTCTGAAGGAGACAATTTTTGAATTTTTCCGTCCTATGCTAGTATTATGGGTCTAGCATGTGGGACCGCATTCCCACATTACCCCTTCCTCACCGGTGAACATCCCCGTGAACCCCTACAAGGCTAAATCCTGTAGGTAGAGTTTGACACGGGATCCATTCGTTCGGGTGTCCAGAGGATTCCCATCTAAGTCAGAAAGTTGTAACGATCCATTTGGATAAATCTTTACTACTTTGTATGGGCCGATCCATCTAGTGTGAAGCTTACCCGGAAAATCTTTGTACCGGCTGTCATATAGTAGGACCAGACATCCTTCAGTGATGCCGGTTCCCCTTGATATCTTTCGGTCAAATATTTGCTTCCGGTGTCTCTGGTTTTGAACAGTGAGGTCCAAAGCATCCCCTCTGCTTTCCTCCAGTGCTTCAATCTCTGCCAAACGAGATTGGGGATCCTCTGATCTCTTCCCAAAACGAGCTGCCAAGATCCGGAACGTCTCGATTTCCGTTTCTATTCCTTGTAATACTTCCCTCCCGAATACTAGAAAAAAGGGAGTCTTACCGGTGGTACTCTTCTGGGTGGTGTTATATGCGAAGACGGCTGAGCTAAGTTTCCGGTCCCAGTCCGTCTTGTGGCAGGTCACTACCTTATTTAAGATACCTCTGATAATTCCATTTGCTCTCTCCGTGAGTCCGTTGGCCTTGGGGTTGTAGGGCGTCGTCTTCCGGTGCTTAATACGATACCCATGGGTTAGTGCGGAAACTATTTCATTTAGGAAATGAGTTCCCCTATCACTAACTATCTCCAAAGGACAGCCATACCGCATTAGGATTTTGTCGTATAAAAAATCCGTAGCTGTCCGGGCATCATTTTTCCAGGTGGGGCTCGCTTCCACCCATTTGGTTGCGTAATCGGTGGCTAGGATTATGTACCGATTTCGTTGGGAACCTATCGGAGCGATAGGTCCTATGAAATCTATACCCCACTTTTCAAATGGAGCTAAAGGAACAATGGGGGTAAGTGGCCAATGATTCCGGAAAACTGGATTTCCGGTCCTTTGGCAAGGATCGCAACTCCGAACAAAGAGGTGAACATCTTTATTCATAGTTGGCCACCAGTATCCAGCTGCTCGGATCCTTTCGATAGTGGATACTGATGCAAAATGGCCTCCGGCGGGTCCTTCGTGTAGACTTTGGATGACTGTCTTCCTATACTCCGGTTCCAGGCATCTTCTGAGCTTATCATCGGCGCCTTGTCTGAACAACACCCCTTGTATGATAGAGTAAGGAGCTACACGGTGCTGGAACACACTCTTCTCTTCTCTGCTCAATCCTTCCGGATATTCTTCGGTTTGGAGATAATCTGTAATCATTCGAAAATCAGTATCCTACGCATCCAAGAAATCCGCGCAACTCTCAGAGATTCTTGGGTGGCCGGAGTCCGATCATAACTTGGACTTTGCCTAAGTCCACCTCAATTCCTCTCTAGCTGACCACATGTCCTAGGAGCAATCCGGAAGCTAATCCAAAGAAACACTTACCCGGGTGCAGCTTGAGCTTAGTCTCCCGGCATCGCTGGAATGTCTTTCGGAGGTAAGTGAGGTGATCGCTCCATTGGCTGAAGACAGCAAAGTCATCTATAAAGACTTCCAAAAAGTGTTTAAGGAAGTCTTGAAATATATCCATCATAAGTCGTTGGAAGGTACCAGGAGCATTACACAATCCGAATGGCATCCGACTAAAAGCGAACATTCCCCAATCGATGGTGAACGTTGTTTTTAGCTGATCTTGGCTTCGGATTAGGACCTGGTTATATCCGGAAAATCCATCCAGAAAACTAAAGCATTGCTTCCCAGATACATGATCCAATACCATATCTATGAATGGTAGCAGGAAATGATCTTTCTTGGTGGCTGCATTTAGTTTCCGGAAGTCTTGACAAACCCGGATTTTCACCTTCCCGTCCGCTCCAACCTTCTTTGGTACAATCACAATGGGCGAGACCCATTCAGAGTGATTCACCGGATAGATGAATCCGGCTTTCAACAACTTGTCAAGTTCCTCCTTCACTAGCATTGAATACTTTGGATTAAGGCGGTACTGCCTTTGCCGAACTGGTACGGTTCCTTCAACCAAATCAATGGCATGTTCCCCTAACTCCGGAGGAATACCGGTAAGGTCGGTGGGTGACCAGGCAAAGACATCGGAGTATTCTTCTAACAGCATCATGTACTCCTTCCGTTCCCGCTTAGATAGACGTTTCCCTATATAGAAAGTTTTGTCTACTCCGACGGAAACGGACTCATAGTCATTTGGTGAAGCTATGGGTTTGACACCCTCAGCTTCTTGGTTGCCCAACTGGTCAACCAACTGTTTCCAGGACATCCGTTGACCGTCTGGACGAGGCGGGAGTGTTCCGTCTGCAAGTTGCTTTCGGATCCACTCCTCTGATAGCTGAAAATCAGATTGTCCGAGGGATCGATCAATTGGTACATCCTTAAGGTCTTCTTCCAAAGGAATAATTCCCTTTTTCGGAACAGGTGCCGAAAAACCAACATCTCCTTCCGTCGTTTCCCAGAACTGCTCAACTCGGTATGCCGTATTGGAGTTCGAATCCTCGGATTCGGTCCAATTGGATGTGTATCCTTCCGGCGTACTGGTCTCTCCCAGATGTTCCTCCGGACGCCAGGGTAGGGTGACCGGAGGATCTCCGAAGACGAAAGCCCTCTTCTCCCAATTAACCTTAACTTTGGCCATGTATAACCATGGCCTTCCTAGAAGCAAAGGAAACGGTCGACCCTCTCCCATCCGGATCACTAGGTAGTTGAGTGCATAGGTGTTTCCATGAATCTGCGTGGGCAATCCAGAGAGCTTTCCTACCGGGATAATCCTCGATTGGTCCGCCATCTGGAGAGTCTGTTGAGTCTCCTCAAAGGAGGTATACCTAAGATCGAATGCTGTACTTTCAAGGATTAAATTCACTCCGGATCCTCCATCCACCGGTACATTCCGGATGGTACATCCGTCAATCTCCACTGTCACCTCTGGTGCTCCAAAATCTTCCAGCTCCGCGAAGTTGATCGCCATAGGGGGAAGTCGGATTGCTCGTCGGCGTGAGCGGATCAAAGACTCCTTCAATTGTTTTTGATAATTAGGATTATCATGTAACAACTGACCAATAGTAACATTGGCCTTTTGGGCCTTGATATCCTGTAGGATATCATACTCATCTACCCGGATCCGAGAATCCGGTTTGAGTATTGTCTTCGGCACAAGTACCTCCCGGACAGGGTCATCCTGTCCTTGTGTCCTAGTAATCTCCTCTCTAACTTCTTGACTTACATCCGGAAATGGGGAAGCGGCCGCTACCCTTCCTCATTGCTAGCTACACTTCCTTCACTCTGAGAACTTCCAGAATGATCCGAAGGATCTGGAGTTCGGCTTGCCCCTGTCATCCGGCGATGAAGTCGGACCTTCCTTCGTTCTTCTATACGCTTACGGGTGGAACTACGGGTGCTTACTTGAGCAACTTGAATCACCCGTTCTTCCGTCAGCTCCACCGGACACCGTCAACGATCCGGATTTTTGATGCCCTCGGTGCTTCCGTAATTTAGAGCTGTCTTCTCACGAGGCGGCACTTCCACTTGCTTGAATGTCACTCGTGGCCATGCTGGTTCCGGGCATTCCTCAGCATGATGTCCGTATTCCCGGCAGTTTTGGCATGGTAAAGGTAGAGGTCTACCTTGCCCGGATCTGGGGTAGGGGCACTGATTAAGATAGTGGGATGGATCCCCACAATTAAAATAGGACCCGTACTGCTTCTCCATTGGAACCGGTGGTCTTGCAAGCAGCGACGGTCCCCCATAAGACGTTACCGGTCTTGGCATAATGGTGTAACGCCTTGCCGGGTCCGCGTACTCCGGATTCGAGTGGTATGGAGCTCGATAGACCGGTTGTGCGGCTCGACCCCGTCCGTATGATGGGGCAACTTGATACACTGGTACTTCCTCTGCATCTTCATCCTCAGGTTCCGACAGAGTGTAATAAATTGCTCCCTCCTCATCCACGAATTGTACCTTCCGGGGTGGTAGTCGGAAACACTCGTTGGGGTAGTGTTCGGCTTGCCCGCATCTAGTACACCAAACGTTTGCTCTTGCTACCGGAAGGATCCGTCGTTGCTTGCCACTTTCTACCAGCTGTACTTTGATGGTAGCCAAACTCTCTTGGATTTCTCTAATCGCTCGTTTTGACTCCACCTCCGGTTCTTCTTTAACCTTTACAATAGCCCGGTTTGATACACGTCTATAGCCTTTCAAGGTCTTCTTTCTACTTGCAGGCGGGTCCGAGTCGCTATTTTCCGACTCGGATGGTTCTTCCTCTAATCCGGAACTGTCAGTCTTGGATGAGCTTGACCTTCGGCTCTTCTTTCCCTTCTTGTCTCGTCCGGTCTTGCCCTTCTTTTCCCTCCTCAATGATTTGCGTAGGGACTGCTTAGAGTTCTCATAGTGTTAGGCTGCCTCCATCACTTCTTGAAGAGTGGCCGGTTTGGACTATCATATTTGAAAGCCCATTCTTTCCGGAAACCCTGCCACATACCATTCAATCTGTACACTCTGAGCTACTCCAGGGGTTAGTTTGGCAATCAAACTTTTCACTCTTTGTCCATACTTACGGACAGATTCTCCGATCTTCATGGCTATCTTACTAAGCCGTCCCAGGGCCCTGGCCTCTCCTCCGGCTTCTCTAAAAGTCAACACAAATTCATTCGTCAATTGTTCCCAGTTCGTCCGGACATTATGTGGTAAATCGTTATACCATTTTAAGGCCTCCGCCTTAAGCAACCCGGGAAGAATCCGGAGCCTCGTTCCATCGTCTTCCTGATTGGCTCGGTTGGTGGAATTAAATTCTACCAACTAGTCATCTACGTCCTGGCTACCATCACCATAGAAAGTAGAGTATTTTAGTCGGGTAACTTGTCTAGCCATTTCGTCCGGCTGAGCTTCCAAATCTTCCAACGGTGGTCCGGAGGAACTTGGGTTGTCCGTACTATCTTCTGAGCTAGGCGTAGTTCCAAACGTTAGATCCGGAACTGATACGTCATCTGGTGGACTAGGTATAACGATACTATCTTCTAGTTGCTCTATACTAGGGGAGCGTCTAGTGGGGGTTCTCCTTGACGTACTCGGATTCCGTCTTTCCCGGGCTGCCACACTCCGGGTCGTGACTCTAATCCTTTCACTTTCACTAGATCCTCGCCTCATACAGAGAAGGAATTTACTACCTCTCTATTCAGTCTAAATTTTTCTTTTTGCTCTGATGAATGAATAACTTAAAACGAAAGGACCTACAATTCTGTACTTAACAAATCCCCGGCAGCGGCGCCAAAATCGTACTATGTAGTGATTAGTCAGACCAGTATTCCTCCAATTAACCCTTAATTCACACCAAAGGCCTTCTTAGAGTAAACCGCTCCGGAATCGTTCCCACGAGGACTTGTGGATTACAGTTTCATAGGCTATCCCGATCTAAGCACTCATTTTTTTCTCCGTCGGCTTAGTCCGGACTTTCGGTCTAGTCCGAACACTAGTGCCTGGTAGGTTCCGGAAGGATCCGGAAAACCGTTTTAGTGTCCCTTCCGGGATCCCTGGGTTTGGATGACGAGTGGCCAGATCCACCGTTCGGATGCTTACCGTGTCCGGAAACACGCTCTCTTTCACTCTCTTTGTCTCTCTCTCTCTCTAATACTAACAACAACCTAATTCTTCATGGACCGGAAGTGTCCTCCTGTTCCGTCGCCTCACAAATCCGGAAGCTTTTCCGGATTAGGTCACACAAGGACGGTCAAGAACTACAACGACATTCTAACTTTTAACCGAACACTGAGCCTCCTGTCGACCGGTTGGTTTCTCCTGTACTTTCTTGGGCTTGTGCCAGGGCTTAACTCTATTCTACGTGGAATTTCAGCAATCCGGAATTCAGGCACGTCCGGCAATACCTCCATACACAGAAGTTTGCTAGCAGCCTCTCAGATACCCCTTTTCCCTTAGGGCTATATCCTACACGCAGGCTATACCAGCATCCGAGCAGTACTACCCTAACCTTACTGCCGAAACCATCCGGTTGATCTCCCCCTCAAGTTAATACATCCGGATACTCTCACAACATCGACTCTTGCCACACAAGGTAAGTTCTCAATCCCAGAAATGCAAGAACAGACTCACACCTCTCACAAACATATACCGTACACAAGAAAGATAAGAGATTGGATACTCCGACACCCTTTAGAATTAAACTCCGCAAAAAGGTACAATGCTGAAACTATGAGATGGTTGTGAATGACCAGAAAGGTCATTAAAAATCCTACTTATACTAAGACTAACGTCATCCTAAAAATCCTACAAAGCATTCCTACTGGTCCGCTAGATTTCCGGAAGATTCCAGATCCTATTTTTCTGGCTTTGACGGCCGGACTCCGGATCTTCCTAAAATTCCGGATCTACCGGAAGTTTCTAGATCTTCCGGAAATTCCGAATCCATTCCGGATCTGCCCTTTCCGCTTCCAGTCGAAGTCGTCTTTGTTGCCGCCCGGTATGAGACTTCTGTTCTGAATCACGTTCCGGATTCCGGATCCTATCCAGATCTTCCACCGGCTACAGTCTTCTTCTTATACTGGTCCGACGGATGGATGGTCGGACAAATGCACGGGATAGGTTTTGGCGGCATAAACCTAACCCTAATACGGATCCGGTTTCCGGCTTTTAGTGCCGGCGCCGGCATCCGTTTTTCGGAACTTTTTAGGGTTCCGGAATTAGGTTTTTTAGACCTATTGAAATTTTCCCGGATCCGGAAATCCGGTATTCCTAAGTTTCCCTAATTTCCTATGAGAATCCAAAAACTTTCCTTTTCAAAGGAACAATTTTTGAAATTTCCCGTCAAATGCTAGTGTTTTGGGTCTAGCATGTGGGATCACATTCCCACAGATGGGAAGGTGAAGATCCGGGTCTGTCAAGATTTCCGCAAGCTGAATGCAGCAACTAAGAAGGATTATTTTCCACTGCCATTTACGGATATAATCCTAGATCATGTATCCGGATAGGAATGCTACAGTTTCCTGGATGGTTTTTTTGGATACAACCAAGTATCGATCCGACTGGCCAACCAATTGAAGACAACGTTCACCACAGAATGGGAGATGTTTGCTTTTAACCGGATGCCTTTCGGGTTGTGTAATGCCCCCGGAACCTTTCAAAGGTTGATGATGGATATTTTCCGGGATTTTCTTAGGCACTTCTTGGAAATATTTATTGATGACTTTGCAGTCTTCAGTACAAATGAGGAACACCTGGAGTACCTGGAGAAGACATTCGTGAGATGCAAAGAAATCGGACTAAAACTACATCCAGGTAAGTGTTTCTTGGAAATGTAGTCCGAAATTTTACTTGGCCACATTGTGAGTAAGAGGGGACTAGAAGTTGATACCAACAAGGTCAAGGCAATCTTGACACTTGTTCCGCCCTCTTGTGTGCGGGAAGTCCGAGGTTTCTTAGGATGTGTGGGGTACTATAGAAGATTCATTGACGGATATGCCAAATTAGCAAATCCATTGATTGAGCTTCTAAAGAAGGAAATGGAGTTCATCTGGACAAAAGAGCAACAATTAGCTTTTGAGGAGTTGAAAAAGAGGCTAGTTCAGTCACCCATTCTATCCCCACCGGATTGGAAACAGGATTTCCATGTAACCCTGGACGCATCCAGATGGTGCCTTGGGGCCATTTTATGGCAAGCCAAGGACAAATCGGAATGTCCAATTTACTATGCAAGCAGGCAAATGAGCGCAGCTGAAAGGAAGTATACCACAACTGAGAGAGAAGCCCTTGCTGTAGTTTATGCATGTAAGAAGTTCAGACACTATTTGCTAGGGTATAAAGTCATTTTCCACACGGATCATGACTCCCTGAAGTACCTAGTAAATAAACCGGATTTGTCCGGAAGGATAGCACGATGGATCCTTCTATTGCAGGAGTTTAACTACGAGGTTATAGTTAAACCGGGGAAAGCAAACTCGAACGCGGACTACCTTTCCAGGCAGAGACTGCCGTTTCCTTTGAATTTACAATACTTTAGGCGAGTAGACCCTACCATAGTGTCACTTTCCGATTCCAAGTGGACTGACTCTTCCTCCTCCTCGGACTCGACCGGAATCTCCTGAATCTGAACTATGACTGGCTCAGGTTTAGGAACTTCAACAATTACTTCTAACGCTTCAACTTCTGCTGGTACAGTGTCCCCAGACACAGGGTGTAATCTTGGATTCACGTTTACGCTAGGTAGCGCATGAACAAGAACGTCTCCACGAATATTCCGGGCAGATCTTCTAGACGAAGTTCCTTCCCTTCCCGTTCTATTCATGGATAAGTGCTATGTTCTCTATTCAGCAATTCTAAGATATCTTCTGAACAAATTAGCAAACTCAGATACTACACTGCTATAGAAGTTTTAAGTTCTCGTGATTGTCTCTCCCAGAGACCGGATTGCCAATTCTAAATATTTTCGATCCCCGGCAGTGGCGCCACTTTTCCGTGTCATAGCACAGGAAAGCAAAAATCCTTCTCTTAGGCTCAATATTTCTTAAAAGAGGCCTTAAAGTGACTCAAGTATCGTTTCCACAAAGATCAAATTCTTAGGTTCACAATTATCGAAAAATGGTAGAGTGATGGTCACGAAATACAAAACCCCAAGCAAAACAATAGACCGGAACTCTACTTGGTCTCGTTGTTTTCTTGGACAAACCCGACCGGATCCCTCCGGTCCAACAATTACTAATACACGTTAGACCGGATCTTCCCGGTCTAACAATACTGACCGGATCTAATCTGGTTTATCTTACACTTGTTTATCACACAGACTCTCTAACTGGTTAGTTTACTACCCCACAGCTTTACACTACCCCGTAATTCTCCCAACACTTCTATTCACATACCTCAAGTAGTATCCAGTATTTACGTTTTACAGACCCTAGCCGGGATCCGCGTTTCCACAAATCTAACCTTAACCTCCAGTATTCACATCCGGTCCAGATCTCTACTTGTAACCATGTCGAGTTTAACCTCTGAACAAAGAGGGATCTGCTAATTGGGATTTAGGAAGGAAGCTTAACTCCTACCCTCCGATTTTAAAGTGTCAGAAGTTTCACTATGTGATCAAACTTTCAAAAATAAAATTTCAAATCCTACAAATGAAAAACAGACCGTCCTCACAACTGGAAAGGAAACGCAGTCATGTCCAGCAAGTCACGCAAGCCGGTCTAATTCCTCCTAACCAATGCTACAACAGCAGCCTACTGAGTTAGTTCTAAATCCGATCTGAACTAGTGGGGACAATAAACAGAAACAAGCGTTGTAGAGGCATGCTAACCCTTACTCTTTCCGGATAGTACCCCTCCTCCGTACTCCTTCCAAGTCCATTCCTAGTCCACACTAGAGATCCCTTCTGCCTCTGCCCACACACACTCATCCAATACTGAACCGGATAAACTCAGCATCTGTGTACACCTTGTATCCACTTACACTCACTTTCCAACCTGGACTTCCAAAACACGGACAAGTGTCAAGTACACACAACTATGATTTGTTTCAATCACGCCAAGAGCGAACTCCCAAGTACTCATGAATATAAGAAAATAAGATAAAGATGCACACCGGAACCAAACAAGTCCCGGATTTAAATACTAAACTACTCCCTCAAAATCCTAACCTAAAAGTAACGCTCCAGCCAATCAGGGCCAAACATGTTTCATTCCCTTACTACTTTCTAGCCCCGTTGACTTTCACTCAAACTCCCACTACTTCCGCTAAAAGTGGATCTCAGATCCTATAATTACGGACTCGGTCACTTTCCAACTGCTAGTGGCCGTGTCACTCAAAAAGTAAACTTCCTAATTATGTACAACTATTCCAAAACTTTAGATTTTCACCACCCTATCTTCAAAAATTTACCCTAAGTAACTTCTTAAGTTCTTAACTTCTTTGAGCCTGGCTTCTTTCCGGTTCCGGTCTTCTGTCCCTGGCGTACCTTACCCCAGGCGGCAAGCTTCTTCTTCTTGGATGCTGCAACCTTAGTTGCCCGAGTCTCTGCCAATGCTTGATCCGGATCAGAATACGACTCCGAGTCTTCCTCAGTCCCGGATTCTTCATCCTCGTCCTCTTCTTCTTCTTCCTCCTCCTCATCGTCCTCTAGAATCGTCCTCTTCTTATGTGCTGACATAATTGGAGGCTTCTTCTTCTGCGTGGTTGGTGTGGGCAGAACATTGGCCCTAGTACTTTGAGGAGTGGTTTCCTCAATTGTTCCACCCTTCCCGGATCCTTGCCCCTGTGATCCAATCTTCTTTTCCTCCATTGACCCAGTTTCGCTTCCCAAAGCTAAGTTGAGTGGGGTGGAAGGAAATACCTTTTCTGTCTTTGCAAGAGGAGTTGGAGAAACTGGAGATAACTCACTTAGGTCGATAAACTTGTTTCTCAGCCTTGGTTTTGGCACGTTCTTCTTCTCGAAAGGTTCCGGTCCAGATCTCGTCTTTTCTTTAGTTGCGGCCTTCACTCCTCCGATGTTTCCTTCGCCTCGCTTGTTGTCTCCACTTCTCCGGTCTTCTCTTTCTCAATAGCCTTTACTGCTCCCGCTGTATTGAGAGCAACGTCCGTTACTTCCCCCAGTAGGGAAGTCATTTCTCCCTTAGGCTCCGACCGGATGGAAGAGCTTGGTACGTCCTCTGTTGTACGCGCAGTTAGCCGTAAGTATCCTTACAACGACAAATGGTTGCAAGATGACACGAATTATCGTTCCAGAGAACTCTAGTATGATATCGATTGAATGAGAAGTATCCGGATTGTGACTACTCACTTAATCTCCCTTATTTCACTTCACTACCTTATTCCGGAAACTTAGTACATTCCGGATTCCGTTCCGGATCCGGACACAACCGGAACTAAGTTCCGTCTCTCTTCCGTCACTGGTTTTTGTTGCCTCTGTTTTACCCTCAGAGGGTCCGCCCTTGATCTAGAAAGGGGTGGGGACTCACCACTTGTATAATTATCTTCTTTGTACTCTAAATCTACTAAACAACACACCCAAGACAACACAGTTGTAGGAGGAGGGAGGAGTATTCTCTCATAGTTTCCGGGTTGGCCGATCTGAAATCAGGTCACATAGAGCACTTTTCACACCTCTCTTACTACAACGACGGATAAGAACTTATAGACCCAAAAGAATAGAATCTCAAGGAGAAGACAATTTACCAAGGGGGAGGTTGGCAGACTTTCCGAAGTAGCGGGAGATCCTTTCCTTTGGCGGTTGCTTAACTCCGCATAGAACCCTCCTGGTTTCGGACTCGCAGGGCCCTCTACCTTCCTACCCGGATTGCCGTTCCGGCAGTTTAAAAGCACGTTGCACTTACACTGCCTTACTTAGCTTTGCATCCCTTCTCACTAGCTCCACCCCCAGATGATCCGTAGCTCAAGATCCGGATTCCTTCTCTCCCTCCCTTCTCTCTCTCCAGTACCAGATCATACACCCATGTATACACTCAGCCCAAAAGACCCTGTCTAAGCAAAAGTGCAGCTAAAGGTATCCTGGCTAACTTAGATTAAGAAAAGAAAATTGTAATACATACGTGAAAGCACGAAAATCCAATGGAGTAGGATGGAATGGAATGGCAGACAACTAACTTGCCTGCCCTTAAAATACTAACACAAAAACCCAAAGTCAACTCCTAAAAGCCTGAAAAGGAAAACCCGGAAATCCAGGCTACCAATCCCTGAACCTCCCGGGATATTCGGACAGATTGCTAACAACCGTCCGAGATAACCGGATTTCCTTACTATCCGCCTAAAATTCCGGAAACCGGGTCCAAGCTCGGAACCCCATTCCGGATCCTATACTTCTTCTCCTACCAACCCTAATGTCTTGGCTTCCGTCCTTTCTTTGAACGACTCCCCGCTTGGCTGGTAGGCGTCCCCTTCGTGTTCTTGGCTGGTGTAGTTTTTGCTGTGGCCCGAGTCTAGATATGGCGCGTTGCTGGAGACGGATCGCTGTCGCCTTCGGTTCCGGAAGTGGAGTGGGCACTCTCCTCGTCAGAATCTTCAATAACTTGGACTTCCTTCTCCTTCTCTGGTGTTGTATCCTCCAATGTCGCGGGTTCGCTTCCTTTCTCCGGTGTGGTCTCTTGCATGTGCACAAATCCTTTCGGATTAGTCCGAGCCGGATTGGTCATCCCACCGATCCGGTTGATGAGATCTCCCCTAACCTGCTATCCCGGAACCTTAAATGATCCGGTCATCAAATTTGGCATTGTTTGTGCCTTGGGAACTTTCGGAGTTGAGAACTTAGATGGCACCGGAACCGTTTTCGCGCTAGACTCCGGTTCCGGTTCCGAGGCTGGCCTCAAATTCAACTCCGTCATCCGTATCTTACTGGCGGAAGGCTCGGCTAGTGTGAGTATTCCCCTCAGGCCCTCCATCCGGGTTGCCTGATCCGCCACTGGCTTCCTTGGGGTACCTGCGACAAAAGGAAGTTCCGGAAAGGTGGAGAAATCCATCGCATGGTTTGGGTCGATGGCCGCCAGCAACTTCTGGATCTCCTTGAAAACTCGCTCTATTCTTGCGGTGAAGTCTACGAGGATGGTAACTACCTTGGTTCCGGTAATGTGGCCTTCTGATATCATCTTCGAGTCAAACAAGGCAGCTTTCGTGATGATGTCGGCTTTGATGTTGACTGCCCCGGTTAGATTCTTGACCAGAACGAGAGCCTCCTTCTCTTTCTCCTTCGCAGCTACCATTTCCCCTTCCGCCCAATTCACCCGGGTCTGGAGTAGGTTCCGTTCTGCCTCCAACTCCTGGATCCGCTCATCCCTCTTCTTCAGATCCTCCGGCTTGGGCAGTCGCTTGACAGCTTCCACGATTTGATCCGGATCCACCTTCAATACTTTCGCGGTATCTATCACCAAATCCAACAACCCGTCGTGAAGTACCTTGGCTTCACGTATCCACTCGAGCCCCGCATTGAAAAATGCGGATTTTGTTTCCATCTCAGGTCCCTTGCTGGACTCCCCCCTCTCCATTGTTGGTGGCTTGATTCTCGACCCCGGATCGGTTGACTTCCTCTTTTTGGTCCTCGGATCGGTCAGACGTTCCTCGGGAAGCTCCTCCGGTTCCGACTCGAGTGGATCTTCCGCTTCCTCCCCGGAAAGTCCGTATGACAGGAACGTCTTTCCGGTGTCATACTGAATTATTTCCGCCGCACTCAAAAGTTCCTGTTGATGGTATAGATGAAATAAATATGTACTAACTGGACTTGCCTTAGCTCGAGTCACGTGATCCGCTAATTTAGCCACTATTCCGGCTATGACCCTACCCCAGTGCACTACCCAGTTCTCCATAGCCCCAAAGATAGTATTGGCCACCGTAATGGTAACCCGCGTTGGCTTTTCCGGATATAAGATCGGAATCAGAAACTCTAGGATCCGCCTATGTCTCTCGTCCTTACACTCGCTGATAGCAAATCCGTCCTTAGGGTTTGCAGACCCTATGAACTTCCCAGCTACAAAACGGTCCGTCCTCGATGCTAAACCATTCCCACTCTTCCGGAACTGATAAACGTCCGCCCAGATGTCCTCGGTCCACGCGACTGGTCGTCCTCTCAAAGTAAGCTCATACTGATTCGGAACACCGTGAAGTAGCTCTTGAATCATCTCCTCACTCTTGAGATTCCACGGTCGGTGTAGTAAACCGACACATCCTAACCTAGTCAAGTCCTCCTCTAACTGTTTGTGTAGTTCCGGGCTATCTAGAATGGCCGGAGAGATAACCCGGGCAGATACCGCTATCTTCCGTACTGGTCCGGATGCCATAAGATCTAAGTGAGAACGAAGGGAAAGTAGTTCTACCTCAGTCGCTAACTCACCACTTTTTCTCTCAACTACTCACATAAACAATCTCGGGTACACAGAACAGAAAAGTGAAGAGGAAACCCTAGGAAGACAACTTAAGTACTAAACTGTCTCTCTACGGTCTTAAGGACAACGGCTACAGGTCCGTTGTATCAACGGTATCCTACTTCCGTAGCTACGGGACCTATACGGTAGGTTCCTGTGTTCCGGATGAGTCCGGATTCCGGATCCGGATAAGTTCCGGTTACGGGTGGTGCCGGAACGCTTATTTCCTAATTTAAGTTATCTGGTCCAAAAATCACACTCTAACCATTATTTTTTTATTTATTTTTATTTTTCGCACCTACTTCTTGCATTATTGATCCGTTTCCGGATTCCGGATTCCCACATCCTCTACTTTGTCCTTCGCTTGAACTTCTTCTGCGGGTACCGGAAGGAGTGCTGGTGTGAGTTCCGTTTTCGTTTCCGGTTCCTACTCCCGCTTTCTTCGTTCTTCTACCTCCTTCATCACCTCGCATAGTGGTTCTACTATTGCCTCCATCTTGCGGTGGTAGGACACTAGCGCCATCATTAGGTTGGCTGGAATTTGCTTTCCGGTCTCCATCACATTCTCGTCAAACAACATTGCTTTGTTGATTACTTCGCCCGGATTGTTGATGAACTCCTCGATTGCCTGAAGATTCTTTGAGGCTATTTTGGTGAATCTCTTCTACTGGTCCAGTTCTTCTCTCTTCTCCTCCAGCTCCTTCTTTAGCTGGTCCATCTTACGCGTGGCTTCGCTCAGTTCTTTCTTCACCGCCTCTTTCATCTTCTAGTCCAGTTGGGAAACGAGCTGCTGCGGTTGATTGATCTTCAACAGTTGGCATAGTTCTTGAATGGTCTCTTGGTTTTTCCCGTACTGGACCCGAAACTCACTGAGTTCCTTCACAATCCGACCCAGGGGATCCTGGTTCTAGACCGGATCGACACCCTTACTACCCTCTCCTATTTCTGGGTCTTTGTCCTTCCGGTCCTGCCTCCTCCACTGTGACTTAGCTTCCTCAATCGGTATAGTATCCGCCTTTGAATCTTCCTCTTTCTGCCCAGCTTCCTCATCTGGGTCTTCTATTTTGAATTCTGACATGGCTTTGGTCGTATCGTATGAATCTAACTCTCTATTTGTAAGCCAGCCATGTACTTGGTACAAGTGGTAGAGAAAAGGGGTTATAGGGGAAGGTTTAGACTTCCCTATACCTCCTACCAACCTCTTTATTTGATCTCTCATTACTACGCCCCAATCTACTTTCCAGTCACCCGACAATGCACCAAAAATAGTGTTCGCCAGAGTGACCGTAATCCTGTTTGGCCGCTCCAGACTAAGGATGGCTGCTAGATACTTCATTAATTGTTTCTCCCTACCATTTATGCATTTTGCCACGGGGAAACCATCCTTCTTTGTTGGAGGATTCTGGAACTTACCCACAAAGAAGTGGTCTGTCCAGGAAGCCGGTCCCTTGTCCGTCTTCTTGAAATTGTACGTCTCCCGCCATAGTGTTGGAATTCAGTCCTCGGTTCGGCTCCTCGACGTCCCCTTCCATTTCCTCAATGGCGCACCGATTACCTCCCTCACAATCTCCTTGTCTTTCAAATTCCATGGCTGGGCTAGAAATCCCTTACACCCCATCTACCGAAGGTCTTCTTCTAGCTCCGCTTTCTCTCTTGAATCAGTTGGTACCACCGGCTTCACCATGCGTAAGGATACATCTACCTCTTTTCTCACCATCATGGACTGTTTCCCTCTCAGTGACCAGAATCACTCTTTGGAGTCTCACAATCACTAGCACTCTAGTCTTCTTATTCAGCTCAAGGATCCTCCTCAAGAGTCGCCTCACCAGTACACTTCTAATTCTACACTCATACGTGAACTTCTAAACGAACTCTCCTCTTGAGACCCGTCTGTCCTTAATCCGGTCTGTAAACTGAGCCCGTAACTCTTCTCTTTGGCTGACATATAAATACACCGCGAATGCTCCTCACCAATCTCTTCTTAAGGTAGTTTCCCATCAAAAGGAGGTCTCAGCCACCTTCCCCTCCTATTTCTAGGACTTCATTCACCGGGGACCGTTACAGGTGACCGTTTTCCTTAAAATAGACCTACTCTCGAGTGTGGTCTAGAACTAGGTAGGTACCCGTTACACCCGGATTGCCTGCCGTGCGTTTCCAGTCTCCAGTTCTTTATTTTCTTCTGGTTTCTGGTTTCTAATAAAATTCACTCTGACCTACTCTTGACTTATCTATGCCGTTTCTAGGTTTTCGGTTTTCGGTTTCCGGTTACTTTTGTTAATACTATTATCTATTCTAAAGTAACCCTATTCCGGTATCCGGTTCCTAACTACTTATGGTCTACTTTTCTAAAGAAAAACGAAAAAAATAGGGAGTAAAGAGCTCTAGTCCCCTTATTTCCCTTCTAAACCTAAAGACTGGATTCCTGTGCTCCCACAACATACCTGTTGAATTTCCGGATGAGTTCCCTGACCTACGGGTTACGGAACTGAAAACTCGGAATATGGAAAAAGAAGCAGGTGTCTTCCATATCGGAGGGATTGAAATATCAGAATTCCAAGACATCATTGACTACCTAGTAAGCCAAAGATTTCCTAGTAGGTATTCACTTGAAGAGAAGATAGTGTTTCGGCAAAAGGTGGCGCCGTATACCCTAATTCATGGGATTCTTTTCAAAATGGGGGCAGACGAAAAACTTAGGAAGTGCTTGAAGAAAAGAGAAAGGAAGCAAGTTATGATTGCACTTTACGCAGTATCCTGAGGGGGACACTTTGCTGCCATAACAATTGTCAACCAGATCTTGATGTCCGGATACTGGTGGCCATCCATGATTCGAGATGTAAAGACATTTGTAGGGACATGTGACTAGTGTCAGAGGGCAGGAGCACCTTCGTTCCGCAAACACTAGTCACTAACCCCAATTATTCCCCTTGCACCATTTGAAAAATGGGGGATTGATTTCATTGGATCTATCAATCCGGTTAGTACCCGAAGGAAGAGGTACATCATTTTGGCTACGGACTATGCTACCAAATGGGTAGAAGCGAAAGCTACCAGGAGGAACGATGCCAAAACTGCGGCATGTTTTCTATTCGAAGAAATCATGATGCGGTTCAAACATCCGCTGGAGTTGGTAAGTGATCAGGGAACTCATTTCTTGAATGATATGATCCGGTTAATCACGGAGACTTACCTGATCAAGCATAGGAAGACGACTCCTTACAATCCAAAGGCGAATGGATTGACGGAGAGAGCCAACGGGATTATCAGGAGAATCCTAAACAAGATGGTTTCTGCTCACAAGACTAACTGGGACCGGAAATTAGCATGAGCTGTCCACGCCTACAATACCTCGGAAAAGATCACCACAGGCAAGAGTCCTTTCTTTCTTGTATTCGGTCAGACTGCGTTGCACAAAATTGAGATGGAAGTTGAGACGCATAGAGTCATGGCTGCGAGGCAAGGGGACCAAAGTTAGGATTCGAGTTTCCGATTAATGGCTATTGAGGAGTTGGAAGAAGCCCGAGTGGATGCACTGGAAAGGACCATCTGAGTCCAGACCAAAAGGAAGGAAAATTTTGATGCAAAACTGCCCAAGGACCATGGAATAAAGGAAAATGGTTTGGTGTTACTCTACGACAACACATGTGAAGAGTTTTCGGGTAAGTTGCATACCAGGTGGATAGGACCCTACCGAGTCCAATAGATATTTTTGAATGGATCACTCCAGCTTGAGGATCTTCACGGAGATAGTTTGGAAACCAGAGTAAATGGGTCTAGGGTGAAGAAGTATACACCCAATTCATTCACGAATTCCGATCTAGAGGAGAGGAGTCCTTGAAGTTGTCCCAAAAACATTAAGGTCCAGAAATTAGATTAGTGTTTCGCGAGGACGCTCACAAGTGAAAGTGGGGGGATGTAGGAGTCTTAAATAGGGCCTTAGAAGTTTTTAGGAGGAATTGAGGACATAGTGGGTTCTTCTAGATAAATTTTTTTGTCTTTTTGCTATAAAAATAGAGCAAGGAGAGAGAAGAACCGGAATCGGAAAATTAGAAAACCTTAACTCCATAATAGAGTTAATGGTTACTCTTGAAATCCGGAACCGAAAAATCAATAACCGGGAACGGGATTGATTTCAGTCGGTATTCTAAAAGATTTGGCTCAGTAGAAACCGGAAACCAGAAGTTAATGGTCATCCCCGGATAATGATGAGCAAAGTGGTGGTCCGGAGGATTTCACGGCGAACCTCCAATAGCCATTTTAACGGTCCAGTGACTGGAAACGTCAAAACCAACGGTTGGAAATGGGAAGTAGGAAGAATTCAATGTCAAACCTTTTTCCAGTTTCTCCGGCAAGTTATAACTTGGGAATTGTTTCCGTTAGGGTTCATAGTTGGTTGGAGAGTTTCTGGTTTTTCTTGACAATTTGAGTTTCCGAGTGAGCTAGTGCTACACTATGAGCGATTGTTGTGAGGGTTAGTCGGAGAAGGATAGGGAGAGCATTGCAACCATGTCTGGGAGTGAGGCTGAGGAAGAGACCCCCACCACGAAGATATCGCTTAAAAACATTGTTTCGGTTATTCTGGAAGATGCGGGAGAGAGAGCCGACCTAGTGGAGGATCTTAGTCAGATGGGTTGTGCAGGGCTGATAGAAAGGCCCTGGAGTTTCAAAGACAAAGTGATGGTGCGGGAGATATTGCATCCGCAGTCAAACGAATGGAGGAAGACCGTGAGGGCACTTCCGGACAAGTGGACCGCAGGAATATGGCGGGAGGTTTACGGTTTTGCCCGGGGCAGAGAAGGGCTGGCATCTCGGACAGACAAGACCACGGTGGGTAAGTTCCGGAACACCCCTCATACAAAAGATGGATACACAGTGAGTAACTGCAAGGATGAACGAGAGAAGAGGGTGCTAGCACTACAACAATGGCAGTGTTTTATGACTGCAGAATTATAACTGAGGATGATTGGTGACTGCTTGCAGTCATATTCTTGAAGGCCAACACTTTGGGGAGAAATATGACTGCAAAATATGACTACCAGTCATTTTTATGCCTTGTACTTCACAAGTGTATACTATACAGCCATTAGGAATACTAAAGTACTTCATAGGGAGCGTAGGGAACATGTTTGGGAACGTTGAGTCATATTATCAATTATATTTTCATAGTAGTGAATTTTGTTTTGTTTGGGGCAATTCAAGAAAAATACGGGAAATTCTAAAAAAAATATAAATAAGCCATCATTTAAAATTTTGAAATCCTAGTCACCTACTTTTTTGGATTTTGAATCCTAGTCACCACTTTTTTAGTGTTTTGAGACCCTAGCCATTATTTTTTTAGGGTTTTAGAACCCTAGCCGCCATTTTTTAGGGTTTTGAAACCCTAGCCGTCACTTCTTGTGGTTCTTCTTTCTTACCTTCTATTGTCTCTTAGCTCTCATTTGTTGTTGCTTTTTGTTGCATCTCAACTCTTGTTTCTTGTTGCTCTTTACTTCATGTTTCTTGCTTCTTATTGTTGCATCTAAATTCTTTTTTTTCTTTTGCATTTGAACTCTTTCTTTTTTTTAGTTCTTATTTTGTAGTTCTTACTTCTTATTTCTTCTTGTTGCATCTACACTCTCATTTCTTGTTGTTTCTTGTTATGTCTTAGTTGGTGCTTTTTGTTTCTTCTTGTGTCTTAATTGTTGCTTCTTATTTCCTCTCGAGTCTTAATTGTTACGTCATGTTGTGTCTTAGTTGTTGTTTCTTATTTTGTGTTTCTTCTTGCATTTTAGTTGTTGTTTCTTGTTTCTTCTTGTGTCTTAGTTGTTGTTTCTTGTTGTGTCTTAGTTGTTGCTTCTTGTTTCTTGTTGTGTCTTAGTTGTGTCTTAGTTGTTGCTTTTTATTTCTTGTTGCATCTTAACTTTTACTTTTTGTTATTTCTTAATACTTATCTTTTTTTTCTTGTTTCCTCCATCATCAATCTTATTCTTCCTATCCTAAACTTGAGCTACATATTTTGTGATGTTATAAGCCTTTGAAGGTTGAGCTTTGTTGTTCAATCACTAAAAAATAACCTCTCATTTCTTTAATTATATATGCAGGTACCAAAAATTGAAATAAAGACATTGGAGGCTACTTACAACCCAATGAAGCTATCTTCACATTATTGTAAGGATTGTAGGCCTTATTGGATTGTATGAATGATTCATTGTGATATATATATTTTGTATTAGTGACTAATAAATGTCAATGAAGATAGTTGTATTTGTTCTTGCATTCTCTTTCTTTAATATGATTATCTCTCATCCATCTTTAAAATCATATACTATGTATTCATTTTTAATTGCATAAGGCTTTTTATTCAATTGTCAAATCATCTTGATGTATGATAGTTATATATCATGCCCATTTAAAATGCATTAAAAATGTGATTGTAGTTAGTAATATGACTAACGAGAGTTGTATTCTACATCATTCAAAAATATGACTCATGAGAATCATTTTTCACATTAACAAAAATATGACTCACTGCAGTCATATTTCACATTACTACAAAATATGATTCACTCTAGTTATATTCCATATAACCAAAAAATATGACTCATTGTAGTCATATTCCATGTTACTACAAAATATGACTGATCGCAGTCATATTTTATATCACTACAAAAAATGACTCACCGCAGTCATATTTCACATTACTATAAAATATGACTCACTGCAGTCATATTCTACATTACTGCAAAATATGACTCACCGTAGTCATATTCCACATCATTACAAAATATGACTCACCGTAGTCATATTCCATGTTACTGCAAAATATGACTCACCACAGTCATATTTCACGTCATCAAAAAATATGACTCATCGCAGTCATATTCCACGTCATCAAAAAATATGACTTGACACAGTCGTATTCCACGTAAAATTTTTTTATTTGCCCGGGCAACCCAAGAAAAACTCAAAACCCCCCTAGGATAGTCAAAGTATAGGATAGTCAAAGTATACGCCTAGTTGGCATACTATGGCTAAAAATGGGTATTTATATCCTTCAACCCATATGACTGCCAATATGACTGATGTCTGAAGCGACTACTTTTAAACGACTGAAATCAGTCATATTTCGAGTCATCTACAGTGATTTCTGCGTGAGTCATATTTTTTGATTTTACGACTCACTGCAGTTATATTTTGCAGTCATAAAACACTGCTTTTGTTGTAGTGTAAAATTTCTAGTTCCGATTCTCAGTCCGGATAGAGGAAACCGGATGACCATCACTTTGGGAAATACAATCTTTGGTGCACTGTCCGGAGACTGGAAGGTAGATTAGGGGTTAGTCTTGAGAGATTATATCGCCAAACTATGCAAGGGAGTGGGAAAGACTAAACCATCTAGCCTTTCCCCATTTCTTTTTCATTTGTATCATGCCCAAGATTGTATGAGGGCGCAAGAGAAACAGGAATACACAATCCAGGAGGTCAAACTGGCCCACGGGATGAAACTTGACTCCGATGATGAGATGGAAGAGAGAGAGAGGTTAAAAGAGAGGCTTCCGGTTCATCGGGAAAATCAAAACTGAAAAAGAGAAAAGGGAAAGAGGTCCAGATAGAGGAAGAGAAGGATCCAATCTAGAACAGCGATCCTTTAGGGTCAATTATAAGAGAGCTCAAGAAAGTCCGGGAAGAACATGAGAAAGAGAGAAGTACCTTGAAAAAGGTATGTAAGATGTTGGGGGATATTCCTAGGACAAAATGTATAGAGCAAATCCAGAACCTGGTAGAGGATGCTGAGGGAAAATCCGGAAAGGCGAAGTATCAGAATTTAGCGGATGAATTGCTGTCCTTGAAAGAAGAACTGAGTAGACAAAAATAGGAAAGTGAGCATAACCGGAAGTATTCAGTTCAAACTGTAGAGACGATTGACCGGATTAGGGAGTTCATCGCCCTTCCGGCAAAAACATTGAACAAGGCTAGGTTATTTGATGAAAAGGTTTTGGAAGGGGTAGGAAAGCTAGGAGACAAAGTCATTCAACTCCAAGATGGAACAGCTACTTGTTCAATTGAGAGAGGTCATGAGGGAGGTCAGTCCACCTCCCCAACTGGAATCAAAACCGGAAATGGTTGGTACAATAGAGGCGACTCCATCCAAGCCATCGCGGTCAAAGACCAAGCAGACATCCCCAATGACACGGGAGAAATCCAGACATTCATCCGAAGACGTGATGATAGTCACTCCTGCTAAGGAGACGATTACCCCGGAAACCGGAACTGCGCACACACCAACACCCGGATCAGTATTGCAGGGAAAGGTGAAAGTGGAAGAGGTAGATTTAGGGACGCCGCAGAGCAAGATTTCGAAGACCTCTCCTACTTATCGCAGTACAGGGTGAGTAAATTCCCTATTATACGCCCAAAAACTCCTTTAAAGTATAACTAAGTGAACCTAAAGATTGAACCCACGAGATCCTGTGAAGTATTTAGCGTTATTGAACGATTTAGACTAAGTTAGCACGCAAACCCAACTTCTAATTTCAAGTCAATTACCAGAAAACATTATAATATCCGGAAAAACTAAGAAAGGGCTTTCCGCCACTATTCCGGTCCTACTAACCATCCGGTCTATATAATAATTACAACCCCAGGAGGCTATAATTTCCAATTCTGGTTACTACGATAGACCGATCCACTTTAGTCTATCAACATTCTTCCTGATCCCATCTAGTTTAATTTAGCCTCTGTTTTACCGTTAGAGGGGTCGCCCCTTGATTTTCAGAGTGGTAGGCCCACCACTCCTTCAGTAACTTATAGTGGCTGAAGATTCACTTATCCAATTCTCTAATCTCCCACTTACTACGGATCCGGTTTAGTCCTTCACAACAATCTACGTATTAATCCGGATTGCAGGTCACACAAGGACTCCCCGTACGATCCTTCTGATACTACAATGACCCTGGGCACCCTTTCCTATCCGTGCAAAGCTAGGTGGTTACAAGTGAAACCCGTCCATTCCAACACTTACTAGAGTTATTCCGTTTACCAATGATGGCAGCAAGACCTCACAGGAGATCGGACACTCAACCGGATTTCCCACCCAAGAGTTCTAGCGCAAGTAGGGAATCCCTCCCTATCCGCCTAGCCTAACAACGGTTTTCTCACCCGGAATCTCAAACTCTAGACACACTGAGGAACTGAAGTGCACTCCCAACTCTTTCACTACCTGTTCACATACACTGGAAATCGAAAAACGAAACGCACCAGGGAAAGAGATTGTCAACTCTAACCCCAACTCTTACTCTCCTCTCTTCCGGTCATACAGTAATCATATACACTCACATGACACACACCCACGACAGAGAAGCAAAAAAGGAAGGCACAAGGGAATTTGCAAAAGAGGACTTTTTTTTCTCCCCCTCCCCTGCTCAAGGCAGGTTTATATACAAAACCAAAAAAGTGAAAAAAGGCAAAAAGCGTCAAGGAATCTGGTCGCATTTCCCGGTTGAACTTCCAATCCTACCTACCTCCTATCGGATAGAATCCGGTTCCGTTCTAACTTCTCTAGTATGTACAAATTTTACTAATCTACAATCCTAACCCTAAGGTAGGACTCTTCGTCTTGGCTTCCATCCCCTCGAAGATTTCAGTCAGGTTCCGATTCCGTTCTCCATCCATAGATTTTGGAACTGGATCGCCTTGATTGGAATTGGGGGTGGATTCCAGATCGATGGCGGATTCTAGGGTGTTGGCTGGTTTAGACGTCTATGCAGTCATCTTGGACTTAGGAGTCTTATCCTTCCCTTCTTCAGCGGCTAACACATCCGGAAATGACTCCGGTAGTGAGAGCTCTAACAGATGGATCTCCTTAGAACACGTGGCTCCCGTCAGTTTCCGGCTGCTTTCTTCAATCCGGTCTGCTGAAATCCATGCCTCCTTCATCGCCATCTCAACCCGCTCCGTATAGTCCGTGAGAATCCTTACTATCCTAGCACCGGATAGTTTCTTCTCCTTATAGACTTCGTCATCGAATAGCTTGGCCTTGGTGGCGGCCGTCCCAGATACTCCAAGCACGTCCTTCACCTGCTCCGCTATCCTTCGCGTTTCCTCTACAATCTCCCTCGTGGCGACTGCCTCCTCCTTCAAGTCAAAGTTTTCCGCCTTCAAGGTATCCACCTCTGTCTGAAGTTCGACTACTTCTTCCTCCTGCCTTCGGTACTCGACCGGATCGGTGATACAGTCAGCTATCTTCGCTGGTAGTTGGTTGTCTAGCGGCGGATCCACCAGTTTTCCGATGGCCTCCAGGGTCAGATACTTCACTTCCCAATCCGCCCGGACATTGGAGAGAATGGCAATCAAGTTATTGAATGGATCCCGTGGATCCATTTCTTCCTCCATAGCAGCCTTCCGTTTCTCATCCGGAGTTGATGGGCCATGTTCCTTGCTCATGGGGAGGAGTTGTTTTCTGTCGCTTGATTGGCGGCAGTACCTCTTCCTCCTCTTCTTCCGTTTCCGGATCCGAATCCGGAACCGATTCCGCTTCTTCGTCTTCTTCTGATTCCCCATATTTCAGGAGAGCTCCCTGAGCCTTCCACGCCTTCTCTTCCTCGTTCGTCAGGAGCTGGTGGTTATGGTACAAGTGATACAAGTACGCGCATATGGGGGTAGCTCTACTCTTTCCTACCCTCCCGATGAGTTGGGTTACCAGATCAAAAAGGATCCGCGCCCAATCCACGTTCCGGGTTCCGCTCAGAGAACCAAAAATGGTATTCCCTACGGTGATTGTTACTCTTGTCGGTTTCTCCGGATGAAGGATCGGAATCAAAAACCTCAAAAGACGGCGGTGTCGATCATCTATGCAGTCGTCAACTACGTACCTGTCTTTAGGGTTGGGAACGCCATGGAATTTATCTCGGATGAATTCATCCTTCCGGCCGGCCATTCCAAGACCCCCTACTCGGAAATCATACACTCCTCTCCAGACTTCCTCAGTCCAGAGGGATGGATTCCCTCTCAAGGTGTTATCGAACTCATTGGACAATTTGCCCAAGAGTTCCTTCACCATTCTCTCCTCTCGGAATCCCCAAGGTTTCTCAATGAACCCCTGGCAACCCATAGAAGTTAAATCTTCTATGAGTTGGTCCTTCTCCTGTTCGTCTAAGGGACTCACCGGAAATATCTTCTAGAGTTTCACCTCGACCGGACTGGATCTTGTCGACCCCGTTCTCTTCCAACGTAGCAGCGGCATGGGGTGGATTACCTCTCACACAAATTTCTTCACCGATTCTACCTCACCTGCTCCTAACCACACGTCCCGTTCCTTTCTTCTCTCTCCGATCTCAACCGGAAGTACTAAAATTCTACTGAGGCACTCTCTCCTGACACGAGGGTACCAAATGCTGTAAACAACATGAGGAGCGCCCAATCTCGCAAGGAAATGAAAGAGGTAAGACTGGCAAGCTTGGTCCTTAAATAGCCCCAGGACTCCGCCGTGGTCATAATGACCATTTCCAGTTTGGCGGCTTGACGTCCGGTCCAACCCTAATCCAGTTTCTACCCTAATTTTGGATGGGTTTTCGGTCCCGCCCAATTTGAAACTTTCAACTAAATTGAATCCGGTCTACCTACTATTTCATTTTCCGTATGTATATATCCGATTTTCCTACAAGTGGCATTCCAATCCGGTTCTTCCCAACTACTTTTCGCTCTAATTTCTAGATAAACTGAACGAAACAAAAATTCACGTTGCAACACCACTCCTAGACAGGCGAAAATGAAGACTCCAAGGCCTCCATCAGCAAGGAAATCAACCCGGGCAAAGTCAGAGGAAGAAGAAGAAGAAAATGAGGATTCAGAGGAAGAGGAGGAAGAAGAGGATTCCAGTTCTGAATTTGGAAAGGAGTCCAAACCATACTCTGATCCGGATCAGGAACTGGCCGCACCAAAGAAGAAGAGAGCCAAGACCAAGGCTCAGTCCTTGTCGCAACCTAACTTTTTGATTTTTCTTTCTATCGTGTTCTGTAACACAGAATCCGGATTGAGTAGACCCAGATTAGCATGAAAAAGGAAAGAAAAGCCAAGGGTTAGAAAGACTAGAAACATAAGCCCTGAATGAATCAGATTAAGGAGCGGAACGGATATCGGAAACATATTCGGTCTAAACCCCTAATCGGAGGAACGGATCCAGAATTTGTGTTCGGAAAATCGGAGAAAAGTAATGATGAGGTTTTCGGGGTATAAAAGGGACTGTTTTAGGGTTTGTCTATCATTTGCATCTGGGAGCACCAGCGTACTTGGCGCGCTCTCAGTGCTTTGAGTTGTGTCTGCAAATTGCGTGTGTTTTTGTGTGAATTGTGCAAAGTCTAAGAGTTGTGAGTGAGCATAGTTGTTTTCTTTACACGGGCGCAAAGATTAGACTAGAATCGAGTGCATGAGCAAGGCAGAAATTGAGAAAGAGAAAGAGAGAGAGGAAGAGAGTACTGCAGCACTTGTGCATTGAATAATTCAGCCAAGGTCGAGAAGAGAATGAGTGAGGAAACGGGGCGTGCGGCTAGGAGAGAAGAGAGAAAGTGAGCTAAAAGAGAGACGGATGCCGCAGTTAAAGCAGTCAAAATCAAGGACCAGCGAGCGCTCAGAGGATAGAAATTAGAGTAAGGAAAGTGGCTCCTTTAGAGCCCAATAGTGAGCAGGAGAGAGTCAAATTGATGGAGGATCTCTTAGCCATGGGTTGCGCGGGATTCCTAGGGAAACGCTGGGGGTTTCAAAGCGAGGCGATAGTGAGGGAGCTCATTGAAGGAGCCCCTAATCAGTTTGACAACACTATCTGGCCAATTCCGCCCATGTGGACCAGGGAGATCTGGCGGAAAGTTTACGAGCTGGAAGAAGGCGGCGCGGAACAGGCCAGTAGGAAGGGAGATTTCATGCGTGGGAAGTTCCGGGGAGTAGCCAACCCCAAGGACGGGTACGCCATTGAAGATTGCGTTAGTGTGCGGCACAGGCGACTACTGGAGTTCCTGGTTCCGATTTTACATCCGGAAAAACCTACCCGGGTGACTTCCACGCTTGGAAATGCGATCTTTGGGGCCCTGAGCGGAGAGAAGCAGATGGATTGGGCGGCATTCATTCAAATGCTGGTAAATGTCTTAGTCTCCAATGTGGGAAAGAGTAGGGCTACTCCGGTAAGCCCCTACCTTTTCTACCTATACAAGAATCAGAGTCTTCTCATAGCGGAGGAGAACAAGGAGTGGAGAGCGCAGATGGCTCTCCGGACGTGTGGAGGATCGGATGAAGAATCCGAGACGGAACCAGATAGCCCGGAACCGGAGGAGAAGGGTGAGAACCCTAAGAAGAGGAAGAGGACATTCCTCTCCACCGAAGGATGAAAAGGACACCCAATCTGAGGGGGTCCCCTTCGAGGCTTCGGAAGGAAAAGGGACCGGAAGCAGTGGAACCGGTCGTCTCAAAGAAGTAGGAGCCGGTGGAAGCGGTCAAACCGAAACCCGTTCCATCGTCCCAGTTGTTGGACCTGACAGGTCCATACAACGACCTAATCCGGATTCTCAGTATAGTGAGAGCGGATTGAGAAGTGAAGACCACGACGTTGCGTGAAGTGGCGGATTTGGTAGGAAGTACTCCGACCAGTTCCCTGACGGAAGCCGTGGCAAACTGCATCAGCAATCCGGACGAAGTGAAGGAATTGGAGGATAGGTTGTGTGACAACTCATATTTTTGATTTTTATTTGTTTACCCTTTTGAGAGAACCGAAAATTAGAAATAGGTATCCGGATTCATCTAGAAAGAAAAATAAATCCAAAAATAGTCACCAAAATTACCTTATGGAACTAATCCGGTTTTAGGTCAAAGCGGAACGGATTAGATGTACAACCGGATAGTATTTCCAACCGGAATCTTGTTGACTGGATTAGGAGGTAACCGGATGTCAAGAACCGGACCGGATATCCGACCGGTCATAAAGACAGTCCAGGGCGTCAGGACTATATAAAGCCTGGCCCTGCCCATTTTCAGGTCTCTGGATTTCCACGTGTTGTTGTGTCCTGATTTAGCGCCTGACGTTTCTATCGTTGACCACGGCTAGGGAGAGGAAGTACAAGAGGGTACGGAAGTGAGAGAAGGGTGTGAGATGGAGAGATCTCCTCCGGACATGAGTGGGTGAGACCTTGAGTGCGAGCAGATACGTGAGAAGCTAAGAGTGTGAGCACGCCGGTAGGGTAGTTTACAGGCGGAGCGGAACATCTGAGTGTCGCGTGCTCCCTTTTTAGGACTGTAGAGAGTGAAAACCGAGTAGAGCTACCCTCATGCCGCGGATGAACTGGAAGAGAGGTTCTAACACCCCGCCCCCGAGTGAAGTAAAGCTTAGAAAAGTGGTTCCGGTCATGCCGACCAAGGAACCGGAACAGGGAGAGCTCAGAGAGGATTTGTCGTTGATGGGTTGTCAGGGGTTAGCTTTGAAACCTTGGGATTTCAAAGATGAGAGGATGGTTAGAGAACTCCTGAGTGGCATATCGAATCATTTCGATAACACCTTGAGAGGGAATCCGGTCCAATGGTCCGAGGCTTTGTGGCGGGACGTATACGGATTCCGGCTAGGAGGACTCGGCCTTGCCAACCGGAAGGATGATTTCGTCCAGGGCAAGTTCGGAAGCGTAGTAAATCCGAAGGACGGCTACGCGGTCGAAGACTGCCTTGATGACCAGGAGCGACGTCTGCTCCAGTTCCTGGTTCTGGTTCTGCATCCGGAAAAGCCCACCAGGGTGATTATCACCTTGGCTAACACGATTTTCGGAGCGCTGAGCGGAACCCGGAAAGTAGACTGGGGCCGGATCTTCTTTGATCTAGTGTCCCAGTTTACTATGAGAGTGGGGAGAAGTAGGGCTACCCCCCTGTGCCCTTATGTGTACCACCTCTACCAGCAACAGGAACTGCTGACGGAAGTGGAGCTGAAGGTATGGAAGGCCCAAGAGCGGACCATGAAGTACGGCGAATCCGAGTCCGACCAAGAAGCGGATTCCGGAAACAAAACCGAGGAGGAGGAAGAAGCAGAAGAAGAAGAGGAAGAGGAGGAACCTTATGTTCCCAACAATAGGCAAAAGACCACTCCGACTCGGAATCGAGGGACGCCTCCGGGACATCAGAGGCCGCGCAGAAGTGAGACTCCAACCGGACCGGATGTGGCATCCGGATCTGGGACCAAAGATCCGTTCGATGAGTTGGTTGGGATCCTCTGCGGAATCCGGGCGGATTGGGAAATTAAGAAGCGGGTGCTCGGGGAGATCGCGGAATTAATCGGAGCGGAACCGGACAGTCAATTGCCGCGGAAGGTGGCTGAAAGTGTTATCAATCCGGAAGAGCTCCGGAAGATGAAAGAGGAAAGCAAGCGGCAACACGAAGAGGTGGACACCCTCAAAGCCGAACTTTTCGCGTTGATTGAGAACGCCACTGCGACAAAGGAGATGGCGGAGGAAATGAAGAAGTTGGCCACGGAAGTGAAGGACGTGCTTGGAGAACCCGCAGCCGCGGTCACCAAGGCGCGCCTGTTCGAAAAGGAGGTGCACAAGGACAGGAAGATATCCGGAACCAGGGTGGTACACATCCTCACTGATTTTGAGGAGCAAATAGAGAAGCTCCTATCCAAGGCACAGGAGTCAGCGGACCGGATCGTGGAGAGTAGCCAGAAGTTAACAGAAGTTCCGGTCCGGCTCTCAGAAATTTCTCTTCCAAACTTGTTTCCGGAAGACGTAGCTCAGGAGCCGGGAAAGGACAAGACGCCCCAGTCAAGTAGGACTAAGAAGGATACACCCTCGACCGGACATCAGCCGATAGATTTGGACTCCCCGGAAGCTGAGGAAGAACATCCGGTTCTACCTACGGATGGAGAACGGAACCGGAATCTAAATGAGGTCTTCGAGCAGTTGGAGAGACCTGATGAGAGCCCTACCATTGGATCCCGAGTGTATGAGACGGAACAGGAAGGATTGTAAAAATAGGACTTATAGATAGGAACCGGAATAGAATCCGGTTAGGATAAGGTAGGACCGGATTGTCAGCGCCTTCAGAGGCGGAAATCATGTATTCACTTTTTGCTTTTTGCTTTTTGTATATAAAACAGTCTCTGAGCTGGAGACGGAGAGAGTTCTTTTGGCATTTCCTTGTATACTTTCCTTTAAACTAACTTTTGTGTATTTTTCCCGAGTATTGGCAAGAGTGCATTGAGTCAGAATAGGAAGGTGAGTACGGAGGTGTTGGTAGAGATTCTCCCCTTGATGTATGTTTCCGGTTCTAGGTACATGTGAGTAGGTTATGAAGAGTTAGGAGTGGATTCTAGTGCCTCAGCAGCTACAGAAGTTTAGCATTCCGGGTGAGAGATTCGTTGATCAGGCTAGGTGGATAGGGAGGGATTCCTTAGCTGCGTTAGAACTCTTGGGTGGGAAATCCAGTCGAGTATCCTGACTCCTGTGAGGTCTTGCTACCGTTGTGGGTGAACGGAAGAACTTTCGTGGCCGTTGGAACGGACAAATGCACTTGTAGCTACCGAACTTCGTACGGAACGGATCAGTGTCAAGGTCGTTGTAGTATGGGAGGATCGTACGGGGGGTCTTTGTGTGACCTGTGATTTGGATTGCTATCCAGATTATTGTGAAGGACCAAACCGGATCCGTGTTAGTTAGGAGATCTGTGGATAGGAAAGTGGGTCTTCAGCCACTATAAGTCACGGAAGGAGTGGTGGGCCTACCATTTTCAAAAGCAAGCGGCGAACCCTCTGATGGTAAAACAGAGGTAAAACTAAACCGGATACGGAAGGAGGGACCGGATCGGATCCGCCCAGGAGGTTATATAGGACCGGAAGAAGCAGGGTCCAGAATTGAGAAGTCAGTCCAGAAATCGGGGAACTAGTATAACCGGAAGTAGGAAACAGTCCGGTCGAAGCTCTCCGGTGGGTTTTGAATGTTCCGGTCGTTAGAGGTAGAACCGGAAAAGTAGATTTAAGGGGTTTAATTGAGTTTATCTCCTTGTTAGAGTTAGCTACTTCACAGGATCTCGTGGGTTCGATCTTTAGGGTCATTTTGTTATGCTCTAGAGTGATTTTTGTGAGTATAATAGGGAAATTGCTTACTCTGTGCTGCGACAAGTTGCTGAAGCAGAACATCAACCAGAGGGAGACAGACGAGCAGGTGCTCCGGTTGCGAGGAGAAATCCAAAACTACCGGAGGGACTTGGATGCTGGTCGCGAACAAGTGAAGGCTGCAATGACTCTGCAGGAGGAGACCAGGACTGCAATCAACCGGATGACGGCAGTAGTAGGGGCATCCGGTGAGGTAATGGCGAAGGCCAAATTGTTTGATGAGGGGATACATAAGGATCCAAAACCTTCGGGTACCCGTATCGCTCGCATCTTGGCTGACTTCACTAGAGAATTAGAAGAGGCAATCAAGGAATTCCGGAAAGACGCAAAGGGACTAGAGGATAGCGTCCGGAAGTTCCAGAGCGGATTAGTCTCTTTATCTGGGATTTCAATCCCGGAAGAGTTTGATGAGGTAGAGATATTGGAGGGGAAGTTTGAAACTCCAATATCAAAGGAGAAGGAGGCTGGAAGGACTTCTACTTCAGAAGCCCCACGGACGAGGATAGGAATAACTTCTCCTGTAGAACCGGAGCGAATTCCGAAAGGGGGAGATAAAAGTAGAAACTTGAGTGAGCTCTCCCCCATAGCTACTCCAGATAGTGGTGGACCCCCTCAGGAGGGATAGGTAGTTAGAAATTAGAGAGTAGGAAATTTTGTTAGGTCGGACCTCGTTCCGGAAAGTTAGGAAAAGTTCAGATCCAAAAATCTCGGCCGGATAAGTGCCAGATTTCCGGGGAGACCTTTTTGTAAATTCTGTATATAATTCAAGTCTCAAGACTGAGACTGGGAGCTTTTCCTTCTTGCATATGTTGTCTCTTGTGTATTGTCTATTGTTTTCTTGTCTTTCCAAAGACTGGCCGGATAAGGAAGGGAGAGATTGAGTATAGATGAGCAGAGTGTGAGAGGATCTTCTCCCCTTGTTGTCTTCTTGTGATTGCAGGTGCATGTGAACAGGTTGTAAGTGTTGGGAGTGAGTCAAGACACCTCAGTAGGTTTAAGGTTCATAATTCCGGGTGAGATAACCAATGCTAGGTTAGGCAGTAAGAGGAAGAATCCTCAAACTATGCTAAGAGTTGCTAGATGGAATGTCTGGATTAGCCTTTGAACACTTGAGAGGACTCACCATCTGAAGAAGTAAACGAAAGAACGTTAGATTATGCTGGTACGGGCAGACGCACTTGTAGCCACCTTAGTTTTACACGGATTGCAAAAGATAGTAAGGTCGTTGTAGTAAGTTAGGGCCTCCTTCTCCCGCTACTTTGTGGCTGCTAACTCTCCTTCCGCCCAATTCAGTCGAGATTGAAGTTGGTCCCGTTCCGTCTCCAGTTTGTGGATCCAGTCCTCCCTCCTCTTCAAGTCTTTCGGTTTAGGCAACCGCTTAAATGCCTGCACGATTTGGTCCGGTTCCACCTTCAAAACATCTGCAATTTCAATCGCTAGATCCGCTAGGCTGTTGTGAAGCACCTTGGCTTCTCGTATCCATTCGAATCCGTCATTAAAAAATGCCAACCCTTGGTCCTCTTCCGAATCCTTGCTTAATTTACCTTTCTCCATAATCGGAGGTTTAATCCGTGACACTAGATTTGTTGACTTCTTCTTCTTCGCCCTTAGATTGGTCAAGTGCTCCTTGGGTTGCTCTTCCAATTCCGACTCGACTGGATCCTCTGGCTCTTCTCTAGTAAGCCCGTACTGCAGAATGGCATTCCCTATATCATATTGGACTACCTCCTCATTGCTCAAAATTTCCTACTGGTGACACAAATGAAAAAGATAAGTGCTTACCGAACTAGCCTTAGCCCAGGTCACATGCTTGGCTACCTTGGCGACAATTCCAGCTATAATTCTATTCCAGTGGACAATTCAATTTTCCATAGCCCCAAAAATCGTGTTGGCTATCGTAATGGTGACCCGTGTGGATTTTTCCGGATATAGGATTGGGATGAAGAACTCTAGGACTCTCCTATGTCTCTCGTCCTTATAATCGCTAATGGCGAACCCGTCTTTAGAGTTTGTTGATCTTGAGAACTTTCTCGCTATAAAACAATCCGTCTTTGAGACTAATCCGGCTCCGCTCTTTTGGAACTAGTAAACATCCGCTCAGATATCTTCTGTCCATGTGATCGGCCAACCTCTCAGTGTGAGTTCAAACTAGTTTGGAACTCCACTAATCAACTCTTGAATCATCTCTTCACTCTTCACACTCCACGGTCGGCGTAACACACCGACACATCCTATGTTAGTTAGATCTTCCTCTAATTGTTTATACTGTTCCGTAGTCCCCGGAATGGATGGAGAAATGATCCGGGCTGGTACAATGAGTTTTCGAATAGGACCCAACGCCATAAAGCTAAGTGGAAATGGGATATGAGGGAAAGAATACCTAATGCGGTCTCTATCTTACCACTCTTTCACTCAGTTATCAACGCAAAAGACTAGCGTATAGAAAAAAAATGAAGAGCGAACTCGGAAGCAGCCAACTTAAATACAAATACGTTGTCTACGGTTATCATGGTAACGGCTATAAGATTGTTTCAGGAACGGTATCCTAATCTCATAGCCCTGAAGGTCTACGTTGTAGGTTTTTGGGTTCCGGCAATTTTCGGATTTCGGATCCAGATAGGATCCGATTACAGATTTTGCTGTAACATCTATATTCTAATTCGAATTTACTTAGACTAAATCCAAGTTCTAACCTAAATTTTTTGAAATTTTCACTTATTTCTACCCGTTTCCTTCAAATCTAAATCCATCTCAAGTTTCTGGATTCCCACAAATACACACCCTAACCTCCATTTACCCCCCTTATCTGCATCAATGCACCTTCTGTGGCATTCCAATCCTCTACTTAAAATGGTATTCACGGGCTACTTGATAAAATCCCCTCCTAATACAATAGAATCCCTATCTAATATGATAGCATTTTCTTACCGCTTAATAAAGTCCTCGCTCAAAATGATAGTGTCCTTACTTAATTCTATAGCATCCTAGCTCCATACTCTCAATAATTCTACCCTGCCATAAATGCATCATTGCCCATCTACTTGCGGACCTCTACCCTAGCTAGTCCTAACTAGAGCTAGTTCCCTGCTCTAACTATATCATTATCCAACTACCTTACTTCCTCTACCTTGCATGCACTATATGAGTCCATCATGGGCCCCATTCCATTCATTTGAACTTACAAGCTCTTTGTTCCTTCACTTCCATTAGGCTAGTTGCAAGGGTGTTATTGTGAGGTACATTTCATTTCATGCACCATGACTAAGATTTGCATTACTATGGTTGTTAATTATGAAAATAACAATTTGAATATTCACAATATAATTTAAATGCAATTTCAAATCCAATCAATAATCAAATTGAAAATTAATTCAAAATTTGATTGAAAATTAAGTTTATTAAGAGTTCTAAAGGTCTAAGATATGACTTGTGCAAACACAATTGAATACAAATTGTAGATGATGGTTGAATGTCTAATGTCTATGGTTGAATGACATCCAACAAGGTGAGTGTAAAGAAACAAAAGTGAGATGATGCCTTCTCAACATCAATGTTGTCTATTTGCTTGACCTTATTTGCAATAGATATTGATTGTATCATCTTCTTTCACCAATTCCAAAAAAGTCATGGAACTTTGATGAATTTGGCCAAGATTTTTATTAAAAAGATAATGATGGTGATAAAAATGAAAGTCACAATGTAGATGACAATGAAGAATGATGATGATGGTGACAAAGATGGAGATGATGGTGGCGACACAAAAAAGATGATGGTGACAAATATAGTTATTATAGGTGGAAGTTCACTGAAACTTTTGATGACTCAATATCCAATTTCAATAGTTACTCCAACAATTATAAGCCTAGTTTTGTGGATAGAAGCCTATAGGCACAAAATCAAGTATTGTAGAGGAAATCTGGTACAACTATAGTACTTGCATGAGGATTACAGCAAATTGTTATCATACATACATTATTAAATGTATAACTTGTAAAATTTTGGCTACTCATTTTCAATATAATATTGCTTCTTACACAAAAGTGAGAGCTTTGGCCTCCTTATTTTTTGCTATGTATCTTTTGTTCATGTGTGTTTTCCAATCTTATTTCATCTTAGTAATTGTTATTCCCTATAATTCCACCCATATCCAACTAGAGATCGCGTCCTGTTCTATCCATCAAGTTCCAAAAAGAATTCAAATACAATGGCTAAAGTAGAAACAACAACAAAGGTGGCAAGTAACAACTACAAGATCAAAAGTCTAACATTTTAATCAATAGCTACAAAAAAGTACAAAATATCAAGTTGAGTAGGATCAATAAATAAACAAGAAATACCATTAGATTTTAAATATCTAAGAGATGATCTAGATGTGCTTGTAGGGGAAACTTCAACTTCCATAAAGAGACATTTGAGGTTCAACCTAAGCACAAACATTTCATTCCTAAACTCCAATTCATCTTGTAAGTGAAGTATCAAAGAATAGCTAACAATCTTTGATAAGAGATTTTACCATATAAAGCTTACAAATAGGTCTCTAGCTCCAACTTTAATATCAACAAGTATTTAGATGTCAATCACAAAACCATTCAAGAGATAGATTCAAATCTATACATTCAATAGTCAACTTCAAATTAGCATGAATTTTACATAACATCTCTAAATACCAAATTTTAAAGTATTGTTAGTTCAAATAAGCTTTTAAAACATTCCAACAAGATTTTCGACCATTTTAAGGTACAACCTAAAGGTTATTGTCCAAGATATGAATTATAAGAAAATTCTTGAAATTTTTTGTTGTCTCCTAATACCCTCACTTTGAATGTCTATAACTTCTTCAATATTAATCCCAAACACACGTTCTTAAAAAAGGCTTGTTAAACACAATAATATTAATATTTTGGTAAAGCGTCATCCCTTAAAAACACTACACCACAAAATTATAGCTATAAAACAAATTCTGGCTTCATTGGCAAGGAATTCAAAATCCAACTATAGCTTTTGTACTTTGAAAGATCATAGCTTTTTTGATATAATTCCAAATTGAGTATTATAAAGTTATACATTAACCACAAGAAAGAGAAACTACACGCTAAATTTTACATGATTTCAAAATAAAAAATATACACTTTGCAAGGAGAATATAGTATAACTAGAGATTAGATAGGTTTGAAACCACCATTGTCAAATTGTCAAAGATACAAATTAACAAGGAATTTTTTAACATATAGGTGACAAATAAAAAGTTTATTTAAGGATGAACAAGATTAAAAGGCAAACCCAAGGAAAAATGAATAAACAGAGGTGGCAAATGCACTTCCAACTCTCCATCATATACAAGAAGTAACTATAGTCACAAAAATCAAATGGATCTTCTAAATAGGATCTACAAGATGCCACTTCTATACTTCTAAGTTGCAAAGTGGATTAAATGTTATTTTTCACCTCAAATTTATCTTAGAAGTTTTTTGACACCAACTTCAATCCAAATTAGAGAGAAGAAAGTTCAATATGGTTAAAATGCATGCAATTATGGTGACTCAAAGTTGCATAGATAAGATCAAAATTTTAATATACAAAAACAACAACTTAGAAGAAGACAGTTTGATGTAATTAATATCCAATACCCTAAAGAAAGTTCTCAAAAAAGTACCAAAAATTCCAACCCTTTTAACTCACCTTTTGGTATTGTTTTAGAAAAAGTGTTGAAAAAGGTGTCTAAAAGACTATTGAAAATAAGTGTCGAAGTAGAATGTTGAAGATATAAAAAAAATGTCTACAACATATAGTCCACTCTTAAAATTCATAACCAATCGTTCAAAATGTCAAATAATATGAAATGCTTTGAACTAGATTCAACTCTTGAGTTTTTAGGAAAATTTATTAAAAAAAGGTTTGAAGGGTCTAGCACCTCCAAAAGGTCATAGTATGAAATGCCTTGAACTAGATTCAACTTTTTCAATGTCTTGAGAAATTTACTAAAAGAAGGTTTGAGGGATCTAGCACCTCAAAAAACACCATTATCTCTTCTCCCCTCCCATATATTAAAAAAAATTCTCTTTTATGCATGTAAAAATTCATTGGGTTTGTAGTAGGTGATTCAACCCCCCATGCCTTGTACAGAGGTGTGTAGGCCCAAAAATTCTAGAAAAGAACTTCAAGAAAATTTTCAATACTTTTGTGGTACCTTTTTCAACATTCTTTTAGACACTATTTTCAACAACCTTTTTAATGTATCAAGTTCAACACTTTTTCTCAGATTTTACAATAACTAACTAAGCAACCCCCTGTTTTGATCGTGATTATATCTTTTGATTGTGATTATTTCTTGCTGTCATTACAAAATTAAAAATCAAATTTACTCATTTTAAAAATGATAATTTGAATTCATAATAATGTAGAATACAAATTGAAAGAGAAGCCAAATGGTGTGCAACTTGGAGGATAACTCAATAACAAATAAATATTAATAATAATATGGACACAAGTAATCTTTGAAGACCTTACAACTAATCTTTATAAATTGTCAAATCTTGCAGAACCTTGAGTGGTTCAGTTTCAATTTAAATCGATAAGAATTGGAGATTTTAAGTATTTTCAAGTATTGTAAATCTCACTATTCAGAATTGATTTATTATTCAAGTTTTGCACGTTAGTTAACCCTTTAGTGCGACTGGTCTTCTGGAAGAGTGAAAAGAGGAAGAAAACATGCTAGTGTTGCAACTGCGCTGATTCGAGCGAGGAGGCTACAATCAAGAAAGTAACTGTAAGATTTTGAGTGGATTGGTGACTGGAACCGATCGGCAGATGTGCGACACGAAAATGGTGTGCCGATTATGAGGTTTGACTGCGAAATTACAATGGTTGACTTACACGGGCAGTACCTCCGAGCTGCATTTGCTCCTGTGTTGCTGGACGTCCAAGGGCCGGAAAATTCTAGAAAAATTCAGAGTCTGCAGTGCTGAAAGTGAGGATTCGAACATAGGTCACGGAGGATTGAAAACTGTCGTGAAAACTATCATGAATTCACTGATGTGCACCTCGCAATGGGAATGATGTCGTCACAGTGCTCAAAAAATGGCTCCTCTGCTTCCTCTACGCTGAACTGTCAATATGACCGTTCAAAACAAGCGTGAATATGAACGGCCTGCCCTACCGCTTTCTTATGCGACTAAGCCAAAATTGATGACGTTCTTATACTTGTACTGGACATGTGATGTGGCCACTGATTAATACTAAAAAATTGAGAATGTTCGTATCTCTTCTATTAAGACAGGATGTTTTGTTTTGTTTTGTTTTGTTCTCTAGATTTCGACGTCTAGATTAGATTCTTAAATTAATACTTGATGTCTACTTCAGCTTATACTCTACTATGAGTCAGAGAACATTATGTGTAAATGAATCACATAAGGTTGTCAAATAAAAGAAGAGCCAAGAATAAAAAGGAAAAAAAAAATGTAGAAAGAATCCCTCCCTCCCTCCTAGTGTGGAGTTAATGGAATTTTACAAGATCTTTCTGATGTGATGCTTAATCATGATTCAATGTTCAAAATAGCCTCCATTTAGCTACTTTAGTTTGTTCCCTTAAATGAAGCTGCAATGGCTGCTAAACCTGCACAACAGACAAATTAGCTTTCATTGCTAGTACTTGTCCTACAATGGACGTTTGAAAAAAATGGCAGCGAATTTAATATTGTCTACAAGACAGGCTTACTGTTAGATAGAAAATTTATTAATGAATGGATTATATTTCATACATCGTTTTTCCCCAGTATATCTTACTTTGTCCAAACTTAGTTTTGGTCATGAAGATAAGTTGAGATAGTTGTATACTCTCTGATATTGTTAAGTGATCATTGAGTAAGTTAAGCTTGGGAGCTTGGTTGGGTATGCTGTAGAGCTCCACCGAAGTAGTTGACCTTGGAGTAGTTCGGCACTTTGAGAGAACTGATTTTCTTGACAGTGCAAATTGTGGGGGAACACTACTAGAAATTTCAGCAATTTCAGTCAATTCGATCGCGTTGATTTGGTCATTTTTTGACTGAAATTTGCTGAAATTTGCTGACAGATTTCTGTTGATTTCAGCAAATTTCTGTCAAAAAATGACCAAATCAATGCGACCGAATTGACTGAAATTGCTGAAATTTCTAGTAGTAGAACAACTGTATTCAGAAAATGGCCTCTTTTTCATGTTCTAACAACCAGGTTTTATAGATGTGCTGACTGATGTAATTTTGTTTTAAAGTTTTATTAGTTTTGTTTTCTTAATTCCTTGTAACAGCAATAACACGCACTATGGACTATAGACACCTCGTGTACCTCATTAACATTCCTTTTGTCATGTTGTGAGATGGGCACATGTGAGGTCCATAGACCTTGGAGGTTTTTTTGACAAGCTTCAAAAAATTCCTACTCCAAAAATCTCATGTTGCACTCTTTTACTTGGTGATAATTATGCAATGATGTTTTGTCCTACACTTAGGAGATATAGATATATTGCTTGTGTATAAACTTTGGAGCTTGATACTCCACCTGTGAACATATATTAGTATGAAAACGATTGGTTTATATTTGTTACAGAAAAGCTTGGGTTCAAGTGTAAAATGATATAGGAGCTTGTAAGCTTTTTTTCAATTCTACAAATATACAATAAGTATTGATTGATGATTGATTTATGATCTAGTAGTGGCTCTCATAAAGCAAAGACTTAATCAAATCAGTGCCCGATCCAGAGATGTTCTAGAAAGATTTTGTTTTGTTTTGTTTTGTTTTTCTAGAACATTGCTTCAAGTTTAAGACCCTGGTTTTATACTTGATGACTATTCCAACTCCTAGGTGATCAAGGCAGGAAATAAAGAAAAACATAATGTATGGACTATGATTCATGACTAGAAGTCGCTATAGTTAAAAAGAGTTCTGTTTTTAATAAAGTCAAGAGATCCCACCCTCCCACCCTCAGAAATAATGAAGGGATTGTGAAGATTTGTACAGATTGTAGCAGCAAACTAGTAAAACTTTAATGCTTACTTTACCAATATCTGTACCAAAACAGCTCTTAGATTATGGATCCCCAAATGACGGATCAACTTCAATATGTTGCACCAAAATATAGACAATGCTACAAAGCAATTAATAAGAAAAAATTACAGCTTGCACAGGTGGACAAAGGCTCAACCAAAAGCAAATAATGGCATCACTCCTAATTTGATTTGCAGATTTATGAAGTAATAAATTATTACTCACCCAAGGCAAGACTACATCCATCCAAATCTTGCTTCGACAAGTTGGAAAAAGGCAGTAGAAATGCAAGTTCTATAAAGTAGTGAAAGAACTTCTACAAATTGCATTTTTTTAGATCCTTTTTGGCTTCATAGCACTTAGCTACAAGCGCACATTGCTGTTGGAAATACTGGGAAGACTAGGATCAAAAACATGGTAGCTTCTTCGTCACAACGTCCAACTTTTGGCCAGGTTTATAGAAGAGCTTGTGATTCATGAAAAATATGAGTAGTTTGTATGTTTTATTCTCCTAGTGAAAGTTATAACATGTGATGTAGGCTGACGACACCTATTGATTTCTCACTAACATTCCAATTTGTTGTCATGTTGTAGAATGGGCACAGGTGAGGTCTACATCCTTTAGGAGCTATATGCAAACTAGCTTCAAAAAACTCCTCAACCAAAACTTTCATGTTATTGAATTATATTGTGTTTAGTTGTAAGCTTTCCACGTTCAATGTGCTAGAACTAGTATGGTACAAAGCATTGACAAACTTCTATAAAAATTTAGGCTCCTTTGTGATACTAATACGGCACTCTGTGTGGATAAAGAAATAAATATATTTTCATGATTATTGATTCTTGCAGTAGAAATGTAGAAAGTCTTTTTGAGTATGGACATACCTTTGAGGTAGTACTTGAGGCTAGAACAAGCCTTGATTTAAAACTATAGTGTTAAAATCAAAAAGTCTAAAATTGATCAGATTGGTGCCTAATATAGGGATGCTCTGGAAAAAAATTTATTTTATTTTTATTTGGTTGTTTGTTTGTCATGTTCTGATCTTCTAGACCGTGCGTCTCCCAATCACATGCTTGGTACCGTCGAAAAGCCCTTGGCAAGAGAAGGGGTGCACTGGCGTGGTTTCGTGGCGTTTCGACTCATGGTGAAAAAATTATGTATTTTTGAGTTACTTTTGGTTCTCAAAAATTAGAAAATTAGTTTTACTTATATTTTGGTCACAATCTTGGTACCGTCGGAAAGCCCTCGGGGAGGAGGGGTGCACCGGCTTGGTTTCGTGACATTATGACTCATAGTGTAAAAGACATTGAATTTTGAAGTATTTTTATGAACTAAATAATTAGAAAATTATTTTTACTTTTGTTTTGATTGTGGCAACGGCACTAGGCACACGTGCTTGGTACCATTGGAAAGCCCTTAGTGAGGAGGGGTGCACCGGCTTGGTTTTGTGGCGTTTCGACTCACAATGAAAAAGTTATGCATTTTTGAGTTGATTTTGGTTTTAAAAAAATTAAAAAATTACTTTCACTTTTGTTTTGACTGTGGCAACAGTACAGGGCACACGTGCTTGGTACCGTCAGAAAGCCCTTGGCGAGGAGAATTGCACCAACTTGGTTTCATGATGTTCGGACGAACGGTGTGAAAGTTGTACATTTTTCAGTTGTTTTTAATTCTAAAAAATTAGAAAAATTAGTTTTTCTTATATTTTGGTCACAATCTTGGTACTGTCGGAAAGCCCTCAGTGAGGAGGGGTGCACTAGCTTAGTTTTGTGGCATTCCAATTCAAAGTGTGAAAGTTATGCATTTTTGGTTTAAAAAAATTAGAAAATCACTTTTTACTATTGTTTTGACTGTAGCAACAGCACAGGGCACACTAGTCTATACATTAAATCAAGTTGTTTGTTTTGTTTGTTTGTTTTGTTTTATTTTGTTTGTTTGTTTTTCATATAGAGATCTCCGAGCCCGTGCATCTCTCGGTTGCTTGCTTGGTACCATCGGAAAGCCCTTGGCAAGGAAGGGTGCACCGGCTTGGTTTTGTGGCATTGGGACATACGGTGTGAAAATTTTACAAATTAGAAAATTACATTTACTTTTGTTTTGGTCACAATCTTGGTACCATTGGAAAGCTCTCAACGAAGAGGGGTGCACAAGCTTTATTTCGTGGCATTCCGACTCACGATGAGAAAGTTATGCATTTTTGAGTTGTCTCTTCTATTAAGACAGGATGTTTATTTTGTTTGTTTGTCACGTTGAGATCTCCCAGACTATGCATCTCCCAGTCGCGTGCTTGGTACCGTTGAAAAGCCCTCGGTGAAGAGGGGTGCACTATATTGGTTTCATTGCATTCGGATGTATGGTGTGAAAGTTCTACATTTTTGAGTTATTTTTGGTTCTGAAAAATTAGAAAATTACTTTTTCTTATATTTTGGTCGCAATCTTGGTACCATCAGAAAGTCCTTGGCAAGGAGGGGTGCACCGGCTTGATTTTGTAGCATTCCGACTCACGGTGTGAAAGTTATAGAATTTTGAAGTATTTTTATGAACTAAAAAATTAGAAAATTACTTTTACTTATATTTTGGTCACAATCTTGGCACCGTCAAAAAGCTCTCGGCAAGGAGGGTGCACAAACTTTGTTTCGTGGCATTCCAACTCATGGTGAGAAAATTATGCATTTTTTAGTTGTTTTTGGTTCTAAAAAATTAGAAAATTACTTTTATTTTTGTTTTGACTATGACAATGACATAAGACACACTAGTCTCTTCTATTAAGACAGGATGTTTGTTTTATTTGCTTGTTTGAGATCTCCTGGACCATGCGTCCCCCAATCACATGCTTGATACCATTGAAAAGCCCTCAACAAAGAAAGGTGCACTATCTTGGTTTCATGGCATTTGAATGTATGGTGTGAAAGTTGTATATTTGAGTTATTTTTGGTTCTGAAAAATTAAAAAATTACATTTTCTTATATTTTGATCACAATCTTGCTACCATCAAAAGGTTCTTGACAAGGAGGGGTGCACAGACTTGGTTTTGTGACATTCCGACTCATGGTGAGAAAGTTACAGATTTTTGAGTTGCTTTTGATTCCAAATTCTAAAAAATTAGAAAATTAGTTTTACTTTTGTTTTGACTGTGGAACGGCACAGGGCACACTAGTAATACTTAAGAGAATGTTATGGACAGAATGTAGCTATGATCCGGTGATCCTGAAGCCCCAGTCGGCGAAACCCCAGAAGCAGTGCGATCCAGCAATCCCCACTACTGCCCGTATCCACTTCGTCAATGTTCACCGTGACCACAGCGTTCCTCGGAGTCCTCGTCCTAAGGCTTCAATTTCGGGAAGTGACAACTGACAAGTGTGCGTCGCGGACACGAAATCGCCTAGCTCTTGGTTCCGGAGATTCTAGAACTGCCATGTGCACCAAGGTTCAGCTGACGCGCGGCCAAAAAAATACAAGTGGGGGACCGGCAGTGACGTCATGCACCTGCACAGTCAGACACTGCCAGATGGACGAACACCTTCCTGAAATTTTTGACAGTGCCCTACTGTCAACGACTGGGCAATTCAAAATTCCTGCATTTGCACACCTCTCGCACTCACCGCCGTATTACGCTGCCGGCCATTCAATTTCCGCCACAGAACAAATGCGCCGAACTGCAGAAAAATAGTTGGATGAAGAAACTGCGACGACGTCACACATATTCCGTTTTTCCTCTGCATCGTCCACTTTCTGGACGCCAGCGCGCTTAAGGGTTAACGAATCAGTACCAAATTATTTTCGAAGTCGATTTTATTTCATCATTGCAGAACTTCAAATCAAGAGATGAGTGAAGGCGATCACGGTTAAATTTCATAAATAGAACATTTCACTTGACAACTGCAACAGTGGGAACGTGGGACAACTTGTGAGCTGCCTCCATTTTTGACAAGCGGTCATACAACCGAAGCCAAAATATTCTGGTTGTTCTATATGATGACAATCACCAAATCAGTAATATATAATAAAACATCTAGGAATCAGCATCATAGATGCCTTTATCTGAAACTCAGAGCAGAAAAAGATCCAGTAACGATCTCTGTATACCTTTTGCTCACATCATACACGGAATCTTGCGTGTAGAGAGCTTTAGTCTCTACTCAGCAACATCATTCATCTTTGGAACCCAGCAAGCCTCGCGATGCTTAAAAATCGTGAGCAGCAGAACTTCTTGGAGTATTGGCTCCTCCAGGCTGCCCCATCGGTGGTCGCGTCAAAGGCTTCAACTCTTGCATAATGTCGGAGAACGTAGGCCTCTGTCTTGGATCCCTAAAAGCTTTAATAAAATCCGTCAGATATTTTCACGCTCCCAGACTAATTTCAGGAAATAAGCAGATAACATGTACACAGCAATTAAATGTAGTCTTCTTAACTGACGCGGTGATATCTGAAATGCTTAAACTCACTCGTTTTCCTATGTGACATAGCTTTAGTATAAGAAATATTTGGCTGGAAAACCCAGAAACGCACTGCGCAGATAATGCCCAAGTTAAATCCGACAATGACGGAAGTTTTCCACCAGAGGATTCGTTACGTACATTCGCCAGCACGCTTGAATAATATTAGCCACAGCTGGATCAATGTTCTCTGGTATCGGAAGCCTTCGGTGTTGGAATCCAACAGCTCCCACCACCTGCACAGCACAAGATGAGCCATTCCAAGGAAATGTCATCCAACTAATAAACAACCACACGTATTTTTTTAAACTTTAAAGTACTAAAAAATTATTAGATTGTGATAACTGAGCAACAGCATCTGTAATCAAGTTACAAGCGTCACTCGGGCTAAAACCTGGATAGGGTTCATGCCAGCCCAAGGTTGCTGGAGGGTCGCAAGCTCCCAGAGAATGACTCCAAAACTATACACGTCCGATCTGCATACCAGAGGAATTAATTTTAAGGTAGAACAAACGCAACTCCAAATTGTGGTGATACCATCTAGATTGCTATCTTTTTCTTGCCAGGCAGTTACATTGCCCTCGTTGAAAGTTCCATGTCCCAGATACTGGTTGGTGAAGAGGTAGACAAAGATAAGATTTTTGTTTCTGGGGAATGACTTTTTCTTTGGGCGATTTCCGACGTCTGCATTCAAGAGCTTAAAGTAAATAGAAAATGCACCGCTTCTGAAAATTAGGACTCCAATTTAGTCATATTTTTGACAAATATAACAATTAACCTCCATAATAGCAGAAAAAAATTGTTCCTAATAGGCAAAAGAAATGCACTACAAAACTTATTTTCGCAACAATTCGAAACCAGACTACAATTACAAATCTGTCATGCCATATTCTTAATCATAGACTCTGTGCCTTACCTACAAGCGAAAGTGAACATTCATCCAAATGGAATCAATCCGATATGTGTTCATGGCATATAACAACTAACTGACAAACAAAAGTGAGCAGATGAAAAGCTATGTTAGTAAGATGGATGAGGCTTACTTTTCATCCGACAGTTCATTTCGAAGCACTTCAGGAGCCATCCACTCCGGCTGAACAAAAGTAAATCATAAGTAAACATGAGTTGTCTTATCTACAGCAGCACAAACTGCCTTTTCAACCTTCATTGTGCTCATGTTGGAAACAAATCCATTTGCCCTCGTTTTAATTACATGAAAACCGGATATTCTAATACCTCACAAATAAGAATTGAGGACAGTACCGTTCCGGCGCTCGACTTTGAGGTCAAAAATGTATTGTGCTTCAACCGGGAGAGTCCAAAATCACCGACCTTCAGAAACAAAACAATATTAAAAATTGGTGGAAACAATAGAAGAAACTGGTCACAGAAAAAGGTTATGAAGACAACAGCAAGCCAAAGAGAAACTAAGGCTGAAAAGGAAATCCAAAGGACAGAAAGCCCATATTTAAACAAAACGCTATTAAGCACGGACGTAACACGAGTAACTCTCAGCAAACCGAACCTTCACAGTCCAGTTCTTGTCAACCAGTAAATTAGGAGACTTGAGGTCCCTGTGTACTATTGGTGGTGAGGAGCGATGCAGATAATTCATTCCCTTGACCTGCAGCAAGGACACGAATACATAATCAATTTGCCAAAACGATAATTGCACGGTCTAACCCTAACCACCAAAAGCTTGTTCTGATACCTCGCGAGATCCCATCCAATTCCTCTCCCTAAAGAGTAAATATAACTGCACCATTCAATACAATCTAGAATCTTCAGATACGCAGCACAAAGTTCAGATGTAAGAGTTTTCTGCTTTTTGAGATCCATTGACCCAAAATAAAACTGAATTTAGCCAACTCTGGCAGGAGTAATACCACGTCCAAAGCCATGCGAATACGTCGGCGCTCATCAAGCTCTCGATTAGGTCTATGTAGCAATCTGTACAGACTTCCTCTGCTCTCATGGAACCACATGAAATTAGCAACTCTTGCACTCTGAAATTACATTTGCACTCAAAAAATCACGTATACCAGACAGTGCTAGTACACTTTTCGCTGATAATCCGAAAGTGGCGTTCACAGTTCAGAAGTTCAGTGACCAAATCAGACAAAATACAGTGACAAACCTTGGGCAAAATTCAGTGACAATCGAAAGATTCGGAGGTACTGTAACTGCTCCCATGAAAAGAACCACATTCGGATGCCTCAAGCGCTTCATAATGGCCACCTGATAAAACGGCACCAGGTCAAGCACGAAGTGAAAGTACAAGTCGCGTAAAGTGCAGGTCATCTGCTAAAATCTCTGCTAAATTTGAACTCACTCACGAATACTCGCATAGAAAACAGTAACGAATTACAATATTCAAGCTGGAATAAACACACCAATGTAAAGTGAGAAAAAAACATTGCATTTTTTCATAGTACTGTAATTAGTAGCTTGTAATTTTCAAAAAACACTCCCGACATACCTCTCTCCTGAACTCGTCTAATGCCTCCACCTTCAAGTCCTGATCTAGAAATACCTTGACGGCCACATCCTGCAACGACACCAACATCGCTTTCAAGAACTTCCACGATAATAATAAGCTATCAAATATGAAAGGAAATGCATTCTCTTCAACAAATTTTTCCACTTCAGCATAAAATTTGGCGAAATGAGAAACAAAGAGAGTATGTTTCTCGAGAAAGAATACGAGGTAAGAAGAGCAAGAAAATGATTTTGGAGTCTCAATACTAGAAAATATCAGTGACTCACCGAGCCTTGCCAATCGGCTCGATATACTTTCCCATAAGATCCTGCCACAGATTGAAACGTTCACTAAATAAAAGAGGATAAAAAGTCTTAAGGATAAGTAAAAGGGCTCAAAAGAAGAATAAATACCCCGTCACATATTTTCAGAAGCTCTTAATGCAACTACAAATTCGCAAGAAATTGTGATGTCATTGCAATGCTCAAACTCGGCGTGATTAAATCGCTCGATAATTCAATCATTCAATGAGAGAAAATGGATGCAAACCTTGTCCTATCCGTTCTCCAATTATAAGATCCTCCCATAAGATCTCAAATTCTCTTGCGAATTCTACTGCATTTTCAACCAACTGCTCAGTCGTTAATCTACTTGAGTCCTCTTCCTGGCTACTTGGAGTTCCCCCCCTCCCCTCATTAGCACGCCCAGCGGGTTCACTATCCGACAGTCCAACAGTAACATCAGAATTCCTATTCCTCGGTACATCCTGATTGTAACTAGGTTGTGAACCCTGGAAATTCTCCATTGGTAAGCTGTTTTCCTTTTCCATTTCTCGTTCTTTAGCGATCTGTGCTACACTAGTTCGCTGATCAAACTGCAAGGGAGTGAAATCAAACGGCTGGGCAGCAATGTTCCCTCTTGGTGAAGGAATACCCCCCCTCCATGGACCCATGTTCTGTGCACGAGGAGAACTAACAGAGATCTTATCGACATCAGAATTCCCAGTCTTAATAGAAACTGCAGCAGCAGCGACAGTGCTGGCCGTAGTCACGGCCGATTCAGGAGCATCTCCTGGTCGTGGGTCACTTCCTCCTTTCGGACCTACTTCACCTCGAGCCCAGTGAACAACAGAAACACTACTGCCACCAAATGGACTGGGCCTCTCAAATTGCAAGGGTGATGCAATCACAGCAGGAGGAGCAGCTAGCCGAGAATCTGGAGGCATTATTTGTCCAGGCTTGATAAGAAGATCCACCATCCACTCCCTGAAGAAAAACAATATAAATCACGAATTTTCTATGAATCACCCTAAATGGCAGCTTTCACGTGCTAAAATCATTCTACTGAGCTTATGAACACCGAATATATACCATCTGTCTTACTGTCCTAGTATGTAAAATACTTGAAAACAAACAGAGCATTCCACCGAAATAAACTCCTTATCAAGAACGGGGAATAATCACACCTGTCATCTCCACATTTGACAACCACCATTGCATCGTCTTCCTTCCCACAGTAAGAAGATCCACGAACGAGACGACATGGCAGTCCCACACTATCTGCCATCACCTGTATGCATAACAAATATCTTAACATAAACTGTAAGCAAGGAATTCTTGAAATATGCACAAATAAGAGAAGCGCTACAATTTTACCTTGAACAAAAGAGCTCTGTGTCTACCCATGCCACATTTAAGAAGTCCAATTGGTAGGACCAGACTTCCAAGCAGCTGAGTCATTTTTGTAGTACTAGCACGCCATGTATCCGCTAACGCCTCGTCAGAGCCTGCAGGACCACCCATTTGAGCTGCCACCATCTGGGCCAACTTGGTTGCTAAATCAAGAACTTCTTGAGAATCATACGCAAAACCCACTGCCTTATCCTCAAGCTCACGAAGATGTGGATCTCCGTTTCTATCTACAAGGACCACTTCAAACTCTGCCTCAGCAGGATTAACACTCCGAAGTGATTCTAAAGGAGGCATGCGCCCAAGTTCGTTCGAATCTGTGCACATAGACCATACATAGGGACTCATCCCCCAAACTTCATAAAAGCCATCCTCGATACGGTCTTCGTAACCCAAGCAATTGCTCACCTGCAATGTGAAAAGATCCAAGTTTACCCTATTAATTTGTACAATTTCAGCTTAACCACATACCGCTTCGCATATGCAATGCCTAGGCAACCGACCATGCCTCTGTACAGGCCGTTCGTATGCTTCCGCAGAAAAAATCAAATAGGAAACAAAACACTCACCCAGTACCGATAAGCTGTAGACTCTACGCGGCTGACACCAGGCACCAACCGCATACTTCCCACTGGACCCCTCTTGTTAGCAGACAAGTCTGGGTCATCAACAGCTGCAGCTTCAGCTGCAACTCGCAATGCCAGTGCCAACTGTAGCTGGAAATCCTCCTCAGCTTGCTGAAAATTAATTCCTCCCGCAGGCCCAGTCCATGCAGTCCACGCAGTACTCTCGGCCGAGCTTCCCTGTACGGAAGCGACGTTAGGGCTTCCTGATACAGAATTTGCTGCACTTCCACTGGATGTCCGAGAAAGCACCTGAGCCAGAACCAAGACATATTTCAACGCGGTCTACAAATGACCCTAGTGAAACAACCGACACTCAATTGCGACAACAGTTCGCCTCAGTGAAAGTTACCTGAATACTGAAAGAGCAGCTTTAGACACTCAATGCGGTCAAACGAAGACAACTCGTAAATAGAACCGTTATTGAAGTCATTCCACACTAGGTAGACTCACGCTTCTGAACAGAAATCCGATGGTCACTACACTCTCTCCATCTTACATTTCTACATGTGCTCAAATGGTCGCTGCAGAAGTATATGCCTATAATCTCCGCACAAGACGGTTTTCAATGCAAGTTGCGCCAGTCCCACTAGCATAGAACTATGAGTATGAATTGAAGGTACAACTATATGATTCCGTACCATTCAAGTTATCTCCATAGTCTGTGGTAACAATGGTGCCACTACTTTCATTTCATTTCACCCAATGAAAAATTCAGTTTCAAATAAAATAGTACTTTTAAGCTGTCACAACAGAATCGCTAGTCTGGATTGGATTTTGGTGCCTGTTTAAGCATAAATTCCAATCTATCGCTGAGGCACTTCAACCCTTACCAGTACCCTGCTTACTAATCGAAGAAAAGAACGGAAAAAGACTCTTTCGTCCGATGTAAAAGAAGAATTTAAGACCAAAAATACTCAAAGCGACCTGGTCCAGCAAAAGGATCAAGGTGACTTCTACCACGCAATCTAAACACTCTCATCTTCTTCTAGATCCTATGAAAAAACGCTCCGCTTCCATCTTAACTTTCATTGCGTTTGTAGAATATGAGAAAGAAAGATGGTACGATGTTGCTGACAAAGGACGAAGCCAAGGACGAGGAGGGGACCTGATCAACACTACCTTGAAGGACTGACTCTCTCACTCATATTTAAAATGACTGACTAAACATGGAGGATATGAGTTAAACTTTGCAAGGCAACAATATCTAAACGAGAAAGAAAGGTTGGGCCACCACAGTACCAGAAAAATTGTTGGCATACCTGAAAACCCCCAAATTCCTCATGCTCCCCTTCTCTTCCCATACTGTAAGGTCCAGCACCATGGCCAACAGCAACAAGAGGCAGTGACAGGCCATCAGAATGATTAGTATCACTGCTTCTGTAAGGATCATTTTGAATCCTACTCGCAATAGAGCTATGAGACAGGCGGTCCCGCTCCTGAAGGAAATCATTGTCATGCTCAGAATCCCACGAATTTTGTCGTTCAGGAGGCCATCTTGGGGACCCTGTATCATCTTCCTCTCGCCTGTTCCCGCCCCCAATGTGCATTTTTCGCAAAAGTTGTTCCACCGAGCTACGCCCCAACCTCTGTTGAACTACCAAGAGTTAAAAGAATTCGAGGAGATCACCATGTAATAAGTGATGTATCAGGTGCGTGACGAAAAGAAGACGATCCCCACTGTCAATGGCAATATAAGAAAGCCCTCGAGCATGTTTCAGTGCAAGAAAAAGTAGTACAGAAGTGGGCATGTCAGATCAAAGTGGGCATTGCAATCTCTTCGCAGAAAAATTCTTACCCGCTTCAGAGCCTAATCCATGCTAATCCAAGAGCAAGAGTTCCTACTGACATCCGTACTAGTAGATCATGCCGTCAATAACCTGAGCTTCCTACACTGATTAAATTAAGCACATGAACAATCGATGAGCAAAGAACGCTGACTAGTATGAACGACTTACCCAAGCATTCGACGCTGTGAACACAGTTTTCACCAGAAAGGACTAAACTGACCAAAACACACACAAGGATTAATGGAGAAATGAAATACCAAAAGGTTCTTCCCTGGTGGATCACCATCGCCCTTTGGTGGGTGAGCTGCGTCTACCACATTCTCTTCATCAATAGGTTTCCCAATTCCTTCCTCAGAATATTTCCTGGGCATGAATTCTGGCATAGTGTATGGTTCAGTACAAAACCAAGCTCCAGTGATACTCTGATTCTCATCGACAATAGGTTTAATCGTCACCACCGAGTTCAAGATAACATTATCTCTGCGCCGACAATTCAATTGCCCCGTCCAGATTTCTCCTTGCCCAGCGCGTAAAATAGTGTCTAGAGCAAGTGTGTGCTTGTTTTGCGGGATTATGATGTCTAGCAAATTCTTATTCAACACCTCATCCATCTTCCATTGATATAGTAGTTCGGCGGCTCGATTCCTGCGCCATCCAAACCCGCAGCTTTAGAGCTTTACTCCGATGCTACAAAGAAGGACTAATAAAACACGACAGCGCAAAACAATCAGCACCCAATAGTAACTGGGCTCAAAAATCAGATAACTAAAAATTATTACTTTCAAACCGTTTTGAACTGATCCCAAACCCGTCGTGACCAACGTTTAACCATAATCGTTACAACAGTAGATCTCCACCCAATCCTACCGATCCATACCACGAACCTTTCAGTTCTCTGTTATCATTATTGCAGATGTTCCATAGATCGCTCACTAAAGGTTATATACAGTGTAGCATCTTTTTCCTGATGTGGATTGATCAAAAAATGGATGGTAAAGAATATTGTCAAAAACCAAGTACCCCAGGGATCAAAAATAAATAAGAAATCCTATGTGGTATAAGAAATTTCAATAGATAAGAAACCCCTTACACCACTAAGGTAGGCGATCGCTGGGACCACTGAAATTTTCACGAGATATGAAATCATGAAGTGCGCAGGAGTCAGTAATGAGGTTGCGAGCTTAGCGGTTCATAAATTTCAGAGGCAGAAACAAAGTAATCAGGAATATACCAGCTAATGATCGTTCCTCCACAATCCACAGCGACGGCAGGCTGGCTGGACTGCATCGGCGTGGTGAGCAGCTTGGAGCTCACAGTCCGGCCAAATGAGGAACCCGGGCCACCACCCCCAGCACCGCCACTGAAGGAGGGAGGGCGAGAGTACTGCGACGACGGCATGACACGGCGATGGTGCAGTGCCGTCCCTTGGTCCTGATGGAACCGCTCCCACGAACTCTGCACAGAATTGCCCCCTCTCCACTCCCTCACACGCGCATCATCGTCCCCACTACTCATCCGGTGCACCCTAACTCCTCCCTCGCCGTGCCACAATCCCAATGCTCCTGGAATGAACAACACGTATACGATCCCCCTGTTTTTCCTCGCACAGTCCCTCTGCCAGCAATAGAGACCGATCCCCGCAATCCTCTCGCATCCACAACCTCAGAGAGGGTTGCACAGCCCTAGCGGAGCCTTCACTGTGCCAGTGTCTCGCTGTCACAACTGCCCTCACTTCTCCACAGTTTCAAAGCCTCGTGGAGCACCAGCCGCAGGATCACGTTCACGAGGAAGGACGGTCGAGATCGAAGTGAGTCTCACAGGAACTGAAAGGAGGAATTACGCCATGAGGTCCGGTTTATACTAGTCCTGGCGGATTGGCATGAATTTGGGCCCCCAGCTCCACTTCAACGCTCTGGCACCAGTTAACCCTTAAACGACGACGGGGGACTTTGGAAATCATCAGTTTTTATGACCGTGTGAAGCATTGGTTTAAGAAAATGTAAAAGCACTCATTGCAAGACAAACTGCTATAGAAAACCTCCCTTTTTCTTGCAAAATTTTGAGGATGAATAGTTGTACTTTTGTTTAATATAGAGATCTTCTATCATCCATCAAACGCAAAATGTCCGCCTCAATGTTTAAAGGTTAATGTAAAGTGGTGACCCAATTCTACGGCTTAATTTCCAATCATGTATTCTTGGATCTTTTTAATGCTTTATATATCAAAATATATTACACAAGCACCTTTTTTTTCTCTTCCAATTTTTCTATTTTGAATATAAAAGAGAGGATTTTTTCACTTTGGTGAACTTTTTTTTTCCTTCCCTATTTCTCTATTTCTTGTTCTTTTTTAAAAGCATATTTAAATATAGTTGACTTCATTTATTACTAGTGTGCCTTGAGTCAATATTGCAACCAAAATAAAAGTAAAAATAATTTTTTAATTTTTTAATTTATAAAAACCTTAAAATTTAGTATCCTTCACACCATAATGTGAGAGGTTGCATTTTTGGTATAAATATAAAGCTTTGTGTGCAAAGAAGTACAAGGGCTTTGTTTTGTGACTAATGGACATGCCATGTGAAAGTATGATTTTTTTAAAATAAAAGATAATTTAATTCAACTTTTTAATTTTAAAAATCCATACTTTTACATTGTAGGTCCCTGCAAACTACTAAATCCTATAAAAAAATTTGACATTGCAAATTCAAAAATTGATTATTGGCATACCTATAATAACCTGTCAACATTTGATCCAAAATTCAAGCACTATAAAAACTAATCAACCAAGGAGATAAAATTGGTTTTATTGAATCAAGTGAAGAACTAAATGAACTAAAAAATTAAAAAGGAGCTAAATTAATTGAAAAAACTTATCAACTAAGGAGTTAAATTAACTAAAGATTTAAAGTTTGCTTTTTTGAATGTAAATGTTTTGAAGTTTAGGTGGGTACTACTACTTTTTGCTATTGTCCTTGAAACCTAGCCTTGCATAATTTTAAGAATCTACTTGACCATTTTGTGATCACTAAAAGAAAAACTTATTTGCCACAATCGCAACCAAATGTCCTATATAATTATCTTGCAACTATAGCAAATGCTATTAGCATTACATTTTATATCATTGTTTTACATCATTAGTACATTGTTTTTGTTGCAAAGTAGTCTTAGAATGAAGTTTATATATTGTTTTAATTGCAAAGCAATCCTAGAATGAAATGTAGGATTACAAGAATTAAAACAAAGTTCAAATTTAGAATGAATGTGGGTTATACTCCATCTAATTTTTTGTTGCAATTGCCAATAAGGAATCCATTATATTTTCAATAGCAAAAAACAACTAAGAAACAACAAAGTCATTTTATGATAATCTTATGCCAATTGTCCCATATCAATTGTCAAGAATACCACTAGGTTGGACATACAATATTTGTAATTGTCATACTATTATGTTTGAAATTTATTTATAGTATATTGACATCTAATTGTTTTTATGTCAACAATAACATCCAATGTAACATCACGAAAACATAAAAGTAGCATTGAAATTTATTAAATAACAACACAAAAAATTTTGAAATCTAGAAAAGAAGCTACATTTCAAATTCTAATAGCTACAAATCATTGAGATTAGAATTTTAAAATCTACAAATCTATAAGTCACAGATAAGTTACAAATGAGTTGCCAACAAATTGCATAACTCATCAATTGAGTAATCAACCTCAAGTGGTAGTGAATACCACATAAGCAACCACATCAAAAATATTTATTAGCAAAGTTTCATATAGGCTATTGGATGAGAAACAATCCTTTGTCTTTTGCAACTACAATTTCACATGCAACTTTTTTACAACAACTACAAGTCTCTAAATTCTTACCAGTTGCAAAACCCTCATTTATTTCCAATAGATAGATTAATTTTATATTTTTAACCTCTTTCAGTTTATTGAAGTTGATCATGATTTCATCAAACTTTGAAACTTGCTTGAAAAACAAAGTCAAATATACAACATTAGATTAGTTGCAAAAACTAACAAGAAAAATATGTTTTTTTATGACCCACTAAATAATGACTACAAAATGGCTTCAACTTTAATTCAATATTAGCACAATCACCTATGTAAATTTGTGCCATTCACAATTGGTTCATTTAAATGATTCCTTGACAAGAAGTAAATAGTACAAAGGTTGAAGACTCTTTCTTCTATAATTTTTCATTGAAAGGGCTACACAAGAGTTGATGTAGATGCTGCGAAGCATTGTGTATTTTCTCCTATTATAGATTAGTCATTGAAATTTTTTATAACTAACTTCAATGCAATTAGGACACATTGGATGTTTAGGCCTTTATACTTTGTCAACATTGTATCACATTTTTATTTACAAACACTACTCTTAAGAACAACTACTCAATAACTACAATCTTCTCATTTATTAATTGTATTTTTCATTTCATCTAATCATTTGACTATGTGATCATTTGTAACTTTAGCTTCATTAAATCCTAAAAGGTTTGAAAGTTGATTATGTAAAATTGCTCAAAAAATAGATACATGCTAACATTAATATATTGGGAACATATAATAGTCCCTATGAGAACCCTATATTTTTCCTAGTATCTAAATTTTGGGTAGAGATGTTGTGTAGGTGTTTGTGACTATCTATATTGGCATCCAATAAATCTTTTAAGATTGACATGCAATTAATGTGAAAATCTTGTCTGACATTACATATTTTTAGCAGACGTTTACAAAAACTTGGATCAATAGAGGGTTGAAAGTTCAATATATGGCTACCATCTTAGTACTATATGGACACAAGAAGCCTTGTAGGATTTTTTCATCCATCCCATTATGATATGGTAGCAAGAAAAATGATATAACATCTAGCAATTATGGCGTGGCCATATGAGAATTTAAATATTTTTTTCTAAGACATCAACTCAAACACTCAAACATTTTTTGAGATGTTTTTCTAAAACATTTGTTTAGACATTCAAACATTTTTTAGTGCATCAAATATATTAACATGTTTTCTAAAATGCATTTTATGACAATGTTTGAGACATTCATTTAGACATCCAATCATTATGTGATGTCTACTTAGACATACTCATTTCATCATAAACTTCCTGAGACATCCAATATGATGTAGGTGCAATGCAAATATAATATCCAATACAATTTGTCATACACAATATGCTATATATAATACATCATACATAATATGTCATACATGATATACCATACACAATTTTTTACAAATTTGTCCCAAAGCTTCTAAAGCCATTTATTGTGAGTATGTAGAGAAAAGAAGACAAGCTATTCATACAAGTGGGGTGGTAGAAAGTAATGCAAACTATATGGAATATGTAATACGCAAGAATTGTTTTACTACTAGAATTTTAGACTTCATTTATATCTAGTAGATTATTTTTTTGAAAAAACTTTGAACTAAAAAAAGTTCAGAAATCAAGCTAAGTTTCATCTCCAATAATCTTTTTGAGATTTCAAGCCTTAAATCAAGAGCTATGGACAAATTTCAAAGACAGATTAGAAAGGATATTTTCGTTGACATTTTTTAACATTGTCTATGAATTCTATCCATCTTCGATATGTATGGCATATATAAAAATGTGTTATAAACCAAATGGGTGTCTTCAAGTAGATTAAATGTTGAATAAATTGTTTATTACTATTGTCTTTGAAAACATCAAAGTTGCACAACAATGTTAGCTTGGGAATTGACAGAGTGAAGCTACTTTTTTGTACTTCAAATACATTTGTTGAGAGCATCAATATTGCTTTGAATAAAAAGGTTTATGCCGACCAATTTGAAGATACTATTTAGGGCTTTATTTACATTGCAAGAAAAGAACAAGGCTATCTGACCATGCCAAATATTGCATTGATCTTTAGTGGAATGGTCAAACTAAGGTATCATCCAACAAAAAGGATGTCATCAAACACAAGTTAGATTGGAAGGAATGGTCTGAGCCTCATCTGACCCATTATTTGTGTGATTCTTAGATATATTACAATTTTGGATTCATGTGTTATCTTTTTTGTTGGCATTTTGTATGATTTGGAATCCTTATACAATTTGTTAGTCAAACTAATGTATTGAAGTAGAAAAGAAGGGAACAGAATTAGCTCTACAATTATTGTACTTTAAGTGCAATGTAATATGCAAGATACATCAAATAGCATGCAAATTAGGAAATATGCATGTTGGACATAGTTTACTAGGTAGTTTTATAATTTGTAATCTAATCTGCGTGGAAAATTGGTACTTATTATATAAATAGTATTATATCATGAATTTGTAGCTGTACGCACTTAGAAGTAAGAAGAGATGTGTAGTATTGGAAGTATTCCAAGTATATTATCATACCATGTCATAAGTCATAGTATACATATTTTAATGTTATTCACTTGTTGTAGTGATTTGAGGGTTAAAGACATAAATGTGTAGCACATAAATCCTTTATTCACTTATTGTACAAGAAGCTTGAATATTTTCTACTTTGAACTAGAAGGACCATAATGTAAACTCAATACAACTCAATACCTATGTACATTGTGTTGGTAGTTATATACACTTTGTACTATGGGCATCTTGAGTGGCTGTGCTAAATTGAAGTATAAGTGGTACTAAGATGGTTTAGTACTTCTAAACACTTGACTATGAGCTTTGGCATGGAGTAGCGTGAACATTTCAAATACATCCACATATTTCTTTGTACTTAGATTTGGTGTACTTAGAGTACGTATGCAATGCTATCTTGTACATTTTCTACTTTGAACTCCAAATTGTTAGTATAGTCCAGTAAGGCCTTATTCGTTAAATTGAGATAAGTGGAGGTCTCATTTTAATTTCGCACCATATTTAGATTTAAAAAGAGTTCATTAAATTGAGACTACTCAAGGAATTGAGACTTCAAAGACTCAATATACATGTCTAATTATGGTGCAACAGTTTGAAAAAGCATATTTAGATTTAAAAAGAGTTCATTAAATTGAGACTACTCAAGAAATTGAGACTTCAAAGACTCAATATACATGTCTAATTATAGTGCAATAGTTTAAAAAAGCAAAAAGATTTAAAGATCTCACAATCAACATTTACGCATTTTATTTCTTAGAAATAAAATCAAAGACATTTCAAAATGAATACATTCATTGAAGAATATAGAGAAGAAATATTACGGAAAACCATTTTCAATCAACAGAAATCAGCATTTGTTACACAAACATCCTAGTAGTACTATAATAAACTAAACACTATGTATGCTTGCAAATATATCAGAACATGTAAATGTAGAGTCCATTGTATTTGAAACCTTACAATAATAAAATGAACACAATAGAAGCTTGAAAATATATCAACACATGTGAATGTAGAGTCCATTCTTCCTTAACCCTACAATCAAGTCTACTTATGTAACTACAAACTATTCAACCTTCCATTGCAAATTCACTGTTGTTCGTATCACCCGTAAAGGCTACCATTGATGCTTTGATGATATTAATTTGCGGCTTTGGAATTGCCACCTTTGGACTTGAAGTCCCTTCCCGAATACGGGGCTTCCAAGCTGTCATGATACAATCCATGTTTGACCATGTTGGAGATATTACTCGATCTTCGCGCCGCACATTCCCTTTTTTGGTGTCCCATCCATCATATGTCTCCATATTAATGTATTTTTCTATAGCTGGCGTCCAATATTGAATTTCAATCATATGCATATGCCCTGGATCTGGATTCGGATTTGTAATGGCTCTAGAAAGCCAGAATGGCTTTGGATCACAATCTACAGGGCATACTATGACAAAGTAACTTGCAAACGTATCGCGATCAATACGAAATGAAGGACGTGGGCGATCATGCCTACGTCCAACAAATGGCACATCTTGTACATCTTGTTGAGATGCCATGACCTCCCTTTGCCGGCGAATTGCCTCATCTTCTTCAATGACCTTTATAATAGGCCCAAAACTATCTAATAATGTTGTACGCGGTTCTAAGGGTGCATCCAAAGCAGCTCTCACACTTTTCCAGTACTCCTTAATAGGACCATTGACCCTCCGGAAATCACCCGATAGCGGATCATCTGTCGTTGCACTCCATCCCGCAATGAACCCATTCAAACCCTTCTTGATCTCTTCCAACGCTTTCATATTTCGCGGAAGTAGAGGCAGTAGAACACCGCTTGGCACTTTCGGAAGTTTGTCTTCGGTCTCTAACCACAAACGAATTCCCTTTTTGTGATCTGGCAACCAATCTCTGTCCGTACACAAATTTTTATACTCCATCAAAGGCCATCCAGTAGCTGAATCCCATATTGAACTTGAACTACTGGGATCTTGAATGGCCTTCCAAAAAATCTCCGCCGGTGCCAATGTACCTGTGTACAAATCGCTTAAAATTAGGTACTTCCTCGATCAAATGAGGAATGACCGGGTGATTTTCACAATCCATGAAGGATTTCATAAGCCTCGGAAGTGTGGGGTAGTTATTTGTCTTCAATAGACTACTCCAACGGCCAAAAAGAGCATCAATGTCTTCGTGGGTGTGTCCAACAATGAGGAAGTTGATGTACACTTTGCGGAAAATGCCTTTGTAAACCAAAAGTGAACAGAAAGCAAAAACCCATCTATTTTTATTGTCACCAGATGCATTATCGAGCTGTAGAGTCAATATTGGTGGCAAAGGATGAGCGGGGATTGCTTCTGGAGGAGGAGGAAGGAGGGAGTCTAAACAAATCTCCGAGCCGTTCAAGATTGCTTCGTTAATACGGATTGCGTCTCTTTCTGAGAAAATAATTTGCATGATGAATTCTTTGGTTCTTGTTCAAGATCACGCAACAACTTTGCAATGGACCCAATGGTATGATTGGAATCTGTTGGAAAAATATCCAGTCCATAATGTGCGTATCGAACGTTCCTATGACCATGGGCAATCATACCCGTCACAGCAACAAGCATCTTCATGAAGGAATTAGTTGCTTTGGTCTTGTAAGAGAAGTGCGGAGAAGCGGTCTTGGAGTGATCCATTTTATCATGGATGATGGTTAGCATCTTTTGAGGATATTTTTTGGACACATATCGATTAGCATAGTACAATAGTTTGTGGGCCCTTTGCCCGACATTATGAGCATCTAGAATTTGGGACCACTTCTCTTGGGCGTACGAAAGCGAAGTACATGCGGCCCTCAATTGTTTATATTGGTCACATAAACCACATTAAGAAAAAAGTGTCCCCACGAGCCTTCGGAGCAAATTCTAGGAAAGAAGCCCGTCGAATGTTGCTCAAACCACTAGAAAAAATTGGCGGCAAGTTCAGTGTTGCATTGGCTTCATTGATTTTTGGCAACTGGTGACTCCACAAGAATGCTGATGGCAAAACCATTGTAGGGACTTTCTCCCCTGATTCCAGCGTCCTTGTCTTGTGTGGCATTTTGTCAGCATCCGGCAAAATCATAGTTTTAAGCGTGGTAGTAGCTTGCAAGGTATGCATCCTTGGTTTTTTGGACCCCAGATTTCCATGTTGCTCTGGTTTCTTCCCGTTTTTGGACATTTCCTTGTATCTGTAAAACGTAGCCTTCGAAATCCCATGAATGGTCCACCATGCAATGGGGCACACGTTTCTACCTTTCAAGGTAATCTACTCTTTGCCAAAAGGGTCTTTGTGGATCTGACCATGTACATCGAGAAGACACCTCTTTCGATTATAAACTCCATCGTTTACATGGAGTTGAGTTCGGAGGGTTTGAATTTGCCCACGCGGAAATGGCTGCAAGCAATTACTCCTGCAACATGTTTTGGTGGAAACATAAGTGATTGCTTGAACAATGAGAAGGGACTCTTTTTTGGGAGGGAGATCAGGCTCCACCCTTTCACGAGTTGTTTCGTAAGACCTAACCCCTTTCCGAGCCCTTCGAGTAAAGGCATTGACGGCCATGTTGTAAATATTTGTCTGGTCATGGTCATACAAACTGACACCTTTGAGAAACACTTGTTTGATGTGCCAAGAATGGATTGACCACATCCACGCGCACGGGACTTCCTCCTCACACAAAGACTCTGCTATTTGGACAGCCACTTTGTCGTCACCAAGAGGCCTTCCATCCATGTCTACGACAAGATCTGGATCAACATTTTGACAAATTCCATTTGCAACATCAACTCCCGCTTCGTTTCGGAGCGTGACAGCCCGAGGATGCCATTTTGCCTTAGGAATCCCGTCACACTCGGCGATTCCAGGAGGTAAGGTAGGCACTAGATTTGCAAATTCTTTAGGTCCATGAACATCCATTCTGAATTAAAAAATTCATATATTCGTCAAGGACATCTTAAACTCGAAGATAAAGAATCCATTCCATAACACAATGAAAATGACCAAATAAGTTTCACAATTTTGCAGCATCGAATCTAGACAAGGTGAGCCTATACATGAAGTCTATGTAGCATGTACTAGTGAACTCAAGGCATTATTGTATTTCATCAGAATGCTTTACCGTTGACTTGACGATAAGAAGACGCGTAATAAGTGATTGATCATCGATAAAATCCTCTTTGTTATGAAAGTTTACTTTGAGTCGACGGCAAGTCAATTTATTATACTTCGGATGATTAATTCAATTGAACAGATATCCAGAAAATCATCAGTTTACATATCCTTGACTCGACCATTACAAGTACACTAAGGTCATGAGAACCTTTGTTTCATTTCTCTATAAGTTGTCATTGAGAGAATGACAGCTGAAACCTAGGAATACCTCGTGTCACTAAATCTTGTCCCTTAATATATTCTGAAGTTGTTCATCAGTTCAAATCCACGGCACAATAAGTACAAAATTCATGATGGAAATATAGTCGAATGGCATTGACTTCTTGTGGAAGTTATCGTCGACTCAACGATAACTTTATTTATATAGACAAAGAACAATGAACTCAATATTAACTAATTCCATAAGGGTTTACTTGAAGATGACATTGTCTTTGAAATCAGTTGAAATTGAACTTCAACGAGTTATCGTTGACTCGACGATAAATCAGGTCTTCTCGTCAAATGGGCAACAATTACAATTGCTTTGCTCAAAGAACTATTTTGAAAAATAATTACTTGAATAACTTCCAGGTTCATAACATACATCTCCAATTATTGATCTCTTATCGTTGGGTCGGTGATACTAGCGAGATGACTATGGCAATTCCTGATCATTAATTCACTCTAAGAAATTATTTGGCTTTTCAATGTAGTGAAGTAATCCTCTTAGAAAATTCCATGCAGTTGAAGGCTAAATAGTTATCGTCGACCCGACGATACTAGCGAGACAGCATTGCCAATTCCGGATCATTTATTTACTTCAAGAAATTATGTAACACTCCAATGTTGTGAAAGAACTGACTTCGAAATTCCCATGCAGTTGAACAAGGTTGAATAGTTATTGTCGACCCGACGATACTTGTGAGAAGTCTATGGCAATTACTTATTTGTAATTCTAATTATTTTGCACTCCAATTTTGTGAAAGAACTGACTTAGAAATTCTCATGCAATTGAACCATGTTGAATAGTTATCGTCGACCTGACAATATCTAATGGATGAGAAAAGATGACGTCTCTGGTCTCGTGACGGTATATTTCTCATGTTGAACAACACTTCTACTCATTATGGACATAGTTATAGGGAGTTGACTACCTACAGATATCGTCAAGTCGACAATAACTATAAGCTGTAGTCATCAAAATTTGGTTATTGCTGAAGTGACGGTAAAGAAAAATCTTTTGCACGAAGGAATTTTTCGGATTTGTTGGCGTAAAAATAGGAGGCCTTCAACCTCAACAAGACAACAAAAAAATTGAAAACATGAACCCAACAAGAAACTCTCTCATATCACTTTCAAAAGACTGAAGTAGTGCACCAAAATCATTAGATGAGTACACTTCAGAGCAAGAAACGACGTAAGAAAACAAATGCTCAAGATTGTGAGTAAAGCAGAACTTACTTGTGAATGAATTGCAACGCACACGCTCGCCAAATAAACTTCTAACCTTGGACGACAAGATACTAGAATACAATTAGAAACATAGTGTCCAACAAGACAGAAGCTACAACAACGGAAAAAATTCAGCATAGTCGCGGCGACAGTGAAGAATGTTGACGTTGAAGTGGCAGAGAAGATGGATTTTCCGGCAAAGGAAGTCCGTGACACAGAGGACGTAAGCGTGGCAAAAAAAAGCGCGAAGTTTTGCAATCTTGAGCGCCAATTTTTGGAATTTCGAATCCCCCTCCAATTTCTACATTAATGGCTGTCAAAGAAGGCGCGTTGACTTGGAGGAACTAGATTCTGTGTCAGCTTTTTGTAATTAGCACCTTTACTACGTACACGCTACCTATGAGGAGCGCATGATACATAGCGGATTAAAGTTTGCCAAATTTTTTACTTTGATAGGGCTTTAGGGTTTAGGGTTTGAGGTTTAGGGTTCAAATTTTTTGGGGATTAGGATTCTAACTTTTTGAATGTTTTAAGTATATATTTTAAAAAAAATTTAGAAATAGTGTGAGCTTGTCTCATTTTTTAATTTGCGATGCATGTTTGACATTAGTTACAACTATTGGAAAGTTTTGGAATCATTTCAAAATAGGTTGGACTTCCCTTTGGTGAATGTCCTTCAAAATTTTTCATGAGAAGGAAGATTTTAATGTTGCGGTTAAAGTACAGCGGGGAACCATCAACCTTTATATCACCTTGTAAATTTTGAAGAAAATTCAACACGTGGTTATTCCAAAATAATAATGAAATTAGCCAGGATTTTGTTCTAATTTAAAACTCCAACTTCCTTTAAAAATGTAAAGCCTACTTTTAAAATAAATGGGGAAGTTGCAAATATGTTGATCATTTAAAATATAAAAATTTAAATGAATGTTCACTTTGAGTTCCTAAAATCATTTACAACTTTGATCTTTGATTGATTTCAAGAAATGAATATTACATGTCAATATTTTTTTCAATGGGATTTATTAAATATTGTGACAATTTTAATTTTTTTTTCATGAATGTTTTAAAAGCACCAGGCAGGTGGGAGAGCAGCAATGCTACCATGTGAGTCTAGAAATGTGAGTCTAAATTTAAGGAGACACTCTACAACTTTTGAAGGTGCCTGTAAGAAGCCTATAACAAGCCTATAATATATTAGTTCAATTTATTCATGTATTTGAATTCCTACTAATATTTTCAACTTTTTCCAATTGTGTTTATTTTTCTTGTATATTTTTAGGAGCTCTATGACTTTTGCCAAATGAAATGCTTTAAGTAGAACGGATGAATAAATGAATGTTTGTTTGTTTGTTTTGATTTAAAGAAATAAAAATTTGGTTCAACATTTCCATGAAAGTGCACCTTTCAAATGATATAAACTTCAAGGTTATATTTTTTCATGCATTTTCCTCAGATTTCTACCCATAATATAGATATCTATAAAATAAATCTCCTATAATCATATATAGAAGGTGTTAATAATTGAAACCTATAATATAACTATTCAATGAGCATGGAAGGTGCTTATAACCTAGCCTCTTTTAATTTAAATATCTTATAAAAATGGAAGTTTCTTATAATATAGACACTAATAATTTAAATATACGAAAACCAAAGAAGGTGCCTATAACATCAGTACCTATAATGTAAGAGCCTAGGCTTTCAGGCTCATGCACTGAAGTCTTTAGGCTCATATTGTTGCAAATGTGAGTACTAGGAGGGACATCCCTATACATGGCTTTCTCTATAAATTTTCAATCATTCATAGCTTGTACATGACTAGTAATTTTTGAAGTATCTTCTAATACCTTATTTAATTGAGTTAAGCACTTATTGGACTAAATACAATGATCAATTTTGATGGCAAAATTTCCTTAGAACTTGTGTGACTATTTTTTTTGTAATTAACTGATGAATACAATATGTATACATTTTTTTGAATGAAATACATTAAATACAAAGTCTTCTTTCAATGAATTTTCATGAATTATTTATTGGAGTTTAAAGACTTGCTTGACTAAATACAATGATTGAATTGAATGGATAAAATTATAATTTACAACTTCTGTGAGTTTTTAGTTCTTCCTACAACGAATGATTATTGGTAAAACAATTGCATGTAATTGTAAATAATAATATTGTAGATATATTAAATATGTAAAATTATTGAATACATGCAATTGTTTTACCAATATGAATCTTAATGATGAAGTTGTTCAATTTGTGTTTTAAGGTCATAAAGGAATCAACTAACCATAAATATTTTAAATACGTTATATTATAATGAGGCCTTGTTTTTTACGAAAAACTCTCAAAACAATGATAAGCCTTAGTTTTAGTTGGCCACTAAATGACCAAATTTTTTGGCATATACTAGGACTAAAGTGCAATAGTTCAACTTTGCATTATCTTGCAAAACAAACCCCATGCAAAGTACCTCTAATTAGCAAAAATGGTGTCTTCAAAGAAAATGAGATTATGGAGTCCTACAAGTGTAGGGATGATTTTTAGCGTCACTAGGGAGGCAATAAAAGATGCTCGATTTAGTTCCCTCTTTAAAATTTAGAAATACAAGTATGCATTATGCAAGAAATATTGAAATTCATTTGTTTGAACAATTAGGATGCCTTGAATTACTCCGAGAAAGATCTTTTACAAGCCATTCAAGTAAAATTGAACTTCTAAAGTTAGGATTGCATTTGTATGCATGAGGGTTAGTAAGTTCTAATTACATCAATATCTTCAGCAAAAGTAGTGTGTTCTTGTATACATATATAGTCTAAGGTAAAACCACCCATTTCCGACCAGTGACTCATATTCAACCTATAGGTGTAGTTATTTCCGACCACATATTCTAAAGATTGGAATGTGATTTTTTGAACTTGTCAAGGTTGGAACTAATTACTTCATGATACATGTCCCAAATAAGTGAGAAAGAAAGTAGGAATCAATGAGTAAAAAAATATTTCTTGAATGATCGGAATTTGAAGAATGTAGACATTGGCCATGGATCCAAAGCACTTTTTGCTTCTCAAAATTCACTGTAATTTCAATTCAAGTGATCAAATTATAAATTTTTTTTGCAATCCCTGTCATTTCTATTGAGGCACCTCTGAAAATATTTACTATACCCTATAGTACTCCACATTATGCTACAATTGCTTAAGTTATCAGTTAAGGATGGTTCTATCTGAATGTCTAGAAATTAAGATGAGATAATCTAATTTTAGTATTTTGTGTATATGCATTTGCACATGTCGTAGTGTAAGGGTATGATTTGCATTATTTCGGGCATTGGCAAAGATGGATTTGGCTGTCATTGGCGGGTGTCATTTTGGTAGGATGTGGAATCCGAGTATTGGCAGGTATTGGCGGATTCGGCTATCATTGGCTGATTTGGCTGGGCATGTTCTGGGTATTATTAGTGAAGATGGATCCGGGTATGAGGGGGGGTGTCAGTCGGGTACGTCTTGGTATTTGATGCTACCAGACTTTGCTAGGGTTTGGGGGCATATTCTGTGTCTTACACGCGGCGACACGATAGGGTTGCAGGTTGTTTCTTGCAGGCGTTGTGTGCGGGTGCTGTGAGTAGGTTTCTCGTGGTGAGCAGGTTGTTGCGGGCGTTCTGTGCGAGTGTTGTGAGCGGGTTTCTCGTGGCGAGTAGGTTGTGGTGGCATTCGAATCGTGCCATTCTTGAGCGGGGCGTGTAAGTAGGGTTTACGGTGCACGCAATTTGTCTTGATTTCACTCGATCATTTCTTCCGATTGAAGTGTACAGTTCTTCGTGAACGCGTAGGTTTACAGAATTACAGAATTCTTTGTGATTATGGGATTCCAAGATCAGGTTCGGGCTTTGGAAACTAGGGTTGGATTTTCGAGACCAGGGTCGGGCTTTGGTTGGGGTTGGGTTTGGCCTCGGGTCTGGGTTGGGGTCTGGGTCGGGTTCGGGTCTAAGTTAGGCTTGGGTCGTGGGTCGTGGTCTGGTTCGGGCTCGGGTCTGGGTTGGAGTTGGGGTCGGGCTCGGGTGCCAAGGTCGGGGGTCATCTCTCCCGAACGTGCCACCCCCTACACCAGCAGTTTGAGCATCTTTTCTGCGAGTTGAGATTGTGTTTTCAGGCATGTGGTTGTGAGCTTCTGTTCTACGAGTTGAGCTTGTGTTTTTTGGCATTGTGGTGTTGTTGCCTGTGAGGACGGAGCGACGAAGCAAGTTGATATTTTCCCTGGGGTTTTCCACGAGTTTGTGTTCTAGAGGCAGGCGGTGTTTGTGTTCTGGTGGCAGGCAGGCGGGTGTTCTGGAGGCGCATGTTTTCGCGAGTTCGTGTTTTGGAGGCAAGCAGGTGGCGTTTTCCCGCGAGCTTGTGTTTTGGAGCACTAGGGTGAATCGTGTTTTGTTGGTTTAGGGTCGCGAGCTTTTCCTTTGGAGGAAGATGGTTTCGTTCGTGAAGACGGAGGGAGCTTGTATTTTGGGGCTTCTGTTTTGGAAACATTGAGGTCATTTGCTGGTGCTATTGCTGCGGATTGGTGGTGCTTCTCCGATTTGGCAAAAGTTTGCAGGTGAGGGTTTGTTTTCTGTTTTTGTAGATTGCTTGTTTGTTTGCTTTGTTTTTTGTTTCTATTTTCCATTCTGTTGTTTTCATTTTGTTTCCGATTTAGGGTGTTTGCTATTTTGATTATGTTTGTAATTCTGCTGTTTTGATTATATTTCCATTTTCCATTCTGCTTCGTTTCTTTTTGGAATTCATTGAAGTTTGTATTTTGAGTTGTGTGATTGCTGTGATAGGGTTTAGGGTTTAGGGTTTAGAATTTCAAGTTATTGTCGAGTCGACGATAAGTCCAGGCTAGAGTCCTAACCCAATTCAAAAATTTTGAGCAACCATGAAGCTTATCGTCGAGTCGACGATAAGTCCAGCCGAGAGTCCAAACCCAGATCAAGAACTTCAGGGATTAGTAAAAATTATTGTTGAGTCAACGATAAGTCAAGCCAGGCATACAAACCCAATATAAAATTTCGAGCATCCATGAAGCTTATCGTGGAGTCGACGATAAGTCCAGCTGAGAGTCCAAACCTAGTAAACCAATTTCGAGAATCCATGAAAGTTATTGTCGAGTCGATGATAAGTCAAGGCCCGAGTCAAAACCCAATAATTATCAATATTTCGAGCTTCCAGGAACATTATCGTTGGGTCAACAATAAGTCAGGTAGGATTCAACACCGAGTAAAAAAATTCAGAGAATCAATAGCAGTTATTGTCGAGTCGACGATAAGTCCAAGCGTGAAACCAAACCCAGTATCAAAAGTTAAAGAAGGTATAAAACATATTGTCGAGTCGACAATAAGTAATGCCAAGAATCAGAAACCAATATAAACATTTCAACCATTCATGAAGGTTATCGTCAGGGCGACGATAACAGAACCTCCGTAAAACTTCAATGTTTAATGTTTAACACCAACGAGTCTCTGAAAACAAAACTTCTATAGAATTTTACGCCCAAGCTAAAACTCATTTAACTCATTCAATCTCCAATCTCATTGCAGTAGTGATGGAAGCCAACGACAAATACGACTACTTGATCAACAGTCCCCATATCCAACACTTCGTGAATCCAATCGACCCCTTCATCGTCGATGATCGAGAGTCCTATGGAACACTATGGGAATTGAAGGACCATATCGAAAGCTGGTGTTTTGGAGCACTACAACAAAAGCAGTGTTTTATGACTGCAAAATATGACTGGCAGCAGTCATAAAATCGAAAAATATGACTGACGCAGAAATCACTGTAGATGACTCGGAATATGACTGACTCCAGTCGTTTCGAAGCAGTCGCTTCAGACATCAGTCATATTGGCAGTCATATTTTCCGAGGGGTATAAATACCCATTTTTAGCCATAGTATGCCAACTAGGCGTATACTTTGACTTTCCTAGGGGAGTCTTGACTTTTATTTGGGTTGCCCGGGCAAATAAAAAAATCCTACGTGGAATACGACTGGGTCGAGTCATATTTTTTGATGACGTGGAATATGACTGCGATCAGTCATATTTTTGATGACGTGGAATATGACTGCCATGAGTCATTTTTTTGATGACGTGGAATATGACTGTGGTGAGTCATATTTCGCAGTAACATGGAATATGACTGCGGTCAGTCATATTTTGCAGTGATGTGGAATATGACTGCGGCGAGTCATATTTTGCAGTAATGTGGAATATGACTGCTCAGTCATATTTTTTGATTAAATGGAATATGACTGGTGAGTCATATTTTGTAGTAACATGGAATATGACTGCGATGAGTCATATTTTGTAGTGACGTGGAATATGACTGTGGTCAGTCATATTTTGCAGTGAGGTGAAATACGACTACGGTGAGTCATATTTTGTAATTATGTAAAATATGACTGCGGTCAGTCATATTTTGTAGTGATGTGAAATATGACTGGTGAGTCGTATTTTTTAGTAACATTAAAAAATGACTGCAATGAGTCATATTTTATTATTATGTCGAATATGACTAAGATGAGTCATACTTTGGAGTGATGTACAATATGACTCATCAGTGAAGTTACATTTTGTAGTGATGTACAATATGACTGTGTTTAGTCATATTTTTGGAGAACACGCAATATGACTACAATGAATCATATTCCATGTTATTGTGCTTAGTTATATATTTTTAAAAGTATTCACATGTATTTCGAAGTACAAATTTCAAAAGCGATAAAGCAGTTCTACGCTACCTAAGCTTACTTGGATTATTCATTCATGTTTTTCATTGCTATGAGTGACTTCCACTAATAGTCTCTATAATTAGAAATCATTTTGTCTTCCAAACAAAGAAAATCAAATTCACACTCTAATATCATATCCTAAACATGTCTTTGCAACTTCTCAAATCACAAGACATGGATATACATTCCAAAATGTACTTCAATGACATTTATTACTGAACTTCAAAACACATATGAAAAAAATCACACTGAGAACACATAAACACACACCTCACTTTATACTAGAGTGAGAAATCCACTACTGCATACCTTCACTCATTCGTTTAAAGAAGCCAACGCTTCAATGGGCCACTTTGTCACAGACTTCACAGCATCACCTACATGCACCATAGGAGGGTCGTCGTTGTTGTTTGCCTCATATAAAAGAACCATCTCCGATCCGGGAACCACAGATGTTATGCTTATAGATACATTGCCCTCTTCAATGAGCCGTCCATGAAGTGAACCTCCTGCAACATTCACTATGACTCCATGCGCAATTACATTGTCTTCTGCCTTGTTGTCATCGTCCACATCGAACACCTTCACTTTCGACCCTACAGCCAAGGAGATAGGACTTTCATTCTTTGAGCTTCGAGAACCTTGAAGATATTTCTTCCCACCTTGTGCATCCTGCATTTACATTTACAATGGTTGTAGACATTAAGTAAACAAACGATGGAGCTTTACTTTCACTTCTGAAATTGAAAGGCAAACAACATATTCAAAAATACATACCTGGGGCAATGGATTCTGTAACTGACTGATTGCCTTGTCCAAGAACATCACACAATATTCAATGTCGGAAGGATTTTGACTAAAAACTTCAAAGGGTCCTTTCATGTTCTTTAGGAAGTTGTCTTCTGAAGCTAGAGGATCCCATGCAGGAATGTGTAATACATTTGTACCAGGTGACTTAGAGGTAGCTGTGGAATCCCAGTCCACTTGAAGGACCCTAGCTGATCCATGGGTTGGATCTGGTATCATGTCAAATAAATCATGCAAGTCTCTTTTTCCACCACCAATTTCCTTTCCCCATAAAAAACACCACTTCATGGGTGTCCCCCGAGCTAGGAATCGAGCGACTTCTTGTAGAAGCGCCTCTCCAATTGGAGCCCATATCCCCACATCAAATCGATAGTGGAGCATTGTCACAAAAGCTGCACAGTCTTCCCTTTTCTTAATTTTGACTTCAAACTCTCTCTCATAATGGATCGTACCACCTAACCCCCACTCTTTTCCATCATGCAGTGGTCGGATGTCACATAGAAAACCCAAGACATTCAACACAAGTACCTTTCTTCGTGAATCATCCGAAACTCTCACCGATGGAAACTTCAGTTTCCCTGAAATATTCTTTTTCTTTGAAGGTTTTCCAACCTTTGCGGCCCTCATTGGCCCCCTCCTTTTGGTAGGCTCTTCTTCCATTAATTTGGAATCGAATTCCACATGATGTTCTCTAGAGCCTCTTACTCCAATCTACATGCACATCAACAATTTAGTATTCAATGTCATGGTATTATAACAATTATAAATTCAACACATACAACAACAAAATATCAATTATGAAACATAAATACATACGACTCAATAACACTTTTGAGACTTCAAAAGTAAAACACCCACTATTATACACTTGGAATAGTAGTGTCACTTTATTTAAATGCTGAAAAATTATTGACCCCCACAACATGCGACAAAATTTACTTCATGGTACGACTTCACATAATGAGAAATACAAATACTCCTTTTCATACACTTTGTACAACAAAAGGATCCTCTTAGACCAAAACAAAAAATTACTATCCCTCTAAATAGAAATGGATACAAATAATCAAACGTTAACAAAGGTACATACGAAAACGTATGGCACATACATCTGACAAAAACATTAATATGACTCTCCACATAATACAAAATTTAGTCGTCATTACGTATATATTTTAAAATACAGCTTCCACTAGTTATATATTAAAAAATATTACTGCCATTTACTCTAAAATATATAATATGACTGACAATTGTTATATACTATAGAATATGACTAGCATTAGTGATGCACAGCAATATATGACTGCCAACAGTCACATTCTGCATAATATGACTGACACTAGTCATGTACTAAATATTACCACTATGGTCAGTCGCATCATGCAAATAATGACTGCAATCAGTCACATAATAGAGATTATGACCACCAGCACTTGTTTTCTTCTACATGTTACTGCTTTTAATTATGCACACATGCTTTTGTTCAAGTTATGGCACCTAATCCACAAACATGTTCAACAGAACTCATACACTTACAAAACATATTCCATAAAATGAACCTCCCTACATGATGTCTAACATTGCACCATCTACCATTTCAAAGGAAGGACGCAATCCATAATTATATGTTCACCTATAAGAATTATACCTTGTTCCCACCCCTTTTGCACACACAAATCCATAAACTACTGCAACATTTAATACAGTCATGGCAGTCCATCACACCTTGGGATCCTCTTTCACCTCCTTCATCTTCTCACCAATCTTCCCTCCAGTCAACGTTGAACGCCTAGATTGATAACTTATGTCTGCCCACAATTTCTGACCCTCACCCTTCCTCTTCTTCACGCTCCCTTGATCCTTTTTTGCTTTTGTAACATCTATTACTTCTTCAATTTGATCCAGCACTGGCAAAGTGCTGGGTTTTTGCTTTACATTTCTTGACTTATCAATTGTGCCTTCATCCTTTAAACTCACAATGACATCCACAATTTAGTAGTTGAGATTTCATGTCTACCTACTACACATTACATGAAATTCCAAACAAATACAAAAGAAACAAAACCTATTCAATTACATTGAATGACACTAAAGGGTTTCTTATTTTTGTACGAACCTCCACTGTTGCATGCACTACCTCAACACCTTTCGACACGTTCAATACATGTGCTTCTCTAGCTGTTTCTTCCTGTATCTTCTGAGGGTTAAGTTTCTTCAAACCTACCAATTCCTCCATGATCTCCTCACCACCTGCAACTTCTGGCACTGTGGTGCCTATTTCAGAACTAGACGGGTGTGTATTCCCTCCATTCTACTTGCGGACTTCAAACAGAAGTTGCTTCACTAGGGAACCCATTTCACTTAATTCTCCCTTCACAGTCTCTTGAAATGTATACAATTCGTTTCGCACTTCTTCTATGCCTTTACCCACCCTCTTTGAATTACTACCCGCCCCTCCTGAATTTGACAACCGAATGTGCACTGATTTGTCTGGTGAAGCTAGCTCTACTTCCACTTCCATTTGAGTAGGGGGTCTCCCCAAATGTGCAGCCTACAATGACGGCAACCCTATATGTGTAAATTTCAAGACCAAAACATTCAACCATAGTGAAATTTCTTGAAAGCATTGACAAACAATAAACTATTTCACATTGTGATGCACATGTCCAATTACAACAACTACTACTTACATAACTTACTATTTTCAAATGAAACTTCTCATATTGAAAACCAAATATGAGCACATGTACTTTTATAATTACCTACACATGACTATACATATTCACATGTACATCCAAATATGACTTCAAGTAGTCACATACAAGGCTAAATATAAATATACTTAGTCACAATACAATCGAAATACAATTTTAAGTACATTAATGTTTGTTATTTATGATTGCAAGAACTCAAAACAACATCCTATCCATCATTTCTTCTTCTCCTGAATATGTCCTACTTATGGTGAAGCATTGTCATATGACCAACAAAGTTTACCTTCAACACATATTACATTCAGAATTTCATGTTTATAAAAATAAAATCCAAAAGACAATGACTACGAACACCCATCTACAATCACATGCGTACATAGAAGTTACAAAAGTGTAGACATCTCTTTCACTTACCAGTCGTGACTTCACTTCTCCCTCAGATCGGCCACTATAGGACACTTTCTGCACGGTTTGCCGTGCAACCTTCATGCGTTCTGAATATGCTACTTTGTCTGTCCTTTTGATGAGCTTCTTGAAGTTCTCTACATGATGAGCCTTCACAGTTCTAGGAATGGGAGCTTCGGCCTCTATCAATTTCTTCATGTTTGCTCTCTTTGTCTTCATTTGGGACCTCAGAATGCGGAAGAAAACATTATCAGGAACATCGCCTTTCCCACCACGATACTCGAATTTGGATGCCATTTTGTCCTTGATTGCTAGTAGTAGAGGTCGGGGATGTGAATTGAAGTCATCCACACTCCAATCCAAATCACGAGAATATCCACGCAGCTTTGTCAACCAATCCGCCCTATGCACTCCTGTAGGACAACCAACAAGGTCCACTTCAACCCAATCTCTATCATCAACCTTCTGCAGATCCCTCCTGAATTGCTTCAAATTGGATTGTCGTTGAAGACTTCTGCTTCGGTCCACATTGCTAACTTCCTTCCCTTCATTTCCACTCAGTTTCCGCATTTTCTCACGTACTTCCTTCAAGTTTGCTCCACTCTTTGCCATGCGCTTTAATATGTTGACTTCCCGTAACTCCAACTCATCCACTACATCATTGGACAACTCTTCATTTGGGACATCTCCATCCTCCTCCGTACTAAAGTGTTGCTCAATATCTTCATCCGATTCCTCCCCCATCATTGTCTCCTCTGTGTCATTGAACAAAAAATTGTCCTCTTCCAATGGTGTTGTGACCATCATTTCTGTTGATGAAGTCATCTTCTTCTTCCGTGTGGCTTCCTTGGGCCACGGCCTAGGGTGATGACGTTGATGGCTAAGCAACTGTAAATGCAGAAAGAAACAACTTATAATATGAGTATAATAAGTACAGAAGGAGGACCTTCATGTCCTACAGAACTAAAAAAAAACTACCAAGAAATAAATTTTTACAAAACATGAAGTTCAACTTCTGAGTTACTCTCTAGGAAATGCAAATTCTAATTATCTAATTTTCATCACATGAGTTTGAACTCCTAATTTTTACCTCATATCTATCAAAAAAATGTCTACAATGAGCACAATTCTTTGTAATTGGCCTCTCCAAACTACAAACAGTTACGAAAGATCACTTCTGACTATAAATTCGGATAAAAGCTAATGTCTAACTACAAACAGTCATAGAACACCATTTGCGACTGGGCTTCAAGTCACATAATAATGTTTGTGACTACAATTAGTTATAAAAACTCATTTCTGACTACACGCAGTCATAGAACACCATTTCCGACTGGGCTTCAAGTCACATAATAATGTTTGTGACTACAATTAGTTATAAAAGCTCATTTCTGACTACATGCAGTCATAGAACACCATTTCCGACTGGGCTTGAAGTCACATAATAATGTTTGTGACTACAATTAGTTATAAAAGGTCATTTCTAACTACAAGCAGTCACACAACACCATTTGTGACTGGGCTTGAAGTCACATTATGATATTTGTGTCTAGAATTAGTTATAAAAGGTCATTTTCGTCTATAGACAGTCATAAAACACCATTTGTGACTGGGCTTGAAGTCACATAATAATATTTGTGACTGCAGGGAGTCACAAATGATTATTTTTCAATTGACTTGCAGTTAAAAAACATCTTTTCAGAACACCTATGAAGACTTGGCTTTCACTCACAAAATATCATTACTAACTGCTCACAGTCACAACAGATGATACATCACTACAAAATGTCTCAACAAATGAATATTGACTGCCACGAAGTCACAGTAAATCAATATAGACTAACAGTACACACAATTCTAAATTCTTCAGTTCGAAGTGAACAAAGCGTTGCTATTCATGACTCCGGTCAATTAGACATGATCATTTTACAGTACAATGTATTGTAATTGGTCATTACTACTAATAAGGGTTATGTATTGACTTAGTTTAACTCTAATGAATCACATGTGCTCATATGAGAGTAACTTCATTTACAAATTCTCTGTTCCTACTTCTCTCTCACAAACATCAACCTTTAAAACTATTGAAAGTCAGAAATGACTAATACCAAATTGTTGAAGACAAATTATGAGTCTATAAATTAATGCACTTTTAAAGAGAAATTGAAAACTACTACTAACCACATACATATGGCAATTGCAATAACGAAACACTTCAACAATGATGGAAAACTTCTTTAAAATTCAATGAATTATGTGTCTTTCTCCAACACAATTAGTTCCAATAGGAAAGGACTGAAGCTAACCTTTGACTTACAACAGTCTTCCTGCAATGTTTCTTCTACTTCTTTGTCATTGCCTCCTGAGTTGATGTCAAAACTACGTCCTGGTAAAGCCCTCCACGTTGTTGCCCGTGTGTGCCTCTCCAATGTTGGTAAGATAGTGCCAGAGTTCTCCACTCCTTTTCCTCGATTTATACCTTGTGGCTTATCAAGGGGCACGTCGCGACTGCTCTCAAAAATCCCCGCAAGATGATTAGAAGTCATTTCCAATATAGGAAACGTAATTGCTGGAAAACTAGCAATTGTGCGAAACAATTCCACTTGCACATCATCTGGCAAATTAGCTATTTGTCTTGTCATTGTCGCCAAGATATTCTCCATAGTTCTCAATCCTAAAGCCCTGATGTAATTGATTTAAGTCAAAAAACACATGGGTCAGGAATCTTCATTAAGTTTAATAAAAACAAAATTTCCAACATTTAACTTCTACATGTACATTCATTAATATTGAACAGGGGCAATGGTTTTAATTTCACAAAAGTTCAATACACGAATTCATTTACTTCTTAAAAACTACGTAGAGCTTAGTATCTTACCTTCTTTCTCTTATGTTTGCCAATTGTGTCGCAATGTCGAACAAGCCTAGATCACTCAATTTTTGTGAGTTCCTTTGAATATTTTCCTTTCTCAACCTCTCGTACTTAGTGATCTCTGAAGCCATGCTATTGTACTTGTTTACATCAAACAATCCTACTTGGAAAGGAAAAAATTGCATCTTAGTACAATAGTGACGTCTCAGACATTAATGCTAATATATTTTTCATCCGTATATATTAATAATAGGAAACAATAAAAAAGCACTACATAGTACCTCTTTAAATTGGAAACTACAAATACGCAAGAAACTGAAAATCATTGTACTAAACAATAATACATTGAATTGACATTCATAGCACAATTCAATGCATGCAGAACGTTCAAAACCTTTTTTACTTTCTTAGAGACCCTGTACTGTACTTTGACTATGCGACAATATTATTTGAAGGCCACATATGAGAACAGAAATACACAAACTTATAGATAATTTTATTCCTAATGTCCAATCGCTCATTGAATAACATGCACCTTCCTAAACTCAATTATATTGAAGAAGATTGTAAGCAGGGAAAAATTTCATTCCATTGTAGACAATTGTTTGAATTTACGTGACCAATATAAATGACTAAAAACACCTACAATGATTGTTTCTTACTAAATGAAGAAAGAGAACTGCATGTGGCTTCCCTACAAATCCCAAATGAACAAACAAACAAGAAAAACAAAGACAATACACAATACTATGGGAGGCAAGGCATTCCTAATTAATCCCAAATTCTTGCAGTGTAGGGTGTACTCTTTCGATACATGAAGAGATGAATAGTTATGAATGACTTGGAACAGTTGCTGTGAATTATGATTGTTTACAAGTCTCTCAATATTGTAAGCAGCCCTTCATTGATGTTCTTGTGAAGCCATGGTCAAGAAAAACAAGTCCTACATCACCAGTATGGGAGGAACACTGTTTTGAGGTAAATAATTCATAGTAAATCCATTTTATATCAAAAAAATATGAAAATTTCGAAAAACATCCCAAATTCTATTTCAGCTCATTTCAACATTCTCCCACTAATCTAAATCACCACACAGATGTGCAAATTTGCTTAAGTGGTTAGGAATGCATTGCCTCCCATAAATGTCCACTGTAAATAAACAAATAACAGGTGATGTGCATTAACGTACTTGTAATAAAAATGTTGCACTACACTGCCCTCAAAAGAGCAAATACGCTTGCTCTAAAGAATCACCAGTATAGCTTGTTATTTCCTCCGTTGCCAATATAGCACTACAAAAGCGAAGTGGAAAAAAAAAAAGTAAATACGGTTCAAACAACCTCAACAATCTGAAAAACCTTTCATCAGAAACGCTCTAAATGCTGACCAGATTCTCACCAATTGTGAACTGATAACCATACAGCAGCACACACCAAGTGCACGCTACTTTCCTAACCATTTGCAAAATGACTGCATCACAGTACAGAACGAAATGAGCCTCACGAACGGGGTTCAAGGAGAAAATGGTTAAAAAACGAACAAGCAGGTCTCACTAAGCTTCTAAATAATTAACAGGTTTCATGAAATTTACAGCTGTAACAAGCAGTTTCTAATTGAAAACTGGAATTGAAATAAAAAAGTCAGGGAAAGTAAGCCCTTCGGAACTGCGTATTTGTACTCATTCTGACTTTGCGAGACACAACATAATTATTTCTGACTTGTCTCTGCAAGAGACCTCGGTCGATGTAGCTAACTGAACGCGCTTCACATCGACCAAGTAACTACACGGCAGACGAGTGCGACTGACACATTTCAAACAGAAAATATTTATAGAAAAAGAAACTGAAATCGCAGCTGCAAAATATCTGCAATACCTGCATTTTGAGCAGCCTTGCTCCACCAGACGATGTTCCAAGTTCCTTACTCCCGGCAGGGTAGAATTTCCGCAGTTGATCAATTGCCTGCTCTGGAGCACATACCTACTCCATATATCCAAAACGTGCAACAACAAAACACGATAACACTTCTAATTAGACCGGCAGAATATGGAGTGATGAACAAACATGAATGTTTTCCAAAGAGCTGTTATTAATCCATGAATAAAGTCTGTGGCCAACTATCTCTATTGAGTTCTCGCTCTACAAGTCGACAGTGATCATCTCACTAGATACGCTGCACCCTATGAATGGTTTATTTTGCCCTCAATTTTGCACCCTGAATCCCCGCCAAGCTCTTGTAGCACATGTCACACGTACATGATTTTGTCCAACCTTAGCATCGAGAATTGAAACAAATGCAGACATGGGATGATACATGATTCGCGGTCAATTGCAATCCCAAACTGCTTATACATACACGATGAAGAGCGTCACTCACAAGAGATGAATGCACTCCGACTATATATGCACTGTCTGAAAAACGTCAGTAACTCATGCGCATAATACAACCAAAGCCAAATCATATATTGGTACAACCTGTGAAGAAACTGAACTGGCAAAGATAAAGTATCAGCACTTTAATTTTTTAGAAGTACATACTTGCTGAAATTAAGTATGGACTGAATTCATTCTCCATACTAGCTAGGATACAGAAAATGATGTGCAGGATATCGTAAGTTGTTAACTTCTCGATTGCAGACTACTGTAACTAACAATAAATAAAAATACAATTCTTCAAAATTTTCTATAGCAGCTGGCATACTCCAATCTGTAATTCATCGTAGCTTGGAACGTGGAGAAGGGAATCCGGGAAATGCGGCAAACATGGGAAATCATTGGCAGAATTTTTTTTGTACAAAACAAATTTATAACTGGGAATGGAAATCCGGGAATCAGCCAGAAGTAACTTCATCTCCCTATGCGGCAACAGCTCTTAGAATTTATGTTCACAACCGCTTAATTACAGACTACTGTGCAGTACTTTGATTTTCAGCTCACAAAAGTCATATGTAATTTCTACAGTACCAATATTCCTAATTTTTATGCCATATTCCAATCTGTAAATCATCATGAAGAGCGACAAAATGCCAGGATCGCACCTAAACCGAGAGCGAGCTTCCTGCAGAAGTTGAACCTCAGTTGTGACGTAAGGGCCGCACCTGGCACACGATTAGAGCAGCTTCTCCAGTACGCTAACTTCGCTGTACTAATCTAAACGGACCGTCTGCACCAGAGCTAAGCCATTGAAGTGTCAATGTTATTATCACCGGTGGTCTGCATGGCTTGCAGAGGGGGAAACAGAAGCAACTCAACAGGAAAGAAAGAGGCGGAACAGCAACGACGAAGAAGGAAATCAAATCATATTGAAGTCGCGGCTTACAAGCAAATGTTCACGTCCCATGGAGTCTCATGCCGGTGCTTGGCAAACCAAGATAGCTTAGGGAAATGTTCGAAATCTAGTCAACCAGCGAAGGAAAAACAAGAGTGCTCGGCTGGTGAAGGAAAGAAGTCGCAAGTTGTTGGGTAGCTGAACCTGCGCTTGAGTCGGAGTTGGAGCGGCGGCCAAACTGCGCTGAGTCGAAGTTGAAGCGGCGGCCCACAAGTCATGAATGCAGTGGGACCGATTAGTAGGTGCTAAAATAGCACTGTCACTGGGGCACTGGAGTTTCACACACAAAAGTCCCCCGAAAAGTGAAGCGCTGCCACACTTTACGGAAATAACAACAACTAAAAATAGAATTTCGCTGTGGTGGCTTCTTCCGTCGCACTGCATGCAGACGTGTTCTCTTTCGTTCACCGATCTCTCGCAGGAATTGTTGGGCCCCTGAATTCTCGGTCATGTAGGAGCTTCGGTGAAGTATTTTTTCTTTGTTGGTTTAGGGGGTGCAGGCTGAGATTCAAGTGGTTTTGCCTGTGCAGGTGGGTTCCATTGACAGAGAATCCTCGGAGACATCCATGAGTCAAGAAATCGGTGGAGGAGTTTGCGGTTCGATGAAGATACATTTGCCGTCTGTCGTGATCACCCTGAAAGACCTTCCTTTCTATGTTTCCTAAGCTTTGAACTTAGTGAGAATCCAAGCGGCTTGTAGTAAAACTACTGTGCAGATTCCTTGCTTCTCGCTCCCACATGCTCTCTGGATGGCAGAAGTCCCTCCTGCGGCACTTCTAGGTAAGGATTTTCCTCCTTTTTTTTTTCTAAACCAAGCTCATGTACAGGGTGTGTGCTGGACTCTGTCTACGTAAACACATTCACGTAGTTAGATATGAATTTGATGGAAGGGGATGATGTTTGCCGCTTTGACCTTCAACTGTTGGCATGAAATCTAACAAGGGAAGCTGTTGCTGATCGATTCCTTCTCTCAATGCAGCATTTTGAAATCAAACAGATAGCAACTTAGACAGTCATGCCCTTGCAAATTTGTGAATTGGAACGATTGAATCAATTTAATTTGTTGAGTCAAAGGTAGCATTAATAACAAACCACATTCTCAGGAATACATTACAACCAACCAGAGTGGGCATGACTAGAGCTCATCACTTCTCTTCCCGAAATGGTCACGTCAGTACGTAATAATGTACCGTTTCAGAGCTCTGACACTATGTTGAAGGAAACCTAGACATTTGCGTGTACAGAGTTCTCTGAACCCGGACTGGTATAAGCTAAGACTGATCAATGTCGGTCAGAGGTTCTAGATAGGAGTATGATAGTTTAAATTTGTAGAAATTTTGTCAATTTTACGATCATTACAATCAAACCAGTTGAAGACCTTGCAAAAAACGTGCATAGCTATCATAGAAATGGTATCATTCGGAGTCAGCTCATCAATATAACAATTAATTGTATGTGATTTTTCAAAGGTCATTCCACCACATGATTGCAACTTCCAAATGATAAGCCATGCAGGGTTTTAGTGTTTTTCAGGGTTGGTTTAGGGTTTAGGGTATCAGGTCTCATACAGTATGGATCACTCTGATGGTTCAACTAAAGGGTGATAGATTTCATGGAACTACGTTTCCACAAGTTCCAACTTCATACGCACTAGTCCCTTGAAGTTGGTGTGGATCTTGAATCATTTTCATTGTTACTGTATGTCGGTTTGACATGGTACCGGTGGTTAGCAAATTTGTGAGTTTCGGTCAATGAATCGCATAAAGGCATCACATTCATGAAGAATTTGAAAAGCTAAGGAAAAATTCAAAGAGAAGAAAAGTGGCTGAATTCTTGAATTCGATCGTTGGTGGTGCAAAGTTTGGATTGATTGATCGAATGTGAATCCCAAAACAATTTTTGAAATAACAATCAAGAATCAAGAATCCAGTGAGAGGAGTTGCAATGCCTTCACCTCCAATTTTGAAGTTTATTCATGTAATGAATGAACTTGGTGTTCTCCTTGTTGAATTCATATTCATAATTACCGCGTGCTGTGGACAAGGTCAAGATCAACGAGGATTGATCAAAATTCGGAAGTTTGGCCTGGCATTTTTGCATCCTCCATATAAATTAGGAACTTAAAACAGTCATAAATTTTGATCCCTTGTGTATCCTCATTCTTAATTTAAGTTTCACGTTCATGAATTCAAGTTGAACAAGGCATCATGAGTAGAATTGAAGGCAAAAGATTGATGCCACCATGTTCTTGACCATTAAATATTTATGGTTTGGAGTTCAAAATGCACTCATTATGAGAACAAGTGAAGCCATTAAGAATATAGCTACCGTGTTGTTGACCAATAAGATGTAACAGTTCATAGACTCTCACCATCATTATGGAAATTAAAATTTGTTAATTGTTTTAGAATTTAGGATTTCTGTTTGAATTCTATATCATAACATTAACCTTGTACGCAATGGAAATCAGGTATTCATGATTGAAGACGCGTAACTGTGCATCACTGATAGGCACGTTCCAAAGGTGTTGGTATTGTTCATGTTCTCCAATCCGAACTCATTGAAACTGATGTGGAGAATTTTTTGGTGGATCCTCCCTTTCATCAATTTTGGTGGATCTTTCTTTTTACGAAGACGTTGGGGCGTGCTCTACCTATTTCCTAGAGGAGGTGCTCGTCTTCACATGCCAATCCATTACCTCTTTGTATTGTCTTGAATTCGGTTTTGCTAGATTCATACATTATTACTAGTAGTTGGTTTCTTCTGTAAGGTTAGTTTTATAGAATCTTCAATAGGACGAAGCATCAAATGCTCCTGAAATTATAGTCACAAGACTAGGAAGAAGTTCTGGGTCACTTGCCCAATTTAGGATTGAGTTCACTGTTTGAAATCATCAAAGTCGAACCTTGAATGAATGGCAATGAAGTTTGAAACACTTGAACAGAGCGGCAGCTAGGTATAGGATTGGCTTACACGTAAGTCAATGACCTTGCACTACAAACATATGCAAGGAAATTGAATTAGAGATGTCATATCCCAAGCATTTGCAATCGGCCAGAAGCACTGGCCCTATTATCTTGGAACTCATTCGAAGAGAAAAGTAGCAATGTTTTTGTACCCTTCCGGATAACAAAGGCCACCCACTCCATTTACCAATGATGTACACATCCAACCCCACTTGGTAGACCTCCACATGGTATTCTTACTGAAGTAAACCCAAGGTAGTATGCATTGGATTTGTGAAGTTATAGGATCTGCTTTGAATTTAGAGTAGTGCCCCTTTTTTGGGGCAATAGGTGCTCAGGGGTTAACAACAAGTGTACAGCAATAGTAGTTTTAGTATGAGCTCTATGTTCCCACGTGTTGTTAGGTATATCTCTGTTGTTAGTGTTGGTGGCCCACTTTGCCACAATTTGCCACAATGCCTATTTTTGAGTAGGCATCGAAACGGGCATTTTCCATACTTAATAGAAAAGTATGTCTGGCCTTTGTGTTGGTGGTCCTCGTATTGTCCCATTGCACTGTGCGTTGGTATGAAATACCAAATTATACTTGAAATGTTGCAATGTTCTTGGCATCCAGCGTAGATGTACAGTTGGTGATGTGAGCGAAGTCACATCACTATGCCTAGGGATATCATGTAACCTAAGTTGTATCTCGACGAACATGACTGTACCAACTCATGTCATGTAATGTGAGTTGTATTTCAACTTATATGACTGTACCAAGTCATGTAACTTCAGTTGTATTTCGACCAACATGACTGTATGAAGTCATGTCATGTAACATGAGTTGTATGTTGACTTATATGACTGTAGTCAGTCATGTCATGTAACATGAGTTGTATGTCTACTTATATAACTGTATTTAGTCATGTCATGTAACTTGAATTGTACGTAGACTTCTAAGACTATACTGAGTACAGTTTAGGCATTCACAGGAATGAAAGTAGTTGTTGTAAACAATTTCTATGACTCTGGAGTAGTCATAGCCATATTGCAATAGTCATGTTAATGTTCAATTATGACTAATGCAAAAGTGATTGAAATATATTACATTGACATTTTCTTGGTAGTGCATATCAAGGAAGTGCACAGCATGTCTGAGGGGGAGCTTCAAAGTTTGCAAGAGCTACGATTATGGCAAGAAGAAGAAATTGAAGCAGATAACATGCGTCTAACAAAGTACCCATGCCCCTGCATGAAGTGTGCAGGAGGAAAAGTGCTTGATAGACGTACAATTCGAAAACATCTTCGCAGCAAGAAGAGGGACCCAGCTTTTACGGCCTCTATCTTGGTAAGGACATTCAAAATAATGAATTATTTATTAAAAAAACAGTATGCTTTTGTCAATGATATACATCTACATTGTTTTCTTAAAGTTTCAGTGACTTGTGTAGGCCTTGTGGAGACCCTATGTGGAAGCCTCCTCTTTGGTTTCTTTACAAACATTTGTAAGAGAGACACATACTTCAACAAATGGCACACTGAAAGGAACATCTACAAGAGTAGTGGCTTTAGAGAAGTGGAGGTCAAATGTGTATGATGGACAGTGGTGTGATGGTCCCATATCGAAACTAACAATATTTTCCTATTGGCAAAGAAATTGGGATGTGAAGGTGTCAACGTTTCCTTTCATGGGTTGGGGTCTTTTTGCCCTGCAACCCGCGAAAAAAGGGGAAGAGTTACTTCCCTTTGTAGGACCCCAGTACACACTAGTAGAGTATAAAATTTTAAAGGAAGGACGGCCTCGCATAAAGTCATATGTGATGGAAGTTGAGCCGGACTTGTATATAGATGGAGATGTATTGAAGGGAAATGTAGCCGGATTTATTAATAGTTCTATAGGTCGAGAGGAGTTAGGGAACGTCATGTGGGAGTTTCGCATGCAGCCCAAACCATGGAACAACTTGGAGTGGGGATATGTAATGACAATAGCGTCAAGGGATATTGTGGCTGGAGAGGAGCTGTATGCACATTACTATGTAAATTGAAAAATGTATTGTCAAATGAATAGGATCATTGAATTTTTCGAAAAAACTATGCGTAGTCACACTTTGTATTCAGTCATATTGTGTAGTTAGCAATGTTGTTGAGGCCCACTATATGTAGTGGAATATGATGGTAGAGTGCCAGATAGTGTCAATTGTTTACATGTGTTTTGGCCTTATGGGAAAGTAGATCATGAACATGAAATTGTGTATTCATGATGTAGTAAGGGAAAATGATAATTATTTTTAATTCATACTAAGCATATAATGAATTAATGAAAATTGAATTTTTTGCCAATTTATGAAAACTAAAATTGATAATCATTTCTTTGACTTAAGAGATCCTATTTGGAGTGCTAATTGAAATGTCCATGATGATTATCCAGCAATACAGAATGCTATATTTTATTATGATCACGTCCCACAAGTTTGCATGTTCCAATTATTAATTTTACAATAAACTTATATGTGTATGTGGTACACATGGACTACTACAGGATGACTATGCTCCTGTGGACCTCCGATTGCATAAACGAAGAAGTATTCGAGGAGAGCCTGTTCAACGAGACCCCTCTCCAAATGTTGGAGAGGTGGATGTGCTCCGTATGGTAACAGAGTGCTTTAACAAGTATGACAGCATACATGTCCGTGGAGAAGGAATTGAGAATATTATTACGGACACACTTGATGATGCAACAGATGAAGATGATTTGAGGATAAATGATTTACAAGGTTCATACACTAACAATCTTGACGAGCAAGTGGATGCCAACAATGACCGGATGGAGAGAGAGGGGACTTCAACCAACATGGAAGATGTAACTGGCGTGGATATGGATGTTCTTTTGCGAGAAGCACAGACTCCTTTGTACGTGGGAAGCGATTCCAACCGTTTGATGTCCACGCTCATGTTGCTAGTGAGCTGCACTACTCATGGTGTTTCTAATAGTTTTGTTGATGAGTTGCTGAAGTTGTTGACAGAGACCATATTACCAAAAGAGAATTCACTTCCCAAATCATTTTATGAAGCCAAAAGTCTTTTGATGAAGTTGGGATTGTCATACAATTCCATACATGCGTGTAGAGATGGATGTTGTTTGTTTCGCAACGAACTACAAGACGCAGTAGAGTGCCCTACTTGCCACAAATCCCGATATGTAGAGAACTCCAACAATGTACCAGTGAAAGTATTGAGACACTTCCCTTTGATTCCACGATTAAGAAGAATGTATAGCAATACACAGTTGGCGGAGCTCATGAAATGGCATGTAGGTGGGAAAAGCAAAGACAAGGTGATGAGATCGGTTGTAGATTCCAAGGCTTGGAATCATGTGAACAACAAGTGGCAATGGTTTGCTGAAGACGAGCGCAATGTCAGACTTGGCTTGGCATTGGATGGTGTGAATCCATTTCAGAACCAAAGCCTTAGCCATTCAACTTGGCCAATGATTATGCTCAACTACAATCTTCCCCCTTGGTTGGTGACAAAAAATTTCTTTATGATGCTTACATTAATCATTCCAGGAAAAGAGAGTGTAACAGAGAAGAACATAGATGTGTACCTGGCACCATTGATTGAGGAGCTTCAAGAACTATGGAGAGGGGTTGATTGCTTGGACGGATCTTGCAAAAATTCAGAAGTGAAATCATTCAAGTTACATGGCATTCTCATGTGGACGGTGAATGACTTTCCCGCATATGGATTAATCTCAGGTCAAGTAACAAAAGGATATAGAGCATGTCCAGTATGTGGGCCACATATAGTAACTAGGCGTTCTAAAGCCTTGAGAAAAAACTTGTATATGGGGCACAGACGATACTTGCCTATAACTCATCAGTGGAGACGACAGAGGGGTACATTTGATGGTGAAGTGGATGAAAGACCTCCACCTAGAAGGATGACTGGTCGAGAACAACTTCGTTATGCAGAAGAGCGAGAGGAATGGTTGACAAAGTCCCGTGAAAATGGTGTAGAAAATTTGGTAGATCCAGTACACAAGCACGGAGTGAAGAGAAGGACATGTCTGTATGACTTGCCGTATTGGAAAGTAAGTGGGTGTGGGAATTTGATGTTTTTTTGTAATTTATGAAATTGCTTCTCAAAGCTCTACAACAAAAGCAGTGTTATATGACTGCAAAATATGACTGCAAGCAGTCATAAAATCAGAAAATATGACTGACTCCAGTCGTTTACGACTGTTTGCAGTCATATTTTGCAGTCATAAAACATTATTTTCATTGTAGTTAAGTGATAAGAAATGTACTAGTCTAGTACAATTCTTGTCTTATAAATCAAAATGTTGTGACATATTAGAGGTAGTTTTATGAATGAAATGATTGAACATAGTCATAGTGTATGCAATTTGTAACATCTGGAAGTCATGGTGCAGGACCTTTTGATTCGACACACATTGGACGTCATGCATTGTGAGAAGAACATCACCGAGAATATGTTGAAGACCTTGTACGGAGAAAAAGACTCCTTGGAGGTCCGTTTGGACATGAAGGAGGCAGGTGTACGTAAACATCTTTGGCCCATACCTGGGAAAAAACCTAAGAGCGTCATATTACCTCGTTCATCTTACACATTTACGAAACAGGAACGTCAGGTCTTCGTAGATGGAATTCGAACATTGCAAACACCCACCCAATATGTGGGTCAATTGAAGAAGCGCGTGCATGTGAATGGGACCATGAAGGGTTTGAAATCACATGACTACCATGTCCTCATGCAACAAGTTTTACCACTCAATGTTCGTACAGTGCTAACAAAGGAGGTACGAAAAGCTATAATTATGTTGAGCCGTGTATTTAGGAGGATATGTGCTAAAACCATTGATACCAATGCTCTTGAGGAATTGAGGTCAGATATGGTGATAGCATTATGCATGCTGGAGAAAGAGTTCCCGCCATCTTTTTTTGACATCATGAGTCACTTAGTTGTCCACCTTGTGGAAGAAGTAGAAATTTGCGGACCCGTTCATACACGTTGAATGTATCCCATTGAAAGGTATTTGAAGACACTAAAAGGATATGTCAGGAATCGGGCTCGACCAGAGGGTAGCATGGCTGAAGGCTACGCTGTGGTGGAAGCATTGGGGTTCTGTACTGAATACATGCAGGAGTATACAGTGACCACCCGAAGAGTGTGGGATGACAAAGAAGATCCATCAATGTATGACGAAATTTTGGAAGGCAGTGGACGAGCACGCCACCTATCAAGTGAACTACAACAATGGATTCACGAGTTTGTATTGAACAATGCAGCACCGTTGGAGGAGTGGAGGAGGTAAGGTCCTATGAAAGAAATAACCCCCCTATTGCATAAGAGCATTTAGAATCAAATGTTGATAGTAATAATGTTTTGTTCCATCCCATAGAAGAAAAAAGATCCATCACTCTTTGTGTTCCCATTTAGTAATGCAATATAAATGTCATATATGAAATTGTAACTACACATAGTCATGTGCTAACATTTCTGTGAGAAGAACATTAGTATATTTTTCTTTTGGTTAACTACTTTAGTGATTGTGTTTGTGACTAAACCTAGCAATCTAATTGCATTTATGACTGCAACAAGTATTGTAAGTGCATGTATGACTCAAAATAGTATTAGGTTTGTAAATCAGAATGAACTCACACATTCAATTATTGAATGACGTAGGAGGCATGAAGATGACATGCGCCGTCGTGAAAGAGAGCGACAAGAGTATAGGCGTAAAAAACATCAAAGTCGAGTACTGTACCCGACTGAAATGTGCGACGAAAAGTTTCATATTTGGTTTCCAAAGGCAGTACTACGAGCTATAGAAGTCGGTACAGAAGAAGTGGACAAAGATGTGAGGACTCTAATGTTACCTCCATCAGATCGAGCCAAGTCATATCGTTCCATGTATGCATTCGGAAACCACATTCGTGTTCGAAGCGTTGAGAAGAAATTGACAACAATGGACTCAGGAATAGCAGCAACTTTTAAACAACTTTGTCGAGCAGGCGCAAAGGATAAAAACATGAAGGACTCAAAGCTAGAGTACGTAGGGTGGGTGGAGGAAATCCTATCTATAGATTATGGGCAGTTTGAGGTAGTGGTACTATATTGCAATTGGGTGGTTGCAAACATGAAGGGCGATGGAGCCACTATGAAGCGTGATGAGTATGGATTCACTAGTGTGAATTTCGATAGATTGATTCCTTACTCAGCACAGTCGTTTGCATTCCCTCTCCACATTGAACAAGTATTTTTTGCATCAGACAAGGCCAGACATGGATGGGAAGTTGTACTCCATAGGGAACCGAGAGGTGTTCGATTGTTCTCTGAACATGAAGGAACAACTGAAGTGGAGTGCATATCCCTTGGAAAGACAACAGAGTTTCACGGACTCGAAGCCACTGACTTGTCTGAAGACCTCATACCAAAAACACCCATCTTGTGTGATGCAGTGGAAGTAGAAGCTGATGTGGTGGCAATTGCATTGCAACGTCTACAAGAAGACGAAGTACATGTGGATGACCTACAATATTGTGATGGAGATTGTAATTGAGTTCAGAAACATGCCCAGAAGTATAATACATAAACTTTTCTTTCATATTCCGAATTGAGTATTTTCAAAAACATTGCATTGAATACATAACATACAAATACAGTGCAAAAGTTTTCTTGTCATTAGAGGAAGGTGACATACAAGGGATACTGTATGTTGTATTATAGATTAGATAGTGAATGCGCTTGTGTAGAAGTTGGGTGAGATTATGTGTTATCATTGAAATTCAATAGTGAAGTTGTATATGTCATTTGCGTTAGCAGAAAATCAAGAATCTAAACGTTTAAAATCATGATTGTCTAAGAATGGCTCTACTATGTGAAGTACATGTGAAGGTCAAGACTGCCACGACTGACATAAAATAGGACTATGAAATAGGAGTAGCAGACACATATGATTGGAAAATATGACTGACCAAATAAATCACTGCAAAATATAACTAGCCAAATATATGATTGCAAAATATGACTAGCAATAAATATGACTGCAAAATACGACTGGCAAAATAATATGACTGACATAAAATATGACTATAAAATATGACTGGCAAAAAATATGACTGAAAAATATGACTGCCAAAAAAATATGACTGCAAAATATGACTAGCCAAAAATATGACTGCAAAATATGACTGGCCAAAAATACGACTGCAAAATATGACTGACAAAATAATATGACTGACATAAAGTATGACTGACAAATATGACTGGCAGGAAAATATGACTGAAAAATATGACTGACAAAAAAATATGACTACAAAATATGATAGCCCGAAAATATGATTGAAAAATATGACTGACAGAATAATATGACTGACATAAAATATGATTGACAAATATGACTGGAAAATATGACTGACAAAAAAATATGACTAGAAAATACAACTGAAACAAGAATATGACTATGCACTCACCTGCCCAAATTTTCATTGGGTTACCCGGAAAAAAAAAAAAAAAAAAAAAAGTGGAAATATGACTGAAAAATATGACTGAAAAAAAAAATATGACTGGTAATATGACTGGGCGTTCCCTAAACATGTTCCCACACGTTCCCTATGAAATATAACATGTTCCCCATGGGCGTATAGTATACGTATATGTAGTACAAAGTCAAAATATGACTGGCAGTCATATTTCCCAGTCATATTTCTACAGAAGACTTAGGCCTCCCAAAATATGACTGCTAGCAGTCGCCAGTCATCCTCAGTCATATTTTTGCAGTCATAAAATCCTGCCATTGTTGTAGTGGAGTCAATCGATTCAAGAACTTCGTCTTCCTTCGGTACAGAGTAAAGAACCAGCTGACATATCAAGTTCTAAACTTGAGAGAGAAGGTGACGACGATTGAGCAACACCACCACAATTATGTTCTGATTGTAGTGAGGGAGGTGAACGACCTCAGTGAGCAAATGAATCACTGTCACTCTATTGTGATAGACGTGACAAAGCTCTATGGGCAATTTCACCTGGAGAATCTCTTGATGTTGCTGGAAGGTACAAAGCTGGAATCGTTGGTCGAACAGTTTAGTGAGAAGTACCTTCTCTGGCATACAACTAGTGCCGAGTCAATTGCGAAAAGACTTCACTCAATTTTTCAATGCCTGGACCGGTACGCACACGATTTGGTGGAAAAAGAACCTGACTTTGGCAGACAAGCAGCCACAGTCCGGAAGAAAAAAGCAACCTCTATCCCGACCTCGCTTGCTGCTCCTTCAACTTCCGGAGGAAAATGGAAGCCCGGCCAAACAAAATCTAAACTGAAGAAAAGAGAGGCAACGACACCCACGAATTCAAGTCGAAAGCGTAGGAATACCGTTGCAGGGGGCAGTTCAGGCTCGGCATTGACTACAAACTCTAGACTGGCTCCCTTCCAAGATCCAGTTCCCGACTTCTTGGCTATTGGCAAAGCTCAACAAGAATTTTGGGCAAAGCACAAAGATTGCTTCCTCTTTAAGATGAAGACAGTGATGATAGACATCAAGCAGTGCATACTTGTCGACAATGAGTACGTCATGCGAACACTACAAAAAAATCTAATCACCAATATGAAGCAGTTTCTCATTCAAATGGTGCACAAAGACCAGCGCCAGAAGGTTTGTCTCACTCCAGTCGACACTGACAATAAGCTATTGAAGACCATTTCGTCAAAATGGGAAGACATCAAACAAATGCACTTCATGATCATCAATGGCCAACACAGCATTGTAGCTTTGCAGAAGCTACAAAAAGAAAATTGCTCCGTCGACAAGAAAGAGGACTTAAAGACTTGGGAAGCTCTTATTGTTTGGACGCAAGATGTAAACAAGTTGAGGTGCATCTCATCCTTCTACAATCTGACCAACCACTTACACCATGCCCAACCCACTTGGGGCAACCAGTTAATCAGTTGCCGCAACATCTAGATATTGCTGGATTGCCCAGCATTGTCGAAGACAGAGCCTGCTGATAGAAAGAATTTGTCAACTTACAGTCCAACAAAATACGCGGTAAAGCTCCCCAACTTATCACCGAGTCGATGATAAATCCCCATTTAGCTTGTTTCTTTTCCTTGATTGATTATCTTGTGAATATTCCGGTTATTGGGCCCAAAGATGACATACGCGATTGATCTCGTTGCAGAGTTTCTCTATGGCAGTCCTCCAGCGGTTTCAAAACATAAATCCAATCACAGACGGAGCCAAGGTGAACGCTCTCAAGGACTTAAAGAATGAGGTTCAGATAACAACTCTCCTTGACGATTACTGGTTGATGTGGGAGAAGTTTCTCCAATGGCACCCCGAATTGAAGGAAATTTGATTGACCCTATCACCGAAGAACCTTTCAAGGACCTCAAAGGTTTCAAGGAAAATGACCAGAACTTGAAGAGGGAGTTTTTTAGACGATGCGATCACTTCACGGACATAGACTTCAGGGACTTTGCAAAACATCTGATCTTGCAAACAAACAACCGCACATGTGGGTATCCGAAAGTCTTCGTCTCGAAGACTAGGATCCCAGTAAGTGACAACTACGTGGCTTCCGATTGGGCCGAAAGAAGAAAGCGGAAGAAAGTTATCATGCAGGATTTGGTAGAAGTTAAGCCGTGCCTGGAGTTCTTTGACACCGCTGGAGACGTCAATGACTTCGTGTGGGGGGACTAGAAGTTGAGGCATAGGTTCTCGTCAGCGTCTTGGGATTTCTTACTCTCACATCTAAACAAAGAATATTTCAAGAAGCGACTCCAGAACGACGCTCGTCTGAAGCGGGTGATAGATTTGGAGGATTAGTTTTCAGAAGTGATGTACATGTTCCAAGCTTTTATGACGTTAAAGTACAAGCTTCCGGTTATCACCGGTGAGGTTCACATGCGCGTAATAGACAGGGTTGCGTGTTCACTTGTCTTGAACAGCACGTACCAATACACGGCGTCGACAATCAACTTGGGGGTGTTCGACTCTAGGGAAATTTTAAGGCACACTCACATTGACGACGTGGGAGCTGTCGACCGATTTCTCAGCTTCCTGAAAGAGAAGCTTGAGCCCTCCATGACAGAGCCAAACGTGTGACTCTTTATTTTTGAGCGTGAGAACCAAAGGGGAGCCGCTTGTAAATTTGCAGCGCACAACCTTCAAGAATTCGACGTCGTGCATTTAGTGTACATACCTTGCAGGGCCGAGAACCTCAATTGCCTCCCTATTCGTAAGAGGATAGACCCCGTGCCACTCCTCTTCTTTTTTAAGAAAGGAAACGATTTTGCATCTTCCGTGCACCCACTGATGCGAGCTCAGTATGACACCTCCTCGGATTGTGTGTACTATAAGGACCCCGCGAGGTGTACGGAGAACAAGTACAGGATGTTTCCAAGTGAACTCCAATTTGAGTTCTACCTCGATGTGCTGCAGTCTTTTGCAACGCCTGAGGAAAACGTCCTTGGAGTTTACACGGGAACGAAGTTCATGATGGCCTCCACGGTAAATTCATTTAATCATATCAACCTCGCGCTTGTTAATGCATAATTTGTTGTATTCTGTGCATGGGTATCATCGACCCGACGATAACTTGAACTATTGTACTAACTGAACCTCCTACCTTTGATTCCGATGTTTGGAGTTTTTTTCTATGGATTCTGCGACAAATCTTTGGTTTCTATACATATGAAAATGGCCAACGTTGCTGACAAAAAATGGACATGAACAACTTGCTTTTCTCCAATTCGCCTTACTCCCTAGATTTTACGAAACCCCACCATGAATTTCAAAGGGTTGAGGCGCCTCCTTTCAGAGAGGAAGGTGACGACGGAGTCTCTCTTTCAAAGGAGTCAGCCGAAGACAACGTCGTCTTAGAACCCCCTGCCGACGAGACCACAATCGACCCTGCGCCTGTTCCCACTTCAGGTGTAGGCAATGACGACTTCAAGATGGACGAAGAGTGCGAGCTCCAAAAGCAAGTAGAGGGTAGGAACTCCCCAGGCAGCGATTCGGACGAGGAAGGAGGCGAGTCAGAGGATAAAGCCGAGTCGGAGGATGGAGGCAAGTCGGAGGACGCAAGCCAATTAGAAGACAGAGGCAATTCGGATGACGGAGGCGATGACGACAGTCCATCTCCGGAGTTGCGCACAAAGCGCCGTGAGGACATTAGCGCGCCGGCAGGACCTGAGCCTACGCGCTTCCACATCGAAGAAGCCGACGTGGAAGCCACATTGCAATCCGATGCGGTTGTGGAGAAGGCTTTCGACAATGTCTTGGATGATGCTCTCCAAGACGACATCGTTCCTCCCCCGGCTGAGGAAGGTGATGTTGTCCTGACTGGCACTCTTTGTGCCTCTAAAGTGGAGGCACAGTTGCCTGAGCCTAAAGTCCAAGTTCTCAGCAACGACGAGGAATTCGACCACAGGCATGAATCGGATGAAGATGACGATGACGGCATTCCCAAGGTCCGAGAGAAGAAAGTTGTCATTGCCCTTGATGGCAAACCTGTGAAGGTGGAAAATGATTGGTAGAAGCAGGACCAGGAAATCCGGGAATGCAGAATCGCTCAGAAAGTCGAGCGTGAGGCGACTTAGAGTGAACTGGAGGCAACGAAGGCGGAGTTGGCTAGAATAGAGTTGCAAAGACAAGTAGACATTAAAGCTGTTGAGGACAGATTGGCCCAAATAGAAGTCCAAAGGCAAGCGGATTACCTGAAATTTCAAGAGCAAATTGCTGCTATCATGGCCATGCAATCTCAGACGCAGGGCGGGCCTTCAAGCTAGGCAATGACGTTCCTCGTCGCTATCTCCACTCCCGCTCCGCAGCCTTCCTCCACCCCTCAGATCCCTCAAGCAGTACAGCAATTGGTGCCGCAGCTACCATATCGTCGACCCGAAGATAAATTCGTGTCGAATCCTCCTGGTGATACCGACTTAGTTCAGTCGATTCCCGCATCACAAATTGTAAGTGTGTCTTCTATAGTGCCTCGACACTCTGGAGTTGGAGTTCCGGAAGCAACTGGCCATGCAGAGGCTTTTTGAACTCCCCAGGAATCCAAGAGTTATCATCGGCTCGATGATAACATGTATGTGGGAATCCAGAATCCATAGACGGATCAAGATTAAGGGAGCTAGGTGATAAAAACAGAGAAAAATAAATAAAATTGTAGTTAGAACGTGATTTTTGTGTGGGGAAATCCAAACTAGAAAATAGGCGTTCTGGCAAAATCCGTAACCGGAACTTATTCGGATCTGGAATTCGGAATTACCCGAAATGCAGGAACCTACCGTATAGACCCCGGAGCTACGGGAATAGGATACCGTTAGTATAACGGACCTATAGCCATTATCCTGATTACCGTAGGAAGACAATTTAGTACTTAAGCTGTTTGCCGAGGGTTTTCATCTCCACCTTCTTGTTTTGTTTTCTGAGACTGTCCACGTGAGTTGTTGAGAGAAAGAATGGTGAGTTAGCAACTGAATTAGGGTTACTTTTCTCCCCTCTCATTCTTACTTAAGTCTTATGGTATCGGGCGCGGTACGAAAGGTAGTGGTATTTGCCCGGATTATCTCTCCGACTATTCTAGATAATCCGGAAATATACAAATAGTTAGAGGAGGATCTAACCAAGTCAGGGTGTGTCGGTTTGTTACACTAACCATGGAACCTTAAGAGTGTGGATATGATCCAAGAACTACTTCAGGGAGTTCCAAATCAGTATGAGCTCACTTTGAGAGGACGGCCAATCACCTGGACTGAGGACATCTGGGTGGATGTCTATCAGTTCCGGAAGAACAGAAACGGGTTAGTGTCAAGGATGGACCGTTTTGTAGCCGGGAAGTTCACAGGGTCTACAAATCCTAAGGACGGATTTGCTATTAGCAAATGCAAAGACGAGAGACATAGGCGGGTACTAGAGTTCCTCATCCCCATCCTGTACTCGAAAAAACCTACATAGGTCACCATTACGGTGGCCAATACCATTTTTGGGGCTATGGAGAACTGAGCCGTGCATTGGGATAGAGTCATAGCCGGGTTAGTTTCTAAACTAGCAGAATATATAACCCGCGCAAAGGCAAGTCCAGTTAGCACCTACCTATTTCATTTATACCACCAGCAGGAACTTTTGAGCGCTGCAGAAGTAATCCAGTATGACACCGGAAAGGCTATTCTATCATACGGACTTTCTAGGGAAGAAGTGGAAGATCCGGTTGAATCGGAACCGGAAGAGCGCCCCGAGGAACCCCTGACCGATCCAAAGAACAAGAAGAGAAAGTCAACCGATCCGAGGTCGCGATCCAAACCACCGGCGATGGAGAGGGGGGAGTCAAGTTAAGGTCCAGAAGTAGAAACCAAATCAGTATTTTTCAATGCTAGGTTCGAATGGATATGCAAGGCCAAGGTACTCCACGACAGTCTAGCGGATCTGGTGATAGACACAATGGAAGTTTTGAAGGTGGAATCGGATCAGATGTTGGAAGTTGTCAAGCGACTGCCCAAGCCGGAAGATCTAAAGCAAAGGGAGGATCGGATTCAGGAGTTGGAGGCGGAACAGAATCAACTCCAGGCCTGACTGAATTGGGCGGAAGGGGAAATGGCAACTTCAAAGGAGAAAGAGAAGGAGGTTCTCTCTTTTGTCAAGAACCTATCCAAAGCAATCGACATCAAAACCGACGTCATCACGAAAGCAGCTTTGTTTGTTTTGAAGATGATATCGGAGGGCCACATCACCGGGACTAAGATAGTGACCATCCTTGTAGACTTTACTGTAAGGATAGAGCGGGTTTTAGGAGAGCTATGACAGCTACTAGTAGCCATCGATCCGAATCAAGTGATGGATTTCTCAACCTTTCCGAAACTTCCTTTTGTCTCAGGCACTCTAGGGAGACCCGTAGCGGATCGAGTAGCTCGAATGGAGGGACTGAGAGGGATACTCACGCCAGTTGAGCCTACTTCCAGCAAGAGACGAATGACGGAGTTAAATCTGAGGCCAACTTCGGAATTGGAACATGAGTCTAGTGTGAAATCGGTTCCGGTACCATCCAAAGTCTCAACTCCGGAAATTCCCAGGGCGCAAACGGTACCCAACCTTTTGGGGGGATCGTTCAAAGTTCCAGGACAGAAGGTTAGAGGCAACCTCATCAACCGGATCGGTGTAATGACCAATCCGGCTCGGAAGAATCCAGAAGGATTCTTGCATATGCAAGAGTCTACACCGGAAAAGAGGAGCGAACACACAATACTGGAGGAGACACCGCCAGAAAAGGTGAAGGAAGTTCAAGTCATTGAAGATTCCAAAGAAGAAAGTGTGCATTCCACTTCCGGAACGAAGGAGGATAGCGATCCGTCTCCAACAGCGCGCCACATCCAGACTCGAGCGACAACGAAAACGACTCCAACTCGAAGCATGAAGGGTACGCCAACCAGTCAAGTAGGCGGCCGTTTAAAGAAGGGTCGAAGGCCAAAGCATTAGAATTCTTTGGAAGCATAGGATCGGATCCGGAACAGGTTTCCAAGCGTGGGCCTAGGTTCCAGAATTTTAGGCAGGTAGTTAAGGAAATTCCGGCATTCTCGGGACACCGTCACTGGCCTTTCCGGATATCTCGGAAGGTTCATTAATTGGTTGCCTGGATTTCCGGGTTTCCTTATCAGGCTTTTAGGAGTTGACTTTGGATTTTCAGTTGGTATTTTTAATGGCAAGCAAGTTAGTGGTCGGCCATTCCATTCCATCCTCATTCCATTCCATCCTAATTCCATCTTAGTGCTTTCATGTATGTATTTCAATTTTCTTTCTTAATCTAAGTCAGCCAAGGTGCCTCTACTTGCACTTTGCTTGAACAGAGTCTTTGGCCAAGTGTATGCGTGTGTGTGGTATCCTTGTACTAGAGAAAGAGAAGGGAGGGAGAGGAGGATTCCGGATCTTGAGCTACGGATCTCTTGTGTGTTAAGCTGATCAGGAGGGGATGCAAGCTGAGTAAGGGAGTGTGAGCGTTACGTACCTTTAAATTGCCGGAACGGCAATCCAGATAAAAAGGTAGAGATCCCTGCGAATCCGGAATTAGGGAGGATCCGTGCGGAGATAAGCGACCGCCAGAGGAAAGGATCTCCCCCTACTTCGGAAGGTCTACCAACCTCCACCTCAGTATGTTGTCTTCTCCTTGAAAATCTACTCCCTTGAGTTTATAAGTTCGGATCCGTCGTTGTAGTAAGAGAGGTGTGATAATCTCTTTGTGTGACCTGCTTCTGGATCGGCCAATCCGGAAACTGTGAGAGAATACTCCTCCCTCTTCCTACAACTACGTTGTCTAGGGTGTGTTGTTTATTTAAGATACAGAGAGGTTAGTTACACAAGTGGTGAGTCCCCACCCCTTTCTAGACCAAGGACGGACCCTCTGAGGGTAAAACAGAGGTAACAAAAACCGGGAGTTAGAAAAGACGGAACTAGGTTCCGGAGGTGGTCCGGATCCGGATCGGATTCCAGAACGTACTAAGTTTCCGGAACGAGGTAAGGAAGTGAAACAAGGGGAATTAAGGATGTAGTCAAGATCCGGATACTTCTAATTCAACCGATATCATACTAGAGTTCCTTGGAACGATAATTCGTATCATCTTGCAACAATTTGTCGTTGTAAGGATACTTACGGCTAACTACGCGTACGACAACGCAAAGCGTCTCGCTTCCTGCGGTTGAGACGATAGCAGATGAAGGCAATACGTCCACTAGGGAGGGTGTCGAATCCTTCTGGCGATATCGACTTGGTTCAGTCGACCCCCGCATTACAAATTGCAAGTGCGTCTTCTGCAGAGCCTCGGCACTCTGGAGTTGGAGTTCCGGCAGCAACTGGCCATACAAAGGCTCATCAAACTCCCCAAGAATTCGAGAGTTATCATCGGCTCGATGATAACACGCAAAGCGTCTCACTTCCTGCGGCTGAGACGACAGCAGATGAAGTCGATACGTCTACTAGGGAGGGTGTCACCTCCCCTTCGCCTTATGAAGATAGTATTGACTATGGAGAAGGCGACGACATTTATGAAGATCTGGATGTCTCAGGTGGGCAGGGCAGAAATGTCGCAGTCGGCGGTGAAGCCCAGGCGGATGGCACAGCAGCAGCCTCTTCGCAGGTATGTCAAATAGGTCATTACAACTTTTGACGCTTAATCTCTTTTATTTTGTTAGGAAATTTCAGTGTTAGAGTGTGGTAGTTCTATTATGAAATTTTATTCGTATTCGTACTACGCGACTGGATGGTAGCACCAATCTTGGATGGCAGTGCCAATCCTTGATGGCTCGATTTCTTCGCACGGACGACGAACCCGTCCGCGGAGAGGATGCGTCTAGTCAAGTGTAGCATACTGTTCTGAGTGTATAGTTTAGTCGGCCATAGATAAAAACATGTATCATTTTCTTTGTAAATAAAGAGAGGATTTTCTTTTATAGACTGTGCATATGCATCTAATTGCATTCAATTCATGTTTTTTCCCTCAGCTCCAAAAACATCAAAGCATACACCGTCCGTTGCCTGTGAAGGCTCTGCCTAACGGCAACCAAGAGATTAGTGGAATTCAATTCATGTTTTCGCAATTTGGAAGTCCATCCTCTGCATTTAATCAGGTAACTCCATTCTCTGTTGTTTTTCTCTGGTCAGGTAGAATTGGAGGGAGCAGCAAGAGACATCGTCTCAAGGAACGTCCCAGTGATAGGGCCAGAAACCAAGCCAAAGTGGTTGAACATTGTCTTCGACTTGAACGCCGTTCTCTGCCAAGTGGTTTCAAAGTCCTTTGTTGCAAAGTTAAAGCACTTGCAAGTCGAAGACCATGTTCTATGCCATAGAATCCCAACAGTAATTGGGACCGAGGCTTTATTTGCCTGACCGAATGTTGGGCAATTCCTCCATGAGGTTTCTGACATTGCGAAGAGGGTGGTAGTGTGGACCACGATGATGAGGCGCAATGCAGAACCTATTGTGGAACATCTCTTCCACGGTGTCAAGTACCCATTTGACATCCTAGGTCAAAAGCAATGTCTCAAGATTGAGGTCTCCAAGGGAAAGCACTTTCATATGGAGGGCAAAGTCCATTGCATGAAAGTGTTGTCGGAGACCCTTTTCACAAGTCCTAGTGGCGGGGATCTGTTCTCAATGAATAACACTCTCTTCATTGACGACTCTCCTACCGAGAGCATTTGCAATGAGAACGCCAATTCCATCTTCTTGGACACCTGGAGTCGCGTGAAACGGAGGGACGACATTCTTATGGACGAACTCTTACCCTGGCTCAAGCACCTCCATCTGAACTGCAATGACGGGGACTTGCGGGGTTACGTCCAAGACAAACAGATTGGCCTGAACCCTTTGGGTGCCCATGACCTTTCAATGCAACAGATCATAGAAGCAATGAGAGAGTCCAGTAGAAACCTAGGTGTTCGATACGAGCTTCCTGGGATAGAATTAGTGGTAGGGCAAGGTCACTGTAGGAAGTAGACTTTTCTAGTCCCTGCGTAGAGACCTACTTGTTGTAAATTAATCATGTACGATACACTTTATGGTAAAATAATAAACTCCATTCAAGAGAGCTTGACACCTAATATTTGATTTTGAAGCTGGGTTTTTTTCTTATGGCGCTTGGTCAAGAGCTATTGACCTTGCAAAAGAATTACTTGAAAAGTACATCCCTGACACTTGTATTTTGTGCTTGCTCTAGGTTGGACTGCCCTTTGGTGAATGTCCTCCGAAAAGGCAGAGGCTGACAAAGAGTCTCCTTTCCGGATTAGAGAAATCAATCTCAACCTCCAACGAGTCAGTGGATAAGAACTGCAACTCAGCGGATGGGAGTTGCGACACCATTCCCATATCCAAACCGTACTTACTGCACTCCGCCACGGATGCAGCATCCGCGGCCATAGACTACATGAAGGGGGACGTAGAGGACGGTGTGATCGACAGTCCTCCAAGTAAAGGCTCGTTCAGGACTCCCATCTGCCCCCCGTTGCCGCTCAAACGGGTGTCTTCGACTCCAGCCAATTCGTTTTCATCTCCTCCGCGGTCGGAGGCCGTGACAAATCGTAGACTCCACCTCATCCCCGAACTTGGTGCGAGAAATCATAGACTCGACAATGTTACACGTTTGACAACATCCGTGGTGCCTTCAAACTTGAACAAGAGTATCGACTCCTCTGGTTTTCTAGTGAATCGGAAGTCTACAAGTGTTGTTCAAGTACCTCAACTTGGAGATAATTGGCCTTGCCCCACAGTGGATGTTGGAGCGAGATGATTGCTTCCCTCACGAGAGAATATCCATACAAAGAGGTTTCTTCAAAACCGTCGGTGGCATTTGGGCTCCAAGTCTAGTGGATCTGGTACTGTGTGCATACCCAATGTCAAACTCTTAGTGCCAAAGCCGTTACAAGGATCAAAATCCCTTTCCGCCTCCGAGGCTCCTCCTAGTACTTGCAAGTCACTTCGCAGTGAGGCTAGAGCTAGAAGTACGGAGGTCTCAAGTGTACAGTTCAATGAAAGAGCATGGCATTCTGCTTCGTGACGCAAGGATATTTTGAAAGCCTAGCAGACCTTAAGGCATTGGAGGCTAAACAAAAGAGTTGTGTAGACAATAGCGATGCTTAGGAAAAAAATGGAAGTTTTGGAGGCTATAGGCTATTTCTCTTGTACTATACATACGGCGTATACATCATGCCTATAGCCCCATATTCATCAAAGTGAAGTGCTTTGCATTTAAGCAGTCACTTCGTATATACATAGGACTCATAAGAAATTAAGAGATTATATTTTGAGAACTACAGAAGCCAATTAGGGCAAAATTACACGACTTGAATTCAAATCCTTGAGTGCATTCAACTTCCAAGTGTGAATTTGCTTGAATTTTCTTTCCAAACCCTAAACTGGACATTTTTTGTTGTAAAGTATTTCACCTTATTTGTGCACTTCTTTGAAATTGTTGTCTCAATTCTGCCTGAAACTCTAAAAACTAAACTGTTTTTTATCATTGAGCCTGCAACTTCTTCCTCAAAAAAACTTTAACATGTGTTTTTAAAGTCTCAAAACTACCATTCTGTCTCAATTTAACGAATAAGGCCTTCAATACATATGTGCGTCTCTTTATACATTGTGGTGATACTTTTTCTATAATTAGTAGCATTTATAAGTATGTTTTATTCAAGACTTCCAAATGAAGGTCCTAATTATACATGTTTTATTCTTCCATGAGTTTGCAAACCTCCTTCTTCTTGCACTTTAAGAAAATCCATTCAAAATGTATTGTACACCAAAGAGCATTTGAGAGGTTGAAGCCATAGTGGGTGCAAAAATTGAAGGAGAGGAATACATGTTGTATCTACCATGTCAAGATGGACTTCATAAAGGTTGGATTGAGCAATCTAAGAAAAAAAATCCGAGGGCTACATGTTCATTGTGTTCGTGTCTTTGTGGTGTGAAAAGGCAATGAAAAAGGGATTTCATCACAAAGTTTAGACCCTATGGTTTGTCAACAATTATCATGTGGTTATCGTTGTTTTATAAGTTTGCATATTGATTACAATTTATCGCATCATTACAATGCATTACTATCAATAACTATGCAAAGTAATGCATTACTATTGATAACGAAGTGAAGTAATGCATTGTAATGATGCAATAAATTGTAATTAACGTATAGTGAACCTTTGAAACAATGATAATTACATGATAATTGTTGACAAACTATAAGATTTAAACTTTGTGATGTTGTTATGCACATGTCCACATTTTTGAGCGGATAACCTTGATGTGGGAAGCACGCGTTTGTCTAAAAAGGGAGTATGATGTGTAGTATAGACTTAAATGCCTTATGGGAGATTGTGACATCTGTGGGGTTCATCTCCTTTCAATTTGTCCTTTGGAGTTGTGTGCTTGTAACACCTTTACCTTGAAGCGAAAGTGTTTTGAGTACCACCAGATGGAAGTGGATGCTCAAATTGAAAAAGCCAAGAAATAACTTAGGGAGGCTTTTAAAGAAACACTTGTATACAAATTCCTATTGTACATGGAGAAAACCATAACTACAATCATCATGCACAACTTCAAAACACGATGGCAGGATGAATAGTGCCAGCTCATGATGAAAAATGTCCTTGAAGGGATGGTTGTATTCCACATTGACTATGCCGAGAACTATAGTTTTGCCATCCAGAACGAGGTGCAAAATTTGTACTATTTCAGTACTAGTGTGACCATTTTGATTCACATTATGATGTGGAAGGAACGAGACTAGACTATAAAGCAGACACACTTCTATATATCTGATGATAAAGCCCATGATTCACTATTTGTTCAACATTACCTAATGTTGCATTGGGATTGGCTAACCAATTCTAGATTCACTCTAGAGGAGCATTGGGTCTACAATAATGGCTACAGTGTACAATTTAAATGTGCAACAGCTAAGTACTTTGTTGCACGCCACCTTAGGCTCACTAGAGGTTGTAAAATGAATTGGAACTTATTTGAATCTGCTCATAGAATGGGCAAATGGGGTGGTATAGGGGCTGTGGTGAAGAGGGTGTTTGCTGCCGAGTAGATCAAAAATCCCTTGAGGCCCTTATTGAATGCTACCAAAGTGGTAGATTTCCTAGAATAGAAGTATATGATACATGTACCTAGCTCATACACACGAGCTACAACTTCCCTTTTTTCTTATATTTTTTGGTTGATTGGAGATACAGATGTTGATCATATTGATGTCAACATCAAATGTAATACTTTGTCAGGCTCCAAAAGTCTTTGCTCTATTTCGAGCTTCTTTATTACTAACCCTATTTTGCTTTGGACTCATGAATTGTCATGTTTTTGCATCCCATGTATAGATGGTGATTAGACTAAGTGTGAGAACTCAATATATGTGTAGGAATGGTGGGTTCAAAGGTTGCAACCTTTCAGCATTGTTGCTGTAGCACAATAAATTGAAGAGATGGACGATGAAGTAAATTGGATGTATGATGGAATTCCCTAGGAGGTTGGTGACTTGGTGGACATTGGTGACAATTTCATGATACTTGTAGAAGAAGACAATGAAGATGGGGTCAATTTTTATATTCTCCAGTGTTTGGCCAAGAAGTTTGTGTTACATGAGTCCATGACTTGTGTCGCAATGTAAATTTTTGGTTTTGTTTAGCTTATCTAGAATTCAGAGTGGAAACTAGTAAAGTGGAACCGAAACTGAGTACAAGTAGTAGGGAAATCAGATATATACCCACGAAAAATGAAATAGTGGGTAGACCGGATTCCATTCAGTTGAAAATTTCAAATTGGTCGGGACCGGAAACCCATCCGAAATTAGGGTAGATACCGGATTAGGGTTGGACCGGATGTCAAGCCGTCAAACCAGAACATAGTCATTATGACCACGGCGAAGTCCTAGGATTATTTAAAGACCAACTCTACCAGTTTTACCCCTTTCATTTCCTCGCGAGGTTGGGCGCTCCTCATGTTGTTTACAGCATTTGGTACCCTCGTGTCAGGATAGTGTGATTCAGTAGAATTCTAGTACTTCCGGTTGAGATCGGAGAGAGAAGTAAGGAACGGGATGTGCGGCTAGGAGCGGGTGAGGTAGAATCGGGGAGGAAATCCATGTAAGAGGAAATCCACTCCATGCCGTTGATATGTCGAAAGAAAATGGGGTCGTCAGGATCCGGTTCGGTCGAGGTGAAACTCCGGAAGATATTTTCGGCGATTCCCTCAGACGACCAGAAGAAGGACCAACTCATAGAAGACTTAGCTTCTATGGGTTGCCCGGGGTTCATTGAGAAACCTTGGGGATTCCGGGAGGAGAGAATGGTGAAAGAACTCTTGGGCAAATTGTCCAATGAGTTCGATAACACCTTGAGAGGGAATCCGTCCCTCTGGACTGAGGAAGTCTGGAGAGGAGTGTATGATTTCCGGGTAGGGGGTCTTAGAATGGCTGGCCGAAAGGATGAATTCATCCAGGGGAAGTTCCTTGGCGTTCCCAACCCTAAAGATGGATATGCAGTGGACGACTGCATAAACGACCGACACCGTCGTCTTTTGAGGTTTCTGATTCTGATCTTCCAACTGGAGAAACCGACAAAGGTGACAATCACCCTAGGGAATTCCATTTTTGGTTCCCTGAGCGGAACCCGGAACGTGGATTGGGCGCGGATCCTTTTTGATTTGGTAACCCAACTCATCGGGAGGGTAGGAAAGAGTAGGACTACACCCATATGCCCGTACTTGTACCACCTGTACTACAACCATCAGCTCCTGACGGTTGATGAGGAGAAGGAGTGGAAGGCTCAGGGAGCTCTCCTAAAGTATGGTGAATCGGAAAAAGACGATGAAGCGGAATCGGTTCCAGATTCGGATCCAGAAACGGAAGAGGAGGAGGAGGAGGTAATGCCGCCGATCAAGCGACAAAAGACGACTCTTCCCCATGGGCGAGGGACACCTCCAAGTCATGGCCTGTCAACTCCAGAGGAGAAACGGAAGGGTGTCATGGAGGAAGAAGTGGATCCACGGGATCCATTCAATAATTTGATTGGCATTCTTTCCAGTGTCCGAGCGGATTGGGAGGTGAAGCATCTGACCCTTCAGGCGATTGGAAGACTAGTGGATGCGCCGCCAAACAGCCAGCTACTAGCGAAGGTAGCCGACTGTATCACCGATCCGGCCGAGTACCGGAGGCGAACGAAAGAAGTAATCCGACTGCAGACAGAGGCGGATACCCTGAAGGCGGAAAATCTCGTCCTGAGAGAGGATGCAGCCGCCACGTTGGAGATAGCAGAGGAAATACGGCGGGTACACTACTAGAAAATTTCATTTTTCTGTTGTTTTGGTCGCGTTGATCTGGTCAAAATCTGATAGAAATCTGTTGAAACTAACAGATTTCTATTAGATTTTGACTGGATCAACGCGACCAAAACAACAGAAATACGAAATTTTCTGGTAGTGGTAGCGGATCAAGTGAAGGACGTTCTTGGAGTACCCGGGGCGGCCGCCACCAAGGCCAAGCTATTCGACGATGAAGTCCATAAGGAAAAAAAGCTATCCGGTGCCAGGATAGTAAGGATTCTCACGGACTACGTGGAGCGGGTTGAGACGGCGTTGAAGGAGGTGCGGATTTCAGCGGATCGGATTGAAGAGAGCAGTCGGAAGTTGATAGGAGCTAAGGAGGTCCCTCTGTCGGAACTCTCCCTACCGGAAGAGTTTCCAGATGTGACAGTTGCTGAAGAGGAGAAGAATAAGACTCCCAAGCCCAAGATGACAACACCGGCATCTAAACCAGCAAACACCCCAGAATCCGCCATCGACCTGGAATCCACACCTGATTCCGGTTAGGCCGATCCAGTTCCGAAACCTGTGGATGGAGAACGGAACCGGAACCTGACTGAAATCTTCGAGGGGATGGAAGCCGAGCCGAAGAGTCCTACCTTAGGGTTAGGATTGTAGATAGTAAGAATTTTTGTAATACTAGGGAGTTAAATCGGAACCGGATTCTATCCGGTGGTTGGTAGGTAGGTAGGATCGGAAGTTTAGCCGGAAAATGCGGCTAGATTCCGTGACACTTTTTGCCTTTTTGCACTTTTATGGTGTTGTATATAAATTTGCCCTGAGAAGGGAAGAGGGGAAAAAAAAAGTCTTCTTTTGCAAAATTCTTTGGTGTCTTCTGTTTTTGCTGTTGTATGTCTGTGCCATGAGAGTGGTGTGCCTGCTGTATGACCGGAAGTGAAGAGAGCAAAGAGAGAAAGCTAAGAGTTGACATCTTCTCCCCTTGGTGTACTTTATTCTTTAAGTTTCAGTGCATGTGAGTAGGTATTAAAAGAATTGGGAGTGCGCTTCAGTTCCTCAACGTGTCTAGAGTTTGAGATTCCGGGTGAGAAAACCGTTGTTATGCTAGGTAGATAGGGAGAGATTCCCTACACTACTAGAAAATTTAGCTTTTCTGTTGTTTTGGTCGCGTTGATCCGGTCAAAATATGACAGAAATCTGTTGATTTCAACGCGACCAAAACAACAGAAAAGCTAAATTTTCTAGTAGTGCTACTTGCGCTAGAACTCCTGGGAACGTAATATTCATTAAAATGAGAGTATTCCACCAAAATGAGAGTTACAGAAGTTTAATTTCATTTGAAAACGGAGAAGAGAATTCCTCAAACAATATTCAAATCATACAAGAATTAAAATCAAATGAACACAAGTAGGAATCAAATATCATAACCACAAGGTAAACATTCATATTGACCTTTCACTTGTACACCATGAGTTGTTCCATACATCTTCAACTATGCTTGGCTAGGTCCAGTGACACTATATTACAGGCAACGAACTATAAAGGCCAGTAATGTAGTTCATTACATTGTTCTGCGTACACTGTAAAAGCTACGAGTGTGATTCACTCGAGCTCTGAGTTCTTTTGTAATATGCACATTGAGCTTTCATGAAGCATGAATGTATGACTCTACACTATGAACAAGTACTATACGTGTCATTTACTCTTGAGCTCCATGATTGCCTTCGTCATCTTCGGCCTGTGGTTGTACTTGCTTGTAATTCATGAGCTTGGAAAGCCCACATACTTCCTTGAACATCCGAAGAAGGACCCACGTCCTCACCATATAGTTTCCGCTGTGTTGCTCTATCGCAAGGTGAGGACGACATCGGTGTAGCAAAAACATCGGTAGACTTCATGGGCGATGGAGAACATGATTTTGGACGATGTGGAGCTGAACCCGGGGGACTATCCACCACCCCATCATCAACGGGCTTTAGGGAGAAGTCCATTGTCGAATTTGCAGTGGCAGCCGAACACATGAAGTTTCCTGTACTCAGAATTAGATTCTGCCCGTAGTCGGAGAAAGAGTCAGCTGATGCAGTGCACGAAAGACTGGTGTGCCGAACTAGAGAGAACGACGTTCCCAAATTCTAAGAAAACAAAGAGATTAGAACAATTCAATCAAAAACTGTAACTGTCATTACATTTACAAGTAAACTCCAATAGCAAATTTGCAGTCTAGGAAGTCCTAGCCATCGAATGAGGTCGACCCGACCTAAACTGGAGGAAGAAGAAAATACAGAAAGGTATTCATAAAAAAATTATATTACAGAAATTACGTATATCTCTAACCATACATGCAAATGCATGAGCCATTAAGGTCGAGGCGAGTTGAAGTTCACTAGGAACTCAGAGAACAATCCACATGCCATTCAGCACGACTCGACCTGAACTAAAGCAATAAATAAACTACCCTCTCGTAACGCCGATTAGACGATGACACAGTCACTGCATCCACGTGGTTCATGAACAGCAATGAAATGCAGTGCGCTATCGGTACGCCGAAGAGACTCTGACTGCATCCATAAGACTTTTGTACATGCCACGATTTCTCTCGTCATACAACATCTTCCGCCCAATTTTCCCCGCACTACTCTTGCGAAATGATTTCAACCCTTCATCTCGAGCTATGTGAAGTCGCCTGAGCCAGGGCAAAAGGACCATGTCCAAATATGAGTCCCTGGGGCCGTTACCCTTGGGAGACCAACTGATGGGGAGAATGACGTTCTCCGACTTGTTCATGAAGTACTTCATAGGACTATCGTCAACTATAATAGTATTCTCTCGAAGAAATTGCCCATTGAAATTATTAAACAAGGTGTTCGCGTCCTTCACGAACAGGTCCTTGGTGGTGCCTGGCTCCCTGAATGTGACTATCCGGCCCTGTTCCTCACACTTGAGCGTCGTGCAAGACTCCTGCCCAAGTATAATGCGAGGCTTATCCAGACCGACAAAAAGATAATCGACGATTTTTTGAACGGTAATCTTCTTCATCGAGCTCCAAATAGAAACGTGTGCTATCAATCCTAGCTCACGAAGGAAATGAGCGCAATTTGGGCGGACAAAGACCGCCTTCGGTCCCACAATCGCAGGAATCATGGCGGAGTGCGGTTGGTCTGCATTCCCGACGTGCACAGCCCACCCCTTGTACTTGGCGTCTTCACAGACACACAAGACTCCATTCAAGTCCAGGACAACATTCAGCCACTTCTCGGCGACGGTCACCCTGGACGTCAATGGAATTTCAACATCCTTCGACGTATCTCCACGTTCAGATGGGGGAACCGATCCCTGCTATCAAACGGACAAATGTGCAGCCAGTTACTAAGCTGCACTGACACATTTCAAAACTCAAGGAAAAAGGCAAAATCCAATTGTCGCAGACTATATATGAACACAGAGGTACCTATTAGCGCAGAGATCAAGGACGCATGGGCACGAGGTTACCTTTTCCGGCAAAGACAGCGTTGGTCCAACAGGGTCTGGCATTTCAATCTCCAGAAGCTGAGCGTCAGGAATAGAGACGTCATCATCTAAGTGCATGGACTCAGATTCAGCTGCACCTCCACTTGTAGCTTCTATAATGCCACAACCAAATGTTGGACATTGTACATGCTGTACAGGAGCAATAGATTTCGGAAGATCATTTGGTCCAGTTGAGATAGCCATCAGAGGAGGTTCTGCAATTCAGGAAGGGCCAGACAAACAAGACTTAAAATTTTTACAGAAAAATTCGTATAATTGATTAATAAAATTAAGTACAAAAAAGTCATCATCTTATATGAAGATATGGATTTGTCAAAAAATTGTTTTCTATCAAAAAGTATTGTCTCCCACACTAAGGGTCTCTATTTAAGTGCAACCTATGACACAAATCAGCTCGAGTCGAGCTAATTCTATACAAATGACATCGAGTGATTGTGTGGTCAACCTGATGGTGCATCCTGGCCATCCAATGCATGACTCCGATCATCATCAATGGGGATGGCAGGATCCGCGGGCATCTTCGGACTCGACTCCAAGGTCTTTGAGGACCTGCCACCATCAAGTGGAACTCGAGCCACGTCCTCGTCATCAGGTGGAGGTGCAGGGGTGGAGGGGCACTCCTCAATAGGAGGAGGAGCTGGAGGATCTGCGGAACGTGCAAGAGGAGTGAGAGAGACAGAAGGCACCCCAGTCAATCGTGGAGTGGAGGGTAAGCTTGAGGATCCACTCATCGTTGGTCTTGCTGGCACTCCTTGCAGCAAAACCACTTGGTCAACCTGAGACGGCTATACGGATGCTAGAGGCATGGCACCACCAAGACTGTTGATAATGGCCTCCAGTTTGGAGTCGTTCTTTTGTGACATTGCCACCATAAACTGTCACAACTCCGCCATCTCCCTGGCCTGCCTGTCAAACATCATTTGATCCAGTTCCCGGCTCCTCTTCAGCTCTGCAATTTCTGCATCATAGTCGTCGTCGGCTTGCAATCTTCCCCTCTTCCGCTTCTCCTTGGAGGCTGGAGACGGCATGGCAGAGGTGTCAAGTGGTTGACCCGACGACGCTGATGATCCGCGGATGCTTTGAGAGCGGATCACTGGAGGGGTGCTCCGATCCATGGGCACGTCGTCGTCGTCGTCGTCGTCATCATCGGTTGCCCCATCGCTGTCGGAGGACTCACACACTATGATTGCAGATGACCTCCGACCGAACGGCGTGCTTGCCTCTCCAGTTGCCTTCCCCTTGCGCTTTGAAGACGAAGGCGTGCTTGACCTCGATGGTTGGCGCGGGAATTTGCCCTCATCAACATAGTATCCCTCTGGAAGAAAATCGTTCTTATCCAGTTTCTTCACAGTGGTTGCAATTTCAGTCCACTGGTCAAACTCCTCCGAGTCACCCACAGCAAACACATTAACCCCACTCATCTGCAAAGTTCTTGACAATCTCTTCGTCAAGGTTTTGGTCCACCATCATTTTGCTGGCAGTCACACTGTGCTGCCCATTGATGATGTAGAAGTTCTTCCTTTCAAGTGCTGGCCAGTCCTCCGGCTTTGGCTTCTCGGAGCAATCCACGGGCATGACACACAATGTTTGTTTTGTGGACTTATCTGGCATTTCCCAGAGGTATGTCATCATGTCCTCCGCGAGCTTCATCTCATAGCTACGGATGTTTAAGTCCTCTGGGGCCTTGATGAGCTGCTCAATGGAAATGGTCTTCTTATCCTCCAGGCCAAAGATGTAGGCGTCCGTGCAGTGCTTCCAATAGGCCTTGTATGCCTCCGCGGACGCAATGTAATCGTGCAATTTCTTGGCGTCATAAGGGACCGGGACCTCAGTTACTGCGGATACAAAACTCAACTCCCCTGGTAAAACTGCACTAGGGTCTTGCGCTGCTGTTGCCGCTGTTGAGGTTGATGCGAACTTACTTTTCCTAGGAGCTCGTGATGGAGTAGCGGCCTGCATGGACTTTCTTGTCCCCCGACTCTGTTGGGTTCCAAGTGTACCCATTGAGCTCTGTCCCTCCACGTTACTTGGAAACTCTTGGGAGACAGTTCTAACAGTCATGTCTTTTTTCTTTAGCTCAAGTTTCGTCTTCAGAATTGTGAAGTCGTTGAGGAGTGTCTTCAGGCGAGAGTATAGGGCCTTCCCCGTTGCCAACTTCCCGTCCTTTGTCTTGAAGTAGTTGTGGTCAACTTTCTTCTCAAGGTCGGGAATCTCCGTTCTGTACTCAGTCGGTTCCAGCATTGAGAGGAAGTGCGATATGTTGAAGGCACATCTTGAGGAGTCCAAGCGAATAGTGAAGTGGTACTGCTCGCTTTCGGGTGTACCAGTCACAGCTGTAACACACCGAATTTTCAAGAATGGACCACTGTCGTGGGCAACGTCCTTTATCTTCTCATCAAAGGATATGTTGAAGAAATGGTCGGTGTCTTTGAACTTTGCAGCGAAGCAAATGAGGTTCTTGAATGGAATCATGTGGAGACTCCAACTCTCAACCTTTTCGGGATTTTTGAATTCCCAGTAGTCTCCGTCATTGTCAAAGTCGTCTCCTTCCTCCCCAGAGGATTCGTGCGCAGAGCGTACGTAGAAGGCCTCCAGCTTCTCGATTTGGTCATCCATTCTGCATTCATTATCCAAACGGGATGTTGTTAGAACAAGAGTTGTTGCTATGTTGATTCAGATCGACCCGACCTAAAAACCAGTACATGGAGCTTCTACATTTCATCCTCTTTGTGTTTGATCTACTTGGACTCGATTCGTTTTACTTCATACGCTTCAAGTCGACTCGACCTGAAGTTCTAGTCGGAATATGCAAATATTTCTGCTACTGTGTTGTCCTCAATGTTATTGATTAATGTTATCGGATCGCCCTAGTACGTATTGTTCTCACTTTGGAACTGGCATTTCAGGTCGGTTCGACCTGAATTGCATGCGGTAGTGTTATTATGTTTGTTGTTGGTAAATCGATGTTTATTAGAAATGTGCCTTTTGGTCAATTTGTTAATTATACTAGGTGTCTAATATAGTCATATAAATATGTATGTTGGTGAAGGGAATACGTATTTGCTGTGCCAGATTGCAGAGGGTCTTCCTTGCAGTTCAGGTCGGACCGACCTGATCTGCATTTAATTTTGACGATCATGTTATTTCTCTTCTGGGATGTTAGTGACAATGTCTGCTACTCAGTTGCTTCCCTTGTACTGACAATGCTAGTAGGTGTACATTTCAGGTCGGACCGACCTGAAATGCATGTTCATGTCATGTCAACATTGTCCATGAAATAGTACGGACAAATGGAGAGATTTGGGAGAGGATATGATTTATGGGGCTCTGCAATTCAGGTCGCATCGACTTGAATTGTAGTGTGGGTCATGTGACGAACATTATCAGTACGTTAATGAATTCATTTATCAGTCAACTTGTTTACAGGTAGGTGTCTAATATCGTGACAGTGATTTATTTGTTGGTTTTTCAAATTATTTGACACGTCAGATTGCAGAGGGTCTTCCTTGTAGTTCAGGTCGGACCGACCTGATCTGCATTTAATTTTGACGATCACGTTATTTCTCTTCTGGGATGTTAGTGACAATGTCTGCTACTCAGTTGCTTGCCTTGTGCTGACAATGCTAGTAGGTGTACACTTCAGGTCGGTCCGACCTGAAATGCATGTTCATCTCATGTCAACATTGTCCATGAAATAGCACAGACAAATGCAAAGATTTGGGAGAGGATATGAATTATGGGGCTCTACAATTCAGGTCGATGCGACCTGAATCGTAGTGAGGGTCATGTGACGTACATTACCGACATATTAATGAACTCATTTATTAGTCCATTTGTTTATAAATAGGTGTCTAATATTGTGATAGTTATTAATTTGTTGGTCTTACAACTTATTTGACACATCAGATTGCATAGGGTGTTCTCTGCAGTTCAGGTCGGACCGACCTGATCTGCATTGAATTTGGACGACTTTGTTATTTGTCTTCTGACCTGTTAGTGCAATTCCCTTCCATTTAGTTGCCTTCTTTGGACAGAAAATGCTAGTAGGTGTACATTTCAGGTCGGACCAGCTTGAAATGCAGGTTTCTCTCATCTGAAAATTTTCTTGGAACTTGCCCGGATCTAGGATACGTGCTTGAGGGGATATGCAATTCAGGTCGATGCGACCTGAATTGCAGTTTCGTTCAGGAGCCTTACATTCGTGGTACGTTTAGGAATTAAGTTTGACAAGATGATGCTCGGGTAGTATTGGGCTGATTCTGGGGAATTTGTGTGGTTGTGGCTGCTCATTTCTTTCCTTGACATTCTGAATTCTAATTCGTAGACCTTCAGTATACCCTAAACCCTAAACCCTAAGCAATGGACCCTAAAGAAACCCTGGACCCTAAGCACTGAACCCTAAACAAACCCTGGAACTGAAGTATTGGACCCTAAACAATGAATGCCATTTTCTGAACCCTAAACCCTAAATGAAGTCATGTGCATTATAACTCACCTCGGGAATTAAAAAATGAGGATCTTGAAATGCAATGTAGATGGATTAATCTCCTAAACCTGCAATATTATCCACATTTTCAACAAATTCAAGAGTTGAAAAAAGCCAAAGAAATCAAAAACATCTCAAACCAGCAGACCACCTAAACCTAAAACCAAAAAGTCATTGTACAAACCTACAACATCCCAAACAAGCATGTTTCCATCTAGAAACTCCCAAACCATGAATTCTAACAGAAAACAACAAACCTCACGAGAACTAAAAAAGGAACGTACGCACACGATACATCCCGCAAGTTAAACCCCATTGGACATTGCAGCTAGCTTTACAACAATCACACAGAAATCACTATTCAAAGCTGAGATGGTGCAAGAGAATTGAAATTAATACATACCTGAGTTTCTACAAGCAAGCGCTATGCAACTTCAGCCTCAACTTAGCTCCTACTTTCAGTGTAGCTGCTTATTATGGACTCCACAATCTTGTAACTCCAATGCTACAATTGTCAATCTGAAATGCAAAAAACAAACCAATTTTAAAAAACTTACATTGCAAACCAAATGCCAAGAAACAAACTGCAAACATATTTCAAGCAACCACATTCCTTCCAACAATTACAAATAAAGATCCAATCTGTTGGGAGCAAATACCACCCAACAGAATACACAACTCTTATCTCCAGAAGCTCATTTTCTAGAATAAATTGTGCAACCACATGTGAGCAAGGAAAAACAAACAATGAAGTTCTAGATACTAACCTCGTTGTTGTGGTTGTATCTTATCCACCAGTACCTATTCTTGGAAGTAAAATAAGGTTACACAACCTTGCGCTTGAGAACCTCGGCAAAGTGCTCTGGCACAATACAATCCCCACACAAGTACAATGAGGATTCACACAAGTAGTTGAATCCAACAATGTAGAAACGCAGACATGCATTTGTAGAAATACACGCAACTTGCATCTCATACAATGTAGAAATATCATCTTACGCATACAAATCATGAAATGTCGTGAAAGTACCTCCTCCATTATTTTGAATTCAAGACTTCAAAGGGTGGATTGAACAGTATTCCCAACACAAAGCAAATACAAAGCAAAAAAACCAATCCCAAACCCGAAGTGTCCAAAGAAGCAGGAGTGCCACTTTCAAATCAGTACCCTAAGAGGAACAGAGACTCCAATCTTGGAGGAATTGAGAAAAGACCCAAGAGAACCCTTAAATAGACCTAAACCCTTAAACACGCCTGAACAGAACTAACAGACCTAAACCCTTAAACACGCCTCAAGAGAACCATTGCACTAACACAACAGTGATGAATTGAGTCAGGTTTTTACCTCAAACTCCAAACCCTGCTTCAAGATGCACGTCCTTGAGATCAAGCTGCACCTCGTTCAGATGCAAACACACAGCACCAACCAGCAGCTTCAAGTCCCCCCGATCGAATGGAACTCCAAAATCACACAGAAAACAATGCTTAAGGTCCGCTTCTTCACGACACCCGCCTTGAGGTTCGCTTCTTCACAGCTTCAAGTTCCCCCAATTGAATCGAACTCCAAAGTCACACACAATGCGGAAAACAAGGTCCTCTTCTTCACGACGCCCGTGCTAAAAAAAATGCGTGTCCACTGCCAGCAAGTGCGAAATGCACAAACAACAAAGATGCAACAAAAATGCGTCCAAAGAACAGTGGAATGCACGAGAATATAGCGGAATGCACGAGAGAACAGCAGAGGAAACAACAGAGGGAACAACAGAGGTGCACGACAAAACAACGGACACGAAAATGCGCGGACACCAAACCCTAGGTTTCTAGACCTCTGCAGGCAAATACCCGGCGGTCTAGGTACCTGGTTCTTCCAGGTGGTTTTAGGTACCCGGGCTTCTTCAATACCCGGCTTTGATACCCGACCATCTTCAATACCCGTCCCAAGTACTTGGACCGTGATATGTCCCTTTTTGTAGCCTCACATAATAATAGATACCCTTTTTCCAAAATTTGGTTTGTTTATCATACTACTAAAATCATAAGTCCCTCTTTAATATCACAAATGCTATCATTAATACTAGGGTCTTGTGGTTGCTATGCTACGCATTTATTGTATCACATATTAGTAAAATTTTGATATATTTGAATAGAATGCATGATAATGATTTTGATAAGTCTTTAAAAAAATTATTTTAATTATTTTATAAAAATATTTCCAATCATGCATACATAGAAATCGTATTTTCACACAATGTGATATTACAAAAATAGAGTAGCAATTTGCCATCACTTCTATAATATCACTTTTTACAAAGGATGATATTATAGAAATAATATAGTTGATGCAATTAAGGTAATATTAAAGAGGATCCATAGGATGATATTATAGAGGTGGCAAATCAATTGCTTCTCTTGGCTTTACACTTCTTTGCACTTCTATAATTTTGTGCTTTTGTGAGCTTTTAGCTTTCATGATTTCAATTTTCTATCGCTACTACCAAATGATTTGAGAAATTTATTAGACTGAACCGATTTTGGATTTCACAACAATTAAATTGTTCATGAAGCTTTTGAGATTTACAAATTTTTTTTTAAAATTCTTCTATTTGGGTTGGCATTTTTTGTAACAATTGAGTCAAATTTCTAATGCACTCTAATGTATATGTATCTTTTATCGTATTCATCATTCATTAAATTTCTATTGTTTATTTTAGTATATGCTTATTTATTAATAAAAATTATATAAAATTTTTAGTAATTTTTATTTGAAGATTTATTGAAATTCTTGCTCTGCATTCTATCTAATACATAAAAATTCTAATGAAATTCTAATGAAATTCTAATTCTAATTAACAATGAAGTCAAATTTCTGATGCATTCTAATGTATGTGTATTTTTTTAAGTATTTATCATTGCATATGTTTCATTCATCATTCAATAAATTTCTATTGTACATTTAAATATATGCTTACTTATAAAAAAAATTATACAAAGATTTTTAGTCATTTTTATTTGAAGATTTATTGAAATTTTTGTTCTGCATTCTATCTAATACATAAATTTTCTTATAAAACTCTAATGATGAATGCGTAGCATAGCAAGCACCAACTGCTAGTCATACTACTAAAATCATAAGTCTCTCTATAATATCACAAATGCTATCATTAATACTAGGGGCTCATGCTTGCTATGCTACGCATTCATTGTATTACATATTAGTAAAAATTTGATATATTTGAATAGATTGCATGATAATGATTTCAGTAAGTCTGTAAAATAATTATTTTAAATATTATGTAAAAATATTGTCAATCATGCATACATAGAAATTGTATTTTTACACAATGTGATATCATAGAAATAAAGTAGCTGTTTGCAACCACTTCTATAATATCACTTTTTACAAAGGGTGATATTATAGAAATAATATAGTTGTTGCAATTAAGGTGATATTAGAGAGGATCCATATGATGATATTATAGAGAAGGCAAATCCATTGCTTCTCTTGGCTTTACACTTCTTTGCATTTCTATGATTTTGTTCTATTGTGAGTTGTGAGTTTTCATGATTTCAATCTTCTATTGCTACTACTAAATAATTTTGAGAAATTCATTCAATTGAAGTGATTTTGGATTCCAAAAGAATTAAGTTCTTCAGAAAGTTTTTGAGATTTTTATTTGAAGATTTATTTGAAAGTTTTACACAACAATTCTTATAAAATTCTAATGATGAATGGATAGCATAGCAAGGGTTAGCACCAACCCATTTCTTGCTCTCCATTTTATCTAATACATAAAAATTCTACTGAAATTTTGAGGATGAATTCATCGGGTAGGATTTTAGGGTAAAATTATTTTAAAAGAACCGTATTGCTTTCCTACACTTCTTCAATTGAAATGGATTTCAAAACAAATACTCAACAAATCATGCTGTATTTAATAAAACCCAAACCAATAAATTATATCGGTTTGACGTGCAAGCATGTCAAGAATCGTAACACACAAGTTGCAAATGTTCAAAATAATTAGGATTCATGGAAAAACTTAATTTTAAGACAACCCTATTGCTTTCCTACACTGCCTTCTTCATTTGAAATGGATTTCAAAACAAATACTCTAAAAATCATGTTGTATTAAATAGAACCCAAACCAATAAATTATATTGGTTTGACGTGCAAGCATGTCAAGAAACGTAACACACAAGTTGCAAATGTTCAAAATAATTAGGATTCATGGAAAAACTTAATTTTAAGATAACCCTATTGCTTTCCTACGTTGCCTTCTTCATTTGAAATGGATTTCAAATGAAGAACTACAAATCATGCTGTATTTAATAAAACCCAAACCAATAAATTATATTGGTTTGACGTGCAAGCATGTCAAGAAACGTAACACACAAGTTGCAAATGTTCAAAATAATTAGGATTCATGGAAAAACTTAATTTTAAGATAACCCTATTGCTTTCCGACGCTGCCTTCTTCATTTGAAATGGATTTCAAAACAAATACTCTACAAATCATGTTGTATTTAATAGAACCCAAACCAATAAATTATATTGGTTTGACGTGCAAGCATGTCAAGAAACGTAACACACAAGTTGCAAATGTTCAAAATAATTAGGATTCATGGAAAAACTTAATTTTAAGATAACCCTATTGCTTTCCGACGCTGTCTTCTTCATTTGAAATGGATTTCAAATGAAGAACTACAAATCATGCTGTATTTAATAAAACCCAAACCAATAAATTATATTGGTTTGACGTGGAAGCATGTCCAAAAACGTAACACACAAGTTGCAAATCTTCAAAATAATTAGGATTCATGGAAAAACTTAATTTTAAGACAACCCTATTGCTTCCCCACACTTTTTCAAATGAGTTTCCAAGAAAATACTGTAGTCTTGATGTTGTAATTAATACAAACCAAACCATTAATTTGTATCGGTTTGACGTGGAAGCATGTCCGAAAAAATAAAACAGAAGATGCAAATCTCTGCGAAATAATTCGGATTCATGAAAAAATTAATATTGCAAACATTATAAAAAGAATTTGAAAGTGCATGCAGTATAATTCCTTAGTATGTACTAAAACCTTGAATTCACTTCTAAATTAAATATTTGTTCAATATTTCAAAAACATGATATGAAATGATTTATTAATCTACAAAAATACCTGAACCCGAGACCCTAAACCCTAGAGACTCTAAACCGTAGAGACCCTAAACCCTAAAGATCCTAAACCCTGAAAACCCTAAACCCTAAACCCTAAAGACCCTAAACCCTAAACCGTAAAACCCTTATTGATAAAATCACATGCAAACACTTGGGTGGTGCAAAAGGTTGTGTTTGTCTAAATTTACAAACAGACCCTAACTTCAGCAAAATCAAATTGACTTCCAGAAATTGCAAAAGAAAAAAAGACAATGAAGACTTCTTGCCTAGATTCTGTTACAAATAGAATCTAGAAATTAGTGCTTAACGGTGCAAGAAAGCAACCTCATAGGTACTTAATAGCTGTCAGTGTCTATTTCTGTCATGAACAGTGTAGGCGGGAATAAAAAATCAAAGGAATTTGCGGAAGGAATTCGGGATTTTCAAATTCCGTCCTACAGCTCCCGCCTTCGCATTCGCGCTTACACATTGCCGCCAAAATTGTTTTGAATGTCGTTGTGTCCACGCGCATTAGGGTACTCTCCTTCTCCGTCGTGAATACACGGACGTTCATGCGAGATTTCACTTCTCTCATGTCATTACTGGCCTCTATCAACTTCTGTACTTGTACTATCTAGAGTGTCGGAGTATTGCGCTTCGAGGATCTCGGTGAATGCGCTTGTTGCCTTCCGTATGTCCTCAAGTTAGAAGCCTTTAGCATTTTCAAACATTTTCATTCAATGGATTGGACATAGTTACTTTGTAAGCACATAGTAGTTTTCTGAGTGTGTATAATGTTTCTTTCAGCGCTGCCATCTATTGTGGAGTTCCTAGTTGCTGAAGTTGGCAGAGTGCGTGTGTTTCCAACGTTTATTACTGAAAATCGAGTTGCACGAGTATGAGTTCTGGGCTTCCTCAATTTTTAGTGATAAGGTCTTCATTCAATGTTCAGTTCTCGACATCTGAGTTGCCGAATTCTGAGAGTGCAGTGCCCGATTATCTCGCCGGGAAACCCGGAACACGAGATCACGGTTACTACGAGACTGGAAACACAATGTCCGAGAAATCCGGAACTGTTTAGGTCGAGTTGACCTGAATACGAACAACGGTACATGAGTAATTTTAATGCACTTCAGGTCGAGTCGACCTGAATGTGAGATTGTCTACATTAGTCATTCGTTCATGCAATTAAGGTCGAGTCGACCTGAACTGACACATATGATAGTAATTGAAGTAATGTAAAACGTATCCTAGGTAGATTGAATTGTTCTGTCATTGAATATCATTTATGAAATGGTATACATGGCAATTCAGATCGAATTGACCTAAACCGTATCTATAATTGTAATTTCATTCAAGTGAAAATCTCGTAGATGTCCTGCTGAAATTCAATCACCAAGAATTCAATCACCAAGAATTCTGTACGTAATGATAATAGTGTGCAGATATGATTTGGCTCACTGCAAGTCCTCATTTCAGGTCGGTTCGACTTGAAGTGTGGGTATTCTTATCCCAGACTTCAGTTCGAGAAGTTCGAGATTTATAAAGGAATAAAATTGGGAATTCCCTGTACAATTGAACAGATGAAGATGAGTTCATTATCTCAGAATACAAAGGACACTTTAGGTCGATCCGACTTGAAGTTCAGGATTGTACTCAGTCTTCTTACATTTATATTTTCCGCTAACAAAAATTATACAAGGCCAGGGTTCAGACACTTCAGGTCGATTCGACCTAAAAACAGAGTTTACATATATCTGAATTTATAAGAAATTTTAATGAATGATGTCAATTGCAGTTGAAACCTAGGCTTCACAGAATAAGTTCGTTGGTGTCATAGATGTAGCTATAACATTTGGTCATTCAGGTCGGGTCGACCTGAACATGAATGAAATTGCATGATCTATGCTTCAATTCACTTACCCTATTTCACATTGCATTTTTACAGGTATCCATGGATACTATAGATGACCCTGATGACATGTCCATGTCATCGGATTCTGAATCCAGTGAATTCAGACATGATGAAGAGGATTTCATGGCATCTTCAAAAGACGAATTTCAGAATGTCGAAGCAATGAATGTTGGGGTCCCGGAATGCGAAGGTCTACCGCGTCGGCTTTGGAATACTCGAGTTGTCACCTTGTACAATGAGGCTGGAGTGCTTGTGGGTGAAGGTGTCTGTCATAGTGTGAACTCTGACCTTGTTTTGGGTGCCAATGGCCCTCTTGGTGACACCCACGTGGCGATCCACATCTCCAAAACACATAGCGAAGAAGACCTACCAGAGGAACAAGTGTGCTCATTGTTGGCTTGGCCTATTCATCTTGTCCACTGTCGTGGAGCTAGCCTTAGAGACCATGAGGCTAGGGACAAATTCAATTGTCTCTAACAGGCTCTCTTAAATCTGCCCTCTTCGACGTCTTCGAGACCATACACAAGTATGGTCCGAAATGCGCCCCGTGAAACAAATTTGAAATCGAAGGAGTTGCTTACTCAAGATTCCATCCATGCAGTGTCTACTAAAATATGTTGTAGTCGCAACTGTGTTCAGCCATTTCCTAGGGATAAGATTCGAGCCTTTCGTGAACGCATGTATCGCAACTCCACGTTCAAACACAGGACCTACATGAAAATGGATGTGCATAGGCAGGTGCATGTTGACGAGCGTGGTAGACGAATGGTGTCAATTGACAATACACCAGTATATATGCGAGTGTGGATGCATATAGCTGGGGTCCCTGAGGCCACATTCTATCGCTACCAATCGTACATGAGGCGTGGTCGAGAGGCAAAGGACCATGGCAATAAGGGAACGGTGAAACCGAGGAAACACACTCAACAAGCTATAGCAACATTGAAGTGCATTCTGGAGAAAGAGGCAGATCACATGCCTCATCGTACGAAGACCCTGAAGTCAGGAGAGAAAGTTGTGGCCAAGATCCTACCTTCCACCTTCCAGTGGAAGGGTAAGATGAAAGAACTCAATGATGTCAATGCTGTTTTTGGACTGAATGAGGTGTCAGCTTCGAACTTGAGTAAGATTAGGTGCTGTAAGTTCCCTGAGTATGAGGTGAAGAAGCCTGGAGACAATTTTGCGCGATGTGGCACGTGTGACAAATTGCAAGACCTCAAGAAGGGTGCTATAAGTGGATCTCACAATGAATTGAAGTATTCTCGGAAGTTGGATAGGCACAATGAGATTGCTCGAGCTCATCGGGAGTTGTATTATGCAAACCGTCACCGTTCAGTAGCTTTTCCACATGAATGCCTCACAGTTATGCACGACAAGATGGATCATGCAAAGACTACTTCTCCAGTCTTTTCCCACAGGAATAAGGAGCTTGATGGCCTTGTGAAATTGCCTGTGTCTGTCACTGGCATGATTGCTCATGGTCATGGAGATGTGCGTTATGCACATTATGGTTTGGATCTCTTTAAACACGATTCAAACTATACAATTGGTTCTATGGCAAAGTTGTTGCGGGATCTGGAATTGCCATCGAAGTCTTCTTCTCGGCAATTATTTTCTGGGTCAGGGTCTTCAAATTTGTTCAGGGCAGTGCTGCAGGGTAAAGAAATGTGCGACGCGTCACTGCCACCACCTCCAATGAATGTAGTTCCAGCAGTGCCTTTGCCTCCTATTTTGAATGTGCAAATGGACAATGCCACCGGCGACAACAAGAATAGATATGTTTTCTGTTTCTGGTCTCTACTTGTTGCTAACAAGATCTTTAGAGAAGTGTATGTCAACTTCATGATTGTTGGTCACACACATGACGACATTGACGCATTGTTTGGAAGATGGAGCATGCTGTTGAAGAAGGAAAACTTCCCAACAATCCCGGCGCTCATGAAGTCATTCATGGATGTTGAGTCTATTCCTACTATCCCTCACCTCATAGAGGAGGTGCCTGATTTCAAGCATTTCATTGCAGGAAAATGGATGGATGGTGATGAAATCCTTGTGGGACACACAAGACCGCAACAAGTGAAGTTCTACCTAGACTCTGTTGGATGCCTAGTCATGAAGTACAAGTTGAAGTGCATGGATGAAAACTGGTTAGGCAGACACGGTCAAGCCATTAAGTTGTGGAAAGAAGACGATGAAGGACAGAGTCTGTGGCCACGTGGTGTGCCTTTGCTAGTACCACTCAACCCAATGAAAGGTGTCCATGACATTGTCAAAGGTTTATTAGGATTCATAAACTATTGGGACGACTTGTGCAGAGTAGACGTGAGTGGAGAACATCGTAGGCGCTATGAGAATGTGGTGTGCTATTGGCGTGGTGTAAAGGCAGCTCTTCAAGAGCCACTTCCTACTTCTAATGCTCTAAAAGATGGTTTCTGGCCAACTACTCGTATTCAAGTGACAGAAGCTGACCATTTAGACGAAGATGGTGAAGATCTCGAAGAGCATGGAGAGGATGAGCCTTATGTTTGGCCCTTGAGGGATCATCCACAACCATCCTTTAGGGTGGCTCGAGATGTATACGAAGGGTATTTTGTTGCAGTTCGCCCTGCAGACGGTGACAGCAGACTAGTTTGGATTGCCAAAGCATTGTCTGATCCAAACTCTAACCCCGAGAAACCAAACTGTGTGCACATTCAATACTTTTGGCCAACATCACGCAATCAAGAAGTTCAAGACTTCTATGAAGGATGGGATAGTGATAGAGGTTTGCTTTGGAGGGTTGATGAAACCGAAGAACCTGCGTGGGAGACAACAAGCGCTTTAATTACAACATGGAAGTCTCAAAACAGAAGAAGAACTCGCCAATGCAGAATCAAGATCCCTACAGTTCAAATCGAAATCATCAACCAGAGTTTGGCTTCATATACATGATATGGAGAAATCATGTACATACATTGGATGCATTTTAATTATGACATTCATATGGAGGGTATTGTTTTATTTCTACATCTTATATGGAGTTGTTTTTCATTGCATAAGTGTTGGACCCTTAATATTATAATAGATGATAGTCGTTTCAGTTTTTTTTAGAGGATATAGGTTTCCGTTGATTGATTCTATTTTAGTGTTTAATATTGCATGATTGTTTTCAAGTGTATGTTTTGTGTTTACAAAACAATGGAATTTAAATATAGTCTTTAATATATATATATTTTTTATTCTTGAGCTCTATTTTCTCTATTTTTTAATTCATTTTCTTATTTGTGTATCACTAAATATATTTTATTTGAAATTACATTGCTATTGGAGAAAAAAATGTAGTGGATATATCTACTATTTATTTGGTTAACATGTAAAGCACTTGTCACATTCTGGGTAGGGGGTCAGTTGGTCGTTACAACTTTCCTGCCGGCAAAGCTCACTTAGTAGCACCAAGTCATGTTTTTTCTCTCATGCGCTCATACAAACCCAATGGGAATCGAACCCGGACTACTTCAATGAGATGAACAACCCCTTACAACCAACCGCGGAGCTTATGACTTGGTGTTCAAAAGATGTCATTCTCTTCACTTATATAAATCAAAACATATACCCTAAAGCAAACTTCATGTATTTGAACAGTCCATCACTAAAAAGACTCTCATTTTAATGGAAATTGTGTATTACAACTAGCAAAGTTAGTATTTGCCCACCTAAACTACTTAACATTACAATTCACTTTTTAGGGCCTAAATGGAAAATATTATTATGAGAGGCCCTAAACCTCTCAAAATATTGAATATTGTGTTTGGGTGGGAAATCTGGTTGAGTGTCCGATCTTCTGTGAGGTCTTGTTGCCATATTTGATAAACGGAATAGCTCTAGGACGTGTTGGAATGGACAGGTTCACTTGTAACCACCTAACTTCGCACGGATAGGAGAGAGTGCCCAAGGTCGTTGTAGTATCAGAGGATCGTACGGGGGGTCTCTGTGTGACCTACAATCCGGATTAATACCCAGGTTGTTGTGAGAGATCAAACCGGATCCATAGTAAGTAGAAGAATAGAAGATAGGAGAGTGGGATCTTCCGCCACTATAAGTTACGGAAGGAGTGGTGGGCCTACCACTCTAAAAACTAAGGGGCGAACCCTCTGATGGTGAAACAGAGGATAAATTAAACCGGGTGATATCCAGAAGAGGACTGTCAGGTTGGAACGGATAGGTCTACAGAGGTAACCAGGGACGGAAATTATAGTCTCCGGGGGTTGTGGTTGTTGTTCAGACCGGATAGCTGGTAGAACCGGAAGTGGTGGGCAGCTAATTCTCCCTTTTTTGGATTTTATAGTTTTCCAGTAATTGACCTGAAACCGGAAGTTGGGTTTATAAGCAAACTCATCCTAAATCGTGTAATGAAGCCAAATACTTCGGGTTTGATCTTTAGAGTCACTTAGTTATACTTTAAAGGAGTTTTCAGGAGTATAACAGGGAATTTACTTACTTTGTACTGCGACAACTTGTGCATGGAGGGGCATATTTAGAGCTAGAGATGCGGTATTTCAAGAAGTATGGGCGTAGAGAGGACACCTATATGCTTTGTGACAAGGTAGTTGATGCTCATCTGGTTCAGGCATGCAAATTCTCCATGGTTCTCACTTCCTATAGTATAAAAGGAACCCCTATATACAAAGACAAAACACAATGAATATGTAAAGATGCCTTACGAGAGTGGTGGGAATTCAATGGTAATTATCTATGTTGCACTGGTCGTTTAGGGAGGTCTTGAGGGTTGTTTCTACTATTTAGGAAGGTCCTAAAGATTGTTTCTATTATTTTCTTGAAACTCAAAGTACACTTTGAAGTATCTACAAATACTATCAAGTACTGCGAATACCATTCCAACCACTTGTAGATACAACAAGTACTAAGTCTACTAATAAGTAGTCATGACTTTCGAAACTCACTTTCATACTTCAAAGTTTTTTATTTGACCTTGTGCCATATGTATATGGTGATAGGTGTTCATTTGCTAGTTGCTCTTTGATTTGTATATATCTACTTTGCATACTCATTGAATTCACTTGTATTCTGGAGTTTTTGTCTCATTCAAGCTGTGGTATACAAATGGGCACTAGAAGTCTCTCCCATTTGAAAAATGCAAACTATGGAATAATTTTTGCATGGGTTCGATTTGGAATATTTTTTTGGTTTCTTAAAAACCTTATCCTCAATGATAAAAATGCTCGTTATTCTTTCTAAGAGAAATTTCATGTTATACTAAAGGATTGACTTCAAATTTTACAAAACAAAACTTTAAAAATTTAATAACTTTATTTACATCCTTTCTATAATCATTATGTATAAAGAATATACAAGATAATAGAATAACTTGAATTCCTAATAAATCTAACATCAAACTTAATCATTGTACAAAAATATCTTAAATCCTATATATACTTATGTTTTTGAAATCATAAAATTGATTTAAAAAAACAAACACTATAATTATTTGGGATTTGGAACATGATTGAATTAGAAAATTTGATTCCTAATGGAACTAGGGATGTTGAATGTTAATTTGGTGCTTTGAATTGTAAAATTCACTAGAAGTTTTAACAAACTTTAAACCAACTAATTTCATAGCACATTGGTTATGAATTTAAGAAGAAAGGCAATGAAGAAGAAAATAAGATTGAGTTGTACGCAAGGGAATGAGAAGTGCTTTTTTTTATAATAATTTTGACAAATGAGGAAGGGGAGGGGAGAAAAATAAGCAATGTGACATGTAGGGGACAAACATGTTATTAAATTATCTAAAATAGAATTTAATGTTTAGAATCCTACATTGCTTGTATATGTAGGATTAAGTGTTTTTAGAGCTCCCACCTTACAATATGTTGTAGTTACATGTATCTAAGATAAGATTTGAACATTGATGTATTACAAATAATAGCAAACATTGGGAGTCAATGAGTGATAAATAAACTTAGAAATCACTATCATTTCAAACTATATGAGATGACAAAGGTAAATATGAAAGGAGTAAATACATTAAGTAATATATCAAACATTTATACATTAAGTTTATCTAACATGTATGTATTAAGTACATCTAACACTAGTACATATTATACATTTCAAAGTCTTATACATATATATTCCAAGTCATTTGATCCTAGGTGGTCTTCTAGGTGGTTTACATATTAACCTTCAAAGTGCAATTGGCAATGTATTGTCTCTGTACATGGTACTATTATATGTGCAAGGAGACATAATTAAATTTGTTGTTGAAACTTATGCCATAATTCCATGTCAACTCTTCTCTGAGTTCAATGATGCAATTAATAGAAAAAGCCACGTGGTATAAGCGTTGGTCCACACTCTTGATTGTCACAAGTATGTCCACTAGATTAGGATCCCTAAATCTGTAATGTCCAAATGCAAGGGTCAGTCCATCATAAAGATTCAACATTAAGAAAGCATTTAACAAAAAATGGTATCGAACTCTAATGTGAGGTTCAATAATGTAACACATTTTCAAAGTCAATCAAGTCTACTACACTCAAATCTTTGCTTATGTAATGCCCGAGTGCAAGAGGCAATCTTTACAAAGAAGTAAAGTATAAAAGCAATTTATAAAAATGGACTCCAAGTCAAACCAATGGTTCAAAAATTGGGCCACATTTCCAAAGTGAATGGAGTCTAAGCACAAAGCACTATTATTGTCTAACTTTTGTTCAATGTCCCAATCCGCATCAAGTGCCAAAGTATATGAAAGTGCACCATATACCGCCAAGTTTCTAACAATAAGTTCAATAGTTGTTAAAATCTCCCCTATCAGCTCAAAAACAAATGCACCTTTGGGTATGCGCTCATGGTTCTGAATCCCCCATCTAGTAAGGGCTGTAGGAAACACCTCTACTTGATACTTCATCCCTTGTTGAATAACAAAATTTGAATAGTCACTACCACATCAACACTTCACATTGCACTCCTTAAAGATAATACAAGGAACATCACCCTCGCATACTTCATTGCCATAAATACATTGGAAACCCATCTTACAAAAAATTGCATCCGCATCATTGGCTTGCTTGATATATTCATTTGCTACAATGCCTCCTTCATATGCATTTCAAACGCCAAGATTTGCTTGGTATGCATACATAGCTTTCCCACCTACACAACCGTTGGAATATAAATAATAATCTCCAGACCGTAGGCTCTTAAGTGTGGGACGCACTTAGGCTTTCTCATATACTATACTAGAATTCATGTACTAAAAATAAGTCAAAGCAACATCAGATTGAGCAATATGGATAGGGGTCTTCTCTGACCTACTAGACAAATCTTTAGCATCATACTAAGTCTTGGATTAAATATAATTCCATCCCAACAACCACCCTTCTTGCGTCATATTCCAATTGACTTCCTATTTAAAATTAATACTACAAATTGTCACATTTACTAGAGCTACCAAATTCACTACAAACTTCACATACATAAGGAAAATATAAGTCATGAAATAACATTTTGGTTAGAAGGAGCTCATAAGCATTTCAATTGTGAAGGAGGGGCCCTCACAAATCTAGTAGGATATAAAGACCATATAGCCTTCTCCATAGAGCATACAAATGCAGCTCAATGGACAAAAAACCAAAATAAATAGAACACAAAACACACCATATTTTGGACCTATTTTGAAGTGGCACCTTTCCTTCGTTTTTGTAAGGTAGGGCCACCTACCTTCTTCAACTTTTCCTTCTTTCCTTTCATCTTTGTAATTGTTGATGCCTCCACCTCCTTAATTGTACATGCTCTGGTCCACAGAGTGCTCTTCGGAATAAGAACTGGACTATTACTAACTCCAACGATCTTTGACAAGTCTTTATAAGTTGTCTTATTTATGAAGTACACATTCTCAATGACTGAAACATGTTCCAACTCCATAGTAGGATTCGATACAGTCAGACATTTTGGCCTCCCTACCTTACATTTGAATGGTGACTTTAAAGAAGCAACTACAGCCACTACTTTTGCTCCTACCTTTGCAGCCACTGCTCATGCCTCCATCACCACAATTGCACTAAACATGTCCTTTGAGATTGGGGACAATTCAGTCAAAGCCTCTACTATAGTTGCTCCAACCTCTATTGTTGTTGCTTCAACATCCACTATTATTTTGGCTTCCACTACCTTTGCTCCAACATGCAATATCTTCACCCCAACCTCTAGCTCATTTGGCACAACACCCACATCCTTTTCAGAAGCCTCCACCTCCTTAACCTTATCCTCCAAACCCTTTGCACTGCACTCCATGTCATTCTCCTTGCTTCCAACATCCATCTTTTTTTCTTACCGTCCTTCTAAGTACTATAACTCTAGATTAGGCACCACTTGGATTCTACCTCCATCTTCTACCTGAGGTGCCTTCTCAATCACCAATCTCACTTGTCCCTTGGAAAAAACACTCAAAAATCTAGCTTTGAAGGTGGATTGTTCACAGATGTGAAATCCACCGTCAACATGGATGCTTTCTTAAGAGGTTCCACCTGGGTTTTTTCACTTTGCCCCATCACCATGAGCACCTCCTATTTCAACACCTTTCTTGTCCCATATCTTGGGACTTCAAGGACCCTTTTTGCCTTGGGATTCTCAGGTCCCTCTTTGCCTTTTAATTTAGAACTTTTAGGACATGAATCAAAGAACTTCACAACGCCCTTACACTCACTTGAATCATGTTGAGAATCAACATCATCGTCCTCTTTGTCATTTGCCAAAGTTGCGGTGTACCCTTCATTATCTGAACTAGTAGTGCCCAAAATTGAACTCAAGTGAGGCATTTTGGTGTCCCCTTCATTTGATGAGTCTGAGCCTAAATCTAGAATAGATTCGGAAGCCTTTGCAATTTTAATATCATCAAAGCACTCTATGACAGCCTCAACCGAGTTCTGTGACTTCGGTGAATTCCCTTGTTTCTACATCCGAAAACTATTTTGTTGGCGGACCTCAAGAGGTACTCCACCATACCTCTTACCAATCCTTCTAAAGTAAGTCCCTTAACTTGCCTTTATCTTGGCTAAGCAAATTGGGTTCATCATTGCAAACTTGAGGGACAAATCTGCCATAACACAACAAATTAGTGTTTGTCATAGCAAACTAAGAAGAAAAGTATACTAAAAATATTAAAAATACAAATGTGTGCAAATGATAAGTACATCAAGAATAAACACAATATTCAATATTTTGAGAGGTTTAGGGCCTCTCATAATAATATTTTCCATTTAGGCCCTAAAAAGTGAATTGTAATGTTAGCCAGTTTAGGTGGGCAAACACTAATTTTGCTAGTTGTAATACACAATTTCCATTAAAATGAAAGTCTTTTTAGTGATGGACTGTTCAAATACATGTAGTTTGCTTTAGGGTAAATGTTTTGATTTATATAAGTGAGGAAAATGACATCTTTTGAACACCAAGTCATAAGCTCCGCGGTTGGTTGTAAGGGGTTGTTCATCTCATTGAAGCGATCCGGGTTCGATTCCCATTGGGTTTGTATGAGCGCATGAGAGAAAAAACATGACTTGGTGCTACTAAGTGAGCTTTGCTGGCAGGAAAGTTGTAACAACCAACCGACCCCCTACCCAGAATGTGACAAGTGCTTTACATGTTAACCAAATAAATAGTGGATATATCCACTACATTTTTTTCTCCAATAGCAATGTAATTTCAAATAAAATATATTTAGTGATACACAAATAAGAAAATGAATTAAAAAATAGAGAAAATAGAGCTCAAGAATAAAAAATATATATATATTAAAGACTATATTTAAATTCCATTGTTTTGTAAACACAAAACATACACTTGAAAACAATCATGCAGTATCAAACAATAAAATAGAATCAATCAACAGAAACCTATATCCTCTAAAAAACCCTGAAACGACTATCATCTATTATAACATTAAGGGTCCAACACTTATGCAATGAAAAACAACTTCATATAAGATGTAGAAATAAAACAATACCCTCCATATGAATGTCATAGTTAAAATGCATCCAATGTATGTATATGATTTCTCCATATCATGTATATGAAGCCAAACTCTGGTTGATGATTTCGATTTGAATTGTAGGGATCTTGATTCTGCATTGGCGAGTACCTCTTCTGTTTTGAGACTTCCATGCTGTAATTAAAGCGTTTGTTGTCTCCCACGCAGGTTCTTCGGTTTCATCAACCCTCCAAAGCAAACCTCTATCACTATCCCATCCTTCATAGAAGTCTTGAACTTCTTGATTGCGTGATGTTGGCCAAAAGTATTGAATGTGTACACAGTTTGGTTTCTCGGGGTTAGAGTTTGGATTAGACAATGCTCTAGCAATCCAAACTGGTCTGCTGTCACCGTCTGCAAGGCAAACTGCAACAAAATACCCTTTGTGGAAATCCGGAATCCGGAAACGGATCAATAATGCAAGAAGTAGGTGCAAAAAATAAAAAAAAATAAAAAAATAATAGTTAGAGTGTGATTTTTGGACCAGATAACTTGAATTAGGAAATAAGCGTTCCGGCACCACCCGTAACCGGAACTTATCCGGATCCGGAATTCGGACTCATCCGGAACACAGGAACCTACCGTATAGGTCCCGTAGCTACGGAAGTAGAATACCGTTGAGACAACGGACTTGTAGCCGTTGTCCTTAAGACCGTAGAGAGACAGTTTAGTACTTAAGCCGTCTTCCTAGGGTTTCCTCTTCACTTTTCTGTTCTGTGTACCCGAGACTGTTTGTGTGAGTAGTTGAGAGAAAGAGTGGTGAGTTAGCGACTGAGATAGAACTACTTTCCCTTCGTCCTCACTTAGATCTTATGGCATCCGGACTAGTACGGAAGATAGCGATATTTGCCCGGGTTATCTCTCCGGCCATTCCGGATAGCCCGGAACTACACAAGTAGTTAGAGGAGGACTTAATTAGGTTAGGATGTGTCGGTTTACTACACCGACCATGGAATCTCAAGAGTGAGGAGATGATTCAAGAGCTACTTCACGGTGTTCCGAATCAGTATGAGCTTACTTTGAGAGGACGACCAGTCGCGTGGACCGAGGACATCTGGGCGGATGTTTATCAGTTCGGAAGAGTGGGAACGGTTTAGTATCGAGGACGGACCGTTTTGTAGCCGGGAAGTTCACCGGGACTGCAAACCCTAAGGACGGATTTGCTATCAGCGAGTGTAAGGACAAGAGACATAGGCGGATCCTAGAGTTTCTGATTCCGATCTTATATCCGGAAAAGCCAACGCGGGTTACCATTACGGTGGCCAATACTATCTTTGGGGCTATGGAGAACCGGGTAGTGCATTGGGATAGGGTCATAGCCGGGATAGTGGCTAAATTAGCAGATCACGTGACACGAGCTAAGGCGAGTCCAGTTAGCACGTATTTGTTTCATCTGTACCATCAACATGAACTTTTGAGTGCGGCGGAAATAATTCAGTATGACACCGGAAAGACGCTCCTGTCAAACGGACTTTCTGGGAAGGAAGCAGAAGATCCGGTCGAGTTTGAACCGGAGGAACTTCCCGAGGAACGTCTGACCGACCCAAAGACCAAGAAGAGGAAGTCAACCGATCTGGGGTCGAGAATCAAGCCACCGACAATGGAGAGGGGGGAGTCCAGCAAGGGACTTGAGATGGAAACAGAATCCGCATTTTTCAATACGGGGCTCGAGTGGATACGTGAAGCCAAGGTACTTCACGACGGGTTGTTGGATTTGGTGATAGATACCGCGGAAGTATTGAAGGTGGATCCGGATCAAATCGTGGAAGCTGTCAAGCGACTGCCCAAGCCGGAGGATCTGAAGAAGAGGGATGAGCGGATCCAGGAGTTAGAGGCAGAACGGAACCTACTCCAGACCCGGGTGAATTGGGCGGAAGGGGAAATGGTAGCTGCGAAGGAGAAAGAGAAGGAGGCTCTCGTTTTGGTCAAGAATCTAACCGGGGCAGTCAATGTCAGAAGCGAAGAAAATAGATTTTATCTATTTCAAATAGAATTTGAAATAAGAAATCCATTCATAGTACATTTTTTGTATACTGTGGGGTAGAAATAGAGAAATTACTAGAGTTATGGATTAACAACTGTAGAGGCTCTTAATTGCGGTAAAATGGTTAAGGAGGAAGTTTGCACTTTTCATCCTAACCGAAAACCGGAGCTTGGAGAGTTGTCCAAAAAGTATTTTCAAAGACTTTTTGTAGTATCGGAACTAGATCTGGAATCAATCCGGAACTATTCCGAACTAACGGATCCGGAATCCGGAAATGTCTAGGATCCGGATGAAGATCCGGATAGGATCCGGAATCCGGAAAATGATTCGGAACAGAAGCCTCATACCAGGCGGCAACGAAGACGAGTCCGGCTAGAAGCGGAAGGGCGGATCCGGAACGGGCGGATCCGGAACGGGCAAATCCGGAACGGGCAAATCCGGAACGGGCAAATCCGGAACGGGCAAATCCGGAACGGGCGGATCCGGAATGGACAATTCCGGAATGGATCCGGAATTTTAGGGATTTCCGAAAATTTAGGATGTTTCGGAAATTTAGGATGTTTCGGAAATTTAGGATGTTTCGGAAATTTAGGATGTTTCGGAAATTTAGGAAGATCCGGAATTTTAGGGATTTCCGGATTCATAGGATCTGATGCTAGCCTTTCCGGATATTTCGGGAGGTTCAGGGATTGGTGGCCTGGATTTCCGGGTTTCCTTTTCAGGCTTTTAGGAGTTGACTTTGGGATTTTGTGTTAGTATTTTAAGGGTAGGCAAGTAGTTGTCTGCCATTCCATCCTACTCCATTCGATCTTAGTGCTTTCACGTATGTATTACGATTTCCTTTTCTTAATCTAAGTTAGCCAGGGTGCTTCTAGCTACACTTTGCTTAGACGGAATCTTTGGCTCAGTGTATGCATGTATGTTTGTATCCTTGTACTGGAGAAAGAGAAGGGAAGGAGAGGAAGGAGAGGAGGAATCCGGATCTTGAGCCACGGATCTCTTGGTATTGAGCTGAGTGGGAGGAATGCGAACTGAGTAAGGGAGTGTAAGTGTGACGTGCTTTTAAATTGCCGGAACGGCAAACCGGGTAGGAAGGTAGAGGGCCCTGCGAGTCCAGAACCCGGAGGGTTCTGTGCGGAGATAAGCAACCGCCAAAGGAAAGGAACTTCCGCTACTCCGAAAAGTCTACCAACCTCCCCCTTGGTACATTGTCTTCTCCTTGAGATTCTATTCCTTTGGGTCTATAAGTTCTGATCCGTTGTTGTAGTAAGAGAGGTGTGAAAAGTGCTCTGTGTGACCTGATTCCGGATCGGCCAATCCGGAAACTGTGAGAGAATACTCCTCCCTCTTCCTACAACTGTGTTGTCTTGGGTGTGTTGTTTAGTAGATTTAGAGTACAAAGAGGATAATTGTACAAGTAGTGAGTCCCCACCCCTTTCTAGATCAAGGGCGGACCCTTTGAGGGTAAAACAGAGGCAACAAAAACCAGTGACGGAAGAGAGACGGAACTTAGTTCCGGGTGTGTCAGGATCTGGAACGGAATCCGGAATGTACTAAGTTTCCGGAACGAGATAGGGTAAGTGAAATAAGGGAGATTAAGTGAGTAGTTACAATCCGGATACTTCTAATTCAATCGATATCATACTAGAGTTCCCTCGGACGATAATTCGTGTCATCTTGCAACCATTTGTCGTTGTAAAGATACTTACGGCTAACTGCGCGTACGACAGTCAACATCAAAGCCGACATCATCACGAAAGTTGCCTTGTTTGACTCGAAGATGATATCAGAAGGCCACATCACCGGAACCAAGGTAGTTACCATCCTCGTAGACTTCACCGCGAGAATAGAGCGAGTTTTCAAGGAGATCCAGAAGTTGCTGGCGGCCATCGACCCAAACCATGCAATGGATTTCTCCACCTTTCCGGAACTTCCTTTTGTCGCAGGTACCCCAGGGAAGCCAATGGCGGATTAGGCAACCCGGATGGAGGGCCTGAGGGGGATACTCACATTAGCCAAGCCTTCCGCCAATAAGATACGGATGACGGAGTTGAATCTGAGGCCAGCCTCGGAATCGGAACCGGAGTCTAGCGCGAAAACGGTTCCGGTGCCATCTAAGTTCTCAACTCCGGAAGTTCCCAAGGCACAAACAATGCCAAATTTGATGACCGGATCATTCAAGGTTCCAGGACAGCAGGTTAGGGGAGATCTCATCAACCGGATCGGTGGGATGACCAATCCGGCTTGGACTAATCCGAAAGGATTTGTGCACATGCAAGAGACCACACCGGAGAAAGGAAGCGAACCCGCAACATTGGAGGATACAACACCAGAGAAGGAGAAGGAAGTCCAAGTTATTGAAGATTCTGACGAGGAGAGTGCCCACTCCACTTCCAGAACCGAAGGCGACAGCGATTCGTCTCCAGCAACGCGCCATATCTAGACTCGGGCCACAGCAAAAACTACGCCAGCCAAGAACACGAAGGGGACACCTACCAGCCAAGCGGGGAGTTGTTCAAAGAAAGGACGGAAGCCAAGACATTAGGGTTGGTAGGAGAAGAAGTATAGGATCCGGAATGGGGTTCCGAGCTTGGACCCAGTTTCCGGAATTTTAGGCGGATAGTAAGGAAATCCGGTTATCTCGGACGGCTGTTAGCAATCTTTCCGGATATTTCGGGAGGTTCAGGGATTGGTGGCCTGGATTTCCGGGTTTTCCTTTTCAAGCTTTTAGGAGTTGACTTTGGGTTTTTGTGTTAGTATTTTAAGGGCAGGCAAGTTAGTTGTCTGCCATTCCATTCGATTCCATTCCATCCTACTCGATTGGATTTTCGTGCTTTCACGTATGTATTACAATTTCCTTTTCTTAATCTAAGTCGGCCAGGATACCTTTAGCTGCACTTTTGCTTACACAGGGTCTTTTGGGCTGAGTGTATGCATGGGTGTATGATCTGGTACTGGAGAAAGAGAAAGGAGGGAGAGAAGGAATCCGGATCTTGAGCCACGGATCATCTGGGGGTGGAGCTAGTGAGAAGGAATGCAAAGCCGAGTAAGGGAGTGTAAGTGCAACGTGCTTTTAAACTGTTGGAACGGCAATCCGGAATAGAGGGTAGAGGTCCGTGCGAGTCCGGAACCAGGAGGGTTCTATACGGAGATAAGCAACCGCCAAAGGAAAGGATCTCCCGCTACTTCGGAAAGTCTGCCAACCTCCCCCTTGGTACATTGTCTTCTCCTTGAGATTCTATTCTTTTGGGTCTATAAGTTCTGATTCGTCGTTGTAGTAAGAGAGGTGTGAAAAGTGCTCTGTGTGACCTGATTCCGGATCGGCCAATCCGGAAACTGTGAGAGAATACTCCTCCCTCTTCCTACAACTGTGTTGTCTTGGGTGTGTTGTTTAGTAGATTTAGAGTACAAAGAGGATAATTGTACAAGTAGTGAGTCCCCACCCCTTTCTAGATCAAGGGCGGACCCTTTGAGGGTAAAACAGAGGCAACAAAAACCAGTGACGGAAGAGAGACGGAACTTAGTTCCGGGTGTGTCAGGATCCGGAACGGAATCCGGAATGTACTAAGTTTCCGGAACGAGATAGGGTAAGTGAAATAAGGGAGATTAAGTGAGTAGTTACAATCCGGATACTTCTAATTCAATCGATATCATACTAGAGTTCCCTCGGACGATAATTCGTGTCATCTTGCAACCATTTGTCGTTGTAAGGATACTTACGGCTAACTGCGCGTACGACACCCTTCGTATACATCTCGGGCCACTCTAAAGGATGGTTGTTGTGGGAATGCGATCCCACATGCTAGACCCATAATACTAGCATAGGACGGAAAAATTCAAAAATTGTCTCCTTCAGAAGGAAAGTTTTTGAGTTCTCCTAGGAAGTTAAGGCAAATTAGGAAAACCGGATTTCCGGATCCGGAAAAATTTCACTAGGGCTAAAAACCTAAAATCCGGAACCCTAGAAAGTTCCGGATATCGGATGACGGCGCCGGCCCTAAACCGAAAACCGGATCCGTACTAGGGATAGGGTTTTGCCGCCAAAACCTGTCCCGTACATCGGGTCCGTATAAGAGGGGGACTGTAGCCGGCCGCGGGCACACTTATCCTCTTTCTTTTGTTCTTCCGCCGGCGTATTCCGTTTTCCTCGCTCCGTTAGAATTCCGGTAGACTGAGGGACTGTGTGAGTTGCGATCGTGCAGGGGTTACCGGAGTCAAAGTTGTGAGCAGAGATTTAGGGAGAGATTGTGTGAGGATTGTTCTTGAGCACAATGGCTTCTAGGGCAAGCCGGCGGAAGTTGAAGGACTTGCCTGAGGATTCAGAGGACGAGGCGCCGGCACCTGTACCTCGACCAAAAACCATCCCGGTGATGAAGGTGGTTCCGGAGGTTCCGACGGAGGAGGACCGGCTAGCGTGCCTACGGGAGCATCTCCGCAACATGGGGTGTGACGGACTCCTAGAAGTGTTGTGGGGAATCCGAGAGGAGAGTCTGGTTTCGGACATACTTCATCCGGAAATTGGTATCTTGGATACCACCATTCGGGCGAAACCCGACCAATGGACGGTGAACACTTGGCGGGCCGTCTACAAGTTCCGGGAGGCGCCGGACAAGGTCATGGAGAAGAACCAGGAGGTGATGGAGGGAGAGTTCCGGGCGCCCGCCAATCCGAAGGAAGGTAACCAGGTTTCCGACCTGGTGAATCCGGAGTACGGGGATGTGGTAACGTTTCTCAACCCTATCCTCCATCCCACCAAGCCGCGGCGAGTAGTAGCGAAGGTAGCCTCCACCATCTTGGGGAGCCTCCAAGGAAAGATGATGATGGACTGGGCAGCCATCATCCACGAGCTAGTCGGAGACTTAGTGCATGCCCTCCGGTCCGGAAAGAAGAGCCAGAGTCTTCTTCCGGCATATTTGTCTCATTTGTACGCCCACCATTCTCTGCTCAAGGTGAATGAGGAGAGTGCGTATCAGGACCTAGTCCAACTGCAGCGGTACGGAGGAGAGGAGCCCTCGCCTCGAGACGGACCGGACGATGAGGACACTGAAAAAGAGGAGCTGGTCTCTCCGCTAAAGAAGAAGAAACGGCGGAATAGGACGCCGCCAGTAAGTCCGTCAGAGGAGCCTCCTACACCAAAACCACAGGAAGAGGTTCAGGAGGTAAAGACGGAGACCGGACTTGTTTCGAAGGGAGTCCAACCATCCTTACAACTGGTTGGGCCGATACGACCGCACACCGTCGCCACTCAAGTTGAGGCCGGACCCTCCCGGACCCGGATGATAGAGGTGGAGGAGAGGGATCGGACAACCATGTGATTGGGAGGGTCGCCCCTAGAAGACATCCAGGAGATGGCTCAGCATCTGGTGTGGCGGGCAGACGATCTCTTCCAGATCTGCGAGAACTATGATGGAGCCCTCAAACGAGTGTGCCGGAAGATGGCGCTAACCGACCGGAATGCCATTTTCCGGAGGACGGATGCATTGGTGGCAGCGGAGCAACAAAACAACCTCCTCATAGCAGAACAGAAGAATTTGGTAACAGAGCTGGGGGCGTTGCGCGTAGAAAACCGGACGTTGCGAGACCAAGTCCGGAACTCGGAATCCCGTTGTGTGGATTTAGAGAGCACCATCCGCACCGCTAAGGAGGCAGCCAGGCTCACAGAAGAAGCTCATCGCCGGTAGATAGCGGCCTTATGCGAAAGTGTAGTTCAGCTCCGGAGCTCTCTAGAGGTCCCGGCAGACTATATCAACAAGGCCCGGCTGTTTGAAACTAACCTCGATGCAGCAGCCAGCTCAAGCCGGGTTCCTATCGTCAAATGCTTACTGGAGTAGGCAAGATGAATGGATACATCCCGGGCCGCGATGAGGGAGATGTTGGAGTACATTATGTCCACAGAGTCGGATCCGGCACCTCAATCTTCCCCGTCAGCGCAGACTTTGGTGGTTCCGGAAAGCAGCGATCCGGAACCTATGGTTACGGAGGTCTCACCGGTGGTTCCGATAAATCCGAAACTTTCACCACTAGCCGGAAGACCAGAAGGAGTGGACTGGGGAGCAATGGTACCTCCGGGATGTGAAGACCTGCTGTCGGTGACTCCGACCATTGACCTGACGGGTGCTTCTTCGGAAGTTCACATCGGACGGACGGTACAATCTTCTCTGCATCATAAGAAGACTCAGAAGGATGCGAGAGGGAGTCCGGACACTCAAGTAGTTGGGACTAGGAGTGTAGACAGGGACACCAGCATTGTAGAAATCCCAAGATGGGGCCAAAGGGGTCCGAATCTGTTTTCTCCAGAGGGTAGCCGGAAAGAAGTAAAGTTGGATCTTCTGAAGGACTATGTTCCTCCTAAAGATCCAGAATCAAAAGAATAGTATACAGTAGTGTAGTATAATACCGGATTCTGGCTGTCAAAGCCGGAAAAATAGGATCTGGAATCTTCCGGAAATCTAGCGGACCAGTAGGAATGCTTTGTAGGATTTTTTAGGATGACGTTAGTCTTAGTATAAGTAGGATTTTTAATGACCTTTCTGGTCATTCACAACCATCTCATAGTTTCAGCATTGTACTTTTTGCGGAGTTTAATTCTAAAGTGTGTTGGAGTATCCAATCTCTTATCTTTCTTGTATACGGTATATGTTTGTGAGAGGTGTGAGTCCGTTCTGGCGTTTCCGAGACTGAGAATTTACCTTGTGTGGCAAGAGTCGATGTTGTGAGAGTATCTGGATGTATTAACTTGAGGGGGAGATCAATCGGATGGTTCCGGCAGTAAGGTTAGGGTAGTACTGCTCGGATGCCGGTATAGCCTGCGTGTAGGATATAGCCCTAGGGGAAAAGGGGTATCTGAGAGGCTGCTAGCAAACTTCCGTGTACAGAGGTATTGCCGGACGTGCCCGAATTCCGGATTGCCGAAATTCCACGTAGAACAGAGTTAAGCCTTGGCACAAGCCCAAGAAAGTACAGGAGAAACCAGCCGGTCGATAGGAGGCTCAGTGTTCGATTAATAGTTAGAATGTTGTTGTAGTTCTTGACCGTCCCTGTGTGACCTAATCCAGAAGAGCTTCCGGATTTGTGAGGCAACAGAACAGGAGGACACTTCCGGTCCATGAAGAGTTAGGTTGCTATTAGTATAGAGAGATAGAGAGAGTGAAAGAGAGCGTGTTTCCGGACATAGTAAGCATTCGGACGGTGGATCTGGCCACTCGTCATCCAAACCCAGGGATCCCGGAAGGGACACTGAAACGGTTTCCGGAACCCACTAGGCACTAGTGTCCGGACCAGACCGAAAGTCCGGACTAAGCCGATGGAGAGAAAAGTGAGTGCTTAGACCGGGATAGCCTATGAAATTGTAATCCACAAGTCCTCGTGGGAACAATTCCGGAGCGGTTTATTCTAAAAAGGCCTTTGGTGTGAATTAAGGGCTAATTGGAGGAATACTGGTCCGACTAATCGCTATAGTTGTGGACGATCCCTCAAGGGCATAACATAAGGCTCATCCTCTCCATGCTCTTCGAGATCTTCACCATCTTCGTCTAAATGGTTAGCTTCTGTCACTTGAATACGAGTAGTTGGCCAAAAACCGTCTTTTAGAGCACTAGAAGTAGGAAGTGGCTCTTGAAGAGCTGCCTTTACACCACGCCAATAGCGCACCACATTCTCATAGCGCCTACGATGTTCTCCACTCACGTCTGCTCTGCACAAGTCGTCCCAATAGTTTATGAATCCTGATAAACCTTTGACAATGTCATGGACACCTTCATTGGGTTGAGTGGTACTAGCAAAGGCACACCACGTGGCCACAAACTCTGTCCTTCATCGTCTTCTTTCCACAACTTAATGGCTTGACCGTGCCTGCCTAACCAGTTTTCATCCGTGCACTTCAACTTGTACTTCATGACTGGGCATCCAACAGAGTCTAGGTAGAACTTCACTTGTTGCGGTCCTGTGTGTCCCACAAGGATTTCATCACCATCCATCCATTTTCCTGCAATGAAACGCTTGAAATCAGGCACCTCCTCTATGAGGTGAGGGATAGTAGGAATAGACTCAACATCCATGAATGACTTCATGAGCGCCGGGATTGTTGGGAAGTTCTCCTTCTTCAACAGCATGCTCCATCTTCCAAACAATGCGTCAATGTCGTCGTGTGTGTGACCAACAATCATGAAGTTGACATACACTTCTCTGAAGATCTTGTTAGCAACAAGTAGAGACCAGAAACAGAAAACATATCTATTCTTGTTGTCGCTGGTGGCATTGTCCATTTGCACATTCAAAATAGGAGGCAAAGGCACTGCTGGAACTGCATTCATTGGAGGTGGTGGCAGTGACGCGTCGCACATTTCTTTACCCTGCAGCACTGCCCTGAACAAATTTGAAGACCCTGACCCAGAAAATAATTGCCGAGAAGAAGACTTCGATGGCAATTCCAGATCCCGCAACAACTTTGCCATAGAACTAATTGTATAGTTTGAATTGTGTTTAAAGAGATCCAAACCATAATGTGCACAATGCACATCTCCATGACCATGAGCAATCATGCCAGTGACAGACACAGGCAATTTCACAAGGCCATCAAGCTCCTTATTCCTGTGGGAAAAGACTGGAGAAGTAGTCTTTGCATGATCCATCTTGTCGTGCATAACTGTGAGGCATTCGTGTGGAAAAGCTACTGAACGGTGACGGTTTGCATAATACAACTCCCGATGAGCTCGAGCAATCTCAACGTGCCTATCCAACTTCCGAGAATACTTCAATTCATTGTGAGATCCACTTATAGCACCCTTTTTGAGGTCTTGCAATTTGTCACACGTAGCACATCGCGCAAAATTGTCTCCAGGCTTCTTCACCTCATACTCTGGAAACTTACAGCACCTAATCTTACTCAAGTTCAAAGCTGACACCTCACTCAGTCCAAAAACAGCATTGACATCATTGAGTTCTTTCATCTTACCCTTCCATTGGAAGGTGGAAAGTAGGATCTTGGCCACAACTTTCTCTCCTGACTTCAGGGTCTTCGTACGATGAGGCATGTGATCTGCCTCTTTCTCCAGAATGCACTTCAATGTTGCTATAGCTTGTTGAGTGTGTTTCCTCGGTTTCACCGTTCCCTTATTGCCATGGTCCTTTGCCTCTCGACCACGCCTCATGTACGATTGGTAGCGATAGAATGTGGCCTCAGGGACCCCAGCTATATGCATCCACACTCGCATACATACTGGTGTATTGTCAATTGACACCATTCGTCTACCACGCTCGTCAACATGCACCTGCCTATGCACATCCATTTTCATGTAGGTCCTGTGTTTGAACGTGGAGTTGCGATACATGCGTTCACGAAAGGCTCGAATCTTATCCCTAGGAAATGGCTGAACACAGTTGCGACTACAACATATTTTAGTAGACACTGCATGGATGGAATCTTGAGTAAGCAACTCCTTCGATTTCAAATTTGTTTCACAGGGCGCATTTCGGACCATACTTGTGTATGGTCTCGAAGACGTCGAAGAGGGCGGATTTAAGAGAGCCTGTTGGGGACAATTGAATTTGTCCCTAGCCTCATGGTCTCTAAGGCTAGCTCCACGACAGTGGACAAGATGAATAGGCCAAGCCAACAATGAGCACACTTGTTCCTCTGGTAGGTCCTCTTCGCTATGTGTTTTGGAGATGTGGATCGCCACGTGGGTGTCACCAAGAGGGCCATTGGCACCCAAAACAAGGTCAGAGTTCACACTATGACAGACACCTTCACCCACAAGCACTCCAGCCTCATTGTACAAGGTGACAACTCGAGTATTCCAAAGCTGACGCGATAGACCTTCGCATTCCGGGACCCCAACATTCATTGCTTTGACATTCTGAAATTCGTCTTCTGAAGATGCCATGAAATCCTCTTCATCATGTCTGAATTCACTGGATTCGGAATCCGATGACATGGACATGTCATCAGGGTCATCTATAGTATCCATGGATACCTATAAAAATGCAATGTGAAATAGGGTAAGTGAATTGAAGCATAGATCATGCAATTTCATTCATGTTCAGGTCGACCCGACCTGAATGACCAAATGTTATAGGTACATCTATGACAGGAACGAACTTATTCTGTGAAGCCTAGGTTTCAACTGCAATTGACATCATTCATTAAAATTTCTTATAAATTCAGATATATGTAAACATTGTTTTCAGGTCGAATCGATCTGAAGTGTCTGACCCCTGTCTTGTATAATTTTTGTCAGCCGAAAATATAAATGTAAGAAGACTGAGTACAATCCTGAACTTCAGATCGGATTGATCTGAAGTGTCCCTTATACTCTGAGATAATGATCCCCTCTTCATTTGTTCAATTCGACAGGGAATTCCCAATTTTATTCCTTTAAAAATCTCGAACTTCTCGAACTGAAGTCTATGATGGGAGTACCCACACTTCAGGTCGAACTGACCTGAAATGAAGACTTGTAGTGAGCCAAATCATATCTGCACACTATTATCATTACGTACAGAATTCTTGGTGACTAAATCTGTGAATATCGGGAATTTCAGCAGGACATCTACGAGATTTTCACTTGAACGAAATTACAATTATAGATACGGTTTAGGTCGACTCGATCTGAATTGCCATGTATACCATTTCATTAATGATATTCGATGACAGAACTATTCAATCTACCTAGGATACGTTTTACATTACTTCAATTACTATCATATGGGTCAGTTCAGGTCGACTCGACCTGAATTGCATGAATGAATGACTAATGTAGACAATCTCACATTCAGGTCGACTCGAACTGAGTTGCATGAACGAATGACTAATGTAGACAATCTCACATTCAGGTCGACTCGACCTGAAGTGCATTAAAATTACTCATGTACCGTTGTTCGTATTCAGGTCGACTCGACCTAAATAGTTCCGGATTTCTCGAACATTGTGTTGGCAGTCTCGTAGTAACCGTGATCTCGTGTTCCGGGTTTCTCGGCGAGATAATCGGGCACTGCACTCTCAGAATTCTGCAACTCAGATGTCGAGAACTGAACATTGAATAAAGACCTTGTCACTAAAAATTGAGGAAGCCCAGAACTCATAATCGTGCAACTCGATTTTCAGTAATAAACGTTGGAAACACACGCACTCTGCCAACTTCAGCAACTAGGAACTCCACAATAGATGGCAGCGCTGAAAGAAACATTATACACACTCAGAAAACTACTATGTGCTTACAAAGTAACTATATCCAATCCATTGAATGAAAATGTTTGAAAATGCTAAAGGCTTCTAACCTGAGGACATACGGAAGGCAACAAGCGCGTTCACCGAGATCCTCGAAGCGCAATACTCCGACACTCTAGATAGTACAAGTACAGAAGTTGATAGAGTTCAGTAATGACATGAGAGAAGTGAAATCTTGCATGGACGTCCATGCATTTGCGACGGAGAAGGAGAGTACCCTAATGCGCGCGGACGCAACGACATTCAAAACAATTTTGGCGGCAATGTGTAGGCGCAAATGCGAAGGCGGGAGCTATAGGACGGAATTTGAAAATCCCGAACTCCTTCCGCAAATTCCTTTGATTTTTGATTCCCGCCTACACTGTTCATGACAGAAATAGCCACTGACAGCTATTAAGTACTTATGAGGTTTCTTTCTTGCACCGTTAAGCACTAATTTCTAGATTCTATTTGTAACAGAATCTAGGCAAGAAGTCTTCATTGTCTTTTTTTCTTTTGCAATTTCTGGAAGTCAATTTGATTTTGCTGAAGTTAGGGTCTCTTTGTAAATTTAGACAAACACAACCTTTTGCACCACCCAAGTGTTTGCATGTGATTTTATCAATAAGGGTTTTATGGTTTGGGGTTTAGGGTCTCTAGGGTTTAGGGTCTCTAGGGTTTAGGGTCTCGGGTTTAGGTATTTTTGTAGATTAATAAATCATTTCATATCATGTTTTTGAAGTATTGAACAAATATTTAATTTAGAATTGAATTCAAGGTTTTTGTACACACTAAGGAATTATACTGCAAGCACTTTTAAATTCTTTTTATAATGTTCGCAATATTAATTTTTCCATGAATCCGAATTATTTCGCAGAGATTTGCAACTTCTGTTTTATTTTTTCGGACATGCTTCCACGTCAAACCGATACAAATTAATGGTTTGGTTTGTATTAAATACAACATCAATCCTAAAGTAATTTTTTGGAAACTCATTTGAAAAAGTGTGGGGAAGCAATAGGGTTGTCTTAAAATTAAGATTTTCCATGAATCCTAATTATTTTGAACATTTGCAACTTGTGTGTTACATTTTGGGACATGCTTGCACGTCAAACCGATATAATTTATTGGTTTGGATTCTATTAAATACAGCATGATTCCTAGAGTATTTGTTTTGAAATCCATTTCAAATGAAGAAGACAGTGTAAGAAAGCAATAGGCTGGGTTGTCTTAAAATTAAGTTTTTCCATGAATCCTAATTATTTTGAACATTTGCAACTTGTGTGTTACGTTTTTGGACATGCTTCCACGTCAAACCGATATAATTTATTGGTTTGGGTTCTATAAAATACAGCATGATTTTTAGAGTGCTTTTTTTAAACCCATTCCAATTGAAAAAGTGTGGGGAAGCAATAGGGTTGTCTTAAAATTAAGTTTTTCCATGAATCCTAATTATTTTGAACAATTGCATCTTGTGTGTTACGTTTTTGGACATGCTTCCACGTCAAACCCATATAATTTATTGGTTTGGGTTCTATTAAATACAGCATGATTTTTAGAGTATTTGTTTTGAAATCCATTTCAAATGAAGAAGACAGTGTAGGAAGCAATAGGGTTGTCTTAAAATTAAGTTTTTCCATGAATCCTAATTATTTTGAACATTTGCAACTTGTGTGTTACGTTTTTGGACATGCTTCCACGTCAAACCGATATAATTTATTGGTTTGGATTGTATTAAATACAGCATGATTTTTAGAGTATTTGTTTTGAAATCCATTTCAATTGAAGAAGTGTAGGAAAGCAATACGGTTCTTTTAAAATAAATTTTCCATTGAATCCTACCCGATGAATTCATCCTCAAAATTTCAGTAGAATTTTTATGTATTAGATAAAATGCAGAGCAAGAAATGGGTTGGCGCTTGCTATGCTATCCATTCATCATTAGAATTTTATAAGAATTGTTGTGTAAAACTTTCAAATAAATCTTCAAATAAAAATTTCAAAAACTTTCTGAAGAACTTAATTCTTTTGGAATCCAAAATCACTTCAATTGAATGAATTTCTCAAAATTATTTAGTAGTAGCAATAGAAGATTGAAATCATGAAAACTCACAGCTCACAAAAGAACAAAATCATAGAAGTGCACAGGAGTGTAAAGCCAAGAGAAGCAATGGATTTGCTACCTCTATAATATCATTCTATGGATCCTCTTTAATATCACCTTCATTTCAACAACTATATTATGTCTATAATATCACCCGGTGGAAAAAGTGATATTACAAAAGTGATTGTTGGAGATCAACTCATGGTGTACAAGTGAAAGGTCAATATGAACGTTTACCTTGTGGTTCTGATATTTGATTCCTACTTGTGTTCATCTGATTTTAATTCTTGTATGATTTGAATATTGTTTGAGGAATTCTCTTCTCCGTTTTCAAATGAAATTAGACTTCTGTAACTCTCATTTTGGTGGAATACTCTCATTTTAATGAATATTACGTTATGACTAATAGTGAGCAAAATTTGTGGTGATTGTTTTTGTGTTATTTCAAAGTAATCAATAAGAATTTGTATATAGAAGTGTTTTGATGGCTAGTCACTCCAAGGTTCATCGTGAAGAGTGCTAGGATGGTGAATAATTATAAATAAGCTAAGAATTCTACCGCCATAAAGAAATTCATATGTATAATTCAAATTATAAATGAAGTTTCCCTAAAAGTTTATATTGAAATCTTTAGGAACAAGACAGTGGTCTGAAGGTCTTTGACCAAAGGTGTTAGTTAAGTTTTTATATGGAATTCATGAGTGCTCTTTCAGTTTTTTTAGAATTACATCAATTATGTTACACAATAAAAAAGGGTAATTACTACAGTCAGTACCAATTCATCTAAAGAAACTATTAGTCAATCGTTCTTATAGTATGCACTTAATGCCTAGAACAAAATTGCAACTAATAATGATCGAATTTTTTTTGTTAAAATGGGAGGTCTCTGGCAGTAGTCAGTATACAAATGAAAGTTTATACACCTTACTAAAGCCAATGATTTAGATAGTTAAAAAAAGAATGATTTCCAAATGAAGAAATCAGTATTTAAAGATTAAAAGGTAAAGGATTCACTTCCAATTCCCGTTAAAAAATTCAGGAATGAAAATATGTATTCTACATAGGTTTTCATGTGAGGAAGCTTTTAGGTATCATTGGGATTGAATTTGAAGGATTGACTATCATGGTTAAGTACAAAAAATGTTACGTTATTCAAATGAAGTTTTGTGATATTCATGTTTGTAAACAAACTTTTTAGTATTTTTGTTTCAATAAACAAACCAAATTTTGGGAAAAAGGTATCTATTATTATGTTTAGGCTACAAAAAAGGATATATCACGGTCCAAGTACTTGAGACGGGTATTGAAGATGGTCGGGTACCAAAGGCGGGTATTGAAGAAGGCCGGGTACCTAAAATCACCAAGAAGAGCCGGGTACCTAGACCACCGGGTATATGCCTGTAGAGTTCTGGAAACCTAGGGTTTGGTGTCCGCACATTTTCGTGCATGTCCGTTGTTTTGTCGTGCACCTCTACTGTTCCCTCGTAAATCTCCGTTGTTCTCTTGTGCATTCTGCTGTATTTTCGTGCATTCCACTGTTCTTTGGGTGCATTTTCGTTGCATCTTCGTTGTTTGTGCATTTTGCACTTGCCGGCAGTTGACGCGCATTTTTTTAGCACGGGCGTCGTGAAGAAGAGGACCTTGTTTTCCGCATTGATTTGTGTGTGACTTTGGAGTTCGATTCAATTGGGGGGACTTGAAGCTGTGAAGAAGCGGACCTCAAGGCGGGCGTCGTGAAGAAGCAGACCTTAGAACATTGTTTTCTGTGTGATTTTAGAGCTCCATTCGATCGGGGGGACTTGAAGTTGCTGGGTGGTGCTGTGTGTTTGCTTCTAAAGGAGGTGCAGCTTGATCTCAAGGACATGTAGTTTGAAGCACGGTTTGGGGTTTGAGGTAAAAACCTGACTCCATTCATCACTGTTGTAGGAGTGCAATGGTTCTCTTGAGGCGTGTGATCTTGCTGTTTCTTTTCTCAATTCCTCCAAGGTCTGTCAGTTTTGTGCTCAACGACGCTAGGATTTCGCGCAGTGGGAGTCTTGTTTTTGTGTTCTGAATTTTTGTTACTGTGAATTTTCACAATTGTCCAAAGGAGGCTTGATCCACTTGGGAGAGTCTTTCTTCGAGAGTTTGTGTCCAGTAAAGCGGACCATCTTCGAGAATTTGTGTTTGTGAGCCATGGCTATGGCATCTACTGATGCGAGGAGGTTTCCAGTGAAGTCCAGGTCGGTCTTGGGAGTGTTCTTGTTCTTAAGATTGGAGTCTCTGTTCCTCTTAGGGTACTGATGTGAAAGTGGCACTTCTGCTTCTTTGGACACTTAGGGTTTGGGATTGGTTTTTTTGCTTTGTATTTGCTTTGTGTTGGGAATATTGTTGCATTTCCTCTGAAGTGTTGAATTCAAAATAATGGAGGAGGTACTTTCACGACATTTCATGATTTGTATGCATAAGATGTTATTGTCTGCGTTTCTACATTGTTGGATTTCGGATCTTGGATTGTGCCGGATTGTACACATCTCCCTTGGTCTCGATGGAATTTTAGATGCGTATGACTCTAGCTGAATCAAGTATTGTGTGAATCCTCATTGTACTTATGTGGGGATTGTATTGTGCCAGAGCACTTTGCCGAGGTTCTGAAGAGCAAGGTTGTATAACCTTATTCTACTTCAAAGAATAGGTACTGGTGGATAAGCTACAACAACAACAACAAGGTTAGTATCTAGAACTTCATTGTTTGTTTTTCCTTGCTCAGATGTGGTTGCACAATTTATTCTAGAAAATGAGCTTCTGGAGATAAGAGTTGTGTATTCTGTTGGGAGGTATTTGCTCCCAACAGATTGGATCTTTCTTTTTAATTGTTGTAAGGAATCTGGTTGCTTGGAATATGTTTGCAGTTTGTTTCTTGGAATTTGGTTTGCAATGTAAGTTTTTTAAAATTGGGTTGTTTTTTGCATTATAGATTGACGATTGTAGCACTGAAGTTACAGGATTGGGGAGTCCATAATTAGCAGCTACAGTGAAAGTAGGAGCTAAGTTGAGGCTGAAGTTGTATAGCGATTGCTTGCAGAAACTCAAGTATGTATTAATTTCAATTCTCTTGCACCATCTGTGCTTTGAATAGTGATTTCTGTGATTGTTGTAAAGCTAGCTGCAATGTTCAATGAATGTGTTAGTGGGGTTTAAGTTGCAGGATGTATCGTGTGCATACATGCGTTTTTAGTCTCTTGAGGTTTGTTGATTTTTGTTAGAATTCATGGTTTGGGATTTGGTAGATGGAAGCATGCTTGTTTGAGATGTTGTAGGTTTGCAAAATTACTTTTTGGTTTTTGGTTTAGATTGTCTGTTGGTTTGAGATTTTGCTGTTTTTGATTTTTTGGCTTTTTGCAACTCCTGAATTTGTTGAAAATGTGGATAATCTTGTAGGATTTGGAGATTAATCCATCTGCATTGCATTTGAAGGTCCTCATTTTTCAATTCCCCAGGTGAGTTTTAATGCACAAGACTTTGTTTAGGGTTTAGGGTTTAGAAATTGGCATTCATTGCTTAGGGTCCGGTGCTTAGGGTCTAGGGTTTGTTTAGGGTCCAGTGCTGAGGATCCAGGGTTTATTTAGGGTCCACTGCTTAGGGTCCAGGGATTGTTTAGAGTCCACTGCTTAAGGTCCAAGGTTTGTTTAGGGTCCAATGCTTAAGGTCCAGGGTTTTTTTAGGGTCTAGTGTTGAGGATCCAGGGTTTATTTAGGGTCCACTGTTTAGAGTCTAGGGATTGTTTAGGGTCCACTACTTAAGGTCCAAGGTTTGTTTAGGATCCAGTGCTTAGGGTCCAGGTTTTTCTTAAGGTCTAGGAATTAGAATTCAGAGTCTCACAGTAATAAATGACTGGCCACAACCACACAAATTCCGTGGAATCAGCCCGGTACTACCTGGGTATCATCTTGTCACCCTAAATTCTTAAATGTACCGGAAATGTAAGGCATCTGAACCAAACTACAATTCAGGTCGCATCAACCTGAATTGCATAGCCCTTTCAAACATACCCTCTTTCAAATCTATGCTTTTGTCCATGCAAGCTCATGGATAATTTTGAGATTAGATTAGCATGCATTTCAGGTCGGTCCAACCTGAAATGTACACCTACTAGCATTGTCTGTACACAGAAAGCAACTAAACGACAAGCAATTGTACTAACATCCAAGAAGAGAAATAACATCATCGTCAAAATCAAATGCCGATCAAGTCGGTCCGACCTAAACTGCAAAGAAGACCTATGCAATCTGACGCGTTAAATACGTTGTGGTACCAACAAATAAATTACTATTAGGATATTAGGCACCTAGTATAATTAAAAAATTGACCATTAAAGAAATTCTTAATCGTACCGGGAATGTACATCACATGAACCAAACTACAATTCAAGTCGCATCGACCTGAATTGCATAGCCCCATCAAACATATCCTCTCTCAAAACTATACTTTTGTCCGTGCAAGTTTTGAGATGAGATGAATATGCATTTCAGGTCGGTCCGACCTGAAATGTACACCTATTAGCATTGTTAGTACAAGGAAAGCAACTAAGTAGCAGGCATTGGCACTAACATCCCAGAAGAGAATTAACATCATCATCAAAATTTAATGCAGATCAGGTCGGTCCGACCTAAACTGCAAGGAAGACCCTATGCAATCTGGCACGACAAATACGTTGTGGTACCAACAAATATATTAATATTAGGATATTAGACTCCTAGTATAATTAAAAAATTGACCATTAAATACATTTTTAATAAACATTCATATAACAACAATAGACTTGACAAAATAACCGCATGCAATTCAGGTCGGACTGACCTGAATTGCAAGTTCCAGAGTGAGAACACCACGTACTACGACATGTATGACAATCCGATAACATTAATCAATAACATTGAGGCCATCACAATAACAGAAATATTTGCATATTCTGACTAGAACTTCACGTCGAGTCGACCTGAAGCGTATGAAGCAAAACGAACCGAGTCCAAGTAGATCAAACACATAGAAGATGAAATGTAGAAGCTCCATGTACTAGCATTTAGGTCGGGTCGATCTGAATCAACATAGCAACAACTCTTGTTCTAACAACATCCCGTTTGAAAAATGAATGCAAAATGGATGACCAAATTGAGAAGCTGGAGGCCTTCTACGTACGCTCTGCGCACGAATCCTCTGGGGAGGAAGGGGACGACTTTGACAATGACGGAGACTATTGGGAATTCAAAAATCCCGAAAAGGTTGAGAGTTGGAGTCTCCACATGATTCCATTCAAGAACCTCATTTGTTTCGCTGCAAAGATTAAAGACACGGACCATTTCTTCAACATATCCTTTGATGAGAAGATAAAGGACGTTGCCCACGACAGTGGTCCATTCTTGAAAATTCGGTGTGTTACAGTTATAACAGGACAGCCCGAAAGCGAGCAGTACCACTTCACTATTCGCTTGGACTCCTCAAGATGTGCCTTCAACATATCGCACTTCCTGTCAACGTTGGAACCAACTGAGTACAGAACAGAGATTCCCGACCTTGAAAAGAAAGTTGACCACAACTACTTCAAGACAAAGGACGGGAAGTTGGCAACAGGGAAGGCCCTATACTCTCGCCTGAAGACACTCCTGAACGACTTCATAATTCTGAAGACGAACCTTAAGCTGAAGAAGAAAGACATGATTGTCAGAACTGTCTCCCAGGAGTTTCCAAGTAACGTGGAGGGACAGAGCTCAATGGGTACACTTGGAACCCAACAGAGTCGGGGGACAAGAAAGTCCATGCAGGCCGCTACTCCAGCACGAGCTCCCAGGAAAAGTAAGTTCGCATCAACCTCAGCAGCGGCAACAACAGCGCAAGATCCTAGTGCAGTTTTACCAGGGGAGCTGAGTTTTGTATCCGTGGTAACTGAGGTCCCGGTCCCTTATGACGCCAAGAAATCGCACGATTACATTGTGTCCGCGGAGGCATACAAGGCCTACTGGAAGCACTGCACAGACGCCTACATCTTTGGCCTGGAGGATAAGAAGACAATTTCCATTGAGCAGCTCATCAAGGCCCCAGAGGACTTAAACATTCGTAGCCATGAAATGAAGCTCGCGGAGGACATGATGACATACCTCTGGGAAATGCCAGATAAGTCCACAAAACAAACATTGTGTGTCATGCCAGTGGATTGCTTCGAGAAGCCAAAGCTGGAGGACTAGCCAGCACTTGAAAGGAAGAACTTCTACATCATCAATGGGCAACACAGTGTGACTGCCAGCAAAATGATGGTGGACCAAAACCTTGACGAAGAGATTGTCAAGAACTTTCGTCAATGGGATTGCTACGTGGTTTGGTCTACAGATGCCCAGAAACTACAGAACATATCGGCGTACTACAATAGGGTCAACCACTTCGTGGCGCAGAAGCCCTCATGGTCAAGAAACATTCTGGGAGCCAGAAAAGTGTGGGAACTCATGGGGAGGCCACGCAATCCGAGGGAAGCGGCCCCAATAGCGACAATGTCCAACGTCAGGCGAAACGTTGAGAGTACAGCAAATAAGAAGAAATTCATGGTAAGAGATTTAGGTCGAGTCGACCTGATCTGAGAATGTCGTTTTCTACCTAGTGTTCCAGCCACAATAGGTGATGTATTGATTTACTTCACGTGATAATGAATGAAGAGTTCGAAGTAAGCAGAACGACAAAGGTGCATTTGACATTCAAAATGAAATGTGTAGTTTAGGTCGGTCCGAGCTGAATAGAGAGCTCCAAATTGACCGTGACATACAAAATTGCGTTGCAAGAATTCTCATCGGCAATGTACAAGCGGTTCGCTCTACTAGATGTATTGAAGGCCTAGAAGGCTGCAAAAGGCAAGGACGCCAAGAAGAAGCTCGAGATCCGAAATGAGATGAAGATAATCACAGCTCCGGACGACGTGTACAACCTGTGGAGCGAGGTCATTTCTAGTGCTGCGCATGGGGAGTTGATAGACCCCAATACTAGACTGAAGTACAACGAGAAGGCCACTTGGAAGCCCGAGCAAGGGAATCTGACGCATGAGTTCTTCAAAGTGCTCGGAAACCTTTCCTTCAATGACTTGTCGAAGCTGGCCGAACATATTCTGCATCAAAATCCAGGGAGCAAGAACAAGGGCTACCCGAAGGTCACAATCAAGCTTCTCTCTACTGTACAGGAGAGCTGCTACACTGCTAGGGAGTGGGTGGAGAGAAGGAAGCGCAAGCACAAGGTGAAGATGGAGCTTCACGCCCTGGACGCAAGCCTCGGGCTCATATCCTCCTTGAACGAGTTGAACCACTAGAGGTGGAGGGAGTTCAAACGAAGTCGGAACTTCACGAGTGCCACCATGAACGTGCTGCTAGAGCAGCCAGGGAACGAATACTGGATGGAGGCGAAGCAGTCAAGAGCGAAGGGGAAGAGCGCTGAGGAGATGTCAATGTACGCGGTTGAGTTTTTCCGGGTGTTCCTGCAGTAGAGAAACAATTTTGTGCCCTCCAAAATCCACTGCATACTATCGTCCATATGACGTTATGTATAAGACGCACCAGGATTGGCCTAGAGGCGTGTTCACTGTAGAGAACGTGAAGGACATCAAGCTTGGAGTGTGGGACCTGCGTTACACCCTGAATGTGGTGTCAAAGTCTAAGTGTACGCCAGCTGATCTATACTTTGCTGCAGTTGTCGAGTCCTTCCAAGAAAAGGACCAGCCCCTTTTCGAGGACATTTCGGTGTGGGTGCTCATTTGTTCCGACCTCACTGAGCAAACGCAAGCACTTCACTTCATAGACAGCAATCCTGCGTTGAAGGAGTACTCTATGAGTTTCTCTAACTACATGCCCTCATCCAATGAGCGTATCGGTGACTTGTCTGCACGAAGCAAGAAGGCGGTGGAACCAATTTACCTGACCATCCTGCAAAGCCCAAGCAATGCTAGGACGGTGAAAATGAGGTCTTCCTATGATGCTCCCAATACTGAAACATTCACGAGGCCTGGGGCTTACAACGAGCTAGAGTTCAGGATTAATAATACTGAGCTACAGATGGAGTTCTTCCTCAATCTTGTGAAAAAATTCTACGCTCCTGGAGAAAGCGTAATGTCATTCTTCGCTGGGTCGAAGTTCACGTGTGCTGCGATGGTAAGCCTGAACACAATGAATTCCACAATGTAATGTTTTGGCTATGATTAAGGTCAATTCGACCTGAATAAAATGGACATGTATTTCTTCTTGAAATTATAAGGTGATAGAAACCAAGTCGGGTCGACCTGACTCGTAGCATTGACTGGAGTGTGTTCCTCCATAGTTTGGCTCGACCTGACTGGTGCCATTGAGTGCCCGAGAGTGAACTTTAGGTTGGGTCGACCTGACCCAACCTATTGCTGACGTTACATGAAATACCATTGTATCCTCGTTAGGGAATTTTCACACTATCGTAATCTGATAGTATATGACGCTGTGTGTGACTTTGCAGATGAGTGGGGTTAATGTGTTTGCTGTGGGGGACTCGGAGGAGTTTGACCAGTGGACTAAAATTGCAACCACTGTGAAGAAACTGGATAAGAACGATTTTCTTCCAGAGGGATACTTTGTCGATGAGGGCAAATTCCCGCGCCGACCATCAGGGTCAAGCACGCCTTCGTCATCAAAGCGCATGGGGAAGTCAACTGGAGAGGCAAGCATGCCGTCCAGTCGGAGGTCATCTGCAATCATATTGTGTGAGTCCTCCGACAGCCGGTGATGACGACTACGACGATGACGTTCCCATGGATCGGAGCACCCCTCCAGTGATCCGCTCTCAAAGCATCCGGGGATCATTAGCGTCGTCGAGTCGACCACCTGACACCTCTGCCATGCTGTCTTCAGCCTCCAAGGAGAAGCGGAAGAGGGGAAGATCGCAAGCCGCCGCCGACTATGATGCAGAAATTGCAGAGCTGAAGAGGAGCCAGGAACTGGATCAAATGATGTTTGATAGGCAGGCCAGGGAGATGGCGGAGTTGCGACAGTTTATGGTGGCAATGTCACAAAAGAAGGACTCCAAACTGGAGGCCATTATCAACAGTCTTGGTGGGGCCATGCCTCTAGCATCCGTACAGCCGTCTCAAGTTGACCAAGTGGTTTTGCTGCAGGGAGCGCCAACAAGACCAACGATGAGTGGATCCTCAAGCTTACCCTCCACTCCACGATTGACTGGGGTGCCTTTTGTCTCTCTCACTCCTCTTGCAGGTTCCGTAGATCCTCCATCTCCTCCTCCTATTGAGGAGTGCCCCTCCACCCCTGCACCTCCACTTGATGACGAGGACATGGCTCGAGTTCCACTTGATGGTGGCAGGTCCTTAGAGACCTTGGAGTCTAGCCCGAAGATACCCGCGGATCCTGCCATCGCCATTGATGATGATCGGAGTCATGCATTGGATGGCCAAGATGCACCATCAGGTTGACCACGCAATCACTCGATGTCATTTGTATAGAATTAGCTCGACTCGAGCTGATTTGTATCATAGGTTGTACTTAGATAGAGACCCTTAGTGTGGGAGACAATACTTTTTGATAGAAAACAATCTTTTGACAAATCCATATCTTCATGTAAGATGATGACTTTTTTGTACTTAATTTTATTAATCAATTATACGGATTTTTCTGTAAAAATTTTAAGTCTTGTTTGTCTGGCCCTTCCTGAATTGCAGAACCTCCTCTGATGGCTTTCTCAACTAGACCGAATGATCTTCCGAAATCTATTGCTCCTGTACAGCATGTACAATGTCCAACATTTGGTTGTGGCATTATAGAAGCTACAAGTGGAGGTGCAGCTGAATCTGAGTCCATGCATTTAGATGATGACGTCTCTATTCCCGACGCTCAGCTTCTGGAGATTGAAATGCCAGACCCTATTGGACCGACGTTGTCTTTGCTGGAAAAGGTAACCTCGTGCCCATGCGTCCTTGATCTCTACGCTAATAGGTACCTCTGTGTTCATATATAGTCTGCGACAATTGGATTTTGCCTTTTTCCTTGAGTTTCGAAATGTGTCAATGCAGCTTAGTAACTGGCTGCACATTTGTCCGTTTGATAGCAGGGATCGGTTCCCCCATCTGAACGTGGAGATACGTCGAAGGATGTTGAGATTCCATTGACGTCCAGGGTGACCGTCGCCGAGAAGTGGCTGAATGTTGTCTTGGACTTGAATGGAGTCTTGTGTGTCTGTGAAGACGCCAAGTACAAGGGGTGGGCTGTGCACGTCGGGAATGCAGACCAACCGCACTCCGCCACGATTCCTGCGATTGTGGGACCGAAGGCGGTCTTTGTCCGCCCAAATTGCGCTCATTTCCTTCGTGAGCTAGGATTGATAGCACACGTTTCTATTTGGAGCTCCATGAAGAAGTTTACTGTTCAAAAAATCGTCGATTATCTTTTTGTCGGTCTGGATAAGCCTCGCATTATACTTGGGCAGGAGTCTTGCACGACGCTCAAGTGTGAGGAACAAGGCCGGATAGTCACATTCAGGGAGCCAGGTACCACCAAGGACCTGTTCGTGAAGGACGCGAACACCTTGTTTAATAATTTCAATGGGCAATTTCTTCGAGAGAATACTGTCATAGTTGACGATAGTCCTATGAAGCACTTCATGAACAAGTTGGAGAACGTCGTTCTCCCCATCAGTTGGTCTCCCAAGGGTAACGGCCCCAGGGACTCATATTTGGACATGGTCCTTTTGCCCTGACTCAGGCGACTTCATATAGCTCGAGATGAAGGGTTGAATTCATTTCGCAAGAGTAGTGCGGGGAAAATTGGGTGGAAGATGTTGTATGATGAGAAAAATCGTGGCATGTACAATAGTCTTATGGATGCAGTCAGAGTGTCTTCAGTGTACCGATAGCGCACTGCATTTCATTGCTGTTCATGAACCACGTGGATGCAGTGATTGTGTCATCGTCTAATCGGCGTTACGAGAGGGTAGTTTATTTATTGCTTTAGTTTAGGTCGAGTCGTGCTGAATGGCATGTGGATTGTTCTCTGAGTTCCTAGTGAACTTCAGCTCGCCTCGACCTTAATGGTTCGTGCATTCGCATGTATGATTAGAGATATACATAATTTCTGTAATATAATTTTTTTATGAATACCTTTCTGTATTTTCTTCTTCCTCCAGTTTAGGTCGGGTCGACCTCATTCGATGGCTAGGACTTCCTAGACTGCAAATTTGCTATTGGAGTTTACTTGTAAATGTAATGACAGTTACAGTTTTTGATTGAATTGTTCTAATCTCTTTGTTTTCTTAGAATTTGGGAACGTCGTCCTCTCTAGTTCGGCACACTAGTCTTCCATGCATTGCATCAGCTGACTCTTTCTCCGACTACGGGCAGAATCTGATTCTGAGTACAGGAAACTTCATGTGTTCGGCTGCCACTGCAAATTCGACAATGGACTTCTCCCTAAAGCCCGTTGATGATGGGGTGGTGGATAGTCCCCCGGGTTCAGCTCCACATCGTCCAAAATCATGTTCTCCATCGCCCATGAAGTCTAGCGATGTTTTTGCTACACCGATGTCGTCTTCACCTTGCGATAGAGCAACACAATGGAAACTATATGGTGAGGACGTGGGTCCTTCTTCGGGTGTTCAAGGAAGTATGTGGGCTTTCCAAGCTCATGATTTACAAGCAAGTACAACCACAGGTCGAAGATGACGAAGGCAATCATGGAGCTCAAGAGTAAATGACACGTATAGTACTTGTTCATAGTGTAGAGTCATACATTCATGCTTCATGAAAGCTCAATGTGCATATTACAAAAGAACTCAGAGCTCGAGTGAATCACACTCGTAGCTTTTACAGTGTACACAGAACAATGTAATGAACTACATTACTGGCCTTTATAGTTCGTTGCCTATAATATAGTGTCACTGGACCTAGCCAAGCATAGTTCAAGATGTATGGAACAACTCATGGTGTACAAGTGAAAGGTCAATATGAACGTTTACCTTGTGGTTCTGATATTTGATTCCTACTTGTGTTCATCTGATTTTAATTCTTGTATGATTTGAATATTGTTTGAGGAATTCTCTTCTCCGTTTTCAAATGAAATTAGACTTCTGTAACTCTCATTTTGGTGGAATACTCTCATTTTAATGAATATTACGTTAATAGAAGAGTACTAAGAATAAAAGCATACCTAGAACAAAAATGAACTAGAACACACTTGTGCTAAGAGAAAAAATGTACTAATCTTACAAATCTATGAAGAATACAACATGTACAACTAGTATAAGCGAATCAATAGTATATCTATTACATTAGGACTTGTTGTTCAATAGTATTAGTCTAGAGTATTTTGTGTGAACACCAACCATTATATCATTAGTGTTTGGTCTGTACAACCTTTACAACTAAAATACATAAAATACAAGAAATACTTGTTGTGGCTCCACCTACTACATTCTTATCTGCGGATCCGATCATCAATACATTTACAACGTCATCTGCAAGTATAAAAAATATGCAATACATGGAAGCTAGTAACTGAAGATACTATTGTATACGAAAAGCACATGAGTTGTGCCAAAAGAAAAATAAGGAGTATAATTATATATGCATGAAATATAAGCAAAGTCCTCTCAATATCTCTTGAGAACACAAGTGTTAAACAAAAACTAGGAAGTGATTGTTTGTGTACAGTAATGTGAGGGCTTCCTCACAATATGTCTTTGGGACATATTTTTTAGTACGGTGATTTCACTTTAGGCTAGATTAGTTCTAGACTTTTAGGACATTGGTACATAGAAATCACCTCTAAACACATCACACTACAAGTACAAATGCTAAAGTACATAGGTTGTAGAAATAAAAGAATCTTGAATCCAATTACATGTCTCACCATGTAAAGGCAAACCTCACAACAAATTCAGGAGCCTAAAATCCAAAATTCCATAGTACAAGTGTACAATCAACAAATTGTTTAATTCACAATACAGAGCAGGAATTGGAAGGTGAACTTACCAATTGCTGGTAACTTTGTCCTAGTTTGGTTTGTTCTTTCCTTCATAACCTTTCTTTTTTCTTCAGCTAATCCAAGCATCAACTCCTTTTGTGAGAGTTCTACATTTGGCTCTCTCCAACTACAGCTTTGAAACCACTCTGGATGGGACAACTTTCTACATTCCTCTACAATATACTTGCAATTTTTAGTAAAAAGATCTGAGGCACAAAAGGAGTGATACAAGTGCTTATAGAAGAATACCATGATGTCATTATTTCGAAAGGGAAATGAGTACAAGCTGTAAGTTGTAATTCTAATAAACTTGCTCTCATCTCAAAAATCATGAGATGGTAGAGGAGGACCCATAGAAGAATATACCATGGGGCATGGTAAAAAATTCAAAGTACTCTATTTTGCGTTTAGCTAAAATTCTTAGCTATTAGGGCATCAAATTACAATTGTCTAGTTTCCAACCCTTTAGTCAATGATGCCATGGCAGTTTTTGCTTCTTCTAACTCTTGTCTTGCCTTAGACACCTTCATGACCTCTTCTTATGTCTATTCTTGAATTCCTTCTATCTTCTTCATTTTTTAGAATGCTGTAGTGATTAGTCGGATCAGTATTCTTCCAGTTAGCCCTTAATTCCTACTAAAGACCAACTTAGAGTAAACCACTCTGGAATCGTTCCCACGAGGACTCGAGGCTCATGGATCTAGACTAACTCAGTCTAAGCTTTTTTTTTCTCTCCTACTTTCTAATCCGGACTAGAGGTCCGGTCTGGCTACTAGTGCCGAATGGATTCCGGAAAAGTCCGGAAACCGTTCGATTACCCCTTCCGAGATCCCTGGGTTTAGATGACAAGTGGCCAGATTCACTGTCCAGATATTTACCGTGTCCGGAAATACTGACTCTCTCTTTCTCTCTCTTGACCTCTACTACTAATGCTAACTTAACTTCAGAGACTAGAAATATCCTATTGTTCCGTCACCTCACAAATCCGGAATACTTACTGGATCAAGTCACGTAGGGACGGTCAAGAATTACAACGACATTCTAGCATTAACCCAACCCTGAGCCCCCCATCGACTGAGTGGATGTCGTACGCACAGTTAGCTGTATGTATCCTTACAACGACCAATTGTTGCAAGATGACACGAATTATTGTTCCAGGGAACTCTAGTATGATATCGGTTGGATTAGAAGTTTCTAGATCGTGACTACTCACTCAATCCCCCTTGTCTCACTTCCTTACCTCGTTCCGAAAACTTAGTACTTTCCGGATTCCGTTCCGGATCCGGATCATCTCCGGAACCTAGTTCTGTCTCTCCTCTGTTACTGGTTTTTGTTGCCTTTGTTTTACCCTCAGAGGGTCCGCCCTTGGTCTAGAAAGGGATAGGGACTCACCACTTGTGTAACTAACCTCTCTACATCAAAATCCTAATTAACAACACACCCAAGACAATACAGTTGTAGGAGGAGGGAGGAGTATTTTCTCACAGTTTTCGGATTGGCCGATCCGGAAACAGGTCACACAAAGAAATTCTCATACTTCTCGTACTACAACGACGGATCTGAACTTATAAATCTAAGGGAGTAGATTTTCAAGGAGAAGACAACATACTGAGGTGGAGGTTGGTAGACCTTCCGAAGTAGGGGGAGATCCTTTCCTCTGGCGGTCGCTTATCTCCGCATGGAACCTCCCTGGTTTCGGACTTGCAGGGACCTCTACCTCTCTTACCCGGATCGCCGTTTCGGCAATTTAAAGGCATGTAACGCTCACACTCCTTTACTCAACTTGCATCCCTCCTGACTAGCTCAACACCCAAGAGATCGGTAGCTCAAGATCCAGATTCCTCCTCTCCCTCCCTTCTCTTTCTCCAGTACAAGGATACCACACACATGTATACACTTAGCCAAAGACTCTGTTCAACTAAAGTGCACCTAGAGGCACCCTGGCTGACTAAGATTAAGAAAAGCAAAATTACAATACATACGTGAAAGCACTAAGTTGGAATTGAAATGGAATGGAATGGCAGACTACTAACTGGCCTGCCCTTAAAATACTAACACAAAAACCCAAAGTCAATTCCTAAAAGCCTGACAGAAAAACCCGAAAATCCAAGCCACTAATCACTAAACACCCTAGGATATCCGAAAAGATTAGCATCAGATCCTATAAATCCGGAACTTCCTAAAATTCCGGATCTTCCAAAATTTTCGGAACGTCCCAAATTTCCTGAAATCCCTAAAATTCTGGATCCATTCCAGAATTGTCCGTTGCGGATCCACCCTTTCCGCTTCCAGCCGGAGTCATCTTCGTTGCCGCCTGGTATGAGGCTTCTGTTCCAAATCATTTTCCGGATTCCGAATCCTATCTGGATCTTCATCCGGATCCTAGACATTTCCGGAATCTGGATCCATTAGTTTCGGAATAGTTCCGGATTGATTCCAGACTTAGTTCCGATATTACAAAAAGTCTTTTGAAAATACTTTTTGGACAACTCTACAGGCTCCGGTTTTCGGTTAGAACGGAAAGTGCAAATGTTGTCCTCAACCATTTTACCGCAATTAAGAGCCCCTACAGTTGTTAATCCATAACTCTAGTAATTTCTCTATTTCTACCCCACATAATAAAGAAAATGTACTATGAATGGATTTCTTACTTCAAATTCTATTTGAAATAAATAAAATCTATTTGTTTTGCTTGTGACAGTGGACATCCTTGCACTTTTTTGGGCGTTACACTGGGGTTTTGACTCCGTCTATGGGGGAATTCCGGTATTCGGAATTCGGATCACGTCTTAGAAACTACCATACACGGAAGCTGCTCTCAGACTCTCAGACACCCTCATACACGAGGCAGTATCTTTCCTTTAGGATATATCGGCATCCAAACAGGTAGTACACTAACACTTCCTCCGGAACAATCCGGCCAATCTCCCCATCAATCCAGTGACATCAGGAACCATTCACAACATCAACACTTGCTAATCAAGGTAAGTTCTCAACATCCGGAAAAGGCACAAATGGATCCACACCCACAAAAGTATGCACCAAGTATAAGAAGAAAGAGAATGGAATGCCTCCAAACGCTTTGAATTAAGCTCAAAGGTACACACTAAAAATCATGTGTTGAGTGAGTGACTACAAAGGTCCATCAAAATCTAACTTATACTAAACCGATCTTCATCTCAAAATCATACAAAACACTCCTATTGGCCCGCTAGATTTCCGGTAATCCGCTAGATCCTACTTTTCCGGCTCGTCGACTGGACTCCGGCACTATTATAAGTATGTACAAAACTACTTCCTATTCTTCTACATCCTTTTCCTTAGGAGGAATAATGTCTTTTAACAAGTCCAAGTATATCTACTTCTGGCTACTCCCCGGAGGAAACACACTAGGGACTCTTGCTCCCCAACTTGGACTTGCAGCGATATCGGTTTCTCTATCTGCACTCCGGGTTTTGGCTACTGGAACTTCCGGACTTCCTCGGGAATCTCTACGGGTAAATTTCATGCGGGGAGAAGAATGAACAGACCGAGTCCCCCTTGTCTCCGGAGGAGAACCCGTAAGGTCTATGATCGGATTCTCCTGAAGGAGGTCCTTACTTCCCTTAAGTACAATGGTACCTCAATCCACTCTTGTTTTCTCGGGTGGAGGTGATAGTTCTAGGACAAGAGGTACCACCGGCGACACCTCTGCAATAGTTGTTTCCGGAAGAACAATTTCCTCCGGAACCGGCAATGTATGGGCGGGAGAGGAAGGAGGAGGGTCTACCGGATTTGGCTCTGCGGGTGTCAAGTGCGCCACCAATTCCCGCATCTTTGCTCGCGATGCGTCCATCCTCCTCGCCTCCTCTAGCAAATATTTGATTATAGGCACCCGGCTTGCACTTGCAGCTACGTCGAAGTTGGCTTCAAACAACCAAGCCTTGTTGATGTAGTTTGCCGGGATTTCCAAGGAATTCTGGAGCTGGATCACACCCCGGCTTAGTACCTCCATCTGTCGGCGGTGCTCTTCCTCCACGACTTTGGCCTTCTTTTGGGCCGTCTGCAACTCATTTTCCAACTGGGCACAATTGGACTCTGATCCTTGGGCTTGTTCCAGCAAAGTCCGGTTCTCTACTCGTAGAGCGCCCACCTCCGTCACCATCTTCTTTTGGTCTTAGATCAGAAGGTCGTTTTGCTTCTCGGCCGTCACCAGAGTGTCCGTCCTCCGGAAGATGGCATCCCGATGGGTCAGTGTCATCTTCCGACACACCCATTTGAAGGTCTCCTCATAGTTGTGGAGAATCTTCATGATGTTGTCAGCCCGCCACACGATGTGCTGGACCATCTCCGTAATATCCTTGTAAGGATAACCCCCTTAGTCAAATCTCGGTCCTTTCTTCCTCCTCTTCTTCCAGAGGATTGGTCCGAGAGGGACCGGCTTTTGTCCGAGAGGGACCATCTTCTATCCAGTTTGGAGCGTCTTCCTCAGTTCGCTCTGGAGCGGAAGGATTCCCCGTTGGTATCACCGGTGGAGTCGCATTTCGCCGGGTCCGTTTCTTCACAGGAGTGGATTGCTCCTCTTTTGTCTCCTCGTCATCCAAACCGTCCCGGTGAGAGGGTTCTTCTCCTCCGTACTTTTGGAGCTGAATCAACTCCAAATAGGCTTCCTCCTCATTTTCCTTGAGTAAAGAATGGTGGGAGTATAAGTGGGAGACATAAGCTAGAAGAGGGCTCCCACCTTTCTTCCCCTATCAAAGAGAACGTATGAGATCCCCTACCAGCTCAAAGATGATGAACGCCGAGTCCATCATCATCTTCCCTTGGAGGCTTCCCAAGATGGTGGAGGCTACCTTGGCCACCACTTGCCTTGGCTTGGTCGAATGGAGGATAGGGTTAAGAAACGCTACCACATCCCGGTATTCTGAATTTACCAGGTCTAAGACTTGGTAACCCTTCTTTGGATTCGCCGCCGTCCGGAACTCACTCTCCATGCATTCTGGGTTCTTTTCCATCACCTTGTCCGGCGCCACCCGGAACCCGTAGACGGCTCTCCATTCGTCTACTGTCCACTGCTTAGGTTTTGCCTGGAGGATGGTATCCAAGATACCACTCTTTGGTTGTAGCAAGTCCGCCACCAGACTCTCCTCCCGGATGCCCAAGGGACATCCATCAATTCTGCGCACCCCATATTGGTGAGGTCCCTCCGAAGACGCTCCATCTATACTTCATTGGTTGGGATTTCCGGCACGATCCGCAGCACCGGAATCGTCTTCATCTGTGGTTGCGGCGCTGGAGTCGACTCGTCTGATTCCTTTGGCTCCTCCCTCAGTCTGTGCCGACTCGCCCTAGAAGTCATCACGCACACGCGGGGAGCCTCTCACAACCTCTCCCCAACTCTCTTTGCTCACAAAAGGTCACTCCGGAATACACCTGCACGATTGCAACTCAGACAGTTCCTCAATCTACCGGAAGTTCTAAGAGCTGGGGAGGTAGGAAAACAAAGATGTAAGGCAACAAGAAAGCAACTGTGCCTTCTATCGGCTACAGTCCTTTTCTTATACTAGTCTAGACAGATGGACGGTCGGACGGATGAATGAAAGTCCAAAAGAAATTTTGGTGGCAAAGCCTAACCCTCGTACGGCTTACGGATCCGGTTTCCGGCTTTTAGGGTCGGCGCTGTCATCTGGTTTTCGGAACTTTTTAGGGTTCCAGAATTAGGTTTCTTACACCTAATAGGAATTTTCCGGAATTGGAGTTCCGGTATTTCCCAAATCTTACTAATTTTCTATTGGAACTAAAAACTTTCCTATTTAAAGGAATAAATTTTAAAATTTCCCGTCTAATTCTAGTTTTCTGTATCTAGCTTGTGGGATCACACACTCACATTATCCCTTCCTTACCCGTGAACGTCCTCGTGAACTCCTACGGTGATAAGTCCGGTAGGTAGAGTTTCACCCGCGATCTATTCGTCGGGGTGTCTAAAGGATTCCCATCTAAGTCTGAAAGTTGTAAAGATCCATTTTTATAAATCTTCACAACTTGATACGGACCAATCCATCTGGTGTGAAGCTTACCCAGAAAATCCTTGTACCGGCTGTTATATAGTAGAACCAAACATCCTTCTGTGATGCCAGATTCCTTTAGTAACTTCTGGTTAAAAATTTGTTTCCGGCACTTTTGTACTTGGACGGTCAGATTTAGAGCATCCCCCTTGCTTTCCTCCAGAGCTTCAATCTCCTCAAGGCGTGAGTGAGGATCCTTTGACCGTTGCCCATAACGAGCTGCTAAAATCTGGAACGTCTCAATTTCCATTTCTACTTCCTGTAAAACTTCCCTTCCAAATACTAGGAAAAATTAGGTCTTACTAATAGTATTTTTCCGGGTGTTGTTGTATGCAAAGACAGTTGAGCTGAGTTTCCGGTCCCAGTCCGTCTTATGGCAAGTAACCACCTTATTGAGGATGCTTCCAATAATCCCATTTGTCCTTTGTGTGAGTCCATTGGCTTTGGGGTTGTATGGCGTCGTCTTCCAGTGCTTGATGTGATACCCACTAGTTAGGGAGGAAACAACTTCATTCAGAAAATGCGTTCCCCTATCACTAACTATCTCCAAAGGACAGCCATATCGCATCATGAGTTTCTGTCGCAGCACAGAGTAAGCAATTTCCCTATTATACTCACAAAAATCACTCTAGAGCATAACAAAATGACCCTAAAGATCGAACCCACGAGATCCTGTGAAGTAGCTAACTCTAACAAGGAGATAAACTCAATTAAACCCCTTAATTCCACTTTTCCGGTTTTGCCTCTAACGACCGGAACAACCAAAACCAACCGGAAAACTTCGCCCGGACTGTATCCTACTTCCGGTTTTACTAATTCACCGATTTATGGACTGACTTATCAATTCTGGACCCTGCTTCTTCCGATCCTATATAACTTCCTGGGCGGATCCGATCCGGTCCCTCCTTCCGTATCCGGTTTAGTTTTACCTCCGTTTTACCATCAGAGGGTTCGCCGCTTGCTTTTGAAAGTGATAGGCCCACCACTCCTTCCGTGACTTATAGTGGCTGAAGACCCACTTTCCTATCCACAGATCTCCTAACTAACACGGATCCGGTTTGGTCCTTCACAATAATCCGGATAGCAACCCGAATCACCGGTCACACAAAGACCCCCCGTACGATCCTCCCATACTACAACGACCTTGACACTGATCCGTTCCGTACGAAGTTCGGTGGCTACAAGTGCATTTGTCCGTTCCAACGGCCACGAAAGTTCTGCCATTCACCCACAACGGTAGCAAGACCTCACAGGAGTCAGGATACTCGACCGGATTTCCCACCCAGGAGTTCTAGCGCAGCTAAGGAATCCCTCCCTATCCGCCTAGCCTGATCAACGGATCTCTCACCCGGAATGCTAAACTTCTGTAGCTGCTAAGGCACTGGAATCCACTTCTAACTCTTCATAACCTACTCACATGTACCTAGAACCGGAAACATACATCAAGGGGAGAATCTCTACTAACACCTCCGTACTCACCTTCCTATTCTGACTCCGTACACTCTTGCCAATACTCGGGAAAAATACACAAAAGTTAGTTTAAAGGAAAGTACACAAGGAAATGCCAAAAGAACTCTCTCTATCTCCAGCTCAGAGACTATTTTATATACAAAAAGCAAAAAGCAAAAAGTGACTACATGATTTCCGCCTTTGAAGGCGCTGACAATCCGGTCCTACCTTATCCTAACCAGATTCTATTCCGGTTCCTATCTATAAATCCTATTTTTACAATCCTTCCTGTTCCGTCTCATACACTCGGGATCCAATGGTAGGGCTCTCATCAGGTCTCTCCAACTGCTCGAAGACCTCATTTAGATTCCGGTTCCGTTCTCCATTCGTAGGTAGAACCGGATGTTCTTCCTCAGCTTCCGGGGAGTCCAAATCTATCGGCTGATGTCCGGTCGAGGGTGTATCCTTCTTGGCCCTACTTGACTGAGGCGTCTTGTCCTTTCCCGGCTCCTGAGCTACGTCTTCCGGAAACAAGTCCGGAAGAGAAATTTCTGAGAGCCGGACCGGAACTTCTGTTAACTTCTGGCTACTCTCTACGATCCGGTCCGCTGACTCCCGTGCCTTGGATAGGAGCTTCTCTATTTGCTCCTCAAAATCGGTGAGGATGTACACCACCCTAGTTCCGGATATCTTCTTGTCCTTGTGCACCTCCTCTTCGAACAAGCGCGCCTTGGTGACTGCGGCTCCGGGTTCTCCAAGCACGTCCTTCACTTCCGTGGCCAACTTCTTCATTTCCTCCGCCATCTCCTTTGTCGCGGTGGCGTTCTCAATCAACGCGAAAAGTTCGGCCTTGAGGGTGTCCACCTCATCGTGTTGCCGCTTGCTTTCCTCCTTCATCTTCCGGAGCTCTTCCGGATTGATAACACATTCAGCTACCTTCCGCGGCAATTGACTGTCCGGTTCCGCTCCGATCAATTCCGCAATCTCTCCGAACGCCCGCTTCTTAATCTCCCAATCCGCCCGGATTCCACAGAGGATCCCAACCAACTCGTCGAACGGATCTTTGGTCCCGGATCCGGATGCCACATTCGGTCCAGTTGGAGTCTCACTTCTGCGCGGCCTATGATGTCCTGGAGGCGTTCCTCGATTCCGAGTCGGAGTGGTCTTCTGCCTCTTGTTGGGAACATAAGGTTCCTCCTCTTCCTCTTCTTCTTCTGCTTCTTCCTCCTCCTCGGTTTTGTTTCCGGAATCCGCTTCTTGGTCGGACTCGGATTCGCCGTACTTCATGGTCCGCTCTTGGGCCTTCCATACCTTCAGCTCCACTTCCGTCAGCAGTTCCTGTTGCTGGTAGAGGTGGTACACATAAGGGCACAGTGGGGTAGCCCTACTTCTCCCCACTCTCGTAGTAAGCGGGGACACCAGATCAAAGAAGATCCGGCCCCAGTCTACTTTCCGGGTTCCGCTCAGCGCTCCAAAAATCGTGTTAGCCAAGGTGATAGTCACCCTGATGGGCTTTTCCGGATGCAAAACCGGAACCAGGAACTGGAGCAGACGTCGCTCCCGATCATCAAGGCAGTCTTCGACCGCGTAGCCGTCCTTCGGATTTACTATGCTCCCGAACTTGCCCTAGACGAAATCATCCTTCCGGTTGGCAAGGCCGAGTCCTCTTGGCCGGAATCCGTATACGTCCCGCCACAAAGCCTCGGACCATTGGACTGGATTCCCCCTCAGGGTGTTATCGAACTGATTCGACACGCCACTCAGGAGTTCTCTAACCATCCTCTCATCTTTGAAACCCCATGGTTTCAAAGCTAAGCTCTGACAACCCATCAACGACAAATCCTCTTTGAGCTCTCCCTGTTCTGGTTCCTTGGTCGGCATGACCGGAACTACTTTTCTAAGCTTTACTTCACTCGGGGGCGGGGTGTTAGAACCTCTCTTCCGGTTCAGTCGCGGCATGGGGGTAGCTCTACCCGGTTTTCACTCTTCTACAGTCCTAAAAAGGGAGCGCGTGACACTCAGATGTTCCGCTCCGCCTGTAAACTACCTTACCGGCGTGCTCACTCTCTTAGCCTCTCACGTATCCGCTCGCACTCAAGGTCTCACCCACTCATGTCCGGAGGAGATCTCTCCGTCTCACACCCTTCTCTCACTTCCGTACCCTCTTGTACTTCCTCTCCCTGGCCGTGGTCAACGATAGAAACGTTAGGCGCTAAATCAGGACACAACAACACGTGGAAAATCAGAGACCTGAAAATGGGCAGGGCCAGGCTTTATATAGTCCTGACGCCCTGGACTATCTTTATGACCGGTCGGACATCCGGTCCGGTTCTTGACATCCAGTTACCTCCTAATCCGGTCAACAAGATTCCGGTTGGAAATACTATCCGGTTATAAATCTAATCCGTTCCGTTTTGACCTAAAACCGGATTAGTTCCGTAAGGTAATTTTGGTGACTATTTTTGGATTTATTTTTCTTTCTAGATGAATCCGGATACCTATTTCTAATTTCCGGTTCTCTCAAAAGGGTAAACAAATTAAAAAAAAAAATATGAGTTGTCACAGTTTCTCGTACAGAAAATCCGTAGCTGTTCGGGCATCATTCTTCCGGGTTGGACTCGCCTCTACCCATTTGGTTGCATAATCCGTTGCCAAGATTATGTACCGACTCCGTTGGGACCCTATCGGCGTAATAGGATCAATGAAATCTATTCCCCACTTCTCAAATGGAGCCAAGGGAACAATAGGAGTAAGCGGCCAATGGTTCCGGAAGACTGGATTTCCGGTCCTTTGATAAAGATCGCAACTTTGAACAAAGATCCGGACATCTTTATTCATTGGCGGCCACCAATATCCGGCTGCCCGGATTCTCTCAATGGTGGATATTGACGCAAAGTGTCCTCCAGTCGATCCTTCATGTAGGCTTCGGATGACCGGTCTTTTGTATTCCAACTCCAGGCATCTCTTTAACTTATCATCTTCTCCTTGTTTGAACAGTACCCCTTGTATGATGGAATAAGGAGCCACCCGGTGCTGGAACACGCTCTTTTCTTCTCTACTCAACCCGTCCAGATATTCTCTGGTTTGCAAATAATCCGTAATCATTTGAAAATCCGGGTTGTCCCTTCTCTCTATCTAGAGTACAGAGATGGGTTCCGTACCTTCTTTTGGTTTGAGTAGAGGTAATCTCGGAAATTCATCTGGAAACTTATCCGTCAAACTTCGCAGCTTCTCTGGTCCCCTTTGCCTAGAAAGATAATCCGCATTGGAATTACTTTTCCCGAATTTGACTACCACCTTGTAGTCAAATTCCTGCAGCAATAGGATCCACCTAGCAAGCTTACTGGAAAGATCTTGTTTGTTGACAAGGTACTTCAACGCATCGTGGTCGGTGTAGAACATTACCTTGTACCTAAGCAAATAATGGCAGAACTTTTTGCAGGCGTATATGACTGCAAGGGCTTCTCTCTCAATTGCTGTGTAGTTTCGTTCGATTGGGCTCATTTGTCTATTGGCGTAGTAGATTGGTCGTTCTCGGTTCTTCTCGTCCGGCTACCATAGGATAGCCCCTAGGCACCAATTGGAAGCATCCAAGGTGACATGGAAATCCTTGTTCTAGTTTGGTGGAGATAGAATCGGAGCTGAGACTAACCTCTTTTTCAGCTCTTCAAACGAATGTTGCCTGGCTATTGTCCATTCATAATTCGTTTGCTTCTTGAGCAGTTCTGTCAACGGACTGGCTAGCCGGGTGTATCCTTTAATAAATCTCTGGTAGTACCCCACGCATCCAAGAAATCCGCGCAGCTTCCGGAGGTTCATAGTGGCAGAAGTCCGATTTGACTCGGACTTTGCCCAGGTCTACTTCAATTCCTCTCCGCACTATAAAAAAACTATGTCTGCCTGGACATCTAGCCAAAAACGACGTATGTCCGCGAAAACACGATACGTCGTAGAAGACGTTGAGGTGTCAGGCCGAAAAAGTGAAGATTTTGCTCTTCGATAGATGATGTCTTCGATAGCATTGCTAGATTTCAGTCATAGTGTCGTACGCGTAGTTAGCCGTATATATCTTTACAATGACCAATTGTTGCAAGATGACACGAATTATCGTTCCAGGGAACTCTAGTATGATATTGGTTGGATTAGAAGTTTCCGGATTGTGACTACTCACTCAATTCCCCTTGTCTCACTTCCTTACCTCGTTTCGAAAACTTAGTACTCTCCGGATCCGGATCATCTTCGGAACCTAGTTCCGTCTCTCCTCTGTTAGTAGTTTTTGTTGCCTTTGTTTTACCCTCAAAGGGTCCGCCCTTGGTCTAGAAAGAGGTGGGGACTCACCACTTGTGTAACTAACCTCTCTATACCCTAATCCTAATCAACTACACACCCATGACAACGCAGTTGTAGGAGGAGGGAGGAGTATTCTCTCACAGTTTCCGGATTGGCCGATTTGGAAGCAGGTCACACAAAGAAATTCTCACACCTCTCTTATTTACAATGACGGATCCGAACTTATAAATTCAAAGGAGTAGGTTTTCAAGGAGAAGACAACGTACTGAGGTGGAGGTTGGTAGACCTTCCGGAGTAGCGGGAGATCCTTTCCTCTGGCGGTTGCTTATCTCTACACAGAACCTTCCTAGTTTTGGACTCGCAGAGACCTCTACCTCTCTATCCGGATCGCCGTTCCGGTAATTTAAAGGCACGTAACGCTCACACTCCCCTATTCAACTTGCATCCCCTCTTGATTAGCTTAACACTCAAGAGATCCGTAGCTCAAGATCCGGATTCCTCCTCTCCCTCCCCTCTCTTACTCCAATACAAGGGTACAACACAAACGCATACGCTAGCTAAAAACTCTATAAGGAAAGTGTAGCTAGAGGTACCCAGGCTAACTTAGATTAAGAAGGAAAATTGAAATACATACGTGAAAGTACTAAGATGGGATTGGAATGGAATGGCAGACCACTAATTTGTCTGCCATTAAATACTAATTGAAAATCCAAAGTCAACTTCTAAGAGCCTAAAAAGGAACCCGGAAATCCTGACAACCAATCACTGAACCCCCTAGATATCCGGAAAGGCTAGTTATTGTTGTCCCGAGAATGCCAGAACTTACCGAACTACTTGCCTAAATTTCTGGAACCTGGGCCGACGCTCGGAAACTCGTTCCGTATCCGATACTACTCATCTTAAGAATTCTAATGCTTTGGCCTTCAACCCTTCTTTAAGCAGCTGCCTACTTGATTGGTTGGCGTCCCCTTCATGCTTTTGGCTGGAGTTGTTTTCGTTGCCGCTCGAGTCTGGATGTGGCGCGCTGCGGGAGACGGATCGCTATCTTCTTCCGTTCCGGAAGTGGAATGCGCACTTTCTTCTTCGGAATCTTCAATGACTTGAACTTCCTTCTCCTTCTCTGGCGGTGTCTCCTCCAATATTGTGGATTCGCTTCTCTTTTCTGGTGTAGTCTCTTGTATATGCGAGAACCCTTCTCGATTCATCCGGGCCGGATTGATCATTCCACCGATCCGGTTGATGAGATCTCCTCTAACCTGCTGTTCTGGAACTTTGAACGATCCCCTCAAAAGGTTGGGTACCGTTTGCGCCCTGGAGATTTCCGAAGTTGAGACTTTGGGTGTTACCGGAACCGATTTCACACTAGACTAATGTTCCGGTTCCAAAGCTGGTGCGGGAATCCGGAATCCGGAAACGGATCGAGGATATAAAAATTAGGTGAGAAAAATAGGGAAAAATCAAACAAATTATAGTTAGAACGTGGTTTTTGTGTGGAATAACCCAAATTAGGAAATAAGCGTTCCGGCAAAACTCGTAACCGGAACTTATCCAAATCCGGAATCCGGATTTATCCAGAACACAGGAACCTACCGTATAGGTCTCGTAGCTACAGAAGTAGGATACCGTTAGTACAACGAACCTGTAGCCGTTGTCTTGAATACCGTAAGAAGACGGTTTAGTATTTAAGTTGTTTGCTTAGGGTTTTCCTCTTCACTTTCCTATTTTTCTTTTTTGAGACTGTCCGTGTGAGTAGTTGAGAGAAAGAGTGGTGAGTTAGCGACTGAAGTAGGGTTACTATTCTCTTGTTTTTACTTAGGACATATGGCATCCGGACAGGTATGGAAGGTAGCGGTATCTGCTCGGATTATCTCTCCAGCCACTCCGGCCAACTCGGAACTACACAAGCAGTTAGAGGAAGATTTGACTAAGTTAGGGTGTGTCGGTCTATTACACCGACCATGGAACCTTAAGAGTGAGGATATGATCCAGGAGCTACTTCATGGTGTTCCGAATCAGTATGAGCTTACTCTGAGAGGACGGCCAGTCACGTGGATTGAGGACATTTGGGCGGATGTCTATCAGTTCCGGAAGAGCAGAAATGGGTTGGCATCAAGGACGGACCGTTTTGTAGTTGGGAAGTTGTAGCGATTAGTCGGACCAGTATTCCTCCAATTAGCCTTAATTTACACCAAAGGCCCACTTACAGTAAACCGCTCTGGAATCGTTCCCACAAGGACTTGAGGATTACAGATCTATAGGATAACCCAATCTAAGCATTTACTTTCTCTCCGTCAAACTACTCCGGACTATAGGTCCGGTCCGGCCACTACTACCGGATGGATTCCGGAAGAATCCGGAAACCGTTCAATGCCCCTTCCGGGATCCCTGGGTTTGGGTGATGAGTGGCTAGATCCACCGTCCGGATGCTTACCGTGTCCGGAAACACGCTCTCTTTCTCTCTCTCTCTCTAATACTAGCACTAACTTAACTTTTCAGGGACTGGAAGTGTCCTCCTATTCCGTCGCCTCACAAATCTGGAAGGCTTTCCGGATTAGGTCACGCAGGGATGGTCAAGGACTACAATGACATTCTAACCCCAACCGAGCATTGAGCCTCCTGTCGACCGGGTGGGTTTCCTTGTACTCTCTTGGGCTTGCGTCGAGGCTTTGACTTTGTTCTACGGGGAATTCCGGCAATTCGGAATTTGGGCACGTCTTGCAATACTTCCGTATACGAAAGTTGCTAGCAGCCTCTCAGATACCCCTTTCACCAAAGGCTGTATCCTACACGTAGGCTATACCGGCATCCGAGCAGTACTACACTAATACTACTGCCGGAACCATCCGGTTGATCTCCCCCTCAAGTTAGTACATCCGGATATTCTCACGAAATCGACTCTTGCTACACAAGGTAAGTTCTCAGTTTCCGGAAAAGCAAGAATGGACCCACACCTCCCACAAACATGTACCGCATACAAAAGGATAAGAGAATGAATACTCTAAACATTGAAAATTAAGCTCAAAAAGGTACAATGCTAGAACTATGGAATGGATGCGAATGACCAGAGAGGCCATCAAAACTCCTACTAGACTAAAATCATCCTAAAAATCCTACAAAACATTCTTACTGGCTCGCTAGATTTCCGGTAAATCCTAGATCCTATTTTTCCGGCTTTGACGGCCGGACTCCGGATCTTCCTAAAATTCCGAATCCATTCCGGAAGTTTTGGATCCATTCCGGAAATTCTGGATCTATTCCGGATATTCCTAAAATTCCGGATCCGTTTCAAATCTGCCCTTCCCAAATCCGCCCTTTCCACTTCCAGCCGGAGTCATCTTTGTTGCCGCCCGGTATGAGGCTTCTGTTTTGAATCATGTTCCGAATTCCGGATCCTATCCGGATCCTATGCAGATCCTAGACATTTACAGATTCTGGATCCATTAGTTTCGGAATAGTTCAGGATTGATTCCGGACTTAGTTCCGATACTACAAAAAGTCTTTTGAAAATACTTTTTGGACAACTCTCCAAGCTCCGGTTTCCGGTTAGGACGGAAAGTGCAATTTTCCTCCTTAACCATTTTACCGCAATTAAGAGCCCCTACAGTTGTTAATCCATAACTCTAGTAATTTCTCTATTTCTATCCCACAAAATAAAGAGAATATACTATGAATGAATCTTACTTCAAATTCTATTTGAAATAAATAAAATCTACCAGAAATTTCTAAGAGCTGAAAAAGGCAGGAAAACAAAGATGCAAGAAAGTAAAAAAGCAACTTTGCCTTCCATCGGCTACAGTCTTCTTCTTATATTGGTCCGACGGATGGACGGTCAGACGAATGTATGGGATACGTTTTGGCGGCAAAAACCTAACTCTAATATGGATCCGATTTCCGGCTTTCAGGGCCGGCACCGTCATCCGATTTCCGGAACTTTCTAGGGTTCCAGAATTAGGTTTTTAGACCTAATGAAATTTTTCCGGATCCGGAAATCCGGTATTCCTAAGTTTTCCTAACTTCCTAGGAGAACTCAAAAACTTTCCTTTTTAAGGGAACAATTTTTGAAATTTCCCGTCAAATGCTACTGTTTTGGATCTAGCATGTGGGATCACATTCCCACAGAAGTTCATAGGGTCTGCAAACCCTAAGGACGGATTCGCTATTAGCGAGTGCAAGGACGAGAGACATAGGCGGATACTAGAGTTCCTCATCCCCATCCTGTATCCGGAAAAACCTACACAGGTTACCATTACAGTGGCCAATACCATTTTCGGGGCTATGGAAAATCGAGTGGTGCACTGGGGTAGAGTCATAGCCGGAATAGTTGCTAAGTTAGCGGATCATGTGACCCGAGCGAAGGCGAGTCTAGTTAGCACCTACTTGTTTTATTTATACCATCAGCAGGAACTTTTGAGTGCGGCGGAAGTAATCCAGTATGACACTGGAAAGGCGATTCTGTCGTACGAACTGTCTGAAGAGGAAGCGGAAGATCGGGTCGAGTCGGATCCGGAAGAACTATCTGAGGAACACTTGATCTATACGAGGAACAAGAAGAGGAAGAGAGTACACACTCCACTTCTGGAACTAAAGGAGCCAGTGATCCGTCTCCCGCAACGCGTCATATCTAGACTCGAGCAACAACGAAAACGACTCCAGCTAAAAGTATGAAGGGGACGCCAACCAGTTAAGTGGGAAGCCGCTCGAAGAAGGGACGGAAGCCAAGGCATTAGAATTCATAGAAAGAGGAGTATCGGACCCGAAACAGGTATCCGAGCATGGGCCCAGTTTCCGGAATCTTAGGCGTATTGTTCGCGGAAATCCGGCAATTTCGGGCGACAGTAATTAGCCTTTCCGGATATCCCAGGGTGTTCAGTGATTGGTAGCCTGGATTTCCGGGTTTCCTTTTCAGGCTTTTAGGAGTTGACTTTGGATTTTTGTGTTAGTATTTTAAAGGCAGGCCAATTAGTGGTCTGCCATTCCATTCCATCTCAATGCCAGCTTAGTGCTTTCACGTATGTATTTTTTACTTTTCTTAATCTAAGTCAGCTAGAGTACCTCTACCTGCACTTTGCTTAAATAGAGTCTTTGGCCAAGTGTATGCGTGTGTGTGGTATCCTTGTACTGGAGAAAGAGAAGGGAGGGAGAGGAGGAATCCGGATCTTGAGCTACTGATCTCTCGGGTGTTGAGCTAGTTAGGAGAGATGCAAGCTGAGTAAGGGAGTGTGAGCGTTATGTGCCTTTAAATTGCCGGAACGGCGATCCGGGTAAGAGAAGTAGAGGTCCTTGCGAGTCCGAAACCAGGGAGGTTCCGTGCGGAGATAAGCGACCGCCAGAGGAAAGGATCTCCCCCTACTTCGGAAGGTCTACCAACCTCCACCTCAGTATATTGTCTTCTCCTTGAAAATCTACTCCCTTGGGTCTATGAGTTTGGATCCGTCGTTGTAATACGAGAGGTGTGAGAATTTCTCTATGTGACTTGCTTCCGAATCGGCCAATCCAGAAATTGTGAGAGAATACTCCTTCCTCCTCCTACAACTGCGTTGTCTAGGGTGTGTTATTTAGTAGATTTAGAATGCAGAGAGGATAATTATACAAGTGGTGAGTCCCCACCCCTTTCTAGATCAAGGGCGGACCCTCTGAGGGTAAAACAGAGGCAACAAAAACCAGTGACGGAAGAGAGACGAGACTTAGTTCCGGATGTGGTCCGGATCTGGAATGGAATTTGGAATGTACTAAGGTTCCGGAATGAGGTAGGGAAGAGAAACAAGGGGGATTAAGTGAGTAGTCACGATCCGGATACTTCTAATTCAATCGATATCATACTAGAGTTCTCTGGAACGATAATTCATGTCATCTTGCAACAATTTGTCGTTGTAAGGATACTCACGGCTAACTATGCATACAATACTTTTGGCGCCGTTGCCGGGGAACTACTAAAAGAATATCCATAGAATAGGAGATAGAAAAAGGTAGTTCAGGACGGTAAGCTAAAACTCAGTTGTTAGCGGGATTGTGGATTAAGTTAATGAGGATCAAATAGACAAGAATCTGATTCTAACTTCATGAGTAGACCTCAAAGAAGAAATACAGCTTTATGTCGGGCGAAACGCCAAGAGGAAATAAATAAGCGAATAGTAGTACACGGGTTACCAACATCGTAGTCTGCGGAAGATCTGGTTATAATCCCTATTAGGCCGGAAGTACTTCCGGAACGCTCCCAAAGTCCGAAAGCGGTTGAGGAGCTAGAAGCAGATCCCGTTACCTCTGAAGAGGAGCGGTTCTCTAACGAATCGGATACCATGGTAACCACCACGCATCTCCGTTATAGTAGATTCTGGGGAGACGGGAGTAAGGATGTAGATGATTGGATGGGAGAATTTGAAGCTACCACAATAGCTAATCAAGAGGATGCCGCTTCTAAACAGAGAATTTTTCAAGGGCTACTAAAAGGTGAAGCCCTTAGATGGTATTAGGATGTTCCGGAAGGTATCGGAAACAATTGGGACCGTCAGACGGAACTGTTCCTGCGGACTTTTAGAGAAGTGGGAGGAGAGGCCAGAGCGTTGGGGAGACTTAGTAAAGTATCCATGAGACCCAATGAGTCGGTCCGAAAATATGGTCAGAGGGTGAAAGATTTGATCAAGAAACTAACCACGGATGTGGCCCCAAGTATACAAGTGGAATGGTATGTGGCAGGTTTTCCAGAGGAGATGGGTTTTCAGATCCGTCAATCCCAACCCGCAACACTACGAGAAGCCATGGAGTCAGCCCAAAATTATGAGAATTCAGCTCAATCGCTACGACGGTCTATTAAGAAGAGCAAGAAAAGAGAAAAAGGGAAGAGCAAAAAGTACGAAAAGAAGATGAAGCAAAGAGGGAGGTATTCGGATTCCGAAACCTCGAATTCCGGAACCGGATCGGATGAGTCATCCGACAGCGCCCAAAACTCGGATAGTGAGGCAGAATTCCAGCAGTAGACGAGTTGCGCGAGGCAAAAACGAGAAGGTTAACAGAAGAACCGTCAAAGTGAAGGTGGAGGAGGATGATTCCAAGAAACTGATGAAGAGCATCCAAGAATCGTTAGAGGCAATCAAGGTCAACCTGGCTAATAACCGGATGCCTCGACGGATTGTATCGACTTCCCGAGCTAATGTATGGTGCGCACGGTGTAGAAGACCCAGTCATTATGCAAGCAAATGCCCCCAAAGACATCAGAAGCAGATCCATTTTGTGGACGAGGAAGGAGTATACTACACACTTCCGGAACCGGAAGGATGTGAAGATCCGATGAATCCAGTATTCCAGATCCAAACCGGATACGGAAGAGGGAAAGCACCTCAGCAGCTAGTCCACACCAATTTACATATGCATCCACCAACTGGATCTAGTCAAGGTACTTATTCCACTTCTAGATTCCCACCCGGATGTTGTTTCGTGTGTGGAAGTCCTCAACATTATGCCAATAGCTGTCCCCATAAAGGGCAGGGACAGGGGCACCACTAGCTTTACCATGCCAAAATTGTTTAGAGTATGGACATGGAATGAATGAGTGTCCCAGACCGCAATAGATCCATACTATTTATAAACATGTAGAAGTTCCACCTCGTGATCAAACCGGACTCAATTACGGATCCACTACCGGAATTGAGAATATGGAAAAATGACAACCAAAGGTGGAACTTCCAAAAGTTTTAGAAGGACTCGTTCATCGAGTATCAACTCGAAGTTCCACCAAGGACCAAAGGAATAAGCATAGAACTGGAAGATAGAGATGGAAAGAAAAGCCTAGGGTTAGCACCCCAATTCCGGAATCTGATTCGAGTGATTCTAATCACTCAAAAGAGACAGATCCCATTAGACCCAAAGTAGAAAAAGGGGTCGGACCTCGTCCGATTCCCATTGACATTAGTTCGGAAGTCCGACAGAATCTGGATAATGCACTTCCGGATTCCAGAAAGAAGAAGGTTACGTTTGAGGACGTTCCGGTTCTGATTAATCCGGCACTAAACATAGACACGTACGACATCGTACAAGATATCAAAGATCAGAAGGCTAGTGTCACTTTTAGGCAACTCCTCCATGATAATGCAAATTATCAAAAATTGATCCGAGACGCTTGGACAAAGAAGAGAACAAGGCGGCTCAAACTTCCGTCAGTCGTAGTCAATTTCTCCCAGATTGAAGACTTTGGAGCGCCAGAGTTGGAAGTCGAAGTGGGAGGATGTATTGTAACTAGGGTTCCAGTGGATGGCGGATCGGGAGTCAACCTTATGCTGGAAGACACAGCCTTTGATCTAGGGTACACGACATTCCAAGAAACCGACCAAGTTTTGAGAATGGCGGATCAATCAAGAGTGTATCTGGTAGGAAGGCTGGCCCAGGTTCCAACCCGGATCGGAAAAGAGACTTATCTACTAAATTATGTAGTCATCAGAGTATCTAAGGGGAGGCCTTTTTCCATACTACTGGGAAGACCATGGTTATATGTAACACAAGTGCTGGTTGACTAGAGAGCCAAGGAATTCGTAGTGGGGAAGTCTGCCGTTCGGATACCTTAGAAACATATTGATCACTTGGGAGAGACTAGTGATTTCGACGGATACACTACGGACTAGTCCGATCAGGAGAACTCAAATTCTGTGACTAATTACTTTACGTCTGTTATAGAACCAGATTTTGAGTTTCCGGAACCCATCTTGGAAATTGCGACGGAAGAAACAGGGACTCAGATATTGACAATACCGGATGATTGATCATTAGGAGAGATGAATGTTTCGTTATCTTACAAATGGATCAAACAACAACTCAATGAAGGAAATCTCCCGACGGTAGGATTGGGTCGAACAAATCAAGGATCCGTTTGGAGCAAATTACGGAACGAGGAAGATGGATTAGAGCCAGAAAGGAGGAAGCCGATAATAAGCCCAGTAGAGTATGAGGAGGTGAGTGTTACTCCGGGGAAAATTTTCTTTGTCAACAAAGCAATGTCTGCTCCAAAAAAACCTGAATACAGGAAGCTTCTAGAGGAATATCTAGATGTCTTTGCTTGGACACCCTCCGACCTCAGTGGGATACTAGCAGAATTGGGAGAACACCGGATCGACCTTGTCGAAGGAGCAGTTTCAGTCTGCCAGCGACAACATCGGTTAAACCCGAGATACTCTCTGATGGTGAAGGAGGAAATTGACGCTTTGTTAGAAGCCGGGTTTATTTACCCAGTCCTCAACTCAAAATGGGTTTCACCCATTGTGGTTGTTCCGAAGAAACCAGGTCCAAGAGGAAAAATCAAGATTCGGGTATGTCAAGATTTCCAGAAGTTGAATGATGCAACTCGGAAGGACTACTTTCTGCTCCCTTTTACAGACATCATTCTTGATCAAGTTTTCGGAAACAAGTGTTACAGCTTCCTAGATGGATTTTCCGGATACAACCAGGTTTTCATCCAATTATTAGACCAGCTGAAGACGACCTTCACGACGGAATGGGAAACCTTTGCGTTCACCCGAATGCCTTTCGGATTATGCAATGCCCCTGGAACTTTTCAACGACTCATGATGGACATCTTCAAGGATTTTTTACGTCAAGTCCTAGAAGTATTCATCGATGACTTTGCTGTATACAGTTCCAAAGACTCAAATCTAGAATACCTGCGAAAAACCTTTCATGTAGGGAGACGAATCTCAAACTACACCCTGGAAAGTGTTTTTTCGGAATGGAATCCGGAATCCTCTTAGGACATGTGGTTAGCCGGAAAGGGTTAGAGGTAGACCTAGACAAGGTCAAAGCCATACTCACCCTTTCTGCTCCAACCTGTGTACGAGAGATCTGAGGACTCCTTGGATGTGTAGGTGTCGTAGCACAGGAAAGCAAAAATCCTTCTCTAAGGCTCAATATTTCTTAAAAGAGGCCTTAAAGTGACTCGAGTATCGTTCCCACGAAGATCGAATTTCCTAGGTTCACAATTACCAGAAAATGGTAGAGTGATGGTCACGAAACAAACACAAAACCCCAAGCAAAACAATAGACCGGAACTTTTATTTGGCCTCCTTGTTTCCTTGGACAAACACGACCGGATCCCTCCGGTCCAACAATTACTAATACACTTTAGACCGGATCTTCCCAATCTAACAACACTGACCGGATTGATTCCGGCCTAACACCCACTTATTTATCACACAGACTCTCTAATTGGTTAGTTTACTACCCCATAGCTTTACACTACCCTATAACTCTCCCAACACTTCTATTCACATACCTTTGGTAGTTACATGTATTTACGTTTTACAAACCAGAACCGGAACCCGCATTTCCACAGATCTAACCTTAACCTCTAGTATTCACATTCGGTCTAGATCTCTACTTGTAACCATGTGGATTTTAACTTCTTGATGAGGGATCTGCTTAATTGGGATTTAGGAAGGAAGCTTAACTCCTACCCTCCGATTTTAAAGTGTCAGAAGATTCACTATGTGATCAAACTTTCAAAAATAAACTTTCAAATCCTACAAATGAGAAAACAGACCGTCCTCACAACTGGAAAAGAAATGCAGTTGTGTCCAGCAAGTCACGCAAGCCGGTCTAATTCCTCCTAACCAATGCTACAACGAAAGCCTACTGAGTTAGTCCTAAATCCGGTCTAAACTAGTAGGGACAATAAGGAGAAACGAGCGCTGCGGAGGCATGCTAACCCTTACTCTTTCCGGAGAGTGGTCCTCAATCCGTACTCCTTCCGAGTCCATTCCTAGTCCACACTAGAGATCCCTTCTGCCTCTGCCCACACACACTAATCCAATACTGGACTGGATAAACTTAGTATCCGAGTACACCTTGTATCCACTTACACTCACTTTCCAGCCTGGACTTCCAAAACATGGACAAGTGTCAAGTACATACAACTATGATTTGTTTCAATCACGCCAAGAGCGAACTCCCAGGTACTCATGAATATAAAAAGGTAAGATAAAGATGCACACCAGGACCAAAGAAGTCCCAGATTTAAATACTAAACTACTCCTTCAAAATCCTAACCTAAAAGTAACGCTCCAGCCAATCAGGGCTCAACACGTTTCATTCCCTTACTAATTTCTAGCCCTGTTGACTTTTACTCAAACTCCCACTACTTCCGCTAAAAGTGGATCTCAGATCTTATAATTACGGACTCGGTCACTTTCCAACTGCTAGTGGCCGTGTCACTCAAAAAGTAATTTTCCTAATTATGTACAACTATCCCAAAACTTCAGATTTTCACTACCCTATCCTCAAAAATTTATCCTACGTAACTTTCTAAGTTTTTAACTTCTTCACGGCCGGCTTCTTTCCGGTTCCGGTCTTCTGTCCTTGGCGTACCTTACCCCAAGTGGCAAGCTTCTTCTTCTTGGACGCTGCAGCCTTGGTTGCCCGAGTCTCTGCCAGTGCTGGATCCGGGTCAGAATACGGCTCTGAGTCCTCCTCAGTATCGGATTCTTCATCCTCGTCCTCTTCTTCTTCCTCTTCCTCCTCGTCATCGTGTTCTAGAATCGTCCTCTTCTTCATAATTAGAGGCTTCTTCTTCTGCGTGGTTGGTGTGGGCGGAACATTGGCCCTAGTACTCTAAGGAGTGGTTTCCTCAATCGTTCTGCCCTTCCCGGATCCTTGCCCTTATGATCCGGTCTTCCTTTCCTCCATTGATCCAATTTCGCTTCCCAAAGCTAAGTTGAGTAGGATGGAAGAAAATACCTTTTGTGTCTTTGCAGGAGGAGTTGGAGAGACTGGAGATAACTCACTTAGGTCGATAAACTTGGTGCTCAGCCCTGGTTTGGGCACGTTCTTCTTCTCGGACGGTTCCGATCCAGATCTCGTCTTCTCTTCAACTGCGGCCTTCACCTCCTCCGATGGTTCCCTCGCCTTGCTTGTTGTCTCCACTTCTCCGGTCTTCTCTTCCTTAGCAGCTTCTACTGCTCGCGCTGCATTAAGAACAACGTCAGTTACTTCCCCCAGTAGGGAAGTCATTTCTCCTTTAGGCTCTGACCGAATGGATGAGCTTGGCACGTCCTCCATCTTGTCCTTCGCCTTTACTTCTTCTTCGGTGACCAGAAGGGGTGTTGGTGCGAGTTCCGGTTCTGGTTCCGGTCCCTGCTCTCGCTCTCTTCGTCCTTCTACCTCCTTCATCACCTCGCACAGTGGCTCTACTATTGCCTCCATCTTGCGGTGGTAGGACACTAACGCCATCATCAGGTTGGCTGGAATTTGCTTTCCAGTCTCCATCACCTTCTCGTCAAACAACATTGCTTTGTTGATAACTTTGCCTGGATTGCCGATAAACTCCCGGATCGCTTGAAGGTTCTTTGCGGTTGTTTTGGAGAATTTCCTCTGCTGGTCCATTTCTTCTCTCTTCTCCTCCAACTCCCTCGTTAGCTGGTCCACCTTACTCGTGGCTTCGCTCAGCTCTTTCTTCACCGCTTCCTTCATCTTCTGGTCCAGTTGGGCAACGAGCTGCTGCGGCTGACTGATCTTCAGCAATTGACATAGTTATTGAATGGTCTCTTGGCTCTTCCCGTACTGGACTCGGAACTCACTGAGTTCCCTCACAATTCGAACTAGGGGATCTTGGTTCCAAACCGGATCGACTCCCTTACTACCCTCTCTTATTTCTGAGTCTTTCTCTTTCTGGTTCTGCCTCCTCCACTATGACTTAGCTTCCTCGACCGGTATAGTGTCTGCCTCTGAATCTTCCTCTTCCTGCCCGGCTTCCTCATCTGGGTCTTCTATCTCGAATTCTGACATGGCTTTGGCCGTATCGTATGAATCTAACTCTTTATTTGTAAGCCAGCCATGTGCTTAATATAAGTGGTAGAGAAAAGGGGTTATAGGGGAAGGCTTAGACTTCCCTATACCTCCTACCAATCTCTTGATCTGATCTCTCATCACTACGCCCCAATCTACTTTCCGGTCACTCGACAGTGCACCGAAAATAGTGTTCGCCAGGGTGACCGTAATCCTGTTTGGTCGCTCTAGACTAAGGATGGCTGCTAGGTACTTCATTAAACGTTTCTCCCTACCATTTATGCACTCTACCACAGGGAAACCATCCTTCTTCGTTGGGGGATTCTGGAACTTACCCACGTAGAAGCGATCCGTCCGGAAAGCCGGTCCCTTGTCCGTCTTCTTAAAATCGTACGTCTCCCTCCACAGCGTTGGAGTCCAGTCTTCAGGCCAGCTTCTCGACGTCCCCTTCCACTTCCTTAGTGGCGCGCCGATTACCTCCCTCACAATCTCCTTGTCTTTCAAATTCCATGGCTGGGCTAGAAATCCCTCACACCCCATCTGCCGGAGGTCTTCTTCTAGCTCTGCTTTCTCTCTTGGATTTGTTGGTACCACCGGCTTCATCATGCGCAAGGATACAGCTACCTCTTCTCTCACCATTGTAGGCTATTCTCTCAAACCCTCTCGGCGACCGGAATCACTATTTGGAGTCTTATAATCACTCGCACTCTAGTCTTCCTATTCCGCTCAAGGACCCTCCTTAAAAGACGCCTCACCAATACACTCCTAACTTCACACTCATACGTGAACTCTCCTCTCAAGACCCATCTGTCCTTAATCCGGTCCGTAAATTGAGCCCGTAACTTCTTCTCTTTGGCTGACATATAAGTGCACTTCAAATGCTCCTCACCAATCTCTTCTCAAGGTAGTTTCCCCGCAAAAAGAGGTCTGAGCCACCTGCCCCTCCTATTTCTAGGGCTGCATTCACCCGGGCCGTTACAGGTGACCGTTTTCCCAAAATAGACCCGCTCTCAAGTATGGTCTAGAACTAGGTAGGCACCCATTACACCTGGATTGCATGTCTTTCGTTTCTGGTCTCCGGTCTTCTATTTTCTTCTGGTTTCCGGTTTCTAATGGAAATCACTCTGACCTACTCCTAACCTATCTATACTGTTTCCGGACTTTCGATTTCCGGTTTCCGGTTACTTCTGTTAACACTATTATCTATTCTAAAGTAACCCTATTCCGGTATCCGGTTTCTAACTACTTACGGTCTACTTTTCTAAAAAAAAACAAAAAAAAATAGGGAGTAAAAAGCTCTATTCCCCTTATTTCCCTTCTAAACCTAAAGATTGGATTTCCGTGCTTCCATAGTAGGGTATTATCGGAGATTCATAGACGGATATGCCCGGAAAGCTACTCCACTTACGGAACTGCTAAAAAGGGATACCGAGTATTTGTGGAGTACGAAACAACAAGAAGCTTTTGAGACCTTGTCAAGGCCCCTATTTTGTCTTCACCGGATTGGACCAAGGAATTTCATGTTACCACTACAACAATGGCAGTGTTTTATGACTGCAAAATATGACTGCAGTGAGTCGTAAAATCGAAAAATATGACTCACGCAGAAATCACTGTAGATGACTCGGGATATGATTGACTCTAGTCGTTTAGAAGCAGTCGCTTCAAACATCAGTCATATTGGTAGTCATATTGGTTGAAGGGTATAAATGCCCATATTTAGCCATAGTATGCCAACTAGACGTATACTTTGACTCTCCTAGGGGGGTCTTGACTTTTTGTGGAGTTGCCCGGGCAAACAAAAAAATCCTACGTGGAATATGACTATGGCGAGTTATATTTTTTGATGACGTGGAATATGACTGAAGTGAGTTATATTTTTTGATGATATGGAATATGACTGGAGTGAGTCGTATTTTTTGATGACATGGAATATGACTGAAGTGAGTCATATTTTCGGATGACATGGAATATGACTGCGGTGAGTCATATTTTGCAGTGACGTGGAATGTGACTGTCATGAGTCATATTTTTTAGTGACATGGAATACGACTACAGTGAGCAGGGTTATATGGACGTCCGGACGGACGTCCAGCGTCTACGTCCGCCGGTTCTCGAACGTCCACCGACATAGGACGTTCTGACCGTCCAGCGGATGGAGAGGCGGACGGGGAGGCGGACGGGAGGCGGACAAGAGGGCGGACGGGGAGGGTGGACGGGGAGGGCGGACGGGGAGGGCGGATGGGGAGAGCGGACGGGGAGCTAGACGAGAGCTGGACGGGGAGGGTGGATGGGAAGGGCGGATGGGGAGGTGGACGGGAGGGCGGACGGGGAGGCGGACGGGAAGGCGGACGGGGCAAACGGGTCAGTGTGGGGTCGTCCGATCGGAGCATCTGGCGGAAAATGGGGTAAACTGCGGTGTAGGAATGAAACCATGGTTTTTTTTTCAATTTTTGGAGAATTGCTAAAGTGGCAATATATGACAAAATAATGTTACTAAATTTTTTAGTATTCATTTATATTTTGGATAGAATTATCTTTTCATCGACATATTTAGATGACTTACATTTGATGTGCGCAATTTCATCCAATTTTTTTTCTTTCAAATTCGAGCAATTTGGCATTATCATCCAATTTTTCTTCAAACTTAACCTATAGATTTGGTGCAGTCCATTTTTTTTTAGGCATTTGGGCCTTCAATTGGCCCAAGAAAACAATGGTTGATGGTTCAAACAAATTCAATCATCCAAATAACCATAGGATGATGTAATCCCTACATGCCGAAGCCTTATTTTCAAATTTAAACTTCCTTTAATTTGCTCTAAATTGAACAAAGAGCCCACATTTTGGTAAGATGTATCAATTTTTTTGGAATTGTAACCATACAAATTCAAACTAGACTTGTTAGAGATTGCATAGGAAAAGAAAACACAACAATATCACTTGTACAGTGAAAGATTATAACATTTGACAATGATGCTCTTAAAATCACAAAAAAAAGTTGAAGCCTTTTTGGCAAGGCAAATCTAAAATGTTGGGGACCCAAAGAATATGAGGTTAATGGGCCAAACTTGCCCAATCAATTTACAGCTTTGCAAAATTTACTCTATAATTTTTTAATATGAATTTCCAATATGAATTTTCCTCCAAGACCTACTGTATTTGAGGCTCATTTCCAGAAGCTCTTAACACAAAAGAAAAGTCAAGATTGCACAAGGTACCCTTGCATAATATCTCTTTCAGAAAAATCATTGTCCTTTAATTGCAAGATCGGACTTCTGGAGCCAAAAGTAGACTTCAAAAAGAATTTCCCAAAATTATTACCTCACTAAAATGATGAAAAATAGTTAGGTTTTACTGAACTTCTAAGTTTTGCAAACACCATATTTAATATTTTGGGTCCTCAAGCATTTAGGGGGTAATTACTATTTTTTTTTAACATCTTAATGAAGCCGACAAACTCGTTGCATTCAAAAAATTAACAACACACCATTGATACCAAACAAAAAACCATGCTTCTAGAATCTAGAAGACAATTTACAATTATACATAATACATTGTCCAATTGAATATCTTCAACCATACATGGCAAATTAAAGAATTGGAAGACCATACAATTTAAAACAAAAACTTCCCAATCTTGCAAATACCAACTTAAAAAATCACAATTTCCGTAATTGCAAGGTTTTAGACTTTTCTATGCAAAATTGCAAACCAACAATGACAAAAGATAGGGACAATTCACACACTTTAAAAATCATTATCAATTAAAATATCCTCGTCAATTACAAAGGCACATAAAAGTCCAACTACATTAGCATTCATTGGTCTTAAAAAATCAAAATGGTGCACATATGCTATGCAACTATGTAATTTGCATACATACTACATTACTACTTGGCATCTATGCATACTACCAGCCTATATACTTATATGAACTATTCTTGAACTTCAATATGAACCACGGAAGTATTCATCCGGAACAGGCCAGTTGAATAAAGTACTAAAACGGAAGATGACTTGTGCCAAAGTACTCTCTTTGTTCTGAACGCGCTTCAAGTAAGTATCAAACACCTGTGCAAATTGTGGATGGAGGTACTTGACATGTGAGCTACTTGATTCACGCTGCAACTTGTGATACGCCTCCGACATGCACTGCCTACTGATCCGTTCAACTAATTTAGCAACAACATATTGCTCGAATTGCATGGAAAGAGAAGGGATGTTTTGCACATCCGCATCTCTTCCGTGTATATAAGTAATACTGGAATCCACCCACCACCTCCTCTTTATAGCTTCGTCCTTTTCAGCTGTTGATGTGAATGTATACAACGACTTCATAGGCTCGCTCAACACTGTAGTCATCCCCCAATCACAAACTCCAATGTAAACCCAGGACTCATCTTCAGGAAAATGAAACATGATGTTGTCCGGAGAAATGTCGTTGTGGAGATGTCCAGTGGTGTGCACCACATTCATGATGTGCAGTAATGCCCATGCAAGCTCCATGCGTTTGGCTCTAAATCGCTTCAGATTTTTAGCAGCAATGATTTCTTCTTCTGTTATACGCGGCTCATACAGCACTCGAAGGGCTATATTGTCTGGATAGTTGTCATCCCAAAGCATCATTTCACGCAATGTATCGCCGTTCCACCAGAATGAGTATCCTTCATTCTTTTTGGAATGCACTGCAAAAAAACGTATCACTCTAGCATGCGGAATCCTTACTGCCATAGTCTCAGTATTGTGTTCCATCTTTGCAAAAGCAGGTCGTTCACCTTCTTGGAGAGACATCTTTGCTGCAAACTCCCATGATGGATGAATCTCCCCACATCCTTCTATTCACACTCTCCGAATTGTAGCATAGCCACCCTGCATGATTTTGTTATTTACGGGAATCACCGTGGCCGTTTCCGGAAGGGTTATTAGAAGGCGACGTGTATTTTGTGCTTGGTCCATTCCAGGCTTGCTCGTCCACCAACCAATTGACCCTGCTCTATTCTACCTCCTCTTAAATGGTTGGTACCTTTTAGTGAATAAATCCGCTTTCATAATGAAATGCTCGAAGGCTTCATCATTTTCGCGTTTCTTCCTCCAATATTTATCCAAAATGACCGAAGCATTCCATAATGCATCATGCACCTTGCTGTCAAGAAATTTGGGAAAATTCTTCTTCTCCGTTTCATCAATCCACTGCGGTACGTGCAAGGCGTTCAACATCCTCTGCCTCATATCCACGAAGAATTTCTCAATGCAGTCCTCTTCATATCGCACATATTTAGTGTCAAGAGACACTGTAGTCTCTATCTCATAAAACTTCACAATCAATTCGATTAAGAATGCTTTGCAACTCTCCGAGGGATTCTCCCTTGTCCACTGAATAGAGGGGGCTTCTTCTTTTCCCTTCGGCTCCTTGGAAGCCTTCTTCACCCTCGGCATGTTGATAACCCGGTAGAATGATGAACGTCAAAGTTTTATAAAAAATTTGGCAAGAGTTACCCCAAATATTAGACTCTTACCCACCCAAAGAAAGGAGCCATTGGAGGTCAAACCACCAGCTCTCCGCTCTCTCTTGCATGCAAGGGGGAAGGCAAAAGTGAGAGCGGACGGTCCGTCCACTTGTCTTATATGAGGCAGATGGCCTCATTCTAGTCCTACAGCAGACGGAGGCCGTCCGATCGGGCGGACGGACTGGCCGTCCGCCTCTTCCTGGCCGTCCGATCGGACGGTTTAGGGTTGGCGGACGCCTCGTCCGGTCCGCACGGTCAGACAGAGGCCGTCCGATCGGGCGGACGGGGTGGCCGTGCGCCCCCTCTGGCCCGTCCGATCAGGCGGACAGGGTGGCCGTGCACCCCCTCTAGCCTGTCCGATCGGGCGGACGGACAGTCTGCGTGATTGGACGGTCTAGAGGGGGCGATTTTTAGATCGTCCGCTTCATTTCTACCGTCTCATTTTTAGGGTGATTTTTCCCCCTTTTCATTCAATAAGCTTCATGTAGGTCTTCTTGTTTGGGAGGAATTGGGCATTTGGGCATTTCAATGCCTAATAATTAAAAAAATAGACCCAAGGCTTCTTCTCAACTTTCTTCAATTTCTTGAAATTTTTACTTCTAAAGAAATGTCAATATTTTCATTACATTTATCATTTTCTTGAAATTTCGAGTTTTTAACCGTACAAATTCAAACTAGACATGCTAGACATTATGGAAAAAAAGAAAGTACAACAATATCCCTTATGGAGTTAAAAATTATAATGTTTACCTATGAGGGTGTTCAAATTGCAAAAAAGAGTTCAAATATTTTTTGCAAGTCAAACCATTGAACTTCGTGACACAAAAAATTGGAAGGCTTAATGTGTATAAGCTCAATTACATTAGGGCTAATCAAAATCCACAATACTATTATACAATTCTTCCAAATGAATTTGGATTCTAATTTATTTTCCAGAACTAATTGCATTTCAATCTCATTTCCAACTTCCAAGAGTAGGTAAAGAATACAGAAAGTCAACATTGCATTCGGTACCCTTGCACTAAATCTAAAAAAGAAAAAACACTATCAAGCATTTCCAAGAAGAGATTTTTGGTACTACAACTAAACATGTTCAATAGATGTGCATGTTCAAAGTTTTAAATAGTGACATCATTGACCACTAATGGTCACAAAAGTGGTCACCAAAATACATTTAAACAATAATAGTAAATCCATAACCTCCGAATAAGTCAAAAAACATCTTCTACTCTACCCTTAAATAGTTAAACTACATTATACTCTATTTTGAATCCGAACTACTATCGTCATTTCAACCTTGGGGTGTGGGACCGAAGCCACCAGATTGCCCATATCCGCCAGACCCTCCTCCTTGTCCGTAATCGGAGAAGTATGGACCTCCAAATGGTGGAGGTGGAGGAGGTGATGCATTTGCCTTGGACCCTCTTGTCCCTCATTCGCTTGAGCCGGTGTAGTATGAGCTTCCACGAGGCCCATATGAGTCCGGCCCTCCCGTCCTCGGATAGAATTGCGACCCACCATATTGAGATCCACCGTAGTCCGTAAACCTTGTGCTTCCATGGCTTCCTCGTATGTTTTGGAAGTCATCGTGGGGGCCAGGGCTAAAATGCAAACTTCCTCCTCCATATTGCGGGCAACGCACATCACGATCATGACGAGGTGGTGACTGTTGTTGACGCGAGCGACCTTGATCCAAAATACTATTTCTTGTTGTCTCTCACAATTGATTTTGGAAGTCCAAGTCTTTGCGCTCTTCTCGACGTACGTGCCTTTGTGAAAGTGGAGGTGGAGGTGGTAAGTCTTCTTCGTCATCATCATCATTGTCCTCTGCATCTGGCAATGGTTCCAGAGGAAATCCAAATTGACCCCGATTAGACCACTCCGGCATGCAATCGCTTGGGCCAACCCAATTGGTGTCTATCACCGCTTTGTCACAGCTCAATTTGGTCTTCTTGTCCTTTGCAGGCACCGTACGCCAATCCACATCTTTCTGGAGTACAATCTCCGCCCAAATCATTGCCATGGTGGAATAGTTCATGATATTTGGTTTGGAAGCACCTAGACCGCAAGATGCCCAAATCTCCTCGTATCTCTGCTTGAAATGTTCACTCTTGCAAGTGTTCATGGGACCTTCCCACCGTCTTACTTGTCTCTCTAATACAACCGTGTTATCTGCTGGCCAGAGTTTCACAATGTGTGACATTTTCACATACTCTCGGCACGTTGTGCAAGTCCATACTGCTTTGGGCTCGTATTGCCATCCCTCTTCAGCCACACAAAAGTGGTTGAAGTAGGCGTCCCAATCCATGTCTTGTGATTTTCCCTTTGTATTCTTCTTCAACGGATTGGGAAATCCTTTTGGAGCCATGGTAATCCTTCTTTTCCGCACCGAATGCAATGTTTGAGTGAGAAGTTTACAATTTCTATAATTGAGAAGGTGATGAAGAGATTACAAAAAATTAAGTTAATTCATTCAGAGTTGTTCACACTCCAAGTCGGAAGGGGCTCACAGATACCAATTGGCGCTGGATCTGCCCACTCCGCAAGGGAAACAACTGCGCGGAATGGGCCGTCCGCGCCCCTCTTTATACCGTCCGCCGATGCTGACATCATTGCCCAAATCCGACGGGCGGACGGGCCGACCGCCAGATCGGACGGGCAATATGCCCCGGCGCGTCCAATCGCACGGCCTCGACGGACTGCGGACGACTGCATCGGACGGAGCCCACGGACGGACGCTCTGACCGCACGGCGGACGGACAGCGGGCGGCGGACTGTCGGACGGATAGCGGACAGACAGCGGACGGGAGGACGGACAGCGGACAGGAGGACGGACAGCGGACGGCGGACGGCGGACAAGTGGACGGCGGACGAGCGGACGACGAACGGGCCGTTCTTATACACATTGAAGTTCATCATGCTCGAGTCAGATTCGTTAAAAATTAATTAAAAAATAAAATAAATATGGCATGTAGTGAAATTTTCAGAATTTATAACAGGACATAAGTTGAAACCTCAAAAAAAATTGATGAAAACAAATTGAAATCTCATAACAAATCTTAATTAAATGAATTAAAGCGTCCTAAATACTAAATAAGAAAGAAAATTATCTATGAGAATAGAGATTCTAAGTCTAATAATACTTAACTAAGTTGCTATTCTTAGTAGTTTATATATATATATATATATATATATATATATATATATATAAGTTTATTTTAAATCTAACTTTAGCATCAAAAATCCAATTTTCAAAATGATTGATTATGATTTTCTTATTCAAGATTTTGTACAAGAGTTTCCATCACAAACTTGACTTTCATAGTGTTGAGGGCTTTTGGAAATGAGCCTCAAATACACTAACTCTTGGAGAAAAAACCACATTAAAGATTCATTTAAAAAATTGTAGAGTAGATTTTGAAATGCACGTTAGGCCCTTCATCCTCATATTTTTTTGGTGACTTGATTTCCTTCACATTTTTTAAATCATTCTGTAATTAGTTATGGAGGGCGAATAAGTTGAAAGGCAATGGTCATTAAAAGTGACCATGTCCTAAAATGTGCTAGTACATTCACTAAAGCAAAATGTACCTCTCCGTCATGATCACTCTTAGAGCACGGGTGTTCTTAGAGCAACTCCCTTATGGATTTACTTAATTTAATTTTAAAGGAAAATCATCTAAGTGACTACAATAAAGTACCTATGTTTTAGCATTAAACATGTTGATTACAAATGCATATTCTATATAAGAGGAAAACCAAAATATTAAATTTTTATTTTATTTTTAAGTAATCAATAAATAAACTTCTTTTTGTATTTTAGAAATAAAATGTATAGAAACAAAAAGAAAAATGAAACAAAAGAAAAAAATCTTTGTTTTTAATTAAAAAAGAAATAAAAGATAAACATGCATATTTTTATTGACGTTTTTTAATTGAGCCTTGATAAAATTGAAGAGCACATGAATTGAAAATCCGGCCCAAGGGGTTTAGACTTTAGATTAAGTAGAGCCAGATGGAAAAAACTGGGGCCGAATTGAAGAATGGATCGAAGGCAAATCCGGCCAGACTTTCATCCGGCCTTAGGCACAATATAAACCCACGCTTAGATAAAAGAAGAACTTATACATTATACAAATAGAAACTAAAATTTTTTTATTGCTTCACGTTGCAAATTCTCCAAGAAAAAAAAAAAAAAAAAAAAAAAAAAATATATATATATATATATATATATATATATATATATATATATATAACAAAAAAAAAAAAAAAAAAAAAAAAATACAAAAACATATCTTTTATGGATTAGAAGATTATAATGCTTTTCACAATGAGTAAGGATTTTACAGTTCTACTAATTTCAGAAATGTTGTGAAGTCTTACACTCTTTGTATATCCTTACTTTTAAAACAATCCTAATCAAAAAAGGGCATTACAAAATACAGTACAAACATGGCATTGTAGTGTGTGACATGCATAAGTTATATACATTTTTGGCTTCTCTATAAGTCCATATGTACAAAACACCTTGAAGTCAATGGAAATTGTCCATGACGTTCAAAACTAGAACCAAAACCAAACCCCTTGAAGTAATTGTTGTGATTGTAGCACCATCTCAATTTGGTCAATTGGGAATTATAACGTTTCACTTCATCACTAATATTGATCATGTTTTTGTTTTTTTCTTTCCCTTCGAAATATCCTACATGATGAAAAAATAAATAAAAAGATAATATCCTTTATATCTAGTTAAAATTTGTATGCATACAATTTCAAATGAATATTACAAATTTACAATTTGCTCAAAACAATGGCGTAATCTGAAATGTAGGAGACTAAGAGTTGAGGGTTTTAGGGTTCTAGGGTTCTAGAGTTTAGGATCTCACTGTAAACTTCAAGGAACTCTAAATGATTATTTAAAATTTGATTATAACTTGTCTATTTCTTATTTTCTGGATTAATGAGAAAAGCATAGGATGCTGAAACTTTAATTGACCCCAAAAAATTGACAGTAAGTAAAGGCGGACGAGAAGAATCCTAGGTTTCATGCCAAATTGTCAAAAATTTGGACGCCTCGAAATAATAGGCGACGGGCTAGGCGGATGGGGCGGACGGGGCGGTCGGACACAGTCGGGTCGTCGGCTTGGTCGGCGAACGGGGTAGCTTTGTCCGCCCGTCCGCCGGGCGGACTTGGACCGGGCCAGCCAGCCGCTTCGTCGGCGGACGGGGCAACTCCGTCCGCCTGTCCGCCGGCTCGGGCCACGTCTGCGTGGTCCGGGATAGGTCCGGTCCCGGGCCTCTTTTAGGTCTGGGAGCGGACGGGTTGTTACAGACCTCTAACAATAGACTCAAATAAAGAACACAAGATATACTCATAAACCTACATGTTATCATAAGGGGCTCAAACCACCCGACTATAAAGAAAGATCAATCTATCAAAAGATGATCTCCTCACCCCCAAGCTCCACCTTATATACTATCAAATAAGACTATAAGTCCTTAATATAGACTAGGACTTCTTTTTCCTACTTTTGGCTTTCTAACCTTGTTTCTATCCAAAATTAGCCATTAAAGTAAAAGTCCTAGTTATCCTTTTCTAATCATATCTTGTCCTAATCTTTATCTTCTACTTGGAGTTATCTAACTCCAAGTTCCACATGCTTCTTCTTGTCTGGGAGTTGTTTAACTCTAGTACATTAGTCATCCAAGTGGAGTTGTCTAACTCCATTGCATAAATCCACCCTTTGGAGATCTCTATCTCCGAGCAATCCCTGTTTATCCACTAATGCTCATTTCATCATGAATTAGTCCATGATTCATAAATGCATTCATCCATCAAAGGTCATGACGTAAAGGTCATGACACAATCATACATTCATTTATCTATCAATACATTCACCCATCCAAGGTTTGAAGGGTCACAAGGGTCATGACACGGGTATATTGGCGGACGGCCAACACACATTTTCTCACTTTCACTCTTCCATTTGGAAATCACTGCCACGTCGGATGTGCTACTATTGCTCCACGCGCTAGTTGCTCCTATGTGGTGAAGAGTGGGGGTCATAGTTTGATCATACTACATTGGATTTTGGTCCTTGGTTACTTACATACGTTTGGAGACAGTGAAGCACATTATATATTTTGAGAGAACGGGGATTATATATTGGAAATTTCCATTCTAAAACTGCAAGTGAGTACTGGACACTCAAGTAGTCATGGCGGGGGCAAGTAGTGCTGCAACTAAAGGCAAGAAGAAGTCAAAGCCGAAGGGCGTTGGTCATGAGCTACGGTTTGACATTTTGGATGACGTCAACATCAAGGCTGAGACGGGTTGGGAAAAAGAGGATGTGGAGTATTGGACCTCTAAATTGTGCCGCAAATACGTGAAAATGTATCACATTGGGAAGTTGTGGCCTCGAGAGTGTCACCCTCTTCACACCTGTGAATATTGTTTTAAACCATTGAATTGCCTCAATGATCATTTTGTGCACCGTTCGATGGAGGTGTGGAAGGCCTTATTTCCGGAGAAGGCTATGAGCAAGGGCAAAATTAACTACAGCTTGGCAGGCATGGTTTACGCTGAACTCATACTGGGCCGTCAAGTGGATTGGAGTACGTATCCTACGATAGCGACATTGCCACTTGCGATTGGCAGACGTCAGAAACATATCCTTGATATGTTTGTTCCGAAGGCGCAACTTCCTGAAGCAAGTGAAAAAAAGAAAGCATTAGAGGATGCTGTGGAATCAATTCAGATCCCTCTTGAAATCCAAGTGCGTCGTACGGAAGTACTGAATGGAAAGAAAATGGCGGTAGAACCGGTTTGTATGGGGGACCCTACAAAAGGAAGCACTTGTCTTGTGGACGATGTGGAGGGAGAGGTGTTTTTGACTCCACCGACGGATTTGAACCCTACACAAAACGTGTTAGAAGGGGTGCCAGAAAGCAATGTTGCAATGAAGCTCCCTTGGCCAACAGAACATGGATCTACATCGATGTCACAGAAGCACCAAGAAGAGGATCCTATAAAAGACATTGAAGATAGAGAAGACATTCAAGACGTGAAGGAGGCTCACGCTTGTATTGACCGGTTTTTAGCAGACACAGCACAAGACATCATGTTCTATGTCCCTCCGTCTCCTAAATCAAGGAAAAAACCAAGCCTACTGTCCAGACCTGAAAATGCAATTCGGACTTCACTAAACCAAAATGAAGAGCATCCAACTCAACCGACAGATGTAAGGATGGACTCTCAAGACGAGGCTGCTGTAAACAATGACAAAGAAACCCCGATTATCCAAGATCATCCGTTGCTAGCTTTGTTGGGCCCAGAGGATCTCAAGACTCTACAAAAGATGCCTCCACTAGAAGAGATGGAGAACTTGTTGCAGTGTTCCCTTCGATGGAATCAATTTGAAATTCAAAGAGAAGCAACAAATGGCGGAAATGAAGGGAGCACTATACACGAAGGTGGCCCTGAGCATGTAGGAGGAAATCCTAATGAAGGTGGCACTACAAATGAAGGACGCAGCTCCACTTCAGGCAATTCAACAACAAGATTTGGCGAGATATTTAGAACATCGTATTCTCTATCATGTACAGCTAGAGTTGTGGTTGTATTGACGCTTGTTCTTACACAAATAACTGATACATTTACGAAAATGACACCATCCGTTCTTCATGGTGCTTTGGCTTTCAGAAAGTTTGTCGAGTTTGCGGACAAACTACAAGACGAGAAGTTGGAAGACCTTAAGTATAAATTTTTTTTGGAACAACAGAATTTGGAGTTGAAGGAGGTGCGTTACTCCAAAGAAGATCATGATGACCTCAAGGCAAAGTATGAGATATTGGAGAGCAAATACAACACGTTGTATTGGAGGCCGACCCCAAACTTGAAGCCCTTGGGTAATGCCTATGAGAGTGTCAAGAAAAATAACAAGACTTTGAAGCGAACGAATGACAATTTGAAGGCCATGAATGAGAATCTCAAGGCTATGAATGAGAAGTTGGTGTTGGAGTTGAAGACATGCAAAGAGATGTTAGAAGAGCATCGCAAAACATTGTGGACATTACAGAACGAGAAGGCAGGTCAACAATCGCCTGGCGGAATAGGGCTATTAGAGGCAAGTGAACCAACACAAGAGAGCGATCAACTATCTTCTTCCTCTTGACGAGGGCAAAGCTGAGGATGGGACCGTAGAACTCCGACAGTGCATTCCGAGTCCAAAATCCATAGTTTTCCCCTCATTTGAAGATGCTTCCATGCAATCACAAAATCCAGAAGTTGAAAAGTTAAGGCATCGATTGGACTTGGCAGTTCGAGGAAAGAATGAGGCCGAATCAACAATGAAACGAATGATGGAAGTAGGGGTACTAAGTGAAATCCTTCCAAAGGAAAATGCGGATTTACGGTGGATGATGTGGACGCGACAACTACAAGATCATTCCTCAGTATCATCCGGACTCATGAACGGGCTCTTGAGGTATGCATTGCAATCAGACACAGCATACGAGAATGTCAAGCGTTCTTATGAGCGTTTTGTAGAGAAGTTGGAGGAGGAAAGAAAGGACCTTGATTTAAAACTTACGGTTTGGGGGAACATGGATAGGATGTATAAGCGGCTAAACCACGGAAAGACCTATGATACGGAGAACATTGATTGGACTTTGGAAGCGGAGGAAGGATGGGTCCCTTATGGCATGTTGTCAACTCACTTCCAGCAACATGAGAAGGAGCTTGTGCTAGGAAGTTTTCCAAATACTCCCATCTTGGAGGGTCATTGTTCTCTTTGCCAAGGTTGTTTTGGGCCCGAAGGAGCTATAGCATTGGGACAGTGTCGCCATACATTCCATGTGTTTTGCATTCAAAGATCAGCGGAATTTCAACGCCGTTGTCCCGAATGCCGTATTCCTCTGAGTCCAAGGCTGTATGAAATGCTAGGGATTTTGTACCGTATGCCTACGGGGCACGAATACAATCGATGGAACCTTCTACTTGACCAAGAGCCATACAAATTTCAGAACTATTTGCATTGGAGGAAACCAATGAAGTGGGATGCTCGATCACAAATATATGAGCTATGCGATGGCCCATTTCCCACCAAAGATAAATTCTTTTGGATGACGTCTGACGTGGAGGTTGAGTTGCGTGCCTTCGAGATTAAGAACAGCGAGGCTCGAGAGTTGTTCTGTCACAGCATGGGCGGACATTGGAGCACACAGCACTAAAAGTTCTTTCGAATTCCCGAGAAGGAATGGAAGAGAGAGGGTCCAAATGACCTCTTGGTGGAGGTTGAGCGTGATCCAAAAGTCATAAAGCAATTTGCGGGCTACAATACGGATTTGATAGGGCGGGCCCTCATTTTGTCGAAGTTGGAAGAAGCAGCAAGAGTTCATTCTGTGGTGGACCTAAACGGTAAATCATCTACAGAGCATAAGATGGAAGACGTTGCAAGGGCATTTGACATGAACATGAAGGACATTATAACCAAGTGGAGGAAGTATCTAGGAGAGGGAGGCGAACAAACTTGGATGATGAAAAGCGAGGATGAAATGATAAAACAACTGATGGATGACATAGATTGTGCTGTGAGGGCTTTGAGGGCCCACAAAGTGGAGCTGTCTTCGAAGAAGAAGAATAAACGAAAGATTGAAGAGGAGGATGACCACTCTCCGGAAACCAAACGACAATTTGAGAGGGTTGACATGCAGGTACAAGCTAGCCGCGGAGGGAGCAGCCATGGAAATAGTCCGCAACCGGTGCCTCGTCGAACAAGTAGAAGACTCATGGCGAGGGAGGGGACATCTCGTGATGCCGAAGAAGATAATAGTGTGTTGAAGTAATTGTGAAATGTTTAATTTCCTATGTAGTCGTATTTTAATGGCACTACGGATATAATTATGTAGTGTGGGCTTCATTTTTTTTATGACTAGTAGTATTGTACGTGGCCCACCATGTCCATCATGACTTTTTTGTATTGCATATACATGTAGTGAAGAAAAACATGTTGCAAGTAATTATTTATTTATTTGAATATATATATTATGTTTTTATCATAATATTCATTTTCTTGGACTAAGTTTTATTGAAATGTGCATGTTATGTCCAATTTTTAGTGAATTGTGTCGTTGATTGAGAATTTTGTTGTAGTACTTAACACTTGTTTTCTACTACTTTCGTAATCTAGTTATCCCTAGGATGGAATGCAACCAACTGAACCAAGAGCCCAAAAGTTCGAAGTAAAGAAGTAACTAAGTAAAATTGACCACCCTAAAAGGCTAAAACCGCCCGTCCGCCTCGTCCGCCCGCCCGCCCCCCCCCCCCGTCCTACCGGCCGTCCGCCTTGACCGACCCGACCGACCATCCGTCCGCCCTGTCCGCCCACCCCGTCCGCTGGGTTTTCTGACCGTTGGCAACGGTTACTTCTAAGGCATACAACATTCAACAAATTAGGAGTATAAGAGCAAGGAAGAAGGCATTTACAAGCACTTCTGAGAAACTGAACGCTAAGATTTCCAAGGGCTAGGAGTTGCAATCTTTGTGTCCCTTGCTTGATAATGCATAGTTCAGTGGACAGGGGGGCTTTGGTTTCCAAGGCTTTGCTTACAGACTATATTTGATACATGTGACATGGTGATTTGAACCTAAACATTTGGAACTGAAGACAAGATTGGAACTTGAACTTGGACTTGAACTTGAATGGAGCTTTCCACAATGAGTAAAGATTTTTCCGGTTGGTATGTTGTTCCATCAAGCGGTAAAGTGTAGTGCAAGGCATGTGACTTGGTGTTTGCAAATCGGAAGTGTCGCATGTTGAGCCACCTTGGATATGAAGGCAAAGACAGTGTTTGCGACAGGGGGGTAAGCATATGTCCAAAATTGACTTCGTCAATTCGAACTCTTTTTGCCGGTTGTAATGGGTTATTTCCATGAAGATCGGCCCTTGACAATGTAGATGGTGAAAACATAGGGAGGGTTGCAAGCAATGCTTCAAATGGAAGGGATTTTTCACGTTCAACACAAGAGGACTTGTGTGCAGCGCCGTCTAAAATTCATCGTGCGTCTTCAAGGGTACATCAAAGTGTGAAAACATCAAGTGAACAATGTCCAACTCCACCCTCTTCCATCAATCGGTCACGAAGACAAAGTTGGCTAGTAGATGGGTTTGAACAAGCTGATAGACGCAATTTGAATGTGTTGTGGGCCAATTTCTTCTATTCAGCCAACATACCATTTGCGGTAGCTCGAAGTGAGGCCTTCAAAGAAGCAGTGAAGAAAACAGCTGAGTTTGGTAAGCCATACAGCCCACCATCGTACGACGCTCTACGAACCAAATTACTAGAAGAAGCGAAAGAAGATGTCAAGCTAAAGTTGCAGAAGAGGACCGAGGATAGTATCAGAAAGTTTGGAGCAACCTTGTCTATTGATGGATGGAGTTTGGTTACAAATCGGCCATTGGTGAATTGTATGCTTGTATCTTCTGCAGGGGAGCAATTTTTGGGATCGGTGGACACAAGTGGGTTCGTAAAAAACGCAGAGTACTTGGCTTCTATTTTGGACAAATTCATACAGGAGGTGGGTCCGCATAATGTGGTGCAAATAACAACGGACAATGCTCCTGTAAACCCTCGAGCATGTAGAATCATAAAAGACAAATATCCTCACATTTTTTTTCAAGGTTGTGTAGTGCATGCCTTGAATTTGTTGCTAAAAGATTGGGGGAAGGAAGCATGGGTGGCGGATGTCGTGGCCAAAGCTCATATGGTTCTTACGTTTTTTAGAAAGCGGCACATGCCGCTTGCAATATTTCGTTCATACGAAAAAGAGCACAGCTTATTGATGCCAAACAAAACAAGATTTGCTTCAAATTTCATTGCGCTTGAACGCTTGTTGAAAGTGAAGGGAGCACTTGAACAGAGTGTGACAGATCCGCGTTGGGAACAATATGTGAGGACGTTGGATGACAAGAAAAAGAAGAACCGTACAAAGTCTCGGTGTACAAAGAAGATAATAAACAGTGAGCATTTTTGGAGGCGTTGCACAAATTTTATGCAGTTGATGGGCGTTGTTGTGTATGGCCTTTGTGATTTAGATGCAAAGACGCCATGTTCAGGGAAAGTTTTGCATATTATGAGGATGTCGGTCGCATGTGGGGGGGTTAGAAGATCCGCCTTTTCTATTGAGCCCTGAATTTGCCAAACCATTGAAGGAGGCGTTCAACGCTAGATGGGAAATGGTAGAGACCGATCTCCAATATGCAGGAGCTCTTTTGAATCCCTATCTTTTGCACGATAAAGAACTAGCTGACGATTCAGAGGCCACCGAGGCATGCAAGCGTGTTCTCATGCGAATATGTAAACCTACGGACTACGCGGACGTCGTCAAGGAATTCATGGCGTTTCGACATAGGGAGCCTCCCTTCCACAACATGTTGGATTCAAGTGAACAAAAATTATCGGCACACGCTTGGTGGGATTTTGAAGGCGCATGTGGGAAGCTCATTGCTCCAATTGCAAGGAGAATATTGGGCCAACCGGTATCTTCATCTTCATGTGAACGGAATTGGAGTAGCTATTCTTTTGTTCACAACAAATCTCGGAATAAGTTGAGAACAAAGAGAGCTGCGGATTTGGTGTATGTGTACACTAATTCAAGAGTGTTGGCCGCATCCAAGGAGAGGGATGAGAAGAAGTGGTACCTTGAAAATGTAGATTCAGAAGAATTGGAGGGACCAAACGAAGATGACGAGAGCAGCGAAGATGAAGAAGAAGGTGTTCGTGTGGACGGGAATGAAGCACATGGACAAGAAGCAAATTGGTACGACCCAATATTCAATGAAGAAGAAGATTTGGATGGCAACACATACAATTTTGGAGGTGAACCGTTTGGAAGAGTAAATATGGATGATGATGACATGGGCAACAATGACCGAGACGAGTACGACTTTCCAATGGACGATAATGATTGTGGAAACGATGAAGGCGTACCTTCCATAGCAAGGTTTGTAGATGGAAATCGATTTCTAAGTAGTGACAAGGTCCTCAATCTAAACGAAGAGGATGCAAATGTCCAAGTCCTGACTTTTAATGGAACCATAGCATCCAATGCTAGAACTTCCGAAATAGATGAAGTGATTGGAAGCGGTAGGTCTCCATCCATAGTGGTGGCCCAACTAGAAAAGAATGACAACGTTGAGGACCGCGAGCAAATGAATGTGGACAAGATAAGCGTGGAGTCTCTAGGAGGATTGGCAAGCAAAAGCAATGGGGAACCAAGTAGCCTAAACTATGAAGCGAGTGGGGCACAAGACAATGTACGTTCGCGTTTGATAGAATGTGGAAGTCCGAACTTGCTTCACAGTGGCCAAGGCACAAAGGAAAACACGACAAGTTTTGTACGTCCACCGCATAGCATTCCTCCAATAGGTGCACACTCACTATTTAATAGTGTAAGCACTACTTTGGTGGGTTCAGGAAGTTCTCAACGTCCGACACGAGCTTCCATCATTTCGAAAGAAATAGAACGTACCGAAAATCGAAGATTGCAGATTTCTTCATTCACCGATGACGAGGAAGATGAGACATTGGCCTCAATGTTAAAGAAGCAAGGAAACCGCCTACCAGCATCTTCAACAAGGCTAGCGGATCCGACACTGGAATCTTCAAATGCTATAGAGGCATTCACTGAAGAAGGGAGAAAGGCAGGGATGACAATGATGATGGAAGAACCCTCTAAAGCAAAGAACAAATGAGTAATGGAGCCATTTGCTATCTCTCCAACGAAGAAAGTGAATGCAGGAAAAAAAAACCTTGATAAGCGTTTGTCTATTCCAGAACTTCCGTTGAGAAAAGGAAAAGCGGTTGATCGCCTCCGTGAACGTGTAGAGAAAACCTTGATGAAAGCAAAGAACGAGCAAATGATGGGCAAGCCTAAGAAAGCTCGTGTATCTTCAACAGTACAAGAGAAAAGAGGGGAAACTCAAACACTTTCATCAGACGATGAAGAGAACACCATGAGTGATGAAGATGATGGATTCCAATCAAGAGAGTACAGTAGCAGGGCAGAGGTGAAAGGAGATAGTGATTACCACCCCTAGGCATTCAAATTTAGAAAGGATTTGAATGAAGAACATTTACAGAACTTGGTGCTCAAATGCTTACGATTTAGAGAGATGAATAGCTAAGATTTATTAGTTCTCGGAGCATTTCATAGTAGTACAAGGTTGCCAAATTATCTTGAAAAAATTAATGAAACTATCATTTTGGGGGAATTTTGTCCCAAGTGATATTGAAGAAATCTTCATTGTGTTATTTTTTGTTCTCAATTTCAAGTGTGTAGCACGTAAAAATTTCTGAAGCGCCAAAACTCACAAATATGTAAGAAGAACCCTAAAACAAACTGAAAATCATGCAAAATTGCAAAATGCAAAGTTACAAACCCTCACTCTCTCAGTCGGTCACTCCCAGACTCCCTAAACCCCTTGGCCCTTGAACCGTTCGCGCGTCCGCCCGTCCGCCAATCCGTCCGCTCTCCCGTCCGCTCGTCCGCCCGTCCGCCACTCCGTCCGCTCGCCCGTCCGCCACTCCGTCCGCTCGCCCGTCCGCCACTCCGTCCGCTCGCCCGTCCGCCCATCCGTCCGCTGGCCCGTCTGCCCGTCCGCTAAGAAAAACGGCCGTCCGCCCGCCCGCCCGTCCGCTAGTCTGACCGGCCCGTCCGCCAATCCGTCCGCCCGCCCGCCCGCAGGACGGCGACCGAGGACCGTCCGTCTGCGTCCGCAGGGTCCGGACGTGCGGACGTCCGATTTTGGACGCAATTTCGCCGCGGACGCACGTCCACGACAACCCTGACGGTGAGTCATATTTTTGAGTGACATGGAATATGACTATGGTGAGTCATATTTTGCTATGACATGAAATATGACTGCGGTGAGTCATAATTTGCAATGAGATGGAATATGACTGGTGAGTCATTTTTCACAGTGACGTGGAGTATGACTATGGTAAGTCATATTTTCCAGTGAGGTGGAATATGACTACGGTGAGTCATATTCGGCAGTGACTTGGAATATGACTATGTTGAGTCATGTTTTGCAGTCATGTAGAATATGACTGCGGGGAGTCATATTTTGTAGTGACAAAATATGTGACTGTGGTTAGTCATATTTTCAGTGACGTGAAATACGACTATCACGAGTCATATTTCCCAGTGACATGACATATGACTCCTCCTAGTCATATTTCATGTACAATACGATTACTGAGTTTTTTTGGTTACTGCTATGAGTGAGGTCTACTTCTATTTTTTCTAAAAAAAATTCATATCCTCTTCCATGCAAAAGAAACCAACATGACATTCTAATATCAAGTCCTAAACATGAATTTGCAACTCCTTCAATCACCAAAGCTGGACATAAATTCAAAGATGCACTTCAAAGACATTTATTACTCAAGTTCAAAACACATACGATAAACATTCGCACTGTAAACACCAAAGGTACACACACACCTTACTTTATACTGCAGTGTGCAATCCACTACTTCATATCTTCATTCATTCAGCTGAAGGAGCCAAAGCTTCAATGGGCCACTTCGTCACAGACTTCACAATGTCGCCTACATGCACTATAGGAGGGTCGTCGTTGTTGTTTGCCTCATACAAAAGAACCATTTCCGATCCAGGAACCACAGATGTTATGCTAATAGACACATTACCCTCTTCAATGAGCCGTCCATGAAGTGAACCTCCTGCAACATTAATTATAACTCCGTGTGCAATTACATTTTCTTCGGCCTTCTTGTCATCATCCACGTCAAACAATTTCACCTTTGACCCTACAGCCCAGGAGACAAGGCTTTGGTTCTTTGAGCTCCGAGAACCTTTAAGCGATGTCTTTCCACCTTGTGCATCCTGTATTTGCATTGACAATACATGTACACTTTAAGTATACAAACAATGGAGCTTCACTTTCACCAGTTTCATTGGAAGGCAAACAATATATTCAAAAATACATACCTGGGGCAATGGATTTTGTAACTGACTGATCGCCTTGTCCAAGAACATCACACAATATTCAATGTCGGAAGGATTTTGATTAAAAACTTCAAAGGGTCCTTTCAGGTTCTTTAGGAAGTTGTCTTCTGAAGCTAAAGGATCCCATGCAGCAATGGGTAATACATTTGTACCAGGTGACTTAGATGTAGCTGTGGAATCCCAATCCACTTGAAGGACCCTAGCCGAGCCATGGGTTGGATCTGGAATCATGTCAAATAAATCATGCAAGTCTCTCTTTCCACCACCAACTTCCCTTCCCTAAAGAAAACACCACTTCATGGGTGTCCCATGAGCTAGGAATCTAGCCACTTCCTGTAGAAGCGCCTCTCCAATCGGAGCCCATATCCCGACATCAAATCGAGAATGGAGCATTGTCACAAACGTTGCACACTTAGCCCTTTTCTTAATTTTTACTTTAAACTCTCTATCATAATGAATTGTACCATCGGGCCCTCACTCTTTTCCATCGTGCAGTGGTCGGATGTCACACAGAAAACCTAGGACATTTAACACAAGTATCTTTCTACGTGAATCATCCGAAACTCTCACCGGTGGAAACTTCAACTTCCTTGACATATTCTTCTTCTTTGGAGGTTTGCCAACCTTTGCAGCCTTCATTGCCCCCCTCCTTATGGGGGGCTCCTCCTTTGTGAATTCTGAACTAAATTCTGAACGTTCTTGCCGAGACCCTCCTGCCCCAGTCTACATGCACATCAATAATTTAGCATTCACCGTCATTTACATTCTACAAAACATGAATTCAACAAATACAAGAACAGAATATCAATTACAAATTATACATACATGTGACTTAGGAGCACCTATGGCTACTCACACAATAACTACTCTAATCACCCGTGCTTATACATATTAAAATATTAGTGGCCCTCTTTAGAAATGGTGGAAAATTATTAGCCATCATAGCATGCAACAAAATATACTTCACCACAGTCACATAATGATAAACAAGAATACTCATACTCATACGTAGTGTAATACATAAGGACCTTCTTGAACACAAGAAAATTAGCACCTCGTAAAACAGAGAAATAAAAGTAACTTCGCAAAGTTATATACAAAGAGATATGGCTAATACAACTTACATATAAGTTAATATGACTCCCTATAGTTACACAATATGAAATACAACTTCCATTACTTATATATTAAAACATTCAACTTTCATTAGTTATATATTAAAAAATATTACTGCAGTCTACTATATACTACTAAATATGACTATTACTAGTTATATTCTATAAAATATGACTGGCACTAGTTATATTCTATAAAATATGACTGGTACTAGTCATATTTTACAAATTCTGCTTAAAAACAGTTATATATTGAAAATTGCGACTGCCACCATGCATATACTACAAATTTTGATTGAAGGCAGTCATACATTAAAAATTATGACTGCCACTAGTCATAGTATATGCAAACACTAAAATTAATGATTGTCCCTAATCACAAAACATAAATTATGATCGCCAACACTTGCATTCTAAGACATACTAATGCTTCCTATTCCACATGCACGTTATGCACAACTCATACACATACACAACATATTCATTAACATGACAAAACCAACCTTGTGTAGAATACTGTACCATCTTGCATTTCACTATCATTCAAACATTATTTATTTGTTCACCTAAAACAATTACACTTTCCATAAAACTCTTTTTAATAAACAATAAACTCAACAAATGAAGCAGTGAATACACTCATGCCAGTCCATCTCACCTTTGAATCATGTTGCACCTCCTTCGTCTTGTCACCAGCATTCCCTCCAGTCAATGCTCCACGGCTGGATTGAAGACTTCTGTTTGTGCCCAATTTCTCAACCTCGCCCTTCCTCTTCTTTACACTTACATGATCCTTTTTTCCTTTTGTAACACCGACTGGTTTTGCACTTGCTTGAACCGTTGGCAAAGTGTTCCCATTTTTCTTTACATTTTCCACCTCATCAATAGCGTCTTCCTCCTTTAAAGTCACAATCACATTCATAATTCAGTTGGTGGGATTTCATGTCTAACTTCCTCAAATGACATACAACTCTAAACAAATACAATGGCAACAAAGCCTATTCAAGTACGTTGAATGACATTGAAGGGCTTATGATCTTTGCACAAACCTCTATTGCCGCATCCACAAACTCAACCTCTTTCCACACATTCACTACATGGGGTTCTGTGGTTGCTTCTCCTAGTGTCTTCAGAGGGGCAGGGGTGCTGACATTTACCAATCCCTCCATCATCTCTTTACCACCGGCACCTTCAAGCACTGTGGTGCCTATTTCAGAACTTGAAGTGTGTGTATTCCGTCCACTCTGCTTCCGGACCTCGAATAGAAGCTGCTTCACTAGGGTACCCATTTCACTCAGCTCCCCTTTGATAGTCTCTTTAAACGTATACAATTCATTTCGCACTTCTTCTATGCCTTTACCAGCCAACCTTGAATTACTCAATGCCCCTCCTGAACTTGACGAGCGGATGTGCAATGATTTGTCCAGTGAAGCAAGCTCTGCTTCCACTTCCATTTGAGTAGGGGGTCTACCCAAATGTGTAGCCTGCAAGGAAGGCAGTCCTACATGTATTAATTTCATGACCAACACAATCAAACGTACTTAAAACACTAAGAAGCATTGACAATAAATACACTATTTCACCTCCTCACGCATGTGTCCAATTGCAAGTGAAAATACTAACATAACTTACTATTTAGAAATGTAAATTGTCATATTGTAACCACGTACGACTTCATGTAATTATAGGACTACCTACATATGACTATACATTGTTACCACTGTATCCTAATATGAGTACATGTAGTCACATGCAATGCTACATACAAGTGTAGGTAGTCACAATACAGTCAAAATATAATTTCATGTACATCAATGTCTATTCATTATGATTGAATGTACTCATAGCACCATCTTATTCATCATTCTATGTTGTACTAAACATTTCTAATTCCTGGCTAAACATTGTCATATCCCCAAAAACCTTTGCCTTATATAGATGCTCAATTAAAGAATCAATGATTGTGAAAATAATACTACATACACAATAACATGCATCAACTACAATGACAGGAAGGCAAACGTCTCTTTTACTTACAAGGCGTGATTTAACTTCTCCCTCAGATCGTCCACTGTAGGACACATTTTGCACGGTCTGCCGTGCTACCTTCATACGTTCAGAATATGCTACTTTATCTGTCCTCTTGATGAGCTTCTTGAAGATCTCAACGTGGTGTGCCTTCACAGTTTTTGGAATGGGAGCCTCAGCTTCTATCAATTTCTTCATGTTTGCCCTTTTCGTCTTCATTTGTAACCTCAAAATGCGGAAGAAGACATTTTCAGGTACATCGCCTTTTCCACCACGATACTCGAACTTTGACGCCATTTTCTCCTTGATTGCTAAAAGTAGAGGTCGGGGATGTGAATTGAAGTCATCCACACTCCAATCCAAATCACGAGAATACCCACGAAGCTTTGTCAACCAATCCGCTCTATGCACTCCCGTAGGACAACCCATAAGATCAACTTCAACCCAATCTTTGTCATCAACCTTCTGTAGATTCCTTCTCAACTGCTTGAGATTGGATTGTCGTTGAAGACTTGTGCTTCTGTCCACATTCCGAAATTCCTCGCCTTCAGTTGCACTCAGCTTCCGCATCTTCTCACGTAATTCATTTGGGTTAGCTCCACTCTTTGCCATGCGCTTCAATATACTGACTTCTCGTAACTCCAGCTCATCTACTACATCAGTAGAGAGCTCGTCATTTGGGCCATCTCCATCATCCTCCGCACTGAAGTGCTTGGCCATGTCTTCTTCAGATTCCTCCCCCATCATTGTGTCCTCAATGTCATCAAATAACAAATTATCCACTAGTAGAAAAATACAGTGACCAAATTAACAAAAATCAACAGAAAAGTGTTGAATTTCTAACAAAAAAGTGTTGTTTTAGAACAAAAAAGTGTTAATTTTTTTGTTAATTTGGTCACATTATTTTTTTAAATTATTTTATTTTGAAAAAAAATGAATAAAAGTGACACATGGCAATGCCACGTAGGCACCCCCCAACTATCCACGTGGCATGCCACACAAGCTACTTAAATGCCACGTGGACAGTCCAAATGCCACATTGGCAATTCACGTGGCAAACGTTGCCATCAAGGTTTGAACCTTGAACCTCATGGTTGAGGCCCAAGACTCAAACCAATGCATCACTTATACATATACATGTTTAAAGTGTATATAAAATCTTATTTGTTTAGTTTTTCATTTTTTTCCCATTGTTTTTTAAAGTCAGCTTACTTCAGGGCTGGTTTTGACTTAGTAAATGACCTTTTTTCAAGAAACTTTGAACTAATAAAAGTTGGAAAATCAAGCCAACTTTCACCTCCAACAATCCGTTTGAGATTTAGATCCTCCAATCAAAAGGTATGGACAAAAATCAGAGAGGGGTTTTAAAAATGTAAAAAAAATGATTCATTTTCACCCCTCTCTGATTTTTGTCCATACCTTTTGATTGGAGGATCTAAATCTCAAACGGATTGTTGGAGGTGAAAGTTGGCTTGATTTTCCAACTTTTATTAGTTCAAAGTTTCTTGAAAAAAGGTCATTTATTAAGTCAAAACCGGCCCTGAAGTATGCTGACTTTAAGAAATACCGAATTGTTAATGTTTAGTTTTAAAAAAAATCTACATTGTACAATTAAAGATTCCAAGAGATTCCAAGAGATTCCAGGAGATTCTAAAAGATTCCAAATTATTCCAAAAGATTCCTAAAAGATTCTAAAAGATTTAACAAAATTTTGTTGATTTTAGTTGCACTATCCAAATCAACAAAAATAATGTGACCATTTTGTTAATTTGGGCAAAATCAACAAAAATTTGTGAAAATGGACAATACAATACCCAAGTTAACAGAAAATTGTTGACTATTTGTTGATTTGGTCACTGATTTTCTACTAGTGATCCTCTTCTGCTTGTGTCGTGACCACCACGTCCTTTGATGATGTCATCGTCTTCTTCTTTGTAACTTTCTTAGGCCACGGCCTAGGGTGATGTTGTTGCTGTTCAAGTACCTGTGAAGGCAAATAAAAATAATTGATTATATCGTAGTAACTATTACTTGTGACTGCAACCAATCACAGAATATCATTTGTAACTACAAAAAGTCACCAAAAATCATTTCTAACTACCAACAAGTCACGGATAATCATTTTTAACTACAAACAGTCACGAAAACCCATTTTTAACTACAAATAGTCACAAAAAATCATTTCTAACTACCAAGAGTCATAGAAAATCATTTCTAACTACAAACAGGCACAAAACAATATATCCGACTTAACTTGAATTCTCAAAATATTATTTGTGACTACAAGCAGTCACAAAAAATCATTTGTTACTTGGCTTCCAGTCACAAAACATCATTTGCGACTGCAAATAGTCAAAGAAGACAATGCAGGACTTGACTTTCAGTCACAAAATATCATTTGCAACTGCCAACAATCACAATGGACAATACTTCACTACAAACAATCACTATGGATGAATATTGACTGCCACAAAGTCAATAAACAACAATAATAACTAAAAACAGTCATAAAACATGATTTTATAGTCAGAAGTCTACATACTGTTGTCATTCATGACAATAATCACTCACGAATGGTCATTTGAGACTACAATATATTTTACTCAGTCATTACGAAAGTACTGATTAAGAATTGATTTTCTCTAAACTTGATCAATCACATGTACTCATGTGACACTCAAATGACTTAAAACTTCTTCTTTTTTTAGAAAATAAATCCTATAAATCCACTTGCAGAACTTGAAGACCTTAGAAATGACGAAGACCACATTTCTAAAGACAAATCATGAGTCCTATAAATGGTTGCACTCTTCTATAAAAAATGTCCTTTGCAATAATCCACATATGCATGGCAATTGCAATAAAACAACGCTTCAACAATGATGGGAAATTTTCCCAATATTCCATTAATTATATGCATTTCAATATAACTATTACTTGCATTTGGGAAGGAATTCATCTAACCTTCAATGTATGGTACTCTCCCTTTGACGCCTCTTCCTCTACTTCTTTGTCACTATCTCCTGAGTTGATGCCAAAACTCCCCCCCTCCACAGCCTTCTTCGTTGTTGCCCGTGTCTGCCTCTCAAATGCTGGGAACACAGTGTCAGAGCTCTCCCCTCCTTTTTCTAGCTTTATTGCTTGTGGCTTCTCAAGGGGCACGTCGCGGCTGCTCTCAAAAATCCCCGCAAGCTGATTAGAAGTCATTTCCAATATTGGAAACGTAATTGCTGAAAAACTAGCAATTGTGCGAAACAATTCCACTTGCACATCATCTGACAGATTAGCTATCTGTCTTGTCAATTTCGCCAAGATATTGTCCATAGTTCTAAATCCTAGAGCCTTGATGTGATTGATTTAGATCAAAGAACACATGGGTCAGACCTCTCCATTATGTTTCAAACTAATGACACTTCCCTATAATTAACTTGAATCTGAACTATCCTTAATCATGATAAGGGACAACAATTTTGGCTTCAATGAACTCTTACAGACAACTCCATTTATGTTTCGAATATTTAGTAGAGCTCAGTATCTTACCTCACTTCTCTAAGGTTTGCCAATTGTGCCGCAATGTCCAACAAGCCTAAATCACTTAATTTCTGTGAGTTCCTCTGAATTTTTTCTTTTTTCAACCTCTCGTACTCATTGATCTCAGAAGCCATGCTATTGTGGGAGTTTACATGGACGAGTCGTACTTGGAAAGGAAAAAATTGCATCTTAGTACAATAGTGACATCTCAAGCATTAATGCTAAGTGCTAACATCTTCTTCATTTTTATATGGTATAGAGTAGGAAACAGCAAGATACCATTATATAACACATATTACAATTAGAAACTACAACTATGCAAAAAAATGAATACCGTTGTTCTAAATAGTCATCCATTACATTTTAATTCAATCACAATTGAATACATGCATAATGTTTTAAACTTTTATGACTATCTTCAAGCCACTGTACTCTTATTACGCTACACTATTCTTTGAAGGCCACATGTGATAATGCTAACATAAAAACATATACCTAATTTTATTCATGAAGTCCCTTTGTACAGTGAAATGTGTCCACCTTCGTAGACATCATTATATTCTAGAAAATTGGTAGTAGGGGAAAAAAAAATCCCATTCTAGACAATTGTTTTCATTTCCTCAAAATCAAAATAAAGTTTTAGATGAATAAGATTAGAAAAGGGCTCATATTTCTCTATTGCTTGAGATAAGAAGAATGTTCCATTTGAATTAAAGTCATTCAATGAACATTTAAATATATTATTGTCAAAATCTTTTCACCATCACATTCATGATTCATAACATATAAGCTTTTCTTTGTGAATTGCCTTTCTTTAGGAGTCATTGATTTTTTGAGTGAAATGTCAAAGTAGGACAATGTTATGCCTAAATTTCAACCTAATTCTGAAACTTCGCAGAATTTATCTTCATTGAAGCTATAGAAACTTAATTTTTTTTAGAATTAAAAAATATTACCAATGTCCTCAAAATGTGTACAAAATGAGAGTAAAATACTGCAGTGCATTCAACGTCATTCAAGGAGTTCCACCAATGACGTACTGGAAATTGATACAATTGTCAAATCTCGTGGCTTCACGACTCTATGATGCACTCCTCATGTCGTTCAAATAAAATTGAGCACCTGTGCACGGAGGACTTCCAATTAGAAACTACATCGTGCCCTCATTTTCCAACAAGAGAACACTCCAACAAACAATGCAAACATAACTTCCGTTTCATGCGTTACACTGCCTGTGACTTTGTTTGGTGACTACGATTATAGTGAGCTTTTGGGTTCTTTGGAAGGTGACACGTGCGGGCTATGGTAAAGGAGAATACTTCTTGGTTGGACACGATTTCCCAGCCTAAATTGAACTGCCAAGACAAACTTCATGACGCGTACAGAGACCAGAGGTACCGAACTACAGTTTACCTTCTCTAAAATGACTATATAAGTTAAATAGGTACAAGTGTACTTCAACCCCAGGCTAAAAAACAAAATCAGAGTTCTTGAAGTACTTGGTGGGAAAAAAAGCTGCAAATTCTAATGATGTACAGTAGGTCCCAAGTAGAGAAATCCCTCTACAAATGAAACCCATAATCTCATTATTGAACTCCGCACTGAAGTCAACACAACATAGATCGTGATACACAAAGACCTACACAAGCACAGTAACTGGATGAGTCCGCAACGGACCCAACTGATTTGATAATGGACCCAAATGATTTGATGAAGGACCTGCACGAACACCACCAATGTCTCCCAGTCAGTCGAAGCACATGCACAAACCCCAAGAAACTTAGAATCCAACAATTTAGAATCCTCGTTCAAGCAAAACAACTTACTTCACGTTGAAGGTGGAACTGAGGAGTCCCTGAGAACTAGTACCCGTGCTAGTGCAGGCCTTTGTTTCGTTGCTTTCGGCAGCCAGCTGCAGAGAAGTTGTAATCTTGGGATAGTTTTCTTTGTACAACCTTGGTAGGTCCAATGATTTGGAGGCGATGCTCAAAGGGTAGCAGAATCGAATTTTGATGTTGTACCTCCTACAACCTGCCAAACATGACCTCAATTAATTTGAGTTCTAGCACTAATATGTCAGACCATGCTGTAGTAGAAAAGAACTGTCTAGGACCCGTGTACACAAACTCATACGCGCTGCGCAGGGCGTGAAGAAGATGGGCGAGATCCACGGTGCACGGTGGAGAAAGCAACGCGTACTGGAAGATGACGGTCCCGCATTTGCAGCCGGACCAGCCCTACCATGAGGACCTGCGAGGTTTTTAAGGAAAGCGGGACCTGATGAGGTGCAAATATAGCACCGTCACCTAACCCTCACTTACGCTCCAGGTGTAGCACTTCATGAAGACAGGCCTTCAGTCGTGCCTTCGAAAGTGGGCCCGGATTACCTGTCGCGTCGGCTGGACTTTGGGCTCGGCCACGACCCCGCAGCCTGGTTGGCAGATTGCGATCCGCAACTTGCCGCCCACTCCTTTAACGACCCGGACCCCAGGAGAAGCAGCGCGACGGAGACGGATCGCTTGCCGCAGAAGGCGGACTCTGTATGTAGATTTTTTTTTTTTCAACTTCCTTTGCTTGTACTGCGTCGCCGTTCGCGCCCACGCCGTTGTTGCTTTTCCTGACTTTGTTGCGATTTGGGGAATGCGACAGGTTGCACGCCTTTTGTACGCCTCGTCCACGCTTGCTTTAACACGACAAGATTTGAAAATTTGCGGAGATCAGTTAATTAGCTCCATATGATCACCTGATTGGTTCAGTTCATGTGCAACTGGACTTGTCGAAAATGCCGATCAAATTACAGAGGACTAGATTCGTTTTTTAAGTACATCTAGCGTCGCCAAAAAATTGAGATATTTGGGGTTAATCTAGTGCATAGTTCACCAAGAATGTGAGTGCACTTTCAGTTGGTGGTATGTGATGTAGAATTGTATGTGAACGTCTTCCAGGATTGAACAAAAACTCCTTTGATTTCTTTGTGTGTGTTGAATTAATTCGTTGAAGTCCGCGCCTGCTTTAACACGCCAAGATTTCACGACTTGCGGAGATCGCAAATTCGCAATTGATCAAATTAATTGTTGACTTCCAATGCGAGTGTCTATTAACTCCATGCACATTGACTACAACCAAAGGCCATCATGAAGAAGAAATTACAATTGCCAACGAAACTGAGAAAGTAGCAGTCTTTAAAAAAGTCAATACAATTCTTTTCAACTTTAGTCATTACGAACCAGAATTCAACCATTAATCTTTGAGCCAATGCATTACTTAATTACTTACCTGGTCTAAGCAAAACTTGGCCAGCTCTAATGGGGGGTCTTCTGGAGAAATTGGCATTCTGTTTCTTGAGAAACTCCATGGCGGTAGCAGGCGACGATGCAACGATGCAATGTGCTTGCCCTAAGCGCAGTGACATGAGAGGGCCATACTTCTTCGCAAGCTCTGCTAAGCTCCGGTGAGACAATGGGCTGAGCAAGTGCAGAGACCCAAGTAGAGGCAACCCAATTGGTCCCGGAGGTAAATTTGTGGGTCTTCTCACCACTATACTAACCAGAATGATCACCAACACCGTCGTTGCCAAGACTTGCAAGATGGTCGTTTGTTGTTAGAATTCTCCAAAGAAAAAATGAAACAAGAAAAATTCCCTTCTCAAATTTTTGAACCAGATAGGCAGCGTGCACGCAGTAGTACTAACGGGTGAGGAGAGAGGAGAGAGAGAGAGAAGTGAACAGTACATAGAGGACAGGAAATCCAGCAACAGAGAAAGCCATGATTTCGAGAAGCAAGGCCGTGCTCAAAGAGTATGCATTCCTTTGGAAAAGAACGACCACAACCACGTTCTACAATCCAAAAACATGCTCGCTCGCCTTGAGATTTAGTGCTTCGTAATTTATTAATCTCTTACATTAGACTACACTGTAAGTGGACATTGATGGGAGTCAATCTTGTTCCTTGAAAATTCGTCGTTCAACTGGATCTCCGTGATACAACAGGAACCGTGTAGAAGATGTCCTCTGGACAATGAAGTAATGCATAGGTAAGCTTACTGCATCTTGACATCATTGTTTCCGAGCCGCCGAGCATCTCTTAGAGACTAGCAGTACAGTATTCATAATATGAGGGTCTCACGGTCCAGGATAATGAGCATTCCGTCTGCATTGTTCAACTTCTTCGATCAATTCATAAAAATTCGTCAGGAATCGCATGAATTTGCAACCGTTGATACATATCGAGCAGACAAAGTAAAGAAACTGCACTAAAAGGTGCACGATCTTCTCATTCAAGGGTACCGTAAGTTTTCCCTTGTGCTTCACATTACTGTAGTAATCTTGTTCCTCTTCCCATCCTTCTAACATAAGACAAATGCCCGTAGAGTCCAACTCACTCACGGCATCGACACACATGCATCACATTCCTCACATGGCTGGAAGCCTCTCACAGATAAGCATGTCAAAGGATGAAAACTCGGGAGATTTAAGCAATCCTCCACCATACTTAAACCGGTCAAAAGCAATCAAACACCTGCTGCTGACGGTATGCAAAATACTAATCGACAAATATAATTTGACGCTCTGAGTTCCTCCATTCAATAGTTTTTTGTGCTACACAGTCACATTCATAGCAGCGAAATTCAAAAATATTACGGTAAGAAATTCAGCCCTGAAAAGATGGACTAGTTACGCAGTTTGAAAAGCAATATTTGTCACGCAACCTGCAACCGCTGTCTCCTGTCTCTGTCGCTGCTTCTCCATCGGCGTTAGTTCGCGATGAGAGCGGGTGTCAAGTGCCGGGTCGGGCTCCACGGGCCATCGTGGCCTGGCCCAAGGTCCAGCCATGTTCACTGGGCCCACTTTTGTCCATATGCATTTATGAATTCTAAACGCTAGAAAGTCATCTATGAATAGAAAATTCTATTCCAAGGTCTGTTGCGCCGTAGTGACATGCATGTCAACCACTTCTTCTGGGCGGATTCTTCAGTTCGATCCCGAAGTCCACATCTTCTCACAGCCCTGTACCACTTCTTTTGGGCAGATTCTTCAATTCGATCCCGAAGTCCCCACCTTCTCACAGCCATGTGTTGTGATATTTGAGTGCAAAGCAGGACAGGGTGGATGACAGATTTCAACAAAGATCTTCACTGCCGATTTTCTCGTGCAGACACAGTCTCACGATCTTCTACTTCGGAGTGAGTCACGAATTTATTGTTGGGATGCAAGCTAGGTACTCCGAGTTCTCTGTCTTCAAGTTATGCACGTACAAGTTCGTTCTCTGTCTTCAAGTTATGCAACTACGAGTTGATTTTTAGACAGAAGTGCAACTAGTCATGGAATCTAAAATTAAGTTTGCAGTAGGTCGTCCTGGGAAGGATGTACCGACAGCAAACTGAAGGACCGACAGCGAACTCAAGGATTTCAGTTCTGCACTTTTTGGGTACGCAACATGCCGACAGCAAACTCAAGGATTTTTGTTCTGCACTTTTTGAAATTCAAGAACTGTTGGTTTTCGTAACGTATGTCGATGCTGAAACACTGTAGAGCAGTTACGCAATTCATGAAGTTGTGGAGGACGAATTAGGCATTGTGGCAGGGTGAAAGGATAAACTCAAATCCTCAATAACAATTATTTTATGGCAAAATTAGAATTGTCAAATGCTGTCAATGCCTCTAACTTCATGAAGCATGCAATATTTGTTAGTTAGTGGAACATGACAGCAGCATGCTAGTTTGTTTTTTATGATAGCTTTATCAGTTGTGTTGTTTCTGATCTGCCGTGTTGTTCTGCAGGTGTCATTCATGTTTGCGGAATTGATTCCATGTAATCGTTCGACGCATTGACGTCCTTCTTTGTGAGTATTATTGTATATTGGAAAGGGTAGGAGAGGACGCACTAGCACATGAAGAAGAGTAATATTCAAATGCGTTATATGTATGTCATCGAATGAAAGTAGTATGATTTGCTAAAGTTGATTCTAGATCCCATAATAATTATATAAGAAACTCGTGCCTAAGGTGTCAAACTTGTCAAAATCTTAGTGGTAGCATTGCGTGCACTGCTATGGTCATTTGTAAGGCCTCATAATTCTATTGCAATTGTTTTTTGCATTCCAGAGTCATGTAGATTTGAACTATAGGAACCAAGTTGGTATATGGTATAGAGATGAAAATTTGTTGATTATTGTAATTTGTTAATTGGAATGTCATAGAGATTAAACAATTTAAGCCTACCCCAATTCAAAATCCACGTAATTTAAACTACAATTTCTGAATGCTTAAACAACATTCTATGAGTTTTTTAGGTTGAAAGTGATTTGTGAACCTAATATTGTCCATTGAACAAAGTTCAAATATAGACACTTGAACCATAAAATACGTCATTGGGTGCTTGCAAGAAACACTTGTACTATTTGTTGCGTTTTTCAATAGTACTCATGAAATCTGTAGGAGTATTTTAAAATTATAATTTTTTTTTTTAAAATTTTAAAAATATGACTTATGTGTGTCCCTCTAAAATTAAGGTTTTCACCAAAGGAAATGTGTAGGAAAATTCTCTAAGTAGGAGAACTTGAAAAGTGCCAAATTTGAAGAAAATAGGACCTTTGATTCAAAAATTAGTTAGAAATAGTAAAAAGAAGTAAATACAAAAAATAAAAAGTGTCTATTTTAAAAAACTTTGTGAAGATGGTGACGTACCGAAAAACTGAAAAAAATAATGTTTTATATGTTTCAAAATGCAAGCACAAAGAAGCTCTCTTCATAGACTTCCACACCACACATAATTAATTATTTTTAAAAACCTTTCGATGAGAAGTTCTACTTATATGTGAGGAACAACTCCACATAATTTTCTTGATGTAGGGTTCACAGAAAAGGTACTCAGTAGTACTCAAAACCTCCAAATTGGCAAGTGTGACATTCATTTCAGGCCTATCATTGGATAGTAAATTATTTTCGAAATTTACCAAAAAAGCAAGGAAGTTTTAGGATAGTCATGAGTACCTTCCTTGTGAATCTGAAGTCATTTGGAGTTAGAACACAAAAGTTATGGCTAGAAAACAACTCAGCCCGCAAGGTGTGACACAAAATAGTAAAAGTGTTTCTTGCAATCACCCCATAGCCAATGGATACTTTAGAATAATTTTGAACTACCATTGGATGCTTAGAAAACCTTTTGATGTACTTTTGTCAAAGTAGATGGCCATTTGAGGCTTCAAGGTTGATGTTTGAAATTTCAAAACAATTAGTTTTGGTACCTCTTATGCTATCTTCTGTTGTGCATTCCATATTTCACTATTACATGTAGGCGAATTGTTTTTATTAATTTTTTTCAAAAAATTAAATCATATATATTTTATTAGTCATAACAACTTAATGTTTATATAGGAAGTTTGAATTTTCTTTGAATTTCTAAATAATTTAAAAAAAAAATCAAATCAAATGTGATTTTTTTATATGAATTTGGAAATTTAATTCTAGGTATGTATTATAGTGGAGAATGTGATAGTGTAAATTGTTGTAGGTCGAAATTCAAAAATTCTATAGAAAATGTAGGATATTTTATCATTTTTCAATTTCGAGTAGCCTTCATTTCTATCATTGGATTTGAATTTTAGAAGGACAACTTATTTATGGTTCTCATTCAGAAAAATGAAATGGAGGTTTCATTACTGAACATTTGTGGAAAGTACATATTGTGTATTTTGGAAAGTAGACATCTTATATAGTATAAAAAAAAATGCTTGAGTTGTCTACCGAGCCATGTTATGTAACCTGAGTTATATCTTGGGTTATCTGACTGTACCAAACCATGTCATGTAACCTGAATTATATTTTGAGTTATGTGACTGTACCGAGTCATGTCATGTAACTTGAGTTATATTTTGATTCACATGACTGTACCAAGTCATGTCATGTAATTTGAGTCATATTTCGAGTTATATGACTATACTGAGTCATATCAAGTAGACTGAGTTATATATGAAGTTATATGACTGTTGTGAGTCATCTATAGGCATTGAAATGATTGAATGTAGTCATTCTAAATCATTTCTATGACTTTGGAGTAGTCATAGCCATTTGCAATGGTCATTTAAAGATTCAACTATGCCAAATCCGAAAATTGATTTGAATTTTTGACAATGGAATTTTCTTTGTAGTGCATATGGAGGAAGTGCGTACCATGTCTGAAGTGGAGCTTCAAAGCTTGCGAGATCTACGATCATGGCAAGAAGAAGAAATTCAAGCAGATACCATGCGTCTAACAAAATACCCATGCCCATGCATGAAGTGTGCAGGCGGGAAAGTGCTTGATAGACGTACAATTCGAAAACATCTTCGAAGCAAGAAAAGGGATCTAGCGTTTACAGCGTCAATCTTGGTAAGGACTTTGAAGAAAACCAATTGTTCATTAGAGAAATTTTATGCATTTACCAATGTTCTGGCTTTCTTGCTTTGTTAAACTATTAGTGACTTGTGTAGGCCTTGTGGAGACCCTATGTAGAAGCTTCCACTTTGGTATCTTTACAAACCTTTCTAAGAGAGAAACGTACTTCAGCAAATGGCTCGTTCAAAGAAACATCTACAAGAGTAATAGCTTTAGAGAAGTGGAGGTCAAATGTGTATGATGGACAATGGTGTGATGGACCCATACCAAAACTAACAGGATTTTCCTATTGGAAAAGAAATTGGGACGTCAAGGTATCAATGTTTCCTTTCATGGGTTGGGGTCTTTTTGCACTCCAACCTGCCAAGAAAGGGGAAGAATTACTTCCCTTTGTAGGACCACAGTACACTCTAGCAGAGTATAAAACTTTGAAGAAGAGACGGCCTCGCATGAAGTCGTATGTGATGCAAGTTGAGCCAAACTTGTATGTAGATGGAGATGTAGTGAAGGGAAATGTAGCTGGGTTTATTAATAGTTTTGTAGGTCGAGAGGAGTTAGGAAATGTCATGTGGGAGTTTCGCATGCTGCCCAAACCATGGAACAACTTGGAGTGGGGATATGTAATGACGTTAGCATCAAGGGACATAGTGGCTGGAGAAGAACTCTATGCACATTACTATGTCAATTGAAAAGCTTACTTTCAAATGACTACGAATAATCAATTTTTTCAAGAAATTGTGATTAGTCACAAGTAGTGGTCAGTCATATTTTGTAGTTAGAAATATTATTTAGGACAGTTGTCATTTGTAGAATATCATGGTATAGTGTTAGCAAAAGTCAATTATTGGCATGTGTTTTGACAAAAGACAACATGAGGATGTAATTGTGTATTCATGGCATAACAGGTCGAAATGATAATTATTTTCACTGAATTCCAAGCATAGAATTGAGTAAACAAATTCTTGTCAATTAATGAAAAGTGAAATTGCAAATCATTTCTTTAAATTAAGAAATTATATTTTGGAGATGTCATTGAAATGTTGATGATGAATATCCATTAGTATGGAGCCCTACATATTTGTATGATCATGTCCCACGAGTTTACGTGATTCAATGATGAATTAGACAAAAAACTTATATGTGCATATGATGCACATATACCAATGCAGGATGACTATGCTCCCGTGGACCTCCGATTGCGTAAACGAAGAAATTTTCGACGAGAGCATTTTCAACGAGACCCCTCTCCAAATGCAGGAGAAGTGGATGTGCTTCGTATGGTGACAGAGTGTTTCAACAAATATGACGACATACATGTCAATGGAGAAGGAACAAAGAATATTATAACTGATCCAGTTGAAGATTCAGCAACCGAAGATGGTATGGGGATGAATGGTTACTAGATGCATATACTAACAATATTGATGACGGAATGGATGCCAGCAATGACCGGATGGAAACAGAGGGGACTTCAACGAACACGGAGGATGTTGCTGGTGTAGACATGAATGTCCTCTTGCGAGAAGCACAGACTCCACTTTATGTAGGAAGCAATTCCAACCGTTTGATGTCCACACTCATGTTGCTAGTGAGTTGCACTACTCATGGTGTCCCTAATAGTTTTGTTGATGAGTTGTTGAAGTTGTTAACAGAGACAATTTTACCAAAGGACAATTCACTTCCCAAATCTTATTATGAAGCCAAAAGTCTTCTGATGAAGTTGGGATTGTCCTACAATTCCATACATGCGTGTAGAGATGGATGTTGTTTGTTCCAAAATGAACTACATGATGCAACAGAGTGCCCTATTTGCCACAAATCTCGATATGTAGAGAACTCCAACACAATACCAGTGAAAGTATTGAGACATTTTCCTCTGATTCCTCGATTAAGAAGAATGTATAGCAATACGCAATTAGCAAAGCTCATGAAGTGGCATGTAGGTGGGAAAAGCAAAGATAAGGTTATGAGATCTGTAGTGGATTCGAAGGCTTGGGATCACGTGAACAACAGGTGGCAATGGTTTGCCGAAGAAGAGCGCAATGTCAGGCTTGGCCTTGCATTGGATGGTGTGAATCCATTTCAGAACCAAAGCCTTAGCCATTCAACTTGGCTTGTGATCATGCTCAACTACAATCTTCCTCCTTGGTTGGTGACCAAAAATTTCTTTATGATGCTCACATTAATCATCCCAGGGAAAGAGAGTGTGACAGAAAAAAACATAGATGTTTACCTTGCACCATTGATTGAGGAACTTCAAGAACTATGGAGAGGTGTTGATTGCTTGGACGGATCTTCCAAGAACTCAGAAGTGAAATCATTCAAGTTACATGGCATTCTGATGTAGACGGTGAATGACTTTCCAGTATATGGATTAATCTCTGGTCAAGTAACAAAAGGATATAGGGCATGCCCTGTATGTGGGCCAAATATAGTGACTAGGTGTTCAAAAGCCTTGAGAAAAAACGTGTATATGGGGCACAGGCGATACTTGCCAATGACTCATCGATGGAGACAACAGAGGGGTAGATTTGATGGTGAAGTGGATGTAAGGCCTCCACCAAGGAGGATGATTGGTCGAGAACAACTTCATTATGCAGAAGAGCGAGAGGAATGGTTGACAAAGTCTCGTGAAAATGGAATAGAAGAATTGCCAGATCCAGTACACAAGCATGGAGTGAAGAGGAGGACATGTCTATATGACTTGCCATATTGGAAAGTAAGTTTTGGGGGGATTTGATGTCTTATGTAACTTAGAAGATTGGTTGTTCAACTACAAAGAAGTGGAGCATTTTGATTACATTTGTTGCATTGGAAACCAAAGTATCATAAGTACAGGTAGTCATATGAAAAAAATGGTTGAATGTAATTGTAGAAGATGTAATTTGTAACACCCTAAAGTCATTTTGCAGGATCTTTTGATTCGTCACACATTGGACGTCATACATTGTGAGAAAAACATCACCGACAATATCTTGAAAACCTTATATGGAGAGAAAGACTCGTTAGAGGTCCGTTTGGACATGAAGGAAGCAGGTGTACGAAAACATCTGTGGCCCATACCTGGAAAGAAACCAGGGAGCGTCATATTACCTCGTTCATCTTACACATTCACGAAACAGGAACGTCAAGTCTTTGTAGATGGAATCCGTTCATTGCGAACACCCACCCAGTACGTGGGCCAACTGAAAAAGCGTGTGCACATGAATGGGACCATAAAGGGCTTGAAATCTCATGACTACCATGTCCTCATGCAGCAACTGCTACCACTCTATGTTCGTTCAGTGCTAACAAAGGAGGTCCGCACGGCTATAATCATGTTGAGCCGTGTATTCAGAAGGATATGTGCTAAGACCATTGATACTAGTAGTCTTGAAGAGTTGAGGTCAGATATGGTGATAGCATTATGCATGATAGAGAAAGAGTTTCCACCATCTTTTTTTGACATCATGAGCCACTTAGTGGTCCACCTTGTAGAAGAGGTAGAAATTTGTGGTCCTGTTCATACACGTTGGATGTATCCCATTGAAAGGTATTTGAAGACATTAAAAGGATATGTTCGAAATCGGGCTCGACCAGAGGGCTGAAGGTTACGCAGTGGTGGAAGCATTGGGTTTTTGTACTGAATACATGCAAGAGTATACGGTGACCGCCCGAAGAGTGTGGGATGACAAAGAAGATCCGTCAATGTATGATGAAATCTTAGAAGGTAGCGGACGAACACGATACCTATCAAATGAACTACGGCAATGGATTCATGAGTTCATACTGAACAATGCGGCACCGTTAGAGGAATGGAGGAGGTAAGGTCCTGTGAAAAAAATAATTCCCGTACTACATGAGCACATGAAAAATCGAATGTATGCAATTCAAGTACTTGTATATGCAATTTTGACTGTACATAGTGATGTTGTAACATTTATGATATTCACCATTACTGTAATTGTATTTTGGACAACAATGAGTGATGTGATTGCATTTGTGACTCGACCTAGTGATGTAATTGCATTTATGACTGCAACAAGTATTGTGAGTGCCTTTATAAGTTTACGTAGTATAGGTTTTGTGTATGAAAATGAATTCATATGTTTAATTAATGATTATGTAGGAGGCATGAGGATGACATGTGCTATTGCGAAAGAGAGCGACAACAATACAGGCGTAAAAAACATCAGAAACGAGTAAAGTACCCGATTGAAATGTGTGACGAAACGTTCCATATTTGGTTTCCCAAGGCAGTGCTACGAGCTATAGAAGAAGGTACAGATGAAGTGGACGAAGATGTGAGGACATTAATGTTACCTCCATCAGATCGAGCCAAGTCATATTGTTCAATGTATGCATTTGGAAACCACATTCGTGTTCGAAGCGTTGAGAAGCAATTGACAACAATGGATTCGGGAATAGCGGCAACCTTTCGACAACTCTGCCGAACAGGCATAAAAGATAGAAACATGAAGGACTCAGAGTTGGAGTACGTGGGGTGGGTGGAGGAAATTCTATCTGTAGATTATGGGCAGTTTGACGTAGTGGTACTTTATTGCAATTGGGTGGTTGCAAACACCAAGGGTGATGGGGCCACCATGAAGCGTGATGAGTATAGATTCACCAGTGTGAACTTTGATAGATTGATTCCGTACTCAGCACAATCATTTGCCTTCCCTCTCCACATTGAACAAGTATTTTTTGCAATAGACAACGCTAGAGATGGATGGGAAGTTGTACTTTGTAGGGAACCAAGAGGTGTCCGGTCGTTCTCTAAGCATGAAGCATCAATTGAAGTAGAGTGCATATCCTTAGGGAAGACAACAGAGTTTCCCGGACTTGAAGCCACAGACTTGTAGGAAGACCTCATACTGAAGACACCCATCTTAAGTGATGCAGTGGAAGTAGGAGCTGATGTGGTCGCAATTGCATTGCAACGTCTACAACAGGACGATGTACATGTTGATGACCTACAGTATTGTGATGGAGATTGTGATTGAGTTGCACGACATGCCCAGAAGTATAATAAATGAAGAATTGTAGTCATATTCCAAAGTGAGTATTTTGAAGAGCATAGCATTCAATACATAATACAGAAATGTAGTACAAAAACATGGTAGTCATCAGAAGAAGATGCTATATAAGGAATAGTGTACACTATACAGTAGATTGGATAGTGACTGTGGCAATGCAAAAGTTGGATAGGAGATCATGTCTTATTGATCAAATTCAATTTTCAAACTATAAACGTCACTTGTGCTTGCAAAAATTCAAGAACCTGTACGTTCAATATCGTCACAGTCTGAGAATGCTTGTGTTGCATGAAGTACATTTGAAGGTAAAGATGAAACTATCGTAAGGAAGTATAGGAAGTGAAGAATGTGTATTGAAACCCTTCCCTTTACCCTTTCAATGTAGTTGATAGAAAATATCTCCTTTACTGTAGTTTCATGTTGCGAACTACTTTATGTGTTTGTACTTCCGTGATAAATCATCTGAAGAAGTGAAATCCATTTATGAAAATATAATTAGGTGAAACCTCAAATTTTTGGAGGTTTCTGTAATAATAGAAATAGGACCCAGTAACACATAACCTTTTTTAAAAGGCATTCAACAAAGTCATGCAAACGTCCCAAAGAATGACCGTATAGCCTACATATAGCACTGCAAAATGAGATTGCATAACGGATTTTTGTAACTACAGTAGAAGAAAAAAGAATAATAATAGAAAAACAAGAGTGCATAGTATGAATATAAAATAAATATGAGTGCAAAATATTGAGAATATGACAAGCAAAATTATGACTAAGAACTCACGTACCACTAGAGCTTCCAAAATTTTCATCATGGTACTCATTAAAAAAAAGGTCAGTAATTAGTTAAAAGTTATAACAATTTAAAAAAACATAATTGCAAAGTATGTTTGACAAAAAAATATTACTAACAAAAAATGTGACTACAAAATACGACTACCTAAAAAACATGACTAACAAAAAAATATGACTGCAAAGTATGGCTAGCAAAAAAACATTACTAACAAAAAATATGACTTTGAAATATGACTGATTTGAAAATATGACTGAAAAATATGACTGACAAAAAAATATGACTGAAAAATATGACTAACAGAAAAATATGATTGGAAAATATGACTAACAGGAAAATATGACTGGAAAATATGACTGATGCAAAATTGCGACTGCGCACTCACCTACCACTAAAACTGCCCACATTTTCGTCATGCTACCCGAAAAAAAAAAAAAATTCAAGGAAATATGACTGGAAAATATGACTATGCGTTCCCTGGACATATTCCCACTTATTCCCTGGACATGTTCCCACTTATTCCCTATGAAATACTTTGGTGTTCCCCACGGGCATATAGTATACATATATAAAGTACACAGTGAATATATGACTGGCAGTCACATTTTGTAGTCATAATTCTACAGAAGGTTTTGGCCTCGAAGAATATGACTGCAAGCAGTCGCCAGTCGTCCTCAGTTATAATTTTGCAGTCATAAAACACTGCCATTGTTGTAGTGTACCCTAGATGCTTCCGGATGGTGTCTAGGAGCAATCCTCTGGCAATACGACAGTCACCAAAGGGAATGCCCCATTTACTACTCCTGCAAACAAATGAATTTGGCGGAAAGAAAGTACACCACCACGGAACAGGAGGCGTTGGCAGTAGTCTATGCATGCAAGAAGTTCCAACATTACCTGCTTGGGTATCGAGAGATATTTCATACGGATCATGATTCGCTCAAGTATCTGGTAAACAAACCTGACCTTTCCAGAAGAATAGCAAGATGGATGTTGTTACTCCAAGAATTCAATCATGAGGTGAAAGTGAAATCTGGGAAGTCGAATGCAAATGCAGACTACCTCTCTAGATTTCGGGGACAAAATTCACTCGAGGACATTTCCACAGAATTTCCGGATGACTTTCCGGAAGTTCCGGAAGAATCCGTATTCCATCTGGAGGAAGGAACCCGATCAGATTACCAGGACATCATTGACTTTCTTGTAGACGGGAGATACCCAGAGGGATAAACAAAGAGGAGAAGATCATGTTCTACTACAAGGTTGGCCCTTACTCACTAATTAAAGGAACCTTATTCAAAATGGGAGCGGATGATCAGCTAAGGCGATGCGTGGGACATTTTGCGGCCATCACCATAGTGAACCGGATCCGAGCAGTCGGATATTGGTGGCCATATCTGATCCGGGACGTCAAGAAGCATGTGGGGAGCTGTGACCAATGTCAACGAATGGGGGCTCCTTCCTTCCGGATCCATTGGCCACTCGTTCCAATTATGCCTATTGCCCCCTTTGAGAAGTGGGGAATAGATTTCATAGGTCCCATTTCTCCTGTTACGACTAGGAGGAAGAAATATATCATCTTGGCGACGGATTATGCCACCAAGTGGGTGGAAGCATGGGCCACCCAGAACAATTCCGCCCAAACTGTCGCATCGTTCCTATTCACGGAAATCCTGATGAGGTTTGGACATCCACTGGAGTTAGTCAATGATCAAGGACTCCATTTCCTAAATGATACCATTCAGAATATTACCAAGAGGTATCTAATCACCCGCCGGAAGACCACCCCTTACAACCCAAGGGCAAATGGTTTGACGGAACGAGCCAATGGAATAGTAGAAAAGGTTTTGAATAAAACCATCTCCAAGCACAAAACGGATTGGGATCTAAAGCTTCCATTTGCTGTCCATGCGTACAACACCTCACAGAAAACTACCACTAGGAGAAGTCCATTCTTTCTTGTATTTGGACAGGAGACCATCCATGGGATCGAGGTAGAGGTAGAGTCACACCGTGTAATGACGACCCGGAACGCTATCCGGACCAGCGATCCGGACATCCAGCTGATGGCTATTGAAGATTTGGAGGAAGCAAGATTGATGGCCCTAGACCACATAAGGAGGGTGCAAGAAAGAAGAAAGGCAGATCACAACAAAAAATTACCAACCAATCATGGGATCAAGGAAGGAGAATTAATTCTATTATATGACAGCCGTTACCGGATCTTTCCAGGAAAACTCCACACCAGATGGATGGGCCTATATAGAGTACGACAGTTATTTTCTAATGGATCTATTCAACTGGAAGACCTTCAAGGGTTTTGGATGGACACGAGGGTGAATAAATCCCGAGTCAAGACGTACGAACAGGAGTTGGATTCCCAAGACGGAGCCGAGGATGTTCGCAGGGACTCTCACAGTTGAAAAAGGGGTAATGTAGGAATCCGGAATCCGGAAACGGACCGAGGATATAAAAATTAGGTGAGAAAAATAGGGAAAAATCAAACAAATTATAGTTAGAACGTGGTTTTTGTGTGGAATAACCCAAATTAGGAAATAAGCGTTCCGGCAAAACCCGTAACCGGAACTTATCCGGATCCAGAATCCAGATTTATCCAGAATACAGGAACCTACCATATAGGTCTCGTAGCTACGGAAGTAGGATACCGTTAGTACAACGTACTTGTAGCCGTTGTCTTGAATATCGTAAGAAGACGGTTTAGTATTTAAGTTGTTTGCCTAGGGTTTTCCTCTTCACTTTCCTGTTTTGCTTTTTTGAGACTGTCCGTGTGAGTAGTTGAGAAAAAGAGTGGTGAGTTAGCGACTGAAGTAGGGTTACTATTCTCTTGTTCTTACTTAGGACATATGGCATCCGGACAGGTACGGAAGGTAGCGGTATCTACTCGGATTATCTCTCCGGCCATTCTGGCCAACTCGGAACTACACAAGCAGTTAGAGGAAGATTTGACTAAGTTAGGGTGTGTCGGTCTATTACACCGACCATGGAACCTTAAGAGTGAGGATATGATCCAGGAGCTATTTCATGGTGTTCCGAATCAGTATGAGCTTACTCTGAGAGGACGGCCAGTCACGTGGACCGAGGACATTTGGGCAGATGTCTATCAGTTCCGGAAGAGCGAAAACGGGTTGGCATCAAAGACAGACCGTTTTGTAGTTGGGAAGTTCATAGGGTCTGCAAACCCTAAGGACAGATTCGCTATTAGCGAGTGCAAGGACGAGAGACATAGGCGGATACTAGAGTTCCTCATCCCCATCCTGTATCCGGAAAAACCTACACAGGTTACCATTACAGTGGCCAATACCATTTTCGGGGCTATGGAAAATCGAGTGGTGCACTGGGGTAGAGTCATAGCCGGGATAGTTGCTAAGTTAGCGGATCATGTGACCCGAGCGAAGGCGAGTCTAGTTAGCACCTACCTGTTCTATTTATACCATCAGCAGGAACTTTTGAGTACGGCAGAAGTAATCCAGTATGACACTGGAAAGGCGATTCTGTCGTACGAACTGTCTGAAGAGGAAGCGGAAGATCCGGTTGAGTCGGATCCGGAAGAACTCCTTGAGGAACACTTGACCTATACGAGGAACAAGAAGAGGAAGAGAGTACACACTCCACTTCTGGAACTAAAGGAGACAGCGATCTGTCTTCCGTAACGCGTCATATCTAGACTCGAGCAACAACGAAAACGACTCCAGCTAAAAGTATGAAGGGGACGCCAACCAGTCAAGTGGGAAGCCGCTCGAAGAAGGGACGGAAGCCAAGGCATTAGAATTCGTAGAAAGAGGAGTATCGGACCCGAAACAGATATCCGAGCATGGGCCTAGTTTCCGGAATCTTAGGCGTATTATTCGCGGAAATCCGGCAATCTCGGGCGGCAGTAATTAGCCTTTCCGGATATCCCGGGGTGTTCAGTGATTGGTACACTACTAGAAAATTTAGTTTTTTTGTTGTTTTGGTCGCGTTGATCCGGTCAAAATCTGACAAAAATTTGTTGAAATCAACAAATTTTTGTCAGATTTTGACCGGATCAACGCGACCAAAACAACAAAAAAACTAAATTTTCTAGTAGTGGTAGCCTGGATTTCCGGGTTTCCTTTTCAGGCTTTTAGGAGTTGACTTTGGATTTTTGTGTTAGTATTTTAAGGGCAGGCCAATTAGTGGTCTGCCATTCCATTCCATCTCAATGCCAGCTTAGTGCTTTCACATATGTATTTTTTACTTTTTTTAATCTAAGTCAGCTAGGGTGCCTCTACCTGCACTTTGCTTAAATAGAGTCCTTGGCCAAGTGTATGCGTGTGTGTGGTATCCTTGTACTGGAGAAAGAGAAGGGAGGGAGAGGAGGAATCCGAATCTTGAGCTACTGATCTCTTGGGTGTTGAGCTAGTTAGAAGAGATGCAAGCTGAGTAAGGGAGTGTGAGCGTTACGTGCCTTTAAATTGCCGGAACGGCGATCCGAGTAAGAGAGGTAGAGGTCCTTGCGAGTCCGAAACCAGGGAGGTTCCGTGCGGAGATAAGCGACCGCCAGAGGAAAGGATCTCCCCCTACTTCGGAAGGTCTACCAACCTCCACCTCAGTATGTTGTCTTCTCCTTGAAAATCTACTCCCTTGGGTCTATGAGTTTAGATCCGTCGTTGTAGTACGAGAGGTGTGAGAATTTCTCTATGTGACTTGCTTCCGGATCGGCCAATCTGGAAACTGTGAGAGAATACTCCTTCCTCCTCCTACAACTGCGTTGTCTAGGGTGTGTTATTTAGTAGATTTAGAATGCAGAGAGGATAATTATACAAGTGGTGAGTCCCCACCCCTTTCTAGATCAAGGGCGGACCCTTTGAGGGTAAAACAAAGGCAACAAAACCAGTGACGGAAGAGAGACGAGACTTAGTTCCGGATGTGGTCCGGATCCGGAATGGAATTTGGAATGTACTAAGGTTCCGGAACAAGGTAGGGAAGAGAAACAAGGGGGATTAAGTGAGTAGTCACGATCCGGATACTTCTAATTCAATCGATATCATACTAGAGTTCCCTGGAACGATAATTCGTGTCATCTTGCAACAATTTGTCGTTGTAAGGATACTCACGGCTAACTATGCGTACGACAGCTAGCCTCAAATTTAACTCCATCATTCGTATCTTGCTGGAAGTAGGCTCAGTTGGCGTGAGTATCCCTTTCAGTCCCTCCATCCGAGCTGCTCGATTCGCAACTGGTCTCCCTAGAGTACCTGAGACAAAAGGGAGTTCCAGAAAGGTTGAGAAATCCATCACCCGATTCGGATTGATGGCCGCCAGTAGCTACTGTAGCTCTCCTAAAATCTACTCTATCCTTACAGTGAAATCTACGAGGATGGTTACTATCTTGGTCCCAGTGATGTGGCCCTCCTGTATCATCTTTAAATCAAACAAAGCCACTTTCGTGATGACGTCAGCCTTGATGTCGATTGCTTCGGATAGGTTTTTGACAAGAGAGAAGGCCTCCTTGTCTTTCTCCTTTGAATTTGCCATCTTCCCTTCCGCCCAATTCAGTCAGGCCTGGAGTTGATTCCGATCCGCCTCCAACTCCTGAATCCGGTCCTCCCTCTGCTTTAGGTCTTCCGATTTGGGCAGTCGTTTGACTGCTTCCACAATCTAATCTGGTTCTACCTTCAAAACTTCCGTCGTGTCTAGCACTAGATCTGCCAGACTGTCGTGGAGCGCCTTGGCCTCGCGTATCCATTTGAACCCAACATTGAAAAATACTAGTTCAAATTCTACTTTCGGTCCTTTGCTTGACTCCCCCCTCTCCATCACCGGTGGTTTGGCTCGTGACCCCGGATTTGTTGACTTCTTCTTTTTGTTCCTTGGATCGGTCAGAGGTTCCTCGAGGCGCTCTTCCGGTTCCAACTTGATCGGATCTTCCGCTTCTTCTGTAGAAAGTCCGTATGACAGAATAGCCTTTCCAGTGTCGTACTAGATTATTTCTGTAGTGCTCAAAAGTTCTTGCTAGTGGTATAAATGAAATAGGTAGGTGCTAACTGGACTTGCCTTTGCGCAGGTTACATACTCTACTAGTTTAGAAACTAACCCGGCTATGGCTCTACCCCAGTGCACGGCTCGGTTCTCCATAGCCCCGAAAATGGTATTGGCCACCGTAACGGTGACTCATGTAGGTTTTTCCGGGTACAAGATGGGGATGAGGAACTCTAAAACTTGCCTATGTCTCTCGTCCTTGCACTCGCTATTAGCGAATCCGTCCTTAGGATTTGCAGACCCTATGAACTTCTTGGCTACAAAATGGTCCGTCCTCAACGCTAACCCGTTTCCGCTCTTCCGGAACTAATACACATCCGCCCAGATGTCTTCCGTCCACGTGACTGGCCGTCTTCTCAAAGTGAGCTCATACTGATTTGGAACTCCATGGAGTAGTTCTTGAATCATATCCTCACTCTTAAGGTTCCATGGTCGGTGTAACAAATCGACACACCCTAACTTGATCAAATCCTCCTCTAACTGTTTGTGTAATTCCGGATTGTTTGGAATAGCCGAAGAGATAATCCGGGCAGATACAACTACCTTCCGTACCGCTCCTGATGCCATAAGACCTAAGTAAGAACAAGAGGAGAGAAAAGTAACCCTAATTCAATCGCTAATTTACCACTCTTTTTCTCAACTATTCACATGGATAGTTTTAGAAAAACAAAACAGGAAGGTGGAGATGAAAACCCTCGGCAAACAGCTTAAATACTAATCGTCTCCCTACGGTAATCAAGATAACGGCTATAGGTCCGTTATACTAACGGTATCCTATTCCCGTAGCTCCGGGGTCTATACGGTAGGTTCCTGCGTTCCGGGTAATTTCGGATTCTGGATCCGGATAAGTTCCGGTTACGGATTTTGCCGGAACGCCTATTTTCTAGTTTGGGTTTTCTCACACAAAAATCACGTTCTAACTATAATGTTTTCGATTTTTCTCTATTTTTCTCACCTAGCTCCCTTAATCTTGATCCATCTCTAGATTTCGGATTTCTACACATAGCATACTGATGCTATGAAAAACAATGATGCAATGTAAGACATTTAGGTGGATACCAGATGTTTCCAAGGATGTCCACAATAACATGTTCAGCCACGTTACCATTTTTGGTCAAACTTAGCTCAGAAGTTGATTTAGAATTTTGTTGCGGTCAAAGGTAAAGTGACTGCCCAAGGTTAAAAAGAGGACAACAAGCAAGTGGTGACTCCTAAAAGCTTATGTGGCATTTGACGTGGCGTGATGAAGTGGAAATTGTGTGACGTGGCATGATGATGTGGCATGATGACGTGGAAATTGGGTGACGTGAACATGGGTGATGACGTGGCATGCCACGTCAATATACTTGGCCTATCCATGTTCCGATCTTGGATGTCTTCGTAGACGTTACAAGTGACATACTGATGTTCACATTGACATCACTTCTGGCGTCAACATTTTGTATTTATTGCGAATGTAACTTCAAACCACATACTAGCCACCTTGTGTTTCATTACATCTGACTGGACATATAGATGTTGTGGAAGCAATTGTAGGCGTCTTCTTTGATGTCAAAATGACTACAGATGCATGGCATAACTTTATGCCCAAGGTTGAATTTGCATATGATGCACATCTTTCCTATGTAGTACAAAATGACTTATGTGTTTACTTGGTTTAGATTCATTTTTGGACTATTGAAGTCTTACATTTTGCGCACGTTCAACAAACTTCATTAGAATAAAATTCCACCTTATTCATATGATGTCACTTGCAGCACCAAGCAAGACAAACTCTGCCACAAAATGCACGTTCAAGATGCAACGGGTCTACTTGGAAGACATGAACATGTTGATGGCTTTGTATTTCTCAAACGTCCTATATGACGTCAAAATGCTGGCATAGCAAACACATGTCAATGATGTGAACACCCTATGTTTCCTCTTCAGATGCAATGTCATCACTAACTACGGCAACATACTCTCCACCATTGCCTGTTAGTTGGCGCATTGAGTCCACGACTTGTTGCAGTGGTTGTAGACCATCGAAGTCCCTATCATTCACCAACTGCACCATATAAGAGAACTGTGTTTTTTCTGATGTCAGGCCAAAAATGTTGTAAGTTTAGAATAACATCATATGTCTGAGAAAACATTGGGATGTCACATCGACGGACGCTGGAAAAGCAGAGATATTAGTTTGATGTTGTAGAAAGCATTGCTAAATTTCAGTCACAACATATTGGTGTTATGAAAAACAATGATGCATTCTAAGTCATTGCTGTGGACATTAGATGTTTTCAAAAATGTCCAGAAAAATTTTCAAAATGTTATAAGCTATATAGATTTAATTTATATAACAATTTTATATAAATTAGATGAATAGATTTGTTATGAAAAAAGGTTTACAAAATCATATCAATATTATATTATATAAAAATATTTATTTTTAACTTAAGATTTAAATTCTAAATTTTATTAGTTTAAAATCATAAATTTTGCATCAATATCTAATGTGGGGTGATTTTCTAGTGTTTTTGGACTTCGAGATATTTGACATCTTAACCTTTAAAGGACCAAGGCCTTTTTTTTTAGCTAGAAAACATTGAAAATTGCCATTCCTGTAGGAAAGAGTGAAAGAAATTTTAATTTTTTTGCACATCTAACTATAGGATCTTACACCTAACAAGTAGAAAAATTTTGTAGAAAAAATTTCAAAATTTTTGATCACATAGATTTAAAGTGGAAAAAACAAGTTTTTTAGTACATTGAGGAACTAGATTTTTTGACTTTGTAAAATTTGTGCACTACAGAGTTTTGAGATTTAAATATTTAGAATAGAGAATTGAGTTGAGAGTTCAGGAAAATAAATTAAAAATTAAAAAAACTTAAATTTCATTCTTAAGAAAATTGTTAAGTAGAAGTAGGTATGAGATAGAAGGAAAATCTAAATTATTAATAAATTTTAAATGGAATTAAAATGCACTAATCCTAATGGTGAGATTGTTCTAGCAAGTAAACTAAACCACGTGAAATTTTTATTTTGAAGAAATTGTAAAAATTGCATTCAGAAATGCATCCAATAAGTTATTTTTTTTAAGAAGATGCTCTAATTGCCTAGAAAACAAAAATGTCCATAACTTTCTCATAACAAATCCAAATGAAATGAACCAGAGCTTTCCAGATAGACAAAAATATAATCTACAATTGGAATTCCATGTTAGATGTATTGTTGTGTCATACTATATTGAAGTTGATGTTGCCAACAACCTAGATTTAATAAATGTGACTTTATTAATTAAATGTTCAAGGAAACATCTCCATATATGTTGGAAATGACATGCAAATGTTCATCATGACATCATAAACAACAAATAAGATTTGTAGAAAATTTAGAAATTGTTGAAGCAAATGTTTAAAACAACATTGATGTGAATGTCTAATTTCATACTACAAATGTTCTTTTGAATGTTTACAATGACATCAAAAAAAACATAACTAAGACATGTAAATGTTTTTTAAAACATCATTTCAGACATCATTGTATTTATGTTGCTGCTCATATTTTAGTTTTGTATATCCCATATTGTTTGTCATGCCTCCTACATCCCACTAGTATAAAAGGCTTGTCTTTTCATCAGTAGATTTTTGAGCCATTCAATATACTTGATAAATATAGTGTATGGCATATTGTATGGTGTATTTTGTATGGCATGTTGTATATATATTGTATTTTGTATGATGTATTTTATATGCCATGTTGTATATATTTTGAATGGTGTATTTTGTATGGCATGTTGTATATATTTTGTATGGTGTATTTTGTATGGCATGTTGTATATATTTTGTATGGTATATTTTGTATGTTGTATTGCATATGATATACCATATATTGCATATTTTATATTGTGTACAACATATTACTACATTGACAACATTAAAATGTCCAATACAATGCATACATGTGTTTCAAGAGATGTCCCAAAAAATAAGTGAACGTCGCCGTTCATTTAAGACACCTGGATGTCCACAGCGATGTCTTAGAAGACATCCTAAAATGCTAAGCAAACCAAGCAAGTGACCCTCAAAAATGCTATGTCAGCATCCGTGGATGCCACGTCAGCCAATTCCGTCAACACCGACGTGGCATGCCACGTCAGCCAATTCCATGAGCACCAATGAATACAATATTCAATATTTTGAGAGGTTTAGGGCCTCTCATAATAATATTTTCCATTTAGGCCCTAAAAAGTGAATTGTAATGTTAACTAGTTTAGGTGGGCAAACACTAACTTTGCTAGTTGTAATACACAATTTCCATTAAAATGAGAGTCTTTTTAGTGATGGACTGTTGAAATACATGAAGTTTGCTTTAGGGTATATATTCTGATTTATATAAGTAAAGAGAATGACATCTTTTGAACACCAAGTCATAAGCTCCGCGGTTGGTTGTAAGGAGTTGTTTATCTCATTGAAGCGGTCCGGGTTCGATTCCCATTGGGTTTGTATGAGCGCATGAGAGAAAAAACATGACTTGGTGCTACTAAGTGAGCTTTGCCAGCAGGAAAGTTGTAACAACCAACCGACCCCCTACCCAGAATGTGACAAGTGCTTTACATATTAACCAAATAAATAGTGGATATATCCACTACATTTTTTTCTCCAATAAAACATACACTTGAAAACAATCATGCAATATCAAACACTAAAATAGAATCAATCAACGGAAACCTATATCCTCTAAAAAAAACTGAAACGACTATCATCTATTATAATATTAAGGGTCCAACACTTATGCAATGAAAAACAACTTCATATAAGATGTAGAAATAAAACAATACCCTCCATATGAATGTCATAGTTAAAATGCATCCAATGTATGTACATGATTTCTGCATATCATGTATATGAAGCCAAACTCTAGTTGATGATTTCAATTTGAACTGTAGGGATCTTGATTCTGCATTGGCGAGTACCTCTTTTGTTTTGAGACTTCCATGCTGTAATTAAAGCGTTTGTTGTCTCCCACGCAGGTTCTTCGATTTCATCAACCCTCCAAAGCAAACCTCTATCACTATCCCATCCTTCATAGAAGTCTTGAACTTCTTGATTGCGTGATGTTGGCCGAAAGTATTAAATGTGCATACAGTTTGGTTTCTCAGGGTTAGAGTTTGGATCAAACAATGCTTTGGCAATCCAAACTGGTCTGCTGTCATCGTCTGCAGGGCGAATTGCAACAAAATACCCTTCGTATACATCTCGAGCCACCCTAAAGGATGGTTGTGGACGATCCCTCAAGGGCCCAACATAAGGCTCATCCTCTCCATGCTCTTCGAGATCTTCACCATCTTTGTCTAAATGATCAGCTTCTGTCACTTGAATACGAGTAGTTGGCCAGAAACCGTCTTTTAGAGCACTAGAAGTAGGAAGTGGCTCTTGAAGAGCTGCCTTTACACCACGCCAATAGCGCACCACATTCTCATAGCGCCTACGATGTTCTCCACTCACGTCTGCTCTGCACAAGTCGTCCCAATAGTTTATGAATCCTGATAAACCTTTGACAATGTCATTGACACCTTTCATTGGGTTGAGTGGTACTAGCAAAGGCACACCACGTGACCACAAACTCCGTCCTTCATCGTCTTCTTTCCACAACTTAATGGCTTGACCGTGCCTGCCTAACCAGTTTTCATCCATGCACTTCAACTTGTACTTCATGACTGGGCATCCAACAAAGTCTAGGTAGAACTTCACTTGTTGCGGTCTTGTGTGTTCCACAAGGATTTCATCACCATCCATCCATTTTCCTGCAATGAAACGCTTGAAATCAGGCACCTCCTCTATGAGGTGAGGAATAGTAGGAATAGACTCAACATCCATGAATGACTTCATGAGCTCCGGGATTGTTGGGAAGTTCTCCTTCTTCAACAGTATGCTCCATCTTCCAAACAATGCGTCAATGTCGTCGTGTGTGTGACCAACAATCATGAAGTTGACATACACTTCTCTGAAGATCTTGTTAGCAACAAGTAGAGACCAGAAACAGAAAACATATCTACTCTTGTTGTCGCCGGTGGCATTGTCCATTTGCACATTCAAAATAGGAGGCAAAGGCACTGCTGGAACTGCATTCATTGGAGGTGGTGCCAGTGACGCGTCGCACATTTCTTTACCCTGCAGCACTGCCCTAAACAAATTTGAAGACCCTGACCCAGAAAATAATTGCCGAGAAGAAGACTTCGATGGCAATTCCAGATCCCGCAACAACTTTGCCATAGAACCAATTGTATAGTTTGAATCGTGTTTAAAGAGATCCAAACCATAATGTGCATAACGCACATCTCCATGACCATGAGCAATCATGCCAGTGACAGACACAGGCAATTTCACAAGGCCATCAAGCTCCTTATTCCTGTGGGAAAAGACTGGAGAAGTAGTCTTTGCATGATCCATCTTGTCGTGCATAACTGTGAGGCATTCGTGTGGAAAAGCTACTGAACGGTGACGGTTTGCATAATACAACTCCCGATGAGCTCGAGCAATCTCAACGTGCCTATCCAACTTCCGAGAATACTTCAATTCATTGTGAGATCCACTTATAGCACCCTTTTTGAGGTCTTGCAATTTGTCACACGTGCCACATCGCGCAAAATTGTCTCCAGGCTTCTTCACCTCATACTCTGGAAACTTATAGCACCTAATCTTACTCAAGTTCGAAGCTGACACCTCACTCAGTCCAAAAACAGCATTGACATCATTGAGTTCTTTCATCTTACCCTTCCATTGGAAGGTGGAAGGTAGGATCTTGGCCACAACTTTCTCTCCTGACTTCAGGGTCTTCGTACGATGAGGCATGTGATCTGCTTCTTTCTCCAGAATGCACTTCAATGTTGCTATAGCTTGTTGAGTGTGTTTCCTCGAATTCACCGTTCCCTTATTACCATGGTCCTTTGCCTCTCGACCACGCCTCATGTACGATTGGTAGCGATAGAATGTGGCCTCAGGGACCCCAGCTATATGCATCCACGCTCGCATACATATTGGTGTATTGTCAATTGACACCATTCGTCTACCACGCTTGTCAACATGCACCTGCCTATGCACATCCATTTTCATGTAGGTCCTGTGTTTGAACGTGGAGTTGCGATACATGCGTTCACGAAAGGCTCGAATCTTATCCCTAGGAAATGGCTGAACACAGTTGCGACTACAACATATTTTAGTAGACACTGCATGGATGGAATCTTGAGTAAGCAACTCCTTCGATTTCAAATTTGTTTCACAGGGCGCATTTCGGACCATACTTGTGTATGGTCTCGAAGACGTCGAAGAGGGCGGATTTAAGAGAGCCTGTTGGAAACAATTGAATTTGTCCCTAGCCTCATGGTCTCTAAGGCTAGCTCCACGACAGTGGACAAGATGAATAGGCCAAGCCAACAATGAGCACACTTGTTCCTCTGGTAGGTCCTCTTCGCTATGTGTTTTGGAGATGTGGATCGCCACGTGGGTGTCACGAAGAGGGCCATTGGCACCCAAAACGAGGTCAGAGTTCACACTATGACAGACACCTTCACCCACAAGCACTCCAGCCTCATTGTACAAGGTGACAACTCGAGTATTCCAAAGCTGACGCGGTAGACCTTCGCATTCCGAGACCCCAACATTCATTGCTTCGACATTCTGAAATTCGTCTTCTGAAGATGCCATGAAATCCTCTTCATCATGTCTGAATTCACTACATTCAGAACCCGATGACATGTCTATGTCATCAGGGTCATCTATAGTATCCATGGATACCTGTAAAAATGCAATGTGAAATAGGGTAAGTGAATTGAAGCATAGATCATGCAATTTCATTCATGTTCAGGTCGACCCGACCTAAATGACCAAATGTTATAGGCACATCTATGACAGGAACGAACTTATTCTGTGAAGCCTAGGTTTCAACTGCAATTGACATCATTCATTAAAATTTCTTATAAATTCAAATATATGTAAACATTGTTTTCAGGTCGAATCGATCTGAAGTGTTTGACCCCTGTCTTGTATAATTTTTGTCAGCCGGAAATATAAATGTAAGAAGACTGAATACAATCCTGAACTTCAGGTCGGATCAACCTGAAGTGTCCCTTGTACTATGAGATAATGATCCCATCTTCATCTGTTCAATTCGACAGGGAATTTCCAATTTTATTCCTTTAAAAATCTCGAACTTCTCGAACTGAAGTCTGTGATGGGAGTACCCACACTTCAGGTCGAACCGACCTGAAATGAGGACTTGCAGTGAGCCGAATCCCATCTGCACACTATTATTATTACGTATAGAATTCTTGGTGACTGAATTTGTGAATATTGGAAATTTCAGTAGGACATCTACGTGATTTTCACTTGAACGAAATTACAATTATAGATACAGTTTAGGTCGACTCGATCTGAATTGCCATGTATACCATTTCATTAATGATATTCGATGACAGAACTATTCAATCTACCTAGGATACGTTTTACATTACTTCAATTACTATCATATGGGTCAGTTCAGGTCGACTCGACCTGAATTGCATGAATGAATGACTAATGTAGACAATCTCACATTCAGGTCGACTCGAACTGAGTTGCATGAACGAATGACTAATGTAGACAATCTCACATTCAGGTCGACTCGACCTGAATTGCATGAACGAATGACTAATGTAGACAATCTCACATTCAGGTCGACTCGACCTGAATTGCATGAACGAATGACTGATGTAGACAATCTCACATTCAGGTCGACTCGACCTGAAGTGCATTACAATTACTCATGTACCGTTGTTCGTATTCAAGTCGACTCGACCTAAATAGTTCCGGATTTCTCGGACATTGTGTTGGCAGTCTCGTAGTAACCGTGATCTCGTGTTCCGGGTTTCTCGGCGATATAATCGGGCACTGCACTCTCAGAATTCTGCAACTCAGATGTCGAGAACTGAACATTGAATAAAGACCTTGTCACTAAAAATTGAGGAAGCCCAGAATTCATAATCGTGCAACTCGATTTTCAGTAATAAACGTTGGAAACACACGCACTCTGCCAACTTCAGCAACTAGGAACTCAACAATAGATGGCAGCGCTGAAAGAAACATTATACACACTCAGAAAACTACTATGTGCTTACAAAGTAACTATGTCCAATCCATTGAATGAAAATGTTTGAAAATGCTAAAGGCTTCTAACCTGAGGACATACGGAAGGCAACAAGCGCGTCCACCGAGATCCTCGAAGCGCAATACTCCGACACTCTAGATAGTACAAGTACAGAAGTTGATAGAGTTCAGTAATGACATGAGAGAAGTGAAATCTCGCATGAACGTTCATGCATTCGCGACGGAGAAGGAGAGTACCCTAATGCGCGCGGACGTAGCGACATTCAAAACAATTTTGGCGGCAGTGTGTAGGCGTGAATGCGAAGGTGGGAGCTGTAGGACGGAATTTGAAAATCCTGAACTCCTTCCGCAAATTCCTTTGATTTTTGATTCCAGCCTACACTGTTCATGACAAAAATAGCCACTGACAGCTATTAAGTACTTATGAGGTTTCTTTCTTGCACCGTTAAGCACTAATTTCTAGATTCTATTTGTAACAAAATCTAGGCAAGAGATCTTCATTGTCTTTTTTTCTTTTGCAATTTCTGGAAGTCAATTTGATTTTGCTGAAGTTAGGGTCTGTTTGTAAATTTAGACAAACACAACCTTTTGCACCACCTAAGTGTTTGCATGTGATTTTATCAATAAGGGTTTTACGATTTAGGATTTAGGATCTTTAGGGTTTAGGGTTTAGGGTTTTCAGGGTTTAGGATCTTTAGGGTTTAGGGTCTCTAGGGTTTAGAGTCTCTAGAATTTAGGGTCTCGGGTTCAGGTATTTTTGTAGATTAATAAATCATTTCATATCATGTTTTTGAAATATTGAACAAATATTTAATTTAGAAGTGAATTCAAGGTTTTAGTACACACTAAGGAATTATACTGCATGCACTTTCAATTTCTTTTTATAATGTTCGCAATATTAATTTTTCCATGAATCCGAATTATTTCGCAAAGATTTGCAACTTGTGTGTTATTTTTTCGGACATGCTTCCACGTCAAACCGATACAAATTAATGGTTTGGTTTGTATTAATTACAACATCAATCCTAAAGTATTTTTTTGGAAACTCATTTGAAAAAGTGTTGGGAAGCAATAGGGTTGTCTTAAAATTAAGTTTTTCCATGAATCCTAATTATTTTGAAGATTTGCAACTTGTGTGTTACGTTTTTGGACATGCTTCCACGTCAAACCGATATAATTTATTGGTTTGGGTTCTATTAAATACAGCATGATTTTTAGAGTGTTTTTTTTAAACCCATTCCAATTGAAAAAGTGTGGGGAAGCAATAGGGTTGTCTTAAAATTAAGTTTTTCCATGAATCCTAATTATTTTGAAGATTTGCAACTTGTGTGTTACGTTTTTGGACATGCTTGCACGTCAAACCGATATAATTTATTGGTTTGGGTTCTATTAAATACAGCATGATTTTTAGAGTATTTGTTTTGAAATCCATTTCAATTGAAGTGTAGGAAAGCAATACAGTTCTTTTAAAATAATTTTTCCAATGAATCCTACCCGATGAATTCATCCTCAAAATTTCAGTAGAATTTTTATGTATTAGATAAAATGCAGAGCAAGAAATGGGTTGGCGCTTGCTATGCTATCCATTCATCAGTAGAATTTTATAAGAATTGTTGTGTAAAACTTTCAAATAAATCTTCAAATAAAAATCTCAAAAACTTTCTGAAGAACTTAATTCTTTTGGAATCCAAAATCACTTCTATTGAATGAATTTCTCAAAATTATTTAGTAGTAGCAATAGAAGATTGAAATCATGAAAACTCACAGCTCACAAAAGAACAAAATCATAGAAGTGTACAAGAGTGTAAAGCCAAGAGAAGCAATGGATTTGCTACCTCTATAATATCATTCTATAGATCCTCTTTAATATCATCTTCATTTCAACAACTATATTATGTCTATAATATCACCCGGTAGAAAAAGTGATATTATAAAAGTGATTGTTGGAGATCAATCCATGGTGTACAAGTGAAAGGTCAATATGAACATTTACCTTGTGGTTATGATATTTGATTCCTACTTGTGTTCATCTGATTTTAATTCTTGTATGATTTGAATATTGTTTGAGGAATTCTCTTCTCCGTTTTCAAATGAAATTAGACTTCTGTAACTCTCATTTCGGTGGAATACTCTCATTTTAATGAATATTACGTTATGACTAATAGTGAGCAAAATTTGTGGTGATTGTTTTTATGTTATTTCAAAGTAATCAATAAGAATTTGTATATAGAAGTGTTTTGATGGCTAGTCACTCCAAGGTTCATCGTGAAGAGTGCTAGGATGGTGAATAATTATAAATAAGCTAAGAATTCTACCGCCATAAAGAAATTCATATGTATAATTCAAATTATAAATGAAGTTTCCCTAAAAATTTATATTGAAATCTTTAGGAATAAGATAGTGGTCTAAAGGTCTTTGACCAAGGGTGTTAGTTAAGTTTTTATATGGAATTCATGAGTGCTCTTTCAGTTTTTTTAGAATTACATCAATTATGTTACACAATAAAAAGGGGTAATTACTATAGTCAGTACCAATTCATCTAAGGAAACTATTAGTCAATTGTTCTTATAGTATGCACTTAATGCCTAGAACAAAATTGCAACTAATAATGATCGAATTTTTTTTGTTAAAATGGGAGGTCTCTAGCAGTAGTCAGTATACAAATGAAAGTTCGTACACCTTACTAAAGCCAATGATTTAGATAGTGAAAAAAAGAATGATTTCCAAATGAAGAAATTAGTATTTAAAGATTAAAAGGTAAAGGATTCACTTCTAATTCCCGTTAAAAAATTCAGGAATGAAAATATGTATTCTACATAGGTTTTCATGTGAGGAAGCTTTTAGGTATCATTGGGATTGAATTTGAAGGATTGACTATCGTGGTTAAGTACAAAAAATGTTACGTTATTCAAATGAAGTTTTGTGATATTCATGTTTGTAAACAAACTTTTTAGTATTTTTGTTTCAACTAGAGGTTGGCGCTTGCTATGCTACGCATTCATCATTAGAATTTTATAATTTTTTTATATATTAGATAGAATGCAGAACAAAAATTTCAATAAATCTTCAAATAAAAATGACTAAAATCTTTGTATAATTTTTTTAAAAAGTAATCATATATTGAAATGTACAATAGAAATTTATTGAATGATGAATGAAACATATGCAATGGTAAATACTATAAAAGATACACATACATTAGAATGCATTAAAAATTTGACTCCATTGTTACAAAAAATGGCAATCCAAATTGAAGAATTGAAAAGAAAAATTTATAAATCTTAAAAGCTTTTTAAACAACTCAATTGTTGTGGAATCCAAAATCATTTCAATTGAATAAATTTTTCAAAATCATTTGGTAGTAGCAATAGAAAATTGAAATCATGAAAGCTCAAAGCTCACAAAAGCACAAAATCATAGAAATGCAAAGAAGTGTAAAGCCAAGAGAAGCAATGGATTTGCCTTCTCTATAATATCATGATATGGATCCTCTCTAATATCACCTTAATTGCAACAACTATATTATTTCTATAATATCACCCTTTGTAAAAAGTGATATTATAGAAGTGATTGCAAACTGCTACTCTATTTCTATGATATCACATTGTGTAAAAATACAATCTCTATGTATGCATGATTGACAATATTTTTACATAATATTTAAAATAATTATTTTACAGACTTATTGAAATCATTATCATGCAATTTATTCAAATATATCAAATTTTTACTAATATGTAATACAATGAATGCGTAGCATAGCAAGCACGAGCCCCTAGTATTAATGATAGCATTTGTGATATTACAGAGAGACTTATGATTTTAGTAGTATGATAAACAAACCAAATTTTGGGAAAAGGGTATCTATTATTATGTTTAGGCTACAAAAAGGGATATATCACAGTCCAAGTACTTGAGACGGGTATTGAAGATGGTTGGGTACCAAAGGCGGGTATTGAAGAAGGCCGGGTACCTAAAATCACCAGGAAGAGCCGGGTACCTAGACCACCGGGTATATGCCTGTAGAGTTCTGGAAACCTAGGGTTTGGTGTCCGCACATTTTCGTGCATGTCCGCTGTTTTGTCGTGCACCTCTACTGTTCCCTCGTAAATCTCCGTTGTTCTCTTGTGCATTCTGCTCTATTTTCGTGCATTCCGCTGTTCTTTGGGTGCATTTTCGTTGCATCTTCGTTGTTTGTGCATTTTGCACTTGTCGGTAGTTGACGCGCATTTTTTTAGCACGGGCGTCGTGAAGAAGAGGACCTTGTTTTCCGCATTGATTTGTGTGTGACTTTGGAGTTCGATTCAATTGAGGGGACTTGAAGCTGTGAAGAAGCAGACCTCAAGGCGGGCGTCGTGAAGAAGCGGACCTTGAGCATTGTTTTCTGTGTGATTTTGGAGTTCCATTCGATTGGGGGGACTTGAAGCTGCTGGGTGGTGCTGTGTGTTTGCATTTGAAGGTGGTGCTGTGTGTTTGCATCTGAAGGAGGTGCAGCTTGATCTCAAAGACGTGCAGCTTGAAGCAGGGTTTGGGGTTTGAGGTAAAAACCTGACTCCATTCATGACTGTTGTAGGAGTGCAATGGTTCTCTTGAGGCGTGTTTAAGGGTTTAGGTCTGTCAGTTCTGTTTAGGCGTGTTTAAGGGTTTAGGTCTGTTTAAGGGTTTTCTTGGGTCTTTTCTCAATTCCTCCAAGGTCTGTCAGTTCTGTGCTCAACGACGCTAGGATTTCGCGCAATAGGAGTCTTGTTTTTGCGTTCTGAATTTTTGTTACCGTGAATTTTCACAATTGTCTAAAGGAGGCTTGATCCACTTGGGAGAGTCTTTCTTCAAGAGTTTGTGTCCAGTAAAGCGGACCATCTTCGAGAATTTGTGTTTGTGAGCCATGGCTATGGCGTCTACTGATGCGAGGAGGTTTCCAGTGAAGTCCAGGTCAGTCTTGGGAGTGTTCCTGTTCTTAAGATTGGAGTCTCTGTTCCTCTTAGGGTACTGATGTGAAAGTGGCACTTCTGCTTCTTTGGACACTTAGGGTTTGGGATTGGTTTTTTTGCTTTGTATTTGCTTTGTGTTGGGAATACTGTTGCATTTCCTCTGAAGTGTTGAATTCAAAATAATGGAGGAGGTACTTTCACGACATTTCATGATTTGTATGCATAAGATGTTATTGTCTGCGTTTCTACATTGTTGGATTTCGGATCTTGGATTGTGCCGGATTGTACACATCTCCCTTGGTCTCGATGGAATTTTAGATGCGTATGACTCTAGCTGAATCAAGTATTGTGTGAATCCTCATTGTACTTGTGTGGGGATTGTATTGTGCTAGAGCACTTTGCCGAGGTTCTGAAGAATAAGATTGTGTAACCTTATTCTACTTCAAAGAATAGGTACTGGTGGATAAGCTACAACAACAACAACGAGGTTAGTATCTAGAACTTCATTGTTTGTTTTTCCTTGCTCACATGTGGTTGCACAATTTATTCTAGAAAATGAGCTTCTGGAGATAAGAGTTGTGTATTCTGTTGGGTGGTATTTGCTCCCAACAGATTGGATCTTTCTTTGTAATTGTTGGAAGGAATGTGGTTGCTTGGAATATGTTTGCAGTTTGTTTCTTGGCATTTGGTTTGCAATGTAAGTTTTTTAAAATTGGTTTATTTTTTGCATTTCAGATTGACAATTGTAGCACTGGAGTTACAAGATTGTAGAGTCCATAATAAGCAACTACACTGAAAGTAGGAGCTAAGTTGAGGCTGAAGTTGCATAGCGCTTGCTTGTAGAAACTCAGGTATGTATTAATTTCAATTCTCTTGCACCATCTGTGCTTTGAATAGTGATTTCTGTGATTGTTGTAAAGCTAGCTGCAATGTCCAATGGGGTTTAACTTGCGGGATGTATCGTGTGCGTACGTTCCTTTTTTAGTTCTCGTGAGGTTTGTTGTTTTCTGTTAGAATTCATGGTTTGGGAGTTTCTAGATGGAAACATGCTTGTTTGGGATGTTGTAGGTTTGTACAATGACTTTTTGGTTTTAGGTTTAGGTGGTCTGCTGGTTTGAGATGTTTTTGATTTCTTTGGCTTTTTTCAACTCTTGAATTTGTTGAAAATGTAGATAATATTGTAGGTTTAGGAGATTAATCCATCTGCATTGCATTTCAAGATCCTCATTTTTTAATTCCCGAGGTGAGTTATAATGTACAGGACTTCGTTTAGGGTTTAGGGTTTAGAAAATGGCATTCATTGTTTAGGGTCTAGTACTTCAGTTCTAGGGTTTGTTTAGGGTTCAATGCTTAGGGTCCAGGGTTTTTTTAGGATCTATTGCTTAGGGTTTAGGGTTTGTTTAGGGTTCAGTGCTTAGGGTCCAGGGTTTTTTTAGGGTCCATTGCTTAGGGTTTAGGGTTTAGGGTTTCCTTAAGGTCTACGAATTAGAATTCAGAATGTCAAGGAAAGAAATTGCCAGCCACAACCACACAAATTCCCCAGAATCAGCCCAATACTACCCGGGTATCATCTTGTCACACTGAATTCCTAAACGTACCACGAATGTAAGGCGCCTGAACGAAACTGCAATTCAGGTCGCATCGACCTGAATTGCATATCTCTTCAAACAGATATCCTAGGTTCGGGCAAGTTCCATGAAAATTTTCAGATGAGATAAACCTGCATTTCAGATCGATCCGACCTGAAATGTACACCTACTAACATTTTCTGTACAAAGAAGGCAACTAAATGGAAGGAAATTGCACTAATATGTCAAAAGACAAATAACAAAGTCATCCAAATTCAATGTAGATCAGGTCGGTCCGACGTGAACTGCAAAGAACACCCTATGCAATCTGATGTGTCAAATAAGTTGTAAGACCAACAAATAAATAACTATCACGATATTAGACACCTATTTATAAACAAATGGACTAATAAATGAGTTCATTAACGTGTCGGTAATGTACGTCACATGACCCACACTACAATTCAGGTCGCATCGACCTGAATTGCAGAGCCCCATAAATCATATCCTCTCCCAAATCTTTGCATTTGTCCGTGCTATTTCATGGACAATGTTGACATGAGATGAACATGCATTTCAGGTCGGACCGGCCTGAAATGTACACCTACTAGCATTGTCAGTACAAGGCAAGCAACTGAGTAGCAGACATTATCACTAACATCCCAGAAGAGAAATAACATGATCGTCAAAATTAAATGCAGATCAGGTCGGTCCGACCTGAACTGCAAGGAAGACCCTTTGCAATCTGGCACAACAAATACGTATTCCCTTCACCAACATACATATTTATATGACTATATTAGACACCTAGTATAATTAACAAATTGACCAAAAGACACATTTCTAATAAACATCCATTTACCAACAACAAACATGACAACACTATCGCATGCAATTCAGGTCGGACCGACCTGAACTGCCAGTTCCAAAGTGAGAACAATACGTACTAGGATGATCCGATAACATTAATCAATAACATTGAGGCCATCACAATAGCAGAAATATTTGCATATTCCGACTAGAACTTCACGTCGAGTCGACCTGAAGCGTATGAAGCAAAACGAACCGAGTCCAAGTAGATCAAACATATAGAAGATGAAATGTAGAAGTTCCATGTACTGGTTTTTAGGTCGGGTCGATCTGAATCAACATAGCAACAACTCTTGTTCTAACAACATCCCGTTTGGATAATGAATGCAGAATGGATGACCAAATTGAGAAGCTAGAGGCCTTCTACATACGCTGTGCGCACGAATCCTCTAGGGAGGAAGGGGACGACTTTGACAATGACGGAGACTACTGGGAATTCAAAAATCCCGAAAAGGTTGAGAGTTGGAGTCTCCACATGATTCCTTTCAAGAACCTTATTTGCTTCGCTACAAAGTTCAAAGACACCGACCATTTCTTCAACATATCCTTTGATGAGAAGATAAAGGACGTTGCCCACGATAGTGGTCCATTCTTGAAAATTCGGTGTGTTACAGCTATGACAGGACAGCCCGAAAGCGAGCAATACCACTTCACTATTCGCTTGGACTCCTCAAGATGTGCCTTCAACATATCGCACTTCTTGTCAACGCTGGAACCAACTGAGTATAGAACGGAGATTCCCGACCTTGAGAAGAAAGTTGACCACAACTACTTCAAGACAAAGGACGGGAAGTTGGCAACGGGGAAGGCCCTATACTCTCACCTGAAGACACTCCTAAACGACTTCACAATTCTAAAGACGAAGCTTGAGTTGAAGAAGAAAGACATGACTGTCAGAACTGTCTCCCAGGAGTTTCCAAGTAATGTGGAGGGATAGAGCTCAATGGGTACACCTGGAACCCAACAGAGTCGGGGGACAAGAAAGTCCATGCAGGCCGCTACTCCAGCACAAGCTCCCAGGAAAAGTAAGTTCGCATGAACCTCAACAGCGGCAACAGCAGCGCAAGACCCTAGTGCAGTTTTACCAGGGGAGCTGAGTTTTATATCCGTGGTAACTGAGGTCCCGGTTCCTTATGACGCCAAGAAATCGCACGATTACATTGCGTCCGCGGAGGCATACAAGGCCTACTGGAAGCACTGCACGGACGCCTACATCTTTGGCCTGGAGGATAAGAAGACAATTTCCATTGAGCAGCTCATCAAGGCCCCAGAGGACTTAAACATCCGTAGCCATGAAATGAAGCTCGCGGAGGACATGATGACATACCTCTGGAAAATGCCAGATAAGTCCACAAAACAAACATTGTGTGTCATGCTAGTGGATTGCTTCGAGAAGCCAAAGCCGGAGGACTGGCCAGCACTTGAAAGGAAGAACTTCTACATCATCAATGGGTAGCACAGTGTGACTGCCAGCAAAATGATGGTAGACCAAAACCTTGACGAAGAGATTGTCAAGAACTTTCGTCAATGGGATTGCTACGTGGTCTGGTCCATAGATGCCCAGAAACTACGCGACATATCGGCGTACTACAATAGAGTCAATCACTTCGTGGCGCAGAAGCCCTCGTGGTCAACAAACATTCTGGGAGCCAGAAAAGTGTGGGAACTCATGGGGAGGCCACGCAATCCGAGGGAAGCGGCCCCAATAGCGACAATGTCCAACGTCAGGCGAAACGCTGAGAGTACAGCAAATAAGAAGAAATTCATGGTAAGAGATTCAGGTCGAGTCGACCTGATCTGAGAATGTCGTCTTCCACCTAGTGTTCCAGCTAGCATAGGTGATGTATTGATTTACTTCACGTGATAATGAATGAAGAGTTCGAAGTAAGCAGAACGACAAAGGTGCATTTGACGTTCAGAATGAAATGTGTAGTTTAGGTCAGTCCGAGCTGAATAGAGAGCTCCAAATTGACCGTGACATACAAAATTGCGTTGCAAGAATTCTCATCGGCAATGTACAAGCGGTTCGCTCTGCTAGATGTATTGAAGGCCCAGAAGGTTGCAAAAGGCAAGGACGCCAAGAAGAAGCTCGAGATCCGAAACGAGATGAAGATAATCACAGCTTCGGACGACGTGTACAACCTGTGGAGCGAGGTCATTTCTAGTGCTGCGCATGGGGAGTTGATAGACCCCAATACTAGACTGAAGTACAACGAGAAGGCCACTTGGAAGCCTGAGCAAGGGAATCTGACACATGAGTTCTTCAAAGTGCTCGGAAACCTTTCCTTCAATGACTTGTCGAAGCTGGCCGAACATATTCTGCATCAAAATCCAGGGAGCAAGAACAAGGACTACCCGAAGGTCACAATCAAGCTTCTCTCTGCTGTACAGGAGAGCTGCTACACTGCTAGGGAGTGGGTGGAGAGAAGGAAGCGCAAGCACAAGGTGAAGATGGAGCTTCATGCCCTGGACGCAAGCCTCGGGCTCATGTCCTCCTTGAACGAGTTGAACCGCGAGAGGTGGAGGGAGTTCAAACGAAGTCGGAACTTCACGAGTGCCACCATGAACGTGCTGCTAGAGCAGCCAGGGAACGAATACTGGATGGAGGTGAAGCAGTCAAGAGCAAAGGGGAAGAGCGTTGAGGAGATGTCAATATACGCGGCTGAGTTCTTCCGGTCTTCCTGCAGCAGAGAAACAATTTTGTGCCCCCCAAAATCCACTGCATACTATCGTCCATATGACGTTATGTATAAGACGCACCAGGATTGGCCTAGAGGCGTGTTCACTGTAGAGAACATGAAGGACATCAAGCTTGGAGTGTGGGACCTGCGTTACACCCCGAATGTGGTGTCAAAGTCTAAGTGTACGCCAGCCGATCCATACTTCGCTGCAGTTGTCGAGTCCTTCCATGAAAACGGCCAGCCCCTCTTCAAGGACATTCCGGTGTGGGTGCTCATTTGTTCCGACCTCACCGAGCAAACACAAGCACTTCATTTCATAGACAACAATCCCGTGTTGAAGGAGTACTCCATGAGTTTCTCTAACTACATGCCCTCACCCAATGAGCGTATCGGTGACTTGTCTGCACGAAGCAAGAAGGCGGTGGAACCAATTTACCTGACCATCCTGCAAAGCCCAAGCAATGCTAGGATGGTGAGAATGAGGTCTTCCTATGATGCTCCCAATACTGAAACATTTACGAGGCCCAGGGCTTACAACGAGCTAGAGTTCAGGATTAATAATATTGAGCTACAGATGGAGTTCTTCCTCAATCTTGTGAGGAAATTCTGCGCTCCTGGAGAAAGCGTAATGTCATTCTTCGCTAGGTCGAAGTTCATGTGTACTGCGATGGTAAGCCTGAACACAATGAATTCTACAATGTAATGTTTTGGCTATGGTTAAGGTCAATTCGACCTGAATAAAATGGACATGTATTTCTTCTTGAAATTATAAGGTGATAGAAACCAGGTCGGGTCGACCTGACTCGTAGCATTGACTGGATTGTGTTCCTCCATAGTTTGGCTCAACCTGACCGGTTCCATTGAGTGCCCGAGAGTGAACTTCAGGTCGGGTCGACCTGACCCAATCTACTGCTGACGTTACATGAAATACCATTGTATCCTCGTTAGGGAATTTTCATACTATCGTAATCTGATAGTATGTGACGTTGTGTGTGACTTTGCAGATGAGTGGGGTTAATGTGTTTGCTGTGGAGGACTCGGAGGAGTTTGACCAGTGGACTGAAATTGCAACCACTGCGAAGAAACTTGATAAGAACGATTTTCTTCCAGAGGGATACTTTGTCGATGAGGGCAAATTCCCGCGCCGACCATCGGGGTCAAGCACGCCTTCATCATCAAAGCGCAAGGGGAAGGCAACTGGAGAGGCAAGCACGCCGTCCGGTCGGAGGTCATCTGCAATCATATTGTGTGAGTCCTCCGACAACGATGGAGCAGCCGATGATGACGACGACGAGGACGATGTTCCCATGGATTGGAGCACCCCTCCAGTGATCCGGTCTCAAAGCATCCGGGAATCATCAGCGTCGTCGGGTCAACCACCTGACACCTCTGCCATGCCGTCTCCAGCCTCCAAGGAGAAGCGGAAGAGGGGAAGATTGCAAGCCGACGACGACTATGATGCAGAAATTGCAGAGCTGAAGAGGAGCCGGGAACTGGATCAAATGATGTTTGACAAGCAGGCCAAGGAGATGGCGGAGTTGCGACAGTTTATGGTGGCAATGTCACAAAAGAACGACTCCAAACTGGAGGCCATTATCAACAGTCTTGGTGGGGCCATGCCTCTAGCATCCGTACAGCCGTCTCAAGTTGACCAAGTGCTTTTGCTGCAGGGAGCGCTAGTAATACCAACGATGAGTGGATCCTCAAGCTTACCCTCCACTCCACGATTGACTGGGGTGCCTTTTATCTCTCTCACTCCTCTTGCAGGTTCCGTAGATCCTCCAGCTCCTCCTCCTATTGAGGAGTGCCCCTCCACCCCTGCACCTCCACTTGATGACGAGGACATGGCTCGAGTTCCACTTAATGGTGGCAGGTCCTCAGAGACCTTGGAGTCTAGCCCGAAGATGTCCGCGGATCCTGCCATCGCCATTGATGATGATCGGAGTCATGCATTGGATGGCCAGGATGCACCATCAGGTTGACCACACAATCACTCGATGTCATTTGTATAGAATTAGCTCGACTCGAGTTGATTTGTGTCATAGGTTGTACTTAGATAGAGACCCTTAGTGTGGGAGACAATACTTTTTGATAGAAAACAATTTTTTGACAAATCCATATCTTCATGTAAGATGATGACTTTTTTGTACTGAATTTTATTAATCAATTATATGGATTTTTTTGTAAAAATTTTAAGTCTTGTTTGTCTGGCCCTTCCTGAATTGTAGAACCTCCTTTGATGGCTATCTCAACTGGACCGAATGATCTTCCGAAATCTATTGCTCTTGTACAATATGTACAATGTCCAACATTTGGTTGTGGCAGTGTGGAAGCTACAAGTAGAGGTGCATCTGAATCTGAGTCCATGCACTTAGATGATGACGTCTCTATTCCCAACGCTCAGCTTCTGGAGATTGAAATGCCAGACCCTGTTGGACCGACGTTGTCTTTGCTGGAAAAGGTAACCTTGTATCCATGCGTCCTTGATCTCTGCACTAATAGGTACCTCTGTGTTCATATATAGTCTGCGACAATTGGATTTTGTTTTTTTCCTTGAGTTTGAAATGTGTCAGTGCAGCTTAGTAACTGGCTGCACATTTGTCCGTTTGATAGCAGGGATCGGTTCCCCCATCTGAACGTGGAGATACGTCGAAGGATGTTGAGATTCCATTGACGTCCAGGGTGACCGTCGCCGAGAAGTGGCTGAATGTTGTCCTGGACTTGAATGGAGTCTTGTGTGTCTGTGAAGACGCCAAGTACAAGGGGTGGGCTATGCACGTCGGGAATGCAGACCAACCGCACTCCGCCACGATTCCTGCGATTGTGGGACTGAAGGCGGTCTTTGTCCGCCCAAATTGCGCTCATTTCCTTCATGAGCTAGGATTGATAGCACACGTTTCTATTTGGAGCTCCATGAAGAAGTTTACTGTTCAAAAAATCGTCGATTATCTTTTTGTTGGTCTGGATAAGCCTCGCATTATACTTGGGCAGGAGTCTTGCACGACGCTCAAGTGTGAGGAACAGGGCCGGATAGTCACATTCAAGGAGCCAGGCACCACCAAGGACCTGTTCGTGAAGGACGCGAACACCTTGTTTAATAATTTCAATGGGCAATTTCTTCGAGAGAATACTGTCATAGTTGACGATAGTCCTATGAAGCACTTCATGAACAAGTCGGAGAACGTCGTTCTCCCCATCAGTTGGTCTCCCAAAGGTAACGGCCCCAAGGACTCATATTTGGACATGGTCCTTTTGCCCTGGCTCAGGCGACTTCATGTAGCTCGAGATGAAGGGTTGAAATCATTTCGCAAGAGTAGTGCGGGGAAAATTGGGCGGAAGATGTTGTATGACGAGAGAAATCGTGGCATGTACAATAGTCTTATGGATGCAGTCAGAGTGTCTTCAACGTACCGATAGCGCACTGCATTTCATTGCTGTTCATGAGCCACGTGGATGCAGTGATTGTGTCATCGTCTAATCGGCGTTACGAGAGGGTAGTTTATTTATTGCTTTAGTTCAGGTCGAGTCGTGCTGAATGGCATGTGGATTGTTCTCTAAGTTCCTAGTGAACTTCAGCTCGCCTCGACCTTAATGGTTCATGCATTCGCATGTATGGTTAGAGATATACGTAATTTCTGTAATATAATTTTTTTATGAATATCTTTCTGTATTTTCTTCTTCCTCCAGTTTAGGTCGGGTCGACCTCATTCGATGGCTAGGACTTCCTAGACTGCAAATTTGCTATTGGAATTTACTTGTAAATGTAATGATAGTTACAGTTTTTGATTAAATTGTTCTAATCTCTTTGTTTTCTTAGAATTTGGGAACGTCGTCCTCTCTAGTTCGGCACACCAGTCTTCCATGCACTGCATCAGCTGACTCTTTCTCCGACTACGAGCAAAATCTAATTCTGAGTACTGGAAACTTCATGTGTTCGGCTGCCACTGCAAATTCGACAATGGACTTCTCCCTAAAGCTCGTTGATGATGGGGTGGTGGATAGTCCCCCGGGTTCATCTCTACATCGTCCAAAATCATGTTCTCCATCGCCCATGAAGTCTAGCGATGTTTTTGCTACACCGATGTCGTCCTCACCTTGCGATAGAGCAACACAGTGGAAACCATATGGTGAGGACGTGGGTCCTTCTTCGGGTGTTCAAGGAAGTATGTGGGCTTTCCAAGCTCATGAATTACAAGCAAGTACAACCACAGGCCGAAGATGACGAAGGCAATCATGGAGCTCAAGAGTAAATGACACGTATAGTACTTGTTCATAGTGTAGAGTCATACATTCATGCTTCATGAAAGCTCAATGTGCATATTACAAAAGAACTCAGAGCTCGAGTGAATCACACTCGTAGCTTTTACAGTGTACGCAGAACAATGTAATGAACTACATTACTGGCCTTTATAGTTCGTTGCCTGTAATATAGTGTCACTGGACCTAGCCAAGCATAGTTGAAGATGTATGGAACAACTCATGGTGTACAAGTGAAAGGTCAATATGAACGTTTACCTTGTGATTATGATATTTGATTCCTACTTGTATTCATCTGATTTTAATTCTTGTATGATTTGAATATTGTTTGAGGAATTCTCTTCTCCGTTTTCAAATGAAATTAAACTTCTATAACTCTCATTTCGGTGGAATACTCTCATTTTAATGAATATTACGTTAATGTGGCATGTTACGTCAATTACACGTTAGATGCCACATCATAGATGGGCAATGAATGAAAAAAATGACACTCTGGCTTTCCCGCGCTTAGGTGGCAGCCACATATCAACTCTTGAAGTTATCCGTTGATCGATGTTTTTTTGGACATCACGATGCTGGGCCTGCAAATCTGATGCAACGTACCATGTTTTTGGCATGTCCACAGCAGCACGAAGTGATTGGACATCAGACCAGACATAGAACGCGTCATGTGTGATGTTCGGGTGTCCAAATTGCGATGTCGCGGTAGACACAATTTTCTTATAGTGCTGGCTGACCACATGTCCCATCAACAATCCGGATGCTAAGCCCAAGAAACACTTACCTGGGTGTAGCTTGAGCTTGGACTCCCGGCATCGTTGGAATGTTTTCTGGAGATAGGTGAGGTGGTTATTCCATTTGCTGAAAACAGCAAAATCATCGATGAAGATCTCCAAGAAATGTTTAAGGAAGTCTTGAAAGATATCCATCATAAGCCTTTGGAAGGTGCCAGGAGTGTTGCACAGCCCAAAAGGCATCCTGTTAAAAGCAAATGTACCCCAATCGGTGGTGAACGTTGTTTTTAGTTGATCCTGGTTCCGGATGAAGACCTGGTTGTATTTGGAGAAGTCGTCCAGCAAACTGAAACATTGTTTTTTGGATACATGGTCCAATACCATGTCTATGAATGGTAACGGAAAATGATCCTTCTTAGTGGCTGCATTCAATTTCCGGAAATCTTGGCAGACCCAGATCTTCACCTTTCCATCAACTCCAACCTTCTTCGGATCAATCACATGGATGACACCCATTCATAGTGATTCACCGGATAGATGAATTCCGCCTTCAACAGTTTGTCGAGTTCTTCCTTGACTAGCATTGAATACTTCGGATTCAGCCTGTACTGCCTTTGCTGAACCGGCGTGGCTTCCTCGACCAGATCTATGGCATGCTCTCCTAAATCTGGAGGAATACCAGTTAGATCTGTAGGTGACCAGGCAAAAACATATGAATATTCTTTCAAGAGGGCCATGTACTCCTTTCGTTCTCGCTTAGATAGATGCTTCCCTACCTAGAAGGTCTTGTTTATTCCAACGGAAACAGACTCATAGTCATCCAGTGAAGCTACAAGTTTGATACCCTTGGCTTCTTGATTGTCCAACTGGTCCACCAGATGTTTCCAAGACATCTGTTGACCATCCGGACGAGGCGGAAGCGTTCCGTCCACAAGTTGCTTCCAGATCCATTCTTCAGATAGTTGGACATTAGACTGTCTCAGGGATCGATCCATCGGTGCGTCTTTAACTTCTTCTTCGAACAAGATGACTCCTTCTTCCGGAACCGGTGCTAAAAACCCACATTTCCTTCCTTCGTTTCTTGGAACTGTTCAACTCGATATGCCGGAGTTGAATCCGAATCCTCGGATTCTGTCTAGTTGGACGTATATCCTTCCAGCGTACTGGTTTCACCCAAGTGTTCTTCCGGACACTAGGGTAAGATGACCGGAGGATCCTCAAAGATGAAAGCTTTCTTCTCCCAATTGACCTTGACTTTGGCCAAGTACAGCCAAGGTCTGCCTAGAAGTAGAGGAAATGGACGGCCTTCTCTTACCCGAATCACTAGATAGTTGAGTACAAAGGTGTTCCCGAAAATCCGGGTAGGTATTCCGAACAATTTTCCCATCGGAATAACTCATGATTGATCCGCCATATACAAAGTTTGTTGTGTATCCTCAAAGAAGGTATACCCTAGATCAAATGCCGTACTTTCGAGGATCAAATTTACTCCGGATCCTCCGTCCACTGGAACCTTCCGGATGATACATCCGTCAATCTCTACCGTCAATTCTGGAGTTCCAAAGTCTTCTAGCTCTGCAAAGCTGACCGCAGTGGGTGGGAATTTGATTGCCCGCCTGCGTGGCCGGACCAAGGACTCCTTCAGCTATTTTTGATAATTATGATTAACATGCAACAGCTGACCAATAGTAACATTGGCCTTTTGGGCCTTGATATCCTAGAGGATATCATACTCAACCACCTGGATTTGAGAATCCGGTCTCAGTATAGTTTTCGGCATAATCACCTCCCGGATCGGGTCGTTTGGTTCTTGTATCTGAATCATCTCTTCTCTAACTTCTTGACTAACATCCGGAAACTGGGGAGCGACTGCTACCCCTTCTTTAGCTTGTGCTACGCCTTCTTCATTCTGGGATTCTCTAGAATGGTCCGAGGGGTCCGAAGTCCTACTTGCTCCAATCGTCTGGCGATGAAGACAGAGCCTCCTTCTCTCTTTTGCACGCTTACGAGTGGAGCTACGAGTACTTACTTATGTAACTTGGACATCCTGTTCTACTGTTAGCTCCACCGGACATCGTCAGCGATGCGGATTCTTGATGTCTTCAGTGCTTTCGTAATTCAACGCTGTCTTCTCTTGAGGTGGCACCTCCACTTGTTTGAATGTTACCTGTGGACACGTCGGTTCAGGACATTCGTCAACATGATGTCCATACTCTCGGCAGTTTTGACACGGTAAGGGTAAAGGCTTGCCCTTTCTGGATGTGGGGTATGGGCATTGATTGAAGTAGTGGTACGGGTCCCCACAGTTGAAACATACTCTGTATTGTTTCTCCATCGAAGCTGGTGGTCTAGACGGAAGGGAAGGTTCTCCATAAGGTCCTGCCGACCACTGCATGATGGTGTAATGTCTTGCTGGTTCAGTGTACTCCTAATTCGTAAGGTACGGAGTTCGGTAGAGCTGTTGCGGAGCTCGGCCCCGTCCATATGCTGGAGTGACTTGGTATACCGGTAATTCTTCCGGCTTCTCTTCCTCAGGTTCCGGAAGGGTGTAGTATATTAGTATACTGCCCCTTCCTCATCCACGAATTGTACCTTCCTTGCTGGTAGTCGGAAACACTCATTTGAGTAGTATCCAGCTTGTCCGCATCGTGTACACCAAACGTTTGCTCTGGCTGCCGGAAGAATCCGTCGTTGCTTGCCACTTTCTGCTAGCTGCACTTTGATGGTAGCCAAGCTTTTTTGGATTTCTCTAATCGCTCGCTTTGACTCCACCTCCGGTTCCTCCTTCACCTTGACAATAGCTCGGTTTGATACTCATCGATAGCCTTTGGATATCTTCTTTTTTGGCGCTGGCTGGTCTGAGTCGTTGTCTTTTGAATCCGAATATTCCTCCTTAAATCTAGAACTCTCTGACGTGGATGAGCTTGATCTCCGGTTCTTCTTTCCCTTCTTGTCTTGTCCGATCTTGCCCTTCTTTTCCCTTCTCAGGGATTTGCGTAAGGACTGCTTAGAATTCTCATAGTGTTGGGTGGCCTCTATAGCTTCTTGAAGGGTAGCCGGTTGGGACTGTCGGATTTGGAACCCCATTTCTTCCGGAAACCCTGCCATATACCATTCAATCTATACACTCTGGGCTACCCTGGGTTAGTTTGGCAATCAAGCCTTTCATTCTTTGCCCATGCTTCCGGACAGACTCTCCGGATTTCATCGCGATTTTACATGAGCCATTCAAGTGCTCTGGCCTCTCCTCCAACTTCTCTGAATGTTAGTACAAACTCATCCATCAATTGATCCCAGTTTGTCCGGATGTTGTGAGGTAGATCGTTATACCATTTTAAGGCTTCCGCCTTAAGTAGTCCAGGGAGGATCCGGAGTCTTGTCCCATCATCCTCCTGATTGGCTCGAGTCGTGGAATTGAATTCCACCAACCAATCGTCTACATCTTGACTCCCATCACCATAAAAACTTGAATACTTCAGTCGGGTGACTTGCCTGGCCATTTCTTTCGGTAGGGCTTCCAAGTCTTCCGATGGTGGACCGGATGAGCTAGGGTTGTCCGTACTATCAGTGATATCTTCCAGACTAGGAATCGCTTTGAAGGCTAAATCCGGAACTGAAACGTCCTCTGGTAGACTAGATATAACTATACTATCTTCTAATTATTCTATGCTAGGAGAGCGAACAGCTGAAGTTCTTCTTGAAGCACTATGATTCCGTCTTCCCTGAGCTGCAGCACTCCGGGTGATGACTTTATATCTCTCGCTCTCACTAATTCCTTGCCTCATACAAAAAGGAGTTACCGCTTCTCCTGCTCCTACTCCGGACTAAATAGATCTTTTTCCTGCTACTTCGGCGGTGTGACTAACTCGGATCTAGAATTATCCTATAAGTCCATGATTATCAAGTCCCCCGCAGCGGCGCCAGAAATCAACCATGTAGTGATTAGTCAAATTAGTATTCCTCCAAATAGCCCTTAATTCCCACTAAAGACCAACTTAGAGTAACCGCTCCGGAATCGTTCCCACGAGGACTCGAGGCTCATGGATCTAGGCTAACTCAATCTAAGCTTTTCCTTTCTCTCCTACTTTCTAATCCGGATTAGAGGTCCGGTCCGGCTACTATTGCCAGATGGATTCCGGAAAAGTCCGGAAACCGTTCGATTGCCCCTTCCGGGATCCCTGGCTTTAGATGACAAGTGGCCAGATCTACCGTCCGGATATTTACCGTGTCCGGAAACATTGAATCTCTCTCTCTCTCTTGACCTCTACTACTAATGCTAACTTAACTTCAGGGACCAGAAATATCCTATTGTTCCGTCACCTCACAAATCCGGAATACTTACCGGATCAGGTCATGTAGGGACGGTCAAGAATTACAACGACATTCTAGCATTAACCCAACATTGAGCCCCCCATCGACCGGGTGGACATCCTTGCACTTTTTTGGGCGTTACACCGGGGCTTTGACTCCGTCTATGGGGGAATTCCGGTATTCGGAATTCGGATCACGTCTTAGAAACTCCCATATACGGAAGCTGCTCTCAGACTCTCAGTCACCCTCATACACGAGGCAGTATCTTTCCCCTAGGATATACCGGCATCCAAACAGGTAGTACACTAACACTTCCTCTGGAACAATCCGGCCAATCTCCCCATCAATCTAGTGACATCAGGAACCACTCACAACATTGACACTTGCTAATCAAGGTAAGTTCTCAACATCCGGAAAAGGCACAAATGGATCCACACCCACAAAAGTATGCACCAAGTATATGAAGGAAGAGAATGGAATGCCTCCAAACGCTTTGAATTAAGTTCAAAGGTACACACTGAAAATCATGTGCTAAGTGAGTGACTACAAAGGTCCATCAAAATCTAACTTATACTAAACCGATCCTCATCTCAAAATCATACAAAACACTCCTACTGGCCCGCTAGATTTCCGGTAATCCGCTAGATCCTACTTTTCCGGCTCATTGACTGGACTCCGGCACTATTATAAGTATGTACAAAACTACTTCCTATTCTTCTACATCCTTTTCCTTAGGAGGAATAATGTCTTTTAATAAGTCCAAGTATATCTACTTCCGGCTACTCCCCGGAGGAAACACACTAGGGACTCTTGCTCCCCAACTTGGACCTGCAGCAATATCGGTTTCTCTGTCTGCACTCCGGGTTTTGGCTACTGGAACTTCCGGACTTCCTCGGGAATCTCTACGGGTAAATTTCATGCGGGGAGAAGAATGAACAGACCGAGTCCCCCTTGTCTCCGGAGGAGAACCCGTAAGGTCTATGATCGGATTCTCCTGAAGGAGGTCCTCACTTCCCTTAAGTACAATGGTACCTCAATCCACTCTTGTTTTCTCGGGTGGAGGTGATAGTTCTAGGACAAGAGGTACCACCGGCGACACCTCTGCAATAGTTGTTTCCAGAAGAACAATTTCCTCCGGCACCGGCAATGTATGGACGGGAGAAGAAGGAGGAGGGTCTACCGGATTTGGCTCTGCGGGTGTCAAGCGCGCCACCAATTCCCGCATCTTTGCTCGTGATGCGTCCATCCTCCTCGCCTGCTCTAGCAAATATTTAACTATAGGCACCCGGCTTGCACTTGCGGCTACGTCGAAGTTGGCTTCAAACAACCAAGCCTTGTTGATGTAGTTTGCCGGGATTTCCAAGGAGTTCCGGAGTTGGGTCACACCCCGGCTTAGTACCTCCCAGTAGAAGAAAAACGTGTCCGTTGCAACCCACTGAGATGCAACTATGTGTCCTATACAACTGAGATGCGACTGTAGCCCTCTGTATTTGCACCAAATTTCACGTGTATGTAGTTGTAGTCGCAAAGTAGTCGGAAAATGAAGAATAGGGTTACGTTATTGTAACAGAAGAACTGATATGAGGTATTCTACATCCAACATTCATCGCAGTTGTCCATGTGGACAGCTATCCGCAAAGTAGAGTCCACCGTGGAAAAATGCAATCGCTCTGATTACAGGCTACAACTAAAAACTAGAAGATTGCAACTTAGAAATGACTCAAATGCAACTAGGAATCAACTATAATGCAACTAAAGCCCAACTACAGTGCAACTAAAAAATGATTCAAATGCAACTAGAGAACAAGTGCAATGCAACTAGAACGTGACTGAAAATCGATTCAATTGTCCCATATCGATTGTCAAGAATACCATTAGCTTGAACAGATAAGAATGGTAAGTTATAGCATTCTTGTGTAATGAATTTTGATAGTGAAATTCTAATATTTATATATTTTGTAGATTTTTACACTTTGTAGATTTCTACAATTTGTAGATTTCTATAATCTACAACTCTATAAATTATAATCAAGTCGCAAACTAGTTGCAAACCAGTTGTATGTCAATCGCAAACCAGTTGCACACTAATCGCAAATGAGTTGCACATCAATCGCAAACTAGTTGCACACTAATCGCAAACTAGTTGTCATTTGCACATCAATCGCAAACTAGTTGCACACTAGTTGTATGTCAATCGCAAACTAGTTGCACTCTAGTCGCAAACTAGTTGCACACCAGTTGTATGTCAATCGCAAACCAGTTGCACACAAATAAGTGAAATAACTTCCACATCAACAACCACGTCACAGCAGTTCATCGACGAAGTTCTCCATTACCTATCGAATGACAAACAACCTCGCAACTGCAGTGCAACTCATGCGACTTGTCCACTGCGACTGCAGACTCCAGAATATCACCAAGTCGCAAACGTCCGATACGACTACAAACCAGTCGCAAACCGCAGTCGCAAAACCCTGCTTTTTCTTCTAGTGTCCATTTGTTGGCGGTGCTCTTCCTCCACGACTTTGGCCTTTTTTTGGGCCGTTCGCAACTCATTTTCCAACCGAGCACAATTGGACTCTGACCCTTGGGCCCGTTCCAGCAAAGTCCGGTTCTCTACTCGTAGAGCGCCCACCTTTGTCACCATCTTCTTTTGGTCTTGGATCAGAAGGTCGTTTTGCTTCTCGGCCGTCACTAGAGCATCCGTCCTCTGGAAGATGGCGTCCCGGTGGATCAGTGTCATCTTCCGACACACCCATTTGAAGGTCTCCTCATAGTTGTGAAGAATCTTTATGATGTTGTCAACCCGCCACACGATGTGCTGGACCATCTCCATAATATCCTTGTAGGATAACCCCCTTAGTCAAATTTCGGTCCTTTCTTCCTCCTCTTCTTCCAGAGGATTGGTTCGAGAGGGACCGGCTTTTGTCCGAGAGGGACCAGCTTCTATCCAGTCCGGAGCGTCTTCCTCAGTTCGCTCTGGAGCGGAAGGATTCCCTGTTGGTATCACCGGTGGAGTCGCATTTCGCCGAGTCCGTTTCTTCACAAGAGTGGATTGCTCCTCTTTTGTCTCCTCGTCATCCAGACCGTCCCGGTGAAAAGGTTCTTCTCCTCCGTACTTTTGGAGCTGAATCAACTCCAAATAGGCTTCTTCCTCATTTTCCTTGAGTAAAGAATGGTGGGAGTATAAGTAGGAGACATAAGCCGGAAGAGGGCTCCCACCTTTCTTCCCCTGCCGAAGAGAATGTACGAGATCCCCTACCAGCTCAAAGATGATGAACGCCGAGTCCATCATCATCTTCCTTTGGAGGCTTCCCAAGATGGTGGAGGCTACCTTGGCCACCATTTGCCTTGGCTTGGTCGAATGGAGGATAGGGTTAAGAAACACTACCACATCCTGGTATTCTGAGTTTACTAGGTCTAAGACCTGGTATTCTGAGTTTACTAGGTCTAAGACCTGGTAATCCTTCTTTGGATTCGCCGCCGTCCAGAACTCACTCTCCATGCATTCTGGATTCTTCTCCATTACCTTGTCCGGCGCCACCCGGAACCTGTAGATGGCTCTCCACTCGTCCACCGTCCACTGCTTAGGTTTTGCCTAGAGGGTGGTATCCAAGATACCACTCTTTGGTCGTAGCAGGTCCACCACAAGACATCCATCAATTCTGTGCACTCCATATTGCTGATGTCACGCCCCTATCTACTTGGGGTGACCAATGAACCTTAGTGCGCAAGGGGGGACCTTGGGAGTGACTTCCCAAGCCTTGCAATAGACTAGGTAGGGAGAATGGAGAGACTTCCGATCAAACAGGGCACAATGGCGCCCTGGTTTTGAAGAGGATATAAGAGTGTCATACGTGCATCAAAATCTCTTCACAATGAGCTTCTAATGGCGCAAGGAATGTGCAATTTGGAGTTCTGAGCTAAAAGTTATGGCCACTCAAAGTTGATTGGGTCCCAGGGGCGCCGAGATACTTGAGGGCTAGGTGTGAGGGGTTCCCAAGGAATACCACAAGAAAGTCTATCATGTGGCATATCATTAGAAAGCTATGAATACAAAGAACCTAGAATGACAAGCATTACGAAGTTTTAAGACATGAGTCAAAAGTTATGGCCAAAAGAAGAGCCGTGGTGAAGGCGTGACGCCTCCCCTAGTGCATCCAAATCTTTAGAGGGCCATAACTTTGCAAGAACGTGTCCAAATGAGACGAGTGAGCAGTGCATCGGCATCTACTCGTCACGTAGATGTCTAAACTGGGCTTGCATGTTGGATTCAAAGCTCTGAGCGCAAAGTTACGCCGGTTGGAAGTTTGGGAGCCCAAACGGTGATGTAACTTGGCGATTTGGGTTGGAAGTGGGTGGTCTTCCACAACCCAAGGTTATACAAGGACTTCCTTTGACCTAGGATGGGGGGGTCCGCCGAATACCACAAAGAGTACTATAGGAGGGGTTGGTCTTCTTCCTCACTCCCTCTTGAAGCCTTGGTGAGTCCTAGTGATTCATGGTTGGTGGTAGTGACTTCACCACCACTTCAAGGCACCATGGGACACTTGTCTGTGTCCCGTGGCATCGGTTGGGTGGAGTCCCGCTCCTTGCTAGGCCTCCTTGGATGTGTCCCGAGTTGTAAGCGCCGGTTACCTCTAGTGAATGAGTAGCAAATGCAAAAAGGGCTAGTATGGAGTGGGGTGACACTCAAGGGCGGTTAGGACCATGGTGAGTAGTGCCACCATGGGTACTTGTACATTAAGGTGGAAGTTCCGCCCCATGTTAGTAAGTGACATGCCCGGTGTCACGATGGGAGTGTGTGCTAGTAGTCTCGGTGACTAGGATTTGGCAAATAAGTTGGAAATGGGAACTAACATTGTGTGTGCTTGGCATGTGCAATGTTAGGCAGTTGGTGACCAAGTGATGCTATAAGTGGGTTGTGGTGAACCTAGGAAGCTGCTGGAAGCTATTAGGTGTCATTTGAATCGCGACAGGTGAGGTGCCTCCGAAGACGCTCCATCTGGATTTCATCGGTTGGGATTTCCGGCACCAACCGCAGCATCAGAATTGTCTTCATCCGTGGTTGCGGCGCTGGAGTCGGCTCGTCTGATTCCTCCGGCTTCTCCCTCAGTTTGCGCCGGCTCGCCCTGGAGGTCATCACACACACGCGAGGAGCCCTGTAGGAATGTGATCCCACATACTAGACCCATAATACTAGCATATGACGAAAAAATTCAAAAATTGTCTCCTTCAAAAGGAAAGTTTTTGAGTTCTCCTAGGAAATTAGGGCAATTTCGGAAAACCGGATTCCCGGATCCGGAAAAATTTCATTAGGGTTAAAAACCTAATTCCGGAACCTTCGAAAGTTCCGGAAATCGGATGACGGCGCCGGCCCTAAAAACCGGAAACCGGATCCGTTCTAGGGTTTTGCCGCTAAAACCTGTCCCGTACATCGGGCCAGTATAAGAGGGGGACTGTAGCCGGTAGTGGGCACGCGTATCTCTGTATTTGTTCTTCCGCCGGTGTATTCCGTCTTCCTAGCTTTGTTAGAATTCCGATAAATTGAGGGACTGTGTGAGTTGCGATCGTGCAGGGGTTACCGGAGTGAAAGTTTGTGAGTAGAGAATTAGGGAGAGACTGTGTGAGGGCTGCTTGTGAGCACAATGACTTCTAGGGCAAGTCGGAGGAAGTTGAAGGATCTGCCTGAGGACTCAGAAGACGAGATGTCGCCACCAGTGCCCCAGCCAAGGACTATTTCGGTGATGAAGGTAGTTCCGGAGATTCTGACAGAGGAGGATCGGTTGGGGCGCCTGCGGGAAAACCTCACCAATATAGGGTGTGACGGACTCCAGGAGGTGCTGTGGGGGATCCGTGAGGAGAGTCTGGTGTCTGACATCCTTCGACCGGAAAGTGGCATCTTGGATACCACCATCCGAGCGAAGCCAGACCTTTGGACGGTGAACACCTGGAGGGCAGTTTACAAGTTCCGGGAGGCGTCAGACAAGGTTATGGAGAAAAACCAGGAGGTGATGGAGGGCGAATTCCGAGCGCCCGCCAACCCGAAGGAAGGTCACCAGGTTTCTGACCTAGTGAATCCGGAGTACCGAGATGTGATAGCATTTCTTAACCCTATCCTCCATCCCACCAAGCCGCGGTGAGTAGTAGCGAAGGTGGCCTCTGCCATCTTGGGGAGCCTCCAGGGGAAAATGATGATGGATTGGACGGCCGTCATCCATGAGCTAGTTAGGGACTTGGTACGTTCCCTCCGGTCCGGAAAGAAGAATCAAAGTCCTTTTCCGGCATACTTGTCTCATCTGTACGCTCATCACTCTTTGCTCAAGGCCAACAAGGAGAGTGCGTATCAAGACCTAGTCTAGCTCCAGCAGTACGGGGGAGAAGAGCCCTCACCTCAAGATGGACTGGACGATGAGGAGACGGAGGACGAGCAGCTGTCGTCTCCTCTAAAGAAGAGGAAAAGGCGGAATAGGACACCGCCGGGGAATTCGTCAGAGGAGCCTATCGCACCGGAGCCACATAAAGAAGTTCCAGAGCAGAAGATGGAGACCGGACCAACTCCGGAAGACGTCCGACCTTCCATGCAACTGGTGGGGCCGGTACGACTGCACACTATGGCCACTCAGGCCAAGGCCGGACCCTCCAAAATTAGGAGGATAGAGATTGAGGAGGGAGATCGGACCACCATGCGGCTGGGAGGGACGCCCTTAGAAGACATCCAGGAGATGGTTCAGCACCTGGTGTGGCAAGCGAATGACCTCACCCAGATCTGCGAGAACTACGATGGGGCTCTTACACGGGTGTGCCGGAAGATGGCACTAATCGACCAGAATGCCATCTTTCGGAGGACAGATGCTTTGATAACGGCGGAACAACAAAACGGCCTCCTCATCGAAGAACGGAAGAAGTTGGTGACGGAGCTGGGAACGTTGCGCGTCGAGAACCAGACGTTGCGGGACCAAGTCCGGGACTCAGAATCCAGATGTGTGGATTTGGAGAGCACTCTCCGCACAGCCCAGGAAACGGCCCGGCTCAGAGAAGAGGACCATCGCCGGCAGATAGTGGCCCTGTGTCAAGGAGTAGTTCGGCTCCGGAGCTCTTTAGACGTACCGGCGGATTATATCAACAAAGCCCGACTGTTTGAAGCCAACCTCGATGCAACCACCAGCTCAAGCCGGGTCCCTATCGTCAAATGCTTGTTAGAGCAGGCGAAACGGATGGATGCATCCCGGACCGAGATGAGGGAGATGATGGAGTTTTTGACTCCTACCAAGTCAGATCCGGTACCTCAGTCTCCCCCGTCCGCGCAAACCTTGGTGGTTCCGGAAAGCAGCAATCCGGAACCTATGGTTACTGAAGTTTCACCGGTGGTACCGATAAATCCGGAACTTTCACCACCAGCCGGAAGAGCCGAAGGAGTGGACTAGGGAGCCGTGGTACCTCAAGGAAGCAAAGACCTACTTCCGGTAACTCTGACCATCGACCTGACGGGTGCTTCTCCGAAAGTTCACGCCAATCGGACGGTACAGTCTTCTCCGCATCATAAGAAGATCCAGAAGGATTCCCGGGGGAGTCCGGACGTTCAAGTAGTCGGGACCCGGAGTGTAGATAGAGACACCAGTATTGTGGAAGTTCAAAGATGGGGCCAAAGGGGTCCAAATTTGTTTTCTCCGGAGAGTAGCCGGAAGGAGGTAAAGCTGGATCTTCTGAAGGACTATGTTCCTCCCAAGGATCCGGATTCCAAGGAATAATGTGCAGTAGTGTAGTATAGCGGCAATATCGGAGTACAGCCGTCAAAGCCGGATTTATAGGATCTAGGATTTTCCGGAAATCTAGCGGACCAGTAAGAATGTTTTGTAGGATTTTTAGGATGATGTTAGTCTTAGTATAAGTAGGAGTTTTGATGGCCTTTCTAGTCATTCATAGCCATCTCATAGTTTCAGTATTGTACCTTTTTCTGAGCTTAATTCTAAGGGTTTGGAGTATACATTCTCTTATCCTTCTCGTACACGGTCTATGTTTGTAGGAGGTGTGGGTCCGTTCTTGCGTTTCCGGAACTGAGAACTTACCTTGTGTAGCAACACTAGTAGAAAAGGGGCTATCAATGACTGCTCTCTATGACTGCATAACCAGTCATTTCGGACACTTATGACGATAGTATGACTGAAAGTAGATTTTGGGCTTAGAGTCATAGAGGACGAGTGATTATGGACAAGATAGTCATTTATACCATGATAATTTTTTTCATCGTATGTTGATGTGGAACTTCATCCAGATGTGATAATATAGACACCTCCAATGATGCATTGCCATGTGGCTACAGAGCCGACTTGCTGAGTTGACAGTTTTTTACAGGTTGATATTGGAGTGATTCTATTGGATAAGGACTAAATTTTGAGCTGAAATGCAGAATACTTGATCTCAAGTTAGTCATATTGTAGTCATATTCAAGGTTGCTGTAGTCATTTGTCAGATTTTTTGGAGGTGAGTGCAGTCATATTGTAGTCATATTTGAGGCTATCGTAGTCATAAATTAGATATTATTCAATTGAGTGTAGTGATTAATACGGTCAGAGATGTGCTTGATCGGGTCATTCTGCAAAATGACTCGGCCTTATGATATGACTAGGGTATGGTTTCACGTAGTCATTGTATAGTTCAAAAAGAGTGCTATAAGACATATGTGAAGAAAGTGTGCATAAATTGTACCATTCCAACAAAGCCTTCTTTTCCATTGATAATCCGTATATGATGAACATCTTAGAGATGCATATTTTTCAAACATAAAGATGTCAAATTCTGGCTTAATAACCACTTGGACAAATGACTTTGACAATGGTGCTTACATCATATATACTAAGGCTGTTACAAAGAAATGATAAGTAAAATATAAATAATAGTATATTTAAAAAAAAAAGACATCATGATGGCTATGACCACATTGATGACAAACATGTTTCTTACACTCCTACTCACATCATCTATCTCTGAAAATGGTTTGTCTACAATCCACAGTTACAAGTCCTAGACACATAGCAAAGCCCATATCACAATTATGGACTTCAGAGAGCAACTTTGATGAACTTTCCCTCCTACAAAGTAGAGGAACCCACAACGTCCTTCACCTTTGTTTGGTCATCAGCCGCATTTGGAAACATCAGTGTCACTTGTGGCCAAATGGCCTCTTTGACATCCACTTTGTAGCAAAAGTCAGGAATTGTGCAAAAATGGAACTTGTACTGCCCACCCAATCCGCTGATGGTACCCGTAGCAACGCTCTGCTTTAAATTCTTTGGATTCAGCAAAAATACTTCTTGCCCACAAATGAGCTGCCACCAAAAAATGAAGGTGTCAAGTTCCAATCTGATCTTCCACAAGTGACTCTTACTAGGCATACAATCAATACTATGGCTACATATACTATCAGTGTAGGGGAGTGATTGACAATTGGTTCCTAGTAGTTCACCTAGAGTCATATACTTTGATCCCCAAGTAGTCATAAGCATAGAAATGACTACATTATGACTATTTGGGCAGTTTCTGTGTAGACATAACCACAAAAATGACTACTTTGTGACTATGTGGGCACCCTCTATCTTGAAGTAGCAAGTGCATGCAACCAATTAGAGAATTTAAAAAAACATGATTGTAATTACAACTGCACTTATCCTCTAACATTTATTAAGGAAACTTCTGTGTAGACATGTTTTTTTACCTTCTGTACCTGTACTTTTTTCTTCTGAATGGGCTTTGCCCTTGCTCCTCCCTTGTCAGATTTTGACTGCAGAATGCAAAGAATACAAGGTTAATTTAGTGAGTACATGATAAGTGAGGGAACATGTAGGACTAAGATTGAATGAAATGGAATCACAAGTCTATTCACTTAGGAATCCTTCTACAAAGACATTGACAACATCATCAAGGTTATTACCAACTTTTAACATGTCATTGTGAATTTAAAAATGTTTGGTATTCACTTCTATGTCCTAATAAAGATCTAACCTTTACGGAATTATCTTGTAGTGTTGAATTGCCTTCAGTGGTTGACTTTGCAAGCACCTTTTGCTTCCTTGGAGAAGTCCGAGGAGGTCGTTGGGTAGGACCTTCAGCCTCAACTACTGTGGCAACAACAGATGGTTCAGCAGTTGCCACTAGGTCAACATTTATAGGATCAACATCCGAGGTAACTACATCCTCCATTGGCTGCTTTTGTATCACCGGGGTAGGCTCTTCAACCTTTGCTATTGAAGGTGCTCCTTTGCTAGTGTCAAAATCACTGCTTGATTTTGACACCTGTATGGAGAGAGCTGCTGGAGGTGTCTTCAAAGGAGCTCTAGAGCGAGTCTGTACAACGTGTTCCTTTGTTGTGGCAAGTGGTGCTTCGATCTCCACAACAAAGAGGCCCAAGCTTGGGCTAGAGGTTTAGGTTGATGAAAAGAGGTTTGAGAGATCCTTGAGCATATTCATGACTTCTTCCATGGATTTGGTGTTCTCTGATTGGTATTGCAGCATCTGGGTCATTTTCCCTTGAAGGTGCTTCTGCTCCTCTGCCATGTTGTTTTGTTTCTCCTCTACTGCTATCAGCCTAGTGCGAATTGTCCCTCTGGCACCCTGCATGCTACAATAATTCATCTCACATTAGAATCATGGCCTCTTCAACAAACCAGGGCCTTCAAGCAGAGTACCAGAAAGCTAGAAGAAAACTCTTATTATCTTATATGACTTCAAAATTATTGAGGTAAGATTGCAATAGTCATTTCAATGACTCAAGTGTTATTTCATATATGACTATAAAACTACTGGTACAGTGCTACAATAGTCGTCAAAATGACTAAAGTATAAATTTACATATGACTATGAAACTACTTGTGATAAAACTACACTAGTCTGTAGTCATTGAAATGACTGCAATGTAAATTAACATATGACTACAACTACACCAACATCGGACTTTGTCAGTCATTTGAAACTTTGCGTGCAATGTATATAACTATAGTATGACAAATGAATGACTGCATTTAACTTGTACATGCTACCTTCTTCAACAAATGAAAAAAATAACGTGCAAGAGCAATCTTCTAAGGAATTAAACAAAATATATATCTTCATGACAATCCCAATGCAGAATGACTTCAGTAGATGGTATATTCAAATGGAAATGGAAATCTCACCTCCATCATAGCGCTAGTGGGTTCAGCTTCTTGCATCCCTTCTTTTATTTCGGTTAAGCCAGGGCTATGCTCTCTTCCTTTTGTCTGCAATTAGAGAGAAAAACAACATGAACTTTATTAACAATATAATCAACATCCGTAGTTGACTATGCCTAAGGTCCTCAAAAATATGGGAGCAAACCAAAAAAACTAAAGCTTACCACTGCCAACTCCTTCCCTACTCTTCCCTTTCTACCCATGGTGCTATAATCCTTCACGTAGCCACGGGCTTCCACCATCTTCATTGTTTTGGCCACTTGCCCTTCAGTCTGCCAATACACCTTCAATTTTTCCCATTGTAGGGGGTCAATATGAGATGGACAAGCCTCCTTGCTTGACATAAATCTCACCTTCAGCCTAGCCCTCTCTGCCTTCATGTATTTTTTGATGGCACATCGAAACCCTTGCACACTGAGAGTGTAGCCAATGAACTCAAAGTCTTTCACCAAAGTCTCACGAAGAAGTACCACTCAGTTTGGCTCCTGAGACTCCCAGTCCACCACACTCATGTTAAGAATTCGTGGAGTACTCACGCGCACAACATGGTCCCAAGCATTCTTGCCGTCGCATGTGGTATCAATCTCTCCACCGGCCTTCACTATTAATTGATATGGTTTCTTGCCTTCCATACTCTTGTGTGCAACAGAAATCTCATTTCAATGTCGCTTTTGACGTCGATCAGCTTTGCCTTCACTCTCTAGAGAACGATTGCCAGGACCTTGCAATGCACCTGGCCATGAGCCATGATAAGGGCCATAAGGAGGTCCACTACTTGAAGGCCATGGTGGTGGAGGCATATTGGAAGGATATTGATTCCACCCATCCTGCATCCATGGACTAGAACCCCAATAACCCGGTGGAGGCATGTGGGAAGAGTCTCAACCTCCATGAACTCCACCTGCAAGCACAAGTGCTAAAGAAGAAGCACTCCTAGGTCGCTTCCGTGTTGTCTTCTTCAATGTTGGTGGAACTCCATCGTCCTCTGAAGAGTCCAAGGCCGCTGACAACAAAAAAAATATTAGATTCATGACTGCTTTTGACTAGTGTATGACTACGTAGTGACTCTGTTATATTTGCATGTAACTATGTGACTACAAAGTGACTCTACTATGACTACAATTGACTGTGTGACTAGACAATGACTCTTCTATGATTGAGACGGCACTTTAACATGGCAAAAGAGCGAAAAGAATCACTTCCACACAACTACAACAACACTACATATGACCTATAAAAACCTAAGGACTCACTTAGGATGGGTTCATATCTTCAAGGTGTACTACTTCATGAAATATTTTCATTTCACGAGATACACTATTGTCAAATACAATTCTAGAAATTATAAATGGTTAGCCAATTTCTGCTACAAAGAGGCAACACTCACATGAAAATGTATATACATGCAACCTATTAAGAAGTGAAACTTGGAAATGAATGGAGATAGGTGAAATCACGTACTTACATGGTATGAGAAAGCGTACCTGCTAGGTTGGGATCAAAATCAGATTGGGAGTCGTTGGAGGAGTACTCATCTTGGGTGCTCATTTGTCCGTTCGAATTTGCTGCTCCTTCCTTCTCTTGCAAATGCACTGGTTCCTCCAAACTCTTGCGTCCAAGTAAACAAGCACTCCTACGAGGTGGCCACGCCTCTCCAATAGCAATGGATTTTGATGCAGACCTTTGTGGAATCTTCAAAACCGCTACCTTGGAGTTGCTGCCAACAACAACACACAACGGCCACAACTTCAGTTGCAAGTGGAAAACAATGGAGGAGCACAAAGCATCGTCAGAAGCCTAACAAATTCAGACAAAAAAACACGAAATTGGATTACCAATACAACCGAATACACAAACTGCGAATGAACTAGGAACCCATCTACAAGCCAGGCTCTAACGACAATTGAATGAATTCAACACAATGATAAATAATAATTCAAGAGAAAAAATGTCTAAAATTGTGTTGATCGGGTCACAAGAATGCCACAAGGAGTGCCCCATTCTGTGCACAAAACTAACAAATGAATGGATTCATAATCAAAATCCTACGAAAATTCTCCTACACTCCCATAGACCTGAGGCCACAATAGATGAAGACAAAGTAGGTAATCAGGATCCAGGATAACCATAACGCATTTTCCTACTGCAAAAGACGACACCATCTCCAACTCGTTCAACGACCTGCATCCTGGATATAAAATTGGCCGTGATGCGCTAAAGCCCCGTACAGTGCTTGCTATACCCTAAGTCTTCAAAGTAACCGCTTAACTGTAGGCTCTAATTGGAGATCCTAAGTTGTTTACTTAGAAAAGATAGGAAGACACGCTTAATAAACGGGAGCATTCTAAAAAATATAGAATCGAGTACACTAGAACCTAGTACTTTCACCGAGTGTTTCCACAAGTGTGTTTTACGAGTGAATATCAAACGTCCAATTACAATGGAACTAGAGTAATAACCCTAGACATGCGACTTCAAGGTGCTCCTAGACGTAAACCCTTACCCTCCTAATATTCTCTAAAAGCTAGACTACAGCAATTCAAACAATGCGTTGAAGCCTAGAACTTTCAATTCTACTCCTCCAAATATATAAAAGCCTCTTAAACCACCCCATGACCATCCTTCCACTATCAATTTAAGCCAGTAATCTTCCAACCTGTGCCCTAAACAGGCATCCTTTCCCTTGTGAATTAGCTACTTGTAGTGAATTTTGTAGTATAAAACAGCAACATTTTATAAGCTCTAAGCATTTCATGATATCTTCAAATTCTATATAATATAATGTTGTACCGCTCATAGGCCGTGGCAGGTCCTACCAAATGTCATTCGATCGCCGAAGACATAGACAAAATTTACCCCTAACATCCATCCTCAACATGCATGAAGAGTAAAACTGCCATCGCCAACGAATCTGAGCATTTCCGTTCAAAACAGGATATCACATAGCGACAATTATAGGTCAAAGAGGACCAAACCAAGTAAACTATGTTCCCTCGCCCCACCCCCCACCCCAAAAAAGCAAGCACTGTTTGAACTGTTGTGTAAACTCAGATCTCTCGTTTCTTGCCAGCCTGAAGTCCTTCAAAGGGTAGGACTACAACTACCAATGAAAAAACATCTGCTTGAAGGCGAACCCGGAAGCCTTGCATGGGAGACAGGAATCCAGAATTATTCAAATAAGGTGAAGGCGGTACCTGTTTGCGGCCGTCCATAGTAATATTCGGAGCACAAAATCCCAAATATTTCTTACGCCAAGCACTCTGCCAACTCCTTCATTGTCCCCACTTGAAAGGAAAAAATAAAAGAGTTAATTGCCGCCTAGTGATTCGGCTGCCCATTCCTGCTTGGAAATTGCTCGATAGAACGCCACCACAAACTAGAAGGTGGCCGCAGGCTGTCGTACAAGGACAAGGACACACTGTAGTTCTTCTACCGACGCAAATGCAGCCCTCCTAGAAGTCGCCCTTGCAAAAATTCTCCTACACTCCCATAGACCTGAGGCCACAACAGAGGAAGACAAAGTAGGTAATCAGGATCCAGGATAACCATAACGCATTTCCCTACTACAAAAGACGACACCATCTCCAACTCATTCAACAACCTGCATCTTGGATATAAAATTGGCCGTGAAGCGCTAAAGCCCCGTACAGTGCTTGCTATATCCTAAGTCTTCAAAGTAACCGCTTAAATGTAGGCTCTGATTGGAGATCCTAAGTTGCGAATGTACAGGTGAGAAAGACACAGGACACATGCCCTTCAAAACCCCTTAACTCTTGAGTCCCGAGCAAAACTTTTGAAAAAGATGAGGCGCTCTTCACGACCAATGAAATACTACAATGACTTATCCAAATAGCCAAAAAAGATGAGAGAGCTCAGCCGAGACCTAAAACATGTCACAACCTCGTAAACCTAGAAATCCGGGCTGAGACAGGGACTGGCTCATCGTCTCCAACACAGGAACGCCGCAAAGAACATACCAAGCTCAAAAACCACTCGGAACACCCCGCAATACCACAACACAGGGACACAGCCACAGCCCGATACCAACTCCGCCAATTTTACAATGTACTCCCACCTGCCACTCCCCTGCATATACTCGCCTGAATTGCACAGCTGACGAAAAAACTCGGAAAAAACGGCAGTCACACGCTCTACAGAAGTACAACACCCCTCCCCTGCACAGCGAGGAGCATGAAGCGCCCGCACTCTATCGCCACACTCATTCAAAAGAACTCGGAAGTGGGAGCGCCATGAAGGCAGAGCTTGAAAGAAGATGACGAGGGGCAAAGCTCTGGAAAGACAGGGACATGCTTGCAAGACAAAGACCCTAATGTGTGCCACAGTGGTGAGCCACGTAGGTCTCAGATCGGCCACCTCGGCAGGACGGCAGGAGCTTGGGTGCCATGTCGACTGCCTGGAGGTCGAATTTCGCGCTCTCTGTATTTGTGGATTGGTTGATTGGATTTGAAACCGTTCAAACTTCAAACTCGCTCCACTAAGCTAAACTACAGTAGTTTAGTATTTTTCAATTCTGCAAATTTAGAATCCTTCTGAAGAGATTGAAGTGTGGGTAATGTTTTCATTTGGATGTTGTTGTTGCTTAATGTAGGTGGATATATAAAGCGGTTGGGCTCTAAAAGTGTAAAGGGTTTTTTCATTGGACCAACAATGTACAAATAGTGCACATTTTAAGAGGTGAACATTTTTAGTGACCTGTATATTTCAAGTAACTAATTTTGTAAAGCTTGAAAAAATATGAAACGACTTGGATTCAAGTAGAAATACCTTTCTCAAATAGCCCCTTTATAATGATACACTAGGCTGAGCTATAATGAATGACAACTAGCTCTATTGTTGATTGAAAAAGATTCAATTGGCTCACGTCTAATTAGGAACACGTTCCAAAGCTAGCTGTTTCAAGTGAGCCTATGAGACAGAGATGGGTCCAAATCAAAAATCCACATTTATATTTATATTGAATAAAGTATTCATTCCTAATTTAAAAAATTCCTTTTTGCATTTTTTCTCATTGTTATTACCTTACATATTGAACTCAATTTTTCAATGAATTCCTTATATCCTATAATCCTATAAACTAAAATGTTAAGTTATTCATTATAGGCACCTTTGCTTTAAATACCAATTTGTCTTTTTAGAAAAATTTAGTAAAAATAATTTTAAGAAATCTAACCTCCCCAACTTAATTTTTCAGCTTTTAAATAGGACCTTTATGGAACTCCTACCTTACATCAATTTATCTTCTTAGTGAAAGTCCAAAACTAGTATTGCTTCAAATTTTTATTATTTATTGAATTAGTGCAATATGTAAATTTTGAGCTTGCATTAATTATTTACAATGTACACTTACTACTAGAAAGTTGTGACTAGTTCTTAGCAATGGCAATCACAACTTGATTAATTTAATAGAATCCTTTGAAGACACCAATAGATTTTTGTTGCTTTAGACACTTCAAATTTTTTTGATCAAATCAACTGAAATTCAATAAATTTTATTAATAACAATTTGTAGTTTGTACATGCGTATACAATTTCAACCATGGTGTACACTATAAGAAATCAGTGTTTTTTTTAACAAGGGAAAAAACGTGCCGTGATGTCTAATTTAACAAGGACGATGCCTGTAGTGACGTCTAAAAAAATCCGTTTAAAAAAACGGGCCAAAAACGGGCCATATTATGTGCTAAAACGTGCTTAAATTTTTTGTGACATCGAAAACAACAGGGTCACCCAAGAGTTTTTGAGAGTGCCATGTGGAGGGGTTTGGGCATCCACGTAGGATTTTTAACAATGGGCAGGGACACATGGGACAACTTTTTCATCCAACGACGTTCTGACGTGTCCAATGACATGGACCCCTAAAAATCCGAAGTGGAAAATAATTTCTGGTGCACGCAGCCTACGTGGCAGCTGACGTGGCACTCTTCTGCGGTACATGCCGATGTTCTGTGTGATGTTCTCTGGGACGTCACATTTGACAAGAGGATGCTTTAAATGACATCAGAGTCAACAAGAATGTGCTTTAGGAAACGAGCTGGGTGGACAATATTGTGGAATTTATTCTTTGCTGAAATCGCAAACATCGTCCACATACACGTCTATTGTGACATTAAGTAGAGCAACCCGTGTACTAGGGTATGCATTGCTTTGCGCTCAGTGTTCCGTTCGACACGCACAGTGACATCTGTAGTGTTTTCTTGAGCATTACAGAAGACATACAATGCGAGAGGAAGGATGTTTTCTCGAACGAAATGAACAACGTGAATCATAAACCTCAACATCAAAGACGATGTACTCTACAACCCATACACATGAGTGAATGGAAGATTGAGATATGCCATTAGAAGATGAATTATGTGTCTTTGTAAGAGATGTCCAAGCATAGAAGCTTGTGTTTTCAATGGCATTGGGATTATAAGGCCACTTGCCAACTTCTGCACAAAATAGCTATGCACATGCCCATAGTCTAGTACTACGAAAAAATCCACAACAACATTAACTACAGCACTTTCAATGAAAATATGGTGCATTCTACTCAATGTTCTGAATAACATGCTTGACCATGATATGCGATGTGAAGTTGGACACGCTGTGGCAAACAGGGACTCACTTCTTCCGAGGTGCATCCGATTTCTTGACAATAGCAGCCTGCATCGTACCACACCAAGTCAAAACCAGCAGTACCTACTCGTGCATGTTTATTTCTGGGACTCTTATACAGCCACAACAAATGTCAAGGAATGCTACACTTGCATTATTCTTTTAAGTTGCATACAGAAACAACTGAAAGTATGGGTGAATGAAATGCAACCTTCCTAACCTTTTTAGTGGGTTGGGTAGGTTTAGGAAGACCCACCGCTTTGGAAATTGTTGCCTTCGGTGTAGCCTTTGTGCCCTTCGCAGCTTGCGTGGTCTTCACAGCACGCCGAGGTCGGCTTGAGGACTCACCAAGGACTTCAATGTCTTCCTGCAACACCATCACACAATTATTATTCACTTTTGACATCCTCTAATCACCTACACTTCATAGCCTTACCTGAGCACCATTGAGGCACTTGCTTTCCTGTAAGATGCACATAGTTATTGTAAAACATACCTGCGCATTCAATGGAATGGGGGACTGAAAGGAAACTTTGACTTCTGCTTACATACTATTTTGATGTACTCGCTTTGAAAAGAACAAGCTGAGTCCTGGAGTGCATCAAAGTCTGCCACTAGTGACGTTCACTTCGATGTCCAATTTGACACGCACTTGTAAAAAAAAATTGAAGCATTGCAAACAAACGCTACTACGCTACGACACCATCCTCATACAAGGCAATTCATGGAAATAACTTCACTAGCCTAACAAAGGGAGTGCTTCACGTCGGTCACTTGGCACTTAAAATGGAAAGAGAGACGTCGCATCACCTGTTGCTCCATGGAGGTCTCCATCGTGCTTCCTCTCCTCTCAGATGTTGCCTGCGCCCCAGAGTCTTTGACTATGGCGTACACATCTTCCACTCTTTGCTGACCTTCAGCAGTTTCAGGGATCGCAACTTCACCGGCGCCTTCTACCTGCTCCTCCTCAACGTTAGCTACAACATCATGAACAACATCGTCTTCAACAACCCTCTTGTCGGAGTTAACATCAACAATAACATCGTCTTTGACACTGCTTTGGCCAGCTATGGGGATTGGCTCAACGACATCTACAGGAACTGTGGGCTGCAACACGGGCATAAGACAGTGCTTCTGTGCCATTTTCGACGCCTCTGCCCGAGGTGACGTGAGAAGTGGTGGATTCCCTGCCCCGATAGGCGAGGATGGCTTCGTGACATCCAGGGTCCCCCCAGCACTTGCTTTAGACTGACTTACGAGGATCTAAAATTATTAAAAACAATGGAAATTTCACGTAAACCAAATCCGTATCCACTCTGAACATCGGTTTGAGGCAAACACAAAGCTTAGTTTTTACTTAGTGATGGACTCTAAACTAAGCATGAACAGGGAAAAGTAAGCTTGCCCAGAGTATCATTCCATCACCACCTAAAGTGATGATCAGGTCCAGTCGCTCGTCGATGTCCTTCAATTGATCCTCTGCCAACAAAAATTCACAATGTATAATCCAATTAAGTCAATTGATGATATTCTGTCCTATTCTACTGAATTAGGAATAAGTTGGACAGCCATATGTAGCTTCCATATTGTCATCAACGTGCATCGATAGTTCCAGACATCAAAACCAGGTCAGAAATTTCCAGACGTACAACTTAGGTAATTGTAAACGTATTGTCTTGGGGTCTTCGGGGATTGAAGTAAGACTCACTATTTACATGGTGTTAAAAATATATGAACCATTAATGCTGCAACATAGATGTCTAAAAGCAACTTCAAAGATTATACCTGTCTCATACGTCTAGATGAACTCAAAGTCAGTACTATCCTCCAGCAATTCTGCCTTGACTCTTGCTTCTACATAAACATTAGCAATATTCTGTTCTTTGAGCCACCTACAGATCATGGTTGATGTACTCAGTACAGGAGCCAAGACCATATATAGCATTGACTGTCAAACTCCACTCGCGGTAAGAACTCTCCGCAGAGATGCAAGGCGTCTGCACGATGTAAAATACATGCTATAGTAAACAAAATAAGCAAGAAGATACGTTTGAAAATTTGATGTACATTTTAGATAAAGTACGAAAATTTTCAAGACGCCCCAGCTGACTATTCTGCAAGATCTGTAATGATTCACTTACCAAACCATTTCTTTACAAAGCCTCTGCACAGCTGCTGCATTCGGCTTCAAGAGAATGAACACAGATTGAGGTGGAGACTTCCAAACCAAAGTAATCTATCAAATAGAGGGACGGCTTGTGAGACTATCATATTGTCGAGAGAAAACGGTGCACAAGAAGAGGCCGCGCTCGGTTGAATCAAATTCATTGACATGTTTGAATGAAAAAATACAGGACAATTCAAATGCATCAACATCGCAAAGGAGAGTACCTGTTTGTTGCTTCGGATTTCTGTCTTGATGTCGCTAGATTCAAGCAAGACAAGGTCGTGATATTGCGTTTCATTCCTCTCGTCGGCGGGATCCCAAGTGAGTGTAAATGATGCCTGCGCTAGAAAAAATACACTGGTACGTAAATATATTGATCGCCCGCTAGTGGTTACGCATAGACGACCTGCAAATATGTAAAACGAGGAGCATTTCAACAATAATGCAAGCAATGAGGAAGTTCTGAAGCCTTGAACCCAAGCAGTAGCCTCTTGGGAACTTCAAGTACACCACAAAGATCTACCATCAATCAACCTTACTAGGCGTGCGAAGAGAAATTCAAACCAGAAAAGAGTTTGACAACCGCAAAGAGCACCGACAGCGATGTCCTACAGAAGAAGCACAAGAGTTTGATACAAGGAATCGAGAGATGGTAAGGCGAAAACCGTGAAACCCTAATCCAGCAATGAGAAGCGAAGGCCAGAACGCAAATGGAGTTCTAGAAGACCGCACCTTGTTAGTGAGTTGGTGGAAGTCACGACTCACGACTGATTTGAGAATCATCCCCTGTAGAGTTATCATCAGACTGTCATCAGACTGTCTTTAACCCTTAAATGACGTCGAGGATGTTTTTCGGTCAATGAATGACAAAGAATCTCTCCATGCAGGACAGAAGTGCAACTATTCATCCTTCAAATTTTGTGAAAAAAGGACTGTAACTTGTCTTTCAATGAGTGCTTTTTCATTTTTTTAAGCCAATAATTCATATGGTACCCAAAGAGATGATTTCCACAGTGACCAACTTGTCATTTAAGGATTAAACTTAAGATTAGTCCACGTTTTATTTATCCATTTGTGTTTGAAGCATTTTATTTAAAAGTTTCATACAATTGACTCAATTGACTTGCCGGATGGTGGAGCCAAATGCTCGATTGGCATGTGGAATTGGAGACTAGGGCCACACTAATTTTCATGTGCCCCACTGTGGACATGCCAAAAAGGGACACCAAGTAGGGTATGCAATGTCAGGTAGTTTTGTAGCTTACAAAATCAAACTACGTACAAAAATTCAAAGTTTGATTAATCCTTAAATGTCAAGGTAGACATTTGGTGTCTAATGGATGACAGAGAATTTTTTTATATAGGACATAAGTGTAGCTATTCATCCTTGAAATTTTGTGTGAAAAGAGGAGACCTTTTACAATATTTTGACTTCCAATGAGTGCTTTTGGAAATTTTTAAAACAATGATTCCTACGGTATCAAAATAGATGATTTCCACAGTCACTAGTCTATCATTCAAGGGTGGAATGAGAATTGAATCCATCAACCATTGGACGCTTTCAAAAACATCTCCAACTTACTTTAAGTGTTTGGTTGAGTACATAAACTATTTATATGCATATGGGGTGGTAGGATGTAGAATAAACCATGTGGAATAGTACAAATTAGAATTAATAGGAACTTAACCACTTATAGTTAAGTCAAAAGTAGAAATTGTGTTTAAAGTAGAATTTTAGACTTCTACTAGCAGTTGGCACTTGCTATGCTACGCATTCACTATTAGAATTTCATTAGAATTTTTATGTATTAGATAGAATGCAAAGCAAGAACTTCAATAAATCTTCAAATAAAAATTACTAAAATCTTCATATAATTTTTTTAATAAATAATCATATATTGAAATAAACAATAGAAATTTAATGAAAGATGAATGAAATACATGCAATGATGGATACTATAAAAGATACACATACATTAGAATGCATTAGAAATTTGACTCAATTGTTACAAACAATGGCAATCCAAATAGAAGAATTTAAAGGAAAAAACTTGTAAATCTCAAAAGCTTTGTAAACAATTTAATTGTTGTGAAATCCAAAATCGGTTCAATCCAATAAATTTCTTAGATCATTTGGTAGTAGAAATAGAAAATTGAAATCAAAAGCTCAAAGCTCACAAAAGCACAAAATTATAGAAATGCAAAAGAAGTATAAAGCCAAGAAAAGCAATGGAATTGCTACCTTTATAATATCACCATATTGATCCTCTTTAATATCACCTCAATTGCAATGACTATATTATTTCTATAATATCACCCTTTGTAGAAAGTGATATTACAGAGGTGATTGCAAACTGCTACTCTATTTCTGTAATATCACACTGTGTGAAAATATGATTTCTATATATGCATGATTGGAAATATTTTTATAAAATAATTAAAATAGTTATTTTAAAGACTTATCAAAATCATTATTATGCATTCTATTCAAATATATCAAATTTTTACTAATATGTGATACAATGAATGCGTAACATAGCAAGCACGAGCCCCTAGTATTAATGATAGCATTTGTGATATTACAAAGGGACTTATGATTTTAGTAGTATGATTGTGTAAATAAAGATTGTAGCACACAACAAATGGAGTGCTACAACTAACACCAAAAATTTGTTGTGCCTTAAATTGTTGATGATCTATTGCAAAATCCCTTAAGTGATCGGGTATGGGTACATTTACTTTAATTTGCACATTGTGTGCCACGCCTCTTGTTCCAGTGTGTAATGTTGTGCATCAGAAGCAACAAATTATTAAGTTTCAACAAGGTCCAAGATATTGTTAACTATTTTGAAGTATATTGTATTCAAGTTTCAAAGTGAGATATTTGGAAGACATTTAATGGTAATAATATATTGACCTAGAAACTTTGAGAATTTTTAATTTTTTGCATCACTTTGCACATGGGTAGTTCATACTTCAAAAACACTCTAGAAAAATGGATGTGTCTTACAGTCTTTGCAATTTAATGATTTGATTTGAAATCTATTTGAAAATTTATAAAAAAAAATTGAAGAAAATAAACCTCAAACAAGAAAAAAAAATCCTTGTATGACTTGCATGTTTTGAAGATAAATTCATTGATTTGGACTTTGGTTTGTAACCATTGATCCAAATTCTATGAAATATGTCTTGTATTGCAGACAATCTTTGTGTCCATCTATTTGCAAAATTTGAACTACATGATGAAATAATTGAGATTGCAATTGCTTGTCTAAAATTGATTAAAGTCCCCAAGGACTTTTCAATAAATTAAACACATTTTCTAGTAGAGATTTTTATAGTGGTCATATTTATATATTAAAATTTAAAGGTTTTACATCTTAAAATGATACAAGCAATCCTTAGAATGTCCAAGAGCTTATAGATACAAAAACAATATTAAACATAATTGTCAAGTTGTCTTACAAAGAAAATAGTATGTGTGCATATAGAGAGATGAATATTTAGAATATATATGCTCTCTAATTACAGATACACCAATTTAATTTTAAATTAAAAAATGGCTAAAATATTATTTTTTGTGTCTTTTTTCCTCCGCAAAAGATAATGCCCATCTGTCTTCCACATTCCAATAGAAATTGTAATTATAGTTCTACTATGACCAAGAAGCCCTTGTATAGTATATATATTCTATCTTTGTACAAACTATTGTGTTTTTTTTATCATTCATTTGGCCTGTACAAAGTCATTTGTAATTATTTTGCAAACCTAACACGCTTTTATTGTTGGTAAAGTACTTTGTAGAGGATGGATGAAACACTAAATTGGATTAGAATGTGGTAGAATACCTTCTCTACATAAGTACCTACCAATTATATCAATTGAAAAGTGAAAATAATGTTTATTTCATCTAAAAAAAAGTACGTTATATAAATACATCTTGACAAAGTACTTTTCTGACGTACTTTGTAGGGGGGCGTAATGTGCTTTCACCCTATGGAGACTGCAAGTCACTCCCAAATTGTTTGGGCCATCCCTAAACCCAGATGGGAAAGCACTTCCTGGCACTCCCCACACAACCATTCACCCTAATTTTTTGGGGGGAACCCCCGAGCCCCAACCCAATGGAATGAACTTGGCCATAACCCCCCCATGTTCTCACCATTTAAATTTTTTCCCAACTCTCTAAATCCAAAAAGCACTGGGAAGAATTCACTGTGGGGACTTCAAATTACTCCCAAATTGTTTGGGCCATCCACGAATCCCCAATGGAAAGCACTTCTTCGCACTCCCTGTACTACCATTCACCCCCATATTGGGGGGGACCCCCAAGCCCCATCCCAATGGAATGAATTTGAACTGGACACCCCTATATTCTCCCCATTTAATTTTCTCCCCATTTAATTTTATCCCAACTCCGTAAATCCAAAAAATATTGGAAGGAATTCACTATGGGGACTGCAAGTCACTCTCCATTTTATGGGGCCTAATTTGCAATTTCAAAGCCAATGGAATAATGTCACATTGATCCCAATACTCCCAAGTAATCCCCATTTTCTGTTCTCAAAACCCATCTCCAAATAATATTGCGTAACTTCACCTCTATGATAAGGTTATCCCAATGACTCTCCATTTTTATTTCCCATCTTTCATGTTTTAGGACCTAAAATATTTAATTCTGTACATCCTTTTTATTTTGGCATACCCTAGACTTGTAACACCAAAACACATTTGTTGAGTCATTACATGTGTCTATGTCACTTTAATCCTACCTTGTACCCATGACTTCACATCCTCCTAGAAAGCCTGAATTTTACACCCTGGAGCTTTTTCCTATACTGATCAGGTGTTTTCCCTATAGGGCAGCACCCCCCCTGCCCTCTCAGTGACAGCAGTGCATCTGCCCGCAGTGAAAGACGCACCAGTGGCTGACGTGGCCGATTCGTGTTTTTTTGGACGTCATCTGAAACGTCCTTTATTTTTTTGGAAATAGTGAAAAACACATCCGTTCAAAGTGACATCCCTATATTTCCTGACGTCTATTATGACGTTTCAGATGACATCACAAAAAATTGTCCCTGATCTGCGCGTTCGTCCAAAAACGTAGTGACGTCAAAAATAACGGGGATGTCACAGCGTAACGCAGTAAAAAACAGGGGTTTCTTATAGTGGTATAGGTTGAAAATTGTGGTTTGCATAGCTAAGGTCTTCGGTTCAAACCTTGGTGCCAATATACGTTGACGTGGCAGTTTATAGTGCTAACATGGCAGTTGGACAATGTGACCATAATAATAAAACCAAACAACATTTTTTGGTTTCAATTTAGTTGTTTTGGTCATGAATTTTTCTAATATTGTGAATATGTTTTTGTTTCAATTCAATTTTTTTTCAATACAATTGTTTTGGTCATAGATTTTTCTAGTATTGTAAATATTTTTTGGTTTCAATTCAATTATTTTGGTCATGGATTTTTCTAGTATTGTGAATACAACTCTAGTAAATTAGTATAAAATACCTTGAGAAGAGGAATCAAAAAGTACACTTCAATCATTGATTTCACTAATTCACCTAAAGAAATCGAGGAAAGAATCTTTACAGTTTGGGCCATTCCAAGAAATCATAAATTTTGAACACTCCCTTAAAAGACTAGTTTCATTGCCATCTAGGCATTGATTAGTTTTGAATTTTCAAATTATATAATCAAATTTTATCACCAGTTATCATTATATGAAATTATGCATTTTCCCTCAATTTGAAAAACCTCTATTAATTTTAGTGATAAAATGTCATTTTCGTGATTTTTTATAGCCAAAAAATAATAATTAGTAATAGTAGTAAATTTAATAAAACATTCCAATTTATCTAAAAGTTCTTTACACGTAGCAATGAACAATAGTGTGAAAAAATTTCAATTATGAATATTATTTTGTACTTCCAAATAAATACACTTAGCAATGGCCTTCAAGTAAAATTATCATTTTAACTAGAATCAATATTTATAAAATTGAATGACAAAATTTTGAGTTTTTCATGTCTAAAAAATATTTATTTAGTAGATGTCATTTTTTTCAAATTTTAGTAGTATGATGAGAGCCATGTAACATAGCTAGCTAAAAAAATGGAATTTAGAAGCCACACAACTAAACTATTTTGACCTTATATTTTGACAACATTTTTGTTTGTCTTTTAGTACTACACAACTACTTTAGAAACCTTGTCCACTGTCCTTTCATCCAAGATGCGTTTGGATTTTACTACGAGGTTGTACTATGCCACTTTAATTCACCATCCATTGCTCTTTTGCAATTTAAAATTCACCCCTCTTTTTCTATCTATTCATCCACAATGCATTAAATCTCTAGTTCAATGACACCATCAAGATGCATTTGGTCATAATCACTTAAAATTTGTATTATAAGAATAGATCTTTTTTTTGCAAAATTATTATTAATATCATGAATATCAATTTTATAAATTTACACATATATAATACTATGTATATTATAGTTTAACAATTTTTAAGGAAGTATAAAGTAAAAAATATAAGTTTACAACTAATAAGCTAGCAACTTAGAATAATTCATTGAATTTATGAATTTTTTCAAAAATTTTAAATGGAGTAGAAACAAAGCTTTCAAGCTTCATTTCTTTTCTTTTAATTGAGTTATCCAAAAATTAAGTTTCTCAATTTTATAATAATCAGAAAATTCAGGGTTCTCAAAGCCACCGTCTAGCAAAATTGATCTCGGTCTCGTTCCCCGTGAATTTGAACAAGAACCTGAATAGACATGCGGATTTCAAATCAAGGAACTTGATCGATAGAGTATCCAGAACAAAAAGGCACTTGATCTTTAGGTAACAACAAATATGAGACATGCAAGTTAAATGTCTGGTACGCACTAAAGGACTAGCGATGGAGTCGTTGCTAATGGTGTCGTTGGCCTCCCCCTCCATTGTACACTCCGTCTCCTCTGCTGCGACGACGTGCAAGTGCAAGCGCTTGCTTCGACGAGGTGGCCGGAGCACTGCCGCTCTGGTGCTTGCTGCTTCGAATCTCCCCCTCCTGAGCAACCACCTCGTGATTGAAGACAACAAATCGTTTCAAGAATTAGCGATGGAGGGAGACAGCATAGAGCATGGAGCTATCGAGAATATGCCCTAAAACCCATCTCACGAAAGATTCCAACATGCATCGGAGTCGGAGCTCCAGAAACACAGCTCGTTGGCGCCTAGAACTCCGAAAACTAAGAGACAAAATCGGGGCCGCTAAAACGGCAATGCAAGCAGATTTTGACACGTGTCTGGCATTGGAGACTCCTTGTTGTCATTTGGTGTCTTAGGAATGACAGAAGAAAGACATGAAAGTACTTTTTAATGACTGTCCGTTCTCATTTGCAGAGTATATGACTTCCAAAACACTAGAGAGACACTGGGAGATAATTGCCACCAAATTTGCCACGGTTTTGACAGCCTCATAAAAGTTGGCAATTCAAATCTAACACATTAGCTCCTATCTTCACAGTGTTCAGCCATTGACACAAACTTGTTGGGTGTTACAGGACTCACAAGGCTGCAGCTGCTATTTTTAGTGGTTTCAAGCATTTTTTATTCTCTTTCACACGTGCATCTCTTGCAAGCTCGTAAAGTGATTTCTGAGGAGTTTCACTATCTTCCATAGTTACTTTGTTGCAGAAGTAGAATGCGGTCAGGGTAGAAGACTAGTGAAGCAATGCAGGATCAGGAGCACACAAAAGGAGACCTGCTGAGGAAGGAGACCTATTGAGGAAAGAGACCTATTGAGGAAGGAGACATGATGAAGAAGGAGCTCAAACTGAGGAGAAAGCAAGCAAATTTAGGGTGTGCATAGGCAACAATTAAGGTAATGCACAACTAAACATCAAAACTCAATCTTTGACTTAGAGTAATCATGAAGCAGTCTGATTTCTAATTGCACTACTCATTCCAATCTTGCGCTGCAATCATTTGACATTCAAGTAGTCATGCTACAATCAAATTTTGAACTATAGATTCTAATTAAGTAACTTAGGTGTTCACCAATGTAGCATGATCACCTAATCACAATAATTTCATCAATACACAATTCAGACTAGCTTTATATGAATGTAGTTCAAGTAGTAGTAGGTGCTCAGAATTGTGCTAGTATAGAATGTGGAGATCAGAATATCTAAAGCCTTACAGATGAAGACTCACTATTTAGCACAGTCATGTATATGGAGTCAATGAACCTTAGAAGGGTGTGCATTCATTGTTGTTTTGCATCCAACGCAACCATCCAATAAAGTAACTACACCTAGCAGTGACCTTTTCCAAAAATCGTCCACGTAACCAGTCATTTTGCTGACAGGTACTTCCACTGTTTATGAGAGTGTAAGGTCGACTTTAGAACAATCTTTTTTTAGCACTTCAAAAATTCATAGTTTTTTTGCATGGTGTCCAAAAAAGGTATTCTAAGAGAGTTTAGAATCTCCTAGCAACTAACAAAGAAATTACTTAAAAAGAAATTTCAATATTATAATGGGAACTATGCTAAAAGTTTATTTGGACGGTTTTAGGTGTAATTATCTTAATTATGTAGTAACCATTAGCCATAGAATTGTACCTAGTATAGTAGTAGCATAGATGGGAGACTTGATGGCCATGGAAACAAGCAGTTCAACAACGGAATCAATGAAGTAATGTCTATCAGAATGAAAGTATTCACAACCAAGTAAGTGAATGCAAACTATATGAGAACCATGGAAGGTATCTCATGATTGTTTGGCAAACGTATCCACTGCCACGTCATTGCCTCTATAATAATTACTGAGCTCTGAATGATGGCAACACTATTTGAATAACGTATAAGTCATTAAAATAGAACTTCAATAAGAGTCCTACTAAAATGACTGCACTAATTCATTTCTAAGTCATTGTCTTGGAGTTACTATCTGTACTGAAGTCTTTTGGTAGTCATTTTTTCATGAATGACCCTATAATTATTCCATAGTGACCGTCGATAAGGATAGAGCTGTGGTGTTCATTCATGCATTAAACAAACTGAGGTACTATTTCAGCCCCAGAAAGAGATATTTTGTTTTACAAGTACTCAAGTGGGATCATAAAAATTTGGTTTGCTTTACATTGAAATTGACTAAACGTAGTTGGATTACTGAATGCATTGTTATTTTCAATTTCTGTTGACTTTGCTTTAGAATGTGTTGAATATATACAATAGGATTAAGAATTTAGGGTTGATCTCTAATTTTACATGGCTTTTCTTTTGCTACAGATGAATTTAGCTAGTGGGCGTACGTATGAGAAGCATGTCCATCTTTATTTCACGAGGAGGGTTTGTCTTTCTGCAAGTGTTGTCCATAGCTATTAATGGGACTGCAAATTGTAATAGGTTTCCAATTTTTTGTGGACTTCTCTTTCGCTAAGGCTGAATGCAGTTACTATGAGTCTAAGATGCATGTTTGTCGCAGGACAGAGTAAGCAATTTCCCTATTATACTCACAAAAATCACTCTAGAGTATAACAAAATGACCCTAAAGATCGAACCCACGAGATCCTGTGAAGTAGCTAACTCTAACAAGGAGCTAAACCCAATTAACCCTTAAATTCTAGTTTCCGATTTTACCTCTAAAATCCGGAATCTCCAAAACCAACCAGAAGACTACGATCAGATTTTATCCTCAATCCGGTTTCGCTAATTTTCCGGTTCATTGATAAACTTTCCAACTCAGGCTTCTACAATTTCCGGTCCTAAGTGTCCTTCTAAGCAGATCCGTTCCGGTCCACCCTTCCGTATTCGGTTTAGTTTTGCCTTTGTTTTACCATTAGAGGGTTCGCCGCTTGATTTTGAAAGTGGTAGGCCCACCACTCCTTTCGTGACTTATAGTGGTTGAAGACCCACTTTCCTATCCGCTAATCCCCTATCTAACCAGGATCCGGTTTGGTCCTTCACAGCAATCCGGATGGCAATCCGGATCACAGGTCACACAAAGACCCCTCGTACGATCCTCTCATACTACAACGACCTTGATGTTGAATCCGTTCTATACGAAGTTAGGTGGCTACAAGTGCATCCGTCCGTTCCAACCTCTACCGGACTCTTCCGTTTACCAACAATGGTGGCAAGACCTCACAGGAGTCAGGACACTCAACCGGATTTCCCACCCAGGAGTTCTAGCGCAGCTAAGGAATCCCTCCCTATCCGCCTAGCCTAATCAACGGCTTTCTTACCCGGAATGTAAAGCTTCTGCAGATGCTGAGGAACTGGAATCCACTCCTAACTCTTCATAACCTACTCACATGTACTTAGAACCGAAAACATACATCAAAGGGAGAACTCTACCAACCCCTCCGTACATACCCTCTTATTCCAAATCCGTGCACTCCTGCCAACACTCGGGAAGAATACACAAAGCCAGGTCAATGGAAAGTATGCAAGGAAATGCCAGAAAGAACTCTCCCCATCTCCAACTCAGAGACTGTTTTATATACAAAAAGCAAAAAGCAAAAAGAGAATACATGATTTCCGCCTTTGAAGGCGCTGACAATTCGGTCCTACCTTAACCTAACCGGATTCCATTCCGGTTCCTACTTTATAATTTCTATTTTTACAACACTTCCTATTCCGTCTCATATACTCGGGATCCAATGGTAGGGCTCTCGTCAGGTCTCTCCAATTGCTTGAACACCTTAGTTAGATTCCGGTTCCGTTCCCCATCCGGAGGTGGAGCTGGGTGATCTTCCTCAGTTTCCGGGGAGTCTAAATCGATCGGCTGCGGTCTGGTCAAGGGCGTCTTCTTCTGTGCCCTACTTGACTAGGGCGTTTTGTCCTTTCCCGGTTCCTGAGCTGCCTCTTCCGGAAACAAGTCCGGAAGAGAAAGTTCAGAGAGCCGGACCGGAATCTCTGTCAACTTCTGGCTGCTCTCCACAATCCGGTCCGCTGACTCCCGTGCCTTGGATAGGAGCTTCTCCATCTGCTCCTCAAAATCGGTGAGGATGTGCACCACCCTTGTTCCGGATATCTTCTTGTCCTTGTGCACCTCCTCTTTGAACAGGCGCGCCTTGGTGACCGCGGCTCCGGGTCTTCCGAGCACGTCCTTCACCTCTGCGGCCAGCCTCTTCATTTCCTCCGCCATCTCCCTTGTTGCGGTGGCGTTCTCGAGCAAGGCGAAAAGTTCGGCCTTGAGGGTGTCCAACTCATTGTGCTGCCGCTTGCTTTCCGCATTTATCTTCCGGAGCTCATCCGGATTGATGACACTCTCAGCTACCCGCTGCGGTAACTGACTGTCCGGTTCCGCTCCAATTAATTGCGCGATCTCCCCGAGCGTCTACTTCTTAACTTCCCAATCCGCCCGGATTCCGCAGAATATCCCGACCAACTCGTCGAACGGATCTCCGGTTCCCGATCCGTACGGCACATCCGGTCCGACTGGAGCGTCCTTCTTGCACGGCTGCGGGTGACCCGGAGGCGTTCCTCGATTCCGAGTCGGTGTGGTCTTCTGCCTCTTGGAGGTGAACGGTGGTTCCTCCTCTTCGTCTTCCTCTTCCTCTTCCTCCTCCTCGGTTTCGTTTCCGGAATCCGCTTCTTGGTCGAACTCGGATTCACCGTACTTCATGGTCCGCTCCTAGGCCTTCCATACCTTCAACTCCACTTCCGTCAGCAGTTCCTGTTGCTGGTAGAGGTGGTACACATAAGGGCACAGTGGGGTAGCCTTACTTCTCCCCACTCTTGTAGTAAGTTGGGACACCAGATCAAAAAAGATCCGGCCCCAGTCTATTCTTCGGTTTCCGCTCAGCGCTCCAAAGATTGTGTTATCCAGGGTGATAGTCAACCTGGTGGGCTTTTTCGGATGCAGAACCGGAACAAGGAATTGGAGCAAGCGACGCTCCCGGTCATCGAGGCAGTCCTCTACCGCGTAGCCATCCTTCGGATTTACAACACTTCCGAACTTGCCCTGGACGAAATCATCCTTCCGGTTGGCAAGCCCGAGTCCTCCCGGCCGGAATCTGTATACATCCCGCCACAAAGCCTCGGTCCATTGGACCGGATTCCCTCTCAGGGTGTTATCGAATTGATTCGATACGCCACTCAGGATTTCACTAACCATCCTCTCATCTTTGAAACCCCAAGGTTTCAAGGCTAATCCCTGACAACCCATCGACGATAAATCCTCCCTGAGCTCTCCCTGTTCCGGTTCCTTGGTCGGCATGAGCGGAACTACCTTCCTCAGTTTTACTTCACTCGGGGACGAGGTGCTAGAGCCTGGTCTCTTCCGGTTCAACCGCGGCATGAGGGCGGCTCTACCCGGTTTCACTCTCTACTGACCTAACAAAGGAGCACTCACACTTTTCCGCTCCACTTGCAAACCACCCTCCTCGCGTGCTCACAATCTCAGTCTCTCACTGTTCCGTATCCGCCCGCGCTCAAGTCTCACCCTCTTGCGCCCGGAGGCGATCTCTCCATCTCACACCTCTCACTCACTACCTGGCCCTCTTATACTTTCTCCCTTAGCCGTTGTAAACGGAAAAACGTCAGGCGCTAAGACAGGAAATGACAACACGTGAAAGCCAGAGACCTGAAAATAGGCAGGGCCAGGCTTTATATAGTCCTGACGCCCTGGACTGGTCATTATGACCGGTCGGGTATCCGGTCCGGTTCTTGACATCCGGTTCTCTCCAATCCGGTCGAGGAGGATCCGGTCAAAAATCCATTCCGGTTGAGATTCTAATCTGATCCGTTTCTGCCTAAAACCGGATTAGTTTCGTAAGGTCCTTTTGTGACTATTTTTGATTTATTTCTCTCTTTTTAGATGGATCCGGATACCTATTTCTAGTTTCCGTTCTACTTAAAAAGGTAAACAAAGAAAATAAAAAATATGAGTTTGTCACAATGTTCATATATAGTGTCCATATGGTTTTAGCTTTACTTTCTGTAAAGCTAACTATAGCAAGTGGACAACACATTGCAATTGCAATTTGTTATTTTGTAGCCTTTGTTTTTTTAATTTGTGCTTGCAGCAGATAACATGTTGGGCATGTTCAATTCAATCATATGAGTACTTTTCATAATACTTGCATAAATGAAGAAAAATCATTAGAGGTATTCCTAGCTTTACATTGAAATTGACTAATTAATGTAGTTGCATGAGTAGAGGAATTACCATTTCCAAATTTTTTGGGCTTCACAGTTGGACTTGTAAGATTGTAATTTCATGGAAAAAACCCCTTATCAATCTCCTATTTTTGGGGGCTTTCACTTTAATTTGTAATTGTAGAAATGTAATTCCATGGGTAGTTAGAGTAATTACTATCTCCATTTATTTATGGGCTTCACATTCTAATTGCATTAATGGAGTTACATGAATAGAGTGAATTTGGTTTTTATTTTTTTTGGCCTTCACATTCTAATTGCTACTATGTAGTTTCATGAGTAGGATAATTTCCATTTGCAATTTCTTTGGGCTTCACATTCTAATTGTAAGAATTTAGACTTTAAATAGGGAAAGACATTTTATTAATCTCCAATTATTTTTTGGCTTCACATTCTAATTGCATGAATGTAGTTTGAATTCCTATTCAAATTTTTTGAATAAAGAGTGATTAGTAGAGGCATATTCATTTCCAATTATTTTTAGGTATTACATTGTAATTGCAATAATCTCTTGGCATCAATGGAGGCAATTTTGTGTGCAATAATTTAGTTCACCTAGCCTTACCATTCATTTGCATGAATGTAGATCCTAGACTACAAGCATCTTAATGTCCATTTCTTGTAGAGGTCATGTTTAAAAGAAATTCCATGAATGTATATAGCTAGTGAGATCAATAGAGGCAATTTGTATGTCCATTTTATAGGTGGGTTTCCATTTCTAGCTTATAAATGTACATGCTGTGATTTATAAATGATTAGTTATTTTCATATTTTGTGGAGGTGAACTTGCCATTTTCAGCATACAAATGTAGTGGAAGTGCCGCATTTGACTATCAAAAACATAAATGCTTACCTCCACAATATATTACTGACAACAGAATGTATTCTTTGGAATGCAGAACAAACATACTGTGCAGACTGTAGTCTTTCCTATCCTTTGTCACAGTGTACAGCATGCAGCCAGTAGGGGCACCATTGTCTAACCGCAGGAGGCAAGAACTTCGTGATGATCGCCTATGGGTTCGCGAGGTGAATAGAGCTCGATTGCTAAACATACAACGCATGCATTGTCCATGTTTAGTGTGTAAGGGTCATCAGACACTAAAACTTTCCACAATAAGACTTCACCTCATTCGCAATGGTCGAGATGCACATTTTCGAGTATAGAGAGGTCATGGGCAACGGGATTCGTCAGATGATGAGTGGGAGGCGGCTTTCTGGAGGCCAACAAACTATGGCCCACCCGTTTTAGACGAACAGATCAACACACGACAAATGATAGATGATGCATTTGACAACAGGGATGATGTTCCTGACTTACAAGAAAGAGCTTGTGATGCAGTGATGGATGCTTTTGTAGTAGCTGATGCTGTTCAAGAATCTTTTAGTTTCAATGTAGATGCTAGTGCTGAGTTCCAGCTTAGTGGTGGAGGAGCTGATGCTGCGGAAGAAGTGAATAGCATTGAAGACACTGAAGAAGTGGATTTCGACCCTGTAGCGTTGGAGAATGCATTGCACCAACTATACAACGGAGCTAAGTGCACCACACTTGCAGCTACAATATTGTTGATGAATCTTTGTACTATACACGGGATTAGCAATTGCTTTGTGGATGAGCTGTTGACACTATTGCAGAGTCACCTTCTTCCGGAGAATAATTCTTTACCTAAGAATCACTATGCTGCGAAGACCCTGACAAAGAAGCTTGGCCTTTCATACAACAACATTCATGCGTGTCCCAAAGGTTGTGTGCTTTTTAGAGGAGAGCATGTTGATGCATTGCATTGTCCTAAATGCAATGAACCACGCTACAAGGATGAACAACGCAGAGTCCATCCATTGAAAGTGCTCCGGCATTTTCCAATTATTCCACGCCTGCAGAGAATGTTTTGAAGCCCAGCCATTTCTGAACTTATGTTGTGGCATTCTAAGAATCAAAGCAATCGGGAGGGAGGAGACAACCTCGTTAGACATCCTTGTGATTCCAAGGCATGGCACCATTTCCACAACAATGTGGACCCGCAATTCAAATCTGATCCGCGGAATGCCCACTTTGCATTAGCTGCAGATGGAGTGAATCCCTTCAAGCAAACACGGTCAACTTGGTCAATGTGGCCCGTATTGCTGCTGAACTACAATCTCCCCCCTTGGCTGAGCACGAAGAAGTTTTTTGTCTTGTTGGCTTTGCTAATACCTGGAAAATCTTCTATGACATCAGAGGTGTTTGATGTATATATACAACCTCTCATAGATGAGTTCCTGCAACTTTGGGTAGGCATCCCGGCGTATGATGTCACCAAGGAGTTGGGAAGCAGAAATTTTAGCCTCAGAGCTGTATTGTTGTGGACAATTCATAATTTCCCAGGATATGGCACAGTCGGAGGCTTCGCTCACCAAGGTTACGCTGCATGCCCATGTTGTGGGTCTGATTTGGTGTATGAGCATTCTGTTGAGTTAGGAAAGCAAACATACGGTGGAACAAGAAGGTAGCTACTTGACAACCATCCATTTCGGTCACATGCAATGAAGGATCACTTCAATGGAGAAATAGAGTGTAGAGGTAAACCGAGAGTGGTGTCAGTGGAAGAGCAATTACATTATGCTGAAGAGTATGAAACATGGAAAGCAGCCGGGAACCGTGATGGTGCAGCCGGTGATCCATCCAAAGTGCATGGAGTGAAAAGGAAAAGTATCTTTTACTTGTTACCATATTGGAAGGTGAGTCAATCACTTCATAGTTACATGCGTCATTTTTAACTCCAAATTTCATATTTGGAGATCAGAGGAGGCAAATACAAATGATGTTCATAGTAGTGATTCATATTGGAAATGACTATATAGAATATAGACAATGACTCGTGAGCATGAATGACTCCCTTTAATGTTTATAGGTGTCAGTAGGTGAGTCATTCTTACTAGTGAGTAGTCATAAATTTCAGGGTTTTGACAATTACTTTTCCTACAAACTCTAAATTGGTCATTCATGTGCACCAAAAATATAAAATCCAGTGTTGGTATGTGTTGTTGTACGCAGGATTTACTTATTAGGCACACCTTGGATGTAATGCATTGTGAAATGAATTTAGCAAAGAATTTCTTGAAGACAATTACAGGGATGAAGGACACAGTAAAAGTGCAGCGGGATTTAAGAAGAAAGAATATTCGTCCACATCTGTGGCTCATGCCAAATCCAAAGAGCGGTGGGAAGATGATGAAACCAGCAGCCTCATACGTCCTGACTGAAGCAAAGTTCTCCAAATTTGCCAGTAGGATAGTCACTGAAGACACCTTCTGGATACTCGTCGTGTTTGGGTCAGCACATTCGAAAGAAGAAATTTGGTAGCCTCAAATCACATGATTATCACGTGCTCATGCAGCAAGTTATGCCACTAGCTTTGCGTGGCTTATTGAAACCAAGTCCAAGGATGGCAATCATGAGGATGTCAAAGGTATTTCGGAGGTTATGCACAAACGTATATAATCCAGAGCACTTCAATTTCCTAAAGTTGGATGTGGCAGAGAGTATGGCACTTTTGGAGATGGAATTTCCGCCGTCATTCTTTGACATCATGACCCACTTACCATATCACTTGGTACAGTAGTTGGACATGTGTGGTCCAGTGGCTAGCAGATGGATGTACCCCGTTGAGAGGTACATGAAGACATTGAAGGGATATGTTCGAAATATGTCGAGGCCTGAAGCGTCAATGGCGGAAGGTTACTTGAAGGATGAGTGTATTGGCTTTGTCACTGAATACCTCCACAAATTCGATGCTGTGCACAAAAGAGTGTGGGACGAAGATGAGGAATACGGGGATGCTGAGGAGGTTCTTGAAGGAGTTGGACGAACGTACATGATGGACGCATCGCTACGCAACCTCGCTCATCAATACATTCTGAACAACGCAACTATAATGCAGCCGTGGCTCATGTACGTATTGCGGCTCTGAACCTGCATCATTTGAATTTTCCAAAACCCTAACAGAAGTCCCCAATTCTAGTTGCTTTTTAATGTCTCAATGATAGAGCTTGTAATGCAGTAATTTTTCAGTGACAATATAGTCATTCTTGTAGAAAATGACAGTAGCATTGAGTGCCTTCATAGTCATTTCTAGAAGCCTACACCATTCTATCTTCACTATGTCAGCATATTCTCCTCACTAGGGGTCCAAACTATTGTCCCACGCATACATTGATCAATTGCATGTATGTTGTATACTGTGCATTGCATCTTCCTCCTGTTTGCCTGATTTGATCGATGTCCATGCAGAAAGTGGCAAGTAGAGTGTGAGGTGAATGAGGCAGTAGAATGTTTTGAAGAATGGGTGCCGCGGTATGCAAGTAGCGAGAGCATTGATGTCTCGAATGCGGAGGATGTGGACAGAATGCTACTTAGCCGTAGACCGTCAAGAGAGCAATACGATATACACGCATGAAGGCATTTGGAAAATACTACCGAGTAGAGGACGACGTGTCTGCTGCAATGTTGACATATGACAGTGGAATTGCATCTGTGTTTCAAGTGCCCACGGCCAACGCTCAGGATGTGGCTGTCAACTATGTTGGAGTGCTGAAGGATATTTTGAAGTTGGATTATGGGCCTTTAAATGCACCCATGGTGCTTCTTCGTTGCGATTGGATGAAAAAATCAGATAATCAAGGAAGTCCCACATATGTTTGTGATGACGCTGGTTTCTTACAAGTCAATTTTCGACACAAGCTACCACGCATGGCTGAACCCTTCATCTTTTCAAGCCAAGCCACCCAAGTATTTTTCTCCGACATTGTAGAGCAACCTGGGTGGAAAGTTGTCTTGCGAAAAGAAGCTCGCTCACGAAGGAAGGTCGTGGAGCCACCAGATGTGTTCATCACAACGACGATGGAATCTACTGGCCTCACAGCTCCAGAGACTGTGCCTGCCAGGCCCATCCACGCTTCTCTAGTGGGGGCTATAGAATTATCTGCACAGGACCATTTGATAGCATGTGCAGAGTATTAGAGTGTTCATAAAAAAAATCCACATGCATCACATATTGTATTATTTACTGGACAGCGTGACACACACTAATTTATACAATTGTTTTTTGTATACAATTCTATGTCTGATTGAAAAATGTTTCTTTGCAATTTTCACATTGAGCCACTTGACAAAGTTATTTGTTAGTATTTCCATAGTCAGCTGAAGCACCATGTCTATGACTAAAACATGACTGTAATAAAATAATTCCTTTATAGAATATCATAATAGAAAAGTAATAATTTGAATTTCCACGGTGTCTTATTGGCAGTCATTCGTCAGTTCTATCGGCACTCGACAAACATTCTAATCACTATAGTATGACTACAGATAGTCCACATCAGCTATAAGGCAATTGAAGATAGACTTAACTGTAGATGATACCAATTCTGGTCGCCGATTTCATCCGGTTGCCATTCGTTACTGTAGGAAGTGACTACTAAATGACTGTGGCCCTTGACAGGTCAGCTTTGGCGCCATTTCTGCGATTGGTAGTCATTTTCCAGTAGACTTTTAGTTACCAGTCATTTCATGATTGGTCACATTTGACCCTATTTTCTACTAGTGCAAGAGTCGATTTCGTGAGAGTATCCGGATGTACTAACTTGAGGGGGAGATCAACCAGATGGTTCCGGCAGAAGTGTTAGTGTAGTACTGCTCGGATGTCGGTATAGCCTACGTGTAGGATATAGCCTTTGGTGAAAGGGGTATCTGAGAGGCTGCTAGCAACTTTCGTATACGGAAGTATTGCAAGACGTGCCCGAATTCCGGATTGCTGGAATTCCCCGTAGAACAGAGTCAAAGCCCTGGCGCAAGCCCAAGAGAGTACAAGGAAACCCACACGGTTGACAGGAGGCTCAATGCTCTGTTGGGGTTAGAATGTCATTGTAGTTCTTGACCGTCCCTGTGTGACCTAATCTGGAAGGCCTTCCGGATTTGTGAGGCGACGGAACAGGAGGATACTTCCGGTTCCTGAAGAGTTAGGTTAATATTAGAGAGAGAGAGTGAAAGAGAGCGTGTTTCTGGACACGGTAAGCATCCGGATGGTGGATCTGGCCACTCATCATCCAAACCCAAGGATCCCAGAAGGGGCACTGAAACGGTTTCCGGATTCTTTCGAAACCCATCCAACACTAATGTCCGGATCGGACCTGTAGTCCGGAGTAGTCTGACGGAGAAGAAAGTGACTACTTAGATTGGGATAGCCTATAAATCTATAATCCACAAGTCCTCGTGGGAACGATTCCGGAGCGGTTTACTCTAAGTAGGCCCTTGGTGTGAATTAAGGGCTAACTGGAGGAATACTGGTCCAACTAATCGCTACAAGTCTCTTACAACCTCTCCCTTATTCTTTCTGCTCACAAAAGGTCACTCCGGAACACACCTGCACGATCGCAACTCACATAGTCCCTCAATCTACCGGAAGTTCTAAGAGCTGGGGAGGCAGGAAAACAAAGATATAAGGTAGCAAGAAAGCAGCTGTGCCTTCTATCGGCTACAGGCTTTTTCTTATACTAGTCTAAACGGATGGACGGTCGAACGGATGAACAAAAGTCCAGAAGAAATTTTGGTGGTAAAGCCTAACCCTCGTACGGCTTACGGATCCGGTTTTCGGCTTTTAGGGCTGGCGCCGTCATCCGGTTTCTGGAACTTTTTAGGGTTCCAGAATTGGTTTCTTACACCTAATAGGATTTCTCCGGATCTGGAGTTTCGGTATTTTCCAAATCTTATTAATCTTCTATTAGAACTAAAAACTTTCCTATTTAAAGGAATAAATTTTAAAATTTTCCATCTAATGCTAGTTTTCTTTGTCTAGCCTGTGGAATCACGCTCGCACACCCCTCTTCTGATCTGCATCGCTTTTGCTCAACGAATAGGGATCTTAATGAATCCGTCTTGGACCCATCTAGAGTGTTTTGTGCATATGCAATAAACAACACTAGCTTTAGCGCCAAAACATGAGAGTTCCGTGGTAAATTTGGCAAAGTATTCATCTTAAGATGAAGTAGTCGTGCAAAAAATTGAAGATTCCATGGAAGAGCCAACTCAGGCCTAAGAGTTACAAGATGGAAACTGAAGAGGAGGAGGAATCTAAGTCGTTCAAGACGGTTCGATCCGCGCCAATTCCCAAAGTGATGACTTGGTCAGTAGCAAAGTCGACTCCACCTTCCAAGTTCACTTCCAAGAGATTATCCACGCTGCTGAAGAAAGGTGGAAGCAATTTGAAGAAGGCGCGGAAGGGTAGGTAGGTAGAGTAGTTCTTTGAAGTAGTTAGTTTTTTTGGAAAGGTTTTTTTGTGTGTGGGCCTGGGTTCACGATTTCTTGGGACAATTAGCCAACGGCATTTTGGTAATTCCAGAACGATTAGTTGTGCCGTTGCCTTGGTTTTGTGGTTGTTAAGCCTTGGTTTTGTTTTTAAAGGTAGGTTAGGTTTGTTGACCTTCCATTCCATCTTTGTAATAAAAATCATTATCAATCATTATAAATATTTTTATTAAATTTTAAATAAAAATTAATGAATATTATTTGACATGGCAATCTCTCGACCATGTTAAGTTGTTGATGTGGTGAAGTTCCCAAGTTCCCCACAGTCCAAAAATTGTGGTTTTCTTAGGCCTCAAAAAAATCTTGTAACATTTATAATATTGGCATTATTTCAATTGTTGAAAATGCTCGGTGAAAATGGAATTATCCCACCCTTGGGACCGTATCTTGATCCCCAACCCTCTACACTATCCAACCTAACCTCAAGACAACTATTGTAGTTCAATGCTTTCATTTGAATTTCAATGTAACGCTATATTCAAAATTTTGGGAGTTTAGGACTCTCCCAAAGTAATATTGTTGATTTTGATACCAATACAAATGGATTTTTTGTACATAATTTAGGTTGACAAATACTAGACATACTAATTCTTTAATGTAATTTCCATTAAAATGAGAGTGTAGTGACATACAAAGTCTCTAATTCGAACATCAGTTCAAATTTTAAGCATCAATGCTAACATTAATATACAAAAAATCTTTACTTTTTGAACACCAAGTCATGAGCTCTGAAGTTGGTTGTAAAGGATGGTTCGTGTCATTCAAACGGTCCAAGTTCGATTCCCATTGAATTTGTATGAGCAGTTGAGGGACAGGCATAACTTGGTGTTGCCTAATGACCTATGCATGCAGCTAGGAAAGTTGTAACAATCAATTGGCCCCCTATCCAAATTGTAACAAGTACTTAACACAATTATCAAACACATAGTGATTATAACCACTAACCATTTTTTCCAGTTGCTTCAAATTATCAATAATATTTGTCATAGATATTATAACATAAGTGGTTCAACAAAAATAAATTAAAACATAAAAAAAAACAAAAAAACTCAAGTGTACTTAGAAACAATTTATTATAATTGAAATTGAATACTCTTGTATTATAAAAACAAAAGCTACATTTCAAAGCATATAAGCAATACCAAACTATAAATCCAAACCAACAAAATTAAAGCATATGCCATCTATTGCAATATATAAATTCCATCCATTACACACAATATGTGGATGGAAAATACAAAATAAAGCATACCACATATACTCTTATGTACATATGGCTTCTCAATTATAGGAAGTCAAGCTCTCGTTGATGACTTCAATTTGTATAGCAGGGATCTTAATCATGTACTCCTGAGTGTCTTTCTTGATCCTCGACTTCCACGCTGTCATAGGAGTATCAGTGTGTTGCCAAACAGGAGGTTCAGTTTCATCGACCTTCCAACGTAGACCTCTTTCGCTATCCCATCCGGTGTAGAAATCTATAACATCTTGATTCCTTGATGTTGAATGGAAGTATTGAATAAGGACACAATTCGGATTTTCTGGGCTGCAGTTCGGATCAGACAATGCCCTTGCAATCCACACCGGATGAGTGTCACCATCTGCGCGGCGAACCACAACAAAATAGCCTTCAAACAAATCTCGAGCTACCCAAAAGGATGGTTTTGGATGACCACTCAGCGGCCCAACGTACGGATCATCCTCCCCAAACTCTTCACGCTCTTCACCTTCCTCGTTCAATTCATCCGCTCGATCTGCTACTACTCATGAAGTTGGCCAAAAACCATCTCTCAAAATACCAAAGGTAGGTAATGGTTCCATCAACGCTGCCTTGACGCCACGCCAGTACCTCACTATGTGCTCGTAATGTCTTTGGTAGTCCCCGGTGACGTCTGCATTGCATAAATTGTCCCAATATTTCACGAACCTCGACACACCTTTGACGATGTCATCTAAGCCTTTCATAGGCTTCAACAGAACAAGCAACGGTTCACCCCGTGGCCACAAACTTTGCCCTTCAACATCTTCTTTCCATAATTTGATGCCTCTTCCGTCTTCTCCTAACCACTCTGCATCAGTGCAAAGAAGTTTGTACTTCATGACAGGGCACCCCGTTGAGTCCAGATAGAACTTCAACTGATGTGGTTTTGTGTGCCCAACGAGGATGTCATCACCATCATCAAGTGACCTTGCTATAAAACCCTTGAAATTGGGCTCTTCTTCAATAAGGTGAGGGATAACGGGGATGGAATCCATATCCATGAACGACTTCATTAGTGCTGGTGTGGGAATGCGATCCCACATGCTAGACCCATAATACTAGCATAAGACGGAAAAATTCAAAAGTTGTCTCCTTCAGAGGGAAAGTTTTTGAGTTCTCCTAGGAAGTTAAGGCAAATTAGGAAAACCGGATTTCCGGATCCGGAAAAATTTCATTAGGGCTAAAAACCTAAAATCCGGAACCCTAGAAAGTTCCGGAAATCGGATGACGGCGCCGGCCCTAAACCGGAAACCGGATCCGTACTAGGGATAGGGTTTTGCCGCCAAAACCTGTCCTGTACATCGGGCCCGTATAAGAGGGGGACTGTAGCCGGGAGTTGCGATCGTGCAGGGGTTACCGGAGTGAAAGTTGTGAGCAGAGATTTAGGGAGAGATTGTGTGAGGATTGTTCGTGAGCACAATGGCTTCTAGGGCAAGCCGATGGAAGTTGAAGGACTTGCCTGAGGATTCAGAGGACGAGGCGCTGGCACCTGTACCTCGACCAAGGACCATCCCGGTGATGAAGGTGGTTCCGGAGGTTCCGACGGAGGAGGACCGGCTGGAGCGCCTACGGGAGCATCTCCGCAACATGGGGTGTGACGGACTCCTAGAAGTGCCGTGGGGAATCCGAGAGGAGAGTCTGGTTTCGGACATATTTTGTCCGGAAATTGGTATCTTGGATACCACCATTCGGGCGAAGCTAGACCTGTGGACGGTGAACACTTGGCGGGCCGTCTACAAGTTCCGGGAGGCGCCGGACAAGGTCATGGAGAAGAACCAGGAGGTGATGGAGGGTGAGTTCCGGGCACCCGCCAACCCGAAGGAAGGTAACCAGATTTCCGACTTGGTGAATCTGGAGTACCGGGATGTGGTGGCGTTTCTCAACCCTATCCTCCATCCCACCAAGCGCGGCGAGTAGTAGCGAAGGTAGCCTCCACCATCTTGGGGAGCCTCCAGGGAAAGATGATGATGGACTGGGCAGCCATCATCCACGAGCTAGTCGGAGACTTAGTGCGTGCCCTTCGGTCCGGAAAGAAGAGCCAGAGTCCTCTTCCGGCATATTTGTCTCATTTGTACGCCCACCACTCTCTGCTCAAGGCGAATGAGGAGAGTGCGTATCAAGACCTAGTCCAACTTCAGCAGTACGGAGGAGAGAAGCCCTCGCCTCGAGACGGACCGGACGATGAGGACACTGAAAAAGAGGAGCCGGTCTCTTCGCTAAAGAAGAGGAAACGGCGGAATAGGACGCCGCCAGTAAGTCCGTCAGAGGAGCCTCCTACACCGGAACCACAAGAAGAGGTTCAGGAGGTAAAGACAGAGACTAGACTTGTTCCGAAGGGAGTCCAACCATCCTTGCAACTGGTTGGGCCGGTACGACCGCACACCGTCGCCACTCAGGCTGAGGCCGGACCCTCCTGGACCCGGATGATAGAGGTAGAGGAGAGGGATCGGACAACCATGCGATTGGGAGGGTCGCCCCTAGAAGACATCCAGGAGATGGCTCAGCATCTGGTGTGGCGGGCATACGATCTCTTCTAGATCTGCGAGAACTATGATGGAGCCCTCAAACGAGTGTGTCGGAAGATGGCGCTAACCGACCGGAATGCCATTTTCCGGAGGACGGATGCATTGGTGGCAGCAGAGCAGCAAAACAACCTCCTCATAGCAGAACAGAAGAATTTGGTAACAGAGCTGGGAGCGTTGCGCGTAGAAAACCGGACGTTGCGAGACCAAGTCCGGAACTCGGAATCCCGCTGTGTGAATTTAGAGAGCACCATCCGCACCGCTAAAGAGACAGCTCGGCTCACAGAAGAAGACCATCGCCAGCAGATAGCGGCCTTGTGCGAAAGTGTAGTTCAGCTCCGGAGCTCTCTAGAGGTGCCAGTAGACTATATCAACAAGGCCCGGCTATTTGAAACTAACCTCGATGCAGCCGCTAGCTCAAGCCGGGTTCCTATCGTCAAATGCTTACTAGAGCAGGCAAGACGAATGGATACATCCCGGGCCGCGATGAGGGAGATGATGGAGTACTTTATGTCCACGGAGTCGGATTCGGCACCTCAATCTCCCCGGTCAGTGCAGACTTTGGTGGTTCTGGAAAGCAGCGATCCAGAACCTATGGTTACGGAGGTCTCACCGGTGGTCCCGGTAAATCCGGAACTTTCACCACCAGCCGGAAGATCAGAAAGAGTGGATTGGGAAGCAGTGGTACCTCCGGGAAGTGAAGACCTGTTGTCGGTGACTCCGACCATTGACCTGACAGGTGCTTCTCCGGAAGTTCACGCCGGCCGGCCGGTGCAGTCTTCTCCGCGTCATAAGAAGACTCAGAAGGATGTTAGAGGGAGTCCGGAAACTCAGGTAGTCGGAACTAGGAGTGTAGACAGGGACACCAGTATTGTGAAAATCCCAAGATGGGGCCCAAGGGGTCCGAATTTGTTTTCTCCGGAGGATAGCCGAAAAGAGGTAAAGCTGGATCTTCTGAAGGACTATGTTCCTCCTAAAGATCCGGATTCAAAAGAATAGTATACAGTAGTGTAGTATAGCGGCAATACTGGAGTCCGGCAGTCAAAGCCGGAAAAATAGGATCTGGATTTTCCGGAAATCTAGCGGACCAGTAGGAATGCTTTGTAGGATTTTTAGGATGACGTTAGTCTTAGTATAAGTAGGACTTTTAATGACCTTTCTGGTCATTCACAGCCATCTCATAGTTTCAACATTGTACCTTTTTCTGAGCTTAAATCTAAAGTGTCTTGGAGTATCCAATCTCTTATCTTTCTTGTGTACGGTATATGTTTGTGGGAGGTGTGAGTCCGTTCTTGCGTTTCCGGGACTGAGAACTTACCTTGTGTGGCTATTAACTTGAGGGGGAGATCAACCGGATGGTTCCGGTAGTAAGGTTAGGATAGTACTGCTCAGATGCTGGTATAGCCTGCGTGTAGGATATAGCCCTAGGTGAAAAGGGATATCTGAGAGGCTGCTAGCAAACTTCCGTGTACGGAGGTATTGACGGACGTGCCCGAAGTCCAGATTGCCGGAATTCCTTGTAGAACAGAGTTAAGTCTCGGCGCAAGCCCAAGAAAGTACAGGAGAAACCAACTGGTCGACAGGAGGCTCAGTGTTCGGTTAAAGGTTAGAATGTCGTTGTAGTTCTTGACCGTCCCTGTGTGACCTAATCTGGAAGAACTTCCGGATTTGTAAGGCGATGGAACAGGAGGACACTTCCGGTCCCTGAAGAGTTAGGTTGCTGTTAGTATTAGAGAGAGAGAGAGAGTGAAAGAGAGCGTGTTTCCGAACACGGTAAGCATCTGGACGGTGGATCTGGCCACTCGTCATCCAAACCCAGGGATCCCGGAAGGGACACTGAAATGGTTTCCGGATCCTTCCGGAACCTACCCAACACTAGTGTCCGGACCGGACCTAAAGTCCGGAATAATCTGACGGAGAGAAAAGTGAGTACTTAGACCGGAATAGCCTATAAAACTGTAATCCACAAGTCCTCATGGGAATGATTCCAGAGCGGTTTACTCTAAGAAGGCCTTTGGTGTGAATTAAGGGCTAACTAGAAGAATACTGGTCCGACTAATCGCTACAACTGGCAGTGTCGAGAAGTTGTCTTTCTTCAAATCCATGCTCCATCTTTCAAACAACGCATTTATGTCGTCATGTGTGACCCACAATCATGAAGTTCACGTACACTTCCCGGAAGATTTTGTTTGCAACAAGTAAAGACCAAAAACAGAAAACATATCTATTCTTGTTGTCTCTAGTGGCATTGTCCATCTGCACGTTCAAAATGGGCGGTAGCCACGTGGCTGGAGCTAAAGTATTTGGCAACAGCGGTAGTGACACGTTGCACATGTTTGCATCCTCTAGCACAGCCTTAAACAAATTAGTGGACTTTGAATTTTTGAACAACTCTCGAGAAGAAGACTTCGGAACTAACTCTAAATCTCGCAACAACTTTGTCATTGATCCAACAGTATAGTTGGAGTCATGGAAGAAGACATCCAAGCCATAATGCGCATAGCGTACATCTACATGACCATGTGCAAACATGCCCGTCACAAAAACTGGTAGCTTCATGAGGCCATTGAGTTCTTTACTCTTGTGAGAGAACACAGGACAAGTGGTTTTCGAGTGATCCATTTTGTCGTGTATGATTGTAAGACATTCATGCGAAGACTTGAATGACAACTCTCGATTGATGTAATATACATCCCTATGGGCACGAGCAATGGTAAGATGCCTATCCAATCTTCTTGCCCATTTCAAAGCAGTTTGAGATCCACTGATAGCACCCTTAACAAGCTCATTTAGCTTGTCACAAGTAGCACACCGAGAAAAATTATCCCCTGGCTTCTTCACATCGAACTCTGAGAACTTTGTGGACCTTATTTTATTCAAGTTCCAAGTGGAGATCTCCTTCAACCCGAAAGCCGCATTGGAATCATTGAGTTTTTTCAATTGCTCCTTCCATTGAAAAGAGGCCGGAAGAATCTTCGACACGACCTTCTCACTTGCCTTCAAAATCCGAGTGCAATGCGGCATATGATCGGCTTCCCTATCAAGGATGCACTTTAAAGAAATTATTGCTTGTAGGATATGTTCTCTAGGCTTCAACAATCATGTATTACCATAATCCCTTGCTTCTCGATCGAGCTTCATGTATTTTGAATAGCGATAGAATGTAGACTCAGCAACCCCCGCAATAAGCATCCATGTGCACAAACACACATTTATGCCTTCAATTGTAACCATCTTCCTTCGATGTGCACCTTCATGAATTTGTCTGTGCACATCAGTCTTCATGAAGGCACGGTGTTTAAATGTTGAATTTTTGTACATTCTTTCTCGAAATGCCCGAATTTTCTCTCTCGGGAACGGTTGGACACAATTCTTACTGCAACACACCTTGCTAGACACCATGTTGATTGAGTCTTGTGTAAGGAGGTCTTTTGCTTTAACAGCAGTTTGACGAGGCGGATTTCGGTTGGCACTTGCATAGGGCCTAGCAGATTTGGATGATGGTGGATTAAGTAGACTTGCTTGCAGACGGTTGAATTTGTCTCTCTGTTCATGATCGCGTAAACTTACACCACAGCAGTGCACAAGCTCAATAGGCCAAGCTACTAATGAGAAGACATTTTCTTCAGAAATGTCCACTTCAGAATGTGATTTTGAAATGTGCACTGATACATGAGTGTCTCCAAGAGGTCCAGTGACACCAAGTACAAGATCTGAATTCAGACTATGACAAGTACCTTCTCCAACAAGAACGCCCTCTCCATTATACAAAGTAACAAACCTTGTATTCCATTTTTGGTGAGGAAGCCCTTCACACTCAGGAACGCCAACACTCATTTTTTGAAGTACCTGGAGCTCATCGTCTAATGAGTCCATGAGGTCAAGTAGGACATCAACGGAGCCCGTATTATCTGTAAACATAAACCACAATCCAAATAGAAAATTAATAGATGAAGAAAGACCTATCAAATTTTATTTAATGTAATTTATTAATTTATGTAAATGCAGTTTAGGGTGGACCTCCCTAAACTGCACAACTAGACAGACAAAGTTCTAGATCAATGAAGACCAATCTCATATAAATTAATGATCATTGTATGGTGGACAACCCTTAGCTGCTTGACAGTAGTGTGAAGTTTTTTGAACGTAGATGGCCTAAACCCCATTCATTTTCTTAGAAAAGGAAAATCTGTCAATATCCATGTTGTGGCGGTTTTAAGCAAACAGCATGACCACTTTGTTAGATTTTAGAAACTAAATAAGACATTCCCTCATATTTTCTTATTTAAGTACTAAAATTGTAGCATTTCAATTTAGGGCAGACCTACCTAAACTGCATGAACATAGTGTGAAATATTAAAGACTTTTCAGGACAGGACATCTTGAAATCCTTGAAATTGAACATGGAAGAACTACATTTCAGGGCAGACCTCCCTAAACTGCATGACCTGTCAAAATTACATGAGGGTTGTCGAAGACCATTTCAGATTGAACAAGAACCTTCTTTGTTCACTGTTGTGCAAGTAATGAAACTGTTGCAATGCAATTTAGGGCGGACCGTCCTAAAGTGTATGTCCGGACACTCCGTGTATTGAAGATATAGCAATACCTACCTAGTTAATGCTTCTAAAACATTTAGGTTTGTTAGTATGTAGTTTAGGACGGACCGCCCTAAACTGCAATGACAGCATAAATAGTGTAGTTATAAATTGTCTTTATTTCAGTGGGTAAATGATGCATTGCAATTTAGGGCGGACCGACATAAACTGCTCATCCCACTAGTAAAAATTTCGCTATATAGAATATAAATTAAGACATTGATGCATTTCACTTTAGGGCGGACCAACCTAAAGTGCATATCCAAACTGTTGATTTTGTGATTATTTATTAGAAACCCCGACTAATTTAACTCTTCAAAAAATATTTAGGTTTGTCAATCTGCAATTTAGGGCAGACTGCCCTAAACTACATGAATAGGGTCAAGGAAATTGGATTCAGTGTTAGTGTATTTTGTTTTAATATTCATAAAATTATACCCGATCACAATGCAGTTTAAGTCGGACCAACCTAAACTGCACTTCTTACAAAAACATAATATGCTCAACATGAAATACGAATCATGACATGGTCGACTTGCGTTTTAGGACGGACCGTCCTAAATTGCACGTCTTCAAAAACATGTAGCCCAAGAAGTTTCTAAATATAGACCCGGATTTTACAACTACAAACTAGGGTACCTATTCACATCACAGAAATTGAATTCAATATGATGACTTAAAACTGAACTTGTACTTGAAATGTATGAGCACATTGCAAATTCCTCAATACGAAACTGAAATGTACAAGAAGAAGAGGAGAACTCTGTCGAACTTGAAATTTGTTGCGTTACATGACTATGCACAAAGTACTGGAGTGCTAGAAATGACTGGACAAAGAAAATGCTTTCATCTGTTGGTTGTACGCAAAGCACACCTTGAACTACAGGACACCTCATCCAATTGTACTACGTTTAAAGTCTTCAAACCACAACAGAAAAAAATTACAACAATGAATAACGGAGAGCTTGAACAGGTTCACGATCACACAAGAAAAGCCAAATGAGAATGAGAACGACACTAACAATCTCAACACGCATATACAAAGCACCCACGCCGGGGGGAACAAAGTTTTGGCACCGGAGGAGGGCCACGCCAAAACAAAAAGAATTCAAATTTCAAATTTTTTTTCGGGAGATTCGTTTTCCACTTTGTAGCACTTTTTCAGGCCACATGATCTTTGGGAGAAGTTCGTGCAGTCTTTGATTAGAAAAATAGTTGTCCATTTGACAATGCATTCTTCAGATTCAAGCCTATTTCAGGTGTTTGTGGATTTGCAAAGTCAACTACTGGAATTTTTTTTCGTAAATCACAGTATTGACAAAGCAAATTTTGCGCGCGATTTTTTGTCTAACATTAATGATTTTCACAAGTAGGTGAGACATTCTCTCCTTCCTTTTTCTTGCCACACAACAATGCATGTGTCAAGAATGTATTGAACGTTTGTAAAGAAATTGACTTTGCGTTTCAAAAATAAAATCTCTTTGTTTATGAATTTTGGTGTACAAAATGTAAATAACGCTTTAGGGTTTACGTAGGGTTTAGGGTTCTATGGTTTAGGATTTAGTGTTTTCTGGGTTTGGGGTTCAAGGTTCAGTGTAAAAAATTTGGATTAAATGTTGAACATTCAAAAAAAGAATACATAAATAAACATTGAAAAAACTATAAATTTTTTTTTTTTAATACTTGGTATGAACCAAAGCCTTACAAATGAACTTCAAAAAAATTAATTGATACTTCTTCAAATGGGTTTGAGTAGTTAAAAAAATGTAAAAGTCCATGTACTTTTATGGACTGCTCATGCAAAAGTCGTGGACTTCAACCTAATACCAAAGAAAAAAATAGGTACAAGCTTGAAATTCTTTCAAAATCGACTAATCATGATTTCTTGGAATTACTCTTTTTGTTTAAAATAATAGAACATTATGAAAGACATACAATAAATCAATTAGTATCCTTGGCAAAGCCTAAAATATTACCCAAATAATTACCCATTCACTTGGAATCAAAGTTCATCATACTACTAAAATCATAAGTCCCTTTGTAATATCACAAATGCTATCATTAATATTAGGGGCTCGTGCTTACTATACTACGTATTCGTTGTATCACATATTAGTAGAAATTTGATATATTTGAATAGAATGCATGATAATGATTTTGATAAGTCTTAATAATAATAATTTTAATTATTTTATTAAAATATTTCCAATCATGTATACATAGAAATCATATTTTTAAACAATGTGATATTATTGAAATATAGTAGTAGTTCACAATCACCTTTGTAATATCACTTTGTACAGAGGGTGATATTATAGAAATAATATAGTCGTTGCAATTGAAGTGATATTAAAGAGGATCAATATGGTGATATTATAAAGGTAGCAATTCCATTGCTTTTCTTGGCTTTATACTTCTTTTGCATTTCTATGATTTTGTGCTTTTGTGAGCTTTGAGCTTTTGATTTGAATTATGTATTGCTATTACCACATAATTTGAGAAATTTATTAGATTGAATTGATTTTGGTTTTTACAACAATTAGATCGTTCACGAACTTTTTGAGATTTACAAGTTTTTCCTTTAAATTCTTCTATTTGGGTTGCCATTGTTTATGACAATTGAATTAAAATTTCTAATGCATTCTAATGTATGTGTATCTTTTACCATATTCATCATTGCATGTATTTCATTCATCATTCGTTAAATTCCTATTGTTTATTTCAGTATATGCTTATTTATTTAAAAAATTATATGAAGTTTTTAGTAATTTTTATTGGAAGATTTATTGAAATTCTTGCTTTGCTTCTCTCTAATATATAAATTTTTTAATGAAATTCTAATGATGAATGCATAGCATAGCAAGTGCCAACCGCTAGTCATACTATTAAAATCATAAGAACCTCTATAATATCACATATTCAAACTTTATATCATTACAATAATAAAATGGCATGTGTAATATGACATTTTCAAAATCTATATTTCTACAATAATAAAATTTCCTCTATAATATCACATTTTCAAACTTTTCAAGCTCTCTAATTTACAAAAATACAATGGTTGTTCAAAAGAATTGATATTACTGTAGATTGATACAGTTACATTACAGAAGTGGCAATTTGATTGCTTATTTTGGCTTCAAACTTCATGCACATATTATATCTTTACATACAATAATTCAACATGCTTGTAAAGATTTTAATTTTAAGAATGCCAATATAATAATATAAAAATAAATCAACTATTTTAATGTTTGCTTAGCAAGACAAGCGCCAACTATGTAATATCATATTTTTCAAAATTTGTGATATTATAGAAATACAATGGCTTTTACAATATCACACCCCTAAATTCTACAAAATTACAAAAGTATGATGGTCATTGAAGAGAGGTGGAAGTTAAAAAATATGAATAGAGTGATATAAAAAAATTGACATTTCATTGCCTTTTTTGGCTTCAAACTTCATTGCACTTTCATAATTTGGTGATTTTATGAGTTTTAAACTTTTGTGATTTGAATGTTTTATTATTATTATTATCAAATGATTTGAAATTTTTTTTAGATTAAAAAAATTAATTAATTTTTTAATACGATAGTATGGCAAATGAGTAGTGTACCAAGCACCAACCTTTAGTCATTTATAAAATATTAGTATTTACTATTTGTATAGTTCAAAGAATATTAGAAAATTTTGAATTCAAAATCTTTAAGAGTCAAATTTAAGAAACAGTTAATATTATAGAAACAAATTTGATTATCAATGAAGATAGTAATTTTAGAGAATGAGAACAATTAGAATATTGCAATGGAAGATGTAAATATATAGAGGATGAGTATGGATCATAGATTAGAAGTGTTAAAAGACACTGCTAAGTTAAGTTGCAATTTATAGTACATCTTTATGTTTTAGAGATTGAATTTTTAAGTCCTTAGGAAATTATAGGCTATCAATGATTTAAAAAGGGACAATAAGTGTTACCATTTTACAGTCACAGTAATTTCTTCTAAACCAAAGACAATTTTTATGCTCTTAACCAATGAATGTGCTTAGATTTGATATTTTCTTAAACCTCAAAGTTCCATTGTAACTTGAATTGATTTTAGGTAGGCTCTTATGGACTCAATATTCATTATGATTTTTTGAACATTTTTGTAGAGATAGAAAATACACTACCTTTTTGAGAATATAAATTTTTTTCAATCACTATGCCATGGGCGCAAAAATTATTGTACAAAAGCTCCTTTTTAAAGTTTGGTGGAGAACACTCCTCCTAAAATAGAAATTCAGTATATATTTGAATTCTTTTTTATCATAGATTTGTATAATCATCTGCATGGAAAGCTTTCATTCATCTTCATGAAAGCGCCTTCTTTATTCTTTGAATTTTAGGTTTATCAATAGTTCTTTCTTCTCTTCGCTTGTATAATTGAATCAACTTCATCACCCAACAAAGGTGACATGATGTAGTACTATTGTGATGTGTGCCATTATCATAATTTAAAATTTTTAAAAAGAAATTTCACTCTGTAAATCTTTGGAATTCAATAAAGAATTTATATAGTATAAAAAAGTGATATTTTTGGTATAAATTGAAAGTTCAATGTCCTAAGGAGTGCAAGGGCTTTGTTTGTGAATGCATTGTGAAAGTTATTTTTGTTTAAAAAATAAAAGATAATTGAATTTAAATCTTTAATTTTTCCAAGCCTTACATTTCAAATGGTAGTTCCAAATGCCACAAAATTGGCATGAATACAAAGCACTTGTGTACAAAAGAGTGCAAAGACTTCATACAAGAGGAAAGTTTTACTTAGTTCACGATTTAGGGTACAAAAAAAAACATTTCAAGATCGCCGTTATTTTCTTTCAAAAAAATTAATCCAACTTCTAAATATAAATGTATTTTCTATGGCTATCGTATACATGATTTGGTTTTGTCAAGAAAATTAACTAAATTGTTCCACCACCATATCGGAAGCTTCAAAATAGACTGAAAAATGATTATTAGGATTCAAATGACTTGTGAACCACTAGATTAGTTTATTATGTTTGTAACCCTAAACCTCACTATTCTTAGCATTAATAATTATATTAAGACCTCAAATTCTCTAATGCTAAAATATGCATGAACTCTGAATTTTTGTATGCTGAGCTGGTCAATGTGAAAATCATTGACTCTAGAACTTTGTGAACTTCAAGAAGACTATAAATACTTAATATTTGGAGTCACTTGATTAATTTTTATTATTTGTAACTTTGAACCTCAAAATTTTGAACATCATCTATTATATTGAGACTTCAAGTACCTTAATGGTCAAATGTGCATCAATTTCTAATTCTTTGGACATCAAGCTAGTCATCGTCGAAATCATTGATTATCGAACCATGTGTCATCATCTACTTTAACTAGACCTAAAAAACTTATTCGGAGTGAAACTACTATACGAGATTTTCCTTTTCCACCCTTCATTATGTGGATGAATAATTGCACTTTTGTCCTATACAAAAGATTCCTTCATCACTCCTTAGACGACAAACGTATGCTGTAGTGTTTATGGATTAACCTTCAAATGATGAGGCGGATGTTTTTTGTCCGATGGATGACAAGAAAACTTCATGCAAATGATGGAAGTGCTACTATTCATCCTTCCAATTCCGTGTAAAAATAAAAAGGTCATCTATAGTATTTTACTCTTGCAATGAATGTTTCTGCATTATTTTAATCCAACAATTCACACGGTGACAAAACGGTTTTTCAATTTAGTGGATATCAGCCAGAGGTAGGAACTTGATTAGGTATGGTCGGGCATTGGGTGGGTATGAGGCGGTTACAAGTTGGGTAGGGGGTAGTTTACAAGGCGGGTAGGGGGCAAGTACGAGGTGGGTATCGGGCGGGTATGGGGCGATTAGGAGGCAGGTGCGGGGCGGGTATGGGGCGGGCCTTGACACTAAGTCCCAGAGGCATTTGCCAAAATGCCGGACAGGCCATGCCTGTCCGCCTTAAAATAAAAGGAGCCCCCTGTATTGAACCGATTTTTTAGAATTTCTGCACTTATCGGAAGTAATTCGGGGCCTCTGATTGCAAATATAAGTTCAAAATTTCAAAAAAAAATTTACGTAAAATATAAAAAAATTTCAATGTTTTCTACAGGCAGGGGTAGGCAGGCGTTTTGGCAAATGCCTCTGGGACTTTGGGTCAAGGCGGGGTAGGGAGGTTGAGGTCGAGTATGCGTCTAACTAGGGTTTGTTTTGCGTTGCTCCTGCTCCTCGTTGTTGCTGCTGCCGCTCCTTTTATTCTTGTGTGGAAGGAGGTGTATGTGTCATTGTGCAGTTTGTGAGGGAGGTTTGCTGGCAAATTTGTAGATCTTTTCTGTAGTTGGAAGTGAGTCAAGGTAAACAGTGGTTTGTCGATGAGGTGTGTTTGCATGCGATTCAGGAAGGAAGTGTATGTGTCATTGTGCGGTTTGTGAGGGAGGTTTGGTGGCAGATTTGCGGATCAAGTCTGTAAAAGACTCGAAGGCCAAGGGACGTTGATGTTAGGGTTAAGATGCTCACAGCTGCGCATTGACACTGCGTGGGTTTGGAGATTATTTGGCTGCACAAGGAGGAGTCTTCATCAAGCGCGTGGGTTTGGAGATTGCTTGGCTGCACAAGGAGGAGTCTTCATCAAGTGCGAGGTAAGAATTTTTGGTTGCTTCATTTCCTTGTTCTGTGTCGCTTAGTTTGCGAACTCATTGTAGATGCAATTCCGAGGTCATTGCGAGGTCATTGTGACCCAGTCTTCGATTCTTCCCCCGATCTGGTTTGTTTTGGGTGTATGAGCGTGCAATTTGTTTGGATGCAATTTTCTGATCTGCAAGTATTTGGATGCAAACTCTGTAAGCAAGGAATTTGATGTAAGCGAGGAACTTGATGTTGCGCATTGGGATAAGGGTTTCATTTCTATTTATAGAATGGGAGAAAAAAATTGGGAGCATTGGTTTCAATTGCATCTAAATCCTAAACCAATTGGATATTAACTAATGGTTCAGGTTTAAGGGTTTAAGGGTTTAGGGTTTAGGGTTTAGGATTTAGGATTTAGGACTCTAATTTTCATGCTTTACAATTGAAGAATGTGTTAACCCTCGCATAGAATTTGACGAATATGACCATGATATCTGCAGGTCTTAAGGTGGGTGTCACCCAAATATCCCCGGGTATTAAGCGGGTATCGAGTGCAAAGTCAGAAATAAAACGTCTGCAATTTAGGGCGGACCATCCTAAACTGCATTTCTGTAGATCACGAGAATTGATCAACCCTATATATATGCTACGCTGAGAAATCAAAAATATAGTCGATGCGCAATTTAGGACGGACCACCCTAAACTGCATTTTTGTTGATAATGAGAATTGATCAACCCTACATATATGCTACGTTGAAAAATCAAAAATATAGTCCATGCGCAATTTAGGGCGGACCACCCTAAACTGCACTCCCAAGCACTATACTAACGACAAAAGCATAGACATTATCATAAAATGATTAAAGAAATCAGACACATTAAAAAATTTCAGTGCAGATTGTTAGATAAAAAATTTCTAAAACTCAATGCCTCTTATACTAGTTAAATAAAAATGCTTACAAACCAAAGAAAAATCCCAATAGTTTAGGGCGGACCGCCCTAATCTGTAGACGAATAGAGAAAAGCAAGCAACAAACAGAAGACTACCAAATCAAAAATAAATAAGGGCGCAATCAAATTTGACTTACTAAATATCAACAAGAAAAATGTGCGTTTACGTCTAGCAACAATTTAGCTCGGTTCGTCCTAAACCGCAACAATACACTGAATTTTAGTTGTCCACATTCAGAATGGAAGAATACATGGATCAACTCAAGGCGCACTTCAAAAGAGTAGAGGATGTCGAAGAAGAAAGTCCAAATGTGGATGAGGATATGATAGAAGGGGACTGGTGGGAATTCAAAAACCCAAAAGAGGTGGACGCGTGGTGTCTGAAGATGGTGCCCCATACAGACAACATGCACTTCAACATGAAGTACCAAAATTCAAGGCGTATCTCCCGATCTCATTTGACGAGAAAGTAAAGCGGGTGTCTACGGAGAAATTTCCAAACATCAAAATTCACTGCGTCACCACCAACATCGCATTCCCAACGGGCAATCAATACCACTTTACAATACTCTTGAACTCAGAGAAGATTTGGTTCAACATATTGCCATTTTTGGAGAGTCTAGAGCCAATGCCATACAGTTCGGAGATCAAGGAGTTCGAGCGGAAAATAGACAATGACGAGTACCACAACATGGATGGAAGTCCACTGATGGGAAGCAGACTGTGCACGAAGATCACGCTCTTGACGAACTCCTTTGTAGTCATCAAGAAGAAGATGGCAATGCAAAGATCCTTCATGGCTCCGCAAATGGTATCCGTAGAGACAACTGCTCAAGGTCAGCCATCAACGGAGAAAAAGGCTGGTGGGTCAAAAAGTAAAGGCAAGAAAAACAGGAAGCCGCCACCATTTCCAGCGATAACACCTCAAAGCAGTCCGTTGGCATCTGGGTTAGCAAAGAAGGCAGTCGAGAGGACTTCGCAGCAATCAGGCGTGGAATCGGCAAGCTATCTCGAAGAAATGAATGCCGTTTCGGAAGCCCTCAAGATGGAGCGGAAGCCAAACTACAAAGATATAAATGCTTTGTACAAGAACTTCTGGGAGAAGTACTCCACCGCGTTTATCTATGGAGTTGGTGAGAAGAAAGAGCTGCCAATTGGAAAGTTGAAGGAGGCACCTGCCGAACTCAACATACGCGTGAAGGAGGACAAAATTGTTAAAGAAATGCTCCATTATCTTGTCAACATGCTGGACAAGAGTGTGAAGCAGACTCTTTGTGTCACACCGGTCTTGCCAAAAGGCAAAAGAGATCCACCTCGATGGGAGGAGGTGATGGATGGAGACTTCTACATCATCAATGGCCAGCACAGCGTAGCTGCAAGCCACTTGATGATGCAAGAGGAAAGCATGGTGAACGAAGAAGTGAAAAAACACTTCAGAACCTGGAAATGCTACGTGGTTTGGTCACTCGATAAAGAGATGTTGAGGACAATCTCCGCATACTATAATCAGACCAACCACTTTCAACCTGCTACGCCATTTTGGGCAACAAATATCTTGGGAACAAGGACTATGTGGGTTTCCATGGGAAGACCGGCACCATCGAAAGGAGACAAAACTGGTGGACCCTCAGAACGAGGCAAAGCCCATACTGCGCTAACGCAAAAGTACAAGGTAAGCATTTTAGGGTGGACCGCCCTAAATTGCATAAGCTTACAATTTTGTACTTGTTCTCTGAGTGAGCTCCTTCTGTAGTGTAGTTTATGATAAGATCACAAGTTAATGAATCTAGTCAATCCATGTGTAGAGTTTTGAAAAGGCAATTAATCTCAGATTTGCCATGATTGACGTAAATAAAAGCTTTATGCTCTCAAAGAAAAAGGGTGCAGATGAAAAGCTAAAGCTCACAAACGAACTGAAAATAATTTCTGCACCCGACGACGTTTACGAGGTCTAGAGCGAAGTTATCATTAGTGCTGCACACGGGGAGCTCATCGATCCAGAGACGAAGATGAAGTTCAATGAGAAGGAAAACTGGAAACAAGAAAGTTGCGCAATGAGCAGGGACTTCTTCAGGCCCCTTGGAAATCTCAGCTACAACGATATGAAGAGATTGGCGAAGCACATTCTCAATCGCTCCGGACCAAGTCGCCACCACCCATATCCGAAAGTGACAATCAAACTGGTGTCTATGGTTGTAAAAGACTGCTATAGCGTCAAGGAATGGGTGGAGAAAGTGAAGCGGGAGAAGAAGGTGAAAAAAGAGTTTCACCTGATCTGCCCAGAACTCAACTTGTTCAATGCAAGGAATGAGCTCATTCCGGAGAACTAGAAACAGTTCAAGAGGAGCCGCTGCTTCACTAGTGCAAAGATGAATCTATTGCTTGAAAGGCCGGGTGAGGCATATTTTTCGATGACCAAGCAAACCCGAGGGAGAAATAAGATAGCAGCAACCATCAATCCCAAGATAGAGGCCTTCTTCAAAGTGTTTCTGGAAAAAAAGAACCAATTTTGCATTCCTTTGTCGGTCGCACATTTGCGTCCTTACAACATACGTTACAACACGCACGAGAACTAGCCGACAAATGTTTGGACGCCGGAGACAGTGAGCATGATCAGTTTGGGAGTGATCGATTTTCAATCGATTCCCGGAGTGCTGGAGAAGGAGAGCTCCACGATGGAGAAGCCGTTCTTCTTGGAAGTACTAATGTGTCAGTAGCAAATGAAGGAACCTCTGCTTGAAGAAGTCAAGACTTGGTTGTTCATCGTCAAGGACGAGACCGACTTATCTCAAGTCCTCGGGTTCGTTGAGAAAAACGAGGTCTTACGCACATATAATTGGAGTTTTTCCGATTACTACCCAGCGAAAAATGAGAGGCTTTATGATCTTCCAACGAATTCAGCAAGGGCGCTGAGGAAAGTACCGCTCATTTTTCTCCAAAGTAGAGACCTGGCAACGCAGATCCGGATTGAACCGGAATTTCGAGCTCCAGATACAATTCACTACAAAGAATCTAAGAAGTACAATGAGCTACCGTTTAGAATGTATATTATGGAGCTGCGAATGGAATTCTACCTTGAGATCATCAAGAAGTTTTGCCATCCAGGGTCAAGCGTATTCTTTGTTTTTGTTGGGAGCAAATTGACATGTGCTGCACTGGTAAGTACATTGCTACAATTTAAGTCGGACCGACCTAAATTGCAAACCTGTACTTGAAGCTTATTGTTTACTTGTAGTAAAAGAACAATTTCTAGAACCTGGTTGTAGTTTAGGGAGGACCACCCTAAAATGTACAGATAGTCTAGAACTCAATGATTAATTGTCATAATCGTCGACGTTATTTTCCTATTCTAGCCTGTGTTCCTTGGATGTTGTTTAGGTCGGACCGTCCTAAATTACAAGTCAGTAACTTTGAGATTCTGCATGCTGTGTTTGGCTGCAGATGAGCTGGGTAGATGTTTTTGTTGCTGTCCCGGATTGCGAAACCGACATCTGGCAAAATATTGCCACTGCCGATTTATCGTTGGACAAGGATGACTTCCTCGACTCCTCATATGCTATTGACAAAGACATTGTATCGACTCAACGTGAGTCACAGTCCAACCCTGATTCCATTAGACCAAGGGGGAGCTCGAAGACTGCTGCCTCGCCTGGCCAAAACCGAGGGAAGAGGCGCATAGAGGAAGACGTCGAGGAAGATGAAAATGAGGAGGAAGAGGATGACTTCGACATAGAAGACATTGCGGGGGATTACAACGTGTTTGACAAAATCACCACGCCAGGTGCTCGTGCATCGCAGACCAATTTAGGGTCGTCAAACTCAACAGGGCTGCAAAACACGGTAGTCCAAGGTGTTGATGCTGAAACTCTGGTTTCAAGAACTAGGCTTGCTAAGAAAAAGAAGGTGGACCATATAGAAGCCTTGTCAATGTTGTTGGCAGTGGTATTGAAGCAGCAAGAGGAAATGTGGCGCTTGTAGTGATTAGTCGGACCAGTATTCCTCCAGTTAGCCTTTAATTCTCCCTAAAGGCCCACTTAGAGTAAACCACTTCGGAATTGTTTTCACGAGGACTTGAGGTTTATGGATTTATAGGCTAACTCGACCTAAGCTTTCACTTCCTCTTCTACTTACTAATCCGGACTAGAAGTCCGGTCCAGCCACTAGTTCCGGATGGGTTCCAGACAATTCTGGAAATCGTTCAGTTGCCTCTTCTGGGATCCCTGGGTTTAGGTGACAAGTGGACAGATCCACCGTCCGTTTGGTTTTAGTGTCCGGAAACACACACACACACTCTCTCTCAACCTCTAATACTAATGTTAAATTAACTCTTTAGGGACCGGAAGTATCCTACTGTTTCGTCACCTCACAGATTCGGAATGCTTACCAGACCAGATCATGCAGGGACGGTCAAGGACTACAACAACATTCTAGCATTACTCTGACACTGAGCCTCCTGTTGGTCGGGTGGATATCCTCGCACTCTCTTGGGCGTTGCGCCGTGGCTTTGACTCTGTCTATGCGGAATTCCAGCATCCGGAATTCAGGCACGTCTTGCAAACTCCTGTCCACGAAAGTTTCTAGCAGCCTCTCAGATACCTTTACACCTAAGGCCGTATCCTACCCTCAGGCTATACCGGCATCCAAGCGGTAGTACACTAACACTACTGTCGGAACAATCCGGCCGATCTCCCCATCAATCCAGTGATGTCCAGAAACCACTCACAAAGTCAACTCTTGCTACTCAAGGTAAGTTCTCAGCATCCGGAAAAGGCACGAATAGACCTCCCCCCACAAGCATGCACCAAATACAAAAGGTAAGAGAATGGAAAGCCTCCAAACACTTGAATTAAGCTCAAAAAGGCACAAGCTGAAAATAATAGGATTGATGTGAATGACCACAAAGGTCCATTAAAACCAAACTTATACTGAAACTAACATCATCCTAAAAATCCCACAAAACATTCCTATTGGTCCGCTAGATTTTTGGTAATCTCCTAGATCCTATTTTTCCGGCTTTGACGGCCGAACTTTGGTACCGTCACTAGTATATACACTACTACCCACTATTCCTCTGGATCTTTATCCATAGGAGGAGCAAGGTCCTTCAATGAGTCAAGGTTTATCTGCTTCCGGCTACTTCAAGGGGAAAACAAATCCGGACCCCTTGCTCCCCATTTTAGGACTCCCACAATATTGGTGTCCCTGTCTACACTTCGGGTTCCGACTATTGGAACTTCCGGACTTCCTCGAGAATCCTTCTGGGTCTTTTTGTGACGGGGAGAAGACTGTACCGACCAGATCCCTCGAGTCTCCGGAGAAGTATTCGTAAGGTCAATGATCGGGGTCACCAGAAGGAGGTCCTCACTACCTTGGGGTACCACGGCACCCCAATCCACTCCTTCTGGTCTCCCCGACGGTGGTGAAAGCTTCGGACCAGCAGGTACCACCAGTGATATTTTTGTAACAATAGGTTCCGGATCATTACCTTCCAGAATCGTCAAGGTCTTCATGAAGAGGAAGGAGGAGTTACTAGATCGGACTCTCCATCATATCCCGCATCTTGGCCCAAGAGGCGTCCATCCGTCTCGCCTGCTCTAGTAAATACTTGACAATGGGCACTCGGCTCGAGCTTGCGGTTGCGTCGAAGTTAGCCTCGAACAACTGGGCTTTGTTGATGCAGTCCGCCGACACTTCCAAAGAACTCCGGAGCCGGATCACACCCTAGCACAGTGCCGCTATCTGTAGGCGATGGTCCTCTCCTATGACTCTAGCCGTCTCTTGGGCTGTGCGTAGATCACTCTCCGATTTGATACACTTGGATTCCGACTCCTAGACTCAATCCAGCAAGGTCTGTTTCTCCACTCGTAAAGCACCCAATTCTGTCACCAACCTCTTTTGCTCCTCTATCAAGAGGGCGTTTTGTTTCTCCGCCGCCACCAACGCGTCCATCCTCCGGAAGATGGCGTTCTGGTCGGTCAGTGCCATCTTCCGGCACACCCTCTTGAGGGTCTCCTCATAGTTGTAGAGAACCTTCATGAGATCGTCCGCCCGCCATACGATGTGTTGGGTCATTTCCGCAATATCTTCCATCGACAATCCCCCTAATTGGAGTTTGATTCTATCTCCTTCCTCTGCCTCCGTAAGTCTGGTCTGGGAGGGTCCAGCCTCGGTCTGAGCGGGACCAACTTGCGGTTGCACCGGTCCAACCTCTTGTGGAGAAGGTCGGGCTTCTTGCGGAGTAGGTCCGGTTTCTTCCTTCCGATCCGGAACTTCCTCCTCCAATGGCTCCGGCGCGAGAGGATTCTCTGTTGGCCCTGTCGGTGGAGTCTTCTACCGTCGGGCCTTCTTCGCCAGAGGAGTGGGCGGCTGCTTGTCATCCATCTCCTCATCATTTAGTCCCTCCTGGGAGAAGGTTCTTCTCCTCCGTACTTCTGGAGCTGAACCAACTCTTGATAGGCAATCTCCTCGTTCATCTTGAGTAGGGAGTGGTGGGAATGCATGTGGGAGACGTAAGCCGGAAGAGGGCTCCCACCCTTCTTCCCCTGCTGGAAGGAACGCACAAGGTCTACTATCAATTCGTGGATGATAGAGGCCCAATCCATCATCGGTTTTCCTTGAAAACTCCCTAGGATGGCGGAAGCCACTTTGGCTACTACTCGCCTTGGCTTGGTCGGGTGAAGGATAGGGTTGAGAAATGCTACCACATCTCGATATTCCAGATTCACCAGGTCGGAAACCTGGTGACCATCCTTTGGATTGGCCGGCGCTCGGAATTCGCCCTCCATGCACTCCTGGTTCTTCTCTATGACCTTGTCCGGCACCATCCGGAACTTATAGATGGCCCTCCACTAGTTGATCGTCCACAGTTCTGGCTTTGCCCGGAGGGTGGTATCCAAGATACCGCTTTCCGGACGAAGTAAGTCCGACACTAAACTCTCCTCTCGGATGCCTTAGGGAACATCCATCAAACCCTCACACCCTATGTTGGTGAGGTTCCGTCGCAAGCACTCCAGCCGGACCTCATCGGTTGGAATTTCCGGCACCACCTTTATTACCAGAATTGTCCTCGGTCGGGGCAGTGGCGATGGCATCTCTTTGTCCGAGTCTTTTGGTAGCTCTTTCAACTTGTGCCGGCTCGCCCTAGAAGACATCATGCTCACAAGAAAACCTCGCACAATCTCTCCCTACCCCTCTTGCTCACAAAGATTCACTCTGGAACCCCCTACACGATCGCAACTCACATAGTCCTTCAGTCTACTGGAAATCTCTAAGAGCTGGAAAGGTAGAAAACGCAAATGTAAGAGAAAAAGAAAGCAATCATGTCTTCCGCCGGCTACAGATCTCTTATTATATTGGCCAGACGGACGGTCGGATGAAAGTATGGGATAGGTTTTGGCGACAAAAACCTAACCCTAGTACGGATTCGGTTTCCGGCTTTTAGGGTCGGCATCGTCATCCGATTTCCGAAACTTTCTAGGGTTCCAAAATTAGTTTTTTATACCTAATGGAATTTTTCCGTATCCGGAGATCCGGTATTCATGAATTTTTCTAAATTCCTATAAGAACTCAAAAACTTTCCTTTTTTAGGGAACAATTTTTGAAATTTCTCGTCAAATGCTAGTGTTCTGGGTCTAGCATGTGGGATCTTATTCCCACAGCACGAACAAAAGAGAGACCGGGAGGGTAAATTTAGAGTTCCAAAAAGAATCAACTAAAAACTTTGCGGGTCTAGCGCAAGCCTTCCTAGAGGAACAAAGGTTGAATAGGGAAGAGCGTGAACATAATCGGGTAATGTAGCAAGCGTACTTGGATAGAAATCAAGTTAGCCTGTTGCCACGCTTCCACCACCAACAGCTTCGCAGCAGCTCCTCATCAGAAACAACCCATCAGGATCCAATGATAGTGTTGTCTCCGTTCTGCAGAGGGATGTTGCTGCGCCTCTACTTCTTCCACCGGGGCCTCCAGATTTTATCCCTCTACCTATTCCTGTGAGAGAAACACGTAGAGGTCAGAGTTCCTCATCGCCCAAGGACGTCACATCGACCTTGGAGGGCGCACAAGCTGCAAGCGAGGGGATATCTAGGGGAGATCAGTAGTGTGAAAGTGGGCAGAACTTGTCTGTGGATCCAGAAGAGGTAGTGCCCGGGAGTAGCACCGATCGCGCTAATGATCCACCAACAGGTTGTGCCAAGTAATCACTCGATGTCATTTGTTGTAGTTCGACTCGAGCTGATGTGTATTCTAGAGCTGCACTTGTAGATATAGTGTACATACTTTTTTTATGGACACGGAAACTTCTAGTGGACTGAACCATGGAGTTCCAAATTTTGTAATCAATTTTGTATTTTAACACTCATTTATTGAGGTTGTAATATATCGTTGTCTTACACAACATTCTTTCTTAATTCTTCTATTGCAAGGCATCAGAATGTTTTCAATGTTTGTACAACTCGCGCTTCTTCTGTAGCACCATCAATTCCTGTGTTGGAAAATGAGTTTGTTGCCGTTGATGAAATGCTGGTGCTAGGACCTCTTCAAAGTGAATCGAAGAAGGTAGTTACGACTGACATTCAACTCGAGACTGAACCTGATGTTCCTGCTGAGTCCTCTCAGTGGCAGGTATGTTCTTTTTCCTATTTCCCTATTGTCCACGGGTTCTCTAATTCGTATCATTCTAGTGTCGACAAGAAGAGAGAGGTACAAAATCTTAACTGTCCCCACTCTATTCTTTTTGACAGTAGGAATCCGGTCCTCCATGTCGTCGTGGAGGGACTTCGGAGGGCGTTGTTCATCCATTTAGGTCTAGGGTGGTGGACAAGTGGATCAATGTTGTCCTGGACCTAAATGGCATTCTAAGTGTCTGCGAAGATTGGAAGTCCAAGGGATTGTCGCACAAAAAATTGAGAGACTTCTCACAGCCGCACTCCGCAACTGAGCCCGCGCTAGTCGGACCCAAGGCTGTGTGGGTGCGGCCTCATTGCTCTAATTTCCTTACAAAGCTTTTTAAATTTGCAACAATTTCAATGTGGAGTTCTATGAAGAAGTCTACCACTGAACTGATTTCTGAATATCTTTTCCGAGACGGACTGCCGCCTTCCCAAATACTTGGACAGGACTCTTGCCAAACACTAAAACAAAGAGAAAGATCGGGGAGGTTGACCCATTTCAAAGTACTAAGAACGGACAAGGACTTATTCCTCAAAAATCTAGACCGGTTATTTAAAAATAGAAGAGGAAGCTTCTTGTCTGACAATACTGTCATTGTAGATGACAGTCCTGTGAAGCATATAATGAACAGGCCTCATAATGTCATACTGCCTGATTCGTGGAGTTATAGAGGGAATGGTCTGCGGGACTGTCGTACGCGCAGTTAGCCGTAAGTATCCTTACAACGACAAATGGTTGCAAGATGACACGAATTATCGTTCCAGGGAACTTCTAGTAAGATATCGATTGAGTTAGAAGCATCCGGATTGTGACTACTCACTTAATCCCCCTACTTCCCTACTTTATTCCGGAAACTTAGTACATTTCGGATCTTGTTCCGGATCCGGATACCTCCGAATCTTAGTTCCGTCTCTCTTCCGTCACTGGTTTTTGTTGCCTCTGTTTTACCCTCAGAGGGTTCGCCCTTGATCTAGAAAGGGGTGGAGACTCACCACTTGTACAATTATCCTCTCTATATTCTAAATCTACTAAACAACACACCCAAGACAACACCGTTGTAGGAGGAGGGAGGAGTATTCTTTCACAGTTTCCGGATTGGCCGATCCGGAATCAGATCACACAAAGAAATTCTCACACCTCTCTTTACTACAACGACGGATCCGAACTCATAGACCCAAAGGAATAGAGTCTCAAGGGAAAGACAATGTACCAAGGGGGAGGTTGATAGACTTTCCGGAGTAGCGGGAGTTCCTTTCCTTTGGCGGTTGCTTATCTCCGCACAGAATCCTCCTAGTTGTGGACTCGCAGGGCCCTCTACCTTCTTACCCGGATTACCGTTCCGGCAATTTAAAAGCACGTCACACATACACTCCCTTACTCAATCCGCATCCCTCCCACTCAGCTCAACACCAAGAGATCCGTAGCCCAAGATCCGGATTCCTCCTCTCCCTCCCTTCTCTTTCTCCAGTACAAGGTTACACACACATGCATATACTCAGCCAAAGATTCCGTCTAAGCAAAGTGCAGCTAGAAGCACCCTGGCTGACTTAGATTAAGAAAAGGAAATCGTAATACATACGTGAAAGTACTAAGATTGAATGGAGTAGGATGGAATGGCAGACAACTAACTTGCTTGCCTTTAAAATACTAACATCAAAACCCAAAGTCAACTCCTAAAAGCTTGAAAAGGAAACCCGGAAATCCAGGCAACCAATCACTGAAAACCCCGGGATATCCGAAAAGATTACTAACTACCGTCCGAAATTGCCGGATTTCCTGACTATCCGCCTAAAATTCTGGAAATTGGATCCATGCTCGGAAATACGATCCGGATTCTATACTTCTTCTCCTATGAATCTAATGTTTTAGCTTTCGTCCTTTCCTCGAGCGGCTCCCCGCTTGGCTGGTAGGCGTCCCCTTCATATTCTTTGTTGGCGTGGTTTTTGCTGTGGCCCGAGTCTGGATATGGCGCGTTGTTGGAGACGGATCGCTGTCGTCTTCGGTTCCGGAAGTGGAGTGGGCACTCTCCTCCTCAGAATCTTCGATGACTTGAACTTCCTTCTCCTTCTCTGGCGTTGTATCCTCCAATGTTGCGGGTTCACTTCCTTTCTCCGGCGTGGTCTCTTGCATGTGCACAAATCCTTTTGGATTAGTCCGAGCCGGATTGGTCATTCCACTGATCCAATTGAGGAGGTCTCCCCTGACTTGCTGTCCCGGAACCTTGAATGATCCGGTCATCAAGTTCGGCATTGTTTGTGACTTGGGGACTTCCGGGGTTGAAAATTTCGATGGTACCGGAACCGATTTCGCGCTGGACTCAGGTTCCGGTTCCGAAGCTGGCCTCAAATTCAACTCCGTCATCCGCATTTTGCTGGCGGAAGGCTCGGCTGGTGTGAGTATCCCCCTCAATCCTTCCATCCGGGTTGCACGATCCGCCATTGGTTTCCTTGGGGTACCTGAGACAAAAGGAAGTTCCGGAAAGGTGGAGAAATCCATCGCATGGTTTGGGTCGATAGCCGCCAATAACTGCTGGATCTCCTTCAAAACTCGCTCTATCCTCGCAGTGAAGTCTACGAGGATGGTTACTACCTTAGTTCCGGTAATGTGGCCTTCTAATATCATCTTCGAGTGAAACAAGGCAACTTTTGTGATGATGTCAGCCTTGATATTGACTGCTCCGGATAGATTCTTGACCAGAGTGAGAGCCTCTTTCTCTTTCTCTTTTGCAGCTGCCATTTCCCCTTCCGCCCAATTCACTCGGGCCTAGAGTTGGTTCCGTTCCGCCTCCAATTCCTGGATCCGCTCCTCCCTCTTCGTTAGATCTTCTGGCTTGGGCAATCGCTTGACAACTTCTACGATCTGATCCGGCTCCACCTTCAAAACTTCCGCGGTATCTATCACCAAATCCGCCAGACTGTCGTAGAGTACCTTGGCTTCACGTATCCACTCGAGCCCCGCATTGAAAAATGCGGATTCCGTTTCCACTTCAGGTCCTCTGCTGGACTCCCCTCTCTCCATCGCCTGTGGCTTGGATCGCGACCCCGGATCGGTTGACTTCCTCTTCTTGGTCCTCGGATTGGTCAAACGTTCCTTGGGAAGTTCCTTCGGATCAGACTCGACCGGATCTTCCGCCTCCTCCCCGGAAAGTCCGTATGATAGGATCGCCTTTCCGGTGTCATACTGGATTACTTCCGGTGCACTCAAAAGTTCTTGTTGATGGTACAGATGGAATAAGTAGGTGCTAACTGGACTCGCCTTTGCTCGGGTCACGTGATCTGCTAACTTAGCCACGATTCCGACTATGACTCTACCCTAGTGCACCACCCGGTTCTCCATAGCCCCGAAAATAGTATTGGCCACCGTAATGGTAACCCGTGTTGGTTTTTCCGGATACAAGATGGGAATGAGAAATTTTAGTATCCGCTTATGTCTCTCGTCCTTGCATTCGCTGATAGCGAATCCGTCCTTAGGGTTTGCAGACCCAATGAACTTTCCAGCTACAAAACGGTCCGTCTTTGATGCTAACCCGTTCCCACTCTTTCGGAACTGATAGACGTCCGCCCAAATGTCCTCGGTCCACGCAACTGGCCGCCCTCTCAAAGTGAGCTCATATTGATTCGGAACACCATGAAGTAGCTCTTGAATCATATCTTCACTCTTGAGGTTCCATGGTCGGTGTAGTAGATTGACACATCCTAACTTAGTTAAGTCCTCCTCTAACTGCTTGTGTAGTTCCGAGTTATCCGGAATGGCCGGAGAGATAACCCGGGCAAATACCGCTACCTTCCGTACTGATCTGGATGCCATAAGATCTAAGTCAGAACGAGAGAAAAGTAGCTCTACTTCAGTCGCTAACTCACCACTCTTTCTCTCAACTACTCACACAAACAGTCTCAGAAGCACAGAACAGGAAAGTGAAGAGGAAAACCCTAGGAAGACAGCTTAAGTACTAAATTGTCTTTCTACGGGCTTAAGGACAACGGCTACAGGTCCATTGTATTAACGGTATCCTACTTCTGTAGCTACGAGACCTATACGGTAGGTTCCTGTGTTCCGGGTGAGTTCGGATTCCGGATCCGGATAAGTTCCGGTTATGGGTTGTGCCGGAACGTTTATTTCCTAATTCACGCTATCTGGTCCAAAAATCACGCTCTAACTATAAATTTTTTGATTTTTTTCTATTCTTTGCACCTACTTCTTGTATTATTGATCCGTTTCCGGATTCCGGATTCCCATAGGGACTCCTTTCTTTTCGATGTTTTGCTTCCTTGGTTTCAATGTTTACACATAGCTCGAGACTAAGGTTTGAAGGCATTTAAGGAAAATGGTCTTGGAAGAATTGGGCGACAAATGCTTTGCGACGAAAGGAATCGCAAGGAGTACGAAGTGCTAATGGAAGTAGTTCACGCTTCCTCTAGTTTGAGTTAGGTCATGGTCTATGGTTTCCTAGGGAAGTGTAGTTCGAGTGCAAGACTGGCGCATTTTAGCTCGGTCAGCCGTAAATTGTATATACTTATTTTTTAATTGATACTTGTAAACTGGTGGATTGTATGAAACCATTCAGAACGTTTAAGCGATATCAGTTTTGTGTGTGATATGTTTGAATTGCTTTGTTCTAGTATGTTGTGTATTCCAATTCATTCGTTTGAACTTGTGCAGTTTAGGTTGGTCCGACCTAAACAACACATGCTTGGCTTATGTACATGTCAAAGTTCTTTTGAGCTTTTTGCTGGGTGTTGTCTTTTGTTTTAGATCTTATTTTATTAGGTCTCTGTATTGCGCTGCAATGTTTTCTGAATTTGAATTATGTTCTTCTTCTGTGCCTGTCTTTGGTTGTTAGATGATGAGCACTTCGGAGGCCCATGTTTTGAAAGGTGGATTGGCTTGTGCAGCTTCTACTGACTCCATCTTAGACTATGGGCAATACATCATTCTCAACACTAGAAATTTACTGTGTTCGGCCGCTACTGCAAATTCCACCATGGATTTCTCGACGAAGCCTATTGAGGACAACGTGGTCGACAGTCCTCCGAGTGGTAGGACGCGTGCGCGGCTTTCTTGCTCCCCGTCGCCGCTGCGATCCGTTGGCCAACGTGCTTTGCCGTCTACTTCTGATCGAATGACTGAAAGAAAGCTTTACGGGGAGGAAGGATGTTTAGGCATTGGAACAAATCTAACTTTAGGCATTCCAAGTGAGATTTGCCAAGTGCGTCCAGATATTGCTTCTTCTCTTCCCCACCTTCCTCCACTGACTGAAGGTGTCCAAACGAAGTAATCTCGGAGCTCTTCCATGTATATTGCAGAGGCGACCACATCGGAGGTTCCACTACCTCCAATTCACAGATGCAGATACTTGAATGATCCAAAATGTCAACGCTCAAGTTTTATTGGAGTGTCCCGACTAGAAGGGAGCCGTCGTTTATAGGATGCTGCGGAAGAAAGGTCCTTGGAGAAGCAAAGGTGGGACATCATTCGAGAGCAGTCCGCAATTTGCACTAGGTACAGTAGAGGATCGGAAATATTGAAGGCATATGAAAAGTTGAAGAGTATGTCACAGTAGTAAAGCACATTATGCTTATTACGGAGCATGAGCTACATCATCCGATACAATGTAGATGTAGAGTTGAATATCAATAATTGTTGACCATGACAACATTTTGGGTTCCTTATAAAAGGCTATTGTAAAGTCTAGAATCCAAATGTAAGTTTTGGATTTTTACTTGCCAAGGGTGGTGATGCTTCTAGAACCATGTGCAGTGCTACAACTGAATCTATTGTATAGTTTTGGGTGTCTTTAGATCTTGTCATCCTATAGTATACACACTTATATTTGTATATGTGATGGCTATTTCCTATAAAGTGCATTGGTTTTGAAAGGAACTTGCACCTGCATTTGTGCTGTTTGTATAAGTTTATTGCTTTTCACTCTCTTACCATGCTCTAATATTCGTGTATTCATAAACAATTGTGATTTTTTAATCTCTCAATTATCTGAAGATCTCTCATTTTAATGAATATAGTGTTATGTACTTTAAAAATCCTAAGCCATGTTGTGAAACAATTCCTAAAATGGAAATATATGAATCAACAACTCAACACTTTTCAAACTCATATCTCTTATGAATCTTCTACAATGGTACAATGGTCTAAAATTTGGCAAATTGGCAATTTAAGCAAGCAATCTAATTTCACTATTTAATGGAAAAAATATGTAATTACATATTTGAATAATAAAAGTAAAAAATTTCAATTCATATATTGTTGCAAAAGAGGAGTTTGAAAAGGGGTCATAGTGTCGCAGCATAGGGTAAGTGAAATTCACTATTATGCTCACAAAATCCACTTTAAATCATAACAAAGTGACTCTAAAGATTGAACCCAAGAGACTGTGTGAAGTGTTTTGTGTTGCTAGATAGTTTGAGGGAGTAAATATCAGTACGAATCCTTTCCTTTCTCTCTAGCTCTCCTTTCCCCCCAAAACAGATAACTCCCTTGACCAATGATCCCTAATCTGGATTATATTTCTACCTCATCCGAACCAAGATCCAATCACTCAATCAACTCAAGACCAGCCGGGCCCAATACATTCGTCCAGATTTCGCTACTACGTCCGAGGATCTATTCTTCCTCGGTTTCTATTCCTCTTCCCGTTTCTATTTTGCTTAACCTTTGTTGGCACTTCAAAGGGATCCGCCACTCGGTTTTAGAGAGGTAGGCCCACCACTCCTTCCGGAACTTATAGTGACAGAAGACTGACTTGACTAACCTAATTTCCTACTCTTAACAGGACCCGGTTTGATTTTTCACAACAGACTAGAAATGAATCCGGCTTGCAGGTCACACAAAAAACCTCCATACAATCCTCTCCAACTACAACGACCTTAATACTTCCTCTAATCCGTGCGAAACTAAGGTGGCTACAAGTGTATCCGTCCGTACCAACGTAATCCCGAGTTCTTCCGTTTACTATTGCAGATGGCGAGACCTCTCAAGCGATTGGATGCTAAACCAGATATCTCATCCAGTAGCTCTAGCACAGTTAAGAATCCCTTCCCTAACTACCTAGCCTAACACTGGCTATCTCACTTTGAATAATGAACCCTAAATCTACTAAGGTGCAATGACTCACTCCCAATGCTTACAACCCATTCACATGCACATGCAATAAAAAAAAAACACTAAGGGGAGAAATTCCTCTCATGATCTGTTCATCTATATTCAATCTCTCATTCACTCACCCGACCACTCTTTGGGAAGATAGGAAAACAATAGACAATACAAGGCTACACAGAATATGTAAGGGAAAGACTCCTGGTCTCAATCTTGAGACTTGAATTATATACAAGATTTTACAAAAAGTAATCTAGGAAATCCGGCACAGATCTGGCTGAGATTTTCAGATTTGAACTTTTCCTAATTTTCCGGGATAAGGTCCGGTTTAACAAAATTTCCTACTTCTAAATTCCTAACTACCTACTCAACCTATGGGGGTCCACCACTATTTGGAGTAACAAGGGGCGATAATTCACTAAGGTTCTTACTCATGTCTCCCCCTTCCGGAACGCGTTCCAGTTCTACAGGGAAGTTTTTCCCTGTCCTTGACAATGGAGCTCCTAACATGAAAGTTCTTCCTCCTTCCTTCTCCTTTGAGATTGCAGTCTCAAACTTCTCCTTCAGGATCTCAAGGTCATCCAAATCATCAGGGATTGAAATCCCGGATAAGGAGATTGGATCACTTTGGATCTTCCGGATGCTCTCTTCTATTCCCTTAGCATCCTTCTGGAATTCCTTCATGGTGTCCTCTATCTCCCCAACAAAGTCAGTAAGGATGCGGGCAATCCGGGTTCCAAAAAGCTTCTGATCTTTCTACACTTCCTCGTCAAATAACTTGGCCTTTGCCATCACATCGTTGGATGCTCCTACCACTAGAGTCATCCGCTCGATTGCTGCCTTGGTCTCTTCCTATAGTGACCTTGCAGCTCTTATTTGCTCCCGCCTAGTCTCCAGATCCTTTCGGAAGCCTTGAATCTCTCCTCACAACCGGAACACCAACTTGTCCATCTCTCGCAGGTTAATATTCTACTTCAGCACCCAGTCCTCTAGTTCTCGGATTACATCCGAATTCCTGATGTAGTTCGCTACCGCTTCCGGTAGCACATTGCTCACCTTTCCTCCGACCAAGTTCGCCACTTCACGGAGCGTGGTGTTCTTGACTTTCCAATCCGCTCTTATTGCACTGAGAATCAGGATCAAGTCATTGAATGGAGCCGTAAGGTCTGTTTATTGAGTCAATGGAGTCGCCTTCGGCTTGACCACTTTCACTTGCTCCACCTTCCTTGGAATGGCCAGTTCCGCTCTAACCACTGATTTCGGTTCCTTATCTTTGTTGGGTTCGGAAGTAGAGCCCCTTAGGTTGGGCGTCTGCTTGCTCCTTCTTCTACTGAGGTGTCGTGATCCAAATAATACTTAACAGCTTCTAGTAGCTCATTAGATTCACCTCAACCCACTTACAGCATCACTTGATCACCAACTGCCTAATACTGCACATGCCAAGTACACACAGTGTTAGTTCCCACTTCCAACTCATTTGCCAAATCCTAGTCACCGGGACTACTAGCACACATTCCCATCGTGACACCGGGCATGTCACTTAGTAACATGGGGCGGAACTTCCACCTTAATGTGCAAGTACCCATGGTGGTACTACTCACCATGGTCCTAACCGCCCTTGAGTGTCACCCCACTCCATGCTAGCCCTTTTTGCATTTGCTACTCATCCACTAGAAGTAACTAGCGCTTACAACTCGGGACACATCCAAGGAGGCTTAGCAAGGAGCGGGACTCCACCCAACCGATGCCACGAGACACACACAAGTGTCTCATGGTGCCTTGAAGTGGTGGTGAAGTCACTACCACCAACCATGAATCACTGGGACTCACTAAGGCTTCAAGAGGGAGTGAGGAGGAAGACCAACCCCTCCTATAGTACTCTCTGTGATATGCGGTGGACCCCCCCATCCTAGGTCAAAGGAAGTCCTTGTATAACCTTGGGTTGTAGAAGACCACCCACTTCCAACCCAAATCGCCAAGTTACGTCACCGTTTGGGCTCCCAAACTTTCAACCGAATTAACTTTGCGCTCAGAACTCTAAATCCAACATGCAAGACCATTTTAGACATCTACGCGACGAGTAGATGCCGATAGACTGCTCACTTGTCCCATTTGGACACGTTCTTGCAAAGTTATGGCCCTCTAAAGATTCGGATGCACCGGGGGAGACGTCACGCCTTCACCACGGCTCTTCTTTTGGCCATAACTTTTGACTCATGTCTTAAAACCTCGTAATGCTTGTCATTATAGGTTACTTGTGTTCATAGCTTTCCAATGATATGCCTTATGCCATACTTTCTTGTGGGATTATTGAGAACCCCTCATAGCTAGCCCTCAAGTGTCCCGGCGCCCCCGGGACCCAGTCAACTTTGAACGGCCATAACTTTTAGCTCACAGCTCCAAATTGCGCATTCTTTGCGCCATTAGAAGCGTATTGTCAAGAGCTTTACAAGATTGTATGACACTCTTATGTACACTTTAAAACTAGGGCGCCATGTTTGATCGGGAGTCTCTCTATTCTCTCTACCTAGTCTATTGCAAGGCTTGGGAAGTCACATGAGGGAAGCTTTCTCTTCCTCCTCCTCTTCTACCTCCTTCCAAACCCTCTTCCTTAGGTTTTCACCCTTGTCTTCTAGCTCTGGGCTATCCGGTTTGGTCTTGGATCCCTTTTCATCCGAACCTTTGAACTTTTGGAGAGCCATTTGGGCTCTCTACTCCTTGTTCTCCTTCGCGGTCAAGAGACTCTAGTTCTTGTATAGGTGGAAAAGGTAGGGGCATACCGGAGAAGCCCTACTCTTTCCCACATTGGCAACCAGGGCGTTTACTAGTCCGTAGATGAAGCTCGTCCAATCCATTTTTTTCTCCCCGTTCAAGGCTCCAAAGATGGCGTTCTCAATCGTGGATGTAACCCGTGTGGATTTTTTCGAATGCAGGATCGGCACCGGGAACTCCAGTAGTAGGCGGTGTTACCTGTCAACGCAATCTTCTATGGCAAATTCATCCTTAAGGTTGGCCGCGCCTTTGAACTTCCCCTTCACGAAGTCCCCCTTCTGATTGGCCTGCGCCGCACCTCCTTCTTCTAATTCGTACACCCTTCTCCAAATCTCCCTTGTCCACATAGGCGGAACTAGCCGAATGGTGTTATTGAATTGATTAGAGACTCTTTCTATGAGCTCCCTAACTATGGCTTCATTTCTGAAGCTGTAGTGATTAGTCGGACTAGTATTCCTCCAATTAGCCCTTAATTCTCACTAAAGGCCCACTTAGAGTAAACCGCTTCGGAATCGTTCCCATAAGGACTTGAGGCTTACAAATTCATAGGCTAACTCAACCTAAGCATTTACTTTCTCTCCTACTTACTAATCTGGACTACAGGTCTAGTCCAGCTACTAGTGCCGGATGGGTTTCGGAAAAGTTCGGAAACCGTTCAATTGCCCCTTCTGAGATCCCTGGATTTAGGTGACGAGTGGCCAGATCCACCATCCGAATGTTTACCGTGTTCAGAAACACACTCTCTCCCTCTTCTCTCTATCTCTCTCTACCTCTATTACTAATGTTAAGTAACTCAACTCTCAGGGACCGGAAGTATCCTACTGTTCCGTCTCCTCACAAATCCGGAATGCTTACTTGACCAGGTCACGCAAGGACGGTCAAGGACTACAACGACATTCTAGCATCAATCGGACACTAAGCCTCCCATGGACGGGGTGGATATCCTCGCACTCTCTTGGGCATTGCGCAGGGGCTTTGACTCCGTCTATAGGGAATTCCGGCATCTGGAATTCCGGCACGTCTTGCAAACTCCCGTTCATGGAAGTTTCTAGCAGCCTCTCAGATACCCTTACACCTAAGGCCATATCCTACCCTCAGGCTATACCGACATCTAAGCGGTAGTACATTAACACTACTGTTGGAACAATCCGGCCGATCTCCCCATCAATCCAGTGACATCCGGAAACCACTCACAAAGTCAACTCTTGCTACTCTAGGTAAGTTCTCAACATCTATATCAACCTAACTTTTTGATTTTTCTCTCTATCGTGTTTTGAAACATGGAATCCGGATTAAGTAGACCTGGATTGGCACGGAAAGGAAAGGAAAAGCCAAGAGTTAGGAAGACTAGAACCATAAGCCCTGAATGACCCGGATTATGAAGAGGAACGGATATCGGAAACGAATGCGGTCTAGTTCCATAACCGAAGGAATGGATCCAAGATTTGTGTCCGGAAAATCGGAAAAAAGTAATGATTAGATTTTCAGGGTAAAAAAGAGGTTGCTTTAAGGTTTGACTGTCATTTGCACCTAGGAGCACCAGCATACTTGGCGCGCTCTCAGTGCTTTGTGTTTTTGTTTGCAAATTGAGAGTGTTTGTGTGAGAATTGTGAAAGGTCTGAGAATTGTGTGTAAATGTGTTTGTTTCCTTTATACGGGCGTAGAGATTAGAGAAGAATTGGTTGCGCGAGTGTGGTTGAGGTTGAGAGAGAGTACTGCGAGAATTGTGTAAAGTTGGCGCATTGAGCGACTCGGTTGAGACCGAGGAGTGAGTGTGAGAAAACGAGACGTGCGGCTAGGAGAGAAGTGAGGTAGCAATCTAAAAGAGAGACAAATGCCGTAGTTAAAGCGTGGACGAAATCAGGTACAAGTGAGCACACAAAGGATAGAAATCAGAGTAAGGAAGGTGGCTCCTTTAGAGCCCAGTAGTGAGCGGGAGAGAGTAGAATTGATGGAAGACCTTTCCGCCATAGAATGCTCGGGGTTCCTAGGAAACCCTGGGGCTTTCGGAGTGAGGCAATAGTTAGGGAGCTCATCGAAGGAGCCCCTGACCAGTTCGACAACTCTCTCAAACCGGTTCCGCCTATGTGGACACGAGAGATTTGGAGGAAAGTCTACGACTTGGAGGAAGGTGATGCGGAACAGGCCAGTCGAAAGGGAGACTTCGTGCGCGGAAAATTCAGGGGAGCGGCTAACCCCAAGGACGGATACGCCATCGAAGACTATGTCAATGCGCGAACCCGGTGGCTGCTCAAATTCCTGGTCCCAATTTTGCATCCAGAAAAACCCACTCAGGTGACTTCCACGATTGGGAATGCGATCTTTGGAGCCCTGAGCGGAGAGAAGCAGATGGAATGGGCGGCCTACATTCAGACGTTAGTGAATGTTTTGGTCTCAAATGTGGAAAAGAGTAGGGCTACTTCGGTATGCCCTTACCTTTTCCACTTGTACAAGAATCAGAGTGGAGAGCTCAAATGGCTCTTTGGACGTGCAGTGGATCGGATGAAGAATCCGAGACGGAACTGGATAGCTTGGAATCGGAGGAAAAGGGTGAAAACCCTAAAAAGAGGAATTGGACAGAAGAGGAAGAGGAGGAAGAGGACATTCCCCTCAACCGAAGGAGGATCAAGAAGACGTCCAGTCTAAGGGGCTCTCTTTCAGGGCTTCGGAAGGACAAGGGACTGGAACTAGTGGAGCCGGTCGTTCCAAAGAAGCAGGAGCCGGTGGAAGTGGTCAAGCCGAGACCCGTTCCATTGTCTCAGTTGATGGACTTGACGGGCCCATACAACGACCTAATCTGGATTCTCAGTGGAATGAGAGCGGATTGGGAGGTGAAGACCACAATGCTTCGAGAGGTGGCGGACTTGGTGGGAAATGCTCCAACTAGTTCTCTACCGGAAGCCGTGGCAAACTGCATCAGCAATCCGGACAAAGTTAAGGAGTTGGAAGATAGATTGCTGAAGCAGAACATCATCCAACGAGAGACGGATGAGCAGGTGGTCCGATTGCGAGGAGAGATCCAAAGTTATCGGAAGGACTTGGATGCTAGTTGCGACCAAGTGGAGGCCACAATGTCTCTGCAAGAGGAGACAAGGGCTGTGATTGACCGGATGATGGCAGTGGTAGGGGCATCCGGTGACGTAATGGCGAAGGCCAAGCTGTTTGATGAGGGGATACATAAGGATCAGAAACCTTCAAGTACCCGCATCGCTCGCATCTTGGTTGACTTTGCCGGAGAATTAGAAGAGGCCATGAAGGAATTCCGGAAGGACACAAAGGGGTTGGAGGACACCGTCCGGAAGTTCCAGAGTGGGTTGGTCTCTCTATTCGGGATTTCGATCCCGGATGAGTTCGATGAGGTAGAGATATTGGAGGGGAAGTTTGAATCCCCAATGTGGGAATGTGATCCTACATGCTAGACCCATAATACTAGCATATGACAGAAAAATTCAAAAATTGTCTCCTTCAAAAGGAAAGTTTTTGAGTTCTCCTAGGAAGTTAGGTCAATTTAAGAAAACTGGATTTCCGGATCCGGTAAAATTTCATTAGGGCTAAAAACCTAATTCCGGAACCCTAGAAAGTTTCGGAAATCGGATGACGATGCCGGCCCTAAAAACCGGAAACCGGATCCGTACTAGGGATAGGGTTTTGCCGCCAAAACCTATTCTGTACATTGGGCCAGTATAAGAGGAGGACTGTAGCTGGCAGTGGGCACGCGTATCTCTTTGTTTGTTCTCCCGCCGGTGTATTCCGTCTTCCTAGCTTTGTGAGAATTCCGGTAGATTGAAGGACTGTGTGAGTTGCGATCGTGCAGGGGTTACCGGAGTGAAAGTTGTGAGGAGGAGAGTTAGGGAGAGATTGTGTAAGAGTTGTTTGTAAGCACGATGACTTCCAGGGCAAGCCGACGGAAGTTGAAGGATTTGCCCGAGGACTCGGAGGACGAGATGCCGCCACCGGTGCCCCGACCGAGGACCATCCCGGTGATGAAGGTGGTTCCGGAGGTTCCGACGGAGGAGGACCGGTTGATGCGCCTGCGGGAGAACCTCAACAATATGGGGTGTGAGGGGCTCCTGGAGGTACCGTGGGGGATCCGGGAGGAGAGTCTGGTGTCTGACATACTTCGTTCTGAAAATAGCATCTTGGATACCACCATCCAGACCTATGGACGGTTAACACATGGAGGGCCGTCTACAAGTTGCGGGAAGCGCCGGACAAGGTTATGGAGAAGAATCAGGAGGTGATGGAGGGCGAACTTCGGGCGCCCGCCAACCCGAAGGAAGGTCACCAGGTTTCCGACCTAGTGAATCCGAAGTTTTGGGATGTGATAGCATTTCTTAATCCTATCCTCCATGCCACCAAGCTACGGCGAGTAGTAGCAAAGGTGGCCTCCGCCATCTTGGGGAGCCTCTAGGGTAAAATGATGATGGATTGGGCAACCGTCATCCATGATTTGATCGGGGACTTGGTGCGTTCCCTCCGGTCCGGGAAGAAGGGTCAGAGTCCCCTTCCAGCATATCTGTCCCATCTATACGCTCATCACTCTCTAGTCAAGGCTAACGAGGAGAGTGCCTATCAAGACCTAGTACAGCTCCAACAGTACGGGGGAGAAGAACCCTCACCTCAAGACGGACCAGACGTTGAGGAGATGGAGGACGAGCAGCCGCCCTCTCCTCTAAAAAAGAAGCAACGGCGGAATAGGACGCCGCCGGTGAATCCATCAGAAGAGCCTCCTGCTCCGGAGCCAAAGGAAGGAGAAGTTCAGGAGCAGAAGACAGAGACCGGACCAGCCTCGGAAGAAATCCGACCTTCCATGCAACTGGTTGGGCCGATACGATCGTACACTGTTGTCACTCAGGCCAAGGCCGAATCCTCCCAGACCAGGAGGATGGAGGTAGAGGAGGAGACAGGACCGCCATGCGACTGGAAGGGACGCCCGTAGAGGACATCCAAGAGATGGCTCAACACCTGGTGTGGCGGGCGGATGACCTCACCCAGATCTGCGAGAACTACGATGGGGCTCTTACGCGGGTGTGCCGGAAGATGGCACTAACCGATCGGAATGCCATCTTCCGGAGGACGGATGCGTTGGTGGCGGCGGAGCAGCAAAACGGCCTCTTCATAGAAGAATGAAAGAAGTTGGTGATGGAGCTGGGAACGTTGCGCGTAGAGAACTAGAAGTTGCGGGACCAAGTCCGGGACTTAGAATCCAAATGTATGGATTTGGAGAGCACTCTTCGCACAGCCCAGGAAACGGCTCGGCTCATAGAAGAGGACCATCGTCGGTAGATAGCAGCCTTGTGTCAAGGAATAGTTTGGTTCCGGAGCTCTTTGGACGTACCGGTGGATTGTATCAACAAAGCCCGGCTGTTTGAAGCCAACCTCGATACAGCCGCGAGCTCAAGTCGGGTTCACATCGTCAAATGCTTGTTAGAGCAGGCGAAACGAATGGATGCATCCCGGGCCGAGATGAGGGAGATGATGGAGTATTTGACTCCCATTGAGTCAGATCCGGTACCTCAGTCTCCCCCTTCCGCGCAAACTTTGGTGGTCCCGGAAGGCAGCAACCCGGAACCTATGGTTACTGAAGTATCACCAGTGGTACCAGTGAATCCGGAACTTTCACCACCAGCCGGAAGGCCAGAAAGAGTGGACTGGGGAGCTGTGGTACCTCAAGGAAGTGAAGACCTACTTCCGGTGACTCCGACCATCAATCTGACGGGTACTTCTCCGGAAGCTCACGCTAGTCGGACGGTACAGTCTTCTCCTCGTCATAAGAAGACCCAGAAGGATTCCCGGGGGAGTCCGGAAGTTCCGGTAGTCGGGACCCGGAGTGTAGACAGGGACACCAATATCGTGGAAGTCCAAAGATGGGGACAAAGGGGTCCAAATCTGTTTTCTCCAGAGAATAGCCGGAAGGAGGTAAAGCTGGATCTACTGAAGGACTATGTTCTTCCCAAGGATCCGGATTCCAAGGAATAGTGTGCAGTAGTGTAGTATAGCGGCAATATCGGAGTCCGGCCGTCAAAGCCGGAAAAATAGGATCTGGGATTTACTAGAAATCTAGCGGACCAATAGGAATGTTTTGTAGGATTTTTAGGATGATGTTAGTCTTAGTACAAGTAGGAGTTTTGATGGCCTTTCTGGTCATTCACAGCCATCTCATAGTTTCAACATTGTACCTTTTTCTGGACTTAATTCTAAGTGTTTGGAGTATCCATTCTCTTATCTTTTTGGTATACGGTCTATGTTTGTGGGAGGTGTAGGTCCATTCTTGCGTTTCCGGAAACTGAGAACTTACCTTGTGTAGCAAGAGTCGATTCGTGAGAGTATCCGGATGTACCAACTTGAGGGGGAGATCAACCGGATGGTTCCGGCAGTAGGGTTAGTGTAGTACTGCTCGGATGCCGGTATAGCCTGCGTGTAGGATACAGCCTTAGGTGAAAGGGGTATCTGAGAAGCTGCTAGCAACTTTCATGTATGAAAGTATTGCAAGACGTGCCCGAATTCCGGATTGCCGGAATTCCCCATAGAACAGAGTCAAAGCCCTGGCGCAAGCCCAAGAAAGTACATGAAAAACCACTCGGTCGACAAAAGGCTCAGTGCTCGGTTAAAGGTTAGAATGTCGTTGTAGTCCTTGACCGTCCCTACGTGACCTAATCCGGAAAGCCTTCCGGATTTGTAAGGCAACAGAATAGGAGGACACTTCCGGTCCCTGAAGAGTTAAGTTAGTGCTAGTATTAGAGAGAGGGAGAGAGAAAGAGAGAAAAAGAGCGTGTTTCCGGACACGGTAAGCATCCGGACAGTGCATCTGGCCACTCGTCATCCAAACCACTAGAAGAAACCAAAATTTTCGATGTCTAAGGGAACGGATTTTAGGTGACGTTGAAGAAAACAACCTATGTTTTTCTGTCAACAATTATCTCCATTAATGTTCCATTGGACATCATTATTGACATGAAAAATACAAGTCGTTTTTTTCAACGTCACCTAAAATTCGTTCCCTTTGACGTCGGCTGTTTTTTTGAATGTCACCTAAAACAAGGTTTTCTTATAGTGAACCCAGGGATCCCGGAAGGGGCACTGAACGGTTTCCGGATTCTTCCGGAACCCATCCGGCACTAGTGGCCGGACCGGACCTATAGTCCGGAGTAGTCTGACGGAGAGAAAGTGAATGCTTAGATTGGATTATCCTATAGATCTATAATCCTCAAGTCCTCATGGGAACGATTCCGGAGCGGTTTACTCTAAGTGGGCCTTTGGTATAAATTAAAGGCTAACTGGAGGAATACTGGTCCGACTAATCACTACACCCAATATCAAAGGAGAAGGAGGGTGGAAGAACTTCCACTTCAGAGGCCCCACGGACGATGACAGGGGTAACTTTCCCTGTAGAATCGGAACGAGTTCCGAAAGGGGGAGATAAGAGTAGGAATTTGAGTGAATTCTCCCCCATAGCTACTCCAGATAGTAGTGGACCCCCTTAGGAGGGATAGGTAGTTAGAAATTAGAGAGTAGGAAATTTTGTTAGACCGGACCTTATTCCGGAAAGTTAGGAAAAGTTCAGATCCGAAAATCTCGGCTGGATCAGTGCCGGATTTCCGGGGAGACCTTTTTGTAAATTCTGTATATAATTTGAGTCTCAAGACTGAGACGGAGAGTTTTTCATTCTTGCATATGTTGTCTCTTGTGTATTTTCTATTGTTTTCCTTGTCTTCCCGAAGATTGGCCGGATAAAGGAGGGAGAGATTGAGTATAGATGAGCAGAATGTGGGAGGATCTTCTCCCCTTGTTGTCTTCTTGTGATTGCAAGTGCATGTAAACAAGTTGTAAGTGTTGGGAGTGAGTCAAGACACCTCAATAGGTTTAGAGTTCATATTTCCAGGTGAGATAGCTAGTGCTAGGCTAGACAGCAAGAGAAAGGATACTCAAACTGTGCTAGAGCTACTAGATGGAATGTCTGGGTTAGCCTCCAAACACTTGAGAGGTCTCACTATCTGAAGAAGTAAACGAAAGAGCGCTAGATTGTGCTGGCACGGGCAGACGCACTTGTAGCCACCTTAGTTTCGCACGGATTTCAGAAGACAGTAAGGTTGTTGTAGTGAGTGAGGATCGTACGGGGGATTTTTGTGTGACCTACAGACTGGGATTACTTCTAGTTTGTTGTGAAAGATCAAACCGGATCCTGTTAGAATAGGAGGATAGATTAGTTGAGTGAATCTTCCATCACTATAAAGACCGGAAGGAGAGGAGCGCCTACCTCTCTGAGAACAAGGGGCAGATCCCTCTGAAGTGCCAACAAAGGTTAAGCAAAACCAGAACAGAAACTGAAGAAAAGAAGTCCTCTGTTAAAGTAGTAAGAGAACCGGTCAGGAGTGTGAGTTCCGATTTGGTTCTTGTGGGTTGTCAATCAATTTTGATTCGGGTCAATAGTAGTCTAGACCGGATCCGTCTATAGAAAGAGGAAGAAATTATCCGGTATTTGGAAAAAAGGGTGAAGAGGGATAAAGAAGAGCGATAAAAAAGAGTAATTGAATTGAGAAACTTTCCCCAAATCATCTAGTAACACGAAACACTTCACTGAGTCTCTTGGGTTCGATCTTTAGAGTCACTTTGTTATGCTTTAAAGGGAGTTTTGTGAGCATAATAGGGAATTTCACTTACCATGTGCTACAACAGCATCCGGAAAAGGCATGAATGGACCCACACCTCCACAAGCATGCACCGAATACAAGAAGTAAGAGAATGGAAAGCCTCCAAACACTTGAATTAAGCTCAAAAGGTACAAGCTAAAAATAATGGGACGAATGTGAATGACTACAAAGGTCCATCAAAAACCGACTTATATTAAAACTAACATCATTCTTAAAATCCCACAAAACATTCCTACTAGTCTGCTAGATTTTCGGTAATCTCCTAGATCCTATTTTTCCGGCTGTGACGGCCGGACTCCAGTACTGTCACAAGTATATACAACACTGCCCACTATTCCTCTGCATCCTTATCCGTGGAAGGAGTAAGGTCCTTTAACGAGTCAAGTTTTATCTGCTTTCAGCTACTTCCTGGAAAAAACAAATCAGGGCCCCTTGCTCCCCAACTTGGACCTCCCACGATATTAATGCCTCTGTCTAAACTCTGGGTTCCGACTACTGGAACTTCCGGACTTCCTCGAGAATCCTTCCGGATCTGTTTGTAGCGGAGAGAAGACTGTATCGACCGAACCCCTCGAGTCTCCGGAGGAGTACCCGTAAGATCAATGATCGGGGTCATCGATAGTAGGTCTTCACTGCCTTTGGGTACCACTGCACCCTAATCCACTCCTTCTGGTCTTCCCGGTGGTGGTAAAAGTTTTAGAACAAACTGTACCACCAGTAATACTTCTGTAACAATAGGTTCTAGAACATTACCTTCCGGAATCGTCAAGGTCTATACGGGAGAGGAAGGAGGAGGAATTACCGGATTTGACTCTGCGGGGGCCAAATACTCCATCATGTCCCGCATCTCGGCTCGAGAGGCGTCCATCCGTCTCGCCTGCTCTAGTATATACTTGACAATGGACATCCGGCTCAAGCTGGCAGCTATGTCAAAGTTGGCCTCGAACAACCGGGCCTTGTTGATGCAGTCCGCCGGAATATCCAAAGTACTCCGGAGTCGGGTCACACCCTGGCACAATGCCTCTATCTACCGCTGGTGCTCTTCCTCCACGATTCTGGCCAATTCTTGGGCTGTTCGTAGTTCACTCTCCAACCTGACGCAATTTGACTCCGACTCTTGGGCCCGTCCCAACAACATTCGTTTTTCCACTCGTAAAACGCCCACCTCCATCACTAAGCTCTTTTGCTCCTCTATCAAGAGAGTGTTTTATTTCTTTGCCGCCACCAACGCGTCCGTCCTTTGTAAGATGGCGTTCCGGTTGGTCAGTGCCATTTTCTGACACACTCGCTTGAGAGTCTCCTCATAGTTTTGGAGAACCTTCATGATGTCTTTTGTCCGGTACACGATATGCTGGGCCAACTCCGAAATGTCCTCCAAGGGTGACTCTCCTAATCGGAGCTCGGTCCTCTCTTCCTCCTTTGCCTCCATAAGTCTGGTCCAGGAGGGTTCGGCCTCAGTCTGAGCGGGACCAACTTCCGGTTGCACGGGTCCGACTACTTGTGGAGAAGGTTTAGTTTCTTCCGGAGAAAGTTCGGTTTCTTCCTTCCGGTCGGGAAATTCCTCCTCTAGTGGCTTTGGCGTGGGAGGATCCTCTGTTGGCCTTGTTGGTAGAGTCCTCTACACCAAGGCTTCTTCGCCAGAGGAGTGGGCGGCACATCATCCTCCATCTCCTCGTCATCCGGTCCTTCCCGGGGAGAAGGTTCTTCTCCTCCGTACTTCTGGAGATGAACTAACTTCTGATAAGTGTCCTTCTCGTTCATCTTGAGTAGAGAGTGGTGGGAATACAAGTGGGAGACATAAGCTACAAGAGGGCTCCCACCCTTCTTCTCGTGCCGAAAAGAACGCACAAGGTCCCCTACCAATTCGTGGATGACGAAGGCCCAATCCATCATCAGTTATCTTTGAAGACTCCCTAGGATGGTGGAAGCCACCTTGGCCACCACTCATCTTAGCTTGGTCGGGTGAAGGATAGGATTGAGAAACGCTACTACATCCCGATATTCCGGATTCACCAGGTCTGAAACCTAGTGACCATCCTTCGAGTTGGCCAGCGCCCTAAACTCGCCCTCCATGCACTCCTGGTTCTTTTCCATGATCTTGTCCGGCGCATTCTGGAACCTATAGACAACTCTCCACTCATTGACCGTCCACAGTTCTAGCTTCGCCCGGAGGGTGGTATCCAAGATAACGCTTTCCGGACGAAGCAAGTCTGATACTAAACTCTCCTCACGGATGCCCCAGGGGACATCCATCAAACCCTCACACTCCATGTTGGTGAGGTTCCGTCGCAAGTGCTCTAGCCGGTCCTCATCGGTTGGAATTTCCGGCACCACCTGTATTACCGGAATTGCCCTCGACCAGGGCAGTGGCGGTGGCGGTGGCATTGCATCGTCTGAGTCCTTTGGCTCCTCCCTCAGCTTACGCCGGCTCGCCCTGGAAGACATCACGCTCACAAAAAAACCTTGCACAATCTCTTCCTACCCCTCTTCCTCACAAAGAATCACTCCAACCCCTTGCACAATCGCAACTCACACAATCCCTCAGTCTACCGGAAATCTCTAAGAGCTGGAAAGGCGAAAAACGCAGATGTAAGAAAATAAGAAGGTAATTGTGCCTTCCGCCGATTACAGTTCTCTTCTTATACTGGACAGACGGATGGACGGTCGGACGAGAGTACCGGATAGGTTTTGGCGGCAAAAACCTAACCCTAGTACGGATCCGATTTCCGGCTTTTAGGGCCGACGCCGTCATCCGATCTCCGGAACTTTCTAGGGTTCTAGAATTAGTTTTTTATACCTAATGGAATTTTTCCGGATCCGGAGATCTGGTATTCCTAAATTTATCTAATCTCCTATGAGAATTCAAAAACTTTCCTTTTTAAAGGAACAATTTTTGAAATTTCTCGTCAAATACTAGTGTTCTGGGTCTAGCATGTGGAATAACTTTCCCACAGAAGCCCCAGGGTTTCCCGTAGAAACCCACGCACCCCATGGTAGAGAGATCCTCCATCAACTCCGATCTCTCATGGTCCCCACTAGGCTCTAAAGGCACCACCTTTCTGACCTAGATCTCTACCTTCGGTGCGCTCGCTTGTCCCTAAGATCTGGGACGCTTTAGCTACGGCATCCATCTCCTCACCGATTTGCTATCTCACTTTCCTCCTAGCCGCACGTCCCGTTCCTCACAATCTCTCCTTGGTCTCAACCAAGTTACCACCTGCGCCAATTCTCACACAGACTCTCGCGACGCTCACTCGATCGCAATCGGCTACACTCTTTTAGATGCACATAGCTAACTCTTCCCTTAATCTAATATCTACTCAGCGCAAAGGAAACACACAAATACACACACAAAAGTGTTCAAACATTTGAGAGCGTAGGAGAAGGCTAGAGCTCTTAGATGCAAATGGGAGGTCCAAATTCTAAAGGAAGCTTTTTGTACACTAGAACCTAAGCATTACTTTTTTTCCGCTTTTCTGGGCGCAAATCCCAGATCCGTTCCTTCGGCTTTGGATCTGGACCGGATTTGTTTCCAATATCCGCTCCATCTCTATTCCGGTTGGTGACCGCTTGTTCCCCTAATCATTCTAACTTTTAATTTTTCTCTTCTTCTTGTATTAATCCAGGCATACTATTTCTGGATTCCGTGTTTCAAAACACGATAGAGAAAAAATTAAAAAAGTCGGATTGCGACATATAGGCTTTCGATGAAAAAAATATTTTTTCATCTATTCAGACCTTCTTGAAATCATCCATCTAATAGGCCTTTTAGCAAAATTTTCTCATGACATTTTTCATCACAAGAAAAACATTTGTGACCTTGTCTTCATCTTGCAATCAATGTCTATAGCGCTAAATACACAATTCTCATGTAAAGTTCTAAATACCCTTCAAAATTGAATCTGCACTTAGAAATCAAATGATCAATTAGTGTTAGTATATGGATTATGAATGCTTTGATTTAGTTTTTTTTATGTTATGTGATGCTAGAAATATTTCTTCAACTGCAAATTAATTTTCCATGAAAGAACTAAAAAGGGCAGTATTTCAAACTAGAGGCGATACCCAAATCTGTATCCTAAAGCTCTGTGGCGACTTGTCACACCAAGGGTAAGTACAATTCCCTATTATGCTCACAAAAACCCCTTTAAAGCATAATAAAGTGACTCTAAAGATCGAACCCAAAAAAATCCTGTGAAGTGTTTCGTGTTACTAGATGATTTGAGGAAAGTTTCTCAATTCTATTACTCTTCTTTATCACTCTTTACCCTTTTCCCCAAATACCAGATAATTTCCTCCTCTCTCTATAGGCGGATCCGGTCTAGACTACTACTGACCCGAATCAAAATCGATTTACCATCCACAAGAACCAAACCGGAATTCACACTCCCGACCGGATCTCTTACTACTTTATCCGAGGACTCCCTTTCCTCAGTTTCTATTCCGGTTTTGCTTAACCTCTATTGGTACTTCAGAAGGATCTGCCACTTGTTCTCAGAGAGGTAGGCGCCCCTCTCCTTCCGGTCTTTATAGTGATGGAAGGTTCACTCAGCTAATCTATCCTCCTATTCTAACAGGATCCAGTTTGATCTTTCACAGCAAATTAGAAGTAATCCCAGTCTGTAGGTCACACAAAAATCCCCCGTACGATCCTCACTCACTACAATGACCTTACAGTCTTCTAAGAATCCTTTCTCTTACTACCTAGCCTAGCACTGGCTATCTCATTCGGAATTATGAACTCTAAACCTACTGAGGTGTCTTGACTCACTCCCAATACTTACAACCTGTTCACATGCACCTGCAATCACAAGAAGACAACAAGGATAGAAGCTCCTCCCACACTCTGCTCATCTATACTCAATCTCTCCCTCCCTTATCTAGCCAATCTTTGGGAAGACAAGGAAAACAATAGAAAATACACAAGAGACAGCATATGCAAGAAGGAAAAACTCCTTGTCTCAGTCTTGAGACTCAAATTATATACAAAATTGACATAAAGGTCTCCCCGGAAATCCGGCACTAATCCGGCCGAGATTTTCGGATCTGAACTTTTCCTATCTTTTCGGGATAAGGTCCGGTTTAATAAAATTTTCTACCTTCTAATTCCTAACTACCTATCCCTTCTGAGAGGGTCCACCACTATTTGGAGTAGCTATGGGGGAGAGTTTCCTCAAATTCCTACTCTTATCTCCCCCTTCCGGAACTCGTTCCGGTTCTACAGGGGAAGTTACCCCTGTCATCGTCCGTGGGGCCTCTGAAGTGGAAGTTCTTCTGCCCTCCTTCTCCTTTGATATTGGGGTTTCAAACTTCCCCTCCAATATCTCTACCTCATCGAACTCATCCAGGATCGAAATCCCGGATAGAGAGACCAACCCACTCTGGAACTTCTGGACGGTGTCCTCCAACCCCTTTGCGTCCTTCCGGAATTCCTTCATGGCCTCTTCTAATTCTCCGGCAAAGTCAACCAAGATGCGAGCGATGCGGGTACTTGAAGGTTTCTGATCCTTATGTACCCCCTCATCAAACAGCTTGGCCTTCGCCATTACATCACCGGATGCCCCTACCACTGCCGTCATCCAATCGATTGCAGCCCTTGTCTCCTCTTGCAGAGACATTGCGGCCTTCACTTGGTCGTGACTAGCATCCAAGTCCTTCCAGAAACTTTGGATTTCTCCTCGCAATCGGACCACCTGCTCATCCGTCTCTCGCTGGTTGATGTTCTGCTTCAACAATCTATCTTCCAACTCCTTAACTTCGTCCGGATTGCTGATGCAGTTTGCTACGGCTTCCGGTAGAGAACTAGTTGGAGCGTTTCCCACCACGTCCGCCACCTTTCAAAGCGTCGTGGTCTTCACCTTCATATCCACTCTCACTGCACTGAGAATCCGGATTAAGTCATTGTATGGGCCCATTAGGTTCATCAACTGAGACGATGGAACGGGTCTTGGCTTGACCACTTCCATTGGCTCCTGCTTCTTTGGGACGACCGGCTCCACTGGTTCCGGTCCCTTGTCCTTCCGAGGCCCTGAAGGAGAGCCCCTTAGATTGGGCGTCCTCTTGATCCTCCTTTGGTTGAGAGGAACGTCTTCTTCCTCCTCCTCTTCCTCTGTCCAATTCCTCTTCTTAGGGTTTTCACCCTTCTCCTCCAGTTCCGGGCTATCCGGTTCCGTCTCGGATTCTTCATCCGATCCACCGCACGTCCGGAGAGCCATTTGAACTCTCCACTCCTTGTTCTCCTCTGAAGTCAGAAGACTCTTATTCTTGTACAAGTGGAAAAGATAGGGGCATACCGGAGTAGCCCTACTCTTTCCCACATTTGAGACCAAAACATTCACCAAAACGTTTGAATGTAGGCCACCCAATCCATCCGCTTCTCTCCGCTCAGGACTCCAAAGATTGCATTCCCAATCGTGGAAGTCACCCGAGTGGGTTTTTCCGGATGCAGGATTGGTACGAGGAATTCGAGCAACCGCAAGTGTCACGCATTAACACAGTCTTCGATGGCATATCCGTCCTTGGGGTTAACAGCTCCCTTGAACTTCCCGCGCACAAAGTCTCCCTTCCGGCTGGCCTGTTCCGCTCCGCCTTTCTCCAAGTCGTAAACTCTCCTCCAAATCTCCCGTGTCCACATGGGCAGAACCGATCGGAGAGAGTTGTCGAACTGGTTAGGGGCTCCTTCGATGAGTTCCCTAACTATTGCCTCGCTCCGAAAGCCCCAAGGTTTTCTCAGGAACCCCGAGCACCCCATGGCGGAGAGGTCTTCCATCAATTCTACTCTCTCCCGCTCGCTATTGGGCTCTAAGGGAGCCACCTTCCTCACTCTGATTTCTATCCTTTGTGCGCTTGCCTGTACCTGATTTCATCTGCGCTTTAACTACGGCATTTGTCTCTCTTTTAGATCGTTACCTCACTTCTCTCCTAGCCGCACGTCCCGTTGCCTCACACTCACTCCTCGGTCTCAACCGAGGCACTCAATGCGCCAACCTCACACAACTCTCACGGTACTCTCTCAATCTCAATCACGCTCACGCAACCAATCCCTCTCTAATCTCTGCGCCCGTATACAGGAAACAACTACACTTACACCCAACTTTGTACAACTCTCAGAACCTTATACAATTTGCACAAACACATTCAATTTGCAGACACAAACACAAAGCACTGAGAGCGCACCAAGTACGTTGGTGCTCCCAGGTGCAAATGACAATCAAACCCTAAAGTAGTCTCTTTTGTACCCTGAAAACCTAATCATTACTTTTTCTGATTTTCCGGACGTAAATCCTAGATCCGTTCCTTCGGTTATGGGACTAGACCGGATTCGTTTTCGATATCCGTTCTGCTCCATAATCCGGTTCATTCAGGGCTTATGGTTCTAGTCTTCCTAACTCTTGGCTTTTCCTTTCCTTTCCATGCCAATCCGGGTCTACTTAATCCGGATTCCGTGTTTCAAAACACGATAGAGAGAAAAATCAAAAAGTTAGGTTGCGACACCTTGACAATGCAATTGTATTAGGAGGGAGGAGTATTCTCTCACAGTTTCCGGATTGGCCAATCCGGAAACAAGTCACACAAAGAATTTCTCACACCTCTCTTACTACAACGACGGATCCGAACTTATAGATTCAAGGGAGTAGATTTTCAAGGAGAAGACACGTACCAAGAAGGAGGTTGGTAGACCTTCCGGAGTAGTGGGAGTTCCTTTCCTCTGGCGGTCGCTTATCTCCGCACAGAACCTTGTTGGTTCCGGACTCGTAGGGACCTCTACCTCTCTTACCCGGATCGCCATTCTGGCAAATTAAAGGTACGTAACGCTTTCACTCCCTTACTTAGCTTGCATCCTCTCATGATTAGCTCAACACCCAAGAGATCTATAGCTCAAGATCCGGATTCCTCCTCTCCTTTCCCTCTCTTACTCCAGTCCAAAGATACAACACAAACACATACACTAGCCAAAACTATGTAAGCAAAGTGTAGCCAGTAGTACCCCAGTTGACTTAGATTAAGAAGGAAAACTGAAATAACATACGTGAAAGCACTAAAGTGGAGTTGGAATGGAATCCCAGACAACTAACTTGCATGTCATTAAAATACTAACTGAAAATCCAAAGTCAACTCCTAAAAGCTTGACAGGAAAAACTCGGAAATCCAGCCCACCAATCACTGAACCCCCGAAATATCCGGAAAGGCTAGTTACTGTTGTCCCAAGATTGCCAGATCTTCCTGAACTACATGCTTATGATTCTGGAACCTGGGCCCACGCTCAAAAACCCGTTCCGGATCTGGTACTACACTTCCTAAAAATTCTAATGTTTTGGCCTCCGATCCTTTTTCAAGCGGCTACCTGCTTGACTGGTTGGCGTCCCCTTCATACTTCTAGTTGGAGTCGTTCTCGTTGTTGCTCGAGTCTGGATGTGGCGCGTTGCGGGAGACGGATCAATGTCCCCTCAGTTCCGAAAGTGGAGTGCGCATTCTCTTCTTCGGATTCTTCAATGACTTGAACTTCCTTCTCTTTCTCTAGCGGTGTCTCCTCCAGTGTTGCGGGTTCGCTTCTCTTTTCTGGTGTAGTCTCTTATATATGCGAGAACCCTTCCGGATTTGTTCAGACCGGATTGGTCATTCCACCGATCTAGTTGATGAGATCTCCTCTAACCTGCTGTCTTGGAACTTTAAATGTCCCCCTCAAAAGGTTCGGTACCGTTTGCGCCCTGGGAATTTCCGGAGTTGAGACTTTGGGTGGTATCGAAACCGATTTCACACTAGACTCAAGTTCCGATTCCAAAGTTGGCCTCAAATTTAACTCCATCATTCGCATCTTGCTAGAGGTAAGCTCAGCTAGTGTGAGTATCCCTCTCAATCCCTCCATTCGAGCTGCTCGATCCGCTACCGGTCTCCCTGGAGTACCCGGGACAAAAGGAAGTTCTGGAAAGGTTGAGAAATCCATCACCTGATTCGGATCGATGGCCGCCAGTAGCTGCCGTAGCTCTCTTAAAACCTGCTCTATCTTTGCAGTGAAGTCCACGAGGATGGTCACTATCTTGGTCCCGGTGATGTGGCCTTCTGATATCATATTCGAATCAAACAAAGCCGCTTTCGTGATGACATCGGCCTTGATGTCAATTGCTTCGGATAGGTTTTTGACAAGAGAGAGAGCCTCTTTCTCTTTCTCCTTTGAAGCTGCCATCTTCCCTTCCGCCCAATTCAGTCGGGCCTGGAATTGATTCCGTTCCGCCTCCAACTCCTGAATCCGGTCCTCCCTTTGCTTTAGATCTTCCGGTTTGGGCAGTCGTTTGACAGCTTCCACAATCTGATCCGGTTCCACCTTCAAAACTTCCACCGTGTCTAGCACCAGATCCACCAGACTGTCATGGAGTACCTTGGCCTCTCGTATCCACTCGAACCCAGCATTGAAAAATACTAGTCCAGATTCTACTTTCGGTCCTTTGCTTGACTCCCCCCTCTCCATCACCGGTGGTTTGGCTCGTGACCCCGGATTTGTTGACTTCTTCTTTTTGTTCCTTGGATCGGTCAGAGGTTCCTCAGGGCGCTCTTCTGGTTCCAACTTGTTCGGATCTTCCGCTTCTTCCCCAGAAAGTCCGTATGACAGAATGGCCTTTCCGGTGTCATATTGGGTTATCTCTTCAGCGCTCAAAAGTTCCTGCTGGTGGTATAAATGGAACAAATAGGTACTAACCGGACTCACCTTGACGCCAGTTACATGCTCTGCTAGTTTAGAAACTAACTCGGCTATGACTCTACCCTAGTGCACGGTTCGGTTCTCCATAGCCCCGAAAATGGTATTGGCCACCGTAACGGTGACCCGTGTAGGTTTTTCCGGGTACAGGATGGGAATGAGGAACTCTAGTACCCGCCTATGTCTCTCATCCTTGCATTCGCTAATAGCGAATCCGTCCTTAGGGTTTGTAGACCCTGTGAACTTTCCGGCTACAAAATGGTCCATCCTTGACGCTAACCCGTTTCCGCTCTTCCGAAACTGATACACATCCACTTAAGTGTCCTCCGTCCACGTGACCGGCCATCTTCTCAAAGTGAGCTCATATTGATTCGGAACCCCGTAAAGTAGTTCTTGGATCATAACCTCACTCTTAAGGTTCCATGGTCGGTGTAATAAACCGACACACCCTAACATAGTCAAATCCTCCTCTAACTGCTTGTGTAGTTCTGGATTGTCCGGAATAGCTGGAGAGATAATCTGGACAGATACTGCTACCTTTCGTACCGCTCCAGAGGCTATAAGATCTAAGTAAAAACAAGAGGAGAGAAGAGGAATCCTAATTCAGTCGCTAACTCACCACACTTTCTCTCAACTACTCACACGAACAGTCTCCGAAAAACAAAACAGGAAGGTAAAGATGAAAACCCTCGGCAAACAGCTTAAATACTAAACTGTCTCCCTACGGAAATCAAGACATCAGCTACAGGTCCGTTGTACTAACGGTATCCTATTCCCGTAGCTACAAGGTCTATATGGTAGGTTCCTGTGTTCCGAATAAATCCGGATTCCGGATCCGGATAAGTTCCAGTTACAGATTTTGCTGGAATGCTTATTTTCTAATTTGGATTTTCTCACACAAAAATCACGTTCTAACTAAGATTTTTTTTGTTTTTTTCTATTTTTCTCACCTAATTCTTTTATCCTCGATCCGTTTCCGGATTCCAGATTCCCACAATCTTGATATTCAAAAACAGTCCCATCATTGAGTTGAAAGACATCTGACAACAGAGCCTTCGACTCATCTGTTGAAACTGGGATATTTGCCCAATTTAAAAACTCATCCGGAAACTTAGTGGATAGGTCTGCTACGGATTCCTTTCCTCTTTGCCTGGAGAGATAATCCGCGTTGAACGCTATATTTAAAATTTTGGGAGTTTAGGACTCTCCCAAAATAATATTGTCGATTTTGATACCAATACGAATGGATGTTTTGTATATAATTTAGGTTGACAAATATTAGACATATTAATTTTTTAATGTAATTTCCATTAAAATGAAAGTGTAGTGACATACAAAGTCTCTAATTCGAACATTAGGTCAAATTTCAAGCACCAATGCTAACATTAATGTACAGAAAATCTTTACTTTTTGAATACCAAGTCATGAACTTTGAAGTTGGTTGTAAAGGATGGTTCATGTCATTCAAACGGTCCGAGTTCAATTCCCATTGAATATGAATAAGCGGTTGAAGGACAGGCATGACTTGGTACTGCCTAATGACCTATGCATGCAGCTAGGAAAGTTATAACAATCAATCGGCCACCTATCCAAATTGTGACAATTACTTAACACAATTATCAAACACATAGTGATTATAACCACTACCCATTTTTTCCAGTTGCTTCAAATTATCAATAATATTCGTCATAGATATTATAACATAAGTGCTTCAACAAAAATAAATTAAAACATAGAAAAAAAATAAAACTCAAATGTACTTAGAAGCAATTTATTATAATTGAAATTGAATACTCTTATTTTGTAAAAACAAAAGCTACATTTCAAAGCATATAAACAATACCAAACTATAAATCCAAACCAACAAAATTAAAGTATATGCCATCTACTGCAATATATAAATTCCATCCATTACACACAATATGTGGATGGAAAATACAAAATAAAGCATACCACATATACCCTTATGTACATATGGCTTCTCAATTATAGGAAGTCAAGCTCTCGTTGATGACTTCAATTTGTATAGCAGGGATCTTAATCATACATTTCTGAGTGACTTTCTTGATCCTCGACTTCCACGCTGTCATAAGAGCATCAGTGTGTTGCCAAACAGGAGGTTCAGTTTCATCGACCTTCCAACGCAGACCTCTTTTGCTGTCCCATCCGGTGTAGAAATCTATAACATCTTGATTCTTTGATGTTGGACGGAAGTATTGAATAAGGACACAATTCGAATTTTTTGGGCTGCAGTTCAGATCAGACAATGCCCTTGCAATCCACACCGGATGAGTGTCACCATTTGCGGGGCGAACCACAACAAAATAGCCTTCAAACAAATCTCGAGCTATCCAAAAGGATGGATTTGGACGACCACTCAACGGCCCAACGTACGGATCATCCTCCCCAAACTCTTCACACTCTTCACCTTCCTCGTTCAATTCATCCGCTCGATCTGCTACTACTCGTAAAGTTGGCCAAAAACCATCTCTCAAAACACCAAAGGTAGGTAATGGTTCCATCAACGCTACCTTGACGCCACGCCAGTACCTCACTATGTGCTCGTAACATCTTAGGTAATCCCCGGTGACGTTGCATTGCATAAATTGTCCCAATATTTCACGAACCTCGACACACCTTTGACGATGTCATCTAAGCCTTTCATAGGCTTCAACAGAACAAGCAACGGTTCACCCCGTGGCCACAAACTTTGCCCTTCAACATCTTCTTTCCATAATTTGATGCCTCTTCCGTCTTCTCCTAACCACTCTGCATCAGTGCAAAGAGGTTTGTACTTCATGACAGGGCACCCCGTTGAGTCCAGGTAGAACTTCAACTGATGTGGTTTTGTATGTCCAACAAGGATGTCATCACCATCAACAAGTGACCTTGCTATAAAACCCTTGAAATCGGGCTCTTCTTCAATAAGGTGAGGGATAACGGGGATGGAATCCACATCCATGAACGACTTCATTAATATTGGCACTGTTGAGAAGTTGTCTTTCTTCAAATCCATGCTCCATTTTCCAAACAACGCATCTATGTCATCATGTGTGTGACCCACAATCATGAAGTTCATGTACACTTCCCGGAAGATTTTGTTTGCAACAAGTAAAGACCAAAAACAGAAAACATATCTATTTTTGTTGTCTCCAGTGGCATTGTCCATCTGCACGTTCAAAATGGGCGGTAGCCGCATGGCTGGAGCTAAAGTATTTAGCAACAGCGGTAGTGACACGTTGCACATGTTTGCACCCTCTAGCACAGCCTTAAACAAATTAGTGGACTTTGAATTTTTGAACAACTCTCGAGAAGAAGACTTCGGAACTAACTCTAAATCTCGCAACAACTTTGCCATTGATCCAACGGTATAGTTGGAGTCATGGAAGAAGACATCCAAGCCATAATGCGCATAGCGTACATCTGCATGACCATGTGCAAGCATGCCCGTCACAGAAACTGGTAGCTTCATGAGGCCATTGAGTTCTTTACTCTTGTGAGAGAACACAGGACAAGTGGTTTTCGAGTGATCTATTTTGTCGTGTATGATTGTAAGACATTCATGCGGAGACTTGAATGACAACTCTCGATTGATGTAATATACATCCCTATGGGCACGAGCAATGGTAAGATGCCTATCCAATCTTCTTGCCCATTTCAAAGCAGTTTGAGATCCACTGATAGCACCCTTAACAAGCTCATTTAGCTTGTCACAAGTAGCACACCGAGAAAAATTATCCCCTGGCTTCTTCACATCGAACTCTGAGAACTTTGTGGACCTTATTTTATTCAAGTTCGAAGTAGAGATCTCCTTCAACCCAAAAGCCACATTGGAATCATTGAGTTTTTTCAATTGCTCCTTCCATTGAAAAGAGGCCGGAAGAATCTTCGACACGACCTTCTCACCTGCCTTCAAAATCCGGCTGCAATGCAGCATATGATCGGCTTCCTTGTCAAGGATGCACTTTAAAGAAATTATTGCTTGTAGGGTATGTTCTCTAGGCTTCAACAATCATGTATTACCATAATCCCTTGCTTCTCGATCGAGCTTCATGTATTTTGAATAGCGATAGAATGTAGACTCAGCAACCCCCGCAATAAGCATCCATGCGCGCAAACACACATTTATGCCTTCAATTGTAACCATCTTCCTTCGATGTGCACCTTCATGAATTTGTCTGTGCACATCAGTCTTCATGAAGGCACGGTGTTTAAATGTTGAATTTTTGTACATTCTTTCTCGAAATGCCCGAATTTTCTCCCTCGAGAACGGTTGGACACAATTCTTACTGCAACACACCTTGCTAGACACCATGTTGATTGAATCTTGTGTAAAGAAGTCTTTTACTTTGACAGCAGTTTGACGAGGCGGATTTCGGTTGGCACTTGCATAGGGCCTAGCAGATTTGGATGATGGTGGATTAAGTAGACTTGCTTGCAGACGATTGAATTTGTCTCTCTGTTCATGATTGTGTAAACTAGCACCACGACAGTGCATGAGCTCAATAGGCCAAGCTACTAATGAGAAGACATTTTCTTCAGAAATGTCCACTTCAGAATGTGATTTTGAAATGTGCACTGACACATGAGTGTCTCCAAGAGGTCCAGTGACACCAAGTACAAGATCTGAATTCACACTATGACAAGTACCTTCTCCAAAAAGAACGCCCTCTCCATTATACAAAGTAACAAACCTTGTATTCCATTTTTGTCGAGGAAGCCCTTCACACTCAGGAACGCCAGCACTCATTTCTTGAAGTACCTGGAGTTCATCGTCTAATGAGTCCAATGAGGTCAAGTGGGACATCAACGGAGCCCATATTATCTGTAAACATAAACCACAATCCGAATAGAAAATTAATAGATGAAGAAAGACCTATCAAATTTTATTTAATGTAATTTATTAATTTATGTAAATGCAGTTTAGGGCGGACCTCCTAAACTGCACAACTAGATAGACAAAGTTCTAGATCAATGAAGACCAATCTAATATAAATTAATGATCATTGTACGGCTGACAACCCTTAGCTGCTTCACAGTAGTGTGAAGTTTTTTGAACGCAGATGGCGTAGACCTCATTCATTTTCTTAATTTGTCAATATCAATGGTGTGGCGGTTTTAGGCGAACAGCATGACCACTTTGTCAGATTTTAGAAACTAAATAAGACATCCCCTCATATTTTCTTTCTTAAGTACTAAAATTGTGGCATTTCAATTTAGGGCGGACCTACCTAAACTGCATGAACATAGTGTGAAATATTTCAAACTCGACATCCTGAAATCCTATAAATTGAACATGGAAGAAGTGCATTTTAGGGCGGACCTCCCTAAACTGCATGACCGGTAAAAACTGCGTGAGGGTTGTCGAAGTCCCTTCCAAATTGAACAAGAACCTGTTTTGTTCACTGTTGTGCAAGTAATGAAACTGTTGCAATGCAATTTAGGGCGGACCGTCCTAAAGTGTATGTCCGGACACTCCGTGTATTGAAGATATAGCAATACCTACCTAGTTAATGCTTCTAAAACATTTAGGTTTGTTAGTATGTAGTTTAGGACGGACCGCCCTAAACTGCAATGACAGCATAAATAGTGTAGTTATAAATTGTCTTTATTTCAGTGGGTAAATGATGCATTGCAATTTAGGGCGGACCGACATAAACTGCTCGTCCCACTAGTAAAAATTTCGCTATATAGAATATAAATTAAGGCATTGATGCATTTCACTTTAGGGCGGACCAACCTAAAGTGCATATCCAAACTGTTGATTTTGTGATTATTTATTAGAAACCCCGACAAATTTAACTCTTCAAAAAATATTTAGGTTTGTCAATCTGCAATTTAGGGCGGACCGCCCTAAACTGCATGAATAGGGTCAAGGAAATTGGATTCAGTATTAGTGTATTTTGTTGTAATATTCATAAAATTATTCTCGATCGCAATGCAGTTTAGGTCGAACCGACTTAAACTACACTTCTTACAAAAACATAATATGCTCGACATGAAATACAAATCATGACATGGTCGACTTGTATTTTAGGATGGACCGTCCTAAATTGCACATCTTCAAAAACATGTAGCCCAAGAAGTTTCTAAATATAGACCCGGATTTTACGGCTACAAACCAAGGTACCTATTCATACCACAGAAATTGAATTCAGTATGATGACTTAAAACTGAACTTGTACTTGAAAATGTATGAGCACATTGCAAATTCCTCAATACGAAACTGAAATGTACAAAAAGAAGAGGAGAACTCTGTCGAACTTGAAATCTGTTGCGTTACATGACTATGCACAAAGTACTGGAGTGCTAGAAATGTCTGAACAAAGAAAATGCTTTCATCTGTTGGTTGTACGCAAAGCGCACCTTGAACTGCAGAACGCCTCGTCCAACTGTGCCACGTTTAAAGTCTTCAAACCACAACAAAAAAAAATTACAACAATGAATAATGGAGAGCTTGAACAGGTTCACGATCACATAAGAAAAGCCAAATGAGAATGAGAATGACACTAACAATCTCAACACGCATACACAAAGCACCCGCGCCGGGGGGAGCAAAGTTTTGGCGCGGGGGGGAACAAAGTTTTGGCGCCGGAGGAGGGCCGCGCCAAAACAAAATGAATTCAAATTTCAAATTTTTTTTCGAAAGATTCGTTTTCCACTTTGTAGCAGTTTTTCAGGCCATATGATCTTTGGAAGAAGTTCGTGCAGTCTTTGATTAGAAAAATAGTCGTCCACTTGACAGTGCTTACTTCAAATTCAAGCCTATTTCAGGTGTTTGTGGATTTGTAAAGTCAACTACTGGAATTTTTTTTCGTAAATCACAGTGTTGACAAAGCAAATTTTGCGCACAATTTTTTGTCTAACATTAATGATTTTCACAAGTAGGTGAGACATTCTCTCCTTCCTTTTCCTTGCCACGCAACAATGCATGTGTCAAGAATGTATTGAACGTTTGTAAAGAAATTGACTTTGCGTTTCAAAAATAAAATCTCTTTGTTTATGAATTTTGGTGTACAAAATGTAAACAACGCTTTAGGGTTTAGGGTTTAGGGTTTAAGGGTTTAGGGTTTAGGGTTTGGAGTTCAAGGTCCAATGTAAAAAATTTGGATTAAATGTTCAACATTCGAAAAAAGAGTACATACATAAACATTGAAAAATTTGGAAAAAAAAGTTTTAACACTTTATGATAAACCAAAGCTTTACAATTGAACTTCAAAAAAATTAATTGATACTTCTTCAAATGGGTTTGAGTAGTTAAAAAAATGTAAAAGTCCATGTACTTTTATGGACTGCTCATGCAAAAGTCGTGGACTTCAACCTAATACCAAAGAAAAAAATAGGTACAAGCTCGAAATTCTTTCAAAATCGACTAATCATGATTTCTTGGAATTACTCTTTTTGTTTAAAATAATAGAACATTATGAAAGACATACAATAAATCAATTAGTATCCTTGGCAAAGCCTAAAATATTACCCAAATAATTACCCATTCACTTGGAATCAAAGTTCATCATACTACTAAAATCATAAGTCCCTTTGTAATATCACAAATGCTATCATTAATATTAGAGGCTCGTACTTACTATACTATGTATTCGTTGTATCACATATTAGTAGAAATTTGATATATTTGAATAGAATGCATGATAATGATTTTGATAAGTCTTAATAATAATTATTTTAATTATTTTATTAAAATATTTCCAATCATGTATACATAGAAATCATATTTTTAAACAATGTGATATTATTGAAATATAGTAGTAGTTCACAATCACCTTTGTAATATCACTTTGTATAGAGGGTGATATTATAGAAATAATATAGTCGTTGCAATTGAAGTGATATTAAAGAGGATCAATATGGTGATATTATAAAGGTAGCAATTCCATTGCTTTTGTTGGTTTTATACTTTTTTTGCATTTCTATGATGCTGTGCTTTTTTGAGCTTTGAGCTTCTCATTTGAATTATGTATTGCTATTACCATATGCTTTGAGAAATTTATTAGATTGAATTGATTTTGGATTTCACAACAATTAAATTGTTCACGAAGTTTTTGAGATTTACAAGTTTTTCCTTTAAATATAATAGTATAATAATAAATAAACTATTTTAATTTTTGCTTAGCAAAACAAGCGCCACCTATGTAATATCACATTTTTCAAAATTTGTGATATTATAGAAATACAATGGCTTTTACAATATCACATCTCTAAACTCTACAAAATTACAAAAGTATGATGGTCATTGAAGAGAGGTGGAAGTTAAAAAATATGAATAGAGTGATATAAAAGAATTGACATTTCATTGCCCTTTTGGGCTTCAAACTTCATTGCACTTTCATAATTTGGTGATTTTTTGAGTTTTAAACTTTTGTGACTTGAATGTTTTATTATTATCAATTGATTTGAAAATTTTGTTAGATTAAAAAAATAATAATAATTTTTTAATACAATAGTATGGCAAATGAGTAGTGCACCAAGCACCAACCTTTAGTCATTTATAAAATATTAGTATTTAGGGTTTGTATAGTTCAAAGAATATTAGAAAATTGTGAATTCAAAGTCTTTAAGCGTCAAATTTATAAAACAGTTATTAGAAAAACAAATTTGATTATCAATGAAGATAGTAATTTTAGAGAATGAGAATAGTTAGAATATTGCATTTTGATCTTGTAAAATTTTTTAATTAATTCGAAACATAACTAATACCCAATATTTCATCAATTTCAAAAATATTTTAATATCTATTTCACTAATAAATATTGGTTAATGCAATGGAAGATGTAAACATATAGAGGATGAGTATGGATTATAGATTAGAAGTGTTAAAAGTCATTGCTAAGTTAAGTTGCAATTTACAATACATCTTTATATTTTAGAGATTGAATTTTTAAGTCCTTAGGAAATTATAGGCTGTCAATGATTTAAAAAGGGACAATTAATGTTACCATGTTACAGTCACAGTAATTTTTTCTAAACCAAAGACAATTTTTATGCTCTTAACCAATGAATGTGCTTAGATTTGATATTTTCTTAAACCTCAAAGTTCCATTGTAACTTGAACTGATTTTAGGTAGGCTCTTATGGACTCAATATTCATCTATTTATGATTTTTTGAAACTTCTTGTAGAGATAGAAAATACACTACCTTTTTGAGAATATAAATTTTTTTCAATCACTACGCCATGGGCGCAAAAATTATTGTACAAAAGCTCCTTTTTAAAGTTTGGTGGAGAATCCATCTTCCTAAAATAGAAATTCAGTATATATTTGAATTCTTTTTTATCATAGATTTTGTATAATCATCTGCATGGAAAGCTTTCATTCCTCTTCATGAAAGCTCCTTCTTTATTCTTTGAATTTCAGGTTTATCAATAGTTCTTTCTTCTCTTCGCTTGTATAATTGAATCAACTTCATCACTCAACAAAGATGACATGAAGTAGCACTATTGTGATGTGTGCCATTATCATAATTTAAAATTTTTAAAAAGAATTTCACTCCATAAATCTTTGGAATTCAATAAAGAATTTATATAGTGTAAAGAAGTGATATTTTTGGTATAAATTGAAAGTTCAATGCCCTACATAGTGCAAGGGCTTTGTTTGTGAATGCATTGTGAAAGTTATTTTTGTTTCAAAAATAAAAGATAATTGAATTTAAATCTTTAATTTTTCCAAGCCTTACATTTCAAATGGAAATTCCGAATGCCACAAAATTGGTATGAATACAAAGCATTTGAATGTGCACAAAAGAGTGCAAAGACTTCATACAAGAGGAAACTTTTACTTAGTTCACGATTTAGGGTACAAAAAATAACATTTCAAGATCCTTATTGCTTTCTTTCAAAAAAATTAAGCCAACTTCTAAATATAAATGTATTGTCTATGGCTATGGTATACATGATTTGGTTTTGTCAAGAAAATTAACTAAACTGTTCCACCACCATATCCGAAGATTCCTTCATCACTCCTTAGACGACAAACGTATGCTGCAGTGTTTATGGATTAACCTTCAAATGATGAGGCGGATGTTTTTTGTCTGATGGATGACAAGAAAACTTCATGCAAATGATGGAAGTTCCACTATTCATCCTTCTAATTCCGTGTGAAAACAAAAAGATCATCTATAGTATTTTTCTCTTGCAATGAGTGTTTCTGCATTATTTTAATCTAACAATTCACACGGTGAAAAAACGGTTTTTCAATTTAGTGGGTATCAGCTAGAGGTGGGAATTTGATTAAGTATGGTTGAGCATTGGGTGGGTATGAGGCCGTTACAAGTCGGGTAGGGGGTGGTTTAAAAAGCGGGTAGGGGGGCAGGTACGAGGCGGGTATGCGGCGGGTAGGGTGCGATTACGTAGTAGGTGCGGGGTGGGTAAGAGGTGGGTACGGGGCGAGTATGGGGCAATTACGGGGCAGGTGCGGGGCGGGTACGAGGCGGGTACGGGGCGGGGAGGTTGAGGTCGAACATTCCGACTAGGGTTTGTTTTCCGCTGCTCCTACTCCTCGTCGTTGCTCCTACTCCTCGTCGTTGCTACTCCACGTCGTTGCGCTGCTCTTCGTCGTTGCGCTGCTCCTGCTTCTCGTCGTTGCGCTGCTCTTCGTCGTTGCCACTCCTTTTGTTCCTGCTAGGATTCTTTGCTACAGAACGTGAGATCAGGGTGTGTCTGCATGCGCTTTAGGAAGGAGGTGTTTGGTGGCGGATTTGCGGATCAGGTTTGCAGCGACTCAAAGGCCGAGGGACGTTGACGTTAGCGTGAAGAAGCTCACGTGATTCAGCATCATTCTATTCACGTTTGTTCCTGCTCCTCGTCGTTGCTGCTCCTCATCGTTGCCAGTTGCGTGCATTGTTTTCACCAATTTGCTCTTGCGCCGCTCATCCCACTCTAATCAAAATTTATATTTTTCTGGTGTAGTTTTCTTATTATATTGTCGTTCGGGAAAGAGAGTGGCTTGATTTGTGCTGGCACTCGCTGCGAACTCAGATTGAGTGTAGTTGGGGACTGGATGGAGTGTTGGCGGTGGAGTATGGAGCGTAGGGATCTAGAGTGAGAAAACGAAGATAACAGGATTGATTGGGGTGTTGGAGACGGGATTGCGGTTTGGGTTTAGGGTGTGATGGTTAGGTTTTTGAGAGGGGGAGAATTGGAAGTCTTGAGTTCGTTTTGGATGGTTTGGTGCGAGTTTGGAGCAATTGAGGGAGTATTGTGATTGCTTGCTATTGTGATTTCTTAATAATTTGATTGCTTAGATTTCGTGTGAAGAGATGAGATGAGTCTTCCGGTGAAGCGGCAGCACGAGGAGACAGCGGTGGTTAAGGTGGTGGAGACGGGAGCAAGAAAGCAGCAGCAACAGCAATTGCTCCTGCTCCTCGTCGTTGCGCTGCTCCTCGTCGTTGCCACTCCTTTTGTTCTTGCTAGGATTCTTTGCCACAAAACGTGAGATCAGGGTGTGTCTGCATGTGATTTAGGAAGGAGGTGTTTGGTGGTGGATTTGCAGATCAGGTCTGCAACGACTCAAAGGTCGAGGGTCGTTGACGCTAGGGTGAAGAAGCTCATGTGATTTAGCATCATTCCATTGAGGTTCACATCTTTTTCACTTCATGTAAATCTGCATCTGTCACTTTGGTTGTGTTCCAGGTGGTGATTTCAATTTGCCAAAGAGGCGGACGTGTTAGGTCAGTTTGTTGTGTGCTTGTACTAGTGTTGTAATTTGTACATGCCCACCGACTTGACACTGTGAGAAACCGTAAGATTTGGTTATTAGGATTCTTTGCTACAAAATGTGAGATCAAGGTGTGTCTGCATGGGTTTCATTTCTATTTATAGAATGGTGGAAAACAATTGGGAGCACTGGTTTCAATTGCATCTGGATGTTGCAATTATGTTGAACATGGGGACGAATCAATTGCTTGTCTCCCAAATTACATGTGACTGACTATTTGCAATTGCACTTCTCTTGTTTTCTCACTCCTTATTTTGCACTCTTGGATTTGCAGCACTGCGATTTGGATACGTTTGTGGTAGTAGCTTTGAGGATTTTTTCATTTGTGGAAGGAGACAAGTATCAAAAACCTATCATTGTGTTATTTGGTAGGTCAGGACTTCTGCATTGGATGTTAATAAATGGTTTAGGTTTAAGGGTTTAAGGATTTAGGGTTTAGGGTTTAGGGTTCTAATTATCATGCTTTATAGTTGAAGAACGTGTTAACCCTCGCATAGAATTTGATGGATATGACCATGATATCTCCGGGTCTTAGGCGGATATCACCTAGATATCCCCGGGTATCAAGCGGGTATTGAGTGCAAAGTCAGAAATAAAACGTATGCAATTTAGGGCGGACTGTCCTCAACTGCATTTCTGTACATCATGAGAACTGATCAATCCTATATATATACTACGCTGAGAAATCACAAATATAGTCCATGCGCAATTTAGTGCGGACCATCCTAAAATGAATTATTGTTCATAATGAGAACTGATCAATCCTACATATATGCTAAGCTAAGGAATAAAAAATGTAGTCCATGCGTAATTTAGGGCGGACCGTCTTAAACTGCATTTTTGTAGATCATGAGAATTCATGAATCCTATGCATATGCTACACTGCGAAATAAAAAATATAGTCCGTATGCAAGTTAGGACAGACCGCCCTAAACTGCCTTTCTGTTGATATTGAGAATTGATCAACCCTATATATATGCTACGCATAAAAAACGAAAATATAGTCCATGCGCAATTTAGGACGGACCGCCCTAAACTGCACTCCCAAGCACTACACTGACGACAGAAGCGTAGACATTATCATAAAATGATTAAAGAAATCAGACACATTAAAAAATTTCAGTGATGATTGGTAGATAAAATACTTCTAAAACTCAATGCCTCTTATACTAATTAAACAAAAATGCTTACAAACCAAAGAAGAATCCCAGCAGTTTAGGGCGGACCGCCCTAATCTGCAGACTAATAGAGAAACGTAGGCAACAAACAGAAGACTACCAAATCAAAAATAAATAAGGGCGCAATCAAAATTGACTTAATAAATATCAACAAGAAAAATGTGCGTCTACGTCTAGCAACAGTTTAGCTCGGTCCATCCTAAACTGCAACAATAGACTGAATTTTAGTTGTCCATGCTCAGAATGGAAGAATACATGGATCAACTCAAGGCGCACTTCAAAAGAGTAGAGGATGTCGAAGAAAAAAGTCCAAATGTAGACGAGGATATGATAGAAGGGGACTGGTGGGAGTTCAAAAACCCAAAAGAGGTGGACGCGTGGTGTCTAAAGATGGTGCCCTATACAGACAACATGCACTTTAACATGAATTACCGAAATTCCAAGGCGTATCTTCCGATCTCATTCGACGAGAAAGTGAAGCGGGTGTCTATGGAGAAATTCACAAACATCAAAATTCACTGCGTCACCACCAACAATGCATTCCCAGCGGGCAATCAATACCACTTCACAATACTCTTGAACTCAGAGAAGATTTGGTTTAACATATCGCCATTCTTGGAGAGTCTAGAGCCGACGCCATACAGTTCGGAGATCAAAGAGTTGGAGCGCAAAATAGACAATGGTGAGTACCACAACATGGACGGAAGTCCACTAACGGGAAGCAGACTGTGCACGAAGATCACGCTCCTGATGAACTCCTTTGTAGTCATCAAGGAGAAGATGGCAATGCAAAGATCCTTCATGGCTCCACGAACAATATCCGTGGAGACAACTGCTCAAGATGAAGGTCAACCATCAATGGGGAAAAAGGTTGGTGGGTCACAAAGTAAAGGCAAGAAAAACAGGAAGCCGCCACCATCTCCAGCGACAGCACCTCAAAGTAGTCCGCTGGCATCCGGGTCAGCAAAGAAGGCAGTCGAGAGGACTTCGGAGCAATCAGGCGTGGAATCGGCAAGCTATCTCGAAGAAATGAATGTCGTTTCAGAAGCCCTCAAGATGGAGCGGAAGCCAAACTACAAAGATATAAACGCTTTGTACAAGAACTTCTGGGAGAAGTACTCCACTGCGTTTATCTATGGAGTTGGTGAGAAGAAAGAGCTGCCAATTGGAAAGTTGAAGGAGGCACCTACCGAACTCAACATACGCGTGAAGGAGGACAAAATTGTTAAAGAAATGCTCCATTATCTTGTCAACATGCCGGACAAGAGTGTGAAGCAGACTCTTTGCGTCACACTGGTCTTGCCAAAAGGCAAAAGAGATCCACCTCGATGGGAGGAGGTGATGGACGGAGACTTCTACATCATCAATGGCCAACACAGCGTAGCTGCAAGCCACTTGATGATGCAAGAGGAAAGCATGGTGAACGAAGAAGTGAAAAAACACTTCAGAACCTGGAAATGCTACGTGGTTTGGTCACTCGATAAAGAGATGTTGAGGACAATCTCCGCATACTATAATCAGACCAACCACTTTCAACCTACTACGCCATTTTGGGCAACAAATATCTTGGGAACAAGGACTATGTGGGTTTCTATGGGAAGATCGGCACCACCGAAAGGAGACAAAACTGGTGGACCCTCAGAACGAGGCAAAGCCCATACTGCGCTAACGCAAAAGTACAAGGTAAGCATTTTAGGGTGGACCGCCCTAAATTGCATAAGCTTACAATTTTGTACTTGTTCTCTGAGTGAGCTCCTTCTGTAGTGTAGTTTATGATAAGATCACAAGTTAATGAATCTAGTCAATCCATGTGTAGAGTTTTGAAAAGGCAGTTAATCTTAGATTCGTCATGATTGACATAAATAAAAGCTTCATGATCTCAAAGAAGAAAGGTGCAGACGAAAAGCTAAAGCTTACAAACGAACTGAAAATAATTTCTGCGCCCGACGACATTTACGAGGTTTGGAACGAAGTTATCATCAATGTTGCACACGGGGAGCTCATCGATCCAGAGACGAAGATGAAGTTCAATGAGAAGGAAAACTGGAAACAAGAAAGTTGCGCAATGAGCAGGGACTTCTTCAGGCCCCTTGGAAATCTCAGCTACGACGATATGAAGAGATTGGCGAAGCACATTCTCAATCGCTCCGGACCAAGTCGCCACCACCCATATTGATAAGTGACAATCAAATTGGTGTCCACGGTTGTACAAGACTGCTACAGCGCCAAGGAATGGGTGGAGAGAGTGAAGCGGGAGAAGAAGGTGAAAAAAGAGTTTCACCTGATCTGCCCAGAACTCAACTTGTTCAATGCAAGGAATGAGCTCATTCCGGAGAACTAGCGACAATTCAAGAGGAGCCGTTGCTTCACTAGTGCAAAGATGAATCTGTTGCTCTAAAGGCCGGGTGAGGCATATTTTTCGATGACCAAGCAAACCCGAGGGAGAAATAAGACAACAGCAACCATCGATCCCAAGATAGAGGCCTTCTTCAAAGTGTTTCTGGAAAAAAAGAACCAATTTTGCATTCCTTTGTCGGTCGCACATTTGCATCCTTACAGCATACGTTACAACACGCATGAGAACTGGCCGGCAGATGTTTGGACGCCGGAGACAGTGAGCATGATCAGTTTGGGAGTGATCGATTTTCGATCGATTCCTAGAGTGCTGGAGAAAGAGAGCTCCACGATGGAGAAGCCGTTCTTCCTGGAAGTACTAATGTCTTAGTAGCAAATGAAGGAACCTCTGCTTGAAGAAGTCAAGACTTGGTTGTTCATCGTCGAGGACGAGATCGACTTATCTCAAGTCCTCGGGTTCGTTGAGAAAAATGAGGTCTTACGCACATATAATCGGAGTTTCTCTGATTACTACCCAGCGAAAAATGAGAGGCTTTATGATCTCCCAACAAATTCGGCAAGGGCGCTGAGGAAAATATTGCTCATTTTTCTCCAAAGCAGAGACCTGGCAATGCAGATCCAGATTGAACCGGAATTTCGAGCTCCGGATACAATCACTTACAAAGAATCTAAGAGGTACAATGAGCTACCGTTTAGAATGTATATTGTGGAGCTGCGAATGGAATTCTACCTTGGGATCATCAAAAAGTTCTGCCATCCGGGGTCAAGCGTATTCTCTGTTTTTGCTGGGAGCAAATTGACATGTGCTGCACTGGTAAGTACATCGCTACAATTTAAGTCGGACCGACCTAAACTGCAAACCTGCACTTGATGCTTACTGTTTACTTGTAGTAAATGAACAATTTCTAGATCCTGGTTGCAGTTTAGAGAGGACCGCCCTAAAATGCATAGATAGTCTGGAACTCAATGATTAATTGTCATAATAGTCGACGTTATTTTCCTATCCTAGCCTGTGTTCCTTGGATGTTGTTTAGGTCGGACCGTCCTAAATTGCAAGTCAGTAACTCTGAGATTCTGCATACTGTATTTGGTTGCATATGAGCTGGGTAGATGTTTTCACTGCTGTCCCGGATTGCGAAATAGACATCTGGCAAAATATTGCCACGGTCGGTTTATCGTTGGACAAGGATGACTTCCTCGATTCCTCATATGCTGTTACGAAGACATTGTATCGATTCAACGTGAGTCACAGTCCAACCCTGATTCGACCAGACTAAGGGGTCGCTCGGAGACTGCTGCCTCGCCTGGCCAAAACCGGGGGAAGAGGCATATGGAGGAAGACGTCGAGGAAGATGAAAATGAAGAGGAAGAGGATGACTTCGACGTAGAAGACATTGCGGTGGATTACGACGTGTTTGACGAAATCACCACGCCAGGTGCTCGTGCATCGCAGACCAATTTAGGGTCGTCAAGCTCAACAGGGCTGCAGAACATGGCAGTCCAACCTATTGATGCTGAAACTCTGGTTTCAAGAACTAGGCCTATTAAGAAAAAGAAGGTGGACCATATGTAGGCCTTGTCGATGTCGCTGGCGGTGGTCTTGAAGCAGCAAGTGGAAATCAGGCGCGAACAAAAGAAAGACCGGGAGGAAAATTTAGAGTTCCAAAAGGAATCAACTAAAAACTTTGCGGGTCTAGCGCAAGCCTTCTTAGAGGAACAAAGGTTGAATAGGGAGGAGCGTGAGCATAATTGGGTAATGTGGCAAGCGTACTTGGACAGAAATCAAGCCCAGCCTGTTGCCACACTTCCACCACCAACAGCTTCGCAGCAGCTCTTCATCGGAAACAACCCATCAGGATCCAATGATAATGCTGTCTCCGTTTCGTAGAGGGATGCTGTTGTGCCTCTGCCTCTTCCACCAGGGCCTCCGGATTTTATCCCTCCGCCTATTCCTGTGAGAGAAACACGTGGAGGTCAGAGTTCTTCATCGCCTAAGAACGTCACATCAACCTTGGAGGGCGCACAAGCTGCAAGCGAGGGGATATCCAAGGGAGATCAGTAGTATGATAGTGGGCAGAACTTGTCTGTGGATCCAGAAGGGGTAGTGCCCGGGACTACCACCGACCGCGCCAATGATCCACCAACAGGTTGTGCCAAGTAATCACTCGATGTCATTTGTTGTAGCTCGACTCGAGCTAATGTGTATTCTAGAGCTGCATTTGTAGATATAGTGTACATAGTTTTTTTATGGACACGGAAACTTCTAGTGGATTGAACCATGGAGTTCCAAATTTTGTAATCAATTTTGTATTTTAACACTCATTTGTTGAGGTTGTAATATTGTTGTCTTACACAACATTCTATCTTAATTCTTCTATTGCAGGGCTTCAGAATGTTTTCAATGTTTGTACAACTCGCGCTTCTTTTGTAGCACCATCAATTCCTGTGTTGGAAAATGAGTTTGTTGCCCTTGATGAAATGCCGGTGCTAGGACCTCTTCAAAGTGAATCGAAGAAGGTGGTTACGACTGACATTCAACCTGAGACTGAACCTGATGTTCCTGCTGAGTCCTCTCAGCGGCAGGTATGTTCATTTCCCTATTGTCCACGGGTTCTCGAATTCGTATCATTCTAGTGTCGACAAGAAGAGAGAGGTACAAAATCTTAACTGTCCCCACTCTATTCTTTTTGACAGTAGGAATCCGGTCCTCCATGTCGTCGTGGAGGGACTTCGGAGGGTGTCGTTTGTCCATTCAGGTCTAGGGTGGCGGATAAGTGGATCAATGTTGTCCTGGACCTAAATGGCATTCTATGTGTCTGCGAAGATTGGAAGTCCAAGGGATTATCGCACAAAAAATTGAGAGACTTCTCGCAGCCGCACTCCGCAACTGAGCCCGCGCTAGTCGGAGCCAAGGCTGTGTGGGTGAGGCCTCATTGCTCTAATTTCCTTACAGAGCTTCAAAAATTTGCAACAGTTTCAGTGTGGAGTTCTATGAAGAAGTCTACCACTGAACTGATTTCTCAATATCTTTTCCGAGACGGACTGCCGCCTTCCCAAATACTTGGGCAGGACTCCTGCCAAACACTAAAACAACGAGATAGATCGGGAAGATTGACCTATTTCAAAGTACCAGGAATGAACAAGGACTTATTCCTCAAAAATCTAGACCGGTATTTAAAGATAGAAGAGGAAGCTTCTCGTTTGACAATATTGTCATTGTAGATGATAGTCCTGTGAAGCATATAATGAACAGGCCTCATAATGTCATACAGCCTGATTTATGGAGTTATAGAGGGAATGGTCTGCGGAACTCCTTTCTTTTCGATGTTTTGCTTCCTTGGTTTCAACGTTTACACATAGCTCGAGACCAAGGTTTGAAGGCATTTAAGGAAAATGGTCCTGGAAGAATTGGGCGACGAATGCTTTGCGACGAAAGGAACCGCAAGGAGTACGAAGTGCTAATGGAAGTAGTTCGCGCTTCCTCTAGTTTGAGTTAGGTCATGGTCTATGGTTTCCTAGGGAAGTGTAGTTCAAGTGCAAGACTGGCGCATTTTAGCTCGGTCCGCCTTAAATTGTATATACTTATTGTTTAATTGATACTTGTAGACTAGTGGATTGAATGAAACCATTCAGAACGTTTAAGCGATATCAATTTTGTGTGTGATATGTTTGAACTGCTTTGTTCTAGTATGTTGTGTGATCCACTTCATTCGTTTCAACTTGTGTAGTTTAGGTCGGTCCGACCTAAACATCACATGCTTGGCTTATATACTGTGGGAATGCGATCCCACATGCTAGACCCATAATACTAGTATAGGACGGAAAAATTCAAAAATTATCTCCTTCAGAGGGAAAGTTTTTGAGTTCTCCTAGGAAGTTAGGGCAAAATAGGAAAACCGGATTTCCGGATCCGGAAAAATTTCATTAGGGCTAAAAACCTAAAATCCGGAACCCTAGAAAGTTCCGGAAATCGGATGACGGCGCCGGCCCTAAACCGGAAACCGGATCCGTACTAGGAATAGGATTTTGCTGCCAAAACCTGTCCCGTACATCGGGCCAGTATAAGAGGGGGACTGTAGCCGGCCGCGGGCACACTTATCTTCTTTTTTTGTTCTTCCGCCGGCGTATTCCATTTTCCCCGCTTTGTTAGAATTCCGGTAGATTGAGGGACTGTGTGAGTTGCGATCGTGTAGGGGTTACCGGAGTGAAAGTGGTGAGCAGAGATTTAGGGAGAGATTGTGTGAGGATTGTTCTTGAGCACGATGGCTTCAAGGGCAAGCCGACGGAAGTTGAAGGATCTGCCTGAGGATTCGGAGGATGAGATGCCGGCACCAGTAACTCGACCAAGGGCCATCTTGATAATGAAGGTGGTTCCGGAAGTTCCAACGGAGGAGGACCGGCTGGAGCGCCTACGGGAGCATCTCCACAACATGGGGTGTGACGGACTCCTAGAAGTGCCGTGGGGGATCCGAGAGGAGAGTCTGGTTTCGGACATACTTCGTCCGGAAATTGGTATTTTGGATACCACCATTCGGGCGAAGCCAGACCTATGGACGATGAACACTTGGCGGGCCGTCTACAAGTTCCGGGAGGCGCCGGACAAGGTCATGGAGAAGAACCAGGAGGTGATGGAGGGTGAATCCCGGGCACCCGCCAATCCAAAGGAAGGTCACTAGGTTTCCGACCTGGTGAATCCGGAGTACTAGGATGTGATAGCGTTTCTCAACCCTATCCTCCATCCCACCAAGCCGCGACCAGTAGTAGCGATGGTAGCCTCCACCATCTTGGGGAGCCTCTAGGGAAAGATGATGATGGACTGGACAGCCATCATCCACGAGCTAGTTGGAGACTTAGTGCGTGCCCTCCGGTCTGGAAAGAAGAGCCAGAGTCCTCTTCCGGCATATTTGTCTCATTTGTATGCCCACTACTCTCTACTCAAGGCGAACGAGGAGAGTGCGTATCAGGACCTAGTCCAACTTCAGCAGTACGGAGGAGAGCAGCCCTCGCCTCGAGACGGATCGGACGATGAGGACACTGAAAAAGAGGAGCCGGTCTCTCTGCTAAAGAAGAGGAAAAGGCGGAATAGGACGTCGCCGGTGAGTCCGTCAGAGGAGCCTCCTACACCGGAACCACAGGAAGAGGTTCAGGAGGTAAAGACGGAGACCGGACCCGTTTCGAAGGGAGTCCAACCATCCTTGCAACTGGTTGGGCCGGTACGACCGCACACCGTCGCCACTCAAGCCGAGGCCGGACCCTCCCGGATCCGGATGATAGAGGTGGAGGAGAGGGACCGGACAACCATGCGATTGGGAGGGTCGCCCCTTGTCGCAGCACAGAATAAGCAATTTTCCTATTATACTCACAAAAATCACCCTAGAGCATAACAAAATGACGCTAAAGATCGAACCCACGAGATCCTGTGAAGTAGCTAACTCTAACAAGGAGATAAACCCATTTAAACCCTTCAATTCTACTTTCCGGTTCTACCTCTGAAAATCGGAACGTCCAAAACCAACCGGAAGACTACGACCGGACTGTATCCTACTTCCGATTTTACTAGTTCCACAGTCTCTGGACTAACTCCTCAATTCTGAACCCTGCAACTTTCGGTCCTAAGTACCATCCTGGGCGGATCCGGTCCGGTCCACCCTTCCATACCTGGTTTAGTTTTGCCTCTGTTTTACCATCAGAGGGTTCGCCGCTTGCTTTTGAAAGTGGTAGGCCCACCACTCCTTCCGTGACTTATAGTGGCTGAAGATCCATTCTCCTATCCACTGATCCTTTAACTAACACGGATCCGGTTTGGTCCTTCACAGCAATCTGAATAGCAATCCGGATCACAGGTCACACAAAGACCCCCCGTACGATCCTCTCATACTACAACAACCTTGACGCTGATCCGTTTTGTACTAATTTAGGTGGCTACAAGTACACCCGTCCGTTCCAACACCCACAAAAGTTCTTCCGTTCACCCATAATGGTGGCAAGACCTCACAGGAGTCAGGATACTCAACCGGATTTCCCACTCAGGAGTTCTAGCGCAGCTAAGGAATTCCTCCCTATCCGCCTAGCCTAATCAACGACTTTCTCATCCGGAATGCTAAACTTCTGCAGCTGTTGAGGCACTGGAATCCACTCCTAACCCTTCATAACCTACTCACATGTACTTAGAACCGGAAACACACATCAAAGGGAGAACTCTACCAACACCTCCGTACCTACCTTCTTATTCCAACTCTGTGCACTTCTGCCAACACTCGGGAAGATTACACAAAATCAAGTCAATGGAAAGTACACAAGGAAATGCCAAAAGAACTCTCCCAGTCCCCAGCTTAGAGACTGTTTTATATACAAAAAGCAAAAAAAGCAAAAAGTGAATACATGATTTCCGCCTCTGAAGGCGTTGACAATCCGGTCCTACCTATAAATCCTAACCGGATTCTATTCCGGTTCCTATTCTATAATTCCTATTTTTACAACACTTCTTGTTCCATCTCATACACTCGGGATCCAATGGTAGGACTCTCGTCAGGCCTCTCCAACTGTTCAAACACCTTACTTAGATTCCGGTTCCGTTCCCCATCCGGAGGTGGAGCCGGGTGATCTTCCTCAGTTTCCGGAGAGTCTAAATTGATCGGCTGCGGTCCGGTCGAGGGCGTCTTCTTCTGTGCCCTACTAGACTGGGGCGTTTTGTCCTTTCCTGGTTCGTGAGCTACGTCTTCCGGAAACAAGTCCGGAAGAGAAATTTCAGAGAGCCGGATCGGACTCTCTGTCAACTTCTGGCTCACTAGAAGAAAAAAAGGGGTTCTGCGACTACGCTACGCAACTGGTTTTTCAGTTGCATCGGACATTTGCGACTGGATTGCAACTAGTGATAATTTGGAATTTTGTAGTCGCAATGGACACTCTAGAATCTAGGAAACGTTTGTAGCAATACACCTTGTCTGTGACTCATTTGCAACTTGTTTGCAACTTATAAATTTGTAGATTATTAAAACACTAGTCTTGATGATTTGTAGATTTCAAAATTCCAAATCTACCTTTTTCTAGATTTTAGGATTTTAAATCTACTTTTTTTCTAGATTTCTAAATTTCAGATCTACTTTTTTCAAGATTTTAGAATTTCAAATCTACCTTTTTCTAGATTTCAGAACTTTTGAACTACCTTCTTCCTAGATTTCAAAAATTCAAAAATTGGTATTTAATAGATTTCATTAGTTTAGGAAACTTTACAATTTTATAGATTTTAAAATTTCTTAATTTTCAATTTTTAAAATATTTCTATTGGTTGTAGAATTTTGTATTCTATAGAATTCTAAATATTGTAGAAATCTACAAACTGTAGAAATCTTAGAATTCTACCAACACAATTCATTGCATAAGACAACAATAGCTTGCAAGTCTTATATGTCCAACTTTAAGGTACTCTTGACAATAGATATGGGACAACTGAGATACTAAAAAATGACTAAGAAGCAACTAAGATATTGAAAACCAACTAAGATATTGAAAACCAACTAAGAAACAACTAATGTATGACTTAACAATGACTAGGAAGCAACTAAGACAACTAATGTATGACTTAAAAGTGACTAGGAAACAACTAGTTTTACTACTACAAAACTCAATTTTTAGTAGATAAGTGAAACAAATCTATATAGTCAAATCAACAAAATAGCTAAATTTTCTAAGAGTGTAAAATGACTAAAAACCAAATGGGCAATTTCATTAAAATGGAGACATTCCATTATTTGGCACTTTTAACAGTTTAGACTGTGCAATCTGAAATCTATATCCATCCTAGATTTCTAAAATCTATAAAAGTCCTAGATATCTAAAATCTAGATTTTTACTAATTTTTTAAAATCTCGTAGTCTAAAATCTCTATGAATCCTAGATTTTTGAAATCTATAAATGTTCTAGATGTACATAATCTATATTAGTCTTAGATGTCATTTTGCAATTGAAACCCCGCAGATTGAAAAATTGCACAGAGAAATATAGAATGCTACCATTTTAATGAAATTTGCCATACAACTAAAGTACAACTAGAAAGCAACTAGGAAACAATTAGAAAATGACTAAGAAATAACTTTGGTCATTTTATAGTTGCAATTTTTCTCTAGTTGTTTCCTAGTCATTTTTACAACTATAGATTGACTGCTTTGCGATAAAAACAATAATATAAAACAATTAAATTAAATTTGGTGCAAATAGAGAGGATTTCAATCGCAGGATAGTTGCATAGGACACTAGTCGCAGAATGGTCGGTTGTGGCGGACACGTTTTTCTTCTAGTGGCTGCTCTCCACGATCTGGTCCGCTGACTCCCGTGCCTTGGATAGGAGCTTCTCCATCTGCTCCTCAAAATTGGTGAGGATGTGCACCACCCTGGTTCCGGATATCTTCTTGTCCTTGTGCACCTCCTCTTCGAACAGGCGCGCCTTGGTGACTGCGGCTCCGGGTCCTCCAAGCACGTCCTTCACCTTTGCGGCCAGCCTCTTCATTTCTTCCGCCATCTCCTTTGTCGCGGTGGCGTTCTCGAGCAAGGCGAAAAGTTCGGCCTTGAGGGTGTCCACCTCATCGTGCTGCCGCTTGCTTTCCTCCTTCATCTTCCGAAGCTCATCCGGATTGATGACACTCTCAGCTACCCGCTGCGGCAACTGACTGTCCGGTTCCGCTCCAATTAATTGCGTGATCTCCCCGAGCGTCTGCTTTTTAACTTCCCAATCCGCCCGGATTCCGCAAAGTATCCCAACCAACTCGTCGAACAGATCTCCGGATCCAGATCCGGATGCCACATCCGGTCCGGTTGGAGTCTCCCCTTTGCGCGGATGGGGTTGAACCGGAGACGTCCTTTAATTCCGGATCGACGTGGTCTTCTGCCTTTTGGAGGGGACATACGGTTCCTCCTCTTCCTCTTCTTCTTCTTCCTCCTCCTCGGTTTCGTTTCCGGAATCCGCTTCTTGGTCGGACTCGGATTCACCGTACTTCATAGTCCGCTCCTGGGCCTTCCACACCTTCAGCTCCACTTTCGTCAGCAGTTCCTGTTGTTGGTAGAGGTGGTACACATAAGGGCACAGTGGGGTAGCTCTACTTCTCCCCACTCTTGTAGTAAGTTGGGACACCAGATCAAAGAAGATCCGGCCCCAGTCTACTTTCCGGGTTCCGCTCAGCGCTCCGAAGATCGTATTAGCCAAGGTGATGGTCACCCTGGTGGGCTTTTCCGGATGCAAAACCGGAACAAGGAACTGGAGCAGGCGACGCTCCCGGTCATCGAGGCAGTCCTCTACTGCGTAGCCATCCTTCGGATTTACAACACTTCCGAACTTGCCCTGGACGAAATCATCCTTCCGGTTGGCAAGCCCGGAATACATCCCGCCACAAAGCCTCGGTCCATTGGACCGGATTCCCTCTCAGGGTGTTATCGAATTGATTCGATACGCCACTCAAGATTTCACTAACCATCCTCTCATCTTTGAAACCCCAAGGTTTCAAGGCTAATCCCTGACAACCCATCGACGATAAATCCTCCTTGAGCTCTCCCTGTTCCGGTTCCTTGGTCGGCATGACCGGAACTACTTTTTTCAGCTTTACTTCACTCGAGGGCGGGGTGCTAGAGCCTGGTCTCTTTCGGTTCAGCCGCGGCACGAGGGTAGCTCTACCCGGTCTCGCTCTCTACGGTCCTAACAAGAGAGCGCTCACACTCTGATATTCCGCTCCACCTGCAAACCAACCTCCTGGCGCGTTCACACTCTCAGTCTCTCATGGTTCCGTATCCGCTCGCACTCAATGTCTCATCCACTCGTGCCCGGAGGCGATCTCTCCGTCTCACACCCCTCACTCACTACCGGGTCTTGTTGTACTTTCCCTCCTTGCCGCGGTAAACGGGAAAACGTCAAGCGCTAAGACAGGAAACGACAACACGTGAAAACCAGAGACCTGAAAATGGGCAGGGTCAGGCTTTATATAGTCCTCACGCCCTGGACTGTCTTTATGACCGGTCGGATATCCGGTCCGGTTCTTGACATCCGGTTCTCTCCAATCTGGTCAAGGAGAATCCGGTTGGAAATACAATCCGGTTGGAAATCTAATCCGATCCACTTCTACCTAAGACCAGATTAGTTCCATAAGGTCCTCTTGTAACTATTTTTTATTTATCTTTCTCCCTTTAGATGAATCCGGATACCTATTTCTAATTTCTGTTCCACTCAAAAAGGTAAACAAAGAAAAATCAAAAATATGAGTTGTCACACCCCTAGAAGACATCCAGGAGATGGCTCAGCATCTGGTGTGGCGGGCAGACGATCTCACCCAGATCTGCGAGAACTATGATGGAGCCCTCAAACGAGTGTGCTGGAAGATGGCGCTAACCGACCGGAACGCCATTTTCCAGAGGACGGATGCATTGGTGGCAGCGAAGCAGCAAAACAACCTCCTCATAGTAGAACAGAAGAATTTGGTAACAGAGCTGGGGACGTTGCGCGTAGAAAACCGGACGTTGCGAGACCAAGTCCGGAACTCGGAATCCCGCTGTGTGGATTTAGAGAGCACCATCCGCACCGCTAAGGAGAGAGCCCGGCTCACAAAAGAAGACCATCGCCGGCAGATAGCGGCCTTGTGCCAAAGTGTAGTTCAACTCCGGAGCTCTCTGGATGTGCCGGCAGACTATATTAACAAAGCCCGGCTGTTTGAAACTAACCTCGATGCAGCCGCCAGCTCAAGCTGGGTTCCTATTGTCAAATGCTTACTGGAGCAGGCAAGACGAATGGATACATCCAGGGCCGCGATGAGGGAGATGATGGAGTACTTTATGTCCACGGAGTCGGATCCGGCACCTCAATCTCCCCCGTCAGCGCAGACTTTGGTGGTTCCGGAAAGCAGCGATCCGGAACCTATGGTTACGGAGGTCTCACCGGTGGTACCGGTGAATCCGGAACTTTCACCACCAGCCGGAAGACCAGAAGGAGTGGACTGGGGAGCAGTGGTACCTCCGGGAAGTGAGGACCTGCTGCCGGTGACTCTGACCATTGACCTGATAGGTGCTTCTCCGGAAGTTCACGCCGACCGGCCGGTACAGTCTTCTCCGCGTCATAAGAAGACTCAGAAGGATGCTAGAAGGAGTCCGGACACTCAGGTAGTCGGGACCAAGAGTGTAGACAGGGACACCAGTATTGTGGAAGTCCCAAGATGGGGCCAAAGGGGTCCGAATTTGTTTTCTCCGGAGGGTAGCCGGAAAGAGGTAAAGCTGGATCTTCTGAAGGACTATGTTCCTCTTAAAGATCCAGATTCAAAAGAATAGTATGCGGTAGTGTAGTATAGCGGCAATACCGGAGTCCAGCAGTCAAAGCCGGAAAAATAGAATCTGGAATTTTCCGGAAATGTAGCGAACCAGTAGGAATGCTTTGTAGGATTTTTAGGATGACATTAGTCTTAGTATAAGTAGGACTTTTAATGGCCTTTCTGGTCATTCACAGCCATCTCATAGTTTCAGCATTGTACCTTTTTCTGAGCTTAAATCTAAAGTGTGTTGGAGTATCCAATCTCTTATTTTTCTTGTGTACGGTATATGTTTGTAAGAGGTGTGAGTCCGTTCTTACGTTTCCGGGACTGAGAACTTACCTTGTGTGGCAAGAGTCAATGTTGTGAGAGTATCCGGATGTATTAACTTGAGGGGGAGATCAACCAGATGGTTCCGGCAGTAGGGTTAGGGTAGTACTACTCGGATGCCGGTATAGCCTGCGTGTAGGATATAGCCCTAGGTGAAAAGGGGTATCTGAGAGGCTGCTAGCAAACTTCCGTGTACGGAGGTATTGCCGGACGTGCCCGAATTCCGGATTGCCGGAATTCCTCGTAGAACAGAATCAAGCCCCGGCGCAAGCCCAAGAAAGTACAGGAGAAACCACTCAGTCGACAGGAGGCTCAGTGTTCGGTTAAAGGTTAGAATGTCGTTGTAGTTCTTGACCGTCCCTATGTGACCTAATCTGGAAGAACTTCCGGATTTGTGAGGCGACGGAACAGGAGGACACTTCCGGTCCCTGAAGAGTTAGGTTACTGTTAGTATTAGAGAGAGAGAGAGTGAAAGAGAGCGTGTTTCCGGACACAGTAAGCATCCGGACGGTGGATCTGGCCACTCGTCATCCAAACCCAGGGATCCCGGAAGGGACACTAAAACGGTTTCCGGATCCTTCCGGAACCCACCCGGCACTAGTGTCCAGACCGGACCTATAGTCCGAAGTAGTTTGACGGAGAGAAAAGTGAGTGCTTAGACCGGGATAGCCTATAAAACTGTAATCCACAAGTCCTCGTGGGAACGATTCCGGAGCGGTTTACTCTAAGAAGGCTTTTAGTGTGAATTAAGGGCTAACTGGAGGAATACTGGTCCGACTAATCGCTATATAGTACAATTTTTGGCGCCGCTGCCAGGGACTTGTTATGTACAGAATTGTCAGTGCCTTTCGGTTTAAGTTATTCACCTACCAGAGCAGAAAGAAAAATTCCAGACTGAATAGAGAGGCGGTAAAATTCCTTCTCTGTATGAGGCGAGGATCTAGTGAGAGTGAAAGGATTAGAGTCACGAGCCAGAGTGTGGCAGCCCGGGAAAGACGGAATCCGAGTACGTCAAGAAGAACTCCCGCTAGACGCTCCTCTAGTATAGAGCAACTAGAAGATAGCATCGTTATTCCTAGTCCACTAGAGGACGTATCAGTTCCGGATCTAACATTTGGAACTACACCTAGCTCAGAAGATAGTACGGATAGTACAAACAACCCAAGTTCCTTCGGACCACCGTCGGAAGACTTGGAAGCTCAGCCGGACGAAATGGCTAAACAAGTTACCTGACTAAAATACTCTACTTTCTATGGTGACTGTAGCCAGGACGTAGATGATTGGTTGGTAGAGTTTAATTCCACCGCCCGAGTCAATCAGGAAGACGATGGAACGAGACTCCGGATTCTTCCCAGGTTGCTTAAAGAGGAGGCCTTAAAATGGTATAACAATTTACCACATAATGTTCAGACGAACTGGGAACAGTTGACGGATGAATTTGTGTTGACTTTTAGAGAAGCCGGAGGAGAGGCCAGAGCCCTGAGACGGCTCAGTAAGATAGCCATGAAGACCGGAGAATCTATTTGTAAGTATGGACAAAGAGTGAAAAGTTTGATTGCCAAACTAACCCCCGGAGTAGCTCAGAGTATACAGATTGAATGGTATGTGGCAAGGTTTCCGGAAAGAATGGGCTTCCAAATACGACAGTTCAGATTGGCCACTCTTAAAGAAGCGATGGAGGTAGCCCAACACTAGGAGAACTCCAAGCAGTCCCTACGCAAATCATTGAGGAGGGAAAAGAAGGACAAGACCGGACAAGACAAGAAGGGAAAGAAGAGCCGGAGGTCAAGCTCGTCCGAGACCGACAGTTCCGGATCGGAGGAAGACCCGTCCGAGTCGGAAAACAGCGACTCGGACCAACCTGCAAACAAAAAGAAGACCTCGAAAGGCTATAGACGGGTATCAAACCGGGCTATTGTAAAAGTTAAAGAAGAACCGGAGGTGGAGTCAAAACGAGCGATTAGAGAAATCCAAGAGAGTTTGGCTACCATCAAAGTATAGTTGGCAGAAAGTGGCAAGCAACGACGGATCCTTCCGGCAGCAAGAGTGAACGTTTGGTGTACTCGATGCGGGCAAGCCGGACACTACTCCAACGAGTGTTTCCGACTATCACCCCGGAAGGTACAATTCGTGGATGAGGAGGGAGCAGTTTATTACACTCTGCCGGAACCTAAGGATGAGACGCAGAGGAAGTACCAGTGTATCAAGTTGCCCCATCGTATGGACGGGGTCGAGCCTCACAACCGGTCTATCGAGCTCCATACCACTCGAATCCGAAGTACGCGGACCCGGCAAGACGTTACACCATTATGCCAAGACCGGTAACGTCTTATGGAGAACCGTCGCTGCCTACAAGACCACCGGTTCCAATGGAGAAGCAGTACGGGGCCTGTTTTAATTGTGGGGATCCGTCCCACTATCTTAATCAGTGCCCCTACCCCAGATCCGGACAAGGCAGACCTCTACCCTTACCTTGCCAAAACTGCCGGGAATACGGACATCATGTTGAGGAGTGCCCGGAACCAGCACGGCCACGGGTGACATTCAAGCAAGTGGAAGTGCCACCTCGTGAGAAGACAGCTCTAAATTACGGAAGCACTGAGGGCATCAAAAATCCGGATCGTTGACAGTGTCCGGTGGAGCTAACGGAAGAACGGGCGATTCAAGTCGCTCAAGTAAGCACCCGTAGTTCCACCCGTAAGCGTGTAGAAGAACGAAGGAAGATCCGACTTCATCGCCGGACGACAGGGGTAGGGTTGTCCCCGTCACGTCGAGTCCGTCCGTCAGGATGTCCAGACGGACGTCAGGATCCATCCCCGGCGTCCGTCAGGATGAAATCCAAATGACAACCGGCGACAGAGGATGATTCAGACTACAAAAATGGATGGACGAGCTTCGTCGCCGGGAGCTCTGGACGGCTGCGATGGACGGTCGGATGAATGGTCGGATGAACGGTCGATGTGGACGGTTGGGCTGGACGGTCGATCTGGACGGTCCGGTTGCATGGCCGAGATGGACCGTCGACCTAGATGGTCCATCTGGACCGTCGATCTAGACGGTCTGGCGGAACCGTCGATCTAGACGGTCTGGCTGGACGGTCGATCTGGATGGCCTGGCTAGACGGTCGATCTGGACGGCCTGACTGGACGGTCGATCTGGACGGCCTGGCTAGACGGTCGATCTGGACGGCCTGGCTGGACGGTCGATCTGGACGGCCTGGCTGGACGGTTGATCTGGACGGTCCGGCTGGACGGCCGAGATGGACGGTCGATTTGGACCGTCGATCTAGACGGTCTAGCTGGACGGTCGATCTTGACCGTCAATCTAGACGGTCTGGCTGGACGGCCGAGATGGACGGTCGATCTGGACCGTTGATCTAGACGGTCTGGCTGGACGGCCGAGATGGACGGTCGATCTGGACCGTCAATCTAGACGGTTTGGCTGGACGGTCTGGATGGACGGTCGAGATGGACAGTTTGGTTAGACGGTCAAGATGGACGGATTGGCTGGACAGTCGAGATGGATGGTTTGGCTGGATGGTCGAGATGGACGGTTTGGCTGGACAGTCGAGATGGACGAGCTTTGAATTTATTGCACTTAACCCCTAAACATCTGGACTCTTCTCCCAAAATGACAATTTGGAAAATACCATTATAAAGTATGATTTAGAAGAATATTTTGGAATTGGTATACAAACAGAAGTTGTAGATTCCATCCGTAAGGTTAGATCCACCAATGCTATCACCAATCTTTTTCTATACATTTTGAAAGGAAAATTCAGAATTCACTTACAAGCAAAATATTATCATTCCTCGATTGAAATTTGTTGGAATGGACTTAAAATGAGGTTGCGTTGACATGGTGATTTTTTGAAATTTTTATACTCTTTACATCTATGACCTCATTTTTGCAAATTCAATTTTGAACTAGGGTCAATGCAAGTTGACCACTTGACACACTTCCACATTTGTAATTTTAGAAAAATGTGTATTCTAAGAACAACAAATCAAACCATTAGATAAGACATGAACTAGTCAACTAGATAAAGTATCACCAAAAATTAGGATGACTTTGATCCAAGCAAAAACCAAACTGAAATAGGAAGCTGAATTTGTTCATCGTCCAAAAAATGGTTAACCCCTACATGCCCAAGGCACCCAAATCTGGTGTTGTTCAAACTTTGAAGTTAAAAAGTTGTTCTTGAATTCTAGTTATAGCATCAATAGTCTGTTCTTAAAAATATGTGATAGTGATTTTTCGATTCTAAACTTTGTGCAAGGGTACCTATTGCAATCTTGACTTGTTGTAGTATTGAGAGGTCTTGGAAATGTGCCTCAAAAACATTGGATCTTGGAGGAAAAATTACATTCAAAATTCATTTAAAATTAAAGAAAATTATGGTATAGATTTTTAAAAGGCATAAATTGATTGGGGTTATACATATTAGGTCCTCTAATCTCATATTTGTTTGGTCACCAATTTTTTAAATTGGACTTGTGAAAAGAGGATTGTAAGATTTCACATCATTTTTTTAGTTTTAGCACCCTCCTGGGCAAACATTATAATCTTTTACTCCATAAGTGATATTGTTTAGGATTTCTTTTCTATGAGGTAACTAACATGCCTAGTTCGAATTTATACAATTACAATTTTTTGAAAATTGATACACCTAATGAAAATGTTGACATGTTATTCAATTTAGAGCAAATTCTACAAAGCTCAAAGCAAACCTTGGGCATCTAGGATTCTAAGGATAAGGGATTAGAGTTCGTTATTGAATTTCTAATTACAAAACTTGCTAAATTGATTTTACATTGTTTGGCAAGAAATAAAAATAATAATCCGTGAGGGTTCTACCATCTAAGTATATAAGATTCTTCTACAGTAATAGGAAAACGGCCAATGGATTAACCCAAAAGACAAAGGCAAAGCAACAATACACGAGGGGAAAAAAAAATGATAAATGTACAATGTTTTATAAATCCATCAAAACGTGGTACATTGGTTTAGGCTTTACATTGCTCTACTTTGTACAACTTTAGAAATTTAATTCTATGCATCTATCTATTTGTACACAGCGTCATCCAAAATTATCTATTCTATTTCTTCAATTACAATGCCTCGTGCTATGCTGCTTTTCAAAAATCTTTGCAACTCTTCTCTTGATTGCAAAGTCGTCAAAAGCTGATGTGCGTCATAATTGTATCTGTTGTGTAAATAGGAGAAAATGGCACTCACAAGTGCAGGCTCATGGAAGGTATTGTCTTCAATGTAGTTCATTTCTTCCTCAAAACTCAATTCACCTTCGAATCCGACAGGCATGCCTTGAGAGTTAAACATTATGCTTTGTGGATGTGGTGCACGCACAAAAATGGAGAGGTCCGAGTCCCAATGTCCACCAGCAATTTGACCAAAATATAATCGCCGCCCTGGATCACCATCTCCAATTACCCTCTTAATCACCTCTGTCACCGCGTCATCATTCTCCCAGTGTATCTCCGCAACCGTTCTTGCCGGGAGGTGTCAATTGTCGTGGCCCCACTTCCAAAGCCAAGTCATGTCCATCCCCCAATGCGCTCTATTCGCGGGCCCCGGCAAATTTTCTTCATTGTGCTCGTAATGTTCAGGCATGTGGGCTTGGAGGCCAAACATTTTGTACAGCCTCGGATGAAATGGAGCCTTGCATTGTGCACATCTTTTTCGGGTGACCATGTGTGGAATGAGGCATATGGGGTGGTATAAATGGCCACATGTACCAAGATGCCATCCACCCTCGGGGCCAAATAGTTCTTGGCAAAGCATACATGTGGTGCCGTCTTGTACAAAATCGGGAACCAAAGGCCACACTAGTGGCCTAATCCCATCGCCATTCGCTGGCTCGTATCGATAGCGCTCCGTGTCGTATTGGAATTCCAAGTCTGGAGAACTATTCCAATCGATGCTTGCATTCTCAAGCTTCACTAGCAAATCATCAGTGAACATTTCTTCCACTCGAGGCCACGAGGTCAAGCCAAAATAACGTTCACCACCATCATTGAACTCCGCAGCCACTCTCTTCACTTCACGTTGCATCTGCTCAACCTCGCTTAGTGCTAAGCTGCATGTCAACTTCATGTTGCACATTTGAAGCAGCATGTGTTCCTTCTGCGGGTTTTGGACCAACCGCATATTTTGAGCACTTAATGCGGTCATGGTCTGCTCCAAGCCAGCTTGAGCTGTAGTAAGCACCACCACATCTGCCTTGGCTTTGTTGGCACGAAGTTCCAAAGCCCGCATAGCGTTTGTCAATTCTTCAATGTGGGCTTTAGTACTTCCAACCTTTGCTTCAGCTCGCTCCGCACGTGCACGCATAATATCCAACGTGGCACCTCCAACACTTGGAAACAAGGACCGTGACCGCACCCTAAACTCGTTTGCATTACTGGGGCCTGGTCTGTCTTCGTCTGCACCGTATGTAGCACGTTCGACCACCACATCAAGTGGTAGAATTTCGTCCGTACTCAACCGCCTTTCACGTGCTACGAGGTCGGCCTCGCGTGCGATGAGTCTTGCATTCTCATCCATAAGGGCCTGCACCCTAGCCCTTTGCCCTTCCAACTCTGCAGCATGTTGTCATAATGCGGCTTCATTTTCTGCTTGCAGTGTTTGGACTAATTGTCGCAAGCGAAGTACTTCATCACCTTCACCTTCCACTCCACCAATCGCATCTTCATTGGGTAGGTCTTCTCCGGTGCCCATGCCACCCTCTACCTCCATCACCTCCATCCCGGGTTGCTCCACTTGCTCTTTCGGGTTTTCTTGCACATTGGGTACATTGTCCAATGGCACGGCAGGGTTTGGTGGAATGCTGCGAGGTCTATTTGGTGATTAACCATGACGCATCTTGCCGAAGAAGGTTCTCCAATCCACATCTTTCCCAAGAAAAACTTCCGCATATGCCATTTGGCACAATGAAAGGGTCCCATCTCTTCTGGATCTCGAACCCCAAATTGCCAATGCCACTTCAATCAATCTCTTCTTGAAGTGCGGATGTCGGCACTGGTCGAAATTTACAACCCCGCATTTCACATTTACCTCGTACCGGTCAGGTGCCCAATGGCGGTTGATGTGGGCCCAATCTACGAACTTCCGACACGTCACTCTTGTCCACGGTGAATCTTCATTCATCCACCCCTCGTTTGCCAGAATCTCCGGGGCATTGAGTGTGCCCCAATCTAAGGTTGCCCTGTTCCCCTTCTTCTTTCTATTTGCGGACTCACCTCCATGTCCTGAACCTCGTGCTGCATCCTCTCCGTCCATTTTGGATACCTGTTCCAAATTCCCTGTACCTGTAGTCTGTTTGCGGATACACTGACAATTTGCTTTGCCTTCTGTTGCGTGAAGGCAACTGAAAAGTGGCAAAACAAATGCCAGATGTATAACACTTCCTCTCGAATTACAATGCAAAGCTTTCTCAAGTAAGGACAAAGCAACTCAAAAGAGGAAGCGATTTCAAATGAGGGGGATAAACATACTTATACCTCCGAATTACCGACCCAATTACGCCCGGTGATTAGGACGTAATCATGTCGTCCAGCTCGAATCCAGACAGTCCAGGGATGTGGGACGGCCTTGGAATGGACGGTTAATCCGTCCACGAAGGTTCGGGACAGGTTTGAAAAGCCGTCCGAAGGCTCGGGGCGCCGAAAAGAGGATTGGAAAATCATTACAACGTCGTCCGCGACGGCGAAAAGAGGATTGAAAAATCATTACGGCGCCGCCTGCGAGTTCCTTTGACGGCTTGCCCGTCCTGCTGGACGGCTTGCCCATCCCCTCGACGGCTTGCCCTTTGTGTGTTCATGATTGAAATTTTCTATTGCTACTACCAAATGATGTGAAAAATTCATTCAATTGAAGCAATTTTGGATCTCTCAACAAAGTTGTTTACAAAGTTTTTGAGATTTACAAGTTTTCTTTTCAATTCTTCAATTTGTTTTGCCATTGTTTGTAATAATTGAGTCAAATTACTAATGCATTTTATTATATATTTTATCTTTTACAACATTCACCATTGGATATATTTCATTCATGATTGAATAAATATTTATTTTATATTTCAATATATTCTTATTTATAAAAAATTTATATAAAGATTTTAATAATTTGGATTTGAAAATTTATTGGAATTTGTGTTCTGCATTTTGTCAAATACATTAAAATTCTAATAATACATGTAGATCTTTTACATATTGCCCATTGCATATATTTTATTCATCATTCAATAAATTTCTATTGTACATTTCAATATATGCTTATTTATAAACAAAATTATATAAAGATTTTAGTAGTAAATAGAAGGTTTATTGAAACTTTTATTTGAAGGTTTATTGAAATTTGTGTTCTTTATTTTATCTAATACATAAAAATTCAATAAAATTCAAATGATGAATGTGTAGCATAGCAAGCGCCAACCACTATCATACTACTAAAATCACAAGGTCCTTTGTAATACCATAATTTTACACAGTGTGATATTACAGAGGCCCAATACCTTTATAATATCACATTTTAACACCGTATAATAATACAAAATTGCAACAGCCACTCCACTTCTGTAACATCACATAGTGTTAAAATGTGATATTATAAAGGTACAGGGAATATTATGGATGTTAAGGTATTCTTGGCTTCACACTTCATTTAACTTGCATGGTTCGATGATTTTGAGAATTAACTAGCGGTTATATGAGGATGTCAGTATTTCCATTTAAAGATTAAATATTCTTTAATTATCTACATTCTATTCTGTGAAACACCATATTGGTTCACTTTTAATGTAATAGAAAATAAGTAAAATATAGATATGAGTTTTAGATTCAAAAGTGTTAGTATCCTAAATTAAACTAAAACCATTAGTTAGAAGACTTTTAGTATATAGGACAAGAAACTAGATCAAAATTTCAACCCAAAGGACAAATGTAATATATTACGGTTTTCGGCGAAACATTTGTTAGAAAACTATATGAAATATTAGAAGACATTCATCTATTTTTGGATTTGGTCTTACTTCAATTTGAAATTATTTGCTAAAATCACATAAAGTTGAGCAACATCAAATAGTCTTAAAAGGAAAATAAGAAAGAGCATTTAAGGTATAGGTTTAGGATATAGGGTGTGGAGTTTAGGGTATAGGGTACAAAGTATAGCGTATAGGGTTTAGGATATAGGGTATAGGGTTTAGGGTTTAGGGTATAGTGTATAGAGTATAGGGTTTAGGATACAGGGTTTAGGGTTTAGGGTTTACAGTATAGGGTTTAGGGTATAGGGTTTACAGTATAGGGTTTAGGGTATAGGGTATGGATTATTAGAGTTTAGGGTTTACTTGGAAACATAAATCAGAGTATAAGTTTATCTTTCAGCATAGATAGGGGAAGTCCTCTTGTTTTGGTGTATTGGATCAAATGCAAGAAGTAAGAATGTTTGTAATGAATCAATGATTCTATATTATACATTTTTTTTTCGGCGTTTTTTAGATATATTTTTTTTAATGAACGATTTTAAAATTAAGTTTACGATATCAGAGTTTAGCTTTTAGAGGGCCATTTTGTCTTTGATTTTGTATATTTGATATGGACTTAGTAAATTAGTGAATTTTTGTATGTTTGAATTGAGTACATGCAGGTTGAATATTTAAGAAATACTAAATTGTGAAATTGTTAGGTGCACTTACATATAGGGAAGCTTGGAATCAAATTACAATAATCCCAAAGGTGAAATTACTCTATATGGAATTCTAAAATTCATTGCATTTAAATTTGATCCATATAAATTATTTAAGTTGTGAGGGGATGCCTTGATCGTTGTAATACAAACATTGGCCACGACTTTCTTATTATGGGTGCAAATGAAATGACCCAATTTTTTATGTGAACATCAAAAATATTCCAGGTTTTAAATTAAGATGTTTTGAATATGGCCTTTTGTAATTTTGGTCTATGTTTTTTCCTTTATTTATGTGCAACTAAATAAAATTCCATTTTATTCGAGCCTAAACCCTAAACCCTTCATCTGCATTTGAATGTCATTATTGGTATTTATTTGTACATCCATAGGAACAAACGTGAACATTTAATTGGCACTCCAAAACTTCCCGCCACCATAGACAATGTAGTAGTTCAAACATGGACACCTGTCCTGACAAGTCCCAGGGTGGAAAACAAGATAATTGAGAAATTCCCCGAACAAGGATTCGCAATTAATTCCATGCTTCCAGTACTTTGGGCGACAGCTTGTTTCGACGGTCTTTTCGTCCCCTGGACGCCCTGGACGCCCATGGATGGGGGACGGAGTCCGTCCTCTTGACGGCATGACTGTCGATCTGGACGACGCGACCGTCCACTCGATGGCATGTCCGTCCTGTCGACGGCCTGACCGTCGATGTGGACGGCATGACCGTCCTCTCGACGGCCTGTCCGTCGATCTGGACAATGCGACCGTCCACTCGACGGCATGTCCGTCTTGTCGACGGCCTGTCCGTCCTCTCGACGGCATGTCTGTCCTATGGACGGCATGCCTGTCCAGCTCGACGGTCATGCCGTCGAGAAGAAATGGGTATATAGAAGGAGGTTGGATTCATTTCTGCCATAATCTCTCTTGCTCTGACGGTGCTCGCTTGTCTTGAATTGGTTGCAGTCCTTGCTTGGGAGCGTGGGTGCTTGTGAGAGGCTGGTTTGAAGAATAAGGGGGCGGTTTTTCACTTTGTGGAATCCAAATTCCTAATTCCTCTGGATTATCACTACTATCACAATGGCTGGTCGCGATTTCTCGAAGAGGAAGGTTGATGCGTGGTTTTCAGGAGTTGGAGATGGAACGAGTTTGGACCCGTCTGCGGAATCAGAAAGCCAGATTTCAGAGGCTGTAGCTGCAGAAGGAGCCATAGCAATTGTGGGTGCGGGAGAGTCTTCGAAGTCGAAGAAAAAACAACGGAAAAGGCACAAGGCCACAAATCCAGAGAAGTGGCCAAGCAAGGTTGCAACGTGCAAATTGCATAAAGTGGCGTTGGGTTTTTTTGAGCAGTATTCGATTTCGCAGTTGAACACAACATATGTGTCGCGCGGATTACAGGGGGTGGATGCCATGAAACAAAAATTCCACCACATGTTTTGGACAACAATGAGCGAGGATGAATGGTTGGAAGACCGCACAAAGGAATCCTTCAATCATTGGCTGGAGTCACAAGTGCAAACGTGCATCTTCAACCTTGCCCAAGTTGCGGAAAAAATCAAAGGCTTTCAAAAGAGTGTAGTTCCCAAACAACAAGCATTGAATTTGTTGCACAAGAAGGTGTATTGGTGGCATGAAGCAATGCGGGGACTATCTTCAAACAACATCCGTTCTGCTCCGTGGTTTCAGCGAAGTCAAAACTTGGCCTTTGGTCAACAAGCTGCGGGTGGAGTGGTTTTTCTTGAGAGAGGAGTTGTGGTGGTTCCGTTGTCTGGCTATAACAAACAAGGGGGGCACGGGAGGGTGCGCAAGGTTTGTCTTCAGAATTCGAACCATATTCCCGAGAATATGGAATTAGTTGGGAAGTCGGCCGTGCGCGTTGATGACTTGAAGAAGTCAAGGGAGAAGTTGTCCATTGAGGCATTAGTTTGTCCATGCGATCATCCAGGGGTCATCAAATTCTTTGCCATAAATGACATGACCATGGAGTGTTATTCTCAATGGTGGAATGGAGGTACTCTGGGCACCATGTTTACCCTTGATGAGAAGACCCGAGATCCAGACGAAATTGGGGAGGTGGCTTACCATGCAACTCTACAAACAATGCAAGCTATGAAACGACTTATGGCATATAGACAAAAGCGCACCGAACTTGCGTGGGCGTTGCTCTGCATTGTGGATGCAGTGCAACAATGTTCAGTACTACACAACGACATCACACCGGAGAACATCATGCTTCACTTTTCGAATGACGATGGAAGAACCGTGTGGATTGGTCTATGTGATTGGGGAATGGGTAGCCGTATCAATGAAGAAACCCCTTCTCTTTACCAATTCAGTTGTGCAAATAAGTTGCAGGCAACTCGCAAGCAACGTTGGTGGGTGGCTCCGGAGTTGATGTACATGGTTGGAGAGACAGGAACTTCAACATCTCCTAGTCGCATGGGTAAGCCACCATCTGTTAGTATACACACGGATGGATACTCCATAGGGAGATTGGCTATGAAGATATGGAAAAAGGATCGCGAAAATACAGAGATGATTTCTGACCATACGGCATTTGGTACATTTCAAGCGACACTGGGTGAATTGTGCAAGGTGGAGCCACTACAACGACGCTCAGTGACATTTGCCGTGCAACGTCTAAGTGGTGCTCCAACGTTTTGGACACCACCCGTGGATTGCTACCGCGAGGCCCGGAAAGAACAAGACCTTCAAGATGACTAAGCGTGCAATGAGGATTAGATGATAGTGTATTACCATAGATTTGCAAAATTAATGTTTTCTTAGCAAATGTGGTTATTATAGTATCGGCTTGAGGACATCCATAGCAATGTAGCACACTTTGTGCCTTCAATCCATTTTGTACTCGTTTTTATATATATATAAATGTATTTTATCTAAACATTGAGTGTATCTTTTTTTTATCACACCTCAAACAAGTAAACAACTACAACAAACACCTTGAAGTCAAATTTGACTATCAACCCAAATTTATCTTTTTATTCAAAATCAGTAGAATATTTTAATATTTTTGGCTAGTATAAGAATCCATTTTCTAATTATGCCTTTTTTAATTTAATGAAAAAATCTATTTATTTTGATTTTAGAAAAGCTAAATATGGAAATCAAATCATATTAGTTACAATATGTATCAAAATAAATTGAAACTCTTACCATAAATGAAGGATAGAATGAAAGGAACAAAAATACTTCATATTAATGCCGATTTCAATATGTAAGGTATTGAGCCTCAAAATCCATTGCATTTGAAAACATGAAGATCCTATTGTCTTTTGAAAAACATTCAACGTCTTCCATGCCTAAGAACGCGCCTAGAAGTATTGGCCGTTGCTTCTGCTACAATTGGTTCATTACCACCACTTTCTACTGTGGACCTTGTCGAGGCACTGTCCCTAGATAATCACTATCTCCTGGAACCTCACCATCTTCGCCTATACTAGCACCGATGGACTCGCCATCATCACTGGATGTTGCACTACCACTTTCGCTAGAGGCATTCGAATTTCGATTTCGTTGTGGTCGAATTATAGAAGACAATGTTTGAAGAGGCCGTTGGCCTGTTGCATCCATAATGCCATCTATACTAGGCCCTCCTATGTGAACTTCTCTTGAAAATGGTTGGGATGCCGCTTCTTCTCTCGTTAGTCTTCTACGTGTTCTAGGACTCACACGTTGACTAGTAGTACCTTCATGTCGTGGATGCTTCCCTCGATTATTGGCGCGTGTAGGTGGGTGCAATGAAGTCGGGTTTGTAGTCGTACGCTGGGACACCATACTAGCCAATCGTGTACCTATCGTTGAAGTGGGTCCATGTAGACGAACTCCGGAATTAGATGGCCTAGCTGAACTTTGGATTTGTAGATTCTCTAGTATTGGTATTTGACGTTGTAGTGCAACATCCCTTTGACTTGGAGGGGGCATATCTAATTCTCCACCATGAGGGGGCCCTTCTCCGTGGGTGGTCCTCGTAGGCAATGATTGTGGTACTATTACGTCTTGTTCACGTCCTCTTTCCATGTCAACACTATCTCTTTCCATTGGGGCATCAACTTGTACATCGATAGGATCTGGATTTAGTGGTCTCGGTGCCACAATGTCTTCATTCGTATTTCCCCCGCTTGGCCCAACATTCCACCCTTGTGGTATTTGTGGTGGACTTCCATCATATCCCTCGTGGTCATTGTCGTTATTATCCCCCTCTTCAAAGTCAAATACAGATGCATCAATTAGAGGACGCACTCCTCTCGCCCCCTGAAATCCATGGAATGGTGGGTCATCGCCATCATTGGAACTATCATCTGAATCGTCATCATTGGGGTTAGAGCGAACCGAACCACGGTCTAGACCATCCGATTCATCGGTCATGGAATCTTCTGACATCATGTTCTCGGTATACCACCTTGTCGGATTTGCTGCAGCCCTTTCTCTAAGAGTTTTGGAATTGGTGTAAATGTAAACCAATTCTTGAGCACGCTCTGATGTCAGTCTATTGCGTGATTTGTTGTGGACAAACAAATACATGCTCCAATTGTGTTCACACGACGATGCAGAGCACACTTAGGCGAGGATCTTTTTTGCAATTGGTGCAAGTGTACGAGCACCGGCTCCGAGAAGGTCCCACCATTCGTGAGGCTGCAAATTTAAAGTGTTTACATCGGGAAGTCCACCAAAAATGCCCCGACGATCTCGAAATACTTGGTACTCAGACAAAGCTGAAGCAAATGCTTGATCTGGAACAGCCAATTTGCGCAATACTCTCAATATGCCTTCTCTTGCCTCGTCATCATCCATTAGCAAAACTTCGTCAAGTAAAAAAGGATTCAATAGAGCCCCAGCATAATGCAAATCTGTCCTTAGCATGCCCCAACGCTTGTAGAAATCATCGATGGCAGGAATTGCATACCGTGGTTCCAAAGAAAATGGTGGATCCCGTAGAGATAAAACATGCTTTTCCACCTTTTTCATCACAAGCCATGCCTTGTCTAAGCATGGGTGCTTGTCATCAAACTCTCTAAGAGCAACCAATACAGGCTCCACTATGTGCACAAAGTTTAAACATCTCCTCCAAAATTCATCCGTTCGTACATACCGTCGCACATCGTTGGCTTTTATTTTCTTTTCCTCTGATGTCAATCTCTCTGTGTACTCATTCCATTGCGGATTGTGGACTGTTGATTCTATCGCTACCCTCACATGTACCAAACGCTCAATCATAAGAAACATGGTTGCAAAGCGTGTTTCAACGGGATTCTTCAAAATGAGATTAGGAGAATGTCGTCGAAAAATTGCAAGTGTCATGTGATGTGTGCGAATGTATTTTACAATTGACTTGGCTTTCTTGACCATACTTTTTATCCAATCTTGTTTGCCCCAATCTTCAAGTAGAAGGTCAAGTGCATGTGCTGAACACCCTTGAAAATATAAGTGTGGAAATTGACGAAGTAACAAAGCACTAGCAGCCAACATGTTCGTTGCATTGTCTGTACAAACTTGTACCACATTTTGCGCCCCTACCCTGTCAATATAATCACCCATGCAATTAGCCACATAAGTAGCATCTTTGCGTTCGCCTGTTGTGTCTATGGATCCAAAAAACACCTCTCCACTTGTACATGCCAACATGACATTCATCAATGGTCGATGGTTGACATTGTCCCATCCATCAGAGCATATTGTAACGTCGTACTTGTGGATTGGTGCCTTTGTCTTCTCCACTACCATTGCCGCCACTTCGTCTTTTGTAGATTTCATGAGGTTTGTACGAAGTACATGGTACGTTGGAGGTTTGTAGCCAACTCTCGATTCTGATGTTGATTTCACGGCATCCAAAAAAGCTGGATGCCTCGCTACATTGAAAGGTATATTGGCTTCATAGAAGAACTTAGCCCACTTTTTGTCTAGTACTTGCTTGTTTGATGTATTCATTCCTTCTTGCACAGACAATTGCCTCATTGATCGACTGTGGGCCAAACTCGGGTTGGGTGCGTCTGATGATCGTACTTGAGAGCTTTGTCCCCTAGTGTTTTCTCCTCCATCGTTTCCTGAGATTGAGGCATCAGGTTCTTGTTCACCACGTACAACACTCGGAAGTACCATTGATGGAGATGTCACTTCCACATCCTGTCCACTCCTGTCCGAAGTGCTTGCAGGTATATCCCCTCCGCAATTAAAAAACATTAGCTTCACGGCTGCACTAACTTTAGTGCAAGCTCTCACTCCAGGGAGCTTGTCTATTCGTCGGTACCCCAAATGGAAAAGCAATCGATCTTTTCGATAGCTTAGCAAAGCTTCGCAAAACTTGCAAGCAACTTTTCCATCCACTCGTAGTGTGTACCAAGGTTCCTAATGTGATCTTCCTCCACCCATTGCTCTTATCTATTCTTTCCTACTTGCCCCTGCACAAGAAAGAAGATTAGTATTCTGTATGAAATGCGATGTAGAAGCAATACTTGTTGCTCTCACAACAAGTGCCACCACAACATATTCTTCTTGGATTTTGCTTTACCGCAATGGTTGTACTCCAACCAAGTCATGAAAGCCAAAATCAGCAAGGAAAAGTAATCTTGAATAGGCGTAAGTCCTTAATATACACCTTTCAGGGCGATCCTAAAACCCTAAAATCCAGCTAGATGGACTAATGCAGGCGTCTGATGTGTCGACGGGTGGACCCTAAGCCCAACGGAAACGGCCTCCCGTCTTGGGGACGGCTTCCCGTCTTGGGGACGGCTTCTCGTCTTGGGGACGGCTTCTCGTCCTGGGGACAGCTTCCCGTCCTGGGGACGGCTTCCCGTCCTGGGGACGGCTTCTCGTCCTGGGGACGGCCTGCTGTCCGAGGGACGGCTTACTGTCCGGGAGGCCGTCTAGGAGTCCGTCCACAGCTGGACAGACTTCATCCATGCTGAAATGGTCACGTCAGTATTGGTGACGGATCCTGACGACGTCACAACACGTCAGGACGGACGCGTCATGACATCCGGACGTGAAAAGCCCACGTCACGTCCGGATAGACAACCCTGGACAGGGGCAAGCCAAACTCCAGATCCTTCGGATCATTCCGGAGATTCTCAGAGTGAAGGAGGTGTAGCTGACAATGAAGAAGGGGTAGCAATCGCTTCCCCATTTCTGGATGTAAGTCAAGAAGTTAGAGAGGACATTATTCGGACACAAGGACCAAATGACCCTGTCCGGGAGGTACTTGTGCCGAAGACTATACTCAAACCGGATTCTTAAATCCGGGTAGATGAGTATGATATCCTACAGGATATCAAGGCCCAAAAGGCCAATGTTACTATTGGTCAGTTGTTACATGATAATCCTAATTATCAAAAACAACTGAAGGAGTCTTTGATCCGTTCACGCCGACGAGCGATCCGACTCCCACCTATGGCGACCAACTTCGCGGAGCTGGAAGATTTTGGAGCGCCAGAGGTGATAGTGGAGATTGACGGATGTACCATCCGGAATGTACCGGTGGATGGAGGATCCGGAGTGAATTTAATCCTCGAAAGTACGGCATTCGATCTTGGGTATACCTCCTTTGAGGAGACTCAATAGACTCTCCGGATGGCGGACCAATCGCGGGTTATCCCGGTAGGGAAGCTCTCTGGATTGTCCACGCAGATTCATGGAAACACCTATGCATTCAACTATCTGGTGATCCGGGTAGGAGAGGGTCGACCATTTCCTTTGCTTCTAGGAAGGCCATGGTTATACATGGCCAAAGTTAAGGTTAATTGGGAGAAGAGGGCTTTTGTCTTCGGAGATCCTCCGGTCACCTTACCCTGGCGTCTGGAGGAACATCTGGGAGAGACCAGTACGCCAAAAGGATACACATCCAATTGGACCGAATCCGAGGATTCGGACTCCAATACGGCATACCAAGTTGAGCAGTTCCGAGAGACGACGGAAGGAGATGTTGGTTTTTCGGCACCTGTTCCGGAAAAGGGAATTATTCCTTTGGAAGAAGACCTTAAGGATGTACCAATTGATCGCTCCCTCGGACAATCTGATTTTCAGTAGTCGGAGGAGTGGATCCGGAAGCAACTTGCAGACGAAACACTCCTGCCTCGTCCAGACGGTCAACGGATGTCCTGGAAACAATTGGTTGACAAGTTGGACAACCAAGAAGCTGAGGGTGTCAAACCCATAGCTTCACCAGATGACTATGAGTCCGTTTCCGTCGGAGTAGACAAAACTTTCTATATAGGGAAACGTCTATCTAAGCAGAAACGGAAGGAGTACATGATGCTGTTAGAAGAATACTCCGATGTCTTTGCCTGGTCACCCACCGACCTTACCGGTATTCCTCCGGAGTTAGGAGAACATGCCATTGATCTAGTTGAAGGAACCATACCAGTTCAGCAAAGGCAGTACCGCCTCAATCCAAAGTATTCAATGCAAGTTAAGGAGGAACTTGACAAGTTGTTGAAAGCCGGATTCATCTATCCGGTGAATTACTCTGGATGGGTCTCGCCCATTGTGATCGTACCAAAGAAGGTTGGAGCGGATGGAAAGGTGAAAATCCAGGTTTGTCAGGACTTCCGGAAACTGAATGCAACCACCAAGAAAGATCATTTCTCGCTACCATTCATAGATATGGTATTGGATCATGTATCTGAGAGGCAATGCTTCAGTTTTCTGGATGGATTTTCTAGATATAACCAGGTCCTAATCCGGAGCCAAGATCAGCTAAAAACAACGTTCACCACCGATTGGGGAACATTCGCTTTTAGCCGGATGCCATTCGGATTGTGTAATGCTCCCGGTACCTTCCAGCGACTTATGATGGATATATTTCAAGACTTCCTTAAACACTTTTTGGAAATCTTCATAGATGACTTTGCTGTTTTCAACCAATGGAGCGATCACCTCACTTACCTCCGGAAGACATTCCAACGATGTCGGGAGACTAAGCTCAAGTTGCACCCGGGTAAGTGTTTCTTTGGATTAGCTTCCGGACTGCTCCTAGGACATGTGGTCAGCCAGAGAGGAATTGAGGTGGACTTAGGCAAAGTCCAAGTTATGATCGGACTTCTGCCACCCAAGAATCTCCGAGAGTTGCGCGGATTCCTTGGATGCGTAGGATACTACCGGAGGTTCATTGAGGGGTACGCCCGGCTTGCCAGTCCATTAACGGAGTTGCTCAAAAAGCAAACAACATACGAATGGACGGAAGCCCGGCAACATTCATTTGAGGAGTTGAAGAAGAGGTTGATATCGGCTCCAATTTTATCTCCACCAGACTAGAACAAAGAATTCCATGTCACGTTGGATGCTTCCGGTTGGTGTCTAGGAGCAATTCTGTGGCAGCCGGACGAGAAAAATCAAGAACGGCCAGTTTACTACGCCAACAGGCAGATGAGTCTGGCTGAACGGAACTACAGTGCAACGGAACGGGAAGCTTTGGCAGTCATATATGCCTGCAAGAAATTCCGGCATTACCTACTTGGATACAAGGTAACGTTCTACACTGACAATGATGCTTTCAAGTACCTGGTCGACAAACCGGACCTTTCCGGAAGGCTTGCGAGGTGGATCCTATTACTGCAGGAATTTGACTACAAGGTGGTAGTCAAGTCCGGAAAAAGTAACTCCAATGCGGACTACCTTTCTAGACAAAGAGGGCGAGAAGAACCATTGAGTCTAACAGATGAGTTCCCGGATGAATTTCCGGAAATTCTTCGGCCCGAATCAAAGGAAGAAACGGCCCCCTTCTCTGTATTTCAGATAGAGAGAAGAGACAATCCGGATTTCCGAATGATTACGGATTATCTCCAAACCGGAGAATATCCGGAAGGATTGAGCAGAGAAGAGAAGAGTGTGTTCTAGCACCGTGTAGCTCCTTACTCTATCATACAAGGGGTGTTGTTCAGACAAGGCGCCGATGATAAGCTAAGAAGGTGCCTGGAACCGGAGTATAGGAAAACAGTCATCCGAAGTCTACACGAAGGACCCGCCGGAGGCCACTTTGCATCAGTATCCACCATCGAGAGGATCCGAGCAGCTGGATACTGGTGGCCAACTATGAATAAAGATGTTCACCTCTTTGTTCGGAGTTGCGATCCTTGCCAAAGGACCGGAAATCCAGTTTTCCGGAATCATTGGCCACTTACCCCCATTGTTCCTTTAGCTCCATTTGAAAAGTGGGGTATAGATTTCATAGGACCTATCGCTCCGATAGGTTCCCAACGAAATTGGTACATAATCCTGGCCACCAATTATGCAACCAAATGGGTGGAAGCGAGCCCCACCCGGAAAAACGATGCCCGGACAGCTACGGATTTTTTATACGACAAAATCCTAATGCGGTATGGCTGTCCTTTGGAGATAGTTAGTGATAGGGGAACTCATTTCCTAAATGAAATAGTTTCCGCACTAACCTATGGGTATAGAATCAAACACCGGAAGACGACGCCCTACAACCCCAAGGCCAACGGACTCACGGAGAGAGCAAATGGAATTATCGGAGGTATCCTAAATAAGGTAGTGACCTGCCACAAGACGGACTAGGACCGGAAACTTAGCTCAGCCATCTTCGCATACAACACCACCTAGAAGAGTACTACCGGTAAGACTCCCTTTTTCCTAGTATTCGGGAGGGAAGTATTATAAGGAATAGAAACGGAAATCGAGACGTTCCGGATCTTGGCAGCTCATTTTGGGAAGAGATCAGAGGATCCTCAATCTCGCTTGGCGGAGATTGAAGCACTGGAGGAAAGTAGAGGGGATGCTCTGGACCTCACTGTTCAAAACTAGAGACACCGGAAGCAAATATTTGACCGGAAGATATCAAGGGGAACCGGCATCACCGAAGGATGTTTGGTCCTACTGTATGACAGTTGGTACAAAGATTTTTCGGGTAAGCTTCACACTAGATGGATCGGCCCCTACAAAGTAGTAAAGATTTATCCAAATGGATCGTTACAACTTTCTGACTTAGATGGGAATCCTCTGGACACCCGGACGAATGGATCCCGTGTTAAACTGTACCTACAGGATTTATCCTTGTAGGGGTTCACGGGGACGTTCACGGGTAAGGAAGGGATAATGTGGGAATGCGATCCCACATGCTAGACCCATAATACTAGCATAGGACGAAAAAATTCAAAAATTGTCTCCTTCAGAGGGAAAGTTTTTGAGTTCTCCTAGGAAGTTAGGGCAAAATAGGAAAACCGGATTTCCGGATCCGGAAATATTTCATTAGGGCTAAAAACCTAAAATCCGGAACCCTAGAAAGTTCCGGAAATCGGATGATAGCGCCGGCCCTAAACCGGAAACCGGATCCGTACTAGGGATAGGGTTTTGCCGCCAAAACCTGTCCCATACATCGGGCCAGTATAAGAGGGGGACTGTAGCCGGCCACGGGCACACTTATCTTCTTTTTTTTGTTCTTCCACCGACGTATTCCGTTTTCCCCGCTTTGTTAGAATTCCGGTAGACTGAGGGACTGTGTGAGTTGCGATCGTGCAGGGGTTACCGGAGTGAAAGTGGTGAGCAGAGATTTAGGGAGAGATTGTATGAGGATTGTTCTTAAGCACGATGGCTTCTAGGGCAAGCCGACGGAAGTTGAAGGATCTGCCTGAGGATTCGGAGGATGAGATGCCGACACCAGTAACTCGACCAAGGACCATCCCGGTAATGAAGGTGGTTCCGGAAGTTCCAACGGAGGAGGACCGGCTGGAGCGCCTACGGGAGCATCTCCACAACATGGGGTGTGATGGACTCCTAGAAGTGCCGTGGGGGATCCGAGAGGAGAGTCTGGTTTCGGACATACTTCGTCTGGAAATTAGTATCTTGGATACCACCATTCGAGCGAAGCTAGACTTGTGGATGGTGAACACTTGGCGGGCCATCTACAAGTTCCGGGAGGCACCGGACAAGGTCATGGAGAAGAACCAGGAGGTGATGGAGGGTGAATTCCGAGCACCCGCCAACCCAAAGGAAGGTCACTAGGTTTCCGACCTGGTGAATCCGGAGTACTAGGATGTGATAGCGTTTTTCAACCCTATCCTCCATTCCACCAAGCCGTGGCGAGTAGTAGCGAAGGTAGCCTCCACCATCTTGGGGAGCCTCCAGGGAAAGATGATGATGGACTAGACAGCCATCATCCACGAGCTAGTCGGAGACTTAGTGCGTGCCCTCTGGTCCGGAAAGAAGAGCCAGAGTCCTCTTCCGGCATATTTGTCTCATTTGTACGCCCACCACTCTCTGCTCAAGGCGAACGAGGAGATTGCGTATCAGGACCTAGTCCAACTTCAGCAGTACGGAGGAGAGGAGCCCTCACCTCGAGACGGACCGGACGATGAGGACACTGAAAAAGAGGAGCCGGTCTCTCCGCTAAAGAAGAAGAAAAGGCGGAATAGGACACCGCCGATAAGTCCGTCAGAGGAGCCTCCTACACCGGAACCACAGGAAGAGGTTCAGGAGGTAAAGACGGAGACCGGACCCGTTTCGAAGGGAGTCCAACCATCCTTGCAACTGGTTGGGCCGGTACGACCGCACACCATCGCCACTCAGGCCGAGGCCGGACCCTCCCGGACCCGGATGATAGAGGTGGAGGAGAGGGACCGGACAACCATGCGATTGGGAGGGTCGCCCGTAGAAGACATCCAAGAGATGGCTCAGCATCTGGTGTGGCGGGCAGACGATCTCACCCAGATCTGCGAGAACTATGATGGAGCCCTCAAACGAGTGTGCTGGAAGATGGCGCTAACCGACCGGAACGCCATTTTCCGGAGGACGGATGCATTGGTGGCAGCGGAGCAGCAAAACAACCTCCTCATAGCAGAACAGAAGAATTTGGTAACAGAGCTGGGGACATTGCGCGTAGAAAACCGGACGTTGCGAGACCAAGTCCGGAACTCGGAATCCCGCTGTGTGGATTTAGAGAGCACCATCCGCACCGCTAAGGAGAGAGCCCGGCTCACAAAAGAAGACCATTGCCGGCAGATAGCGGCCTTGTGCCAAAGTGTAGTTCAACTCCGGAGCTCTCTGGATGTGCCGACAAACTATATTAACAAAGTCCGGCTGTTTGAAACTAACCTCGATGCAGCCGCCAGCTCAAGCCGGGTTCCTATTGTCAAATGCTTACTGGAGCAGGCAAGACGAATGGATACATCTAGGGCCTCGATGAGGGAGATGATGGAGTACTTTATGTCCACGGAGTCGGATCCGGCACTTCAATCTCCCCCGTCAGCGCAAACTTTGGTGGTTCCGGAAAGCAACGATCCGGAACCTATGGTTACGGAGGTCTCACCGGTGGTACCGGTGAATCCGGAACTTTCACCACCAGCCGGAAGACCAGAAGGAGTGGACTGGGGAGCAGTGGTACCTCCGGGAAGTGAGGACCTGCTGCCGGTGACTCCGACTGTCGTACGCGCAGTTAGTCGTAAGTATCCTGACAACAGCAAATTGTTGCAAGATGACACGAATTATCGGTCCAGGGAACTTCTAGTATGATATCGATTGAATGAGAAGTATCCGGATTGTGACTACTCACTTAATCTCCCTTATTTCACTTATCCTATCTTGTTCCGGAAACTTAGTACATTCCGGATTCCGTTCCGGATCCGAACACACCCGAATCTGAGTTCCGTCTTTCTTCCGTCACTGGTTTTTGTTGCCTCTGTTTTACCCTCAGAGGGTCCGCCCTTGATCTAGAAAGGGGTGGGGACTCACCACTTGTACAATTATTCTCTCTGTACTCTAAATCTACTAAACAACACACCCAAGACAACGCAGTTGTAGGAGGAGGGAGGAGTATTCTCTCACAGTTTCCGGATTGGCCGATCCGGAATCAGGTCACACAGAGCACTTTCCACACCTCTCTTACTACAACGACGGATCAGAACTTATAGACCCAAAAGGATAGAATCTCAAGGAGAAGACAATTTACCAAGGGGGAGGTTGGCAGACTTTCCGAAGTAGCGGGAGATCCTTTCCTTTGGCGGTTGCTTAACTCCGCACAGAACCCTCCTGGTTCCGGACTCGCACGAACCTCTACCCTCTACTCCGGATTGCGGTTCCAGCAGTTTAAAAGCACGTTGCACTTGCACTCCCTTACTCAGCTTTGCATCCCTTCTCACTCACTCCACTCCCAGACGATCCGTAGCTCAAGATCCGGATTCCTTCTCTCCCTCCCTTTTCTTTCTTCAATACCAGATCATACACCCATGCATACACCCCGCTCAAAAAGACCTTGTCTAAGCAAAAAATGCAGCTATAGGTATCCTGGCTGACTTAGATTAAGAAAAGAAAATTGTAAATACATTCGTGAAAGCACTAAAATCCAATGGAGTAGGATGGAATGGAATGGCAGACAACTAACTTGCCTGCCCTTAAAATACTAACACAAAAACCCAAAGTCAACTTCTAAAAGCCTGAAAAGGAAACCCGGAAATCCAGGCCACCAATCCCTGAACCTCCCGGGATATTTGGACAGATTGCTAACAGCCGTCCGAGATAACCGGATTTCCTTACTATCCGCCTAAATTTCCGAAAACCGGGTCCAAGCTCGGAACCCCATTCCGGATCCTATACCTCCTCTCCTACCAATCCTAATGTCTTGGCTTCCGTCCTTTCTTTGAACGACTCCCCGCTTGGCTGGTAGGCGTCCCCTTTGTGTTCTTAGCTGGCGTAGTTCTTGCGGTGGCCCGAGTCTGGATATGGCGCGTGGCTGGAGACGGATCGCTGTCGTCTTCGATTCCGGAAGTGGAGTGGGCACTCTCCTCATCCGAATCTTCAATAACTTGGACTTTCTTTTCCTTCTCTGGTGTTGTATCCTCCAACGTCGCGGGTTCCTTCCTTTCTCTGGCGTGGTCTCTTGTATGTGCACAAATCCTTTCGGATTGGTCCGAGCCGGATTTGTCATCCCACCGATCCGGTTGATGAGATCTCCCCGGACCTGCTGTCCCGGAACCTTGAATGTTCCGGCCATCAAATTTGGCATTGTTTGTGCCTTGGGAACTTCCGGAGTTGAGAACTTAGATGGCACCGGAACCGATTTCGCGCTAGACTCCGGTTCCGGTTCCGAGGCTGGCCTCAAATTCAACTCCGTCATCCGTATCTTACTGGCAGAAGGCTTGGCTAGTGTGAGTATCCCCCTCAGACCCTCCATCCGGGTTGCCTGATCCGCCACTGGCTTTCCTGGGGTACCTGCGACAAAAGGAAGTTCCGGAAAGGTGGAGAAATCCATCGCATGGTTTGGGTCGATGGCTGCCAGCAACTTCTGGATCTCCTTGAAAACTCGCTCTATTCTCGCGGTGAAGTCTACGAGGATGGTAACTACCTTGGTTTCGGTAATGTGGCCTTCGGATATCATCTTGGAGTCAAACAAGGCAGCCTTCGTGATGATGTCAGCTTTGTTGTTGACTGCCCCGGTTAGATTCTTGACCAACGCGAGGGCCTCCTTTTCTTTCTCTTTCGCAGCTACCATTTCTCCTTCCGCCCAATTCACCCGAGCCTAGAGTATATTCCGTTCCGCCTCCAATTCCAGGATCCGCTCATCCCTCTTCTTCAGGTCCTCCAGCTTGGGCAGTCACTTGACAGCTTCCACGATCTGATCCGGATCCACCTTCAGCACTTCCGCGGTATCTATCACCAGATCCGACAATCCGTCGTGAAGTACCTTGGCTTCACGTATCCAATCGAGCCCCGCATTGAAAAATGCGGATTCTGTTTCCATCTCTGGTCCCTTGCTGGACTCCCCCCTCTCAATTGCCGGTGGCTTGATCCTCGACCCCGGATCGGTTGATTTCCTCTTCTTGGTCCTTGGGTCCGTCAGATGCTCCTTGGGAAGTTCCTCCGGTTCAGACTCGACCGGATCCTCCGCTTCCTCCCCGGAAAGTCCGTATGACAAGAGTGTCTTTCCGGTGTCATACTGAATTATTTCCGCTGCACTCAAAAGTTCCTGTTGATGGTACAGATGAAACAAATACGTGCTAACCGGACTTGCTTTAGCTCGTGTCACGTGATCCGCTAATTTAGCCACTATCCCGGCTATGATCCTACCCCAGTGTACTATCCGGTTCTCCATAGCCCTGAAGATAGTGTTGGCCACCGTAATGGTAACCCGCGTTGGCTTTTCCGGATATAAGATCGGAATCAGAAACTCTAGAACCCGCCTATGTCTTTCGTCCTTACACTCGCTGATAGCAAAGCCGTCTTTAGGGTTTGCAGTCCCGGTGAACTTCCCAGCTACAAAACGGTCCGTCCGCGATGCTAAACCGTTCCTACTCTTCCGGAACTGATAGACGTCCGCCCAGATGTCCTCGGTCCACGCGACTGGTCGTCCTCTCAAAGTAAGCTCATACTGATTCGGAACACCGTGAAGTAGCTCTTGAATCATTTCCTCACTCTTGAGATTCCACGGTCAGTGTAGTAAACCGACACATCCTAACCTAGTCAGGTCCTCCTCTAACTGTTTGTGTAGTTCCGGGCTATCCGGAATGGCTGGAGAGATAACCCGGGCAGATACCGCTGTCTTCCGTACTGGTCCGGATGCCATAAGATCTACGTGAGAACGAAAGGAAAGTAGTCCTACCTCAGTCGCTAACTCACCACTCTTTCCCTCAACTACTCATACAAACAGTCTCGGGTATACAGAACAGAAAAGGGAAGAGGAAACCCTAGGAAGATGGCTTAAGTACTAAACTGTCTCTCTACGGTCTTAAGGACAACGGCTACAGGTCCGTTGCCTCAACGGTATCCTACTTCCGTAGCTACGGGACCTATACGGTAGGTTCCTGTGTCTCGGATGAGTCCGAATTTCGGATCCGGATAAGTTCCGGTTACAGGTGGTGCCGGAACGCTTATTTCCTAATTCAAGTTATCTGGTCCAAAAATCACACTCTAACTATTATTTTTTTTATTTTTTTTTCTATATTTCGCACCTACTTCTTGCATTATTGATCCGTTTCCGGATTCCGGATTCCCACACCGACCATTGACCTGATAGGTGCTTCTCCGGAAGTTCACGTCGGCCGGCCGGTACAGTCTTCTCCGCGTCATAAGAGGACTCAGAAGGATGCTAGAGGGAGTCCGGACACTCAGATAGTCGGGACCAAGAGTGTAGACAGGGACACCAGTATTGTGGAAGTCCTAAGATGGGGCCAAAGGGGTCCGAATTTGTTTTCTTCGGAGGGTAGCCGGAAAGAGGTAAAGCTGGATCTTCTGAAGGACTTTGTTCCTCCTAAAGATCCGGATTCAAAAGAATAGTATGCGGTAGTGTAGTATAGCGGCAATACCGGAGTCCGGCAGTCAAAGCCGGAAAAATAGAATCTGGAATTTTCCGGAAATGTAGCGGACCAGTAGGAATGCTTTGTAGGATTTTTAGGATGACATTAGTCTTAGTATAAGTAGGACTTTTAATGGCCTTTCTGGTCATTCACAGCCATCTCATAGTTTCAGCATTGTACCTTTTTCTGAGCTTAAATCTAAAGTGTGTTGGAGTATCCAATCTCTTATCTTTCTTGTGTACAGTATATGTTTGTAAGAGGTGTGAGTCCGTTCTTACGTTTCCGGGACTGAGAACTTACCTTGTGTGGCAAGAGTCAATGTTGTGAGAGTATCCGGATGTATTAACTTGAGGGGGAGATCAACCGGATGGTTCCGGTAGTAGGATTAGGGTAGTACTGCTTGGATGCCAGTATAGCCTGCATGTAGGATATAGCCCTAGGTGAAAAGGGGTATCTGAGAGGTTGCTAGCAAACTTCCGTGTACGGAGGTATTGCCGGACGTGCCCGAATTCCGGATTGCCGGAATTCCTCGTAGAACAGAGTCAAGCCCCGGCGCAAGCCCAAGAAAGTACAGGAGAAACCACTCAGTCGACAGGAGGCTCAGTGTTCGGTTAAAGGTTAGAATGTCGTTGTAGTTCTTGACCGTCCCTATGTGACCTAATCTGGAAGAACTTCCGGATTTGTGAGGCGACGGAACAGGAGGACACTTCCGGTCCCTGAAGAGTTAGGTTACTGTTAGTATTAGAGAGAGAGAGAGAGTGAAAGAGAGCGTGTTTCCGGACACAGTAAGCATCCAGACGGTGGATCTGGCCACTCGTCATCCAAACCCAGGGATCCCGGAAGGGACACTAAAACGGTTTCCGGATCCTTCCGGAACCCACCCGGCACTAGTGTCCAGACCGGACCTATAGTCCGGAGCAGTTTGACGGAGAGAAAAGTGAGTGCTTAGACCGGGATAGCCTATAAAACTGTAATCCACAAGTCCTCGTGGGAACGATTCCGGAGCGATTTACTCTAAGAAGGCCTTTGGTGTGAATTAAGGGCTAACTGGAGGAATACTGGTCCGACTAATCGCTACATAGTATATGTCAAAGTTCTTTTGAGCTTTTTGTTGGGTGTTGTCTTTTGTTTTAGTTCTTATATTGTTTGGTCTGTGTATTGCGCGGCAGTGTTTTCTCAATTTGAATTATGTTCTTCTTCAATCTGTGGCTTTTTTTGCATGATAGATGATGAGAACTTTGGAGGCCCATGTTCCGAAAGGTGGATTCGCTTGTGCAGCTTCTACTGACTCCATCTTAGACTATGGGCAATACATCATTCTCAGCACTGGAAATTTACTGTATTCGGCCGCTATTGCAAATTCCACCATGGATTTCTCGACGAAGCCTATTGAGGACAACTGGTTGACAGTCCTCCGAGTGGTAGGACGCGTCCGCAGCTTTCTTGCTCCCCGTCGCCACTGCGATCCGTTGGCCAACATGCTTTGCCGTCTACTTCTGATCGAATGACTGAAAGAAAGCTTTACGGGGAGGAAGGTTGTCCAAGCATTGGAACAAATGTAACTTTAGGCATTGCAAGTGAGATTTGCCAAGTGCGTCCAGATATTGCTTCCTCTCTGCCCCGCCTTCCTCCACTGACGGAAAGTGTCCAAACGAAGCGATCTCAGAGCTCTTCCATGTATATTGCAGAGGCAACCACACCGGAGGTTCCACTATCTCCAATTCATAGACGCAGATACTTGAATGTTCCAAAACGTCAACGCTCAAGTCTTAGTGGAGAGTCCCGACTAGAAGGGAGCCGTCGTTTATGAGATGCTGCGGAAGAAAGGTCCTTGGAGAAGCAAAGGTGGGACATCATTCGAGAGCGGTCCACAATTTGTACTGGATACAGTAGAGGACCGGAAATATTGAAGGCATATGAGAAGTTGAAGAGTATGTCACAGTAGTAAAGCACATTATGCTTATTACGGAGCATGAGCTACATCATCCAATACAATGTAGATGTAGAGTTGAACATCAACAATTGTTGACCATGATAACATTTTGGGTTCCTTATAAAAGGCTACTGTAAAGTCTAGAATCCAAATGTAATTTTGGGTTCCTTATAAAAGGCTATTGTAAAGTCTAGAATCCAAAGTGTCATTCCATAGTGTACACACTATTACTTGTATATTTGATGAATATTATTAGTAAATTCCATTCTTCTCATAATGGACTTGCAATATTTACACTCTTTTCTAATGATGCATTGCTTTTCTCTCTCCGTATAGAACAAAATCACCTATGTTTAAAGAAAACTATGTATTTAGAACCTCTCATTTTCTTGGAAAACTCTCATTTTAATGAATATAGTGTTGTTGGAGTTTGCTTTACCGGATTTCACTATGATTTCATAGTGAAATTCCTGTAACAGCAAAATCCACCTAGCTATTCATCCTAACAGATCGAGCTTATTCACGAGGTATTTCAAAGAATCATGATCCGTATGAAAAATTACCTTGTAACCGAGTAAGTAATGTCGAAACTTCTTATAGGAATATACAACGGCCAATGCTTCTTGTTCCATTGTTGTGTAATTCCGTTCCGCTGGACTCATCTATCGACTAGCGTAATAAATAGGTCTCTCACGTCCTTCCGGATCCGGCTGCCATAAGATTGCTCCGAGACACCATCCGGATGCATCAATAGTTACGTGAAATTCATTTTCCCAATCTGGAACAGAAAGTGTGGGTGCCTTGGAAAGCTGATTCTTCAGATCTTCAAATGCCAACTATCGCCTTCTGGTCCAACTGAATTTGTGTCCGTCTTGAGCAACTCAGTAAGGGGAATGGCTTTCTTGGTGTATCCGTCGATAAATCTTCGATAGTACCCTACACAACCAAGAAATTCGCGAACCTCCCTTCAGTACTGATGTCCCTAGGGATCCGGTGGACTGCAACCCCTTCCTCAAGTGGTCCTTCTCTTCTTCCAATTCTTTCAATGTAGGAGGTAAATCAGAGTCATCACTAGACCCTGATTTCCTTCTGTATTTCTTCCTCCCTTTCCGGTTCCTGATTGGCCGCTCCAGTTGCGCTTTGGTGGAACTACGAGTAGTTACCCGGTTTACTTCCTTCTCTTCTAGCAGCTCCACCTCGCACTATCATTTCTCCGGTTTCTCAATCCCGTCTGAATGACCATAGCTGAGTGCCGTCTGCTCTCTGGGCAGTATCTAGACTTATTTGTAAACTGGCCTAACTCGTACAGGGTGTGGACATTTACCTTCCAAGTGTCCATACTCCTGACAATTTTGGCATGGGAGAACCCGAGGTGCTCCTAGTGCTTGTCCTTGATTAGGGCATGCATTTGCATAGTGACCTGGTTCCCCACAACCATAGCAAATCACAACTTGCCTACCTGGATAACTTGGAGTTTGGATAGGTTGATGCATCATCAGCCCTTGGCTTGGTCCAGGCAAGATATTCCAGTTCAACGGGTTGGACCGCATCGGAATCGCAATTCCTTTTCCTCTCCCGTATGTCAATTGCACTTGGTAAACTTCTTCTTCTTCATCACCTCCCATAGTGTAATAGGTTCCCTCCTCTTCCGGGTATACATAATGTACTGCTTTGTGAGTGGCTCGCTGACACTCACTAGGATAGTGGCCCGGTTCTCCACATCTTCCGCACCATACATTCATCCTAGAAGTAGGGACGATCCGTCTCGGCTTCCGATTTTCTGCAAGATTTACTTTGATGGCCTCCAAAGACTACTGGATACTCTTCATCATCTTCTTAGAATCCGGATCCTCCATCTTGACTTTGACCACAGCCTTCTCGCGCATACCCTTGGATTTCAACGATCTTCTTGGAGGTGAAATACTCCTTTCCGTGTCGGAGCTCGAAGAGTTGGAATCCGACCCTTTGGATTCAAAGCTCTCGGAGCTACTATCCGAATCAGGATTCCTCTTCCGGTTCTTCGACCTTCGATCACGCTTCTTCTTCTTTCCCTTGTCTCTCCTTTCACTTCTCCTCAACGACTTTTGAAGAGACTGCGCCAAATTTTTATAATTGGTGGCAGCATCAATCGCCTCTCGAAGCGTTCTTGGTCTAGCCTGCTGGATTAGGAATCCCATAGATTTCGGTAGTCCAGTCACATACCATTCTACCTGCAAACTAGGAGCAATTTCCGTGGTTAGCTTTTGGATTAGAGCCTTTACCCGATGTCCATACTTTTGTACAGATTCGGATGACCTCATAGTCATTGTACTTAGTCTCCCTAGGGCTCTGGCTTCTCCTCCCGTTTCTCGAAATGCTTGAAGAATTCCATTTGAAGCTGGTCCCAATTATTTCGGATAGGATCCGGAATATCTTGGTACCACTGCAGCACCTCTCCTTTCAGCAAGCCTTGAAAAATACGTCGTTTGACTGCTTCGTTGTCTTGATTTGCCACTGCGGTTGCTTCGAACTCGCACATCCACTCATCCGCATCTTAATCCCTATCCCCTTTAAAGAGCTTATACTTCAGGCGAGCCATATAGTATTCCTTTTCTTGGAACGGATCTTCTTCTCCTTCCGGTCCTAGATCTGGCTCCGAATTTGAAGGTGTAAGGGCAAACCTAGGATCTGCTTTGTCAGGTCTCCCCACCAACACCAGATTATCTTCACAGTCCATTGTTTCCTGATCACTAAGATCCGGTCTCGACAATTCTTCGGCTTGTTGGTTCTTCCTGATTCGCTCTGACTTCCTTCCCAACATTGCTGCCTTTTTCATTAGTTAGGATTCCGGTTACTACAATAACTCACTATCCGGTTCCCAAAAAATGAACAGAGGGTTTAATAATTACTGACTTCGCTTTATTTCCGGTTTGAGGTAACACTAACAACTTTAGAGTCCCCGGCAGCGGTGCCAAATTTTTGCCATGTCGCAACACAGGGTAAGTGAAATTCCCTATTATGCTCACAAAACCCCCTTTAAAGCATAACAAAGTGACTCTAAAAATCGAACCCAAGAGACTCTGTGAAGTATTTCGTGTTACTAGATGGTTTGAGGAAAATTTCTCAATTCAAATACTCTTCTTTATCACTCTTAACCCTTTTCCCCAAATACCGGGCAATTTCCTTCTCTCTCTATAGACTAATCCGGTCCAGACTAATACTGATCCGAATCAAAATCGATTTACCACCCACAAAAACCAAACCGGAACTCACACTCCCGACTGGATCTTTTACTACTTTATCCGAAGACTCACCTTCCTCGGTTTCTATTCCGGTTTTGCTTAACCTATGTTGGCACTTCAAAGGGATTTGCCGCTTGTTCTCAAAGAGGTAGGCGCTCCTCTCCTTCCGGTCTTTATAGTGATGGAAGATTCACTCAGCTAATCTATCCTCCTATTCTAACTCATTTTACCTTGGAGGCTTCCCAAAATGGCGAAGGCCACCTTCGCTACCACTCGCCGCGGTTTGGTTGGATGGAGGATAGGATAAAGGAATGCTATTACATCCCGATACTCCGGATTCACCAGGTCGGAAACTTGGTGATCTTCCTTCGGATTGGCGTGCGCCCGGAATTCGCCCTCCATAACCTCCTGATTCTTCTCCATGACCTTGTCCGGCGCCTCCCGGAACTTGTAGACGGCCCTCCATGTATTAACCAATCACAGTTCTGATTTCGCCCGGAGGGTGGTATCCAAGATACCGCTTTCTGGACGAAGTAAATCAGACACCAGGCTCTCCTCCCTGATGCCCCACGGAACCTCCATGAACCCCTCACACCCCATGTTGGTGAGGTTCTCTTGTAGACGCACCAGTCGGTCCTCCTCGGTAGGAACCTCCAAAACTACCTTCATCACCGGAATAGTCTTCGGCCGGGGCGGCGGCGGCGGAAGCTCATCGTCTGAATCCTCGGGCAGATCCTTCAGCTTGCGCCGGCTTGCCCTGGAAGACATTGTGCTCACAAAAAGACCTCACACAATCTCTCCCTAATTCTCTTGCTCACAAAATTTCACTCCGGTAACCCTTGCACGATCGCGACTCACACAGTCCCTCAGTCTACCGGAATTCTCACAAAGCTAGGAAGACGGAAAACATAGGTGGAAGGAAAATAAGGAAGTACTCATGCCTTTTGCCAGCTACAATCCTCCTCTTATACTGGCCAAACGGACGGTCAATCAGATGAATGTACGGGACAGGTTTTGGCGGCAAAACCCTATCCCTAGTACGGATCCGATTTCCGGTTTTTAGGGCCGGCGCCGTCATCCAATTTCCGGAACTTTCTAGGGTTCCGGAATTAGGTTTTTAGACCTAATGAAATTTTTCTGGTATTTCTAAGTTCGGATCTGGAAAAATTTTGGTATTTTTAAGTTCGGATCTGGAAAATTTCTAAGTTTCCCTAATTTCCTTTGAGAATTCAAAAACTTTCCTTTTTAAGGGAACAATTTTTGAAATTTCCCGTCATATGCTAGTATTCTGGGCCTAGCATGTGGGATCACATTCCCACAACACCCAACTCCTTGAAATTGGAAAATTTTGCACATTGATGGTCACAACTATATATGTGGGAAGAAGATGCCTCAAAATTGGATTGAGGAGGACTGTTTGAAAGTCCCGCGTTTTCAACCTCTCTAGTTCCCTACAAAGTTCCCGAACCACTCTTTCTTTCGGCCAATGCCTCTCTCGTCATTCTCCTCTTTTGATGTCCTATATTTCCCAATGTTGTTTTGTGTCTGATTAACGCTATCAATTCGTCTCCTTGCTCATCCCCACACTAGTGCCTTTAGAACCCATTTGTGTTTTGATCTCGAAATCATATAGAAATTGAGTGTTTTTTGAAAATCTAGTCAACAATCCAAGTTTCGCAAGTGGAAATCGTCACTATTTTCTCTTGATCTTCGATTGAAGATACATTTTGATAATGCATTCAAGGATGCACTCTGACTTCTGTGAGGGTGCCCCCGATTATATAGCCATTATTTCCGGATTATTATATATAGAAAAAATTAGTAGACTCTGTAGAAGATTATCAAGCTTCGGAAATTGCGGGATAGTTTAGCTCAACTCGAGCTGAATTGCAATGTCCTTTTTTGTTCCTATATTGCAATTTTGCTCGAGTCGAGCTGAACAGCAAGGATGACATAGTTAATACTGGAAACCTTGGATGATCATCCTTATGCAAATTAGCTTGAGTCGAGCTAAATCAACATACATTTTCAAAGGACTAATTCATGTTGTTAGTTGTCACCTGTACTTTTAGTGATTGGACATTGAATTTGTTCTAGTTTAGTATTAACGAAATGAATTCCTGCAATTGCAGTTTAGCTCGATATGAGCTGAACCGCAATATAATGAGTACCATAAGGCCATATTCGTTATATTGAGACTTTTGGTAGTCTCATTTTTATCCTCAACTCGAAGATAAATCATAATAACTATTCAATTTTAAGACTATTTGGTAAGTTGAGATTTCAATGTATTAAAATATATAAAAACCTTTGATTTCCCAAAGGTTGCAGGCTCATCTTATCCTCGACTCGAGGATAAATCACTATAACTATTTTAGGGTTGTAGTCTCAAAATGTACAGATTGTCTCATTTTAACAAATAAGGCCATCTATGAAAAATGATATTGAATTTTGGAATTGCAAATTAGCTCAAGTTGAACTAAACTACTTTATGAAGAATAATATTAAGAATAATCCATGATATTCATCCAGATTTTTGAGATCGCAATTTTGCGCAAATGGAGCTTAAGTGTTGTATAATGAACACCATTTATAATATCTAGCTAAATTGTAGTGTAGCTCGAATAAGGCTGAAGTATTCTATGATGAGTTCCACTTGTAGTGTAGCTCGAGTTGAGCTAAAGTGCTGGATGATGAGTGAAATAATTTTTTACCAACACTTCAACTTGAGTCGAGCTAAAGAGTTCTAGAAGCATTTCTTAGGCTTCATATTTTCCTCCAGTCCATCAATTTAAATTGAGTAGTTTGGTTGAAACCTTACTTCTACAGAGAGAACTCCTTTTCTAGTACTTTAGCTTGAGTCGAATTAATGCGCTAGATCTTGAATATGAAAACAGTGTATAGACTTTCTAGAACAAGTTCAATTAAAGTGATGTTATTTGAATTATTTTACTTGTACTTAATCTCCAAGTTTTGGACATGAGCAGAATCATGTTTTGCCTCCAGTTTTTTAGCTCAAATTGAGCTAAAATGTTCGTAAATGTTATTCATACTCATTGTCCACATACTTTACGTGTGGTTGACCACACAAATGTCTTATCTTTGAAATAGTAGTCATGTTAGTGCTTGAGTCATTGTTGACTATATAGTTCATTTCCACTCAAGCTGAACTAATATTACTTAGATTCTTATGTTTGAGGATTTTGTTATATAGTGCAATGTTGTTGATTCTCCTTTCTTGCATCAGTGTTCACATGTGCAATGAGTATCATTGAAAAATCCATCAACATGATCATCTCTTTTGACAACGAATTCTAAGGTATTGAAGGGATGTATGTTAGTGTTCTTAAGTGCAAAGGTCTTCCACGTCGTTTGTGGATCACAAAGTGCATCACTCTATACAACACTGAGGACATACTTGTTGGTGAAGGCAAGTGCCACAGTGTGAATTCAGAACTTGTGCTCGGTGCTAACAGTCCACTTAAAGAGACACACGTAGCAATCCACATTTCAAAGACACACTCCGAGGAGGACATAACCAAAGAGTGGGTCTACTCACTTGTAGCATGGCCTATTAAACTTGTCCACTGTCGTGGGGCAAGTTTGTAAGATCATGATGCACGAGACAATTTTAACCATCTCTAAGCTAGTCTCCTTAACCCACCATCTTTGACATTGATTCGACCATATATGAGTGTAATCAGAAATCCATCTCACGAGAGTAGTCTCAAAGCTAAAGGACTCCTAATGCTAGAGTCTATTTACGAGGTGTATTGTAAAGTCTGATGCAACAAGAATTACATGCAACCAGTTCTAAGAGAGAAAATTCAAGCATTCCGTGAGCGTATGTACCAACGATCAACATTCAAGTTCAGGGCTCATCTGAAGACAAATGTTCACAGATCAGTTCATCATGACTCTTGTGGAAGAAAGATGCTGACAATTCAAGGAATTAGGCTCTATAAAATACAAAGGAAATCAATAAACTGTATCGGTTTGACGTTGAAGCATGTCCAAAAACATAACATACAAATTGCAAAACTTCAAAATTATTAGGATTCATGGAAAAATTAATTTTAAAAGAACGCTATTGCTTCCCCACACTTTTTCAATTGAAATGGGTTTCCAAAAAAATAATCTAGGAATGAGGTTGTATTTAATACAAACCAAAACAATAAATTGTATCGAAATAACGTTGAAGCATGTTTAAAAACATAAAATACAAGGTACACAATTTCAAAAATTATTAGGATTCATGGAAAAATTAATTTTAAAAGAACGCTATTGCTTCCCCACACTTTTTAAATTAAATTGGGTTTCCAAAAAAATAATCTTTGAATTGGGTTGTATTTAATACAAACCAAAACAATAAATTGTATCGAGTTAACGTCGAAGCATGTTTAAAAACATAACATAGAAGTTGCAAGACTCCGAAATTATTAGGATTCATGGAAAAATTAATTTTAAGAGAACGCTATTGCTTCCCCACACTTTTTCAATTGAATTGGGTTTCCAAAAAAATAATCTAGGAATTGGGTTGTATTTAATACAAACCAAAACAACAAATTGTATCCAGTTAACGTCGAAGCATGTTTAAAAATATAACATAGAAGTTGCAGAACTCCGAAATTATTAGGATTCATGGAAAATTTATTTTAAGAGAACGCTATTGCTTCCCCACACTTTTTCAATTGAAATGGGTATCCAAAAAAATAATCTAGGAATTGGGTTGTATTTAATACAAACCAAAACAATAAATTGTTTCCAGTTAACGTCGAAGCATGTTTAAAAACATAACATAGAAGTTGCAAGACTCCGAAATTATTAGGATTCATGGAAAAATTAATTCTAAGAGAACGCTATTGCTTCCCCACACTTTTTCAATTGAAATGGGTATACAAAAAAATAATCTAGGAATTGGGTTGTATTTAATACAAACCAAAACAATAAATTGTATCGAGTTAACGTCGAAGCATGTTTAAAAACATAACATAGAAGTTGCAAGACTCCGAAATTATTAGGATTCATGGAAAAATTAATTTTAAGAGAACGCTGTTGCTTCCCCACACTTTTTCAATTGAAATGGGTTTCCAAAAAAATAATCTAGGAATTGAGTTGTATTTAATACAAACCAAAACAATAAATTGTATCGAGTTAACGTCGAAGCATGTTTAAAAACATAACATAGAAGTTGCAAGACTCCGATATTATTAGGATTCATTGAAAATTAATTTTAAGAGAACACTATTACTTCCCTCCACTTTTCCAATTGAATTGGGTTTCCAAAAAAATAATCTTTGAATTGGGTTGTATTTAATACAAACCAAAACAATAAATTGTATCGAGTTAACGTCGAAGCATGTTTAAAAACATAACATAGAAGTTGCAAGACTCCGAAATTATTAGGATTCATGGAAAAATTAATTCTAAGAGAACGCTATTGCTTCCCCACACTTTTTAAATTGAATTGGGTTTCCAAAAAAATAATCTAGGAATTGGGTTGTATTTAATACAAACCAAAACAACAAATTGTATCGAGTTAATGTCGAAGCATGTTTAAAAACATAAAATATAAGTTGCAGAACTCCGAAATTATTAGGATTCATGGAAAATTTATTTTAAGAGAACGCTATTGCTTCCCCACACTTTTTCAATTGAAATGGGTATACAAAAAAATAATCTAGGAATTGGGTTGTATTTAATACAAACCAAAACAATAAATTGTATCGAGTTAACGTCGAAGCATGTTTAAAAACATAACATAGAAGTTGCAAGACTCCGAAATTATTAGGATTCATGGAAAAATTAATTTTCAAAGAACGCTATTGCTTCCCCACACTTTTTCAATTGAAAGGGGTTTCCAAAAAAATAATCTAGGAATTGGGTTGTATTTAATACAAACCAAAACAATAAATTGTTTCGACTTAACGTCGAAGCATGTTTAAAAGTATAACATAGAAGTTGCAAGACTCCGAAATTATTAGGATTCATGGAAAACTAAATTTTAAGAGAACGCTATTGCTTCCCCACACATTTTCAATTGAATTGGGTTTCCAAAACAATAATCTTGGAATTGGGTTGTATTTAATACAAAGCAAAGCAACAAATTGTATCGAGTTAACGTCGAAGCTTGTTTAAAAACATAACATAGAAGTTGCAAAACTCCGAAATTATTAGGATTCATGGAAAAATTAATTTTAAGAGAACCCTATTGCTTCCCCACACTTTTTCTATTGAAATGGGTTTCCAAAAAAATAATCTAGGAATTGGGTTGTATTTAATACAAACCAAAACAATAAATTGTTTCGAGGTAACGTCGAAGCATGTTTAAAAACATAACATAGAAGTTGCAAGACTCCGAAATTATTAGCGTTTATGGAAAATTTATTTTAAGAGAACGCTATTGCTTCCCCACACTTTTTCAATTGAAATGGTTTCCAAAAAAATAATCTAGGAATTGGGTTGTATTTAATACAAACCAAAACAATAAATTGTATCGACTTAACGTCGAAGCATGTTTAAAAAAATAACATAGAAGTTGCAAGACTCCGAAATTATTAGGATTCATTGAAAAATTAATTCTAAGAGAACGCTATTGCTTCTCCACACTTTTTCAATTGAATTGGGTTTCCGAAAAAATAATCTAGGAATTGGGTTGTATTTAATACAAACCAAAACAACAAATTGTATCCAGTTAACGTCGAAGCATGTTTAAAAATATAACATAGAAATTGCAGAACCTCGAAATTATTAGGATTCATGGAAAAATTAATTTTAAAAGAACGCTATTGCTTCCCCACACTTTTTCTATTGAAATGGGTTTCCAAAAAAATAATCTAGGAATTGGGTTGTATTTAATACAAACCAAAACAACAAATTGTATCCAGTTAACGTCGAAGCATGTTTAAAAACATAACATAGAAGTTGCAAGACTCCGAAATTATTAGGATTCATGGAAAAATTAATTCTAAGAGAACGCTATTGCTTCCCCACACTTTTTCAATTGAATTGGGTTTCCAAAAAAATAATCTAGGAATTGGGTTGTATTTAATACAAAGCAAAGCAACAAATTGTATCGAGTTAACGTCGAAGCATGTTTAAAAACATAACATAGAAGTTGCAGAACTTCGAAATTAATAGGATTCATGGAAAAATTAATTTTAAGAGAACGCTATTGCTTCGCCACACTTTTTCAATTGAAATGGGTTCCCAAAAAAATAATCTAGGAATGAGGTTGTATTTAATACAAACCAAAACAATAAATTGTATCGAAATAACGCTGAAGCATGATTAAAAACATAAAACACAAGGTACACACTTTCAAAAATTATTAGGATTCATGGAAAAATTAATTTTAACAGAACGCTATTGCTTCCCCACACTTTTTAAGTTAAATTGGGTTTCCAAAAAAATAATCTTTGAATTGGGTTGTATTTAATACAAACCAAAACAATAAATTGTATCCAGTGAACATCGAAGCATGTTTAAAAACATAACATAGAACTTGCAAGACTCCGAAATTATTAGGATTCATGGAAAAATTAATTTTAAGAGAACGCTATTGCTTCTCCACACTTTTTCAATTGAATTGGGTTTCAAAAAAAATAATCTAGGAATTGGATTGTATTTAATACAAACCAAAACAACAAAGTGTATCCAGTTAACGTCGAAGCATGTTTAAAAACATAACATAGAAGTTGCAGAACTCCGAAATTATTAGGATTCATGGAAAATTTATTTTAAGAGAACGCTATTGCTTCCCCACACTTTTTCAATTGAAATGGGTATCCAAAAAAATAATCTAGGAATTGGGTTGTATTTAATACAAACCAAAACAATAAATTGTTTCCAGTTAACGTCGAAGCATGTTTAAAAACATAACATAGAAGTTGCAAGACTCCGAAATTATTAGGATTCATGGAAAAATTAATTCTAAGAGAACGCTATTGCTTCCCCACACTTTTTCAATTGAAATGGGTATACAAAAAAATAATCTAGGAATTGGGTTGTATTTAATACAAACCAAAACAATAAATTGTATCGAGTTAACGTCGAAGCATGTTTAAAAACATAACATAGAAGTTGCAAGACTCCGAAATTATTAGGATTCATGGAAAAATTAATTTTAAGAGAACGCTGTTGCTTCCCCACACTTTTTCAATTGAAATGGGTTTCCAAAAAAATAATCTAGGAATTGGGTTGTATTTAATACAAACCAAAACAACAAATTGTATCGAGTTAATGTCGAAGCATGTTTAAAAACATAAAATAGAAGTTGCAGAACTCCGAAATTATTAGGATTCATGGAAAATTTATTTTAAGAGAACGCTATTGCTTCCCCACACTTTTTCAATTGAAATGGGTATACAAAAAAATAATCTAGGAATTGGGTTGTATTTAATACAAACCAAAACAATAAATTGTATCGAGTTAACGTCGAAGCATGTTTAAAAACATAACATAGAAGTTGCAAGACTCCGAAATTATTAGGATTCATGGAAAAATTAATTTTCAAAGAACGCTATTGCTTCCCCACACTTTTTCAATTGAAAGGGGTTTCCAAAAAAATAATCTAGGAATTGGGTTGTATTTAATACAAACCAAAACAATAAATTGTTTCGACTTAACGTCGAAGCATGTTTAAAAGTATAACATAGAAGTTGCAAGACTCCGAAATTATTAGGATTCATGGAAAACTAAATTTTAAGAGAACGCTATTGCTTCCCCACACATTTTCAATTGAATTGGGTTTCCAAAACAATAATCTTGGAATTGGGTTGTATTTAATACAAAGCAAAGCAACAAATTGTATCGAGTTAACGTCGAAGCTTGTTTAAAAACATAACATAGAAGTTGCAAAACTCCGAAATTATTAGGATTCATGGAAAAATTAATTTTAAGAGAACCCTATTGCTTCCCCACACTTTTTCTATTGAAATGGGTTTCCAAAAAAATAATCTTGGAATTGGGTTGTATTTAATACAAACCAAAACAATAAATTGTTTCGAGGTAACGTCGAAGCATGTTTAAAAACATAACATAGAAGTTGCAAGACTCCGAAATTATTAGCGTTTATGGAAAATTTATTTTAAGAGAACGCTATTGCTTCCCCACACTTTTTCAATTGAAATGGTTTCCAAAAAAATAATCTAGGAATTGGGTTGTATTTAATACAAACCAAAACAATAAATTGTATCGAGTTAACGTCGAAGCATGTTTAAAAACATAACATAGAAGTTGCAAGACTCCGAAATTATTAGGATTCATGGAAAAATTAATTTTCAAAGAACGCTATTGCTTCCCCACACTTTTTCAATTGAAAGGGGTTTCCAAAAAAATAATCTAGGAATTGGGTTGTATTTAATACAAACCAAAACAATAAATTGTTTCGACTTAACGTCGAAGCATGTTTAAAAGTATAACATAGAAGTTGCAAGACTCCGAAATTATTAGGATTCATGGAAAACTAAATTTTAAGAGAACGCTATTGCTTCCCCACACATTTTCAATTGAATTGGGTTTCCAAAACAATAATCTTGGAATTGGGTTGTATTTAATACAAAGCAAAGCAACAAATTGTATCGAGTTAACGTCGAAGCTTGTTTAAAAACATAACATAGAAGTTGCAAAACTCCGAAATTATTAGGATTCATGGAAAAATTAATTTTAAGAGAACCCTATTGCTTCCCCACACTTTTTCTATTGAAATGGGTTTCCAAAAAAATAATCTTGGAATTGGGTTGTATTTAATACAAACCAAAACAATAAATTGTTTCGAGGTAACGTCGAAGCATGTTTAAAAACATAACATAGAAGTTGCAAGACTCCGAAATTATTAGCGTTTATGGAAAATTTATTTTAAGAGAACGCTATTGCTTCCCCACACTTTTTCAATTGAAATGGTTTCCAAAAAAATAATCTAGGAATTGGGTTGTATTTAATACAAACCAAAACAATAAATTGTATCGACTTAACGTCGAAGCATGTTTAAAAAAATAACATAGAAGTTGCAAGACTCCGAAATTATTAGGATTCATTGAAAAATTAATTCTAAGAGAACGCTATTGCTTCTCCACACTTTTTCAATTGAATTGGGTTTCCAAAAAAATAATCTAGGAATTGGGTTGTATTTAATACAAACCAAAACAACAAATTGTATCCAGTTAACGTCGAAGCATGTTTAAAAACATAACATAGAAGTTGCAAAACTCCGAAATTATTAGGATTCATGGAAAAATTAATTTTAAGAGAACCCTATTGCTTCCCCACACTTTTTCTATTGAAATGGGTTTCCAAAAAAATAATCTAGGAATTGGGTTGTATTTAATACAAACCAAAACAATAAATTGTTTCGACTTAACGTCGAAGCATGTTTAAAAGTATAACATAGAAGTTGCAAGACTCCGAAATTATTAGGATTTATGGAAAATTAATTTTAAGAGAACACTATTACTTCCCTCCACTTTTCCAATTGAATTGGGTTTCCAAGAAAATAATATAGGAATTGGGTTGTATTTAATACAAACCAAAACAATAAATTGTATCGAGTTAACGTCGAAGCATGTTTAAAAACATAACATAGAAGTTGCAAGACTCCGAAATTATTAGGATTCATGGAAAAATTAATTTTCAAAGAACGCTATTGCTTCCCCACACTTTTTCAATTGAAAGGGGTTTCCAAAAAAATAATCTAGGAATTGGGTTGTATTTAATACAAACCAAAACAATAAATTGTTTCGACTTAACATCGAAGCATGTTTAAAAGTATAACATAGAAGTTGCAAGACTCCGAAATTATTAGGATTCATGGAAAACTAAATTTTAAGAGAACGCTATTGCTTCCCCACACATTTTCAATTGAATTGGGTTTCCAAAACAATAATCTTGGAATTGGGTTGTATTTAATACAAAGCAAAGCAACAAATTGTATCGAGTTAACGTCGAAGCTTGTTTAAAAACATAACATAGAAGTTGCAAAACTCCGAAATTATTAGGATTCATGGAAAAATTAATTTTAAGAGAACCCTATTGCTTCCCCACACTTTTTCTATTGAAATGGGTTTCCAAAAAAATAATCTAGGAATTGGGTTGTATTTAATACAAACCAAAACAATAAATTGTTTCGAGGTAACGTCGAAGCATGTTTAAAAACATAACATAGAAGTTGCAAGACTCCGAAATTATTAGCGTTTATGGAAAATTTATTTTAAGAGAACGCTATTGCTTCCCCACACTTTTTCAATTGAAATGGTTTCCAAAAAAATAATCTAGGAATTGGGTTGTATTTAATACAAACCAAAACAATAAATTGTATCGACTTAACGTCGAAGCATGTTTAAAAACATAACATAGAAGTTGCAAAACTCCGAAATTATTAGGATTCATGGAAAAATTAATTTTAAGAGAACCCTATTGCTTCCCCACACTTTTTCTATTGAAATGGGTTTCCAAAAAAATAATCTAGGAATTGGGTTGTATTTAATACAAACCAAAACAATAAATTGTTTCGACTTAACGTCGAAGCATGTTTAAAAGTATAACATAGAAGTTGCAAGACTCCGAAATTATTAGGATTCATGGAAAATTAATTTTAAGAGAACACTATTACTTCCCTCCACTTTTCCAATTGAATTGGGTTTCCAAGAAAATAATATAGGAATTGGGTTGTATTTAATACAAACCAAAACAATAAATTGTATCGAGTTAACGTCGAAGCATGTTTAAAAACATAACATAGAAGTTGCAAGACTCCGAAATTATTAGGATTCATGGAAAAATTAATTTTCAAAGAACGCTATTGCTTCCCCACACTTTTTCAATTGAAAGGGGTTTCCAAAAAAATAATCTAGGAATTGGGTTGTATTTAATACAAACTAAAACAATAAATTGTTTCGACTTAACGTCGAAGCATGTTTAAAAGTATAACATAGAAGTTGCAAGACTCCGAAATTATTAGGATTCATGGAAAACTAAATTTTAAGAGAACGCTATTGCTTCCCCACACATTTTCAATTGAATTGGGTTTCCAAAACAATAATCTTTGAATTGGGTTGTATTTAATACAAACCAAAACAATAAATTGTATCGAGTTAACGTCGAAGCATGTTTAAAAACATAACATAGAAGTTGCAAGACTCCGAAATTATTAGGATTCATGGAAAAATTAATTCTAAGAGAACGCTATTGCTTCCCCACACTTTTTAAATTGAATTGGGTTTCCAAAAAAATAATCTAGGAATTGGGTTCTATTTAATACAAACCAAAACAACAAATTGTATCGAGTTAATGTCGAAGCATGTTTAAAAACATAAAATAGAAGTTGCAGAACTCCGAAATTATTAGGATTCATGGAAAATTTATTTTAAGAGAACGCTATTGCCTCCCCACACTTTTTCAATTGAAATGGGTATACAAAAAAATAATCTAGGAATTGGGTTGTATTTAATACAAACCAAAACAATAAATTGTATCGAGTTAACGTCGAAGCATGTTTAAAAACATAACATAGAAGTTGCAAGACTCCGAAATTATTAGGATTCATGGAAAAATTAATTTTCAAAGAACGCTATTGCTTCCCCACACTTTTTCAATTGAAAGGGGTTTCCAAAAAAATAATCTAGGAATTGGGTTGTATTTAATACAAACCAAAACAATAAATTGTTTCGACTTAACGTCGAAGCATGTTTAAAAGTATAACATAGAAGTTGCAAGACTCCGAAATTATTAGGATTCATGGAAAACTAAATTTTAAGAGAACGCTATTGCTTCCCCACACATTTTCAATTGAATTGGGTTTCCAAAACAATAATCTTGGAATTGGGTTGTATTTAATACAAAGCAAAGCAACAAATTGTATCGAGTTAACGTCGAAGCTTGTTTAAAAACATAACATAGAAGTTGCAAAACTCCGAAATTATTAGGATTCATGGAAAAATTAATTCTAAGAGAACGCTATTGCTTCCCCACACTTTTTCAATTGAAATGGGTATACAAAAAAATAATCTAGGAATTGGGTTGTATTTAATACAAACCAAAACAATAAATTGTATCGAGTTAACGTCGAAGCATGTTTAAAAACATAACATAGAAGTTGCAAGACTCCGAAATTATTAGGATTCATGGAAAAATTAATTTTAAGAGAACGCTGTTGCTTCCCCACACTTTTTCAATTGAAATGGGTTTCCAAAAAAATAATCTAGGAATTGAGTTGTATTTAATACAAACCAAAACAATAAATTGTATCGAGTTAACGTCGAAGCATGTTTAAAAACATAACATAGAAGTTGCAGAACTTCGAAATTAATAGGATTCATTGAAAATTAATTTTAAGAGAACACTATTACTTCCCTCCACTTTTCCAATTGAATTGGGTTTCCAAAAAAATAATCTTTGAATTGGGTTGTATTTAATACAAACCAAAACAATAAATTGTATCGAGTTAACGTCGAAGCATGTTTAAAAACATAACATAGAAGTTGCAAGACTCCGAAATTATTAGGATTCATGGAAAAATTAATTCTAAGAGAACGCTATTGCTTCCCCACACTTTTTAAATTGAATTGGGTTTCCAAAAAAATAATCTAGGAATTGGGTTGTATTTAATACAAGCCAAAACAACAAATTGTATCGAGTTAATGTCGAAGCATGTTTAAAAACATAAAATAGAAGTTGCAGAACTCCGAAATTATTAGGATTCATGGAAAATTAATTTTAAGAGAACACTATTACTTCCCTCCACTTTTCCAATTGAATTGGGTTTCCAAGAAAATAATGTAGGAATTGGGTTGTATTTAATACAAACCAAAACAATAAATTGTATCGAGTTAACGTCGAAGCATGTTTAAAAACATAACATAGAAGTTGCAAGACTCCGAAATTATTACGATTCATGGAAAAATTAATTTTCAAAGAACGCTATTGCTTCCCCACACTTTTTCAATTGAAAGGGGTTTCCAAAAAAATAATCTAGGAATTGGGTTGTATTTAATACAAACCAAAACAATAAATTGTTTCGACTTAACGTCGAAGCATGTTTAAAAGTATAACATAGAAGTTGCAAGACTCCGAAATTATTAGGATTCATGGAAAACTAAATTTTAAGAGAACGCTATTGCTTCCCCACACATTTTCAATTGAATTGGGTTTCCAAAACAATAATCTTGGAATTGGGTTGTATTTAATACAAAGCAAAGCAACAAATTGTATCGAGTTAACGTCGAAGCTTGTTTAAAAACATAACATAGAAGTTGCAAAACTCCGAAATTATTAGGATTCATGGAAAAATTAATTCTAAGAGAACGCTATTGCTTCCCCACATTTTTTCAATTGAAATGGGTATACAAAAAAATAATCTAGGAATTGGGTTGTATTTAATACAAACCAAAACAATAAATTGTATCGAGTTAACGTCGAAGCATGTTTAAAAACATAACATAGAAGTTGCAAGACTTCGAAATTATTAGGATTCATGGAAAAATTAATTTTAAGAGAACGCTGTTGCTTCCCCACACTTTTTCAATTGAAATGGGTTTCCAAAAAAATAATCTAGGAATTGAGTTGTATTTAATACAAACCAAAACAATAAATTGTATCGAGTTAACGTCGAAGCATGTTTAAAAACATAACATAGAAGTTGCAGAACTTCGAAATTAATAGGATTCATTGAAAATTAATTTTAAGAGAACACTATTACTTCCCTCCACTTTTCCAATTGAATTGGGTTTCCAAAAAAATAATCTTTGAATTGGGTTGTATTTAATACAAACCAAAACAATAAATTGTATCGAGTTAACGTCGAAGCATGTTTAAAAACATAACATAGAAGTTGCAAGACTCCGAAATTATTAGGATTCATGGAAAAATTAATTCTAAGAGAACGCTATTGCTTCCCCACACTTTTTAAATTGAATTGGGTTTCCAAAAAAATAATCTAGGAATTGGGTTGTATTTAATACAAACCAAAACAACAAATTGTATCGAGTTAATGTCGAAGCATGTTTAAAAACATAAAATAGAAGTTGCAGAACTCCGAAATTATTAGGATTCATGGAAAATTAATTTTAAGAGAACACTATTACTTCCCTCCACTTTTCCAATTGAATTGGGTTTCCAAGAAAATAATGTAGGAATTGGGTTGTATTTAATACAAACCAAAACAATAAATTGTATCGAGTTAACGTCGAAGCATGTTTAAAAACATAACATAGAAGTTGCAAGACTCCGAAATTATTAGGATTCATGGAAAAATTAATTTTCAAAGAACGCTATTGCTTCCCCACACTTTTTCAATTGAAAGGGGTTTCCAAAAAATAATCTAGGAATTGGGTTGTATTTAATACAAACTAAAACAATAAATTGTTTCGACTTAACGTCGAAGCATGTTTAAAAGTATAACATAGAAGTTGCAAGACTCCGAAATTATTAGGATTCATGGAAAAATTAATTTTAAGAGAACGCTGTTGCTTCCCCACACTTTTTCAATTGAATTGGGTTTCCAAAACAATAATCTTTGAATTGGGTTGTATTTAATACAAACCAAAACAATAAATTGTATCGAGTTAACGTCGAAGCATGTTTAAAAACATAACATAGAAGTTGCAAGACTCCGAAATTATTAGGATTCATGGAAAAATTAATTCTAAGAGAACGCTACTGCTTCCCCACACTTTTTAAATTGAATTGGGTTTCCAAAAAAATAATCTAGGAATTGGGTTGTATTTAATACAAACCAAAACAACAAATTGTATCGAGTTAATGTCGAAGCATGTTTAAAAACATAAAATAGAAGTTGCAGAACTCCGAAATTATTAGGATTCATGGAAAATTTATTTTAAGAGAACGCTATTGCCTCCCCACACTTTTTCAATTGAAATGGGTATACAAAAAAATAATCTAGGAATTGGGTTGTATTTAATACAAACCAAAACAATAAATTGTATCGAGTTAACGTCGAAGCATGTTTAAAAACATAACATAGAAGTTGCAAGACTCCGAAATTATTACGATTCATGGAAAAATTAATTTTCAAAGAACGCTATTGCTTCCCCACACTTTTTCAATTGAAAGGGGTTTCCAAAAAAATAATCTAGGAATTGGGTTGTATTTAATACAAACCAAAACAATAAATTGTTTCGACTTAACGTCGAAGCATGTTTAAAAGTATAACATAGAAGTTGCAAGACTCCGAAATTATTAGGATTCATGGAAAACTAAATTTTAAGAGAACGCTATTGCTTCCCCACACATTTTCAATTGAATTGGGTTTCCAAAACAATAATCTTGGAATTGGGTTGTATTTAATACAAAGCAAAGCAACAAATTGTATCGAGTTAACGTCGAAGCTTGTTTAAAAACATAACATAGAAGTTGCAAGTCTCCGAAATTATTAGGATTCATGGAAAAATTAATTCTAAGAGAACGCTATTGCTACCCCACACTTTTTCAATTGAAATGGGTTTCCAAAAAAATAATCTAGGAATTGGGTTGTATTTAATACAAACCAAAACAATAAATTGTTTCGACTTAACGTCGAAGCATGTTTAAAAGTATAACATAGAAGTTGCAAGACTCCGAAATTATTAGGATTCATGGAAAACTAAATTTTAAGAGAACGCTATTGCTTCCCCACACATTTTCAATTGAAATGGGTTTCCAAAAAAATAATCTAGGAATTGGGTTGTATTTAATACAAACCAAAACAATAAATTGTTTCGACTTAACGTCGAAGCATGTTTAAAAGTATAACATAGAAGTTGCAAGACTCCGAAATTATTAGGATTCATGGAAAAATTAATTCTAAGAGAACCCTATTGCTTCCCCACACTTTTTCTATTGAAATGGGTTTCCAAAAAAATAATCTAGGAATTGGGTTGTATTTAATACAAACCAAAACAACAAATTGTATCGAGTTAACGTCGAAGCATGTTTAAAAACATAACATAGAAGTTGCAAGACTTCGAAATTATTAGGATTCATGGATAAATTAATTTTAAGAGAACGCTATTCCTTGCCCACATTTTTTCAATTGAATTGGGTTTTGTGAAAAAAAAAATCTTGGAATCAGGTTGTATTTAATACAAACCAAAACAACAAATTGTATCCAGTTAACGTCGAAGCATGTTTAAAAATATAACATAGAAGTTGCATGACTCCGAAATTATTAGGATTCATGGAAAAATTAATTCTAAGAGAACGCTATTGCTTCCCCACACTTTTTCAAGTGAATTGGGTTTCCAAAAAAATAATCTAGGAATTGGGTTGTATTTAATACAAACCAAAACAACAAATTGTATCCAGTTAACGTCGAAGCATGTTTAAAAACATAACATAGAAGTTGCAAAACTCCGAAATTATTAGGATTCATTGAAAAATTAATTCTAAGAGAACGCTATTGCTTCTCTACACTTTTTCAATTGAATTGGGTTTCCAAAAAAATAATCTAGGAATTGGGTTGTATTTAATACAAACCAAAACAACAAATTGTATCCAGTTAACGTCGAAGCATGTTTAAAAACATAACATAGAAGTTGCAAAACTCCGAAATTATTAGGATTCATGGAAAAATTAATTTTAAGAGAACCCTATTGCTTCCCCACACTTTTTCTATTGAAATGGGTTTCCAAAAAAATAATCTAGGAATTGGGTTGTATTTAATACAAACCAAAACAATAAATTGTTTCGACTTAACGTCGAAGCATGTTTAAAAGTATAACATAGAAGTTGCAAGACTCCGAAATTATTAGGATTCATGGAAAATTAATTTTAAGAGAACACTATTACTTCCCTCCACTTTTCCAATTGAATTGGATTTCCAAGAAAATAATATAGGAATTGGGTTGTATTTAATACAAACCAAAACAATAAATTGTATCGAGTTAACGTCGAAGCATGTTTAAAAACATAACATAGAAGTTGCAAGACTCCGAAATTATTAGGATTCATGGAAAAATTAATTTTCAAAGAACGCTATTGCTTCCCCACACTTTTTCAATTGAAAGGGGTTTCCAAAAAAATAATCTAGGAATTGGGTTGTATTTAATACAAACCAAAACAATAAATTGTTTCGACTTAACGTCGAAGCATGTTTAAAAGTATAACATAGAAGTTGCAAGACTCCGAAATTATTAGGATTCATGGAAAACTAAATTTTAAAAGAACGCTATTGCTTCCCCACACATTTTCAATTGAATTGGGTTTCCAAAACAATAATCTTGGAATTGGGTTGTATTTAATACAAACCAAAACAATAAATTGTATCGAGTTAACGTCGAAGCATGTTTAAAAACATAACATAGAAGTTGCAAGACTCCGAAATTATTAGGATTCATGGAAAAATTAATTCTAAGAGAACGCTATTGCTTCTCCACACTTTTTCAATTGAACTGGGTTTCCAAAAAAATAATCTAGGAATTGGGTTGTATTTAATACAAACCAAAACAACAAATTGTATCCAGTTAACGTCGAAGCATGTTTAAAAACATAACATAGAAGTTGCAGAACTCCGAAATTATTAGGATTCATGGAAAATTTATTTTAAGAAAACGCTATTGCTTCCCCACACTTTTTTAATTGAAATGGGTGTCCAAAAAAATAATCTAGGAATTGGGTTGTATTTAATACAAACCAAAACAATAAATTGTATCGAGTTAACGTCGAAGCATGTTTAAAAACATAACATAGAAGTTGCAAGACTCCGAAATTATTAGGATTCATGGAAAAATTAATTTTAAGAGAACGCTATTGCTTCCCCACACTTTTTCAATTGAATTGGGTTTCCAAAAGAATAATCTAGGAATTGGGTTGTATTTAATACAAACCAAAACAACAAATTGTATCGAGTTAACATCGACGCATGTTTAAAAACATAACATAGAAGTTGCAGAACTCCGAAATTATTAGGATTCATGGAAAATTTATTTTAAGAGAACGCTATTGCTTCCCCACACTTTTTCAATTGAAATGGGTATACAAAAAAATAATCTAGGAATTGGGTTGTATTTAATACAAACCAAAACAACAAATTGTATCCAGTTAACATCGACGCATGTTTAAAAACATAACATAGAAGTTGCAAGACTCCGAAATTATTAGGATTCATGGAAAATTAATTTTAAGAGAACACTATTACTTCCCTCCCCTTTTCCAATTGAATTGGGTTTCCAAGAAAATAATATAGGAATTGGGTTGTATTTAATACAAACCAAAACAATAAATTGTATCGACTTAACGTCGAAGCATGTTTAAAAACATAACATAGAAGTTGCAAGACTCCGAAATTATTAGGATTCATGGAAAAATTAATTTTCAAAGAACGCAATTGCTTCCCCACACTTTTTCAATTGAAAGGGGTTTCCAAAAAAATAATCTAGGAATTGGGTTGTATTTAATACAAACCAAAACAACAAATTGTTTCGACTTAACGTCGAAGCATGTTTAAAAGTATAACATAGAAGTTGCAAGACTCCGAAATTATTAGGATTCATGGAAAACTAAATTTTAAAAGAACCCTATTGCTTCCCCACACATTTTCAATTGAATTGGGTTTCCAAAACAATAATCTTGGAATTGGGTTGTATTTAATACAAAGCAAAGCAACAAATTGTATCGAGTTAACGTCGAAGCTTGTTTAAAAACATAACATAGAAGTTGCAAAACTCCGAAATTATTAGGATTCATGGAAAAATTAATTTTCAAAGAACGCTATTGCTTCCCCACACTTTTTCAATTGAAATGGGTTTCCAAAAAAATAATCTAGGAATTGGGTTGTATTTAATACAAACCAAAACAACAAATTGTTTCGACTTAACGTCGAAGCATATTTAAACACATAACATAGAAGTTGCAAGACTCCGAAATTATTAGGATTCATGGAAAAATTAATTTTCAAAGAACGCTATTGCTTCCCCACACTTTTTAAATTAAATTGGGTTTCCAAAAAAATAATCTTTGAATTGGGTTGTATTTAATACAAACCAAAACAATAAATTGTATCCAGTGAACATCGAAGCATGTTTAAAAACATAACATAGAACTTCCAAGACTCCGAAATTATTAGGATTCATGGAAAAATTAATTTTAAGAGAACGCTATTGCTTCTCCACACTTTTTCAATTGAATTGGGTTTCCAAAAGAATAATCTAGGAATTGGGTTGTATTTAATACAAACCAAAACAACAAATTGTATCCAGTTAACGTCGAAGCATGTTTAAAAACATAACATAGAAGTTGCAAGACTCCGAAATTATTAGGATTCATGGAAAAATTAATTTTAAGAGAACGCTATTGCTTCCCCACACTTTTTCAATTGAATTGGGTTTCCAAAAAAATAATCATTGAATTCGGTTGTATTTAATACAAACCAAAACAATAAATTGTATCGAGCTAACGTCGAAGCATGTTTAAAAACATAACATAGAAGTTGCAAGACTCCGAAATTATTAGGATTCATGAAAAAATTAATTTTAAGAGAACGCTATTGCTTCCCCACACTTTTTAAATTAAATTGGGTTTCCAAAAAAATAATCTAGGAATTGGGTTGTATTTAATACAAACCAAAACAATAAATTGTATCGAGTTAACGTCGAAGCATGTTTAAAAACATAACATAGAAGTTGCAAGACTCCGAAATTATTAGGATTCATGGAAAAATTAATTTTAAGAGAACGCTATTGCTTCCCCACACTTTTTCAAGTGAATTGGGTTTCCAAAAAAATAATCTAGGAATTGGGTTGTATTTAATACAAACCAAAACAATAAATTGTTTCGACTTAACGTCGAAGCATGTTTAAAAGTATAACATAGAAGTTGCAAGACTCCGAAATTATTAGGATTCATGGAAAACTAAATTTTAAGAGAACGCTATTGCTTCCCCACACATTTTCAATTGAAATGGGTTTCCAAAAAAATAATCTAGGAATTGGGTTGTATTTAATACAAACCAAAACAATAAATTGTTTCGACTTAACGTCGAAGCATGTTTAAAAGTATAACATAGAAGTTGCAAGACTCCGAAATTATTAGGATTCATGGAAAAATTAATTCTAAGAGAACGCTATTGCTTCCCCACACTTTTTCAAGTGAATTGGGTTTCCAAAAAAATAATCTAGGAATTGGGTTGTATTTAATACAAACCAAAACAACAAATTGTATCGAGTTAACGTCGAAGCATGTTTAAAAACATAACATAGAAGTTGCAAGACTTCGAAATTATTAGGATTCATGGATAAATTAATTTTAAGAGAACGCTATTCCTTGCCCACATTTTTTCAATTGAATTGGGTTTTGTGAAGAAAAAAATCTTGGAATCAGGTTGTATTTAATACAAACCAAAACAACAAATTGTATCCAGTTAACGTCGAAGCATGTTTAAAAATATAACATAGAAGTTGCATGACTCCGAAATTATTAGGATTCATGGAAAAATTAATTCTAAGAGAACGCTATTGCTTCCCCACACTTTTTCAAGTGAATTGGGTTTCCAAAAAAATAATCTAGGAATTGGGTTGTATTTAATACAAACCAAAACAACAAATTGTATCGAGTTAACGTCGAAGCATGTTTAAAAACATAGCATAGATGTTGCAAGTCTCCGAAATTATTAGGATTCATGGAAAAATTAATTCTAAGAGAACGCTATTGCTACCCCACACTTTTTCAATTGAAATGGGTTTCCAAAAAAATAATCTAGGAATGAGGTTGTATTTAATACAAACCAAAACAATAAATTGTATCGAAATAACGCTGAAGCATGTTTAAAAACATAAAACACAAGGTACACAATTTCAAAAATTATTAGGATTCATGGAAAAATTAATTTTAAAAGAACGCTATTGCTTCCCCACACTTTTTAAATTAAATTGGGTTTCCAAAAAAATAATCTTTGAATTGGGTTGTATTTAATACAAACCAAAACAATAAATTGTATCCAGTGAACATCGAAGCATGTTTAAAAACATAACATAGAACTTCCAAGACTCCGAAATTATTAGGATTCATGGAAAAATTAATTTTAAGAGAACGCTATTGCTTCTCCACACTTTTTCAATTGAATTGGGTTTCCAAAAGAATAATCTAGGAATTGGGTTGTATTTAATACAAACCAAAACAACAAATTGTATCCAGTTAACGTCGAAGCATGTTTAAAAACATAACATAGAAGTTGCAAGACTCCGAAATTATTAGGATTCATGGAAAAATTAATTTTAAGAGAACGCTATTGCTTCCCCACACTTTTTCAATTGAATTGGGTTTCCAAAAAAATAATCATTGAATTCGGTTGTATTTAATACAAACCAAAACAATAAATTGTATCGAGCTAACGTCGAAGCATGTTTAAAAACATAACATAGAAGTTGCAAGACTCCGAAATTATTAGGATTCATGAAAAAATTAATTTTAAGAGAACGCTATTGCTTCCCCACACTTTTTAAATTAAATTGGGTTTCCAAAAAAATAATCTAGGAATTGGGTTGTATTTAATACAAACCAAAACAATAAATTGTATCGAGTTAACGTCGAAGCATGTTTAAAAACATAACATAGAAGTTGCAAGACTCCGAAATTATTAGGATTCATGGAAAAATTAATTTTAAGAGAACGCTATTGCTTCCCCACACTTTTTCAAGTGAATTGGGTTTCCAAAAAAATAATCTAGGAATTGGGTTGTATTTAATACAAACCAAAACAATAAATTGTTTCGACTTAACGTCGAAGCATGTTTAAAAGTATAACATAGAAGTTGCAAGACTCCGAAATTATTAGGATTCATGGAAAACTAAATTTTAAGAGAACGCTATTGCTTCCCCACACATTTTCAATTGAAATGGGTTTCCAAAAAAATAATCTAGGAATTGGGTTGTATTTAATACAAACCAAAACAATAAATTGTTTCGACTTAACGTCGAAGCATGTTTAAAAGTATAACATAGAAGTTGCAAGACTCCGAAATTATTAGGATTCATGGAAAAATTAATTCTAAGAGAACGCTATTGCTTCCCCACACTTTTTCAAGTGAATTGGGTTTCCAAAAAAATAATCTAGGAATTGGGTTGTATTTAATACAAACCAAAACAACAAATTGTATCGAGTTAACGTGGAAGCTTGTTTAAAAACATAACATAGAAGTTGCAAGACTTCGAAATTATTAGGATTCATGGATAAATTAATTTTAAGAGAACGCTATTCCTTGCCCACATTTTTTCAATTGAATTGGGTTTCCAAAATAATAATCTTTGAATTGGGTTGTATTTAATACAAACCAAAACAATAAATTGTATCCAGTGAACATCGAAGCATGTTTAAAAACATAACATAGAAGTTGCAAGACTCCGAAATTATTAGGATTCATGGAAAAATTAATTCTAAGAGAACGCTATTGCTTCCCCACACTTTTTCAATTGAATTGGGTTTCCAAGAAAATAATCTAGGAATTGGGTTGTATTTAATACAAACCAAAACAATAAATTGTTTCGAGTTAACGTCGAAGCATGTTTAAAAACATAACATAGAAGTTGCAAGACTCCGAAATTATTAGGATTCATTGAAAATTAATTTTCAGAGAACACTATTACTTCCCTCCACTTTTCCAATTGAATTGGGTTTCCAAGAAAATAATATAGGAATTAGGTTGTATTTAATACAAACCAAAACAATAAATTGTATCTAGTGAACGTCGAAGCATGTTTAAAAACATAACATAGAACTTGCAAGACTCCGAAATTATTAGGATTCATGGAAAAATTAATTTTAAGAGAACGCTATTGCTTCCCCACACTTTTTCAATTGAAATGGGTTTCCAAAAAAATAATCTAGGAATTGGGTTGTATTTAATACAAACCAAAACAATAAATTGTATCGACTTAACGTCGAAGCATGTTTAAAAACATAACATAGAAGTTGCAAGACTCCGAAATTGTTAGGATTCATGGAAAACTAAATTTTAAGAGAACGCTATTGCTTCCCCACACATTTTCAATTGAATTGGGTTTCCAAAACAATAATCTTGGAATTGGGTTGTATTTAATACAAAGCAAAGCAACAAATTGTATCGAGTTAACGTCGAAGCTTGTTTAAAAACATAACATAGAAGTTGCAAAACTCCGAAATTATTAGGATTCATGGAAAAACTAATTTTAAGAGAACGCTATTGCTTCGCCACACTTTTTCAATTGAAATGGGTTCCCAAAAAAATAATCTAGCAATGAGGTTGTATTTAATACAAACCAAAACAATAAATTGTATCGAAATAACGCTGAAGCATGTTTAAAAACATAAAACACAAGGTACACAATTTCAAAAATTATTAGGATTCATGGAAAAATTAATTTTAAAAGAACGCTATTGCTTCCCCACACTTTTTAAATTGAATTGGGTTTCCAAAAAAATAATCTTTGAATTGGGTTGTATTTAATACAAACCAAAACAATAAATTGTATCCAGTTAACATCGAAGCATGTTTAAAAACATAATATAGAACTTGCAAGACTCCGAAATTATTAGGATTCATGGAAAAATTAATTTTCAGAGAACGCTATTGCTTCCCCACACTTTTTCAATTGAAATGAGTTTCCAAAAAAATAATCTAGGAATTGGGTTGTATTTAATACAAACCAAAACAATAAATTGTATTGAGTTAACGTCGAAGCATGTTTAAAAACATAACATAGAAGTTGCAAGACTCCGAAATTATTAGGATTCATTGAAAATTAATTTTAAGAGAACACTATTACTTCCCTCCACTTTTCCAATTGAATTGGGTTTCCAAGAAAATAATCTAGGAATTGGGTTGTATTTAATACAAACCAAAACAATAAATTGTATCGAGTTAACGTCGAAGCATGTTTAAAAACATAACATAGAAGTTGCAAGACTCCGAAATTATTAGGATTCATGGAAAAATTAATTCTAAGAGAACGCTATTGCTTCCCCACACTTTTTCAATTGAATTGGGTTTCCAAGAAAATAATCTAGGAATTGGGTTGTATTTAATACAAACCAAAACAATAAATTGTTTCGAGTTAACGTCGAAGCATGTTTAAAAACATAACATAGAAGTTGCAAGACTCCGAAATTTTTAGGATTCATTGAAAATTAATTTTAAGAGAACACTATTACTTCCCTCCACTTTTCCAATTGAATTGGGTTTCCAAGAAAATAATCTAGGAATTGGGTTGTATTTAATACAAACCAAAACAATAAATTGTATCGAGTTAACGTCGAAGCTTGTTTAAAAACATAACATAGAAGTTGCAAGACTCCGAAATTATTAGGATTCATGGAAAAATTAATTTTAAAAGAACGCTATTGCTTCCCTACACTTTTTCAATTGAAATGGGTTTCCAAAAAAATAATCTAGGAATGAGGTTGTATTTAATACAAACCAAAACAATAAATTGTATCGAAATAACGCTGAAGCATGTTTAAAAACATAAAACACAAGGTACACAATTTCAAAAATTATTAGGACTCATGGAAAAATTAATTTTAGAAGAACGCTATTGCTTCCCCACACTTTTTAAATTAAATTGGGTTTCCAAAAAAATAATCTTTGAATTGGGTTGTATTTAATACAAACCAAAACAATAAATTGTATCCAGTGAACATCGAAGCATGTTTAAAAACATAACATAGAACTTGCAAGACTCCGAAATTATTAGGATTCATGGAAAAATTAATTTTAAGAGAACGCTATTGCTTCTCCACACTTTTTCAATTGAATTGGGTTTCCAAAAGAATAATCTAGGAATTGGGTTGTATTTAATACAAACCAAAACAACAAATTGTATCGAGTTAACGTCGAAGCATGTTTAAAAACATAACATAGAAGTTGCAAGACTCCGAAATTATTAGGATTCATGGAGAAATTAATTTTCAGAGAACGCTATTGCTTCCCCACACTTTTTCAATTGAAATGGACATCCAAAAAAATAATCTAGGAATTGGGTTGTATTTAATACAAACCAAAACAATAAATTGTATCGAGTTAACGTCGAAGCATGTTTAAAAACATAACATAGAAGTTGCAAGACTCCGAAATTATTAGGATTCATTGAAAATTAATTTTAAGAGAACACTATTACTTCCCTCCACTTTTCCAATTGAATTGGGTTTCCAAGAAAATAATCTAGGAATTGGGTTGTATTTAATACAAACCAAAACAATAAATTGTATCGAGTTAACGTCGAAGCATGTTTAAAAACATAACATAGAAGTTGCAAGACTCCGAAATTATTAGGATTCATGGAAAAATTAATTTTAAGAGAACGCTATTGCTTCCCCACACATTTTCAATTGAAATGGGTTTCCAAAAAAATAATCTAGGAATTGGGTTGTATTTAATACAAACCAAAACAATAAATTGTATCGAGTTAACGTCGAAGCATGTTTAAAAACATAACATAGAAGTTCCAAGACTCCGAAATTATTAGGATTCATGGAAAACTAAATTTTAAGAGAACGCTATTGCTTCCCCACACATTTTCAATTGAATTGGGTTTCCAAAACAATAATCTTGGAATTGGGTTGTATTTAATACAAAGCAAAGCAACAAATTGTATCGAGTTAACGTCGAAGCTTGTTTAAAAACATAACATAGAAGTTGCAAAACTCCGAAATTATTAGGATTCATGGAAAAATTAATTTTAAGAAAACGCTATTGCTTCGCCACACTTTTTCAATTGAAATGGGTTCCCCAAAAAATAATCTAGGAATGAGGTTGTATTTAATACAAACCAAAACAATAAATTGTATCGAAATAACGCTGAAGCATGTTTAAAAACATAAAACACAAGGTACACAATTTCAAAAATTATTAGGATTCATGGAAAAATTAATTTTAAAAGAACGCTATTGCTTCCCCACACTTTTTAAGTTAAATTGGGTTTCCAAAAAAATAATCTTTGAATTGGGTTGTATTTAATACAAACCATAACAATAAATTGTATCGAGTTAATGTCGAAGCATGTTTAAAAACATAACATAGAAGTTGCAAGACTCCGAAATTATTAGGATTCATGGAAAAATGAATTTTAAGAGAACACTATTGCTTCCCCACACTTTTTCAATTGAAATGGGTTTCCAAAAAAATAATCTAGGAATTGGGTTGTATTTAATACAAACCAAAACAAGAAATTGTTTCCAGTTAACATCGAAGCATGTTTAAAAACATAACATACAAGTTGCAAGACTCCGAAATTATTAGGATTCATGGAAAAATTAATTTTCAGAGAACGCTATTGCTTCCCCACACTTTTTCAATCGAAATGGGTTTCCAAAAAAATAATCTAGGAATTGGGTTGTATTTAATACAAACCAAAACAATAAATTTTATCGAGTTAACGTCGAAGCATGTTTAAAAACATAACATAGAAGTTGCAAGACTCCGAAATTATTAGGATTCATTGAAAATTAATTTTCAGAGAACACTATTACTTCCCTCCACTTTTCCAATTGAATTGGGTTTCCAAGAAAATAATCTAGGAATTGGGTTGTATTTAATACAAACCAAAACAATAAATTGTATCGAGTTAACGTCGAAGCATGTTTAAAAACATAACATAGAAGTTGCAAGACTCCGAAATTATTAGGATTCATGGAAAAATTAATTTTAAGAGAACGCTATTGCTTCCCCACACTTTTTCAATTGAAATGGGTTTCCAAAAAAATAATCTAGGAATTGGGTTGTATTTAATACAAACCAAAACAATAAATTGTATCGAGTTAACGTCGAAGCATGTTTAAAAACATAACATAGAAGTTGCAAGACTCCGAAATTATTAGGATTCATTGAAAATTAATTTTAAGAGACCACTATTACTTCCCTTCACTTTTCGAATTGAATTGGGTTTCCAAGAAAATAATCTAGGAATTGGGTTGTATTTAATACAAACCAAAACAATAAATTGTATCGAGTTAACGTCGAAGCATGTTTAAAAACATAGTATAGACGTTGCAAGACTCCGAAATTATTAGGATTCATGGAAAAATTAATTTTTAGAGAACGCTATTGCTTCCCCACACATTTTCAATTGAAATAGGTTTCCAGAAAAATAATCTAGGAATTGGGTTGTATTTAATACAAAGCAAAGCAACAAATTGTATCGAGTTAACGTCGAAGCTTGTTTAAAAACATAACATAGAAGTTGCAGAACTCCGAAATTATTAGGATTCATGGAAAACTAAATTTTAAGAGAACGCTATTGCTTCCCCACACTTTTTCAATTGAATTGGGTTTCCAAAATAATAATCTTTGAATTGGGTTGTATTTAATACAAACCAAAACAATAAATTGTATCCAGTGAACATCGAAGCATGTTTAAAAACATAACATAGAAGTTGCAAGACTCCGAAATTATTAGGATTCATGGAAAAATTAATTTTAAGAGAACGCTATTGCTTCCCCACACTTTTTAAATTAAATTGGGTTTCCAAAAAAATAATCTTTGAATTGGGTTGTATTTAATACAAACCAAAACAATAAATTTTATCGAGTTAACGTCGAAGCATGTTTAAAAACATAACATAGAAGTTGCAAGACTCCGAAATTATTAGGATTCATGGAAAAATTAATTCTAAGAGAACGCTATTGCTTCCCCACACTTTTTCAATTGAATTGGGTTTCCAAAAAAATAATCTAGGAATTGGGTTGTATTTAATACAAACCAAAACAACAAATTGTATCCAATTAACGTCGAAGCATGTTTAAAAACATAACATAGAAATTGTAGAACTTCGAAATTATTAGGGTTCATGGAAAAATTAATTTTCAGAGAACGCTATTGCTTCCCCACACTTTTTCAATTGAATTGGGTTTCCAAAAAAATAATCTAGGAATTGGGTTGTATTTAATACAAACCAAAACAATAAATTGTATCGAGTTAACGTCGAAGCATGTTTAAAAACATAAAATAGAAGTTGCAGAACTCCGAAATTATTAGGATTCATGAAAAATTTATTTTAAGAGAACGCTATTGCTTCCCCCCACTTTTTCAATTGAAATGGGTATCCAAAAAAATAATCTAGGAATTGGGTTGTATTTAATACAAACCAAAACAATAAATTATTTCGACTTAACGTCGAAGCATGTTTAAAAGTATAACATAGAAGTTGCAAGACTCCGAAATTATTAGGATTCATGGAAAACTAAATTTTAAGAGAACGCTATTGCTTCTCCACACTTTTTCAATTGAATTGGGTTTCCAAAACAATAATCTTGGAATTGGGTTGTATTTAATACAAAGCAAAGCAACAAATTGTATCGAGTTAACGTGGAAGCTTGTTTAAAAACATAACATAGAAGTTGCAAAACTCCGAAATTATTAGGATTCATGGAAAAATTAATTTGAAGAGAACACTATTGCTTCGCCACACTTTTTCAATTGAAATGGGTTCCCAAAAAAATAATCTAGGAATGAGGTTGTATTTAATACAAACCAAAACAATAAATTGTATCGAAATAACGCTAAAGCATGTTTAAAAACATAGAGCACAAGGTACACAATTTCAAAAATTATTAGGATTCATGGAAAAATTAATTTTAAAAAAACGCTATTGCTTCCCCACACTTTTTAAGTTAAATTGGGTTTCCAAAAAAATAATCTAGGAATTGGGTTGTATTTAATACAAACCAAAACAATAAATTGTGTCGAGTTAACATCGAAGCATGTTTAAAAACATAACATAGAACTTGCAAGACTCCGAAATTATTAGGATTCATGGAAAAATTAATTTTAAGAGAACACTATTGCTTCCCCACACTTTTTCAATTAAATTGGGTTTCCAAAAAAATAATCTAGGAATTGCGGTGTATTTAATACAAACCAAAACAACAAATTGTTTCCAGTTAACGTCGAAGCATGTTTAAAAACATAACATACAAGTTGCAAGACTCCGAAATTATTAGAATTCATGGAAAAATTAATTTTAAGAGAACGCTGTTGCTTTGCAATACTTTTTCAATTGAATTGGGTTTTGTCAAAAAAAATTCTTGGAATCAGGTTGTATATAATACAAACCAAAACAACAAATTGTATCGAGTTAATGTCGAAGCATGTTTAAAAATATAACATAGAAGTTTCAAGACTCCGAAATTATTAGGATTCATGGAAAACTAAATTTTAAGAGAACGCTATTGCTTCCCCACACTTTTTCAATTGAAATGGGTATCCAAAAAAATAATCTAGGAATTGGGTTGTATTTAATACAAACCAAAACAATAAATTGTTTCCAGTTAACGTCGAAGCATGTTTAAAAACATAGCATAGAAGTTGCAAAACTTCGAAATTATTAGGATTCATGGAAAAATTAATTTTCAGAGAACGCTATTGCTCCGCCACACTTTTTCAATTGAATTGGGTTTCCAAGAAAATAATCTAGGAATTGGGTTGTATTTAATACAAACCAAAACAACAAATTGTATCGAGTTAACGTCGAAGCATGTTTAAAAACATAACATAGAAGTTGCAGAACTCCGAAATTATTAGGATTCATGGAAAATTTATTTTAAGAGAGCGCTATTGCTTCCCCACACTTTTTCAATTGAAATGGGTATCCAAAAAAATAATCTAGTAATTGGGTTGTATTTAATACAAACCAAAACAATAAATTGTATCGAGTTAACGTCGAAGCATGTTTAAAAACATAACATAGAAGTTGCAAGACTCCGAAATTATTAGGATTCATGGAAAAATTAATTCTAAGAGAACGCTATTGCTTCCCCACACTTTTTCAATTGAAATGGGTATCCAAAAAAATAATCTAGGAATTGGGTTGTATTTAATACAAACCAAAACAATAAATTTTTTCCAGTTAACGTCGAAGCATGTTTAAAAACATAACATAGAAGTTGCAAGACTCCGAAATTATTAGGATTCATGGAAAACTAAATTTTAAGAGAACGCTATTGCTTCTCCACACTTTTTCAATTGAATTGGGTTTCCAAAAAAATAATCTAGGAATTGGGTTGTATTTAATACAAACCAAAACAACAAATTGTATCGAGTTAACGTCGAAGCATGTTTAAGAACATAACATAGAAATTGTAGAACTTCGAAATTATTAGGATTCATGGAAAAATTAATTTTAAGAGAACGGTGTTGCTTTGCAACACTTTTTCAATTGAATTGGGTTTTGTCAAAAAAAAATCTTGGAATCAGGTTGTATATAATACAAACCAAAACAACAAATTGTATCGAGTTAATGTCGAAGCATGTTTAAAAATATAACATAGAAGTTGCAAGACTCCGAAATTATTAGGATTCATGGAAAAATTAATTTTAAGAGAACGTTGTTGCGTCCCCACACTTTTTCAATTGAATTGGATTATTAAAACAATAATCTAGGAATTGGGTTGTATTTAATATAAACCAAAGCAGCAAATTGTATCGAGTTAACGTCGAAGCATGTTTAAAAATATACTATAGAAGTTGCAAGACTCTTAAATTTTTAGGATTCATGGAAAAATTAATTTTAAAAGACCGCTATTGCTTCGCCACACTTTTTCAATTGAATTGGGTTTGGTCAAAAAAAAAATTTGGAATCAGGTTGTATTTAATACAAACCAAAACAACAAATTGTATCGAGTTAACGTCGAAGCATGTTTAAAAATATAACATAGAAGTTGCAAAACTTCAAAATTATTAGGATTCATGGAAAAATAAATTTCAAGAGAACGCTATTGCTTCACCACACTTTTTCAATTGAATTGAATTTCCAAAGAAATATCTTGGAATCAAGTTGTATTTAATATAAACCAAAACAACAAATTGTATCGAGTTAACATCGAAGCATGTTTAGAAACATAACAGAGAAGTTGCAAGACTCCGAAATTATTAGGATGAAAAGAAAAAATTATTTTTAAGAGAACACTAGTGCTTCGCCACACTTTTTCAATTGAATTGAATTTCCAAAAAAAAATCTTGGAATCAAGTTGTATTTAATGCAAACCAAAACTACAAATTGTATCGAGTTAACGTCGAAGCATGTTTAGAAACAAAGCATAGAAGTTGCAAGACTCCGAAATTATTAGGATTCATGGAAAAATTAATTTTAAGAGAACGCTATTGCTTCGCCACACTTTTTCAATTGAATTGGGTTTGGTCAAAAAAAAAATTTGGAATCAGGTTGTATTTAATACAAACCAAAACAACAAATTGTATCGAGTTAATGTCGAAGAATGTTTAAAAATATAACATAGAAGTTGCAAAACTTCGAAATTATTAGGATTCATGGGAAAATAAATTTGAAGAGAACGCTATTGCTTTCCCACACTTTTTCAATTGAATTGAATTTCCAAAAAAAAATCTTGGAATCAAGTTGTATTTAATACAAACCAAAACAACAAATTGTATCGAGTTAACATCGAAGCATGTTTAGAAACATAACATAGAAGTTGCAAGACTCCGAAATTATTAGGATTAAAAGAAAAAATTATTTTTAAGAGAACGCTAGTGTTTCGCTACACTTTTTCAATTGAATTGAATTTCGAAGAAAAAATCTTGGAATCAAGTTGTATTTAATACAAACCAAAACAACAAATCGTATCGATTTAATGTCGAAGCATGTTTAAAAATATAACATAGAAGTTTCAAGACTCCGAAATTATTAGGATTCATGGAAAACTAAATTTTAAGAGAACGCTATTGCTTCCCCACACTTTTTCAATTGAATTGGGTTTCCAAAACAATAATCTTGGAATTGGGTTGTATTTAACACAAAGCAAAGCAACAAATTGTATCGAGTTAACGTCGAAGCTTGTTTAAAAACATAACATAGAAGTTGCAAAACTTCGAAATTATTAGGATTCATGGAAAAATTAATTTTAAGAGAACGCTATTGCTTCCCCACACTTTTTCAATTGAATTGGGTTTCCAAAACAATAATCTAGGTATTGGATTGTATTTAATACAAACCAAAGCAGCAAATTGTATCGAGTTAACGTCGACGCATGTTTAAAAACATAACATAGAAGTTGCAAAACTTCGAAATTATTAGGAATCATGGAAAAATTAATTTTAAGAGAACGCTATTGCTTCCCCACACTTTGTCAATTGAATTGGGTTTTGTCAAAAAAAAATCTTGGAATCAGGTTGTATTTAATACAAACCAAAACAACAAATTGTATCCAGTTAACGTCGAAGCATGTTTGAAAATATAACATAGAAGTTGCAAGACTCCGAAATTATTAGGATTCATGGAAAAAAAACAATTTGAAGAGAACGCTATTGCTTCCCCACACTTTTTCAATTGAATTGGGTTTCCAAACAATAATCTAGGAATTGGGTTGTATTTAATAGAAACCAAAGCAACAAATTGTATCGAGTTAACGTCGAAGCATGTTTAAAAACATAACATAGAAGTTGCAAGACTCCGAAATTATTGGGATTAAAGGAAAAATTAATTTTAAGAGAACGCTATTGCTTCCCACACTTTTTCAATTGAATTGGGTTTCCAAACAATAATCTAGGAATTGGGTTGTATTTAATAGAAACCAAAGCAACAAATTGTATCGAGTTAACGTCGAAGCATGTTTAAAAACATAACATAGAAGTTGCAAGACTCCGAAATTATTGGGATTAAAGGAAAAATTAATTTTAAGAGAACGCTATTGCTTCCCCACACTTTTTCAATTGAATTGGGTTTCCAAAAAAATAATCTAGGAAGTGGGTTGTATTTAAAACAAACCAAAGCAACAAATTGTATCGAGTTAACGTCGAAGCATTTTTTAAAACATAACATAGAAGTTCCAAAACTTCGAAATTATTAGGATTCATGGAAAGATTAATTTGAAGAGAACGCTATTGCTTCCCCACACTTTTTCAATTGATTTGGGTTTCCAAAAAAATAATCTAGGAATTGGGTTGTATTTAATGCAAACCAAAGCAGCAAATTGTATCGAGTTAACGTCAAAGCATGTTTAAAAACATAACATAGAAGTTGCAAAACTTCAAAATTATTAGGATTCATGGAAAAATTAATTTTAAGAGAACGCTATTGCTTCGCCACACTTTTTCAATTGAATTGAATTTCCCAAATAAAATCTTGGATTCAAGTTGTATTTAATACAAACCAAAACAAAAAATTGTATCGTGTTAACTTCGAAGCATGTTTAGAAACATAACATAGAAGTTGCAAAACTTCAAAATTATTAGGATTCATGGAAAAATTAATTTTAAGAGAACGCTATTGCTTCCCCACACTTTTTCAATTGAATTGGGTTTTGTCAAAAAAAAATCTTGGATTCAGGTTGTATTTAATACAAACCAAAACAACAAATTGTATCGAGTTAACGTCGAAGCATGTTTAAAAACATAACATAGAAATTGCAAAACTTCAAAATTATTAGGATTCATGGAAAAATTAATTTTAAGAGAACGCTATTGCTTCCCCACACTTTTCCAATTGAATTGGGTTTCCAAAAAAATAGTTTTGGAATTGGGTTGTATTTAATACAAACCAAAGCAGCAAATTGTATCGAGTTAACGTCAAAGCATGTTTAAAAACATAACATAGAAGTTGCAAGACTCCGAAATTATTAGGATTCATGGAAAAATTAATTTTAAGAGAACGCTATTGTGTGGGGAACCAATAGGGTTCTCTTAAACTTCATTTTTCCATGAATACTAATTAATTCGAAGATTTGCAACTTGTCTGTTATGTTTTCGGGCACGCTTCCACTTCAAATTGATATAATTTAATGGTTTGGTTTCAATTAAATATAGCGTGATTTTTAGAGTCTCTTTTTTAAAACCCATTTCAATTGAAAATGTGTGGGGAACCAATAGGGTTCTCTTAAACATCATTTTTCCATGAATCCTAATTATTTCGAAGATTTGCAACTTGTGTGTTATGTTTTTGGACATGCTTCCACGTCAAACCGATATAATTTATTCGTTTGGTTCCTATTAAATATAGCATGCTTTCTAGAGTCTCTTTTTTAAAATCCATTTCAATTGATAATGTGTAGTGAAGCAATAGGATTCTCTTAGACTTCATTTTTCCATGAATCCTAATTATTTCGAAGATTTGCAACTTGTGTGTTATGTTTTTGGACATGCTTCCACGTCAAACCGATATAATTTATTGGTTTTGTTTCTATTAAATACAGCATGATTTTAAGAGTTTCTATTTTAAAACCCATTTCAATTGAAAATGTGTGGGGAAGCAATAGGGTTCTCTTAGACTTCATTTTTCAATGAATCCTAATTAATTCGAAGATTTGCAACTTGTGTGTTATGTTTTTGGACATGCTTCCACGTCAAACCGATATAATTTATTGGTTTGGTTTCAATTAAATACAGCATGATTTTAAGAGTTTCTTTTTTAAAACCCATTTCAATTGAAAATGTGTGGGGAAGCAATAGGGTTCTCTTAAACTTCACTGTTCCATAAATCCTAATTATTTCGAAGATTTGCAACTTGTGTGTTATATTTTTGGACATACTTCCACGTCAAAACGATATAATTTATTGGTTTGGTTTCAATTAAATACAGCATGATTTCTAGAGTCTCTTTTTTAAAACCCATTTCAATTGAAAATGTGTGGGGAAGCAATAGGGTTCTCTTAAACATCATTTTTCCATGAATCCTAATTATTTCGAAGATTTGCAACTTGTCTGTTATGTTTTCGGACATGCTTCCATTTCAAAATGATATAATTTATTGGGTTGGTTCCTATTAAATACAGCATGATTTCTAGAGTCTCTTTTTTTAAACCCATTTCATTTGGAAATGTGTGGTAAAGCAATAGGGTTCTCTTAAACTTCATTTTTCCATGAATCCTAATTATTGTAAAAATTTGCAACTTGTCTGTTATGTTTTCGTACATGCTTCCACGTCAAAACGATATAATTTATTGGTTTGATTTCAATTAAATACAGCATGATTTTAAGAGTTTCTTTTTTAAAACCCATTTCAATTGAAAATGTGTGGGGAAGCAATAGGGTTCTCTTAAACATCATTTTTCCATGAATCCTAATTATTTCGAAGATTTGCAACTTGTCTGTTATGTTTTCGGACATGCTTCCATTTCAAAATGATATAATTTATTGGGTTGGTTCCTATTAAATACAGCATGATTTCTAGAGTCTCTTTTTTTAAACCCATTTCATTTGGAAATGTGTGGTAAAGCAATAGGGTTCTCTTAAACTTCATTTTTCCATGAATCCTAATTATTGTAAAAATTTGCAACTTGTCTGTTATGTTTTCGTACATGCTTCCACGTCAAAACGATATAATTTATTGGTTTGATTTCAATTAAATACAGCATGATTTTAAGAGTTTCTTTTTTAAAACCCATTTCAATTGAAAATGTGTGGGGAAGCAATAGGGTTCTCTTAAACTTCATTATTCCATGAATCCTAATTATTTCGAAGATTTGCAACTTGTCTGTTATGTTTTTGGACATGCTTCCACGTCAAAACGATATAATTTATTGGTTTGGTTCCTATTAAATATAGCATGCTTTCTAGAGTCTCTTTTTTAAAATCCATTTCAATTGATAATGTGTGTTGAAGCAATAGGGTTCTCTGAAACTTCATTATTCCATGAATCCTAATTATTTCGAAGATTTACAACTTGTGTGTTATGTTTTTGGACATGCTTCCACGTCAAACCGATATAATTTATTGGTTTGGTTTCTATTCAATACAGCATGATTTTAAGAGTTTCTTTTTTAAAACCCATTTCAATTGAAAATGTGTGGGGAAGCAATAGGATCCTCTTAAACTTCATTTTTCCATAAATCCTAATTAATTCGAAGATTTGCAACTTGTGTGTTATGTTTTTGGACATGCTTCCACGTCAAAACGATATAATTTATTGGTTTGGTTTCTATTAAATACAGCATGATTTCTAGAGTCTCTTTTTTAAAACCCATTTCAATTGAAAATGTGTGGGGAAGCAATAGGGTTCTCTTAGACTTCATTTTTCAATGAATCCTAATTAATTCGAAGATTTGCAACTTGTGTGTTATGTTTTTGGACATGCTTCCACGTCAAACCGATATAATTTATTGGTTTGGTTTCTATTAAATACAGCATGATTTTAAGAGTTTCTTTTTTAAAACCCATTTCAATTGATAATGTGTGGGGAAGCAATAGGGTTCTCTTAAACTTCACTGTTCCATAAATCCTAATTATTTCAATGATTTGCAAATTGTCTGTTATGTTTTCGGACATGCTTCCATTTCAAAATGATATAATTTATTGGGTTGGTTCCTATTAAATACAGCATGCTTTCTAGAGTCTCTTTTTTAAAATCCATTTCAATTGATAATGTGTGGTGAAGCAATAGGGTTCTCTTAGACTTCATTTTTCCATGAATCCTAATTATTTCGAAGATTTTCAAATTGTGTTTTATGTTTTTGGACATGCTTCCACGTCAAAACGATATAATTTATTGGTTTGGTTCCTATTAAATACAGCATGCTTCTAGAGTCTCTTTTTTAAAATCCATTTCAATTGAAAATGTGTGGGGAACCAATAGGGTTCTCTCAAACTTCATTTTTCCATGAATACTAATTAATTCGAAGATTTGCAACTTGTCTGTTATGTTTTCGGACAAGCTTCCACTTCAAAATGATATAATTTATTGGTTTAGTTTCAATTAAATACAGCATGATTTCTAGAGTCTCTTTTTTTAAACCCATTTCATTTGGAAATGTGTGGTAAAGCAATAGGGTTCTCTTAAACTTCATTTTTCCATGAATCCTAATTATTGTTAAAATTTGCAACTTGTCTGTTATGTTTTCGGACATGCTTCCACGTCAAAACGATATAATTTATTGGTTTGGTTTCAATTAAATACAGCATGATTTTAAGAGTTTCTTTTTTAAAACCCATTTCAATTGAAAATGTGTGGGGAAGCAATAGGGTTCTCTTAAACTTCATTATTCCATGAATCCTAATTATTTCGAAGATTTGCAACTTGTCTGTTATGTTTTTGGACATGCTTCCACGTCAAAACGATATAATTTATTGGTTTGGTTCCTATTAAATAGAGCATGCTTTCTAGAGTTTCTTTTTTAAAATCCATTTCAATTGATAATGTGTGGTGAAGCAATAGGGTTCTCTTAAACTTCATTATTCCATGAATCCTAATTATTTCGAAGATTTACAACTTGTGTGTTATGTTTTTGGACATGCTTCCACGTCAAACCGATATAATTTATTGGTTTGGTTTCTATTCAATACAGCATGATTTTAAGAGTCTCTTTTTTAAAACCCATTTCAATTGAAAATGTGTGGGGAAGCAATAGGGTTCTTTTAAACATCATTTTTCTATGAATCCTAATTATTTCGAAGATTTGCAACTTGTCTGTTCTATTTTCGGACATGCTTCCACTTCAAAATGATATAATTTATTGGTTTGGTTCCTATTAAATATAGCATGCTTTCTAGAGTCTCTTTTTTAAAATCCATTTCAATTGATAATGTGTGGTGAAGCAATAGGGTTCTCTTAAACTTCATTATTCCATGAATCCTAATTATTTCGAAGATTTGCAACTTGTGTGTTATGTTCTTGGACATGCTTCCACGTCAAACCGATATAATTTATTGGTTTGGTTTCAATAAAATAGAGCATGATTTCTAGAGTCTCTTTTTTAAATCCCATTTCAATTGAAAATGTGTAGGGAAGCAATAGGGTTCTCTTAAACATCATTTTTCCATGAATCCTAATTATTTCGAAGATTTGCAACTTGTGTGTTATGTTTTTGGACATGCTTCCACGTCAAACCGATATAATTTATTGGTTTGGTTCCTATTAAATATAGCATGCTTTCTAGAGTCTCTTTTTTAAAATCCATTTCAATTGATAATGTGTGGTGAAGCAATAGGGTTCTCTTAGACTTCATTTTTCCATGAATCCTAATTATTTCGAAGATTTTCAAATTGTGTTTTATGTTTTTGGACATGCTTCCACGTCAAAACGATATAATTTATTGGTTTGGTTCCTATTAAATATAGCATGCTTTCTAGTGTCTCTTTTTTAAAACCCATTTCAATTGAAAATGTGTGGGGAAGCAATAGGGTTCTCTTAAACATCATTTTTCCATGAATCCTAATTATTTCGAAGATTTGCAACTTGTGTGTTATGTTTTTGGACATGCTTCCACGTCAAAACGATATAATTTATTGGTTTGGTTCCTATTAAATATAGCATGCTTTCTAGAGTCTCTTTTTTAAAATCCATTTCAATTGATAATGTGTGGGGAAGCAATAGGGTTCTCTTAAACTTCATTATTCCATGAATCCGAATTATTTCGAAGATTTGCAACTTGTATGTTATGTTTTTGGACATGCTTCCACGTCAAACCGATATAATTTATTGGTGTGGTTTCTATTAAATCCAGCATGATTTTAAGAGTTTCTTTTTTAAAACCCATTTCAATTGAAAATGTGTGGGGAAGCAATAGGTTTCTCTTAAACTTCATTATTCCATAAATCCTAATTAATTCGAAGATTTGCAACTTGTCTGTTATGTTTTTGGACATGCTTCCACTTCAAAATGATATAATTTATTGGTTTGGTTCCTATTAAATAGAGCATGCTTTCTAGAGTCTCTTTTTTAAAATCCATTTCAATTGATAATGTGTGGTGAACCAATAGGGTTCTCTTAAACTTCATTATTCCATGAATCCTAATTAATTCGAAGATTTGCAACTTGTGTGTTATGTTTTTGGACATGCTTCCACGTCAAACCGATATAATTTATTGGTTTGGTTTCAATAAAATAGAGCATGATTTCTAGAGTCTCTTTTTTAAAACCCATTTCAATTGAAAATGTGTGGGGAAGCAATAGGGTTCTTTTAAACATCATTTTTGCATGAATCCTAATTATTTCGAAGATTTGCAACTTGTTTGTTCTGTTTTCGGACATGCTTCCACTTCAAAATGATATAATTTATTGGTTTGGTTCCTATTAAATATAGCATGCTTTCTAGAGTCTCTTTTTTAAAATCCATTTCAATTGATAATGTGTGGTGAAGCAATAGGGTTCTCTTAAACTTCATTATTCCATGAATCCTAATTATTTCGAAGATTTGCAACTTGTATGTTATGTTTTTGGACATGCTTCCACGTCAAACCGATATAATTTATTGGTGTGGTTTCTATTAAATACAGCATGATTTTAAGAGTTTCTTTTTTAAAACCCATTTCAATTGAAAATGTGTGGGGAAGCAATAGGTTTCTCTTAAACTTCATTATTCCATGATTCCTAATTAATTCGAAGATTTGCAACTTGTGTGTTATGTTTTTGGACATGCTTCCACGTCAAAACGATATAATTTATTGGTTTGGTTTCAATAAAATAGAGCATGATTTCTAGAGTCTCTTTTTTAAAACCCATTTCAATTGAAAATGTGCGGGGAAGCAATAGGGTTCTCTTAAACTTCACTGTTCCATAAATCCTAATTAATTCGAAGATTTGCAACTTGTCTGTTATGTTTTCGGACATGCTTCCACTTCAAAATGATATAATTTATTGGTTTGGTTCCTATTAAATATAGCATGCTTCTAGAGTCTCTTTTTTAAAATCCATTTCAATTGATAATGTGTGGGGAAGCAATAGGGTTCTCTTAAACTTCATTATTCCATGAATCCTAATTATTTCGAAGATTTGCAACTTGTGTGTTATGTTTTTTGGCATGCTTCCACGTCAAACCGATTTAATTTATTGGTTTGGTTCCTATTAAATATAGCATGCTTTCTAGAGTCTCTTTTTTAAAATCCATTTCAATTGATAATGTGTGGTGAAGCAATAGGGTTCTCTTAAACTTCATTTTTCCATGAATCCGAATTATTTCGAAGATTTGCAACTTGTGTGTTATGTTTTTGGACATGCTTCCACGTCAAACCGATATAATTTATTGGTTTGGTTTCTATTAAATACAGCATGATTTTAAGATTTTCTTTTTTAAAACCCATTTCAATTGAAAATGTGTGGGGAAGCAATAGGATCCTCTTAAACTTCATTTTTCCATAAATCCTAATTAATTCGAAGATTTGCAACTTGTGTGTTATGTTTTTGGACATGCTTCCACGTCAAAACGATATAATTTATTGGTTTCGTTTCAATTAAATACAGCATGATTTCTAGAGTCTCTTTTTTAAAACCCAGTTCAATTGAAAATGTGTGGGGAAGCAATAGGGTTCTTTTAAACATCATTTTTCCATGAATCCTAATTATTTGGAAGATTTGCAACTTGTCTGTTATATTTTCGGACATGCTTCCACTTCAAAATGATATAATTTATTGGTTTGGTTCCTATTAAATAGAGCATGCTTTCTGGAGTCTCTTTTTTAAAATCCATTTCAATTGATAATGTGTGGTGAAGCAATAGGGTTCTCTTAAACTTCATTATTCCATGAATCCTAATTATTTCGAAGATTTGCAACTTGTCTGTTATGTTTTTGGACATGCTTCCACGTCAAACCGATATAATTTATTGGTTTGGTTTCAATAAAATAGAGCATGATTTCTAGAGTCTCTTTTTTAAATCCCATTTCAATTGAAAATGTGTAGGGAAGCAATGGGGTTCTCTTAAACATCATTTTTCCATGAATCCTAGTTATTTCGAAGATTTGCAACTTGTGTGTTATGTTTTTGGACATGCTTCCATGTCAAACCGATATAATTTATTGGTTTGGTTCCAATTAAATATAGCATGCTTCTAGAGTCTCTTTTTTAAAATCCATTTCAATTGATAATGTGTAGTGAAGCAATACGGTTCTCTTAGACTTCATTTTTCCATGAATCCTAATTATTTTGAAGATTTGCAACTTGTGTTTTATGTTTTTGGACATGCTTCCACGTCAAAACGATATAATTTATTGGTTTGGTTCCTATTAAATACAGCATGCTTCTAGAGTCTCTTTTTTAAAATCCATTTCAATTGAAAATGTGTGGGGAAGCAATGGGGTTCTCTTAAACTTCATTATTCCATGAATTCTAATTATTTCGAAGATTTGCAACCTGTGTGTTATGTTTTTGGACATGCTTCCACGTCAAACCGATATAATTTATTGGTTTGGTTCCTATTAAATACAGCATGCTTTCTAGAGTCTCTTTTTTAAAACCCATTTCAATTGAAAATGTGTAGGGAAGCAATAGGGTTCTCTTGAACATCATTTTTCCATGAATCCTAATTATTTCGAAGATTTGCAACTTGTGTGTTATGTTTTTGGACATGCTTCCACGTCAAACCGATATAATTTATTGGTTTGGTTCCTATTAAATATAGCATGCTTTCTAGAGTCTCTTTTTTAAAATCCATTTCAATTGATAATGTGTGGTGAAACAATAGGTTTCTCTTAAACTTCATTATTCCATGAATCCTAATTATTTCGAAGATTTGCAACTTGTGTGTTATGTTTTTGGACATGCTTCCACGTCATACCGATATAATTTATTGGTTTGGTTCCTATTAAATATAGCATGCTTTCTAGAGTCTCTTTTTTAAAATCCATTTCAATTGATAATGTGTGGTGAAACAATAGGTTTCTCTTAAACTTCATTATTCCATGAATCCTAATTATTTCGAAGATTTGCAACTTGTGTGTTATGTTTTTGGACATGCTTCCACGTCAAACCGATATAATTTATTGGTTTGGTTCCTATTAAATATAGCATGCTTTCTAGAGTCTCTTTTTTAAAATCCATTTCAATTGATAATGTGTGGTGAAGCAATAGGGTTCTCTTAGACTTCATTTTTCCATGAATCCTAATTATTTCGAAGATTTTCAAATTGTGTTTTATGTTTTTGGACATGCTTCCACGTCAAAACGATATAATTTATTGGTTTGGTTCCTATTAAATATAGCATGCTTTCTAGAGTCTCTTTTTTAAAATCCATTTCAATTGATAATGTGTGGTGAAGCAATAGGGTTCTCTTAAACTTCATTATTCCATGAATCCTAATTATTTCGAAGATTTGCAACCTGTGTGTTATGTTTTTGGACATACTTCCACGTCATACCGATATAATTTATTGGTTTGCGTCCTCTTAAATATAGCATGCTTTCTAGAGTCTCTTTTTTAAAATCCATTTCAATTGATAATGTGTGGTGAAGCAATAGGGTTCTCTTAGACTTCATTTTTCCATGAATCCTAATTATTTCGAAGATTTGCAACTTGTGTGTTATGTTTTTGGACATGCTTCCACGTCAAACCGATATAATTTATTGGTTTGGTTCCTATTAAATATAGCATGCTTTCTAGAGTCTCTTTTTTAATATCCATTTCAATTGATAATGTGTGGTGAAGCAATAGGGTTCTCTTAAACTTCATTATTCCATGAATCCTAATTATTTCGAAGATTTGCAACTTGTGTGTTATGTTTTTGGACATGCTTCCACGTCATACCGATATAATTTATTGGTTTGCGTCTTATTAAATATAGCATGCTTTCTAGAGTCTCTTTTTTAAAATCCATTTCAATTGACAATGTGTAGTGAAGCAATACGGTTCTCTTAGACTTCATTTTTCCATGTATCCTAATTATTTTGAAGATTTGCAACTTGTGTTTTATGTTTTTGGACATGCTTCCACGTCAAAACGATATAATTTATTGGTTTGGTTCCTATTAAATACAGCATGCTTCTAGAGTCTCTTCTTTAAAGTCCATTTCAATTGAAAATGTGTGGTGAAGCAAGAGGGTTCTCTTAAACTTCATTTTTCCATGAATCCTAATTATTTCGAAGATTTGCAACTTGTGTTTTATGTTTTTGGACATGCTTCCACGTCATACCGATATAATTTATTGGTTTGCGTCTTATTAAATATAGCATGCTTTCTAGAGTCTCTTTTTTAAAATCCATTTCAATTGACAATGTGTAGTGAAGCAATACGGTTCTCTTAGACTTCATTTTTCCATGTATCCTAATTATTTTGAAGATTTGCAACTTGTGTTTTATGTTTTTGGACATGCTTCCACGTCAAAACGATATAATTTATTGGTTTGGTTCCTATTAAATACAGCATGCTTCTAGAGTCTCTTCTTTAAAATCCATTTCAATTGAAAATGTGTGGTGAAGCAAGAGGGTTCTCTTAAACTTCATTATTCCATGTATCCTAATTATTTCGAAGATTTGCAACTTGTGTGTTATGTTTTTGGACATGCTTCCACGTCAAACCGATATAATTTATTGGTTTGGTTTCTATTCAATACAGCATGATTTTAAGAGTTTCTTCTTTAAAACCCATTTCAATTGAAAATGTGTGGGGAAGCAATAGGTTTCTCTTAAACTTCATTATTCCATGAATCCTAATTAATTCGAAGATTTGCAACCTGTGTGTTATAATTTTGGACATGCTTCCACGTCAAACCGATATAATTTATTGGTTTGGTTCCTATTAAATACAGCATACTTCTAGAGTCTCTTTTTTAAAATCCATTTCAATTGAAATTGTGTGGGGAAGCAATAGGTTTCTCTTAAACTTCATTATTCCATGAATCCTAATTATTTCGAAGATTTGCAACTTGTGTGTTATGTTTTTGGACATGCTTCCATGTCAAACCGATATAATTTATTGGTTTGGTTCCTATTAAATACAGCATGCTTCTAGAGTCTCTTTTTTAAAATCCATTTCAATTGAAATTGTGTGGGGAAGCAATAGGTTTCTCTTAAACTTCATTATTCCATGAATCCTAATTATTTCGAAGATTTGCAACTTGTGTGTTATGTTTTTGGACATGCTTCCACGTCAAACCGATATAATTTATTGGTTTGGTTTCTATTAAATACAGCATGATTTCTAGAGTGTCTTTTTTAAAACCCATTTCAATTGAAAATGTGTGGGGAAGCAATAGGGTTCTCTTAAACTTCACTGTTCCATGAATGCTAATTATTTCGAAGATTTGCAACTTGTGTGTTATGTTTTTGGACATGCTTCCATGTCAAACCGATATAATTTATTGGTTTGGTTCCTATTAAATATAGCATGCTTTCTAGAGTCTCTTTTTTAAAACCCATTTCAATTGATAATGTGTGGTGAAGCAATAGGGTTCCCTTGAACATCATTTTTCCATGAATCCTAATTATTTCGAAGATTTGCAACTTGTCTATTATGTTTTCGGACATGCTTCCACTTTAAAATGATATAATTTATTGCTTTGGTTTCAATAAAATAGAGCATGATTTCTAGAGTCTCTTTTTTAATACCCATTTCAATTGAAAATGTGTGGGGAAGCAATAGGGTTCTCTTAAACTTCACTGTTCCATAAATGCTAATTAATTCGAAGATTTACAACTTGTCTGTTATGTTTTCAGACATGCTTCCACTTCGAAATGATATAATTTATTGGTTTGGTTCCTATTAAATATAGCATGCTTTCTAGAGTCTCTTTTTCAAATCCATTTCAATTGATAATGTGTGGGGAAGCAATAGGGTGCTCTTGAACATCATTTTTCCATGAATCCTAATTATTTCGAAGATTTGCAAGTTGTGTGTTATGTTTTTGGACATGCTTCCACGTCAAACCGATATAATTTATTGGTTTGGTTTCTATTAAATACAGCATGATTTTAAGAGTCTCTTTTTTAAAATCCATTTCAATTGATAATGTGTGGTGAAGCAATAGGTTTCTCTTAAACCTCATTATTCCATGAATCCTAATTATTTCGAAGATTTGCAACTTGTGTGTTATGTTTTTGGACATGCTTCCATTTCAAAACGATATAATTTATTGGTTTGGTTCCTATTAAATACAGCATGCTTCTAGAGTCTCTTTTTTAAAATCCATTTCAATTGAAATTGTGTGGGGAAGCAATAGGTTTCTCTTAAACTTCATTATTCCATGAATCCTAATTATTTCGAAGATTTGCAACTTGTGTGTTATGTTTTTGGACATGCTTCCACGTCAAACCGATATAATTTATTGGTTTGGTTTCAATTAAATACAGCATAATTTCTAGAGTCTCTTTTTTAAAACCCATTTCAATTGAAAATGTGTGGGGAAGCAATAGGGTTCTTTTAAACATCATTTTTCCATGAATCCTAATTATTTCGAAGATTTGCAACTTGTGTGTTATGTTTTCGGACATGCTTCCACTTCAAAATGATATAATTTATTGGTTTGGTTCCTATTAAATATAGCATGCTTTCTAGAGTCTCTTTTTTAAAATCCATTTCAATTGATAATGTGTGGTGAAGCAATAGGTTTCTCTTAAACCTCATTATTCCATGAATCCTAATTATTTCGAAGATTTGCAACTTGTGTGTTATGTTTTTGGACATGCTTCCATTTCAAAACGATATAATTTATTGGTTTGGTTCCTATTAAATACAGCATGCTTCTAGAGTCTCTTTTTTAAAATCCATTTCAATTGAAATTGTGTGGGGAAGCAATAGGTTTCTCTTAAACTTCATTATTCCATGAATCCTAATTATTTCGAAGATTTGCAACCTGTGTGTTATGTTTTTGGACATGCTTCCACGTCAAACCGATATAATTTATTGGTTTGGTTCCTATTAAATACAGCATGCTTCTAGAGTCTCTTTTTTAAAATCCATTTCAATTGAAATTGTGTGGGGAAGCAATAGGTTTCTCTTAAACTTCATTATTCCATGAATCCTAATTAATTCGAAGATTTGCAACCTGTGTGTTATGTTTTTGGACATGCTTCCACGTCAAACCGATATAATTTATTGGTTTGGTTCCTATTAAATACAGCATGCTTCTAGAGTCTCTTTTTTAAAATCCATTTCAATTGAAATTGTGTGGGGAAGCAATAGGTTTCTCTTAAACTTCATTATTCCATGAATCCTAATTATTTCGAAGATTTGCAACTTGTGTGTTATGTTTTTGGACATGCTTCCACGTCAAACCGATATAATTTATTGGTTTGGTTTCAATTAAATACAGCATAATTTCTAGAGTCTCTTTTTTAAAACCCATTTCAATTGAAAATGTGTGGGGAAGCAATAGGGTTCTTTTAAACATCATTTTTCCATGAATCCTAATTATTTCGAAGATTTGCAACTTGTGTGTTATGTTTTCGGACATGCTTCCACTTCAAAATGATATAATTTATTGGTTTGGTTCCTATTAAATATAGCATGCTTTCTAGAGTCTCTTTTTTAAAATCCATTTCAATTGATAATGTGTGGTGAAGCAATAGGTTTCTCTTAAACCTCATTATTCCATGAATCCTAATTATTTCGAAGATTTGCAACTTGTGTGTTATGTTTTTGGACATGCTTCCATTTCAAAACGATATAATTTATTGGTTTGGTTCCTATTAAATACAGCATGCTTCTAGAGTCTCTTTTTTAAAATCCATTTCAATTGAAATTGTGTGGGGAAGCAATAGGTTTCTCTTAAACTTCATTATTCCATGAATCCTAATTATTTCGAAGATTTGCAACTTGTGTGTTATGTTTTTGGACATGCTTCCACGTCAAACCGATATAATTTATTGGTTTGGTTTCTATTAAATACAGCATGATTTTGAAGAGTCTCTTTTTTAAAACCCATTTCAATTGAAAATGTGTGGGGAAGCAATAGGTTTCTCTTAAACTTCACTGTTCCATAAATCCTAATTAATTCGAAGATTTGCAACTTGTCTGTTATGTTTTCGGACATGCTTCCACTTCAAAATGATATAATTTATTGGTTTGGTTCCTATTAAATATAGCATGCTTTCTAGAGTCTCTTTTTTAAAATCCATTTCAATTGATAATGTGTGGTGAAGCAATAGGGTTCTCTTGAACATCATTTTTCCATGAATCCTAATTATTTCGAAGATTTGCAACTTGTGTGTTATGTTTTTGGACATGCTTCCACAACAAACCGATATAATTTATTGGTTTGGTTCCTATTAAATATAGCATGCTTTCTAGAGTCTCTTTTTTAAAATCCATTTCAATTGATAATGTGTGGTGAAGCAATAGGTTTCTCTTAAACTTCATTATTCCATGAATCCTAATTATTTCGAAGATTTGCAACTTGTGTGTTATGTTTTTGGACATGCTTCCACGTCAAACCGATATAATTTATTGGTTTGGTTTCAATTAAATACAGCATGATTTCTAGAGTCTCTTTTTTAAAACCCATTTCCATTGAAAATGTGTGGGGAAGCAATAGGGTTCTTTTAAACATCATTTTTCCATGAATCCTAATTATTTCGAAGATTTGCAACTTGTGTGTTATGTTTTCGGACATGCTTCCACTTCAAAATGATATAATTTATTGGTTTGGTTCCTATTAAATATAGCATGCTTTCTAGAGTCTCTTTTTTAAAATCCATTTCAATTGATAATGTGTGGTGAAGCAATAGGGTTCTCTTAAACTTCATTATTCCATGAATCCTGATTATTAGGAAGATTTGCAACTTGTGTGTTATGTTTTTGGACATGCTTCCACGTCAAACCGATATAATTTATTGGTTTGGTTCCTATTAAATATAGCATGCTTTCTAGAGTCTCTTTTTTAAAATCCATTTCAATTGATAATGTGTGGTGAAGCAATAGGGTTCTCTTAAACTTCATTATTCCATGAATCCTGATTATTTGGAAGATTTGCAACTTGTGTGTTATGTTTTTGGACATGCTTCCACGTCAAACCGATATAATTTATTGGTTTGGTTTCAATTAAATACAGCATGATTTCTAGAGTCTCTTTTTTAAAACCCATTTCCATTGAAAATGTGTGGGGAAGCAATAGGGTTCTTTTAAACATCATTTTTCCATGAATCCTAATTATTTCGAAGATTTGCAACTTGTGTGTTATGTTTTTGGATATGCTTCCACGTCAAAACGATATAATTTATTGGTTTGGTTTCTATTAAATATAGCATGCTTTCTAGAGTCTCTTTTTTAAAATCCATTTCAATTGAAATTGTGTGGGGAAGCAATAGGTTTCTCTTAAACTTCATTATTCCATGAATCCTAATTATTTCGAAGATTTGCAACTTGTGTGTTATGTTTTTGGACATGCTTCCACGTCAAACCGATATAATTTATTGGTTTGGTTCCTATTAAATATAGCATGCTTTCTAGAGTCTCTTTTTTAAAATCCATTTCAATTGATAATGTGTGGTGAAGCAATAGGGTTCTCTTGAACATCATTATTCCATGAATCCTAATTATTTCGAAGATTTGCAACTTGTGTGTTATGTTTTTGGACATGCTTCCACGTCAAACCGATATAATTTATTGGTTTGGTTTCAATTAAATACAACATGATTTCTAGAGTCTCTTTTTTAAAACCCATTTCAATTGAAAATGTGTGGGGAAGCAATAGGGTTCTCTTAAACATCATTTTTCCATGAATCCTAATTAATTCGAAGATTTGCAACTTGTCTGTTATGTTTTCGGACATGCTTCCACTTCAAAATGATATAATTTATTGGTTTGGTTTCAATAAAATGGAGCATGATTTCTAGAGTCTCTTTTTTAAGACCCATTTCAATTGAAAATGTGTGGGGAAGCAATAGGGTTCTCTTAAACTTCACTGTTCCATAAATCCTAATTAATTCGAAGATTTGCAACTTGTCTGTTATGTTTTCGGACATGCTTCCACTTCAAAATGATATAATTTATTGGTTTGGTTCCTATTAAATATAGCATGCTTTCTAGAGTCTCTTTTTTGAAATCCATTTCAATTAATAATGTGTGGTGAAGCAATAGGGTTCTCTTGAACATCATTTTTCCATAAATCCTAATTATTTCGAAGATTTGCAACTTGTCTATTATGTTTTCGGACATGCTTCCACTTCAAAATGATATAATTTATTGCTTTGGTTTCAATAAAATAGAGCATGATTTCTAGAGTTTCTTTTTTAAAACCCATTTCAACTGAAAATGTGTGGGGAAGCAATAGGGTTCTCTTTAACGTCATTATTCCATGAATCCTAATTAATTCGAAGATTTGCAACTTGTGTGTTATGTTTTTGGACATGCTTCCACGTCAAACCGATATAATTTATTGGTTTGGTTTCTATTAAGTACAGCATGATTTCTAGAGTCTCTTTTTTAAAACCCATTTCAATTGAAAATGTGTGGGGAAGCAATAGGGTTCTCTTAAACTTCATTATTCCATGAATCCTGATTATTAGGAAGATTTGCAACTTGTGTGTTATGTTTTTGGACATGCTTCCACGTCAAACCGATATAATTTATTGGTTTGGTTCCTATTAAATATAGCATGCTTTCTAGAGTCTCTTTTTTAAAATCCATTTCAATTGATAATGTGTGGTGAAGCAATAGGGTTCTCTTAAACTTCATTATTCCATGAATCCTGATTATTTGGAAGATTTGCAACTTGTGTGTTATGTTTTTGGACATGCTTCCACGTCAAACCGATATAATTTATTGGTTTGGTTTCAATTAAATACAGCATGATTTCTAGAGTCTCTTTTTTAAAACCCATTTCAATTGAAAATGTGTGGGGAAGCAATAGGGTTCTTTTAAACATCATTTTTCCATGAATCCTAATTATTTCGAAGATTTGCAACTTGTGTGTTATGTTTTTGGATATGCTTCCACGTCAAAACGATATAATTTATTGGTTTGGTTTCTATTAAATATAGCATGCTTTCTAGAGTCTCTTTTTTAAAATCCATTTCAATTGAAATTGTGTGGGGAAGCAATAGGTTTCTCTTAAACTTCATTATTCCATGAATCCTAATTATTTCGAAGATTTGCAACTTGTGTGTTATGTTTTTGGACATGCTTCCACGTCAAACCGATATAATTTATTGGTTTGGTTTCTATTAAATACTTCATGATTTTAAGAGTTTCTTTTTTAAAACCCATTTCAATTGAAAATGTGTGGGGAAGCAATAGGGTTCTCTTAAACTTCATTTTTCCATTAATCCTAATTATTTCGAAGATTTGCAACGTGTGTGTTATGTTTTTGGACATGCTTCCACGTCAAACCGATATAATTTATTGGTTTGGTTCCTATTAAATATAGCATGCTTTCTAGAGTCTCTTTTTTAAAATCCATTTCAATTGATAATGTGTGGTGAAGCAATAGGTTTCTCTTAAACCTCATTATTCCATGAATCCTAATTATTTCGAAGATTTGCAACTTGTGTGTTATGTTTTTGGACATGCTTCCATTTCAAAACGATATAATTTATTGGTTTGGTTCCTATTAAATACAGCATGCTTCTAGAGTCTCTTTTTTAAAATCCATTTCAATTGAAATTGTGTGGGGAAGCAATAGGTTTCTCTTAAACTTCATTATTCCATGAATCCTAATTATTTCGAAGATTTGCAACCTGTGTGTTATGTTTTTGGACATGCTTCCACGTCAAACCGATATAATTTATTGGTTTGGTTCCTATTAAATACAGCATGCTTCTAGAGTCTCTTTTTTAAAATCCATTTCAATTGAAATTGTGTGGGGAAGCATTAGGTTTCTCTTAAACTTCATTATTCCATGAATCCTAATTAATTCGAAGATTTGCAACCTGTGTGTTATGTTTTTGGACATGCTTCCACGTCAAACCGATATAATTTATTGGTTTGGTTCCTATTAAATACAGCATGCTTCTAGAGTCTCTTTTTTAAAATCCATTTCAATTGAAATTGTGTGGGGAAGCAATAGGTTTCTCTTAAACTTCATTATTCCATGAATCCTAATTATTTCGAAGATTTGCAACTTGTGTGTTATGTTTTTGGACATGCTTCCACGTCAAACCGATATAATTTATTGGTTTGGTTTCAATTAAATACAGCATAATTTCTAGAGTCTCTTTTTTAAAACCCATTTCAATTGAAAATGTGTGGGGAAGCAATAGGGTTCTTTTAAACATCATTTTTCCATGAATCCTAATTATTTCGAAGATTTGCAACTTGTGTGTTATGTTTTCGGACATGCTTCCACTTCAAAATGATATAATTTATTGGTTTGGTTCCTATTAAATATAGCATGCTTTCTAGAGTCTCTTTTTTAAAATCCATTTCAATTGATAATGTGTGGTGAAGCAATAGGTTTCTCTTAAACCTCATTATTCCATGAATCCTAATTATTTCGAAGATTTGCAACTTGTGTGTTATGTTTTTGGACATGCTTCCATTTCAAAACGATATAATTTATTGGTTTGGTTCCTATTAAATACAGCATGCTTCTAGAGTCTCTTTTTTAAAATCCATTTCAATTGAAATTGTGTGGGGAAGCAATAGGTTTCTCTTAAACTTCATTATTCCATGAATCCTAATTATTTCGAAGATTTGCAACTTGTGTGTTATGTTTTTGGACATGCTTCCACGTCAAACCGATATAATTTATTGGTTTGGTTTCTATTAAATACAGCATGATTTTGAAGAGTCTCTTTTTTAAAACCCATTTCAATTGAAAATGTGTGGGGAAGCAATAGGTTTCTCTTAAACTTCACTGTTCCATAAATCCTAATTAATTCGAAGATTTGCAACTTGTCTGTTATGTTTTCGGACATGCTTCCACTTCAAAATGATATAATTTATTGGTTTGGTTCCTATTAAATATAGCATGCTTTCTAGAGTCTCTTTTTTAAAATCCATTTCAATTGATAATGTGTGGTGAAGCAATAGGGTTCTCTTGAACATCATTTTTCCATGAATCCTAATTATTTCGAAGATTTGCAACTTGTGTGTTATGTTTTTGGACATGCTTCCACAACAAACCGATATAATTTATTGGTTTGGTTCCTATTAAATATAGCATGCTTTCTAGAGTCTCTTTTTTAAAATCCATTTCAATTGATAATGTGTGGTGAAGCAATAGGTTTCTCTTAAACTTCATTATTCCATGAATCCTAATTATTTCGAAGATTTGCAACTTGTGTGTTATGTTTTTGGACATGCTTCCACGTCAAACCGATATAATTTATTGGTTTGGTTTCAATTAAATACAGCATGATTTCTAGAGTCTCTTTTTTAAAACCCATTTCCATTGAAAATGTGTGGGGAAGCAATAGGGTTCTTTTAAACATCATTTTTCCATGAATCCTAATTATTTCGAAGATTTGCAACTTGTGTGTTATGTTTTCGGACATGCTTCCACTTCAAAATGATATAATTTATTGGTTTGGTTCCTATTAAATATAGCATGCTTTCTAGAGTCTCTTTTTTAAAATCCATTTCAATTGATAATGTGTGGTGAAGCAATAGGGTTCTCTTAAACTTCATTATTCCATGAATCCTGATTATTAGGAAGATTTGCAACTTGTGTGTTATGTTTTTGGACATGCTTCCACGTCAAACCGATATAATTTATTGGTTTGGTTCCTATTAAATATAGCATGCTTTCTAGAGTCTCTTTTTTAAAATCCATTTCAATTGATAATGTGTGGTGAAGCAATAGGGTTCTCTTAAACTTCATTATTCCATGAATCCTGATTATTTGGAAGATTTGCAACTTGTGTGTTATGTTTTTGGACATGCTTCCACGTCAAACCGATATAATTTATTGGTTTGGTTTCAATTAAATACAGCATGATTTCTAGAGTCTCTTTTTTAAAACCCATTTCAATTGAAAATGTGTGGGGAAGCAATAGGGTTCTTTTAAACATCATTTTTCCATGAATCCTAATTATTTCGAAGATTTGCAACTTGTGTGTTATGTTTTTGGATATGCTTCCACGTCAAAACGATATAATTTATTGGTTTGGTTTCTATTAAATATAGCATGCTTTCTAGAGTCTCTTTTTTAAAATCCATTTCAATTGAAATTGTGTGGGGAAGCAATAGGTTTCTCTTAAACTTCATTATTCCATGAATCCTAATTATTTCGAAGATTTGCAACTTGTGTGTTATGTTTTTGGACATGCTTCCACGTCAAACCGATATAATTTATTGGTTTGGTTCCTATTAAATATAGCATGCTTTCTAGAGTCTCTTTTTTAAAATCCATTTCAATTGATAATGTGTGGTGAAGCAATAGGGTTCTCTTGAACATCATTATTCCATGAATCCTAATTATTTCGAAGATTTGCAACTTGTGTGTTATGTTTTTGGACATGCTTCCACGTCAAACCGATATAATTTATTGGTTTGGTTTCAATTAAATACAACATGATTTCTAGAGTCTCTTTTTTAAAACCCATTTCAATTGAAAATGTGTGGGGAAGCAATAGGGTTCTCTTAAACATCATTTTTCCATGAATCCTAATTAATTCGAAGATTTGCAACTTGTCTGTTATGTTTTCGGACATGCTTCCACTTCAAAATGATATAATTTATTGGTTTGGTTTTAATAAAATGGAGCATGATTTCTAGAGTCTCTTTTTTAAGACCCATTTCAATTGAAAATGTGTGGGGAAGCAATAGGGTTCTCTTAAACTTCACTGTTCCATAAATCCTAATTAATTCGAAGATTTGCAACTTGTCTGTTATGTTTTCGGACATGCTTCCACTTCAAAATGATATAATTTATTGGTTTGGTTCCTATTAAATATAGCATGCTTTCTAGAGTCTCTTTTTTGAAATCCATTTCAATTAATAATGTGTGGTGAAGCAATAGGGTTCTCTTGAACATCATTTTTCCATAAATCCTAATTATTTCGAAGATTTGCAACTTGTCTATTATGTTTTCGGACATGCTTCCACTTCAAAATGATATAATTTATTGCTTTGGTTTCAATAAAATAGAGCATGATTTCTAGAGTTTCTTTTTTAAAACCCATTTCAACTGAAAATGTGTGGGGAAGCAATAGGGTTCTCTTTAACGTCATTATTCCATGAATCCTAATTAATTCGAAGATTTGCAACTTGTGTGTTATGTTTTTGGACATGCTTCCACGTCAAACCGATATAATTTATTGGTTTGGTTTCTATTAAGTACAGCATGATTTCTAGAGTCTCTTTTTTAAAACCCATTTCAATTGAAAATGTGTGGGGAAGCAATAGGGTTCTCTTAAACTTCATTATTCCATGAATCCTGATTATTAGGAAGATTTGCAACTTGTGTGTTATGTTTTTGGACATGCTTCCACGTCAAACCGATATAATTTATTGGTTTGGTTCCTATTAAATATAGCATGCTTTCTAGAGTCTCTTTTTTAAAATCCATTTCAATTGATAATGTGTGGTGAAGCAATAGGGTTCTCTTAAACTTCATTATTCCATGAATCCTGATTATTTGGAAGATTTGCAACTTGTGTGTTATGTTTTTGGACATGCTTCCACGTCAAACCGATATAATTTATTGGTTTGGTTTCTATTAAATACTTCATGATTTTAAGAGTTTCTTTTTTAAAACCCATTTCAATTGAAAATGTGTGGGGAAGCAATAGGGTTCTCTTAAACTTCATTTTTCCATTAATCCTAATTATTTCGAAGATTTGCAACTTGTGTGTTATGTTTTTGGACATGCTTCCACGTCAAACCGATATAATTTATTGGTTTGGTTCCTATTAAATATAGCATGCTTTCTAGAGTCTCTTTTTTAAAATCCATTTCAATTGATAATGTGTGGTGAAGCAATAGGGTTCTCTTGAACATCATTATTCCATGAATCCTAATTATTTCGAAGATTTGCAACTTGTGTGTTATGTTTTTGGACATGCTTCCACGTCAAACCGATATAATTTATTGGTTTGGTTTCAATTAAATACAGCATGATTTCTAGAGTCTCTTTTTTAAAACCAATTTCAATTGAAAATGTGTGGGGAAGCAATAGGGTTCTTTTAAACATCATTTTTCCATGAATCCTAATTATTTCGAAGATTTGCAACTTGTGTGTTATGTTTTTGGACATGCTTCCACGTCAAACCGATATAATTTATTGGTTTGGTTTCAATTAAATACAACATGATTTCTAGAGTCTCTTTTTTAAAACCCATTTCAATTGAAAATGTGTGGGGAAGCAATAGGGTTCTCTTAAACATCATTTTTCCATGAATCCTAATTAATTCGAAGATTTGCAACTTGTCTGTTATGTTTTCGGACATGCTTCCACTTCAAAATGATATAATTTATTGGTTTGGTTTCAATAAAATGGAGCATGATTTCTAGAGTCTCTTTTTTAAGACCCATTTCAATTGAAAATGTGTGGGGAAGCAATAGGGTTCTCTTAAACTTCACTGTTCCATAAATCCTAATTAATTCGAAGATTTGCAACTTGTCTGTTATGTTTTCGGACATGCTTCCACTTCAAAATGATATAATTTATTGGTTTGGTTCCTATTAAATATAGCATGCTTTCTAGAGTCTCTTTTTTGAAATCCATTTCAATTAATAATGTGTGGTGAAGCAATAGGGTTCTCTTGAACATCATTTTTCCATAAATCCTAATTATTTCGAAGATTTGCAACTTGTCTATTATGTTTTCGGACATGCTTCCACTTCAAAATGATATAATTTATTGCTTTGGTTTCAATAAAATAGAGCATGATTTCTAGAGTTTCTTTTCTAAAACCCATTTCAACTGAAAATGTGTGGGGAACCAATAGGGTTCTCTTTAACGTCATTATTCCATGAATCCTAATTAATTCGAAGATTTGCAACTTGTGTGTTATGTTTTTGGACATGCTTCCACGTCAAACCGATATAATTTATTGGTTTGGTTTCTATTAAGTACAGCATGATTTCTAGAGTCTCTTTTTTAAAACCCATTTCAATTGAAAATGTGTGGGGAAGCAATAGGGTTCTCTTAAACTTCACTGTTCCATAAATCCTAATTAATTCGAAGATTTACAACTTGTCTGTTATGTTTTCGGACACGCTTCCACTTCGAAATGATATAATTTATTGGTTTGGTTCCTATTAAATATAGCATGCTTTCTAGAGTCTCTTTTTTAAAATCCATTTCAATTGATAATGTGTGGTGAAGCAATAGGTTTCTCTTAAACTTCATTATTCCATGAATCCTAATTATTTCGAAGATTGCAACTTGTGTGTTATGTTTTTGGACATGCTTCCACGTCAAACCGATATAATTTATTGGTTTGGTTTCTATTAAATACAGCATGATTTTGAAGAGTCTCTTTTTTAAAACCCATTTCAATTGAAAATGTGTGGGGAAGCAATAGGTTTCTCTTAAACTTCACTGTTCCATAAATCCTAATTAATTCGAAGATTTGCAACTTGTCTGTTATGTTTTCGGACATGCTTCCACTTCAAAATGATATAATTTATTGGTTTGGTTTCTATTAAATACAGCATGATTTTAAGAGTTTCTTTTTCAAAACCCATTTCATTTGAAAATGTGTCGGGAAGCAATTGGTTTCTCTTAAACATCATTTTTCCATGAATTCTAATTATTTCGAAGATTTGCAACTTGTGTGTTATGTTTTTGGACATGCTTCCACGTCAAACCGATATAATTTATTGGTTTGGTTTCTATTAAATACAGCATGATTTCTAGAGTCTCTTTTTTAAAACCCATTTCAATTGAAAATGTGTGGGGAAGCAATAGGGTTCTCTTAAACTTCATTTTTCCATAAATCCTAATTAATTCGAAGATTTGCAACTTGTGTGTTATGTTTTTGGACATGCTTCCACGTCAAACCGATATAATTTATTGGTTTGGTTTCTATTAAATACAGCATGATTTTAAGAGTCTCTTTTTTAAAATCCATTTCAATTGATAATGTGTGGTGAAGCAATAGGTTTCTCTTAAACTTCATTATTCCATGAATCCTAATTATTTCGAAGATTTGCAACTTGTGTGTTATGTTTTTGGACATGCTTCTATGTCAAAACGATATAATTTATTGGTTTGGTTCCTATTAAATAGAGCATGCTTCTAGAGTCTCTTTTTTAAAATCCATTTCAATTGAAATTGTGTGGGGAAGCAATAGGTTTCTCTTAAACTTCATTATTCCATGAATCCTAATTATTTCGAAGATTTGCAACTTGTGTGTTATGTTTTTGGACATGCTTCCACGTCAAACCGATATAATTTATTGGTTTGGTTCCTATTAAATATAGCATGCTTCTAGAGTCTCTTTTTTAAAATCCATTTCAATTGACAATGTGTAGTGAAGCAATACGGTTCTCCTAGACTTCATTTTTCCATGTATCCTAATTATTTTGAAGATTTGCAACTTGTGTTTTATGTTTTTGGACATGCTTCCACGTCAAACCGATATAATTTATTGGTTTGGTTCCTATTAAATATAGCATGCTTCTAGAGTCTCTTTTTTAAAATCCATTTCAATTGACAATGTGTAGTGAAGCAATACGGTTCTCCTAGACTTCATTTTTCCATGTATCCTAATTATTTTGAAGATTTGCAACTTGTGTTTTATGTTTTTGGACATGCTTCCACGTCAAAACGATATAATTTATTGGTTTCATTCCTATTAAATACAGCATGCTTCTAGAGTCTCTTTTTTAAAATCCATTTCAATTGATAATGTGTGGTGAAGCAATAGGGTTCTCTTGAACATCATTTTTCCATGAATCCTAATTATTTCGAAGATTTGCAACTTGTGTGTTATGTTTTTGGACATGCTTCCACGTCAAACCGATATAATTTATTGGTTTGGTTCCTATTAAATATAGCATGCTTTCTAGAGTCTCTTTTTTAAAATCCATTTCAATTGAGAATGTGTGGTGAAGCAATAGGTTTCTCTTAAACTTCATTATTCCATGAATCCTAATTATTTCGAAGATTTGCAACTTGTGTGTTATGTTTTTGGACATGCTTCCACGTCAAACCGATATAATTTATTGGTTTGGTTTCAATTAAATACAGCATGATTTCTAGAGTCTCTTTTTTAAAACCCAGTTCAATTAAAAATGTGTGGGGAAGCAATAGGGTTCTTTTAAACATCATTTTTCCATGAATCCTAATTATTTCGAAGATTTGCAACTTGTGTGTTATGTTTTCGGACATGCTTCCACTTCAAAATGATATAATTTATTGGTTTGGTTCCTATTAAATATAGCATGCTTTCTAGAGTCTCTTTTTTAAAATCCATTTCAATTGATAATGTGTGGTGAAGCAATAGGTTTCTCTTAAACTTCATTATTCCATGAATCCTAATTATTTCGAAGATTGCAACTTGTGTGTTATGTTTTTCGACATGCTTCCACGTCAAACCGATATAATTTATTGGTTTGGTTTCTATTAAATACAGCATGATTTCTAGAGTCTCTTTTTTAAAACCCATTTCAATTGAAAATGTGTGGGGAAGCAATAGGGTTCTCTTAAACTTCACTGTTCCATAAATCCTAATTAATTCGAAGATTTACAACTTGTCTGTTATGTTTTCGGACACGCTTCCACTTCGAAATGATATAATTTATTGGTTTGGTTCCTATTAAATATAGCATGCTTTCTAGAGTCTCTTTTTTAAAATCCATTTCAATTGATAATGTGTGGTGAAGCAATAGGTTTCTCTTAAACTTCATTATTCCATGAATCCTAATTATTTCGAAGATTGCAACTTGTGTGTTATGTTTTTTTGACATGCTTCCACGTCAAACCGATATAATTTATTGGTTTGGTTTCTATTAAATACAGCATGATTTCTAGAGTCTCTTTTTTAAAACCCATTTCAATTGAAAATGTGTGGGGAAGCAATAGGGTTCTCTTAAACTTCATTTTTCCATAAATCCTAATTAATTCGAAGATTTGCAACTTGTGTGTTATGTTTTTGGACATGCTTCCACGTCAAACCGATATAATTTATTGGTTTGGTTTCTATTAAATACAGCATGATTTTAAGAGTCTCTTTTTTAAAATCCATTTCAATTGATAATGTGTGGTGAAGCAATAGGTTTCTCTTAAACTTCATTATTCCATGAATCCTAATTATTTCGAAGATTTGCAACTTGTGTGTTATGTTTTTGGACATGCTTCTATGTCAAAACGATATAATTTATTGGTTTGGTTCCTATTAAATAGAGCATGCTTCTAGAGTCTCTTTTTTAAAATCCATTTCAATTGAAATTGTGTGGGGAAGCAATAGGTTTCTCTTAAACTTCATTATTCCATGAATCCTAATTATTTCGAAGATTTGCAACTTGTGTGTTATGTTTTTGGACATGCTTCCACGTCAAACCGATATAATTTATTGGTTTGGTTCCTATTAAATATAGCATGCTTCTAGAGTCTCTTTTTTAAAATCCATTTCAATTGACAATGTGTAGTGAAGCAATACGGTTCTCCTAGACTTCATTTTTCCATGTATCCTAATTATTTTGAAGATTTGCAACTTGTGTTTTATGTTTTTGGACATGCTTCCACGTCAAAACGATATAATTTATTGGTTTCGTTCCTATTAAATACAGCATGCTTCTAGAGTCTCTTTTTTAAAATCCATTTCAATTGATAATGTGTGGTGAAGCAATAGGGTTCTCTTGAACATCATTTTTCCATGAATCCTAATTATTTCGAAGATTTGCAACTTGTGTGTTATGTTTTTGGACATGCTTCCACGTCAAACCGATATAATTTATTGGTTTGGTTCCTATTAAATATAGCATGCTTTCTAGAGTCTCTTTTTTAAAATCCATTTCAATTGAGAATGTGTGGTGAAGCAATAGGTTTCTCTTAAACTTCATTATTCCATGAATCCTAATTATTTCGAAGATTTGCAACTTGTGTGTTATGTTTTTGGACATGCTTCCACATCAAACCGATATAATTTATTGGTTTGGTTTCAATTAAATACAGCATGATTTCTAGAGTCTCTTTTTTAAAACCCAGTTCAATTCAAAATGTGTGGGGAAGCAATAGGGTTCTTTTAAACATCATTTTTCCATGAATCCTAATTATTTCGAAGATTTGCAACTTGTGTGTTATGTTTTCGGACATGCTTCCACTTCAAAATGATATAATTTATTGGTTTGGTTCCTATTAAATATAGCATGCTTTCTAGAGTCTCTTTTTTAAAATCCATTTCAATTGATAATGTGTAATGAAGCAATAGGCTTCTGTTAGACTTCATTTTTCCATGAATCCTAATTATTTCGAAGATTTGCAACTTGTGTTTTATGTTTTTGGACATGCTTCCACGTCAAAACGATATAATTTATTGGTTTGGTTCCTATGAAATACAGCATGCTTCTAGAGTCTCTTTTTTAAAGTCCATTTCAATTGAAAATGTGTGGGGAAGCAATAGGTTTCTCTTAAACATCATTTTTCCATGAATCCAAATTATTTCGAAGATTTGCAACTTGTGTGTTATGTTTTTGGACATGCTTCCACGTCAAACCGATATAATTTATTGGTTTGGTTTCAATTAAATACAGCATGATTTCTAGAGTCTCTTTTTTAAAATCCATTTCAATTGATAATGTGTGGTGAAGCAATAGGGTTCTCGTAAACTTCATTATTCCATGAATCCTAATTATTTCGAAGATTTGCAACTTGTGTGTTATGTTTTTGGACATGCTTCCACGTCAAACCAATATAATTTATTGGTTTGGTTTCAATAAAATAGAGCATGATTTCTAGAGTCTCTTTTTTAAATCCCATTTCAATTGAAAATGTGTGGGGAAGCAATAGGGTTCTCTTAAACATCATTTTTCCATGAATCCTAATTAATTCGAAGATTTGCAACTTGTGTGTTATGTTTTCGGACATGCTTCCACTTCAAAATGATATAATTTATTGGTTTGGTTCCTATTAAATATAGCATGCTTTCTAGAGTCTCTTTTTTAAAATCCATTTCAATTGATAATGTGTGGTGAAGCAATAGGGTTCTCTTAAACTTCATTATTCCATGAATCCTAATTATTTCGAAGATTTGCAACTTGTGTATTATGTTTTTGGCCATGCTTCCACGTCAAACCGATATAATTTATTGGTTTGGTTTCAATTAAATACAGCATGATTTTAAGGGTTTCTTTTTTAAAACCCATTTCAATGGAAAATGTGTGGGGAAGCAATAGGGTTCTCCTAAACATCATTTTTCCATGAATCCTAATTATTTCGAAGATTTGCAACATGTGTGTTATGTTTTTGGACATGCTTCCACTTCAAAATGATATAATTTATTGGTTTGGTTCCTATGAAATACAGCATGCTTCTAGAGTCTCTTTTTTAAAGTCCATTTCAATTGAAAATGTGTGGGGAAGCAATAGGTTTCTCTTAAACATCATTTTTCCATGAATCCAAATTATTTCGAAGATTTGCAACTTGTGTGTTATGTTTTTGGACATGCTTCCACGTCAAACCGATATAATTTATTGGTTTGGTTTCAATTAAATACAGCATGATTTCTAGAGTCTCTTTTTTAAAATCCATTTCAATTGATAATGTGTGGTGAAGCAATAGGGTTCTCGTAAACTTCATTATTCCATGAATCCTAATTATTTCGAAGATTTGCAACTTGTGTGTTATGTTTTTGGACATGCTTCCACGTCAAACCAATATAATTTATTGGTTTGGTTTCAATAAAATAGAGCATGATTTCTAGAGTCTCTTTTTTAAATCCCATTTCAATTGAAAATGTGTGGGGAAGCAATAGGGTTCTCTTAAACATCATTTTTCCATGAATCCTAATTAATTCGAAGATTTGCAACTTGTCTGTTATGTTTTCGGACATGCTTCCACTTCAAAATGATATAATTTATTGGTTTGGTTTCAATAAAATAGAGCATGATTTCTAGAGTCTCTTTTTTAAAACCCATTTCAATTGATAATGTGTGGTGAAGCAATAGGGTTCTGTTAGACTTCATTTTTCCATGAATCCTAATTATTTCGAAGATTTGCAACTTGTGTTTTATGTTTTTGGACATGCTTCCACTTCAAGATGATATAATTTATTGGTTTGGTTTCAATAAAATAGAGCATGATTTCTAGAGTCTCTTTTTTAAAACCCATTTCAATTGATAATGTGTGGGGAAGCAATAGGGTTCTCTTAAACTTCACTGTTCCATAAATCCTAATTATTTCGAAGATTTGCAACTTGTGTATTATGTTTTTGGACATGCTTCCACGTCAAACCGATATAATTTATTGGTTTGGTTTCTATTAAATACAGCATGATTTTAAGAGTCTCTTTTTTAAAATCCATTTCAATTGATAATGTGTGGTGAAGCAATAGGTTTCTCTTAAACTTCATTATTCCATGAATCCTAATTATTTCGAAGATTTGCAACTTGTGTGTTATGTTTTTGGACATGCTTCTATGTCAAAACGATATAATTTATTGGTTTGGTTCCTATTAAATAGAGCATGCTTCTAGAGTCTCTTTTTTAAAATCCATTTCAATTGAAATTGTGTGGGGAAGCAATAGGTTTCTCTTAAACTTCATTATTCCATGAATCCTAATTATTTCGAAGATTTGCAACTTGTGTGTTATGTTTTTGGACATGCTTCCACGTCAAACCGATATAATTTATTGGTTTGGTTCCTATTAAATATAGCATGCTTCTAGAGTCTCTTTTTTAAAATCCATTTCAATTGACAATGTGTAGTGAAGCAATACGGTTCTCCTAGACTTCATTTTTCCATGTATCCTAATTATTTTGAAGATTTGCAACTTGTGTTTTATGTTTTTGGACATGCTTCCACGTCAAAACGATATAATTTATTGGTTTCGTTCCTATTAAATACAGCATGCTTCTAGAGTCTCTTTTTTAAAATCCATTTCAATTGATAATGTGTGGTGAAGCAATAGGGTTCTCTTGAACATCATTTTTCCATGAATCCTAATTATTTCGAAGATTTGCAACTTGTGTGTTATGTTTTTGGACATGCTTCCACGTCAAACCGATATAATTTATTGGTTTGGTTCCTATTAAATATAGCATGCTTTCTAGAGTCTCTTTTTTAAAATCCATTTCAATTGAGAATGTGTGGTGAAGCAATAGGTTTCTCTTAAACTTCATTATTCCATGAATCCTAATTATTTCGAAGATTTGCAACTTGTGTGTTATGTTTTTGGACATGCTTCCACATCAAACCGATATAATTTATTGGTTTGGTTTCAATTAAATACAGCATGATTTCTAGAGTCTCTTTTTTAAAACCCAGTTCAATTCAAAATGTGTGGGGAAGCAATAGGGTTCTTTTAAACATCATTTTTCCATGAATCCTAATTATTTCGAAGATTTGCAACTTGTGTGTTATGTTTTCGGACATGCTTGCACTTCAAAATGATATAATTTATTGGTTTGGTTCCTATTAAATATAGCATGCTTTCTAGAGTCTCTTTTTTAAAATCCATTTCAATTGATAATGTGTAATGAAGCAATAGGCTTCTGTTAGACTTCATTTTTCCATGAATCCTAATTATTTCGAAGATTTGCAACTTGTGTTTTATGTTTTTGGACATGCTTCCACGTCAAAACGATATAATTTATTGGTTTGGTTCCTATGAAATACAGCATGCTTCTAGAGTCTCTTTTTTAAAGTCCATTTCAATTGAAAATGTGTGGGGAAGCAATAGGTTTCTCTTAAACATCATTTTTCCATGAATCCAAATTATTTCGAAGATTTGCAACTTGTGTGTTATGTTTTTGGACATGCTTCCACGTCAAACCGATATAATTTATTGGTTTGGTTTCAATTAAATACAGCATGATTTCTAGAGTCTCTTTTTTAAAATCCATTTCAATTGATAATGTGTGGTGAAGCAATAGGGTTCTCGTAAACTTCATTATTCCATGAATCCTAATTATTTCGAAGATTTGCAACTTGTGTGTTATGTTTTTGGACATGCTTCCACGTCAAACCAATATAATTTATTGGTTTGGTTTCAATAAAATAGAGCATGATTTCTAGAGTCTCTTTTTTAAATCCCATTTCAATTGAAAATGTGTGGGGAAGCAATAGGGTTCTCTTAAACATCATTTTTCCATGAATCCTAATTAATTCGAAGATTTGCAACTTGTGTGTTATGTTTTCGGACATGCTTCCACTTCAAAATGATATAATTTATTGGTTTGGTTCCTATTAAATATAGCATGCTTTCTAGAGTCTCTTTTTTAAAATCCATTTCAATTGATAATGTGTGGTGAAGCAATAGGGTTCTCTTAAACTTCATTATTCCATGAATCCTAATTATTTCGAAGATTTGCAACTTGTGTATTATGTTTTTGGCCATGCTTCCACGTCAAACCGATATAATTTATTGGTTTGGTTTCAATTAAATACAGCATGATTTTAAGGGTTTCTTTTTTAAAACCCATTTCAATGGAAAATGTGTGGGGAAGCAATAGGGTTCTCCTAAACATCATTTTTCCATGAATCCTAATTATTTCGAAGATTTGCAACATGTGTGTTATGTTTTTGGACATGCTTCCACTTCAAAATGATATAATTTATTGGTTTGGTTCCTATGAAATACAGCATGCTTCTAGAGTCTCTTTTTTAAAGTCCATTTCAATTGAAAATGTGTGGGGAAGCAATAGGTTTCTCTTAAACATCATTTTTCCATGAATCCAAATTATTTCGAAGATTTGCAACTTGTGTGTTATGTTTTTGGACATGCTTCCACGTCAAACCGATATAATTTATTGGTTTGGTTTCAATTAAATACAGCATGATTTCTAGAGTCTCTTTTTTAAAATCCATTTCAATTGATAATGTGTGGTGAAGCAATAGGGTTCTCGTAAACTTCATTATTCCATGAATCCTAATTATTTCGAAGATTTGCAACTTGTGTGTTATGTTTTTGGACATGCTTCCACGTCAAACCAATATAATTTATTGGTTTGGTTTCAATAAAATAGAGCATGATTTCTAGAGTCTCTTTTTTAAATCCCATTTCAATTGAAAATGTGTGGGGAAGCAATAGGGTTCTCTTAAACATCATTTTTCCATGAATCCTAATTAATTCGAAGATTTGCAACTTGTCTGTTATGTTTTCGGACATGCTTCCACTTCAAAATGATATAATTTATTGGTTTGGTTTCAATAAAATAGAGCATGATTTCTAGAGTCTCTTTTTTAAATCCCATTTCAATTGAAAATGTGTGGGGAAGCAATAGGGTTCTCTTAAACATCATTTTTCCATGAATCCTAATTAATTCGAAGATTTGCAACTTGTGTGTTATGTTTTCGGACATGCTTCCACTTCAAAATGATATAATTTATTGGTTTGGTTCCTATTAAATATAGCATGCTTTCTAGAGTCTCTTTTTTAAAATCCATTTCAATTGATAATGTGTGGTGAAGCAATAGGGTTCTCTTAAACTTCATTATTCCATGAATCCTAATTATTTCGAAGATTTGCAACTTGTGTATTATGTTTTTGGCCATGCTTCCACGTCAAACCGATATAATTTATTGGTTTGGTTTCAATTAAATACAGCATGATTTTAAGGGTTTCTTTTTTAAAACCCATTTCAATGGAAAATGTGTGGGGAAGCAATAGGGTTCTCCTAAACATCATTTTTCCATGAATCCTAATTATTTCGAAGATTTGCAACATGTGTGTTATGTTTTTGGACATGCTTCCACTTCAAAATGATATAATTTATTGGTTTGGTTCCTATGAAATACAGCATGCTTCTAGAGTCTCTTTTTTAAAGTCCATTTCAATTGAAAATGTGTGGGGAAGCAATAGGTTTCTCTTAAACATCATTTTTCCATGAATCCAAATTATTTCGAAGATTTGCAACTTGTGTGTTATGTTTTTGGACATGCTTCCACGTCAAACCGATATAATTTATTGGTTTGGTTTCAATTAAATACAGCATGATTTCTAGAGTCTCTTTTTTAAAATCCATTTCAATTGATAATGTGTGGTGAAGCAATAGGGTTCTCGTAAACTTCATTATTCCATGAATCCTAATTATTTCGAAGATTTGCAACTTGTGTGTTATGTTTTTGGACATGCTTCCACGTCAAACCAATATAATTTATTGGTTTGGTTTCAATAAAATAGAGCATGATTTCTAGAGTCTCTTTTTTAAATCCCATTTCAATTGAAAATGTGTGGGGAAGCAATAGGGTTCTCTTAAACATCATTTTTCCATGAATCCTAATTAATTCGAAGATTTGCAACTTGTCTGTTATGTTTTCGGACATGCTTCCACTTCAAAATGATATAATTTATTGGTTTGGTTTCAATAAAATAGAGCATGATTTCTAGAGTCTCTTTTTTAAAACCCATTTCAATTGATAATGTGTGGTGAAGCAATAGGGTTCTGTTAGACTTCATTTTTCCATGAATCCTAATTATTTCGAAGATTTGCAACTTGTGTTTTATGTTTTTGGACATGCTTCCACTTCAAGATGATATAATTTATTGGTTTGGTTTCAATAAAATAGAGCATGATTTCTAGAGTCTCTTTTTTAAAACCCATTTCAATTGAGAATGTGTGGGGAAGCAATAGGGTTCTCTTAAACTTCATTATTCCATGAATCCTAATTATTTCGAAGATTTGCAACTTGTGTATTATGTTTTTGGACATGCTTCCACGTCAAACCGATATAATTTATTGGTTTGGTTCCTATTAAATATAGCATGCTTTCTAGAGTCTCTTTTTTAAAATCCATTTCAATTGATAATGTGTGGTGAAGCAATAGGGTTCTCTTAAACTTCATTATTCCATGAATCCTAATTATTTCGAAGATTTGCAACTTGTGTGTTATGTTTTTGGACATGCTTCCACGTCAAACCGATATAATTTATTGGTTTGGTTTCAATTAAATACAGCATGATTTTAAGGGTTTCTTTTTTAAAATCCATTTCAATTGATAATGTGTGGGGAAGCAATAGGTTTCTCTTAAACTTCATTTTTCCATGAATCCTAATTATTTCGAAGATTTGCAACTTGTGTGTTATGTTTTTGGACATGTTTCCACGTCAAACCGATATAATTCATTGGTTTGGTTTCAATTAAATACAGCATGATTTTAAGAGTTTCTTTTTTAAAACCCATTTCATTTGAAAATGTGTCGGGAAGCAATAGGGTTCTTTTAAACATCATTTTTCCATGAATTCTAATTATTTCGAAGATTTGCAACTTGTGTGTTATGTTTTTGGACATGCTTCCACTTCAAAATGATATAATTTATTGGTTTGGTTTCAATAAAATAGAGCATGATTTCTAGAGTCTCTTTTTTAAAACCCATTTCAATTGAGAATGTGTGGGGAAGCAATAGGGTTCTCTTAAACTTCATTATTCCATGAATCCTAATTATTTCGAAGATTTGCAACTTGTGTATTATGTTTTTGGACATGCTTCCACGTCAAACCGATATAATTTATTGGTTTGGTTTCAATTAAATACAGCATGATTTTAAGGGTTTCTTTTTTAAAACCCAGTTCAATTGAAAATGTGTGGGGAAGCAATAGGGTTCTCTTAAACATCATTTTTCCATGAATCCTAATTATTTCGAAGATTTGCAACTTGTGTGTTATGTTTTTGGACATGCTTCCACGTCAAACCGATATAATTTATTGGTTTGGTTCCTATTAAATATAGCATGCTTTCTAGAGTCTCTTTTTTAAAATCCATTTCAATTGATAATGTGTGGGGAAGCAATAGGGTTCTCTTAAACTTCATTATTCCATGAATCCTAATTATTCCGAAGATTTGCAACTTGTGTGTTATGTTATTGGACATGCTTCCACGTCAAAATGATATAATTTATTGGTTTGGTTCCTATTAAATACAGCATGCTTCTAGGGTCTCTTTTTTAAAATCCATTTCAATTGAAATTGTGTGGGGAAGCAATAGGGTTCTCTTAAACATCATTTTTCCATGAATTCTAATTATTTCGAAGATTTGCAACTTGTGTGTTATGTTTTTGGACATGCTTCCACTTCAAAATGATATAATCTATTGGTTTGGTTTCAATAAAATAGAGCATGATTTCTAGAGTCTCTTTTTTAAAACCCATTTCAATTGATAATGTGTGGGGAAGCAATAGGGTTCTCTTAAACTTCACTGTTCCATAAATCCTAATTATTTCGAAGATTTGCAACTTGTGTATTATGTTTTTGGACATGCTTCCACGTCAAACCGATATAATTTATTGGTTTGGTTCCTATTAAATATAGCATGCTTTCTAGAGTCTCTTTTTTAAAATCCATTTCAATTGATAATGTGTGGTGAAGCAATAGGGTTCTGTTAGACTTCATTTTTCCATGAATCCTAATTATTTCGAAGATTTGCAACTTGTGTTTTATGTTTTTGGACATGCTTCCACGTCAAACCGATATAATTTATTGGTTTGGTTCCTATTAAATACAGCATGCTTCTAGAGTCTCTTTTTTAAAATCCATTTCAATTGAAATTGTGTGGGGAAGCAATAGGGTTCTCTTAAACTTCATTTTTCCAAGAATCCTAATTATTTCGAAGATTTGCAACTTGTGTGTTATGTTTCTGGACATGCTTCCACGTCATAACGATATAATTTATTGGTTTGGTTTCAATTAAATACAGCATGATTTCTAGAGTCTCTTTTTTAAAACCCATTTCAATTGAGAATGTGTGGGGAAGCAATAGGTTTGTCTTAAACTTCATTATTCCATGAATCCTAATTATTTCGAAGATTTGCAACTTGTGTGTTATGTTTTTGGACATGCTTCCACTTCAAAATGATATAATTTATTGGTTTGGTTTCAATAAAATAGAGCATAATTTCTAGAGACTGTTTTTTAAAACCCATTTCAATTGAAAATGTGTGGGGAAGCAATAGGGTTCTCTTAAACTTCATTTTTCCATAAATCCTAATTATTTCGAAGATTTGCAACTTGTGTGTTATGTTTTTGGACATGCTTCCACGTCAAACCGATATAATTTATTGGTTTGGTTTCAATTAAATACAGCATGATTTTAAGGGTTTCTTTTTTAAAACCCATTTCAATTGAAAATGTGTGGGGAAGCAATAGGGTTCTCTTAAACATCATTTTTCCATGAATCCTAATTATTTCGAAGATTTGCAACTTGTGTGTTATGTTTTTGGACATGCTTCCACGTCAAACCGATATAATTTATTGGTTTGGTTCCTATTAAATATACCATGCTTTCTAGAGTCTCTTTTTTAAAATCCATTTCAATTGATAATGTGTGGTGAAGCAATAGGGTTCTCTTAAACTTCATTTTTCCATGAATCCTAATTATTCCGAAGATTTGCAACTTGTGTGTTATGTTATTGGACATGCTTCCACGTCAAAACGATATAATTTATTGGTTTGGTTCCTATTAAATACAGCATGCTTCTAGAATCTCTTTTTTAAAATCCATTTCAATTGAAATTGTGTGGGGAAGCAATAGGGTTCTCTTAAACTTCATTTTTCCATGAATCCTAATTATTTCGAAGATTTGCAACTTGTGTGTTATGTTTTTGGACATGCTTCCACGTCAAACCGATATAATTTATTGGTTTGGTTCCTATTAAATATAGCATGCTTTCTAGAGTCTCTTTTTTAAAATCCATTTCAATTGATAATGTGTGGTGAAGCAATAGGTTTCTCTTAAACTTCATTTTTCCATGAATTCTAATTATTTCGAAGATTTGCAACTTGTGTGTTATGTTTTTGGACATGCTTCCACTTCAAAATGATATAATTTATTGGTTTGGTTTCAATAAAATAGAGCATAATTTCTAGAGACTGTTTTTTAAAACCCATTTCAATTGAAAATGTGTGGGGAAGCAATAGGGTTCTCTTCAACTTCATTTTTCCATGAATTCTAATTATTTCGAAGATTTGCAACTTGTGTGTTATGTTTTTGGACATGCTTCCATTTCAAAATGATATAATTTATTGGTTTGGTTTCAATAAAATAGAGCATAATTTCTAGAGTCTCTTTTTTAAAACCCATTTCAATTGAAATTGTGTGGGGAAGCAATAGGTTTGTCTTAAACTTCATTTTTCCATGAATCCTAATTATTTCGAAGATTTGCAACTTGTGTGTTATGTTTTTGGACATGTTTCCACGTCAAACCGATATAATTTATTGGTTTGGTTTCAATTAAATACAGCATGCTTTCTAGAGTCTCTTTTTTAAAATCCATTTCAATTGAAATTGTGTGGTGAAGCAATAGGGTTCTCTTAAACTTCATTTTTCCATGAATTCTAATTATTTCGAAGATTTGCAACTTGTGTGTTATGTTTTTGGACATGCTTCCACTTCAAAATGATATAATTTATTGGTTTGGTTTCAATAAAATAGAGCATAATTTCTAGAGTCTGTTTTTTAAAACCCATTTCAATTGAAAATGTGTGGGGAAGCAATAGGGTTCTCTTAAACTTCATTTTTCCATGAATTCTAATTATTTCGAAGATTTGCAACTTGTGTGTTATGTTTTTGGACATGCTTCCACTTCAAAATGATTTAATTTATTGGTTTGGTTTCAATAAAATAGAGCATAATTTCTAGAGTCTCTTTTTCAGAACCCATTTCAATTGAAAATGTGTGGGGAAGCAATAGGTTTGTCTTAAACTTCATTTTTCCATGAATCCTAATTATTTCGAAGATTTGCAACTTGTGTGTTATGTTTTTGGACATGCTTCCACGTCAAACCGATATAATTTATTGGTTTGGTTTCAATTAAATACAGCATGATTTCTAGAGTCTCTTTTTTAAAACCCATTTCAATTGAGAATGTGTGGGGAAGCAATAGGTTTGTCTTAAACTTCATTTTTCCATGAATCCTAATTATTTCGAAGATTTGCAACTTGTGTGTTGTGTTTTTGGACATGCTTCCACGTCAAACCGATATAATTTATTGGTTTGGTTCCTATTAAATATAGCATGCTTTCTAGAGTCTCTTTTTTAAAATCCATTTCAATTGAAATTGTGTGGTGAAGCAATAGGGTTCTCTTAAACTTCATTTTTCCATGAATTCTAATTATTTCGAAGATTTGCAACTTGTGTGTTATGTTTTTGGACATGCTTCCACTTCAAAATGATATAATTTATTGGTTTGGTTTCAATAAAATAGAGCATAGTTTCTAGAGTCTCTTTTTTAAAACCCATTTCAATTGAAAATGTGTGGGGAAGCAATAGGGTTCTCTTAAACTTCATTTTTCCAAGAATCCTAATTATTTCGAAGATTTGCAACTTGTGTGTTATGTTTTTGGACATGCTTCCACGTCAAACCGATATAATTTATTGGTTTGGTTCTTATTAAATATAGCATGCTTTCTAGAGTCTCTTTTTTAAAATCCATTTCAATTGATAATGTGTGGTGAAGCAATAGGGTTCTGTTAGACTTCATTTTTCCATGAATCCAAATTATTTCGAAGATTTGCAACTTGTGTGTTATGTTTTTGGACATGCTTCCACGTCAAAACGATATAATTCATTGGTTTGGTTTCAATTAAATACAGTATGATTTCTAGAGTCTCTTTTTTAAAACCCATTTCAATTGAGAATGTGTGGGGAAGCAATAGGTTTCTCTTAAACTTCATTTTTCCAAGAATCCTAATTATTTCGAAGATTTGCAACTTGTGTGTTATGTTTTTGGACATGCTTCCACGTCAAACCGATATAATTTATTGGTTTGGTTTCTATTAAATACAGCATGATTTCTAGAGTCTCTTTTTTAAAACCCATTTCATTCGAAAATGTGTCGGGAAGCAATAGGTTTCTCTTAAACATCATTTTTCCATGAATTCTAATTATTTCGAAGATTTGCAACTTGTGTGTTATGTTTTTGGACATGCTTCCACGTCAAACCGATATAATTTATTGGTTTGGTTCCGATTAAATATAGCATGCTTTCTAAAGTCTCTTTTTTAAAATCCATTTCAATTGATAATGTGTGGTGAAGCAATAGGGTTCTGTTAGACTTCATTTTTCCATGAATCCTAATTATTTCGAAGATTTGCAACTTGTGTTTTATGTTTTTGGACATGCTTCCACCTCAAAACGATATAATTTATTGGTTTGGTTCCTATTAAATACAGCATGCTTCTAGAGTCTCTTTTTTAAAACCCATTTCAATTGAAAATGTGTGGGGAAGCAATAGGGTTCTCTTAAACATCATATTTCCATGAATCCAAATTATTTCGAAGATTTGCAACTTGTGTGTTATGTTTTTGGACATGCTTCCACGTCAAAACGATATAATTCATTGGTTTGGTTTCAATTAAATACAGTATGATTTCTAGAGTCTCTTTTTTAAAACCCATTTCAGTTCAGAATGTGTGGGGAAGCAATAGGTTTCTGTTAAACTTCATTTTCCAAAAATCCTAATTATTTCGAAGATTTGCAACTTGTGTGTTATGTTTTTGGACATGCTTCCACGTCATAACGATATAATTTATTGGTTTGGTTTCAATTAAATACAGCATGATTTCTAGAGTCTCTTTTTTAAAACCCATTTCAATTGAGAATGTGTGGGGAAGCAATAGGTTTGTCTTAAACTTCATTATTCCATGAATCCTAATTATTTCGAAGATTTGCAACTTGTGTGTTATGTTTTTGGACATGCTTCCACGTCAAAACGATATAATTTATTGGTTTGGTTCCTATTAAATATAGCATGCTTTCTATAGTCTCTTTTTTAAAATCCATTTCAATTGATAATGTGTGGGGAAGCAATAGGTTTTTCTTAAACTTCATTTTTCCATGAATCCAAATTATTTCGAAGATTTGCAACTTGTGTGTTATGTTTTTGGACATGCTTCCACGTCAAACCGATATAATTTATTGGTTTGGTTTCTATTAAATACAGCATGATTTTAAGAGTTTCTTTTTTAAAACCCATTTCATTTGAAAATGTGTCGGGAAGCAATAGGTTTCTCTTAAACATCATTTTTCCATGAATTCTAATTATTTCGAAGATTTGCAACTTGTGTGTTATGTTTTTGGACATGCTTCCACTTCAAAATGATATAATCTATTGGTTTGGTTTCAATAAAATAGAGCATGATTTCTAGAGTCTCTTTTTTAAAACCCATTTCAATTGATAATGTGTGGGGAAGCAATAGGGTTCTCTTAAACTTCATTTTTCCATGAATCCTAATTAGTTCGAAGATTTGCAACTTGTGTTTTATGTTTTTGGACATGCTTCCACGTCAAAACGATATAATTTATTGGTTTGGTTCCTATTAAATACAGCATGCTTCTAGAGTCTCTTTTTTAAAACCCATTTCAATTGAAAATGTGTGGGGAAGCAATAGGGTTCTCTTAAACTTCATTTTTCCATGAATCCTAATTATTTCGAAGATTTGCAACTTTTCTGTTATGTTTTTGGACATGCTTCTACGTTAAACCGATATAATTTATTGGTTTGGTTTCAATTAAATATAGCATGATTTCTAGAGTCTCTTTTTTTAAACCCATTTCATTTGGAAATGTGTGGTAAAGCAATAGGGTTCTTTTAAACTTCATTTTTCCATGAATCCTAATTATTGAAAAGATTTGCAACTTGTGTGTTATGTTTTTGGACATGCTTCCACTTCAAAATGATATAATTTATTGGTTTGGTTTCAATAAAATAGAGCATGCTTTGTAGAGTCTCTTTTTTAAAACCCATTTCAATTGAAAATATGTGGGGAAGCAATAGGGTTCTCATAAACTTCATTTTTCCATGAATCCTAATTATTTCGAAGATTTGCAACTTGTGTGTTATGTTTTTGGACATGCTTCCACGTCAAAACGATATAATTCATTGGTTTGGTTTCAATTAAATACAGTATGATTTCTAGAGTCTCTTTTTTAAAACCCATTTCAATTCAGAATGTGTGGGGAAGCAATAGCTTTCTCTTAAACTTCCATTTTCCATGAATCCTAATTATTTCGAAGATTTGCAACTTGTGTATTATGTTTTTGGACATGCTTCCACGTCAAACCGATATAATTTATTGGTTTGGTTCCTATTAAATGTAGCATGCTTTCTAGAGTCTCTTTTTTAAAATTCATTTCAATTGATAATGTGTGGTGAAGCAATAGGGTTCTCTTAAACTTCATTTTTCCATGAATTCTAATTATTTCGAAGATTTGCAACTTGTGTGTTATGTTTTTGGACATGCTTCCACGTCAAACCGATATAATTTATTGGTTTGGTTTCAATTAAATACAGCATGCTTTCTAGAATCTCTTTTTTTAAACCCATTTCATTTGGAAATGTGTGGTAAAGCAATAGGGTTCTCTTAAACTTCATTTCTCCGTGAATCCTAATTATTGAAAAGATTTGGAACTTTTCTGTTATGTTTTTGGACATGCTTCCACTTCAAAAAGATATAATTTATTGGTTTGGTTTCAATAAAATAGAGCATGCTTTGTAGAGTCTCTTTTTTAAAACCCATTTCAATTCAGAATGTGTGGGGAAGCAATAGGGTTCTCTTAAACTTCATTTTTCCATGAATCCTAATTATTTCGAAGATTTGCAACTTGTGTGTTATGTTTTTGGACATGCTTCCACGTCAAACCGATATAATTTATTGGTTTGGTTCCTATTAAATATAGGATGCTTTCTATAGTCTCTTTTTCAAAATCCATTTCAATTGATAATGTGTGGTGAAGCAATAGGTTTCTCTTAAACTTCATTTTTCCATGAATCCTAATTATTTCGAAGATTTGCAACTTTTCTGTTATGTTTTTGGACATGCTTCCACGTCAAAACGATATAATTCATTGGTTTGGTTTCAATTAAATACAGCATGCTTGGTAGAGTCTCTTTCTTAAAACCCATTTCAATTGATAATGTGTGGGGAAGCAATAGGGTTCTCTTAAACTTCACTGTTCCATAAATCCTAATTATTTCGAAGATTTGCAACTTGTGTGTTATGTTTTTGGACATGCTTCCACGTCAAACCGATATAATTTATTGGTTTGGTTCCTATTAAATATAGCATGCTTTCTAGAGTCTCTTTTTTAAAATCCATTTCAATTGAAATTGTGTGGTGAAGCAATAGGGTTCTCTTAAACTTCATTTTTCCATGAATTCTAATTATTTCGAAGATTTGCAACTTGTGTGTTATGTTTTTGGACATGCTTCCACTTCAAAATGATATAATTTATTGGTTTGGTTTCAATAAAATAGAGCATAATTTCTAGAGTCTCTTTTTTAAAACCCATTTCAATTGAAAATGTGTGGGGAAGCAATAGGGTTCTCTTAAACTTCATTTTTCCAAGAATCCTAATTATTTCGAAGATTTGCAACTTGTGTGTTATGTTTTTGGACATGCTTCCACGTCAAACCGATATAATTTATTGGTTTGGTTCTTATTAAATATAGCATGCTTTCTAAATTCTCTTTTTTAAAATCCATTTCAATTGATAATGTGTGGTGAAGCAATAGGGTTCTGTTAGACTTCATTTTTCCATGAATCCAAATTATTTCGAAGATTTGCAACTTGTGTGTTATGTTTTTGGACATGCTTCCACGTCAAAACGATATAATTCATTGGTTTGGTTTCAATTAAATACAGTATGATTTCTAGAGTCTCTTTTTTAAAACCCATTTCAATTGAGAATGTGTGGGGAAGCAATAGGTTTCTCTTAAACTTCATTTTTCTAAGAATCCTAATTATTTCGAAGATTTGCAACTTGTGTGTTATGTTTTTGGACATGCTTCCACGTCAAACCGATATAATTTATTGGTTTGGTTCCTATTAAATATAGCATGCTTTCTAAAGTCTCTTTTTTAAAATCCATTTCAATTGATAATGTGTGGTGAAGCAATAGGGTTCTGTTAAACTTCATTTTTCCATGAATCCTAATTATTTCGAAGATTTGCAACTTGTGTTTTATGTTTTTGGACATGCTTCCACGTCAAAACGATATAATTTATTGGTCTGGTTCCTATTAAATACAGCATGCTTCTAGAGTCTCTTTTTTAAAACCCATTTCAATTGAAAATGTGTGGGGAAGCAATAGGGTTCTCTTAAACATCATTTTTCCATGAATCCAAATTATTTCGAAGATTTGCAACTTGTGTGTTATGTTTTTGGACATGCTTCCACGTCAAAACGATATAATTCATTGGTTTGGTTTCAATTAAATACAGTATGATTTCTAGAGTCTCTTTTTTAAAACCCATTTCAATTTAGAATGTGTGGGGAAGCAATAGGTTTCTCTTAAACTTCATTTTTCCAAAAATCCTAATTATTTCGAAGATTTGCAACTTGTGTGTTATGTTTTTGGACATGCTTCCACGTCAAACCGATATAATTTATTGGTTTGGTTTCTATTAAATACAGCATGATTTTCAGAGTTTCTTTTTTAAAACCCATTTCATTTGAAAATGTGTCGGGAAGCAATAGGGTTCTCTTAAACATCATTTTTCCATGAATTCTAATTATTTCGAAGATTTGCAACTTGTGTGTTATGTTTTTGGACATGCTTCCACGTCAAACCGATATAATTTATTGGTTTGGTTTCAATTAAATACAGCATGATTTCTAGAGTCTCTTTTTTTAAACCCATTTCAATTGAAAATGTGTAGGGAAGCAATAGGGTTCTCTTAAACTTCATTTTTCCATGAATCCTAATTATTTCGAAGATTTGCAACTTGTGTGTTATGTTTTTGGACATGCTTCCACGTCGAACCGATATAATTTATTGGTTTGGTTTCAATTAAGTACAGCATGATTTCTAGAATCTCTTTTTTTAAACCCATTTCATTTGGAAATGTGTGGTAAAGCAATAGGGTTCTCTTAAACTTCATTTCTCCGTGAATCCTAATTATTGAAAAGATTTGGAACCTTTCTGTTATGTTTTTGGACATGCTTCCACTTCAAAAAGATATAATTTATTGGTTTGGTTTCAATAAAATAGAGCATGCTTTGTAGAGTCTCTTTTTTAAAACCCATTTCAATTCAGAATGTGTGGGGAAGCAATAGGGTTCTCTTAAACTTCATTTTTCCATGAATCCTAATTATTTCGAAGATTTGCAACTTGTGTGTTATGTTTTTGGACATGCTTCCACGTCAAACCGATATAATTTATTGGTTTGGTTTCAATTAAATACAGCATGATTTCTAGAGTCTCTTTTTTTAAACCCATTTCAATTGAAAATGTGTATGGAAGCAATAGGGTTCTCTTAAACTTCATTTTTCCATGAATCCTAATTATTTCGAAGATTTGCAACTTGTGTGTTATGTTTTTGGACATTCTTCCACGTCAAACCGATATAATTTATTGGTTTGGTTTCAATTAAATACAGCATGATTTCTAGAGTCTCTTTTTTAAAACCCATTTCAATTGAGAATGTGTGGGGAAGCAATAGGTTTGTCTTAAACTTCATTATTCCATGAATCCTAATTATTTCGAAGATTTGCAACTTGTGTGTTATGTTTTTGGACATGCTACCACGTCAAAACGATATAATTTATTGGTATGGTTTCAATAAAATAGAGCATGATTTCTAGAGTCTCCTTCTTGAAACCCATTTCATTTGGAAATGTGTGAGGAAGCAATAGGGTTCTCTTAAACATCATTTTTCCATGAATCCTAATTATTTCGAAGATTTGCAACTTGTGTGTTATGTTTTTGGACATGCTTCCACGTCAAAACGATATAATTTATTGGTTTGGTTTCAATTAAATACAGCATGCTTTGTAGAGTCTCTTTTTTAAAACCCATTTCATTTCAAAATGTGTGGCGAAGCAATAGGGTTCTTTTAAACTTCATTTTTCCATGAATCCTAATTATTTCGAAGATTTGCAACTTGTGTGATATGTTTTTGGACATGCTTCCACGTCAAAACGATATAATTCATTGTTTTGGTTTCAATTAAATACAGCATGCTTTCTAGAGTCTCTTTTTTAAAACCCATTTCAATTCAGAATGTGTGGGGAAGCAATAGGTTTCTCTTAAACTTCATTTTTCCATGAATCCTAATTATTTCGAAGATTTGCAACTTGTGTGTTATGTTTTTGGACATGCTTCCACGTCAAAACGATATAATTTATTGGTTTGGTTTCAATTAAATACAGCATGATTTCTAGAGTCTCTTTTTTAAAACCCATTTCAATTGAGAATGTGTGGGGAACCAGTAGGTTTCTCTTAAACATCATTTTTCCATGAATCCTAATTATTTCAAAGATTTGCAACTTGTGTGTTATATTTTTGGACATGCTTCCACTTCAAAATGATATAATTTATTGGTTTGGTTTTAATTAAATACAGCATGCTTTGTAGAGTCTCTTTTTTAAAACCCATTGCATTTGAAAATGTGTGGGGAAGCAATAGGGTTCTCTTAAACTTCATTTTTCCATGAATCCTAATTATTTCGAAGATTTGCAACTTGTGTGTTATGTTTTTGGACATGCTTCCACGTCAAACCGATATAATTTATTGGTTTGGTTCCTATTAAATATAGCATGCTTTCTAGAGTCTCTTTTTTAAAATCCATTTCAATTGATAATGTGTGGGGAAGCAATAGGGTTCTCTTGAACATCATTTTTCCATGAATCCTAATTATTTCGAAGATTTGCAACTTGTGTGTTATGTTTTTGGACATGCTTCCACGTCAAACCGATATAATTTATTGGTTTGGATTCAATTAAATACAGCATGATTTCTAGAGTCTCTTTTTTTAAACCCATTTCAATTGAAAATGTGTGGGGAAGCAATAGGGTTCTCTTAAACTTCATTTTTCCATGAATCCTAATTATTGAAAAGATTTGGAACTTTTCTGTTATGTTTTTGGACATGCTTCTACGTTAAACCGATATAATTTATTGGTTTGGTTTCAATTAAATATAGCATGATTTCTAGAGTCTCTTTTTTTAAACCCATTTCATTTGGAAATGTGTGGTAAAGCAATAGGGTTCTTTTAAACTTCATTTTTCCATGAATCCTAATTATTGAAAAGATTTGCAACTTGTGTGTTATGTTTTTGGACATGCTTCCACTTCAAAATGATATAATTTATTGGTTTGGTTTCAATAAAATAGAGCATGCTTTGTAGAGTCTCTTTTTTAAAACCCATTTCAATTCAGAATGTGTGGGGAAGCAATAGGGTTCTCTTAAACTTCATTTTTCCATGAATCCTAATTATTTCGAAGATTTGCAACTTTTCTGTTATGTTTTTGGACATGCTTCCATGTCAAAACGATATAATTCATTGGTTTGGTTTCAATTAAATACAGCATGCTTGGTAGAGTCTCTTTTTTAAAACCCATTTCAATTGAGAATGTGTGGGGAACCAATAGGTTTCTCTTAAACATCATTTTTCCATGAATCCTAATTAATTCGATGATTTGCAACTTGTGTGTTATGTTTTTGGACATGCTTCCACTTCAAAATGATATAATTTATTGGTTTGGTTTCAATTAAATACAGCATGCTTTGTAGAGTCCCTTTTTTTAAAACCCATTTCATTTGAAAATGTGTGGTGAAGCAATAGGTTTCTCTTAAACTTCATTTTTCCATGAATCCTAATTATTTCGAAGATTTGCAACTTGTGTGTTATGTTTTTGGACATGCTTCCACGTCAAACCGATATAATTTATTGGTTTGGTTCCTATTAAATATAGCATGCTTTCTAGAGTCTCTTTTTTAAAACCCATTTCAATTGATAATGAGTGGGGAAGCAATAGGGTTCTCTTAAACTTCATTTTTCCATGAATCCTAATTATTTCGAAGATTTGCAACTTGTGTGTTATGTTTTTGGACATTCTTCCACGTCGAACCGATATAATTTATTGGTTTGGTTTCAATTAAATACAGCATGATTTCTAGAGTCTCTTTTTTAAAACCCATTTCAATTGAGAATGTGTGGGGAAGCAATAGGTTTGTCTTAAACTTCATTATTCCATGAATTCTAATTATTTCGAAGATTTGCAACTTGTGTGTTATGTTTTTGGACATGCTACCACGTCAGAACGATATAATTTATTGGTATCGTTTCAATAAAATAGAGCATGATTTCTAGAGTCTCTTTTTTGAAACCCATTTCATTTGGAAATGTGTGGTAAAGCAATAGGGTTCTCTTAAACATCATTTTTCCATGAATCCTCATTATTTCGAAGATTTGCAACTTGTGTGTTATGTTTTTGGACATGCTTCCACGTCAAAACGATATAATTTATTGGTTTGGTTTCAATTAAATACAGCATGCTTTGTAGAGTCTCTTTTTTAAAACCCATTTCATTTCAAAATGTGTGGCGAAGCAATAGGGTTCTTTTAAACCTCATTTTTCCATGAATCCTAATTATTTCGAAGATTTGCAACTTGTATGATATGTTTTTGGACATGCTTCCACGTCAAAACGATATAATTCATTGGTTTGGTTTCAATTAAATACAGCATGCTTTCTAGAGTCTCTTTTTTAAAACCCATTTCAATTGAGAATGTGTGGGGAAGCAATATGTTTCTCTTAAACTTCTTTTTCCATGAATCCTAATTATTTCGAAGATTTGCAACTTGTGTGTTATGTTTTTGGACATGCTTCCACGTCAAAACGATATAATTTATTGGTTTGGTTTCAATTAAATACAGCATGATTTCTAGAGTCTCTTTTTTAAAACCCATTTCAATTGAGAATGTGTGGGGAAGCAATACGTTTCTCTTAAACATCATTTTTCCAAGAATCCTAATTATTTCGACGATTTGCAACTTGTGTGTTATGTTTTTGGACATGCTTCCACGTCAAACCGATATAATTTATTGGTTTGGTTTCTATTAAATACAGCATGATTTTAAGAGTTTCTTTTTTAAAACCCATTTCATTTGAAAATGTGTGGTAAAGCAATAGGGTTCTCTTAAACTTCATTTCTCCATGAATCCTAATTATTGAAAAGATTTGGAACTTTTGTGTTATGTTTTTGGACATGCTTCCACTTCAAAAAGATATAATTTATTGGTTTGGTTTCAATAAAATAGAGCATGCTTTGTAGAGTCTCTTTTTTAAAACCCATTTCAATTCAGAATGTGTGGGGAAGCAATAGGTTTCTCTTAAACTTCATTTTTCCAAGAATCCTAATTATTTCGAAGATTTGCAACTTGTGTGTTATGTTTTTGGACATGCTTCCACGTCAAACCGATATAATTTATTGGTTTGGTTCCTATTAAATATAGCATGCTTTCTAGAGTCTCTTTTTTAAAACCCATTTCAATTGATAATGAGTGGGGAAGCAATAGGGTTCTCTTAAAGTTCATTTTTCCATGAATCCAAATTATTTCGAAGAATTGCAACTTGTGTGTTATGTTTTTCGACATGCTTCCACGTCAAAACGATATAATTTATTGGTTTGGTTTCAATTAAATACACCATGATGTCTAGAGTCTCTTTTTTAAAACCCATTTCAATTGAAAATGTGTGGTGAAGCAATACGGTTCTCTTAAACATCACTTTTCCATGAATCGTAATTATTTTGAAGATTTGCAACTTGTGTGTTATGTTTTTCGACATGCTTCCACGTCAAACCGATATAATTTATTGGTTTGGTTCCTATTAAATATAGCATGCTTTCTAGAGTCTCTTTTTTAAAATCCATTTCAATTGATAATGTGTGGTGAAGCAATAGGTTTCTCTTAAACTTCATTATTCCATGAATCCTAATTATTTCGAAGATTGCAACTTGTGTGTTATGTTTTTTTGACATGCTTCCACGTCAAACCGATATAATTTATTGGTTTGGTTTCTATTAAATACAGCATGATTTCTAGAGTCTCTTTTTTAAAACCCATTTCAATTGAAAATGTGTGGGGAAGCAATAGGTTTGTCTTAAACTTCATTATTCCATGAATCCAAATTATTTCGAAGATTTGCAACTTGTGTGTTATGTTTTTGGACATGCTACCACGTCAGAACGATATAATTTATTGGTATGGTTTCAATAAAATAGAGCATGATTTCTAGAGTCTCTTTTTTTAAACCCATTTCATTTGGAAATGTGTGGTAAAGCAATAGGGTTCTCTTAAACTTCATTTTTCCATGAATCCTAATTATTTCGAAGATTTGCAACTTGTGTGTTATGTTTTTGGACATGCTTCCACGTCAAACCGATATAATTTATTGGTTTGGTTTCTATTAAATACAGCATGATTTTAAGAGTTTCTTTTTTAAAACCCATTTCATTTGAAAATGTGTCGGGAAGCAATAGGGTTCTCTTAAACATCATTTTTCCATGAATTCTAATTATTTCGAAGATTTGCAACTTGTGTGTTATGTTTTTGGACATGCTTCCACGTCAAACCGATATAATTTATTGGTTTGGTTTCAATTAAATACACCATGATGTCTAGAGTCTCTTTTTTAAAACCCATTTCAATTGAAAATGTGTGGTGAAGCAATACGGTTCTCTTAAACATCACTTTTCCATGAATCGTAATTATTTTGAAGAATTGCAACTTGTGTGTTATGTTTTTCGACATGCTTCCACGTCAAAACGATATAATTTATTGGTTTGGTTTCAATTAAATACACCATGATGTCTAGAGTCTCTTTTTTAAAACCCATTTCAATTCAGAATGTGTGGGGAAGCAATAGGGTTCTCTTAAACTTCATTTTTCCATGAATCCTAATTATTTCGAAGATTTGCAACTTGTGTGTTATGTTTTTCGACATGCTTCCACGTCGAACCGATATAATTTATTGGTTTGGTTTCAATTAAATACAGCATGATTTCTAGAGTCTCTTTTTTAAAACCCATTTCAATTGAGAATGTGTGGGGAAGCAATAGGTTTGTCTTAAACTTCATTATTCCATGAATCCAAATTATTTCGAAGATTTGCAACTTGTGTGTTATGTTTTTGGACATGCTACCACGTCAGAACGATATAATTTATTGGTATGGTTTCAATAAAATAGAGCATGATTTCTAGAGTCTCTTTTTTTAAACCCATTTCATTTGGAAATGTGTGGTAAAGCAATAGGGTTCTCTTAAACTTCATTTTTCCATGAATCCTAATTATTTCGAAGATTTGCAACTTGTGTGTTATGTTTTTGGACATGCTTCCACGTCAAACCGATATAATTTATTGGTTTGGTTTCTATTAAATACAGCATGATTTTAAGAGTTTCTTTTTTAAAACCCATTTCATTTGAAAATGTGTCGGGAAGCAATAGGGTTCTCTTAAACATCATTTTTCCATGAATTCTAATTATTTCGAAGATTTGCAACTTGTGTGTTATATTTTTGGACATGCTTCCACGTCAAACCGATATAATTTATTGGTTTGGTTTCAATTAAATACAGCATGATTTCTAGAGTCTCTTTTTTTAAACCCATTTCAATTGAAAATGTGTAGGGAAGCAATAGGGTTCTCTTAAATTTCATTTTTCCATGAATCCTAATTATTTCGAAGATTTGCAACTTGTGTGTTATGTTTTTGGACATGCTTCCACGTCAAACCGATATAATTTATTGGTTTGGTTTCAATTAAATACAGCATGATTTCTAGAATCTCTTTTTTTAAACCCATTTCATTTGGAAATGTGTGGTAAAGCAATAGGGTTCTCTTAAACTTCATTTCTCCATGAATCCTAATTATTGAAAAGATTTGGAACTTTTCTGTTATGTTTTTGGACATGCTTCCACTTCAAAAAGATATAATTCATTGGTTTGGTTTCAATAAAATAGAGCATGCTTTGTAGAGTCTCTTTTTTAAAACCCATTTCAATTCAGAATGTGTGGGGAAGCAATAGGGTTCTCTTAAACTTCATTTTTCCATGAATCCTAATTATTTCGAAGATTTGCAACTTGTGTGTTATGTTTTTGGACATGCTTCCACGTCAAAACGATATAATTTATTGGTTTGGTTTCAATTAAATACAGCATGATTTCTAGAGTCTCTTTTTTAAAACCCATTTCAATTGAGAATGTGTGGGGAAGCAATAGGTTTCTCTTAAACATCATTTTTCCATGAATCCTAATTATTTCAAAGATTTGCAACTTGTGTGTTATATTTTTGGACATGCTTCCACTTCAAAATGATATAATTTATTGGTTTGGTTTTAATTAAATACAGCATGCTTTGTAGAGTCTCTTTTTTAAAACCCATTGCATTTGAAAATGTGTGGGGAAGCAATAGGGTTCTCTTAAACTTCATTTTTCCATGAATCCTAATTAATTCGATGATTTGCAACTTGTGTGTTATGTTTTTGGACATGCTTCCACTTCAAAATGATATAATTTATTGGTTTGGTTTCAATTAAATACAGCATGCTTTGTAGAGTCCCTTTTTTTAAAACCCATTTCATTTGAAAATGTGTGGTGAAGCAATAGGTTTCTCTTAAACTTCATTTTTCCATGAATCCTAATTATTTCGAAGATTTGCAACTTGTGTGTTATGTTTTTGGACATGCTTCCACGTCAAACCGATATAATTTATTGGTTTGGTTCCTATTAAATATAGCATGCTTTCTAGAGTCTCTTTTTTAAAACCCATTTCAATTGATAATGAGTGGGGAAGCAATAGGGTTCTCTTAAACTTCATTTTTCCATGAATCCTAATTATTTCGAAGATTTGCAACTTGTGTGTTATGTTTTTGGACATGCTTCCACGTCAAAACGATATAATTTATTGGTTTGGTTTCAATTAAATACAGCATGATTTCTAGAGTCTCTTTTTTAAAACCCATTTCAATTGAGAATGTGTGGGGAAGCAATAGGTTTCTCTTAAACATCATTTTTCCATGAATCCTAATTATTTCAAAGATTTGCAACTTGTGTGTTATATTTTTGGACATGCTTCCACTTCAAAATGATATAATTTATTGGTTTGGTTTTAATTAAATACAGCATGCTTTGTAGAGTCTCTTTTTTAAAACCCATTGCATTTGAAAATGTGTGGGGAAGCAATAGGGTTCTCTTAAACTTCATTTTTCCATGAATCCTAATTAATTCGATGATTTGCAACTTGTGTGTTATGTTTTTGGACATGCTTCCACTTCAAAATGATATAATTTATTGGTTTGGTTTCAATTAAATACAGCATGCTTTGTAGAGTCCCTTTTTTTAAAACCCATTTCATTTGAAAATGTGTGGTGAAGCAATAGGTTTCTCTTAAACTTCATTTTTCCATGAATCCTAATTATTTCGAAGATTTGCAACTTGTGTGTTATGTTTTTGGACATGCTTCCACGTCAAACCGATATAATTTATTGGTTTGGTTCCTATTAAATATAGCATGCTTTCTAGAGTCTCTTTTTTAAAACCCATTTCAATTGATAATGAGTGGGGAAGCAATAGGGTTCTCTTAAACTTCATTTTTCCATGAATCCTAATTATTTCGAAGATTTGCAACTTGTGTGTTATGTTTTTGGACATGCTTCCACGTCAAAACGATATAATTTATTGGTTTGGTTTCAATTAAATACAGCATGATTTCTAGAGTCTCTTTTTTAAAACCCATTTCAATTGAGAATGTGTGGGGAAGCAATAGGTTTCTCTTAAACATCATTTTTCCATGAATCCTAATTATTTCAAAGATTTGCAACTTGTGTGTTATATTTTTGGACATGCTTCCACTTCAAAATGATATAATTTATTGGTTTGGTTTTAATTAAATACAGCATGCTTTGTAGAGTCTCTTTTTTAAAACCCATTGCATTTGAAAATGTGTGGGGAAGCAATAGGGTTCTCTTAAACTTCATTTTTCCATGAATCCTAATTAATTCGATGATTTGCAACTTGTGTGTTATGTTTTTGGACATGCTTCCACTTCAAAATGATATAATTTATTGGTTTGGTTTCAATTAAATACAGCATGCTTGGTAGAGTCCCTTTTTTTAAAACCCATTTCATTTGAAAATGTGTGGTGAAGCAATACGTTTCTCTTAAACTTCATTTTTCCATGAATCCTAATTATTTCGAAGATTTGCAACTTGTGTGTTATGTTTTTGGACATGCTTCCACGTCAAACCGATATAATTTATTGGTTTGGTTCCTATTAAATATAGCATGCTTTCTAGAGTCTCTTTTTTAAAACCCATTTCAATTGATAATGAGTGGGGAAGCAATAGGGTTCTCTTAAACTTCATTTTTCCATGAATCCTAATTATTTCGAAGATTTGCAACTTGTGTGTTATGTTTTTGGACATGCTTCCACGTCAAACCGATATAATTTATTGGTTTGGTTCCTATTAAATACAGCATGATTTCTAGAATCTCTTTTTTTAAACCCATTTCATTTGGAAATGTGTGGTAAAGCAATAGGGTTCTCTTAAACTTCATATCTCCATGAATCCTAATTATTGAAAAGATTTGGAACTTTTCTGTTATGTTTTTGGACATGCTTCCACTTCAAAAAGATATAATTTATTGGTTTGGTTTCAATAAAATAGAGCATGCTTTGTAGAGTCTCTTTTTTAAAACCCATTTCAATTGAAAATGTGTAGGGAAGCAATAGGGTTCTCTTAAACTTCATTTTTCCATGAATCCTAATTATTTCGAAGATTTGCAACTTGTGTGTTATGTTTTTGGACATGCTTCCACGTCAAACTGATATAATTTATTGGTTTGGTTTCAATTAAATACAGCATGATTTCTAGAGTCTCTTTTTTTAAACCCATTTCAATTGAAAATGTGTAGGGAAGCAATAGGGTTCTCTTAAACTTCATTTTTCCATGAATCCTAATTATTTCGAAGATTTGCAACTTGTGTGTTATGTTTTTGGACATGCTTCCACGTCAAACCGATATAATTTATTGGTTTGGTTCCTATTAAATACAGCATGATTTCTAGAATCTCTTTTTTTAAACCCATTTCATTTGGAAATGTGTGGTAAAGCAATAGGGTTCTCTTAAACTTCATATCTCCATGAATCCTAATTATTGAAAAGATTTGGAACTTTTCTGTTATGTTTTTGGACATGCTTCCACTTCAAAAAGATATAATTTATTGGTTTGGTTTCAATAAAATAGAGCATGCTTTGTAGAGTCTCTTTTTTAAAACCCATTTCAATTGAAAATGTGTAGGGAAGCAATAGGGTTCTCTTAAACTTCATTTTTCCATGAATCCTAATTATTTCGAAGATTTGCAACTTGTGTGTTATGTTTTTGGACATGCTTCCACGTCAAACCGATATAATTTATTGGTTTGGTTTCAATTAAATAGAGCATGATTTCTAGAGTCTCTTTTTTTAATTCCATTTCATTTGGAAATGTGTGGTAAAGCAATAGGGTTCTTTTAAACTTCATTTTTCCATGAATCCTAATTATTGAAAAGATTTGGAACTTTTCTGTTATGTTTTTGGACATGCTTCCACTTCAAAATGATATAATTCATTGGTTTGGTTTCAATTAAATACAGTATGATTTCTAGAGTCTCTTTTTTAAAACCCATTTCAATTCAGAATGTGTGGGGAAGCAATAGGTTTCTCTTAAACTTCATTTTTCCAAGTATCCTAATTATTTCGACGATTTGCAACTTGTGTGTTATGTTTTTGGACATGCTTCCACGTCAAACAGATATAATTTATTGGTTTGGTTTCTATTAAATACAACATGATTTTAAGAGTTTCTTTTATAAAACCCATTTCATTTGAAAATGTGTCGGGAAGCAATAGGGTTCTCTTAAACATCATTTTTCCATGAATTCTAATTATTTCGAAGATTTGCAACTTGTGTGTTATGTTTTTGGACATGCTTCCACGTCAAACTGATATAATTTATTGGTTTGGTTTCAATTAAATACAGCATGATTTCTAGAGTCTCTTTTTTTAAACCCATTTCAATTGAAAATGTGTAGGGAAGCAATAGGGTTCTCTTAAACTTCATTTTTCCATGAATCCTAATTATTTCGAAGATTTGCAACTTGTGTGTTATGTTTTTGGACATGCTTCCACGTCAAACCGATATAATTTATTGGTTTGGTTCCTATTAAATACAGCATGATTTCTAGAATCTCTTTTTTTAAACCCATTTCATTTGGAAATGTGTGGTAAAGCAATAGGGTTCTCTTAAACTTCATATCTCCATGAATCCTAATTATTGAAAAGATTTGGAACTTTTCTGTTATGTTTTTGGACATGCTTCCACTTCAAAAAGATATAATTTATTGGTTTGGTTTCAATAAAATAGAGCATGCTTTGTAGAGTCTCTTTTTTAAAACCCATTTCAATTGAAAATGTGTAGGGAAGCAATAGGGTTCTCTTAAACTTCATTTTTCCATGAATCCTAATTATTTCGAAGATTTGCAACTTGTGTGTTATGTTTTTGGACATGCTTCCACGTCAAACCGATATAATTTATTGGTTTGGTTTCAATTAAATAGAGCATGATTTCTAGAGTCTCTTTTTTTAATTCCATTTCATTTGGAAATGTGTGGTAAAGCAATAGGGTTCTTTTAAACTTCATTTTTCCATGAATCCTAATTATTGAAAAGATTTGGAACTTTTCTGTTATGTTTTTGGACATGCTTCCACTTCAAAATGATATAATTCATTGGTTTGGTTTCAATTAAATACAGTATGATTTCTAGAGTCTCTTTTTTAAAACCCATTTCAATTCAGAATGTGTGGGGAAGCAATAGGTTTCTCTTAAACTTCATTTTTCCAAGTATCCTAATTATTTCGACGATTTGCAACTTGTGTGTTATGTTTTTGGACATGCTTCCACGTCAAACAGATATAATTTATTGGTTTGGTTTCTATTAAATACAACATGATTTTAAGAGTTTCTTTTATAAAACCCATTTCATTTGAAAATGTGTCGGGAAGCAATAGGGTTCTCTTAAACATCATTTTTCCATGAATTCTAATTATTTCGAAGATTTGCAACTTGTGTGTTATGTTTTTGGACATGCTTCCACGTCAAACTGATATAATTTATTGGTTTGGTTTCAATTAAATACAGCATGATTTCTAGAGTCTCTTTTTTTAAACCCATTTCAATTGAAAATGTGTAGGGAAGCAATAGGGTTCTCTTAAACTTCATTTTTCCATGAATCCTAATTATTTCGAAGATTTGCAACTTGTGTGTTATGTTTTTGGACATGCTTCCACGTCAAACCGATATAATTTATTGGTTTGGTTCCTATTAAATACAGCATGATTTCTAGAATCTCTTTTTTTAAACCCATTTCATTTGGAAATGTGTGGTAAAGCAATAGGGTTCTCTTAAACTTCATATCTCCATGAATCCTAATTATTGAAAAGATTTGGAACTTTTCTGTTATGTTTTTGGACATGCTTCCACTTCAAAAAGATATAATTTATTGGTTTGGTTTCAATAAAATAGAGCATGCTTTGTAGAGTCTCTTTTTTAAAACCCATTTCAATTGAAAATGTGTAGGGAAGCAATAGGGTTCTCTTAAACTTCATTTTTCCATGAATCCTAATTATTTCGAAGATTTGCAACTTGTGTGTTATGTTTTTGGACATGCTTCCACGTCAAACCGATATAATTTATTGGTTTGGTTTCAATTAAATAGAGCATGATTTCTAGAGTCTCTTTTTTTAATTCCATTTCATTTGGAAATGTGTGGTAAAGCAATAGGGTTCTTTTAAACTTCATTTTTCCATGAATCCTAATTATTGAAAAGATTTGGAACTTTTCTGTTATGTTTTTGGACATGCTTCCACTTCAAAATGATATAATTCATTGGTTTGGTTTCAATTAAATACAGTATGATTTCTAGAGTCTCTTTTTTAAAACCCATTTCAATTCAGAATGTGTGGGGAAGCAATAGGTTTCTCTTAAACTTCATTTTTCCAAGTATCCTAATTATTTCGACGATTTGCAACTTGTGTGTTATGTTTTTGGACATGCTTCCACGTCAAACAGATATAATTTATTGGTTTGGTTTCTATTAAATACAACATGATTTTAAGAGTTTCTTTTATAAAACCCATTTCATTTGAAAATGTGTCGGGAAGCAATAGGGTTCTCTTAAACATCATTTTTCCATGAATTCTAATTATTTCGAAGATTTGCAACTTGTGTGTTATGTTTTTGGACATGCTTCCACGTCAAACTGATATAATTTATTGGTTTGGTTTCAATTAAATACAGCATGATTTCTAGAGTCTCTTTTTTTAAACCCATTTCAATTGAAAATGTGTAGGGAAGCAATAGGGTTCTCTTAAACTTCATTTTTCCATGAATCCTAATTATTTCGAAGATTTGCAACTTGTGTGTTATGTTTTTGGACATGCTTCCACGTCAAACCGATATAATTTATTGGTTTGGTTCCTATTAAATACAGCATGATTTCTAGAATCTCTTTTTTTAAACCCATTTCATTTGGAAATGTGTGGTAAAGCAATAGGGTTCTCTTAAACTTCATATCTCCATGAATCCTAATTATTGAAAAGATTTGGAACTTTTCTGTTATGTTTTTGGACATGCTTCCACTTCAAAAAGATATAATTTATTGGTTTGGTTTCAATAAAATAGAGCATGCTTTGTAGAGTCTCTTTTTTAAAACCCATTTCAATTGAAAATGTGTAGGGAAGCAATAGGGTTCTCTTAAACTTCATTTTTCCATGAATCCTAATTATTTCGAAGATTTGCAACTTGTGTGTTATGTTTTTGGACATGCTTCCACGTCAAACCGATATAATTTATTGGTTTGGTTTCAATTAAATAGAGCATGATTTCTAGAGTCTCTTTTTTTAATTCCATTTCATTTGGAAATGTGTGGTAAAGCAATAGGGTTCTTTTAAACTTCATTTTTCCATGAATCCTAATTATTGAAAAGATTTGGAACTTTTCTGTTATGTTTTTGGACATGCTTCCACTTCAAAATGATATAATTCATTGGTTTGGTTTCAATTAAATACAGTATGATTTCTAGAGTCTCTTTTTTAAAACCCATTTCAATTCAGAATGTGTGGGGAAGCAATAGGTTTCTCTTAAACTTCATTTTTCCAAGTATCCTAATTATTTCGACGATTTGCAACTTGTGTGTTATGTTTTTGGACATGCTTCCACGTCAAACAGATATAATTTATTGGTTTGGTTTCTATTAAATACAACATGATTTTAAGAGTTTCTTTTATAAAACCCATTTCATTTGAAAATGTGTCGGGAAGCAATAGGGTTCTCTTAAACATCATTTTTCCATGAATTCTAATTATTTCGAAGATTTGCAACTTGTGTGTTATGTTTTTGGACATGCTTCCACGTCAAACTGATATAATTTATTGGTTTGGTTTCAATTAAATACAGCATGATTTCTAGAGTCTCTTTTTTTAAACCCATTTCAATTGAAAATGTGTAGGGAAGCAATAGGGTTCTCTTAAACTTCATTTTTCCATGAATCCTAATTATTTCGAAGATTTGCAACTTGTGTGTTATGTTTTTGGACATGCTTCCACGTCAAACCGATATAATTTATTGGTTTGGTTCCTATTAAATACAGCATGATTTCTAGAATCTCTTTTTTTAAACCCATTTCATTTGGAAATGTGTGGTAAAGCAATAGGGTTCTCTTAAACTTCATATCTCCATGAATCCTAATTATTGAAAAGATTTGGAACTTTTCTGTTATGTTTTTGGACATGCTTCCACTTCAAAAAGATATAATTTATTGGTTTGGTTTCAATAAAATAGAGCATGCTTTGTAGAGTCTCTTTTTTAAAACCCATTTCAATTGAAAATGTGTAGGGAAGCAATAGGGTTCTCTTAAACTTCATTTTTCCATGAATCCTAATTATTTCGAAGATTTGCAACTTGTGTGTTATGTTTTTGGACATGCTTCCACGTCAAACCGATATAATTTATTGGTTTGGTTTCAATTAAATAGAGCATGATTTCTAGAGTCTCTTTTTTTAATTCCATTTCATTTGGAAATGTGTGGTAAAGCAATAGGGTTCTTTTAAACTTCATTTTTCCATGAATCCTAATTATTGAAAAGATTTGGAACTTTTCTGTTATGTTTTTGGACATGCTTCCACTTCAAAATGATATAATTCATTGGTTTGGTTTCAATTAAATACAGTATGATTTCTAGAGTCTCTTTTTTAAAACCCATTTCAATTCAGAATGTGTGGGGAAGCAATAGGTTTCTCTTAAACTTCATTTTTCCAAGTATCCTAATTATTTCGACGATTTGCAACTTGTGTGTTATGTTTTTGGACATGCTTCCACGTCAAACAGATATAATTTATTGGTTTCGTTTCTATTAAATACAACATGATTTTAAGAGTTTCTTTTATAAAACCCATTTCATTTGAAAATGTGTCGGGAAGCAATAGGGTTCTCTTAAACATCATTTTTCCATGAATTCTAATTATTTCGAAGATTTGCAACTTGTGTGTTATGTTTTTGGACATGCTTCCACGTCAAACTGATATAATTTATTGGTTTGGTTTCAATTAAATACAGCATGATTTCTAGAGTCTCTTTTTTTAAACCCATTTCAATTGAAAATGTGTAGGGAAGCAATAGGGTTCTCTTAAACTTCATTTTTCCATGAATCCTAATTATTTCGAAGATTTGCAACTTGTGTGTTATGTTTTTGGACATGCTTCCACGTCAAACCGATATAATTTATTGGTTTGGTTCCTATTAAATACAGCATGATTTCTAGAATCTCTTTTTTTAAACCCATTTCATTTGGAAATGTGTGGTAAAGCAATAGGGTTCTCTTAAACTTCATATCTCCATGAATCCTAATTATTGAAAAGATTTGGAACTTTTCTGTTATGTTTTTGGACATGCTTCCACTTCAAAAAGATATAATTTATTGGTTTGGTTTCAATAAAAAAGAGCATGCTTTGTAGAGTCTCTTTTTTAAAACCCATTTCAATTCAGAATGTGTGGGGAAGCAATAGGGTTCTCTTAAACTTCATTTTTCCATGAATCCTAATTATTTCGAAGATTTGCAACATTTCTGTTATGTTTTTGGACATGCTTCCACGTCAAACCGATATAATTTATTGGTTTGGTTCCTATTAAATATAGCATGCTTTCTAGAGTCTCTTTTTTAAAACCCATTTCAATTGATAATGAGTGGGGAAGCAATAGGGTTCTCTTAAACTTCATTTTTCCATGAATCCTAATTAATTCGATGATTTGCAACTTGTGTGTTATGTTTTTGGACATGCTTCCACTTCAAAATGATATAATTTATTGGTTTGGTTTCAATTAAATACAGCATGCTTTGTAGAGTCCCTTTTTTTAAAACCCATTTCATTTGAAAATGTGTGGTGAAGCAATACGTTTCTCTTAAACTTCATTTTTCCATGAATCCTAATTATTTCGAAGATTTGCAACTTGTGTGTTATGTTTTTGGACATGCTTCCACGTCAAACCGATATAATTTATTGGTTTGGTTTCAATTAAATAGAGCATGATTTCTAGAGTCTCTTTTTTTAATTCCATTTCATTTGGAAATGTGTGGTAAAGCAATAGGGTTCTTTTAAACTTCATTTTTCCATGAATCCTAATTATTGAAAAGATTTGGAACTTTTCTGTTATGTTTTTGGACATGCTTCCACTTCAAAATGATATAATTCATTGGTTTGGTTTCAATTAAATACAGTATGATTTCTAGAGTCTCTTTTTTAAAACCCATTTCAATTCAGAATGTGTGGGGAAGCAATAGGTTTCTCTTAAACTTCATTTTTCCAAGTATCCTAATTATTTCGACGATTTGCAACTTGTGTGTTATGTTTTTGGACATGCTTCCACGTCAAACAGATATAATTTATTGGTTTGGTTTCTATTAAATACAACATGATTTTAAGAGTTTCTTTTATAAAACCCATTTCATTTGAAAATGTGTCGGGAAGCAATAGGGTTCTCTTAAACATCATTTTTCCATGAATTCTAATTATTTCGAAGATTTGCAACTTGTGTGTTATGTTTTTGGACATGCTTCCACGTCAAACTGATATAATTTATTGGTTTGGTTTCAATTAAATACAGCATGATTTCTAGAGTCTCTTTTTTTAAACCCATTTCAATTGAAAATGTGTAGGGAAGCAATAGGGTTCTCTTAAACTTCATTTTTCCATGAATCCTAATTATTTCGAAGATTTGCAACTTGTGTGTTATGTTTTTGGACATGCTTCCACGTCAAACCGATATAATTTATTGGTTTGGTTCCTATTAAATACAGCATGATTTCTAGAATCTCTTTTTTTAAACCCATTTCATTTGGAAATGTGTGGTAAAGCAATAGGGTTCTCTTAAACTTCATATCTCCATGAATCCTAATTATTGAAAAGATTTGGAACTTTTCTGTTATGTTTTTGGACATGCTTCCACTTCAAAAAGATATAATTTATTGGTTTGGTTTCAATAAAAAAGAGCATGCTTTGTAGAGTCTCTTTTTTAAAACCCATTTCAATTCAGAATGTGTGGGGAAGCAATAGGGTTCTCTTAAACTTCATTTTTCCATGAATCCTAATTATTTCGAAGATTTGCAACATTTCTGTTATGTTTTTGGACATGCTTCCACGTCAAACCGATATAATTTATTGGTTTGGTTCCTATTAAATATAGCATGCTTTCTAGAGTCTCTTTTTTAAAACCCATTTCAATTGATAATGAGTGGGGAAGCAATAGGGTTCTCTTAAACTTCATTTTTCCATGAATCCTAATTAATTCGATGATTTGCAACTTGTGTGTTATGTTTTTGGACATGCTTCCACTTCAAAATGATATAATTTATTGGTTTGGTTTCAATTAAATACAGCATGCTTTGTAGAGTCCCTTTTTTTAAAACCCATTTCATTTGAAAATGTGTGGTGAAGCAATACGTTTCTCTTAAACTTCATTTTTCCATGAATCCTAATTATTTCGAAGATTTGCAACTTGTGTGTTATGTTTTTGGACATGCTTCCACGTCAAACCGATATAATTTATTGGTTTGGTTCCTATTAAATATAGCATGCTTTCTAGAGTCTCTTTTTTAAAACCCATTTCAATTGATAATGAGTGGGGAAGCAATAGGGTTCTCTTAAACTTCATTTTTCCATGAATCCTAATTATTTCGAAGATTTGCAACTTGTGTGTTATGTTTTTGGACATGCTTCCACGTCAAACCGATATAATTTATTGGTTTGGTTCCTATTAAATATAGCATGCTTTCTAGAGTCTCTTTTTTAAAACCCATTTCAATTGATAATGAGTGGGGAAGCAATAGGGTTCTCTTAAACTTCATTTTTCCATGAATCCAAATTATTTCGAAGAATTGCAACTTGTGTGTTATGTTTTTCGACATGCTTCCACGTCAAAACGATATAATTTACTGGTTTGGTTTCAATTAAATACACTATGATGTCTAGAGTCTCTTTTTTCAAACCCATTTCAATTGAAAATGTGTGGTGAAGCAATAAGGTTCTCTTAAACATCACTTTTCCATGAATCGTAATTATTTTGAAGATTTGCAACTTGTGTGTTATGTTTTTGGACATGCATCCACGTCAAAACGATATAATTTATTGGTTTGGTTTCAATTAAATACAGCATGCTTTGTAGAGTCTCTTTTTTAAAACCCATTTCACTTGAAAATATGTGGCGAAGCAATAGGGTTCTCTTAAACTTCATTTTTCCATGAATCCTAATTATTTCGAAGATTTGCAACTTGTGTGTTATGTTTTTGGACATGCTTCCACGTCAAAACGATATAATTCATTGGTGTGGTTTCAATTAAATACAGCATGATTTCTAGAATCTCTTTTTTTAAACCCATTTCATTTGGAAATGTGTGGTAAAGCAATAGGGTTCTCTTAAACTTCATTTCTCCATGAATCCTGATTATTGAAAAGATTTGGAACTTTTCTGTTATGTTTTTGGACATGCTTCCACTTCAAAAAGATATAATTTATTGGTTTGGTTTCAATAAAATAGAGCATGCTTTGTAGAGTCTCTTTTTTAAAACCCATTTCAATTCAGAATGTGTGGGGAAGCAATAGGGTTCTCTTAAACTTCATTTTTCCATGAATCCTAATTATTTTGAAGATTTGCAACTTGTGTGTTATGTTTTTGGACATGCTTCCACGTCATAACGATATAATTTATTGGTTTGGTTTCAATTAAATACAACATGATTTCTAGAGTCTCTTTTTTAGAACCCATTTCAATTGAGAATGTGTGGGGAAGCAATAGGTTTGTCTTAAACTTCATTATTCCATGAATCCTAATTATTTCGAAGATTTGCAACTTGTGTGTTATGTTTTTGGACATGCTTCCACGTCAAACTGATATAATTTATTGGTTTGGTTTCAATTAAATACAGCATGATTTCTAGAGTCTCTTTTTTTAAACCCATTTCAATTGAAAATGTGTAGGGAAGCAATAGGGTTCTCTTAAACTTCATTTTTCCATGAATCCTAATTATTTCGAAGATTTGCAACTTGTGTGTTATGTTTTTGGACATGCTTCCACGTCAAACCGATATAATTTATTGGTTTGGTTCCTATTAAATACAGCATGATTTCTAGAATCTCTTTTTTTAAACCCATTTCATTTGGAAATGTGTGGTAAAGCAATAGGGTTCTCTTAAACTTCATATCTCCATGAATCCTAATTATTGAAAAGATTTGGAACTTTTCTGTTATGTTTTTGGACATGCTTCCACTTCAAAAAGATATAATTTATTGGTTTGGTTTCAATAAAATAGAGCATGCTTTGTAGAGTCTCTTTTTTAAAACCCATTTCAATTCAGAATGTGTGGGGAAGCAATAGGGTTCTCTTAAACTTCATTTTTCCATGAATCCTAATTATTTCGAAGATTTGCAACATTTCTGTTATGTTTTTGGACATGCTTCCACGTCAAACCGATATAATTTATTGGTTTGGTTCCTATTAAATATAGCATGCTTTCTAGAGTCTCTTTTTTAAAACCCATTTCAATTGATAATGAGTGGGGAAGCAATAGGGTTCTCTTAAACTTCATTTTTCCATGAATCCTAATTATTTCGAAGATTTGCAACTTGTGTGTTATGTTTTTGGACATGCTTCCACGTCAAAACGATATAATTTATTGGTTTGGTTCCTATTAAATACAGCATGCTTCTAGAGTCCCTTTTTTAAAACCCATTTCACTTCAAAATGTGTGGGGAAGCAATAGGTTTCTCTTAAACATCATTTTTCCATGAATCCAAATTATTTCGAAGATTTGCAACTTGTGTGTTATGTTTTTGGACATTCTTCCACGTCGAACCGATATAATTTATTGGTTTGGTTTCAATTAAATACAGCATGATTTCTAGAGTCTCTTTTTTAAAACCCATCTCATTTGAAAATGTGTGGCGAAGCAATAGGGTTCTCTTAAACTTCATTTTTCCATGAATCCTAATTATTTTGATGATTTGCAACTTGTGTGTTATGTTTTTGGACATGCTTCCACGTCATAACGATATAATTTATTGGTTTGGTTTCAATTAAATACAGCATGATTTCTAGAGTCTCTTTCTTAAAACCCATTTCAATTCAGAATGTGTGGGGAAGCAATAGGGTTCTCTTAAACTTCATTTTTCCATGAATCCTAATTATTTCGAAGATTTGCAACTTGTGTGTTATGTTTTTGGACATGCTTCCACGTCATAACGATATAATTTATTGGTTTGGTTTCAATTAAATATAGCATGATTTCTAGAGTCTCTTTTTTAAAACCCATTTCAATTCAGAATGTGTGGGGAAGCAATAGGGTTCTCTTAAACTTCATTTTTCCATGAATCCTAATTATTTCGAAGATTTGCAACTTGTGTGTTATGTTTTTGGACATGCTTCCACGTCATAACGATATAATTTATTGGTTAGGTTTCAATTAAATACAACATGATTTCTAGAGTCTCTTTTTTAGAACCCATTTCAATTGAGAATGTGTAGGGAAGCAATAGGTTTCTCTTAAACATCATTTTTCCATGAATTCTAATTATTTCGAAGATTTGCAACTTGTGTGTTATGTTTTTGGACATGCTTCCACGTCAAACCGATATAATTTATTGGTTTGGTTTCTAATAAATACAGCATGATTTTAAGAGTTTCTTTTTCAAAACCCATTTCATTTGAAAATGTGTCGGGAAGCAATAGGTTTCTCTTAAACATCATTTTTCCATGAATTCTAATTATTTCGAAGATTTGCAACTTGTGTGTTATGTTTTTGGACATTCTTCCACGTCAAACCGATATAATTTATTGGTTTGGTTTCAATTAAATACAGCATGATTTCTAGAGTCTCTTTTTTAAAACCCATTTCAATTGAGAATGTGTGGGGAAGCAATAGGTTTGTCTTAAACTTCATTATTCCATGAATCCTAATTATTTCAAAGATTTGCAACTTGTGTGTTATGTTTTTGGACATGCTTCCACGTCAAGATGATATAATTTATTGGTTTGGTTTCAATTAAATACAGCATGATTTCTAGAGTCTCTTTCTTAAAACCCATTTCAATTGAGAATGTGTAGGGAAGCAATAGGTTTCTCTTGAACATCATTTTTCCATGAATCCTAATTATTTCGAAGATTTGCAACATGTGTGTTATATTTTTGGACATGCTTCCACTTCAAAATGGTATAATTTATTGGTTTGGTTTTAATTAAATACAGCATGATTTCTAGAGTCTCTTTTTTAAAACCCATAGCATTTGAAAATGTGTGGGGAAGCAATAGGTTTCTCTTAAACATCATTTTTCCATGAATCCTAATTATTTCAAAGATTTGCAACTTGTGTGTTATATTTTTGGACATGCTTCCACTTCAAAATGATATAATTTATTGGTTTGGTTTTAATTAAATACAGCATGCTTTGTAGAGTCTCTTTTTTAAAACCCATTGCATCTGAAAATGTGTGGGGAAGCAATAGGGTTCTCTTAAACTTCATTTTTCCATGAATCCTAATTAATTCGATGATTTGCAACTTGTGTGTTATGTTTTTGGACATGCTTCCACTTCAAAATGATATAATTTATTGGTTTGGTTTCAATTAAATACAGCATGCTTTGTAGAGTCCCTTTTTTTAAAACCCATTTCATTTGAAAATGTGTGGTGAAGCAATACGTTTCTCTTAAACTTCATTTTTCCATGAATCCTAATTATTTCGAAGATTTGCAACTTGTGTGTTATGTTTTTGGACATGCTTCCACGTCAAACCGATATAATTTATTGGTTTGGTTCCTATTAAATATAGCATGCTTTCTAGAGTCTCTTTTTTAAAACCCATTTCAATTGATAATGAGTGGGGAAGCAATAGGGTTCTCTTAAACTTCATTTTTCCATGAATCCTAATTATTTCGAAGATTTGCAACTTGTGTGTTATGTTTTTGGACATGCTTCCACGTCAAACCGATATAATTTATTGGTTTGGTTCCTATTAAATATAGCATGCTTTCTAGAGTCTCTTTTTTAAAACCCATTTCAATTGATAATGAGTGGGGAAGCAATAGGGTTCTCTTAAACTTCATTTTTCCATGAATCCAAATTATTTCGAAGAATTGCAACTTGTGTGTTATGTTTTTCGACATGCTTCCACGTCAAAACGATATAATTTACTGGTTTGGTTTCAATTAAATACACTATGATGTCTAGAGTCTCTTTTTTCAAACCCATTTCAATTGAAAATGTGTGGTGAAGCAATAAGGTTCTCTTAAACATCACTTTTCCATGAATCGTAATTATTTTGAAGATTTGCAACTTGTGTGTTATGTTTTTGGACATGCATCCACGTCAAAACGATATAATTTATTGGTTTGGTTTCAATTAAATACAGCATGCTTTGTAGAGTCTCTTTTTTAAAACCCATTTCACTTGAAAATATGTGGCGAAGCAATAGGGTTCTCTTAAACTTCATTTTTCCATGAATCCTAATTATTTCGAAGATTTGCAACTTGTGTGTTATGTTTTTGGACATGCTTCCACGTCAAAACGATATAATTCATTGGTGTGGTTTCAATTAAATACAGCATGATTTCTAGAATCTCTTTTTTTAAACCCATTTCATTTGGAAATGTGTGGTAAAGCAATAGGGTTCTCTTAAACTTCATTTCTCCATGAATCCTGATTATTGAAAAGATTTGGAACTTTTCTGTTATGTTTTTGGACATGCTTCCACTTCAAAAAGATATAATTTATTGGTTTGGTTTCAATAAAATAGAGCATGCTTTGTAGAGTCTCTTTTTTAAAACCCATTTCAATTCAGAATGTGTGGGGAAGCAATAGGGTTCTCTTAAACTTCATTTTTCCATGAATCCTAATTATTTTGAAGATTTGCAACTTGTGTGTTATGTTTTTGGACATGCTTCCACGTCATAACGATATAATTTATTGGTTTGGTTTCAATTAAATACAACATGATTTCTAGAGTCTCTTTTTTAGAACCCATTTCAATTGAGAATGTGTGGGGAAGCAATAGGTTTGTCTTAAACTTCATTATTCCATGAATCCTAATTATTTCGAAGATTTGCAACTTGTGTGTTATGTTTTTGGACATGCTTCCACGTCAAACCGATATAATTTATTGGTTTCGTTCCTATTAAATACAACATGCTTTCTATAGTCTCTTTTTTAAAATCCATTTCAATTGATAATGTGTGGGGAAGCAATAGGGTTCTCTTAAACTTCATTTTTCCATGAATCCTAATTATTTCGAAGATTTGCAACTTGTGTGTTATGTTTTTGGACATGCTTCCACGTCAACACGATATAATTCATTGGTTTGGTTTCAATTAAATACAGCGTGCTTGGTAGAGTCTCTTTTTTAAAACCCATTTCAATTCAGAATGTGTGGGGAAGCAATAGGGTTCTCTTAAACTTCATTTTTCCATGAATCCTAATTATTTCGAAGATTTGCAACTTGTGTGTTATGTTTTTGGACATTCTTCCACGTCAAACCGATATAATTTATTGGTTTGGTTTCAATTAAATACAGCATGATTTCTAGAGTTTCTTTTTTAAAACCCATTTCATCTGAAAATGTGTCGGGAAGCAATAGGTTTCTCTTAAACATCATTTTTCCATGAATTCTAATTATTTCGAAGATTTGCAACTTGTGTGTTATGATTTTGGACATGCTTCCACGTCAAACCGATATAATTTATTGGTTTGGTTTCAATTAAATACAGCATGATTCCTAGAGTCTCTTTTTCTAAACCCATTTCAATTGAAAATGTGTAGGGAAGCAATAGGGTTCTCTTAAACTTCATTTTTCCATGAATCCTAATTATTTCGAAGATTTGCAACTTGTGTGTTATGTTTTTGGACATTCTTCCACGTCAAACCGATATAATTTATTGGTTTGGTTTCAATTAAATACAGCATGATTTCTAGAGTCTCTTTTTTAAAACCCATTTCAATTGAGAATGTGTGGGGAAGCAATAGGTTTGTCTTAAACTTCATTATTCCATGAATCCTAATTATTTCAAAGATTTGCAACTTGTGTGTTATGTTTTTGGGCATGCTTCCACGTCAAAATGATATAATTTATTGGTTTGGTTTCAATTAAATACAGCATGATTTCTAGAGTCTCTTTTTTAAAACCCATTTCAATTGAGAATGTGTAGGGAAGCAATAGGTTTCTCTTAAACATCATTTTTCCATGAATCCTAATTATTTCGAAGATTTGCAACATGTGTGTTATATTTTTGGACATGCTTCCACTTCAAAATGGTATAATTTATTGGTTTGGTTTTAATTAAATACAGCATGATTTCTAGAGTCTCTTTTTTAAAACCCATTGCATTTGAAAATGTGTGGGGAAGCAATAGGGTTCTCTTAAACTTCATTTTTCCATGAATCCTAATTAATTCGATGATTTGCAACTTGTGTGTTATGTTTTTGGACATGCTTCCACTTCAAAATGATATAATTTATTGGTTTGGTTTCAATTAAATACAGCATGCTTTGTAGAGTCCCTTTTTTTAAAACCCATTTCATTTGTAAATGTGTGGTGAAGCAATACGTTTCTCTTAAACTTCATTTTTCCATGAATCCTAATTATTTCGAAGATTTGCAACTTGTGTGTTATGTTTTTGGACATGCTTCCACGTCAAACCGATATAATTTATTGGTTTGGTTCCTATTAAATATAGCATGCTTTCTAGAGTCTCTTTTTTAAAACCCATTTCAATTGATAATGAGTGGGGAAGCAATAGGGTTCTCTTAAACTTCATTTTTCCATGAATCCTAATTATTTCGAAGATTTGCAACTTGTGTGTTATGTTTTTGGACATGCTTCCACGTCAAACCGATATAATTTATTGGTTTGGTTCCTATTAAATATAGCATGCTTTCTAGAGTCTCTTTTTTAAAACCCATTTCAATTGATAATGAGTGGGGAAGCAATAGGGTTCTCTTAAACTTCATTTTTCCAAGAATCCTAATTATTTCGAAGATTTGCAACTTGTGTGTTATGTTTTTGGACATGCTTCCACGTCAAACCGATATAATTTATTGGTTTGGTTTCAATTAAATACAGCATGATTTCTAGAGTCTCTTTTTTTAAACCCATTTCAATTGAAAATGTGTAGGGAAGCAATAGGGTTCTCTTAAACTTCATTTTTCCATGAATCCTAATTATTTCGAAGATTTGCAACTTGTGTGTTACGTTTTTGGACATTCTTCCACGTCAAACCGATATAATTTATTGGCTTGGTTTCAATTAAATACAGCATGATTTCTAGAGTCTCTTTTTTAAAACCCATTTCAATTGAAAATGTGTGCCGAAGCAATAGGGTTCTTTTAAACTTCATTTTCCCATGAATCCTAATTATTTTGAAGATTTGCAACTTGTGTGTTATGTTTTTGGACATGCTTCCACGTCAAACCGATATAATTTATTGGTTTCGTTTCTATTAAATACAGCATGATTTTAAGAGTTTCTTTTTTAAAACCCATTTCAATTGAAAATGTGTGGGGAAGCAATAGGTTTCTCTTAAACATCATTTTTCCATGAATTCTAATTATTTCGAAGATTTGCAACTTGTGTGTTATGTTTTTGGACATGCTTCCACGTCAAACCGATATAATTTATTGGTTTGGTTTCAATTAAATACAGCATGATTTCTAGAGTCTCTTTTTTGAAACCCATTTCATTTGGAAATGTGTGGCAAAGCAATAGGTTTCTCTTAAACTTCATTTTCCCATGAATCCTAATTATTTCGAAGATTTGCAACTTGTGTGTTATGTTTTTGGACATGCTTCCACGTCATAACGATATAGTTTATTGGTTTGGTTTCAATTAAATACAACATGATTTCTAGAGTCTCTTTTTTAAAACCCATTTCAATTGAGAATGTGTGGGGAAGCAATAGGTTTGTCTTAAACTTCATTATTCCATGAATCCTAATTATTTCGAAGATTTGCAACTTGTGTGTTATGTTTTTGGACATGCTTCCACGTCATAACGATATAATTTATTGGTTTGGTTCCTATTAAATATAGCATGCTTTCTATAGTCTCTTTTTTAAAATCCATTTCAATTGATAATGTGTGGGGAAGCAATAGGGTTCTCTTAAACTTCATTTTTCCATGAATCCTAATTATTTCGAAGATTTGCAACTTGTGTGTTATGTTTTTGGACATGCTTCCACGTCATAACGATATAATTTATTGGTTTGGTTTCAATTAAATATAGCATGATTTCTAGAGTCTCTTTTTTAAAACCCATTTCAATTCAGAATGTGTGGGGAAGCAATAGGGTTCTCTTAAACTTCATTTTTCCATGAATCCTAATTATTTCGAAGATTTGCAACTTGTGTGTTATGTTTTTGGACATGCTTCCACGTCATAACGATATAATTTATTGGTTAGGTTTCAATTAAATACAACATGATTTCTAGAGTCTCTTTTTTAGAACCCATTTCAATTGAGAATGTGTAGGGAAGCAATAGGTTTCTCTTAAACATCATTTTTCCATGAATTCTAATTATTTCGAAGATTTGCAACTTGTGTGTTATGTTTTTGGACATGCTTCCACGTCAAACCGATATAATTTATTGGTTTGGTTTCTAATAAATACAGCATGATTTTAAGAGTTTCTTTTTCAAAACCCATTTCATTTGAAAATGTGTCGGGAAGCAATAGGTTTCTCTTAAACATCATTTTTCCATGAATTCTAATTATTTCGAAGATTTGCAACTTGTGTGTTATGTTTTTGGACATTCTTCCACGTCAAACCGATATAATTTATTGGTTTGGTTTCAATTAAATACAGCATGATTTCTAGAGTCTCTTTTTTAAAACCCATTTCAATTGAGAATGTGTGGGGAAGCAATAGGTTTGTCTTAAACTTCATTATTCCATGAATCCTAATTATTTCAAAGATTTGCAACTTGTGTGTTATGTTTTTGGACATGCTTCCACGTCAAGATGATATAATTTATTGGTTTGGTTTCAATTAAATACAGCATGATTTCTAGAGTCTCTTTCTTAAAACCCATTTCAATTGAGAATGTGTAGGGAAGCAATAGGTTTCTCTTGAACATCATTTTTCCATGAATCCTAATTATTTCGAAGATTTGCAACATGTGTGTTATATTTTTGGACATGCTTCCACTTCAAAATGGTATAATTTATTGGTTTGGTTTTAATTAAATACAGCATGATTTCTAGAGTCTCTTTTTTAAAACCCATAGCATTTGAAAATGTGTGGGGAAGCAATAGGTTTCTCTTAAACATCATTTTTCCATGAATCCTAATTATTTCAAAGATTTGCAACTTGTGTGTTATATTTTTGGACATGCTTCCACTTCAAAATGATATAATTTATTGGTTTGGTTTTAATTAAATACAGCATGCTTTGTAGAGTCTCTTTTTTAAAACCCATTGCATCTGAAAATGTGTGGGGAAGCAATAGGGTTCTCTTAAACTTCATTTTTCCATGAATCCTAATTAATTCGATGATTTGCAACTTGTGTGTTATGTTTTTGGACATGCTTCCACTTCAAAATGATATAATTTATTGGTTTGGTTTCAATTAAATACAGCATGCTTTGTAGAGTCCCTTTTTTTAAAACCCATTTCATTTGAAAATGTGTGGTGAAGCAATACGTTTCTCTTAAACTTCATTTTTCCATGAATCCTAATTATTTCGAAGATTTGCAACTTGTGTGTTATGTTTTTGGACATGCTTCCACGTCAAACCGATATAATTTATTGGTTTGGTTCCTATTAAATATAGCATGCTTTCTAGAGTCTCTTTTTTAAAACCCATTTCAATTGATAATGAGTGGGGAAGCAATAGGGTTCTCTTAAACTTCATTTTTCCATGAATCCTAATTATTTCGAAGATTTGCAACTTGTGTGTTATGTTTTTGGACATGCTTCCACGTCAAACCGATATAATTTATTGGTTTGGTTCCTATTAAATATAGCATGCTTTCTAGAGTCTCTTTTTTAAAACCCATTTCAATTGATAATGAGTGGGGAAGCAATAGGGTTCTCTTAAACTTCATTTTTCCATGAATCCAAATTATTTCGAAGAATTGCAACTTGTGTGTTATGTTTTTCGACATGCTTCCACGTCAAAACGATATAATTTACTGGTTTGGTTTCAATTAAATACACTATGATGTCTAGAGTCTCTTTTTTCAAACCCATTTCAATTGAAAATGTGTGGTGAAGCAATAAGGTTCTCTTAAACATCACTTTTCCATGAATCGTAATTATTTTGAAGATTTGCAACTTGTGTGTTATGTTTTTGGACATGCATCCACGTCAAAACGATATAATTTATTGGTTTGGTTTCAATTAAATACAGCATGCTTTGTAGAGTCTCTTTTTTAAAACCCATTTCACTTGAAAATATGTGGCGAAGCAATAGGGTTCTCTTAAACTTCATTTTTCCATGAATCCTAATTATTTCGAAGATTTGCAACTTGTGTGTTATGTTTTTGGACATGCTTCCACGTCAAAACGATATAATTCATTGGTGTGGTTTCAATTAAATACAGCATGATTTCTAGAATCTCTTTTTTTAAACCCATTTCATTTGGAAATGTGTGGTAAAGCAATAGGGTTCTCTTAAACTTCATTTCTCCATGAATCCTGATTATTGAAAAGATTTGGAACTTTTCTGTTATGTTTTTGGACATGCTTCCACTTCAAAAAGATATAATTTATTGGTTTGGTTTCAATAAAATAGAGCATGCTTTGTAGAGTCTCTTTTTTAAAACCCATTTCAATTCAGAATGTGTGGGGAAGCAATAGGGTTCTCTTAAACTTCATTTTTCCATGAATCCTAATTATTTTGAAGATTTGCAACTTGTGTGTTATGTTTTTGGACATGCTTCCACGTCATAACGATATAATTTATTGGTTTGGTTTCAATTAAATACAACATGATTTCTAGAGTCTCTTTTTTAGAACCCATTTCAATTGAGAATGTGTGGGGAAGCAATAGGTTTGTCTTAAACTTCATTATTCCATGAATCCTAATTATTTCGAAGATTTGCAACTTGTGTGTTATGTTTTTGGACATGCTTCCACGTCAAACCGATATAATTTATTGGTTTCGTTCCTATTAAATACAACATGCTTTCTATAGTCTCTTTTTTAAAATCCATTTCAATTGATAATGTGTGGGGAAGCAATAGGGTTCTCTTAAACTTCATTTTTCCATGAATCCTAATTATTTCGAAGATTTGCAACTTGTGTGTTATGTTTTTGGACATGCTTCCACGTCAACACGATATAATTCATTGGTTTGGTTTCAATTAAATACAGCGTGCTTGGTAGAGTCTCTTTTTTAAAACCCATTTCAATTCAGAATGTGTGGGGAAGCAATAGGGTTCTCTTAAACTTCATTTTTCCATGAATCCTAATTATTTCGAAGATTTGCAACTTGTGTGTTATGTTTTTGGACATTCTTCCACGTCAAACCGATATAATTTATTGGTTTGGTTTCAATTAAATACAGCATGATTTCTAGAGTTTCTTTTTTAAAACCCATTTCATCTGAAAATGTGTCGGGAAGCAATAGGTTTCTCTTAAACATCATTTTTCCATGAATTCTAATTATTTCGAAGATTTGCAACTTGTGTGTTATGATTTTGGACATGCTTCCACGTCAAACCGATATAATTTATTGGTTTGGTTTCAATTAAATACAGCATGATTCCTAGAGTCTCTTTTTCTAAACCCATTTCAATTGAAAATGTGTAGGGAAGCAATAGGGTTCTCTTAAACTTCATTTTTCCATGAATCCTAATTATTTCGAAGATTTGCAACTTGTGTGTTATGTTTTTGGACATTCTTCCACGTCAAACCGATATAATTTATTGGTTTGGTTTCAATTAAATACAGCATGATTTCTAGAGTCTCTTTTTTAAAACCCATTTCAATTGAGAATGTGTGGGGAAGCAATAGGTTTGTCTTAAACTTCATTATTCCATGAATCCTAATTATTTCAAAGATTTGCAACTTGTGTGTTATGTTTTTGGGCATGCTTCCACGTCAAAATGATATAATTTATTGGTTTGGTTTCAATTAAATACAGCATGATTTCTAGAGTCTCTTTTTTAAAACCCATTTCAATTGAGAATGTGTAGGGAAGCAATAGGTTTCTCTTAAACATCATTTTTCCATGAATCCTAATTATTTCGAAGATTTGCAACATGTGTGTTATATTTTTGGACATGCTTCCACTTCAAAATGGTATAATTTATTGGTTTGGTTTTAATTAAATACAGCATGATTTCTAGAGTCTCTTTTTTAAAACCCATTGCATTTGAAAATGTGTGGGGAAGCAATAGGGTTCTCTTAAACTTCATTTTTCCATGAATCCTAATTAATTCGATGATTTGCAACTTGTGTGTTATGTTTTTGGACATGCTTCCACTTCAAAATGATATAATTTATTGGTTTGGTTTCAATTAAATACAGCATGCTTTGTAGAGTCCCTTTTTTTAAAACCCATTTCATTTGTAAATGTGTGGTGAAGCAATACGTTTCTCTTAAACTTCATTTTTCCATGAATCCTAATTATTTCGAAGATTTGCAACTTGTGTGTTATGTTTTTGGACATGCTTCCACGTCAAACCGATATAATTTATTGGTTTGGTTCCTATTAAATATAGCATGCTTTCTAGAGTCTCTTTTTTAAAACCCATTTCAATTGATAATGAGTGGGGAAGCAATAGGGTTCTCTTAAACTTCATTTTTCCATGAATCCTAATTATTTCGAAGATTTGCAACTTGTGTGTTATGTTTTTGGACATGCTTCCACGTCAAACCGATATAATTTATTGGTTTGGTTCCTATTAAATATAGCATGCTTTCTAGAGTCTCTTTTTTAAAACCCATTTCAATTGATAATGAGTGGGGAAGCAATAGGGTTCTCTTAAACTTCATTTTTCCAAGAATCCTAATTATTTCGAAGATTTGCAACTTGTGTGTTATGTTTTTGGACATGCTTCCACGTCAAACCGATATAATTTATTGGTTTGGTTTCAATTAAATACAGCATGATTTCTAGAGTCTCTTTTTTTAAACCCATTTCAATTGAAAATGTGTAGGGAAGCAATAGGGTTCTCTTAAACTTCATTTTTCCATGAATCCTAATTATTTCGAAGATTTGCAACTTGTGTGTTACGTTTTTGGACATTCTTCCACGTCAAACCGATATAATTTATTGGCTTGGTTTCAATTAAATACAGCATGATTTCTAGAGTCTCTTTTTTAAAACCCATTTCAATTGAAAATGTGTGCCGAAGCAATAGGGTTCTTTTAAACTTCATTTTCCCATGAATCCTAATTATTTTGAAGATTTGCAACTTGTGTGTTATGTTTTTGGACATGCTTCCACGTCAAACCGATATAATTTATTGGTTTCGTTTCTATTAAATACAGCATGATTTTAAGAGTTTCTTTTTTAAAACCCATTTCAATTGAAAATGTGTGGGGAAGCAATAGGTTTCTCTTAAACATCATTTTTCCATGAATTCTAATTATTTCGAAGATTTGCAACTTGTGTGTTATGTTTTTGGACATGCTTCCACGTCAAACCGATATAATTTATTGGTTTGGTTTCAATTAAATACAGCATGATTTCTAGAGTCTCTTTTTTGAAACCCATTTCATTTGGAAATGTGTGGCAAAGCAATAGGTTTCTCTTAAACTTCATTTTCCCATGAATCCTAATTATTTCGAAGATTTGCAACTTGTGTGTTATGTTTTTGGACATGCTTCCACGTCATAACGATATAGTTTATTGGTTTGGTTTCAATTAAATACAACATGATTTCTAGAGTCTCTTTTTTAAAACCCATTTCAATTGAGAATGTGTGGGGAAGCAATAGGTTTGTCTTAAACTTCATTATTCCATGAATCCTAATTATTTCGAAGATTTGCAACTTGTGTGTTATGTTTTTGGACATGCTTCCACGTCATAACGATATAATTTATTGGTTTGGTTCCTATTAAATATAGCATGCTTTCTATAGTCTCTTTTTTAAAATCCATTTCAATTGATAATGTGTGGGGAAGCAATAGGGTTCTCTTAAACTTCATTTTTCCATGAATCCTAATTATTTCGAAGATTTGCAACTTGTGTGTTATGTTTTTGGACATGCTTCCACGTCAAAACGATATAATTCATTGGTTTGGTTTCAATTAAATACAGCATGCTTGGTAGAGTCTCTTTTTTAAAACCCATTTCAATTCAGAATGTGTGGGGAAGCAATAGGTTTCTCTTAAACTTCATTTTTCCAAGAATCCTAATTATTTCGAAGATTTGCAACTTGTGTGTTATGTTTTTGGACATGCTTCCACGTCAAACCAATATAATTTATTGGTTTGGTTCTATTAAATACAGCATGATTTTAAGAGTTTCTTTTTTAAAACCCATTTCATTTGAAAATGTGTCGGGAAGCAATAGGTTTCTCTTAAACATCATTTTTCCATGAATTCTAATTATTTCGAAGATTTGCAACTTTTGTGTTATGTTTTTGGACATGCTTCCACGTCAAACCGATATAATTTATTGGTTTCGTTTCTATTAAATACAGCATGATTTTAAGAGTTTCTTTTTTAAAACCCATTTCAATTGAAAATGTGTGGGGAAGCAATAGATTTCTCTTAAACATCATTTTTCCATGAATTCTAATTATTTCGAAGATTTGCAACTTGTGTGTTATGTTTTTGGACATGCTTCCACGTCATAACGATATAGTTTATTGGTTTGGTTTCAATTAAATACAACATGATTTCTAGAGTCTCTTTTTTAAAACCCATTTCAATTGAGAATGTGTGGGGAAGCAATAGGTTTGTCTTAAACTTCATTATTCCATGAATCCTAATTATTTCGAAGATTTGCAACTTGTGTGTTATGTTTTTGGACATGCTTCCACGTCAAACCGATATAATTTATTGGTTTGGTTCCTATTAAATATAGCATGCTTTCTATAGTCTCTTTTTTAAAATCCATTTCAATTGATAATGTGTGGGGAAGCAATAGGGTTCTCTTAGACTTCATTTTTCCATGAATCCTAATTATTTCGAAGATTTGCAACTTGTGTGTTATGTTTTTGGACATGCTTCCACGTCAAAACGATATAATTCATTGGTTTGGTTTCAATTAAATACAGCATGCTTGGTAGAGTCTCTTTTTTAAAACCCATTTCAATTCAGAATGTGTGGGGAAGCAATAGGTTTCTCTTAAACTTCATTTTTCCAAGAATCCTAATTATTTCGAAGATTTGCAACTTGTGTGTTATGTTTTTGGACATGCTTCCACGTCAAACCAATATAATTTATTGGTTTGGTTCTATTAAATACAGCATGATTTTAAGAGTTTCTTTTTTAAAACCCATTTCATTTGAAAATGTGTCGGGAAGCAATAGGTTTCTCTTAAACATCATTTTTCCATGAATTCTAATTATTTCGAAGATTTGCAACTTTTGTGTTATGTTTTTGGACATGCTTCCACGTCAAACCGATATAATTTATTGGTTTCGTTTCTATTAAATACAGCATGATTTTAAGAGTTTCTTTTTTAAAAACCATTTCAATTGAAAATGTGTGGGGAAGCAGTAGATTTCTCTTAAACATCATTTTTCCATGAATTCTAATTATTTCGAAGATTTGCAACTTGTGTGTTATGTTTTTGGACATGCTTCCACGTCAAACCGATATAATTTATTGGTTTGGTTTCAATTAAATACAGCATGATTTCTAGAGTCTCTTTTTTTAAACCCATTTCATTTGGAAATGTGTGGCAAAGCAATAGGTTTCTCTTAAACTTCATTTTTCTATGAATCCTAATTATTTCGAAGATTTGCAACTTGTGTGTTATGTTTTTGGACATGCTTCCACGTCATAACGATATAGTTTATTGGTTTGGTTTCAATTAAATACAACATGATTTCTAGAGTCTCTTTTTTAAAACCCATTTCAATTGAGAATGTGTGGGGAAGCAATAGGTTTGTCTTAAACTTCATTATTCCATGAATCCTAATTATTTCGAAGATTTGCAACTTGTGTGTTATGTTTTTGGACATGCTTCCACGTCAAACCGATATAATTTATTGGTTTGGTTCCTATTAAATATAGCATGCTTTCTATAGTCTCTTTTTTAAAATCCATTTCAATTGATAATGTGTGGGGAAGCAATAGGGTTCTCTTAAACTTCATTTTTCCATGAATCCTAATTATTTCGAAGATTTGCAACTTGTGTTTTATGTTTTTGGACATGCTTCCACGTCAAAACGATATAATTCATTGGTTTGGTTTCAATTAAATACAGCATGCTTGGTAGAGTCTCTTTTTTAAAACCCATTTCAATTCAGAATGTGTGGGGAAGCAATAGGTTTCTCTTAAACTTCATTTTTCCAAGAATCCTAATTATTTCGAAGATTTGCAACTTGTGTGTTATGTTTTTGGACATGCTTCCACGTCAAACCAATATAATTTATTGGTTTGGTTCTATTAAATACAACATGGTTTTAAGAGTTTCTTTTTTAAAACCCATTTCATTTGAAAATGTGTTGGGAAGCAATAGGTTTCTCTTAAACATCATTTTTCCATGAATTCTAATTATTTCGAAGATTTGCAACTTGTGTGTTATGTTTTTGGACATGCTTCCACGTCAAACCGATATAATTTATTGGTTTCGTTTCTATTAAATACAGCATGATTTTAAGAGTTTCTTTTTTAAAACCCATTTCAATTGAAAATGTGTGGGGAAGCAATAGATTTCTCTTAAACATCATTTTTCCATGAATTCTAATTATTTCGAAGATTTGCAACTTGTGTGTTATGTTTTTGGACATGCTTCCACGTCAAACCGATATAATTTATTGGTTTGGTTTCAATTAAATACAGCATGATTTCTAGAGTCTCTTTTTTTAAACCCATTTCATTTGGAAATGTGTGGCAAAGCAATAGGTTTCTCTTAAACTTCATTTTTCTATGAATCCTAATTATTTCGAAGATTTGCAACTTGTGTGTTATGTTTTTGGACATGCTTCCACGTCATAACGATATAGTTTATTGGTTTGGTTTCAATTAAATACAACATGATTTCTAGAGTCTCTTTTTTAAAACCCATTTCAATTGAGAATGTGTGGGGAAGCAATAGGTTTGTCTTAAACTTCATTATTCCATGAATCCTAATTATTTCGAAGATTTGCAACTTGTGTGTTATGTTTTTGGACATGCTTCCACGTCAAAACGATATAATTTATTGGTTTGGTTCCTATTAAATATAGCATGCTTTCTATAGTCTCTTTTTTGAAATCCATTTCAATTGATAATGTGTGGGGAAGCAATAGGGTTCTCTTAAACTTCATTTTTCCATGAATCCTAATTATTTCGAAGATTTGCAACTTGTGTGTTATGTTTTTGGACATGCTTCCACGTCAAAACGATATAATTCATTGGTTTGGTTTCAATTAAATACAGCATGCTTGGTAGAGTCTCTTTTTTAAAACCCATTTCAATTCAGAATGTGTGGGGAAGCAATAGGTTTCTCTTAAACTTCATTTTTCCAAGAATCCTAATTATTTCGAAGATTTGCAACTTGTGTGTTATGTTTTTGGACATGCTTCCACGTCAAACCGATATAATTTATTGGTTTGGTTTCTATTAAATACAACATGATTTCTAGAGTCTCTTTTTTGAAACCCATTTCATTTGGAAATGTGTGGCAAAGCAATAGGTTTCTCTTAAACTTCATTTTTCCATGAATCCTAATTATTTCGAAGATTTGCAACTTGTGTGTTATGTTTTTGGACATGCTTCCACGTCATAACGATATAGTTTATTGGTTTGGTTTCAATTAAATACAACATGATTTCTAGAGTCTCTTTTTTAAAACCCATTTCAATTGAGAATGTGTGGGGAAGCAATAGGTTTGTCTTAAACTTCATTATTCCATGAATTCTAATTATTTCGAAGATTTGCAACTTGTGTGTTATGTTTTTGGACATGCTTCCACGTCAAAACGATATAATTTATTGGTTTGGTTCCTATTAAATATAGCATGCTTTCTATAGTCTCTTTTTTAAAATCCATTTCAATTGATAATGTGTGGGGAAGCAATAGGGTTCTCTTAAACTTCATTTTTCCATGAATCCTAATTATTTCGAAGATTTGCAACTTGTGTGTTATGTTTTTGGACATGCTTCCACGTCAAAACGATATAATTCATTGGTTTGGTTTCAATTAAATACAGCATGCTTGGTAGAGTCTCTTTTTTAAAACCCATTTCAATTCAGAATGTGTGGGGAAGCAATAGGTTTCTCTTAAACTTCATTTTTCCAAGAATCCTAATTATTTCGAAGATTTGCAACTTGTGTGTTATGTTTTTGGACATGCTTCCACGTCAAACCGATATAATTTATTGGTTTGGTTTCTATTAAATACAACATGATTTCTAGAGTCTCTTTTTTGAAACCCATTTCATTTGGAAATGTGTGGCAAAGCAATAGGTTTCTCTTAAACTTCATTTTTCCATGAATCCTAATTATTTCGAAGATTTGCAACTTGTGTGTTATGTTTTTGGACATGCTTCCACGTCATAACGATATAATTTATTGGTTTGGTTTCAATTAAATACAGCATGATTTCTAGAGTCTCTTTTTTTTAAACCCATTTCATTTGGAAATGTGTGGCAAAGCAATAGGTTTCTCTTAAACTTCATTTTTCTATGAATCCTAATTATTTCGAAGATTTGCAACTTGTGTGTTATGTTTTTGGACATGCTTCCACGTCATAACGATATAGTTTATTGGTTTGGTTTCAATTAAATACAACATGATTTCTAGAGTCTCTTTTTTAATACCCATTTCAATTGAGAATGTGTGGGGAAGCAATAGGTTTGTCTTAAACTTCATTATTCCATGAATCCTAATTATTTCGAAGATTTGCAACTTGTGTGTTATGTTTTTGGACATGCTTCCACGTCAAACCGATATAATTTATTGGTTTGGTTCCTATTAAATATAGCATGCTTTCTATAGTCTCTTTTTTAAAATCCATCTCAATTGATAATGTGTGGGGAAGCAATAGGGTTCTCTTATACTTCATTTTTCCATGAATCCTAATTATTTCGAAGATTTGCAACTTGTGTGTTATGTTTTTGGACATGCTTCCACGTCAAAACGATATAATTCATTGGTTTGGTTTCAATTAAATACAGCATGCTTGGTAGAGTCTCTTTTTTAAAACCCATTTCAATTCAGAATGTGTGGGGAAGCAATAGGTTTCTCTTAAACTTCATTTTTCCAAGAATCCTAATTATTTCGAAGATTTGCAACTTGTGTGTTATGTTTTTGGACATGCTTCCACGTCAAACCGATATAATTTATTGGTTTGGTTTCTATTAAATACAGCATGATTTTAAGAGTTTCTTTTTCAAAACCCATTTCATTTGAAAATGTGTCGGGAAGCAATAGGTTTCTCTTAAACATCATTTTTCCATGAATTCTAATTATTTCGAAGATTTGCAACTTGTGTGTTATGTTTTTGGACATGCTTCCACGTCAAACCGATATAATTTATGGGTTTGGTTTCAATTAAATACAGCATGATTTCTAGAGTCTCTTTTTTTAAACCCATTTCAATTGAAAATGTGTAGGGAAGCAATAGGGTTCTCTTAAACTTCATTTTTCCATGAATCCTAATTATTTCGAAGATTTGCAACTTGTCTGTTATGTTTTTGGACATTCTTCCACGTCAAACCGATATAATTTATTGGTTTGGTTTCTATTAAATACAGCATGATTTTAAGAGTTTCTTTTTCAAAACCCATTTCATTTGAAAATGTGTCGGGAAGCAATTGGTTTCTCTTAAACATCATTTTTCCATGAATTCTAATTATTTCGAAGATTTGCAACTTGTGTGTTATGTTTTTGGACATGCTTCCACGTCAAACCGATATAATTTATTGGTATGGTTTCAATTAAATACAGCATGATTTCTAGAGTCTCTTTTTTAAAACCCATTTCATTTGAAAATGTGTGGCGAAGCAATAGGGTTCTCTTAAACTTCATTTTCCCATGAATCCTAATTATTTTGAAGATTTGCAACTTGTGTGTTATGTTTTTGGACATGCTTCCACGTCAAACCGATATAATTTATTGGTTTGGTTTCTATTAAATACAGCATGATTTTAAGAGTTTCTTTTTCAAAACCCATTTCATTTGAAAATGTGTCGGGAAGCAATAGGTTTCTCTTAAACATCATTTTTCCATGAATTCTAATTATTTCGAAGATTTGCAACTTGTGTGTTATGTTTTTGGACATGCTTCCACGTCAAACCGATATAATTTATTGGTTTGGTTCCTATTAAATATAGCATGCTTTCTAGAGTCTCTTTTTTAAAACCCATTTCAATTGATAATGAGTGGGGAAGCAATAGGGTTCTCTTAGACTTCATTTTTCCATGAATCCAAATTATTTCGAAGAATTGCAACTTGTGTGTTATGTTTTTCGACATGCTTCCACGTCAAAACGATATAATTTATTGGTTTGGTTTCAATTAAATACACCATGATGTCTAGAGTCTCTTTTTTAAAACCCATTTCAATTGAGAATGTGTGGTGAAGCAATACGGTTCTCTTAAACATCATTTTTCCATGAATCGTAATTATTTTGAAGATTTGCAACTTGTGTGTTATGTTTTTGGACATGCTTCCACGTCAAAACGATATAATTCATTGGTTTGGTTGCAATTAAATACAGCATGATTTCTAGAGTCTCTTTTTTAAAACCCATTTCAATTGAGAATGTGTGGGGAAGCAATAGGTTTCTCTTAAACATCATTTTTCCATGAATTCTAATTATTTCGAAGATTTGCAACTTGTCTGTTATGTTTTTGGACATTCTTCCACGTCAAACTGATATAATTTATTGGCTTGGTTTCAATTAAATACAGCATGATTTCTAGAGTCTCTTTTTTAAAGCCCATTTCAATTGAGAATGTGTGGGGAAGCAATAGGTTTGTCTTAAACTTCATTATTCCATGAATCCTAATTATTTCGAAGATTTGCAACTTGTGTGTTATGTTTTTGGACATGCTTCCACGTCAAACCGATATAATTTATTGGTTTGGTTCCTATTAAATATAGCATGCTTTCTATAGTCTCTTTTTTAAAATCCATTTCAATTGATAATGTGTGGGGAAGCAATAGGGTTCTCTTAAACTTCATTTTTCCATGAATCGTAATTATTTTGAAGATTTGCAACTTGTCTGTTATGTTTTTGGACATTCTTCCACGTCAAACCGATATAATTTATTGGCTTGGTTTCAATTAAATACAGCATGATTTCTAGAGTCTCTTTTTTAAAGCCCATTTCAATTGAGAATGTGTAGGGAAGCAATAGGGTTCTCTTAAACTTCATTTTTCCATGAATCCTAATTATTTCGAAGATTTGCAACTTGTCTGTTATGTTTTTGGACATTCTTCCACGTCAAACCGATATAATTTATTGGTTTGGTTTCTATTAAATACAGCATGATTTTAAGAGTTTCTTTTTCAAAACCCATTTCATTTGAAAATGTGTCGGGAAGCAATTGGTTTCTCTTAAACATCATTTTTCCATGAATTCTAATTATTTCGAAGATTTGCAACTTGTGTGTTATGTTTTTGGACATGCTTCCACGTCAAACCGATATAATTTATTGGTATGGTTTCAATTAAATACAGCATGATTTCTAGAGTCTCTTTTTTAAAACCCATTTCATTTGAAAATGTGTGGCGAAGCAATAGGGTTCTCTTAAACTTCATTTTCCCATGAATCCTAATTATTTTGAAGATTTGCAACTTGTGTGTTATGTTTTTGGACATGCTTCCACGTCAAACCGATATAATTTATTGGTTTGGTTTCTATTAAATACAGCATGATTTTAAGAGTTTCTTTTTCAAAACCCATTTCATTTGAAAATGTGTCGGGAAGCAATAGGTTTCTCTTAAACATCATTTTTCCATGAATTCTAATTATTTCGAAGATTTGCAACTTGTGTGTTATGTTTTTGGACATGCTTCCACGTCAAACCGATATAATTTATTGGTTTGGTTTGAATTAAATACAGCATGATTTCTAGAGTCTCTTTTTTAAAACCCATTTCAATTGATAATGAGTGGGGAAGCAATAGGGTTCTCTTAGACTTCATTTTTCCATGAATCCAAATTATTTCGAAGAATTGCAACTTGTGTGTTATGTTTTTCGACATGCTTCCACGTCAAAACGATATAATTTATTGGTTTGGTTTCAATTAAATACACCATGATGTCTAGAGTCTCTTTTTTAAAACCCATTTCAATTGAGAATGTGTGGTGAAGCAATACGGTTCTCTTAAACATCATTTTTCGATGAATCGTAATTATTTTGAAGATTTGCAACTTGTGTGTTATGTTTTTGGACATGCTTCCACGTCAAAACGATATAATTCATTGGTTTGGTTGCAATTAAATACAGCATGATTTCTAGAGTCTCTTTTTTAAAACCCATTTCAATTGAGAATGTGTGGGGAAGCAATAGGTTTCTCTTAAACATCATTTTTCCATGAATTCTAATTATTTCGAAGATTTGCAACTTGTCTGTTATGTTTTTGGACATGCTTCCACGTCAAACCGATATAATTTATTGGCTTGGTTTCAATTAAATACAGCATGATTTCTAGAGTCTCTTTTTTAAAGCCCATTTCAATTGAAAATGTGTGGCGAAGCAATAGGGTTCTCTTAAACTTCATTTTCCCATGAATCCTAGTTATTTTGAAGATTTGCAACTTGTGTGTTATGTTTTTGGACATGCTTCCACGTCAAACCGATATAATTTATTGGTTTGGTTCCTATTAAATATAGCATGCTTTCTATAGTCTCTTTTTTAAAATCCATTTCAATTGATAATGTGTGGGGAAGCAATAGGGTTCTCTTAAACTTCATTTTTCCATGAATCCTAATTATTTCGAAGATTTGCAACTTGTGTGTTATGTTTTTGGACATGCTTCCACGTCAAAACGATATAATTCATTGGTTTGGTTGCAATTAAATACAGCATGATTTCTAGAGTCTCTTTTTGAAAACCCATTTCAATTGAGAATGTGTGGGGAAGCAATAGGTTTCTCTTAAACATCATTTTTCCATGAATTCTAATTATTTCGAAGATTTGCAACTTGTCTGTTATGTTTTTGGACATTCTTCCACGTCAAACCGATATAATTTATTGGCTTGGTTTCAATTAAATACAGCATGATTTCTAGAGTCTCTTTTTTAAAGCCCATTTCAATTGAGAATGTGTGGGGAAGCAATAGGTTTGTCTTAAACTTCATTATTCCATGAATCCTAATTATTTCGAAGATTTGCAACTTGTGTGTTATGTTTTTGGACATGCTTCCACGTCAAACCGATATAATTTATTGGTTTGGTTCCTATTAAATATAGCATGCTTTCTATAGTCTCTTTTTTAAAATCCATTTCAATTGATAATGTGTGGGGAAGCAATAGGGTTCTCTTAAACTTCATTTTTCCATGAATCCTAATTATTTCGAAGATTTGCAACTTGTGTGTTATGTTTTGGGACATGCTTCCACGTCAAAACGATATAACTCATTGGTTTGGTTTCAATTAAATACAGCATGCTTGGTAGAGTCTCTTTTTTAAAACCCATTTCAATTCAGAATGTGTGGGGAAGCAATAGGTTTCTCTTAAACTTCATTTTTCCAAGAATCCTAATTATTTCGAAGATTTGCAACTTGTGTGTTATGTTTTTGGACATGCTTCCACGTCAAACCAATATAATTTATTGGTTTGGTTCTATTAAATACAGCATGATTTTAAGTGTTTCTTTTTTAAAACCCATTTCATTTGAAAATGTGTCGGGAAGCAATAGGTTTCTCTTAAACATCATTTTTCCATGAATTCTAATTATTTCGAAGATTTGCAACTTGTGTGTTATGTTTTTGGACATGCTTCCACGTCAAACCGATATAATTTATTGGTTTGGTTTCAATCAAATACAGCATGATTTCTAGAGTCTCTTTTTTTAAACCCATTTCAATTGAAAATGTGTAGGGAAGCAATAGGGTTCTCTTAAACTTCATTTTTCCATGAATCCTAATTATTTCGAAGATTTGCAACTTGTGTGTTATGTTTTTGGACATTCTTCCACGTCAAACCGATATAATTTATTGGCTTGGTTTCAATTAAATACAGCATGATTTCTAGAGTCTCTTTTTTAAAACCCATTTCAATTGAAAATGTGTGGCGAAGCAATAGGGTTCTTTTAAACTTCATTTTCCCATGAATCCTAATCATTTTGAAGATTTGCAACTTGTGTGTTATGTTTTTGGACATGCTTCCACGTCAAACCGATATAATTTATTGGTTTGGTTTCTATTAAATACAGCATGATTTTAAGAGTTTCTTTTTTAAAACCCATTTCAATTGAAAATGTGTGGGGAAGCAATAGGTTTCTCTTAAACATCATTTTTCCATGAATTCTAATTATTTCGAAGATTTGCAACTTGTGTGTTATGTTTTTGGACATGCTTCCACGTCATAACGATATAATTTATTGGTTTGGTTTCAATTAAATAGAGCATGATTTCTAGAGTCTCTTTTTTGAAACCCATTTCATTTGAAAATGTGTGGCGAAGCAATAGGTTTGTCTTAAACTTCATTATTCCATGAATCCTAATTATTTCGAAGATTTGCAACTTGTGTGTTATGTTTTTGGACATGCTTCCACGTCAAACCGATATAATTTATTGGTTTGGTTTCAATTAAATATAGCATGCTTTCTAGAGTCTCTTTTTTAAAACCCATTTCAATTGATAATGAGTGGGGAAGCAATAGGGTTCTCTTAAACATCATTTTTCCATGAATTCTAATTATTTCGAAGATTTGCAACTTGTGTGTTATGTTTTTGGACATGCTTCCACGTCATAACGATATAATTTATTGGTTTGGTTTCAATTAAATACAGCATGATTTCTAGAGTCTCTTTTTTGAAACCCATTTCATTTGAAAATGTGTGGCGAAGCAATAGGTTTGTCTTAAACTTCATTATTCCATGAATCCTAATTATTTCGAAGATTTGCAACTTGTGTGTTATGTTTTTGGACATGCTTCCACGTCAAACCGATATAATTTATTGGTTTGGTTCCTATTAAATATAGAATGCTTTCTATAGTCTCTTTTTGAAAACCCATTTCAATTGAAAATGTGTGAGGAAGCAATAGGGTTCACTTAAACTTCAGTTTTCCATGAATCCTAATTATTTCGAAGATTTGCAACTTGTGTGTTATGTTTTTGGACATGCTTCCACGTCAAACCGATATAATTTATTGGTTTGGTTCCTATTAAATATAGAATGCTTTCTATAGTCTCTTTTTTAAAATCCATTTCAATTGATAATGTGTGCGGAAGCAATAGGGTTCTCTTAAACTTCATTTTCCCATGAATCCTAATTATTTTGAAGATTTGCAACTTGTGTGTTATGTTTTTGGACATGCTTCCACGTCAAAACGATATAATTCATTGGTTTGGTTTCAATTAAATACAGCATGCTTGGTAGAGTCTCTTTTTTAAAACCCATTTGAATTCAGAATGTGTGGGGAAGCAATAGGTTTCTCTTAAACTTCATTTTTCCAAGAATCCTAATTATTTCGAAGATTTGCAACTTGTGTGTTATGTTTTTGGACATGCTTCCACGTCAAACCGATATAATTTATTGGTTTGGTTTCTATTAAATACAGCATGATTTTAAGAGTTTCTTTTTCAAAACGCATTTCATTTGAAAATGTGTCGGGAAGCAATAGGTTTCTCTTAAACATCATTTTTCCATGAATTCTAATTATTTCGAAGATTTGCAACTTGTGTGTTATGTTTTTGGACATGCTTCCACGTCAAACCGATATAATTTATTGGTTTGGTTTCAATTAAATACAGCATGATTTCTAGAGTCTCTTTTTTTAAACCCATTTCAATTGAAAATGTGTAGGGAAGCAATAGGGTTCTCTTAAACTTCATTTTTCCATGAATCCTAATTATTTCGAAGATTTGCAACTTGTGTGTTATGTTTTTGGACATTCTTCCACGTCAAACCGATATAATTTATTGGCTTGGTTTCAATTAAATACAGCATGATTTCTAGAGTCTCTTTTTTAAAGCCCATTTCAATTGAGAATGTGTGGGGAAGCAATAGGTTTGTCCTAAACTTCATTATTCCATGAATCCTAATTATTTCGAAGATTTGCAACTTGTGTGTTATGTTTTTGGACATGCTTCCACGTCAAACCGATATAATTTATTGGTTTGGTTCCTATTAAATATAGCATGCTTTCTATAGTCTCTTTTTTAAAATCCATTTCAATTGATAATGTGTGGGGAAGCAATAGGGTTCTCTTAAACTTCATTTTTCCATGAATCCTAATTATTTCGAAGATTTGCAACTTGTGTGTTATGTTTTGGGACATGCTTCCACGTCAAAACGATATAATTCATTGGTTTGGTTTCAATTAAATACAGCATGCTTGGTAGAGTCTCTTTTTTAAAACCCATTTCAATTCAGAATGTGTGGGGAAGCAATAGGGTTCTCTTAAACTTCATTTTTCCAAGAATCCTAATTATTTCGAAGATTTGCAACTTGTGTGTTATGTTTTTGGACATGCTTCCACGTCAAACCGATATAATTTATTGGTTTGGTTTCTATTAAATACAGCATGATTTTAAGAGTTTCTTTTTCAAAACCCATTTCATTTGAAAATGTGTCGGGAAGCAATAGGTTTCTCTTAAACATCATTTTTCCATGAATTCTAATTATTTCGAAGATTTGCAACTTGTGTGTTATGTTTTTGGACATGCTTCCACGTCAAACCGATATAATTTATGGGTTTGGTTTCAATTAAATACAGCATGATTTCTAGAGTCTCTTTTTTTAAACCCATTTCAATTGAAAATGTGTAGGGAAGCAATAGGGTTCTCTTAAACTTCATTTTTCCATGAATCCTAATTATTTCGAAGATTTGCAACTTGTCTGTTATGTTTTTGGACATTCTTCCACGTCAAACCGATATAATTTATTGGCTTGGTTTCAATTAAATACAGCATGATTTCTAGAGTCTCTTTTTTAAAGCCCATTTCAATTGAGAATGTGTGGGGAAGCAATAGGTTTGTCCTAAACTTCATTATTCCATGAATCCTAATTATTTCGAAGATTTGCAACTTGTGTGTTATGTTTTTGGACATGCTTCCACGTCAAACCGATATAATTTATTGGTTTGGTTCCTATTAAATATAGCATGCTTTCTATAGTCTCTTTTTTAAAATCCATTTCAATTGATAATGTGTGGGGAAGCAATAGGGTTCTCTTAAACTTCATTTTTCCATGAATCCTAATTATTTCGAAGATTTGCAACTTGTGTGTTATGTTTTTGGACATGCTTCCACGTCAAAACGATATAATTCATTGGTTTGGTTTCAATTAAATACAGCATGCTTGGTAGAGTCTCTTTTTTAAAACCCATTTCAATTCAGAATGTGTGGGGAAGCAATAGGTTTCTCTTAAACTTCATTTTTTCAAGAATCCTAATTATTTCGAAGATTTGCAACTTGTGTGTTATGTTTCTGGACATGCTTCCACGTCAAACCGATATAATTTATTGGTTTGGTTTCTATTAAATACAGCATGATTTTAAGAGTTTCTTTTTCAAAACGCATTTCATTTGAAAATGTGTCGGGAACCAATAGGTTTCTCTTAAACATCATTTTTCCATGAATTCTAATTATTTCGGAGATTTGCAACTTGTGTGTTATGTTTTTGGACATGCTTCCACGTCAAAACGATATAATTTATTGGTTTGGTTTCAATTAAATACAGCATGATTTCTAGAGTCTCTTTTTTAAAGCCCATTTCAATTGAGAATGTGTGGGGAAGCAATAGGTTTGTCCTAAACTTCATTATACCATGAATCCTAATTATTTCGAAGATTTGCAACTTGTGTGTTATGTTTTTGGACATGCTTCCACGTCAAACCGATATAATTTATTGGTTTGGTTCCTATTAAATATAGCATGCTTTCTATAGTCTCTTTTTTAAAATCCATTTCAATTGATAATGTGTGGGGAAGCAATAGGGTTCTCTTAAACTTCATTTTTCCATGAATCCTAATTATTTCGAAGATTTGCAACTTGTGTGTTATGTTTTTGGACATGCTTCCACGTCAAAACGATATAATTCATTGGTTTGGTTTCAATTAAATACAGCATGCTTGGTAGAGTCTCTTTTTTAAAACCCATTTCAATTCAGAATGTGTGGGGAAGCAATAGGGTTCTCTTAAACTTCATTTTTCCAAGAATCCTAATTATTTCGAAGATTTGCAACTTGTGTGTTATGTTTTTGGACATGCTTCCACGTCAAACCGATATAATTTATTGGTTTGGTTTCTATTAAATACAGCATGATTTTAAGAGTTTCTTTTTCAAAACCCATTTCATTTGAAAATGTGTCGGGAAGCAATAGGTTTCTCTTAAACATCATTTTTCCATGAATTCTAATTATTTCGAAGATTTGCAACTTGTGTGTTATGTTTTTGGACATGCTTCCACGTCAAACCGATATAATTTATGGGTTTGGTTTCAATTAAATACAGCATGATTTCTAGAGTCTCTTTTTTTAAACCCATTTCAATTGAAAATGTGTAGGGAAGCAATAGGGTTCTCTTAAACTTCATTTTTCCATGAATCCTAATTATTTCGAAGATTTGCAACTTGTCTGTTATGTTTTTGGACATTCTTCCACGTCAAACCGATATAATTTATTGGCTTGGTTTCAATTAAATACAGCATGATTTCTAGAGTCTCTTTTTTAAAGCCCATTTCAATTGAGAATGTGTGGGGAAGCAATAGGTTTGTCCTAAACTTCATTATTCCATGAATCCTAATTATTTCGAAGATTTGCAACTTGTGTGTTATGTTTTTGGACATGCTTCCACGTCAAACCGATATAATTTATTGGTTTGGTTCCTATTAAATATAGCATGCTTTCTATAGTCTCTTTTTTAAAATCCATTTCAATTGATAATGTGTGGGGAAGCAATAGGGTTCTCTTAAACTTCATTTTTCCATGAATCCTAATTATTTCGAAGATTTGCAACTTGTGTGTTATGTTTTTGGACATGCTTCCACGTCAAAACGATATAATTCATTGGTTTGGTTTCAATTAAATACAGCATGCTTGGTAGAGTCTCTTTTTTAAAACCCATTTCAATTCAGAATGTGTGGGGAAGCAATAGGTTTCTCTTAAACTTCATTTTTTCAAGAATCCTAATTATTTCGAAGATTTGCAACTTGTGTGTTATGTTTCTGGACATGCTTCCACGTCAAACCGATATAATTTATTGGTTTGGTTTCTATTAAATACAGCATGATTTTAAGAGTTTCTTTTTCAAAACGCATTTCATTTGAAAATGTGTCGGGAACCAATAGGTTTCTCTTAAACATCATTTTTCCATGAATTCTAATTATTTCGGAGATTTGCAACTTGTGTGTTATGTTTTTGGACATGCTTCCACGTCAAAACGATATAATTTATTGGTTTGGTTTCAATTAAATACAGCATGATTTCTAGAGTCTCTTTTTTAAAGCCCATTTCAATTGAGAATGTGTGGGGAAGCAATAGGTTTGTCCTAAACTTCATTATACCATGAATCCTAATTATTTCGAAGATTTGCAACTTGTGTGTTATGTTTTTGGACATGCTTCCACGTCAAACCGATATAATTTATTGGTTTGGTTCCTATTAAATATAGCATGCTTTCTATAGTCTCTTTTTTAAAATCCATTTCAATTGATAATGTGTGGGGAAGCAATAGGGTTCTCTTAAACTTCATTTTTCCATGAATCCTAATTATTTCGAAGATTTGCAACTTGTGTGTTATGTTTTTGGACATGCTTCCACGTCAAAACGATATAATTCATTGGTTTGGTTTCAATTAAATACAGCATGCTTGGTAGAGTCTCTTTTTTAAAACCCATTTCAATTCAGAATGTGTGGGGAAGCAATAGGGTTCTCTTAAACTTCATTTTTCCAAGAATCCTAATTATTTCGAAGATTTGCAACTTGTGTGTTATGTTTTTGGACATGCTTCCACGTCAAACCGATATAATTTATTGGTTTGGTTTCTATTAAATACAGCATGATTTTAAGAGTTTCTTTTTCAAAACCCATTTCATTTGAAAATGTGTCGGGAAGCAATAGGTTTCTCTTAAACATCATTTTTCCATGAATTCTAATTATTTCGAAGATTTGCAACTTGTGTGTTATGTTTTTGGACATGCTTCCACGTCAAACCGATATAATTTATGGGTTTGGTTTCAATTAAATACAGCATGATTTCTAGAGTCTCTTTTTTTAAACCCATTTCAATTGAAAATGTGTAGGGAAGCAATAGGGTTCTCTTAAACTTCATTTTTCCATGAATCCTAATTATTTCGAAGATTTGCAACTTGTCTGTTATGTTTTTGGACATTCTTCCACGTCAAACCGATATAATTTATTGGCTTGGTTTCAATTAAATACAGCATGATTTCTAGAGTCTCTTTTTTAAAGCCCATTTCAATTGAGAATGTGTGGGGAAGCAATAGGTTTGTCCTAAACTTCATTATTCCATGAATCCTAATTATTTCGAAGATTTGCAACTTGTGTGTTATGTTTTTGGACATGCTTCCACGTCAAACCGATATAATTTATTGGTTTGGTTCCTATTAAATATAGCATGCTTTCTATAGTCTCTTTTTTAAAATCCATTTCAATTGATAATGTGTGGGGAAGCAATAGGGTTCTCTTAAACTTCATTTTTCCATGAATCCTAATTATTTCGAAGATTTGCAACTTGTGTGTTATGTTTTTGGACATGCTTCCACGTCAAAACGATATAATTCATTGGTTTGGTTTCAATTAAATACAGCATGCTTGGTAGAGTCTCTTTTTTAAAACCCATTTCAATTCAGAATGTGTGGGGAAGCAATAGGGTTCTCTTAAACTTCATTTTTCCAAGAATCCTAATTATTTCGAAGATTTGCAACTTGTGTGTTATGTTTTTGGACATGCTTCCACGTCAAACCGATATAATTTATTGGTTTGGTTTCTATTAAATACAGCATGATTTTAAGAGTTTCTTTTTCAAAACCCATTTCATTTGAAAATGTGTCGGGAAGCAATAGGTTTCTCTTAAACATCATTTTTCCATGAATTCTAATTATTTCGAAGATTTGCAACTTGTGTGTTATGTTTTTGGACATGCTTCCACGTCAAACCGATATAATTTATTGGTTTGGTTTCAATTAAATACAGCATGATTTCTAGAGTCTCTTTTTTAAAACCCATTTCAATTCAGAATGTGTGGGGAAGCAATAGGGTTCTCTTAAACTTCATTTTTCCATGAGTCCTAATTATTTCGAAGATTTGCAACTTGTCTGTTATGTTTTTGGACATTCTTCCACGTCAAACCGATATAATTTATTGGCTTGGTTTCAATTAAATACAGCATGATTTCTAGAGTCTCTTTTTTAAAGCCCATTTCAATTGAGAATGTGTGGGGAAGCAATAGGTTTGTCTTAAACTTCATTATTCCATGAATCCTAATTATTTCGAAGATTTGCAACTTGTGTGTTATGTTTTTGGACATGCTACCACGTCAAAACGATATAATTTATTGGTATGGTCTCAATAAAATACAGCATGCTTTGTAGAGTCTCTTTTTTAAAACCCATTTCATTTGGAAATGTGTGGTAAAGCAATAGGGTTCTCTTAAACATCATTTTTCCATGAATCCTAATTATTTCGAAGATTTGCAACTTGTGTGTTATGTTTTTGGACATGCTTCCACGTCAAAACGATATAATTTATTGGTTTGGTTTCAATTAAATACAGCATGCTTTGAAGAGTCTCTTTTTCAAAACCCATTTCATTTGAAAATGTGTGGGGAAGCAATAGGGTTCTCTTAAACTTCATTTTCCCATGAATCCTAATTATTTTGAAGATTTGCAACTTGTGTGTTATGTTTTTGGACATGCTTCCACGTCAAAACGATATAATTCATTGGTTTGGTTTCAATTAAATATAGCATGATTTCTAGAGTCTCTTTTTTAAAACCCATTTCAATTGAGAATGTGTGGGGAAGCAATAGGTTTCTCTTAAACATCATTTTTCCATGAATTCTAATTATATCGAAGATTTGCAACTTGTCTGTTATGTTTTTGGACATTCTTCCACGTCAAACCGATATAATTTATTGGCTTGGTTTCAATTAAATACAGCATGATTTCTAGAGTCTCTTTTTTAAAGCCCATTTCAATTGAGAATGTGTGGGGAAGCAATAGGTTTGTCTTAAACTTCATTATTCCATGAATTCTAATTATTTCGAAGATTTGCAACTTGTGTGTTATGTTTTTGGACATGCTTCCACGTCAAACCGATATAATTTATTGGCTTGGTTTCAATTAAATACAGCATGCTTTGTAGAGTTTCTTTTTTAAAACCCATTTCATTTGAAAATGTGTGGCGAAGCAATAGGTTTCTCTTAAACATCATTTTTCCATGAATTCTAATTATTTCGAAGATTTGCAACTTGTGTGTTATGTTTTTGGACATGCTTCCACGTCAAACCGATATAATTTATTGGTTTGGTTTCAATTAAATACAGCATGATTTCTAGAGTCTCTTTTTTGAAACCCATTTCATTTGAAAATGTGTGGCGAAGCAATAGGGTTCTCTTAAACTTCATTTTTCCATGAATCCTAATTATTTCGAAGATTTGCAACTTGTGTGTTATGTTTTTGGACATGCTTCCACGTCAAACCGATATAATTTATTGGTTTGGTTCCTATTAAATATAGCATGCTTTCTAGAGTCTCTTTTTTAAAACCCATTTCAATTGATAATGAGTGGGGAAGCAATAGGGTTCTCTTAAACTTCATTTTTCCATGAATCCAAATTATTTTGAAGATTTGCAAGTTGTGTGTTATGTTTTTGGACATGCTTCCACGTCAAAACGATATAATTCATTGGTTTGGTTTCAATTAAATACAGCATGATTTCTAGAGTCTCTTTTTTAAAACCCATTTCAATTGAGAATGTGTGGGGAAGCAATAGGTTTCTCTTAAACATCATTTTTCCATGAATTCTAATTATTTCGAAGATTTGCAACTTGTCTGTTATGTTTTTGGACATTCTTCCACGTCAAACCGATATAATTTATTGGCTTGGTTTCAATTAAATACAGCATGATTTCTAGAGTCTCTTTTTTAAAGCCCATTTCAATTGAGAATGTGTGGGGAAGCAATAGGTTTGTCTTAAACTTCATTATTCCATGAATTCTAATTATTTCGAAGATTTGCAACTTGTGTGTTATGTTTTTGGACATGCTTCCACGTCAAAACGATATAATTTATTGGTTTGGTTTCAATTAAATACAGCATGATTTCTAGAGTCTCTTTTTTTAAACCCATTTCAATTGAAAATGTGTAGGGAAGCAATAGGGTTCTCTTAAACTTCATTTTTCCATGAATCCTAATTATTTCGAAGATTTGCAACTTGTCTCTTATGTTTTTGGACATTCTTCCACGTCAAACCGATATAATTTATTGGCTTGGTTTCAATTAAATACAGCATGATTTTAAGAGTTTCTTTTTTAAAACCCATTTCATTTGAAAATGTGTCGGGAAGCAATAGGTTTCTCTTAAACATCATTTTTCCATGAATTCTAATTATTTCGAAGATTTGCAACTTGTGTGTTATGTTTTTGGACATGCTTCCACGTCAAACCGATATAATTTATTGTTTTGGTTCCTATTAAATATAGCATGCTTTCTAGAGTCTCTTTTTTAAAACCCATTTCAATTGATAATGAGTGGGGAAGCAAAAGGGTTCTCTTAAATATCATTTTTCCATGAATCGTAATTATTTTGAAGATTTGCAACTTCTGTGTTATGTTTTTGGACATGCTTCCACGTCAAACCGATATAATTTATTGGTTTGGTTCCTATTAAATATAGCATGCTTTCTAGAGTCTCTTTTTTAAAACCCATTTCAATTGAGAATGTGTGGGGAAGCAATAGGTTTCTCTTAAACATCATTTTTCCATGAATCCTAATTATTTCGAAGATTTGCAACTTGTGTGTTATGTTTTTGGACATGCTTCCACGTCAAACCGATATAATTTATTGGTTTGGTTTCAATTAAATACAGCATGATTTCTAGAGTCTCTTTTTTTAAACCCATTTCAATTGAAAATGTGTAGGGAAGCAATAGGGTTCTCTTAAACTTCATTTTTCCATGAATCCTAATTATTTCGAAGATTTGCAACTTGTCTGTTATGTTTTTGGACATTCTTCCACGTCAAACCGATATAATTTATTGGCTTGGTTTCAATAAAATACAGCATGATTTCTAGAGTCTCTTTTTTAAAGCCCATTTCAATTGAGAATGTGTGGGGAAGCAATAGGTTTGTCTTAAACTTCATTATTCCATGAATCCTAATTATTTTGAAGATTTGCAAATTGTGTGTTATGTTTTTGGACATGCTACCACGTCAAAACGATATAATTCATTGGTTTGGTTTCAATTAAATACAGCATGCTTTGTAGAGTCTCTTTTTTAAAACCCATTTCACTTGAAAATATGTGGCGAAGCAATAGGGTTCTCTTAAACTTCATTTTTCCATGAATCCTAATTATTTCGAAGATTTGCAACTTGTGTGTTATGTTTTTGGACATGCTACGACGTCAAAACGATATAATTTATTGGTTTGGTTTCAATTAAATACAGCATGCTTTGTAGAGTCTCTTTTTTAAAACCCATTTCAATTGAGAATGTGTGGTGAAGCAATACGGTTCTCTTAAACATCATTTTTCCATGAATCGTAATTATTTTGAAGATTTGCAACTTGTGTGTTATGTTTTTGGACATGCTTCCACGTCAAAACGATATAATTCATTGGTTTGGTTTCAATTAAATACAGCATGCTTTCTAGAGTCTCTTTTTTAAAACCCATTTCATTTGAAAATGTGTGGCGAAGCAATAGGGTTCTCTTAAACTTCATTTTTCCATGAATCCTAATTATTTCGAAGATTTGCAACTTGTGTGTTATGTTTTTCGACATGCTTCCACGTCAAACCGATATAATTTATTGGTTTGGTTTCAATTAAATACAGCATGATTTCTAGAGTCTCTTTTTTTAAACCCATTTCAATTGAAAATGTGTAGGGAAGCAATAGGGTTCTCTTAAACTTCATTTTTCCATGAGTCCTAATTATTTCGAAGATTTGCAACTTGTCTCTTATGTTTTTGGACATGCTACCACGTCAAAACGATATAATTTATTGGTATGGTTTCAATAAAATAGAGCATGATTTCTAGAGTCTCTTTTTTTAAACCCATTTCATTTGGAAATGTGTCGTAAAGCAATAGGGTTCTCTTAAACATCATTTTTCCATGAATCCTAATTATTTCGAAGATTTGCAACTTGTGTATTATGTTTTTGGACATGCTTCCACGTCAAACCGATATAATTTATTGGTTTGGTTCCTATTAAATATAGCATGCTTTCTAGAGTCTCTTTTTTAAAACCCATTTCAATTGATAATGAGTGGGGAAGCAAAAGGGTTCTCTTAAATATCATTTTTCCATGAATCGTAATTATTTTGAAGATTTGCAACTTCTGTGTTATGTTTTTGGACATGCTTCCACGTCAAACCGATATAATTTATTGGTTTGGTTCCTATTAAATATAGCATGCTTTCTAGAGTCTCTTTTTTTAAACCCATTTCAATTGAAAATGTGTAGGGAAGCAATAGGGTTCTCTTAAACTTCATTTTTCCATGAATCCTAATTATTTTTAAGATTTGCAACTTGTGTGTTATGTTTTTCGACATGCTTCCGCGTCAAACCGATATAATTTATTGGTTTGGTTTCAATTAAATACAGCATGATTTCTAGAGTCTCTTTTTTTAAACCCATTTCAATTGAAAATGTGTAGGGAAGCAATAGGGTTCTCTTAAACTTCATTTTTCCATGAATCCTAATTATTTCGAAGATTTGCAACTTGTCTGTTATGTTTTTGGACATTCTTCCACGTCAAACCGATATAATTTATTGGCTTGGTTTCAATTAAATACAGCATGATTTCTAGAGTCTCTTTTTTAAAGCCCATTTCAATTGAGAATGTGTGGGGAAGCAATAGGTTTGTCTTAAACTTCATTTTTCCATGAATCCTAATTATTTCGAAGATTTGCAACTTGTGTGTTATGTTTTTGGACATGCTTCCACGTCAAACCGATATAATTTATTGGTTTGGTTCCTATTAAATATAGCATGCTTTCTAGAGTCTCTTTTTTAAAACCCATTTCAATTGATAATGAGTGGGGAAGCAATAGGGTTCTCTTAAACTTCATTTTTCCATGAATCCAAATTATTTCGAAGAATTGCAACTTGTGTGTTATGTTTTTCGACATGCTTCCACGTCAAAACGATATAATTTATTGGTTTGGTTTCAATTAAATACAGCATGATTTCTAGAGTCTCTTTTTTAAAACCCATTACATTTGAAAATGTGTGGTGAAGCAATACGGTTCTCTTAAACATCATTTTTCCATGAATCGTAATTATTTTGAAGATTTGCAACTTGTGTGTTATGTTTTTGGACATGCTTCCACGTCAAAACGATATAATTTATTGGTTTGGTTTCAATTAAATACAGCATGGTTTCTAGAGTCTCTTTTTTAAAACCCATTTCATTTGAAAATGTGTGGCGAAGCAATAGGGTTCTCTTAAACTTCATTTTTCCATGAATCCTAATTATTTCGAAGATTTGCAACTTGTGTGTTATGTTTTTGGACATGCTTCCACGTCAAACCGATATAATTTATTGGTTTGGTTCCTATTAAATATAGCATGCTTTCTAGAGTCTCTTTTTTAAAACCCATTTCAATTGATAATGAGTGGGGAAGCAATAGGGTTCTCTTAAACTTCATTTTTCCATGAATCCAAATTATTTCGAAGAATTGCAACTTGTGTGTTATGTTTTTCGACATGCTTCCACGTCAAAACGATATAATTTATTGGTTTGGTTTCAATTAAATACACCATGATGTCTAGAGTCTCTTTTTTAAAACCCATTTCAATTGAGAATGTGTGGTGAAGCAATACGGTTCTCTTAAACATCATTTTTCCATGAATCGTAATTATTTTGAAGATTTGCAACTTGTGTGTTATGTTTTTGGACATGCTTCCACGTCAAAACGATATAATTCATTGGTTTGGTTTCAATTAAATACAGCATGCTTTCTAGAGTCTCTTTTTTAAAACCCATTTCATTTGAAAATGTGTGGCGAAGCAATAGGGTTCTCTTAAACTTCATTTTTCCATGAATCCTAATTATTTCGAAGATTTGCAACTTGTGTGTTATGTTTTTCGACATGCTTCCACGTCAAACCGATATAATTTATTGGTTTGGTTTCAATTAAATACAGCATGATTTCTAGAGTCTCTTTTTTTAAACCCATTTCAATTGAAAATGTGTAGGGAAGCAATAGGGTTCTCTTAAACTTCATTTTTCCATGAGTCCTAATTATTTCGAAGATTTGCAACTTGTCTCTTATGTTTTTGGACATGCTACCACGTCAAAACGATATAATTTATTGGTATGGTTTCAATAAAATAGAGCATGATTTCTAGAGTCTCTTTTTTTAAACCCATTTCATTTGGAAATGTGTCGTAAAGCAATAGGGTTCTCTTAAACATCATTTTTCCATGAATCCTAATTATTTCGAAGATTTGCAACTTGTGTATTATGTTTTTGGACATGCTTCCACGTCAAACCGATATAATTTATTGGTTTGGTTCCTATTAAATATAGCATGCTTTCTAGAGTCTCTTTTTTAAAACCCATTTCAATTGATAATGAGTGGGGAAGCAAAAGGGTTCTCTTAAATATCATTTTTCCATGAATCGTAATTATTTTGAAGATTTGCAACTTCTGTGTTATGTTTTTGGACATGCTTCCACGTCAAACCGATATAATTTATTGGTTTGGTTCCTATTAAATATAGCATGCTTTCTAGAGTCTCTTTTTTTAAACCCATTTCAATTGAAAATGTGTAGGGAAGCAATAGGGTTCTCTTAAACTTCATTTTTCCATGAATCCTAATTATTTTTAAGATTTGCAACTTGTGTGTTATGTTTTTCGACATGCTTCCGCGTCAAACCGATATAATTTATTGGTTTGGTTTCAATTAAATACAGCATGATTTCTAGAGTCTCTTTTTTTAAACCCATTTCAATTGAAAATGTGTAGGGAAGCAATAGGGTTCTCTTAAACTTCATTTTTCCATGAATCCTAATTATTTCGAAGATTTGCAACTTGTCTGTTATGTTTTTGGACATTCTTCCACGTCAAACCGATATAATTTATTGGCTTGGTTTCAATTAAATACAGCATGATTTCTAGAGTCTCTTTTTTAAAGCCCATTTCAATTGAGAATGTGTGGGGAAGCAATAGGTTTGTCTTAAACTTCATTTTTCCATGAATCCTAATTATTTCGAAGATTTGCAACTTGTGTGTTATGTTTTTGGACATGCTTCCACGTCAAACCGATATAATTTATTGGTTTGGTTCCTATTAAATATAGCATGCTTTCTAGAGTCTCTTTTTTAAAACCCATTTCAATTGATAATGAGTGGGGAAGCAATAGGGTTCTCTTAAACTTCATTTTTCCATGAATCCAAATTATTTCGAAGAATTGCAACTTGTGTGTTATGTTTTTCGACATGCTTCCACGTCAAAACGATATAATTTATTGGTTTGGTTTCAATTAAATACAGCATGATTTCTAGAGTCTCTTTTTTAAAACCCATTACATTTGAAAATGTGTGGTGAAGCAATACGGTTCTCTTAAACATCATTTTTCCATGAATCGTAATTATTTTGAAGATTTGCAACTTGTGTGTTATGTTTTTGGACATGCTTCCACGTCAAAACGATATAATTTATTGGTTTGGTTTCAATTAAATACAGCATGGTTTCTAGAGTCTCTTTTTTAAAACCCATTTCATTTGAAAATGTGTGGCGAAGCAATAGGGTTCTCTTAAACTTCATTTTTCCATGAATCCTAATTATTTCGAAGATTTGCAACTTGTGTGTTATGTTTTTGGACATGCTTCCACGTCAAACCGATATAATTTATTGGTTTGGTTCCTATTAAATATAGCATGCTTTCTAGAGTCTCTTTTTTAAAACCCATTTCAATTGATAATGAGTGGGGAAGCAATAGGGTTCTCTTAAACTTCATTTTTCCATGAATCCAAATTATTTCGAAGAATTGCAACTTGTGTGTTATGTTTTTCGACATGCTTCCACGTCAAAACGATATAATTTATTGGTTTGGTTTCAATTAAATACACCATGATGTCTAGAGTCTCTTTTTTAAAACCCATTTCAATTGAGAATGTGTGGTGAAGCAATACGGTTCTCTTAAACATCATTTTTCCATGAATCGTAATTATTTTGAAGATTTGCAACTTGTGTGTTATGTTTTTGGACATGCTTCCACGTCAAAACGATATAATTCATTGGTTTGGTTTCAATTAAATACAGCATGCTTTCTAGAGTCTCTTTTTTAAAACCCATTTCATTTGAAAATGTGTGGCGAAGCAATAGGGTTCTCTTAAACTTCATTTTTCCATGAATCCTAATTATTTCGAAGATTTGCAACTTGTGTGTTATGTTTTTCGACATGCTTCCACGTCAAAACGATATAATTTATTGGTTTGGTTTCAATTAAATACAGCATGCTTTGTAGAGTCTCTTTTTTAAAACCCATTTCATTTGAAAATGTGTGGCGAAGCAATAGGGTTCTCTTAAACTTCATTTTTCCATGAATCCTAATTATTTCGAAGATTTGCAACTTGTGTGTTATGTTTTTGGACATGCTTCCACGTCAAACCGATATAATTTATTGGTTTGGTTCCTATTAAATATAGCATGCTTTCTAGAGTCTCTTTTTTAAAACCCATTTCAATTGATAATGAGTGGGGAAGCAATAGGGTTCTCTTAAACTTCATTTTTCCATGAATCCAAATTATTTCGAAGAATTGCAACTTGTGTGTTATGTTTTTCGACATGCTTCCACGTCAAAACGATATAATTTATTGGTTTGGTTACAATTAAATACACCATGATGTCTAGAGTCTCTTTTTTAAAACCCATTTCAATTGAGAATGTGTGGTGAAGCAATACGGTTCTCTTAAACATCATTTTTCCATGAATCGTAATTATTTTGAAGATTTGCAAGTTGTGTGTTATGTTTTTGGACATGCTTCCACGTCAAAACGATATAATTCATTGGTTTGGTTTCAATTAAATACAGCATGCTTTGTAGAGTCTCTTTTTTAAAACCCATTTCACTTGAAAATATGTGGCGAAGCAATAGGGTTCTCTTAAACTTCATTTTTCCATGAATCCTAATTATTTCGAAGATTTGCAACTTGTGTGTTATGTTTTTCGACATGCTTCCACGTCAAAACGATATAATTTATTGGTTTGGTTTCAATTAAATACAGCATGCTTTGTAGAGTCTCTTTTTTAAAACCCATTTCATTTGAAAATGTGTGGCGAAGCAATAGGGTTCTCTTAAACTTCATTTTTCCATGAATCCTAATTATTTCGAAGATTTGCAACTTGTGTGTTATGTTTTTGGACATGCTTCCACGTCAAACCGATATAATTTATTGGTTTGGTTCCTATTAAATATAGCATGCTTTCTAGAGTCTCTTTTTGAAAACCCATTTCAATTGATAATGAGTGGGGAAGGAATAGGGTTCTCTTAAACTTCATTTTTCCATGAATCCAAATTATTTCGAAGAATTGCAACTTGTGTGTTATGTTTTTCGACATGCTTCCACGTCAAAACGATATAATTTATTGGTTTGGTTACAATTAAATACACCATGATGTCTAGAGTCTCTTTTTTAAAACCCATTTCAATTGAGAATGTGTGGTGAAGCAATACGGTTCTCTTAAACATCATTTTTCCATGAATCGTAATTATTTTGAAGATTTGCAAGTTGTGTGTTATGTTTTTGGACATGCTTCCACGTCAAAACGATATAATTCATTGGTTTGGTTTCAATTAAATACAGCATGCTTTGTAGAGTCTCTTTTTTAAAACCCATTTCACTTGAAAATATGTGGCGAAGCAATAGGGTTCTCTTAAACTTCATTTTTCCATGAATCCTAATTATTTCGAAGATTTGCAACTTGTGTGTTATGTTTTTGGACATGCTACGACGTCAAAACGATATAATTTATTGGTTTGGTTTCAATTAAATACAGCATGCTTTGTAGAGTCTCTTTTTTAAGACCCATTTCAATTGAGAATGTGTGGTGAAGCAATACGGTTCTCTTAAACATCATTTTTCCATGAATCGTAATTATTTTGAAGATTTGCAACTTGTGTGTTATGTTTTTGGACATGCTTCCACGTCAAAACGATATAATTCATTGGTTTGGTTTCAATTAAATACAGCATGCTTTCTAGAGTCTCTTTTTTAAAACCCATTTCATTTGAAAATGTGTGGCGAAGCAATAGGGTTCTCTTAAACTTCATTTTTCCATGAATCCTAATTATTTCGAAGATTTGCAACTTGTGTGTTATGTTTTTCGACATGCTTCCACGTCAAAACGATATAATTTATTGGTTTGGTTTCAATTAAATACAGCATGCTTTGTAGAGTCTCTTTTTTAAAACCCATTTCACTTGAAAATATGTGGCGAAGCAATAGGGTTCTCTTAAACTTCATTTTTCCATGAATCCTAATTATTTCGAAGATTTGCAACTTGTGTGTTATGTTTTTGGACATGCTTCCACGTCAAACCGATAAAATTTATTGGTTTGGTTCCTATTAAATATAGCATGCTTTCTAGAGTCTCTTTTTTAAAACCCATTTCAATTGATAATGAGTGGGGAAGCAATAGGGTTCTCTTAAACTTCATTTTTCCATGAATCCAAATTATTTTGAAGAATTGCAACTTGTGTGTTATGTTTTTCGACATGCTTCCACGTCAAAACGATATAATTTATTGGTTTGGTTTCAATTAAATACACCATGATGTCTAGAGTCTCTTTTTTAAAACCCATTTCAATTGAGAATGTGTGGTGAAGCAATACGGTTCTCTTAAACATCATTTTTCCATGAATCGTAATTATTTTGAAGATTTGCAAGTTGTGTGTTATGTTTTTGGACATGCTTCCACGTCAAAACGATATAATTCATTGGTTTGGTTTCAATTAAATACAGCATGCTTTCTAGAGTCTCTTTTTTAAAACCCATTTCATTTGAAAATGTGTGGCGAAGCAATAGGGTTCTCTTAAACTTCATTTTTCCATGAATCCTAATTATTTCGAAGATTTGCAACTTGTGTGTTATGTTTTTCGACATGCTTCCACGTCAAAACGATATAATTTATTGGTTTGGTTTCAATTAAATACAGCATGCTTTGTAGAGTCTCTTTTTTAAAACCCATTTCATTTGAAAATGTGTGGCGAAGCAATAGGGTTCTCTTAAACTTCATTTTTCCATGAATCCTAATTATTTCGAAGATTTGCAACTTGTGTGTTATGTTTTTGGACATGCTTCCACGTCAAAACGATATAATTCATTGGTTTGGTTTCAATTAAATACAGCATGCTTTCTAGAGTCTCTTTTTTAAAACCCATTTCAATTGAAAATGTGTGGTGAAGCAATAGGGTTCTCTTAAACTTCATTTTTCCATGAATCCTAATTATTTCGAAGATTTGCAACTTGTGTGTTATGTTTTTGGACATGCTACCACGTCAAAACGATATAATTCATTGGTTTGGCTTCAATAAAATACAGCATGATTTTTAGAGTCTCTTTTTTAAACCCATTTCAATTGAAAATGTGTGAGGAAGCAATAGGGTTCTCTTAAACTTCATTTTTCCATGAATCCTAATTATTTTGATGATTTGCAACTTGAGTGTTATGTTTTTGGACATGCTTCCACGTTAAAACAATATAATTTATTGGTTTGGTTTCAATTAAATACAGCATGATTTTTAGAGTCCCTTTTTGAAAACCCATTTCAATTGAAAATGTGTGAGGAAGCAATAGGGTTTAGTTAAACTTCATTTTTCCATGAATCCTAATTATTTTGAAGATTTGCAACTTGTGTGTTATGTTTTTGGACATGCTTGCACGTCAAAACGATATAATTTATTGGTTTGGTTTCAATTAAATACAGCATGATTTTTAGAGTCCCTTTTTGAAAACCCATTTTAATTGAAAATGTGTGGGGAAGCAATAGGGTTTACTTAAACTTCATTTTTCCATGAATCCTAATTATTTTGAAGATTTGCAACTTGTGTGTTATGTTTTTGGACATGCTTCCACGTCAAAACGATATAATTTATTGGTTTGGTTTCAATTAAATACAGCATGATTTTTAGAGTCCCTTTTTGAAAACCCATTTTAATTGAAAATGTGTGGTGAAGCAATACGGTTCTCTTAAACATCATTTTTCCATGAATCGTAATTATTTTGAAGATTTGCAACTTGTGTGTTATGTTTTTGGACATGCTTCCACGTCAAAACGATATAATTTATTGGTTTGGTTTCAATTAAATAGAGCATGCTTTCTAGAGTCTCTTTTTTAAAACCCATTTCATTTGAAAATGTGTGGCGAAGCAATAGGGTTCTCTTAAACTTCATTTTTCCATGAATCCTAATTATTTCGAAGATTTGCAACTTGTGTGTTATGTTTTTGGACATGCTTCCACGTCAAACCGATATAATTTATTGGTTTGGTTCCTATTAAATATAGCATGCTTTCTAGAGTCTCTTTTTTAAAACCCATTTCAATTGATAATGAGTGGGGAAGCAATAGGGTTCTCTTAAACTTCATTTTTCCATGAATCCAAATTATTTCGAAGTATTGCAACTTGTGTGTTATGTTTTTCGACATGCTTCCACGTCAAAACGATATAATTTATTGGTTTGGTTTCAATTAAATACACCATGATGTCTAGAGTCTCTTTTTTAAAACCCATTTCAATTGAGAATGTGTGGTGAAGCAATACGGTTCTCTTAAACATCATTTTTCCATGAATCGTAATTATTTTGAAGATTTGCAAGTTGTGTGTTATGTTTTTGGACATGCTTCCACGTCAAAACGATATAATTCATTGGTTTGGTTTCAATTAAATACAGCATGCTTTCTAGAGTCTCTTTTTTAAAACCCATTTCATTTGAAAATGTGTGGCGAAGCAATAGGGTTCTCTTAAACTTCATTTTTCCATGAATCCTAATTATTTCGAAGATTTGCAACTTGTGTGTTATGTTTTTCGACATGCTTCCACGTCAAAACGATATAATTTATTGGTTTGGTTTCAATTAAATACAGCATGCTTTGTAGAGTCTCTTTTTTAAAACCCATTTCATTTGAAAATGTGTGGCGAAGCAATAGGGTTCTCTTAAACTTCATTTTTCCATGAATCCTAATTATTTCGAAGATTTGCAACTTGTGTGTTATGTTTTTGGACATGCTTCCACGTCAAAACGATATAATTCATTGGTTTGGTTTCAATTAAATACAGCATGCTTTCTAGAGTCTCTTTTTTAAAACCCATTTCAATTGAAAATGTGTGGTGAAGCAATAGGGTTCTCTTAAACTTCATTTTTCCATGAATCCTAATTATTTCGAAGATTTGCAACTTGTGTGTTATGTTTTTGGACATGCTACCACGTCAAAACGATATAATTCATTGGTTTGGCTTCAATAAAATACAGCATGATTTTTAGAGTCTCTTTTTTAAACCCATTTCAATTGAAAATGTGTGAGGAAGCAATAGGGTTCTCTTAAACTTCATTTTTCCATGAATCCTAATTATTTTGATGATTTGCAACTTGAGTGTTATGTTTTTGGACATGCTTCCACGTTAAAACAATATAATTTATTGGTTTGGTTTCAATTAAATACAGCATGATTTTTAGAGTCCCTTTTTGAAAACCCATTTCAATTGAAATTGTGTGAGGAAGCAATAGGGTTTACTTAAACTTCATTTTTCCATGAATCCTAATTATTTTGAAGATTTGCAACTTGTGTGTTATGTTTTTGGACATGCTTGCACGTCAAAACGATATAATTTATTGGTTTGGTTTCAATTAAATACAGCATGATTTTTAGAGTCCCTTTTTGAAAACCCATTTTAATTGAAAATGTGTGGGGAAGCAATAGGGTTTACTTAAACTTCATTTTTCCATGAATCCTAATTATTTTGAAGATTTGCAACTTGTGTGTTATGTTTTTGGACATGCTTCCACGTCAAAACGATATAATTTATTGGTTTGGTTTCAATTAAATACAGCATGATTTTTAGAGTCCCTTTTTGAAAACCCATTTTAATTGAAAATGTGTGGTGAAGCAATACGGTTCTCTTAAACATCATTTTTCCATGAATCGTAATTATTTTGAAGATTTGCAACTTGTGTGTTATGTTTTTGGACATGCTTCCACGTCAAAACGATATAATTTATTGGTTTGGTTTCAATTAAATAGAGCATGCTTTCTAGAGTCTCTTTTTTAAAACCCATTTCATTTGAAAATGTGTGGCGAAGCAATAGGGTTCTCTTAAACTTCATTTTTCCATGAATCCTAATTATTTCGAAGATTTGCAACTTGTGTGTTATGTTCTTCGACATGCTTCCACGTCAAAACGATATAATTTATTGGTTTGGTTTCAATTAAATACAGCATGCTTTGTAGAGTCTCTTTTTTAAAACCCATTTCATTTGAAAATGTGTGGCGAAGCAATAGGGTTCTCTTAAAGTTCATTTTTCCATGAATCCTAATTATTTCGAAGATTTGCAACTTGTGTGTTATGTTTTTGGACATGCTTCCACGTCAAAACGATATAATTCATTGGTTTGGTTTCAATTAAATACAGCATGCTTTCTAGAGTCTCTTTTTTAAAACCCATTTCAATTGAAAATGTGTGGTGAAGCAATAGGGTTCTCTTAAACTTCATTTTTCCATGAATCCTAATTATTTCGAAGATTTGCAACTTGTGTGTTATGTTTTTGGACATGCTACCACGTCAAAACGATATAATTTATTGGTTTGGTTTCAATAAAATACAGCATGATTTTTAGAGTCTCTTTTTTAAACCCATTTCAATTGAAAATGTGTGAGGAAGCAATAGGGTTCTCTTAAACTTCATTTTTCCATGAATCCTAATTATTTTGATGATTTGCAACTTGAGTGTTATGTTTTTGGACATGCTTCCACGTTAAAACAATATAATTTATTGGTTTGGTTTCAATTAAATCCAGCATGATTTTTAGAGTCCCTTTTTGAAAACCCATTTCAATTGAAAATGTGTGAGGAAGCAATAGGGTTTACTTAAACTTCATTTTTCCATGAATCCTAATTATTTTGAAGATTTGCAACTTGTGTGTTATGTTTTTGGACATGCTTGCACGTCAAAACGATATAATTTATTGGTTTGGTTTCAATTAAATACAGCATGATTTTTAGAGTCCCTTTTTGAAAACCCATTTGAATTGAAAATGTGTGGGGAAGCAATAGGGTTTACTTAAACTTCATTTTTCCATGAATCCTAATTATTTTGAAGATTTGCAACTTGTGTGTTATGTTTTTGGACATGCTTCCACGTCAAAACGATATAATTTATTGGTTTGGTTTCAATTAAATACAGCATGATTTTTAGAGTCCCTTTTTGAAAACCCATTTTAATTGAAAATGTGTGGTGAAGCAATACGGTTCTCTTAAACATCATTTTTCCATGAATCGTAATTATTTTGAAGATTTGCAACTTGTGTGTTATGTTTTTGGACATGCTTCCACGTCAAAACGATATAATTTATTGGTTTGGTTTCAATTAAATAGAGCATGCTTTCTAGAGTCTCTTTTTTAAAACCCATTTCATTTGAAAATGTGTGGCGAAGCAATAGGGTTCTCTTAAACTTCATTTTTCCATGAATCCTAATTATTTCGAAGATTTGCAACTTGTGTGTTATGTTCTTCGACATGCTTCCACGTCAAAACGATATAATTTATTGGTTTGGTTTCAATTAAATACAGCATGCTTTGTAGAGTCTCTTTTTTAAAACCCATTTCATTTGAAAATGTGTGGCGAAGCAATAGGGTTCTCTTAAACTTCATTTTTCCATGAATCCTAATTATTTCGAAGATTTGCAACTTGTGTGTTATGTTTTTGGACATGCTACCACGTCAAAACGATATAATTCATTGGTTTGGCTTCAATAAAATACAGCATGATTTTTAGAGTCTCTTTTTTAAACCCATTTCAATTGAAAATGTGTGAGGAAGCAATAGGGTTCTCTTAAACTTCATTTTTCCATGAATCCTAATTATTTTGATGATTTGCAACTTGAGTGTTATATTTTTGGACATGCTTCCACATTAAAACAATATAATTTATTGGTTTGGTTTCAATTAAATACAGCATGATTTTTAGAGTCCCTTTTTGAAAACCCATTTCAATTGAAAATGTGTGAGGAAGCAATAGGGTTTACTTAAACTTCATTTTTCCATGAATCCTAATTATTTTGAAGATTTGCAACTTGTGTGTTATGTTTTTGGACATGCTTGCACGTCAAAACGATATAATTTATTGGTTTGGTTTCAATTAAATACAGCATGATTTTTAGAGTCCCTTTTTGAAAACCCATTTTAATTGAAAATGTGTGGGGAAGCAATAGGGTTTACTTAAACTTCATTTTTCCATGAATCCTAATTATTTTGAAGATTTGCAACTTGTGTGTTATGTTTTTGGACATGCTTCCACGTCAAAACGATATAATTTATTGGTTTGGTTTCAGTTAAATACAGCATGATTTTTAGAGTCCCTTTTTGAAAACCCATTTCAATTGATAATGTGTGAGGAAGCAATAGGGTTCACTTAAACTTCAGTTTTCCATGAATCCTAATTATTTTGAAGATTTGCAACTTGTGTGTTATGTTTTTGGACATGCTTCCACGTCAAAACGGTATAATTTATTGGTTTGGTTTCAATTAAATACAGCATGATTTTTAGAGTCTCTTTTTTAAACCCATTTCAATTGAAAATGTGTGAGGAAGCAATAGGGTTCTCTTAAACTTCATTTTTCCATGAATCCTAATTATTTTGATGATTTGCAACTTGTGTGTTATGTTTTTGGACATGCTTCCACGTTAAAACAATATAATTTATTGGTTTGGTTTCAATTAAATACAGCATGATTTTTAGAGTCCCTTTTTGAAAACCCATTTCAATTGAAAATGTGTGAGGAAGCAATAGGGTTCGCTTAAACTTCATTTTTCCATGAATCCTAATTATTTTGAAGATTTGCAACTTGTATGTTATGTTTTTGGACATGCTTCCACGTCAAAACGATATAATTTATTGGTTTGGTTTCAATTCAATACAGCATGATTTTTAGAGTCCCTTTTTGAAAACCCATTTCAATTGATAATGTGTGAGGAAGCAATAGGGTTCTCTTAAACTTCATTTTTCCATGAATCCTAATTATTTTGAAGATTTGTAACTTGTGTGTTATGTTTTTGGACATGCTTCCACGTCAAAACGATATAATTTATTGGTTTGGTTTCAATTAAATACAGCATGATTTTTAGAGTCCCTTTTTGAAAACCCATTTCAATTGAAAATGTGTGGGGAAGCAATAGGGTTCTCTTAAACTTCATTTTTCCATGAATCCTAATTATTTTGAAGATTTGTAACTTGTGTGTTATGTTTTTGGACATGCTTGCACGTCAAAACGATATAATTTATTGGTTTGGTTTCAATTAAATATAGCATGATTTTTAGAGTCCCTTTTTGAAAACCCATTTCAATTTAAAATGTGTGGGGAAGCAATAGGGTACACTTAAACTTCATTTTTCCATGAATCCTAATTATTTTGAAGATTTGTAACTTGTGTGTTATGTTTTTGGACATGCTTGCACGTCAAAACGATATAATTTATTGGTTTGGTTTCAATTCAATACAGCATGATTTTTAGAGACCCTTTTTGAAAACCCATTTCAATTGATAATGTGTGAGGAAGCAATAGGGTACACTTAAACTTCATTTTTCCATGAATCCTAATTATTTTGAAGATTTGCAACTTGTGTGTTATGTTTTTGGACATGCTTCCACGTCAAAACGATATAATTTATTGGTTTGGTTTCAATTCAATACAGCATGATTTTTAGAGTCCGGTTTTGAAAACCCATTTCAATTGATAATGTGTGAGGAAGCAATAGGGTTCACTTAAACTTCAGTTTTCCATGAATCCTAATTATTTTGAAGATTTGCAACTTGTGTGATATGTTTTTGGACATGCTTCCACGTCAAAACGGTATAATTTATTGGTTTGGTTTCAATTAAATACAGCATGATTTTTAGAGTCCCTTTTTGAAAACCCATTTCAATTGAAAATGTGTGGGGAAGCAATAGGGTTCTCTTAAACTTCATTTTTCCATGAATCCTAATTATTTTGATGATTTGCAACTTGTGTGTTATGTTTTTGGACACGCTTCGACGTCAAAACGATACAATTTATTGGTTTGGTTTCAATTCAATACAGCATGATTTTTAGAGTCCCTTTTTGAAAACCCATTTCAATTGAAAATGTGTGAGGAAGCAATAGGGTTCACTTAAACTTCATTTTTCCATGAATCCTAATTATTTTGAAGATTTGCAACTTGTGTGTTATGTTTTTGGACATGCTTCCACGTCAAAACGGTATAATTTATTGGTTTGGTTTCAATTAAATACAACATGATTTTTAGAGTCTCTTTTTGAAAACCCATTTAAATTTAAAATGTGTGGGGAAGCAATAGGGTTCTCTTAAACTTCATTTTTCCATGAATCCTAATTATTTTGATGATTTGCAACTTGTGTGTTATGTTTTTGGACATGCTTCC